>CM057386.1:28331269-29702539 GCA_030015415.1 Cynopterus sphinx
GAGTAAAAATATTAATCTGTTTTTTATGTAGACATGCTGCTTCAGAAACCTTATTAACTGTGCATAATAACAATTTGACATCTCGATCTATTCTATATAAAGATTAAAATATTCCTAACTCAACTTTCCTGTGTTATCCCATTGTGCAGACTGAGAATACCAACAATGAGGAAGGTTAAACTTTATTTAAAAAAATCTTCATCTCCAGTCATTCTTTGCCCAGTGTAAATTATATATTACTTTAACTGTAGTTTCTGCTTGGGGCCACCTTTCGCCCTTAGTGCCTGTCATTAGGAGCTGACTGTATTAAATTACTCTTATGCACTCTTACAATGAATGTTATTGTTTTAAGGTCTTCTTTTTCTTTGTGATTCTTTTGTTCCCTAGCGTCGTCCCCCAGACTACAGTAATACTCAACAGTGATCGGCAGAACTCCATTGTAGCCAAGATGGAAGAACCCTTGAGCAACAGGGCACCGGATTCCCTGGAAAATATCATTAGCAAGTCAGTAGCCACAACACCAACCCTTCCTTTCACTGCCATTGCCACCATGATGCGTCCCCTTGGGGACAAATCAGCATTCCGAGCTGGGCACAGTCGGGCCTTTCTGTCCTCACCTGGGTTGTACATACAAGGCACCACCCACGGTTCTTTGCGGTGGGGAGGGGTGTGCCATTCTGCGGGCCCAAGTCCCAACAGATGAGCTGGATAAGGGCGAAGGGTTAAGGGAGAGAGGGCATTTGGGATTGTCATGTCCAGTGTAGTGTGGTATTGGGACATTGTGCTGTGTTTTCACAGCAGTCAGCCCAACCCTTACCCTCTTTCTGGATCATGGCTTATTGACACCTGTCTGCCTGTCTGTCTAGCACATCAGGTCAACAGACACCTCGTGTAACTTTGCTAAGTGATGGAGGTATTTCAAGGCAATGGCTTTTCCTCATACCTCTTTCTTCTGAGCCATTTTGAATTTAATCTTTGTCAGAAATAGGAATGCATAGAAAGCATTGTTACCTCCTTTGTGTGACATGAAGTCTGCTGCAGATGGCTCTGACTAGCAGTCTGGGCTCAGGGTTTCCTGATAACATGCCCCCAGAGGGCTGTCGGCTTTTTGTTCCCTGTCCGTGCCCTCGCCAGGCTCTGGTCTGCCTTTTCTCTCAGTCTCTGGTGCAGGTTGTTCTCCCTCCAGCTGTGTCTGTTTTCTTTATTGTTGGAGCCCAGGTCGTAGTCTAAGAGCCCAGCTGGGCTGCTGAGGGCCTGCACACTGTGGTAAAGGGAGAGAAGGTGGTGAAAACCGGGTGTCTGGGTGTCAGAGGCTGAGGCAGTCCGGCCAGTGGTGAAGAGGCAGGGTCAGGTGTGCCTCTCACGTGGCTTGGGCAGGGTCAACCATCAGAGCCTGAGCCTTTAGGAGCCAGGTTGGCTTGGATGGGCCTCTACGGAATCAAGTTCAGAAAATGTAGCTCTCTCCTCTGGGCAGGGCCAGGATTTGACACACATTTTGATGTGTAAACAGGGAAATTGTGCTTCCCTTCCCTCTCTCAGTGCTTAGCTGTCCACATGAAGGGTTGTTGCAAGGGTTGTGAAAAAGGCAAAAAGCACATCTCCGGATGCTTTTATTCTTGAGCGCTTTTTAGAGCTGTCCTGTGTCCTATTTTTCAGGCGGTATTTTGTTGCTTTGTATCAGGACCCCTGGTAGATTCCCTAGGAGATCTTGGCTGGCTTTTTAAACCCATTTTAGTGGTTTTTGGCAGTTGGAATAATTGGGATAGATAACTGCATTTTCAAAGACTGAGTCATTTCTAGAATGTCTAACAGTATGGAGTGGATTGGGTCAGTGGAAGTCTCTAGGCGTACTTCCTCTTGAGTCTTTCCTTTGACATAGTCTTAAAAGTTAGTCTTATATGACTGTCAACATTTTGTAGGTATATCTCTGTGATCAGAAAGCAGCATTTAGACCTTGAGTCACAGTGAGCTGTGATTTTACTTTGTGATATAAACGTTTTTTTAAACATCTAAAATTTTATACAGTTTCTTTCAACTCCAGACCATTTCCTGGTATTAAATTGCTATTAATCTTAGTAAAAGGAGCTGCATGGGAAGACTTGTGACCCGCTGCTCCGTGTGGAGTTAGAGTCTGATAAGGGAAGGCAAGAAGAATATTGCAGTGACTCAGTGCTAGTCTCTGCTTGTCACCTGTGCTGCTCTCACGCATCGGTTGTGTTTTTTTCCCTGCTCAGCGCTGTTCCTGGGCGTCGGCAGAACACCATTGTGGTGAAGGTGCCAGGGCAAGAAGACAGCCACAACGAGGACGGGGAGAGTGGGTCCGAGGCCAGCGACTCTGTTTCCACCTGTGGACAGTCAGGAAGTCAGAACATCGGGAACAATGTCACGCTCATCACCCTGAACTCAGAAGGTACGCGCACAAAACCTTTCCTTTGCCTGAGTGGCAGTAGCTACAATTCCCCCCCTCCATTTTTTGAAATAGTAATATATGTTTATTGTTTTTAAAAAGTGATAAAATATGAACATGATGAAGAAAGTGAAAATAACCTAAAAAATTCCACATTCAGAGAGCTCTATAAACCTTATGGGCTTTTTTTATGTAAACGTGCACTGATTTATGATTTTATAACTCACTTTTTACCACTGCTTAGTAGAAACCTTTCCATAGTAATA
Source organism: Cynopterus sphinx (assembly GCA_030015415.1). NCBI lineage: Eukaryota > Metazoa > Chordata > Mammalia > Chiroptera > Pteropodidae > Cynopterus > Cynopterus sphinx. The sequence goes on from CM057386.1 coordinate 28,333,943, forward strand.
CAGGCTTACATAATTGTTTTCCATCAGTTTCACTTATTTAATCAAATTCTGGAGGCTTTCCAGTGATGGGCAGTTGTAATTTTTATAACTAGTAATGTAACTAGTAGTTGGCTGACTGTCTTAGATGGTAGGTCTCTCTATGGCTCTCTGATGAGGCCTCAAGTGGACTCTCAGAGGTGATCGCACATTCATGCTGGGTCCATGATGCCACGAGCTGTGCCGCCTCTTCCAGTGAGAATTAGAGGGAACTGCATGGTGTGGCCATTATCCTCCAAGTGGACCTGTTTCACCTATTCTGGGGTTTCTGTCTTCTCTTTCTCTCTCCTGCCATGGTCTGAGGTGCACTCTCACCTGCCCTTAGTCTATATGGTTGGTGTGGTATATCCATCTGGCACCTTTGTCGTGCCTTTGGGGGCTAATTAAATGCTTCCCATACAGGACTTATTATAGTGTGGAGAGAAGCAAGAGAACTGAGACAAATTTAGTATTGTTACAGAGTTCAAAAGCCTATAATTTGTTTACTAATAAGAACTCGTGAAGTTTTTCTGTTTCAACATCTGAGTCGTTGATTTTTCCTAAAAACATGGGATCGATTGGTTTTTCTACTTGTTAGCATATCTGAAACTTTGAAAACAATGTTTTTCTCAAAATTTTGTTCACCTCTAACATAAATTGCTAGGAGTAGTCTGTCAGTAAGGGAGAAGGAGAAGATAGTTAGGGGCAAACTTTTTTTTTAAAATTGAGCTCTAATTTACATGACATAAAATTCACCGTCTTAAAGCGTACACTTACGTGGTTTTAGTATATTCACAAAGTTATGCAACCATCACTGCTATCTAATTCCAGAATATTTTGATCACCCCAAAAAGAATCCCCATAGTAGTCACTCCCATTCTCTTGTCTCCCAGCCCCTGGCAACCACTAACCTGCTGTTTGTCTCTCTATAAATGGAACCATATAATGTCATCCATGCGGTAGCAGGCACCAGTATTTCATTCGTTTTTATGGTTGAATAATAATATACCATATGGATAGACTGCATTTTATTTATCCATCTGTTGATGGACACTTGGTTGTTTCCACTTTTGACTGCTATGCATAGTGCTGTGGTGAACATTTGTGTACAGGTTTTTGTGTGGCTGTATGTTTTCATTTTTCTTGGGTTGATTGATACCCAAGAGTAAAATTGCTGGATCAGGCACCTAGTTTTTTTACACATTAAATTTGAGGCAAAGAGCGATACTACTGATTTCCTCCTCATGGATATTGAATGAAATCACATTTTCAGAGAAAACTAATTGTTTTTACTCTTTTGCCATGCTGATTTTGGGTAAACACCCACCAGGTCTGGCTACCCACTTTAGGCCTAACATTTGTTTGGTTTAAACTGCATCAGATAAGGAACATAACATTTCATAATTTGGGGAGAATCTGGGGTTATAAAAGCAAAACATTTCAACTTTTAAAATTATGTTTCTTAACGCGATATGATTATTGTGAAATAAATTTCAGTGGGGGAAATCACAGACTGACACGAAAATGAACATACAAAAAGAAATCAAAGTTTGAGCTTTTATTAATATGTTAATATTTATAAAAATATGGATTTCTTTTTGTGTGTGACTCTGAGGTCTTTAAATGTAAGATGATACACTTTATGTAAAACATTTTTCTTTAGCAAAGGCTTTGGACAAAATTTTATTACCACATTTAAAACTAATTGTTTTCATTAAGCATGACTGATGTACAGCACAGGTTGTTAGGATTGGGTCAAATTAGAGAAATTTTTCTGATTTAAAATTTTACTTCATTTTGAAGAGGAAGTTATAATTCAGGACCATTCTATTTTACAATTCTATTAGGAGGAAACATTTTGTAAAAAAATCTGTTTTACTGACACTGTCTTTGGGAATGTCTCCCCCAGCAGTTTCAGTGTTTTAAGAACTCAGGTTGAGCTGCCTTAGTTGGCACAGTGGTTTAGATTAAGATGATGTTGAGACATATGGAGTCGTCTTTGAAATGACTGCTGTGTATGTAAAAGAGCTAATCCATTAATGTCTCTTGTATCAGATTTACTGTCGACCTGTGGTGGCATCATCTGTTAAACATTTCTGTGAGATTTATGAATACACTGAGAAGCGGATTAGCTGTTTCCCCATGGTGTCCTCCCCCGAGACCAGAACAACTTGCTCAGCTGGGGAGAATGTCAAGTCAGCTAGTTTATATTAGAGAAGCATTATTAATATGCAGAGAGCTAAAGGGCCATAGGCTTGTCTTTAGATTGAGTCATTTCAGTTCCCGATAAGAGCCCAGAGCTGCAACAAGACAAATTGTTCTTATCTTCTTATAAAAATATTTAAGTGCCTGAAGTTTTAGAGAACCACAGATTTCAAAGTGGTTACTTCTGAAGAATTCCAAATAGTTTGCATGAATTGACATGCTGTTTTATATCAAATTTAGAGTTATTTTATTATACTGCAAAGGTGCTATATCATTTTAATCCAGTATTTTGCTTAGGTGATTTCATCTGTTATGACATAAGGAAGAAGTGTTAACTGCTGAGAGCGGTGAATGACAGTAAATTTATTTCTTAGTTCTTGCCACTATCTTCCCTTGGAGATTTTGGTCTTGTGTACTCCTCTGTTAAATACTGAAAGTGTGTTGGGTATAGTCCTTCAAAAATTAAGATGGCTAATTGAGTTAGAGAAACAAACTAGCAAAAAATGGACCCAAAATGGGATCTGTTAATTAATAAAGGGATTCAGTTAGCTTCTTAACACAGAATTAATTTCCTGCTGTTTATACATTTGATAATTCTTATAAAACTTGACTGATCCAATGTATAAAAGGTTGGGTACTTAATTTTAGTTGGGAAGGGTTGTACTTCAGGTATAATTGAATTAATACCAGAGATTGCCCTCATGAATGTTCCAAAACCCCAGTAAAACTAACTTATCTGGTAAGTATTTGTGATGCGATCAGTTTGGGGTGGTGAAACACAGTCTGGAATCGCAGTTCATTCAGTTGTGAGGGGTGGTCAGTAATAGTAACAGGAAGCTGAGACATGTTCTCTGAGATGTTCATGGTGCCAGGGGCTAGGAAAGGAAAGAAGATTAATACAAATTACTGTGTTCACAAAACATCAGCCATGCATGCATCAAGAGGGAAATTTAACAAAAAACGTCTTAAGAATTTATTTCCATAATTTATTTTACACAAACATTTTTGCATACTTTTTTTTTGTGTGTGATAACATTAAGACATTTTACCAAAATCATAAATTGACTGCTAAGAAGAATGGGATTTCAGACAGGTTCGTGACCAAAATAAAATTAATAAAGAGGAACTAGTATAAGAATGTCAGTGGATTTTTGAGCCATACAGTAGATGCCAAGCTTATGTTAGATCCGAGGAAGAGGCCTGGAAAGGGTGATCTAGAACAGAATGGACAGCATGTGGCACTGATTAGGGAGGTCCAGTCTGTGCCCAGCAGTTCCCTCTCTTTTATGCCAAGGGGCGCCCTTTGATACTTGCTTTAATCATGGTTGAGCTCATGATGACATCCCTGCTAAGCAGGCAGGAGTTCACAGGGACAGAGGCCCATCCAGTCCTGCTCTGCAGTTCAAGACTTGACCTCTCAGCCTGGGGCCGTCCCAGCCTGAGTCAGTGGTGTGGTCATGCAGTTTCTGTGGATTATGCTCACAGTGGCAGGAAAAGAATTGGCTCCAGTACCAAAATCCATTTGTTTTTTTCCTTATATCATCCTCCTATATATAACTCAGCCCTCTTCATTTGCCAAATTATCCATTTGTGTATAGCTGAAAGATATTGTCACATCTCTCCCTGATAAGCGTGAATATTCGGGCTACAGGTACTAAGTTAGCTGTGTCTAAAACCAGAAAGATGGGCCATCAGTTTTTATGAGCTAGGGTGTTAGCGACACTCACTGGAGGTGTCACACAGAGGTTCACAGGACGAATGTAAAGACTTTAATTTATAAAATCTCAGAAATTGGTGCCTGATTCTAAGTACCAAGTGAGCCAGTCAGTGCTGGGAGGACTGGTCCAACGGGGCATGTTTTAAAAAGCCTCATTTGGTTCATTCCCGGCCTGGTCTCCCTCCAGCCTGTGGGCTGCCCTGGTCCTCACTTTTGGCATCTTGTTCGTTACTTTGAAAAGCGGCAGCCCTTTTCACCGGGCTCATCCTTTCTCTCCAGAGTCAGTTTAATACTATTTTGAAAATAACTCATAAGCATCTTATACTCCATGTACTAACAACGTTTGAGTCAACACATTTTCTAAAGTAGTTTCTGTAATTCTGACCAGCCCTGCTGCTTCCAAAGGCACAGGGGACGTGTAGTATGGTACATCAGGCAAAGGCTTAGAGGCCTTGCTTGTAACCTTTTTAATTGTTCCTTTTTAAATCTACAGAAGCTTTGTGTTTTTAATGCTACATGACATGTTACCACTATTGTATTAGATGTAGCAGCATGAAGTTTCATCCTATAACCCCAAGAACCCAAATGAACTTGGAGGCAGATCTTGGGTTTATAGGACCAATGTCTCTGTTTTTTTCCTGGCTGTTGGCCTGCGACTGTGCTCAGGTTTTTGCCCTATGGCCCCCTCCATCTTATAATGGAGGTCTTCTCTTATGTCAGGTCTCCATGACCCTCAGACATCTCCATTGTACCCCTCTGCCACCAGTAGAGAAAACACTTCTTTTAAAAGGCTCGCATGATTAAGTCAGGTCCACCTGGAGAATCTCCCCCACCCTAAGGTCAGCTGATCAGTGACTTTAGTGATACCTGTGAGGTCCTTTTGCCCCATGACATAATCGTGGCCAGAGGTCATGGGGTCATCTTAGAATTCTGCCAACCACATACACTGGATATTATGCTATGCTGGCTTTAGTTTTGGCATTGTGTGTGTAGCTGTCAGTCTTCTAACCCCCAATTCCTTTGGGAAACATGAAAGATATGAATGATGGAGAAATCAGAACAAATGAAATATCATACTGATCTGTGTCTTTTCTCAGTGCTCATGTCATTTTGTGTTACAAGCTGTCTTTAACTCCTACCCCTGCTCTTGCCTAGTGACACTGGCTGCTCTCCCGGGGAAGTCTTGGAGTGAGTCAGGCACCAGCTCTTTCCATACCTCCTCGTGGACGTGGCAGAAACCCTGAGGTCTTTTATAGGAATATTTCAGAGAAGAGAATGATCGGCATTATGATTCTGATGAGATAATTGATAATGAAAAAATGTAAAAGCAGAAGAATTGTGCAGATAATTTAAACTGCAGCCCACCTTTGCCTGCACAAGTTCAGACTGGTGCAGGACATGAATCGTGGGGTCAGGGTATGCTGAGGTTGTAGTTTAGATCTTTCCCTCTGTTCAGGTGGTCGTTAGCCATCAGGGCTGCCCATTTATAGTGAAGTCAGGCTCGTGGCTGGTACACAGATTACTTCAGGGATGGTCGGATAGTTTTTTCACTTTAAGAAATATTTGAGTATTACTAGTAAAATCCTTATAATAGAATTGTTGATAAACATCCCACTCAAACAAAAACAAACCAGAAATAGCCCATCACAGAAAATCATTTTAAAAGAAAACAGTAGAACGTACCATTTCTAAGTCGAAATCTGTGTAACTTTGTACTTTGTGGAATGTGAATCTCATAGATTTCTAAAATTCTCAAATCCTCTTTCATGTAATTATAAAATCCCAATTTTAAAGAAGGACGACCTTTGGGAGGTCACCTTGTTTTCACAGTTGTCCTCTCAGTGCGTAGCCATTTATGCGGTTCAGGACATGTCATGCCTTTCCCTTCTCTTTAATCATTCTGTCCCCCTTTTCATTCCAAATATTCATTAAATGTCCACTAATACATGGTTGGGATAAAGATCTTTTTGAAGCATCTATATATGACATCATGGAAATTTAGCTAGCAGATGGCCAGAGTTGACATGTTATGACAAATGTAGCTTTATTTTTACATAAATAAAACAGCTCCCAGGATTCTGGAATATCCCAACACATGATTCTTTTATGGGACAGATAATTGTAAGTAGTGGGCCAATAAATTACACACAGGATTCTTATTGTCCACCTCAGGTGGAAGGAATTACTTGCAGTCCCAGTGAATCCATGTCCTAGCTCTGGAAACACTTTGGCCCAGGCGTATGTATATACGCCTGAAAGGCGTAATGCAGCCTGAAAGGTTTCAGGATACTGGGCTGAGATTTCCTGTTCGTCGAATTCTATGTGGATTTATTTTGTATTACCATTGGTATTTGAAACCATTTCATCCAGTTTTTGCAGTTTGTTGCTTTTCAAATGCATAAACACTTGGGGCAGGCTTTTACAAAAGCTAGATGAAAATTAATTTTAGGTATAGATGGAAAATACAACCTTACACCAGCTCATGACCATGGATCTGCTCTCTAAAGACTTGCCTGGAGATGGTGGAGGCCGACCTTGAAGAACTAAATTGACGTGAACTTGGTTGTGTTGTAGAACTGATACTACATTCTGAGTCTTCAAACAACCCTGAAACATATAGTGAATTATAAAGTATTGCCTTATTTTGGTTTGTTTGTTATCCTTTTTGTAGTGACTGAAATAGTCACCTCTCATGCTTACAGAAAACTGAGTATGTTGTCTCAGTAATAACTAATGGACCAGCTGTGACAGGCAGCTCTCAGGGAGAGTGTGAGGACATTCTGGGAGCAGAGGCAGCATAACCGAAACCCATATGTGTATCCAAGCAGCATGTTTGCAGGAAGTGGGCACTTGCTCCCATGCCTTTTCCCCATCAGAGCTTCCAACACCGTGGGATACCACAACTCTGAGATGGCTGGTGGGTGGGACACCATGGGCAAACCACATTGTTTTTGGAAAGAGCTGAGGTGGCATATTAGGCTTGGTTGGTACAAGATGGCATTTGGAAGGGCTGATAACCTTCAAGACTGTCTAGCCTTGTACTTTTGAGGTCATTCTCATATAAGGTATGTGAAGTGCCACTGTCCACAGATAATTTTAGTAATGGGTTTTGCTGTTTATGCATTGAGTCAGCTCAGCTGCCCACTTTTTTTTTTTTTTTTTTTTTTTAGCAGAGAGCCCTGAGCTGCAATAATACATGCCCTGGTGCTGAGTAAATATTGTCTTGTCTTTGCCCCATGCTATCAGCTCTCATTCTTGGAAGAGAGATTTGTTCAACTGTGGGCCTGGGGATGGAAGAGTGACTGGGAACCAGGGCTGACTGGCATTGTCAGCAGGAATGTGCGTCATGATCTCGGGAGAATGTATGTATTGTGCATGTATGTCAACAGGTGGGGAGGAAACGTAATAGCAGTTGGTTGTGTTTCTTTGTTTAAACTTGACGACCATGAGAACTTGGTGCTTTTCATCTCAGTGCTTCGTCCTGTTCATTTCATTTTCCTGGCACCAAAGTAGAACCTCAACACAAGTATGTGTATTCCTAACTGTTTTAATGGTAAGAAAATTCAAATTACTGCTGAAGGGCTTTCATTGTAACAGGTTTTTAAAAGTGCCAGTTAATTTTATTGAAGATTCAAATGATTGAAATAGAAAGCAAGTTTATTTTTCTTATAATTTGACTGGTAGTTTTCAAATAAAGCTACTGAATATTTCTATTGTTTCAGATGCCAAAACTGGACCAAGCAATTTTAGTAAAATAAATACATCCTTTCTGAATTGTCAAAAGGCGAATTTCTCAGATTTCTCAAATATTTATGTGGGCAAGTACTCTTGTCTTGTTTTCCATTTGAAAGACCTAATTCATTGTCATTGGTGAGAAGGAGAGATCCAGACTGGGCTCTGGCTCAGAGTAGGAGGTGAGTTAGGGCTGAGGATTTATTTCTAGGGGAGCAGAGCTGAGTCAGCAGGTGTGCCTGGCATGACCCAGATGAGAAATGTGCATCCAGAGTCCCTGGTGAGCCTCTCTCCTTGCCAAGGGGCTCGGAAGTGCTGCCTCTGTCCCCAGAGCCCCGTGGATGGTGATGGTAGAGACTTGGTCCCCTTTTCCTTCTGAAATGAGTCTGCTATTCCCATGGCAATGATTTTTCACCTTTGTGTTGGGCAGAATTGCTGCAGCCTGTATTTCTTGACCACCTAGCCTGGGCTTCTTTCTTGCTTGAGAGATGACCGTACAACTGCAATTCCCAGGGTGTTTAAGTGCAGTTAGGAATGAGTAGGCTGTACGTGGATTATTTAAATGCTTTCTAAAATCTTTAAATGCTTGCTTGAAACAAAGTTTCTGGGTAATTTCCTATGTCATCAGAGAAATTTAACCCATTATTTTCTGGAGTAATAATGGAGGGAAAATAAAGTTAATTTTTAGACTAATTTACTTTTTTTTGGGGGGGGGAGCAGTTAGTACTCCCCAAAATAATAACTACTGTAGTAGTTTAAAATGACATCTTTCATCCTTCAGAATTTTCTGGTTACATTTTCTGAAGTTTTTCTGCTTAGTACTGAGGACAAGCTTGCGTCCATAGGTAGGCCTCCTCAGGCAGCAGTGGGATGTTGAAACTGACTTCCTAATGGTTGGCCCAGTGAGGAAGCAGCCCTTGAGGGTCCTCTGAGCCCGTGCAGGCAGCCTCACCTGCCCTCCCCAGTTCATTTTTCTCATGCTCCAAGTTGGACATATTTGCTTTTTCAGCTGAGAAGCTGATGATGCAGTTTTCATCACATCGCGCCCTTTGATTTTCTCTCTATAACACTGTTAGCAGCGCTGTCTGTCAACCCTGAGTAATTTCTGATTGATTAGTCAGTCTTACTGATGATTATTTTTTTTATATAAAATGAGTCTTTTTGTAATTTTTTTATTCATTTAACATCAAGTTTTGCTTTCATAAGTTGAATAGATGAAGTCACTTTTCCATTCTTCCTCTTGAATCAATTTGCAAATGTCTGCCTTTACGTGGGTGTTTCCTGCATCCATGTAAATGGAATGTCACAGCACCAGCCTGCTGGTGTGTTTTCTTGGCTGTTGCTGGAACCATGAGGCTCTGCAATGGGTGATATTTAGCAGGAGGATGGCCCTTCCTCCCACATGTCACTGTTTGAACACCAGAGTGGAGTATAAGGTTGGGACAAGATGAAGTGCTCCTAGCACAGGTGTGTGAGTGTCAAAAGCGCCCTTGCTTCTGGACCCTCCCCCACAGTCTGTGATTTGAGAGGCTGGGCAGGGCTTAGACACTGAGGTGCCAGCAGGAGACCTCACAGTGCAGACAGCATGGCTTCAATGGAAGGAGAGGACTGGCTGTGGTGGGCAGCCTGACAGGAAGTTGGTTCTCAGGGCTAGAGTAAGAAATGGGGTTCACAGCGAGTTTACAGAGAGCTTGAGTTGTCACCCCTTTTGACTGAAGGGCCTCCCTGCCAGCATCCCACGCACAGTCTCAATATCTCTTTGATGAGGTATCAACTTGCTGTTTGGAAAACAACACTGAACTGTTGTCCAGTGTTTACATTGTTTAAAAAATATTATGTAAACGTGGGGAGCTTGCTAAGTAGAGTTCACTTTACTTGTTATTCCTGAGAAAGGCTACCGCGATCTTTGGCAGTGTTGGTAGGTATGCTCAGAGCCCCAGGCCACCAATCTTGCACTGGCCCGTGGGCAGTGTTAATGGTGGTTAGGGAGGCAGGGTGGCATCTCCTCACACCCCTGGTGGCTCAGGATGCTGCCTCCCCTCCCTGTGGACTCACATAGGATCTTCCTGTTTAGATGTTTTAGCCCAAAGATGCATGGTGTCATTAGATACCACCCTTAATCTGATCGTATTCAGCCAGTTAGCATAAGTGCTTGAATGTGAGAAGGGTCACACACTATATATCCTGTCCTGAGATTTAATGGCCATGTGCCATAGGTCCTCCCTCGACTGCTAAGTAGCCCCAGCAGTGGCCATTTGTGTCCTCTGTCACCCCATCTCCCATCTATATTCATTCTTAGCACAGATTGTGTCACTTCCTGTTCAGTCCTCTGTCCTCACCTATCTGCCCTATGTTCCTTGTTATGGCCATGCTGTCTCCATGTCATTCTCAGAGCACGTGGCTCTTCCTTGTCCAGGCCTGTGCAAGCTGCTCTCTTTTCTGGAAACTTTTCTGTGGTTCTCCCTATGGGTGGTTCATTGCCATGTCTGCTTGCAGTCTTCTCATTACTGAGGCTGGCCCTGGCCTCCATCTGAAGTGGTCAGCTGTGCCCCTCTGTTGTGTGGTATTTCCCATATTAGAGTGGCCACTTCCCTATTTTTCATATCCACTCTCCCCTCTGCTCATGAGCTCAGTGTGGGTAGCTCATGGTTAACTTGGGTTCTCAGAAGTCCATTGGGTGCACTGAGTATTTGTTTGTTCACTCACATTCCACCCAGGCAGTGAAGAGGTGATTCTGAACCAGGTGTAGGGAATCCTGGCTGATGACTATCCGTAGCTGACCAGTGTTCAGAGAAATATATATATCTGAGCATATGCCCATGGTTTACTTCTAAACCTTCGATGTTTCTGAGAAATGATACTGCTTACTCATCTCTTACTCTGAGTTCCAAAAATTAGATTTGTCAGTTGTTTTCTGTCCTTAGCTAAAGCCAGGAGCCCGGCCTCAGCCGCCCTAAACAGTTCTTCCAGCTGCCGGTCCACCCCAGTGGTGATGTCGTCACCTTGCTGAGTCCACTGAGCCTCGCCTGATGTTCATGGAAATCTCGTGATTCAGAAGCTCGCCTGGGAGAGGCTGCCTTTGAAGGGGGCAAGACGTAGGAGTCACAGACACTAGTCGCTTGCTTTTTGCTCTGCTCCAGGTCTTTGGCAAAACAAGGCAGGGCTGGCCAGCCTTTGAGAGGACCTCTTCTGTGCATGGAGGCTGGAATGTAAATATCAGGACATTTTGCAATGAATCTAATGAGAAATCTTGCCACAGTGATGACTGTGGCTGTGACATGACTCAGTAGCCTACAGGCCTGGTAGACACGCGGCAGAAAGCTGATGTCTCTCTTTGATCCAGACACCCAGAAAGAGGTTTTAACTCTCTCTGTTAATGTCCCTACCCTGCCATATTGGCGTATTTGTGCAGGGACTATTTCTCTTACCTTAACTTGCTTCCACTTTAGGGTCAGAAGAGATTGTTTGGAAAGCTGCCTAGCTTCCAAGCAAAATCAATAATTCTGTTGGTTCATGATCATAAGTGAAGTGCTTTTCCTTCTGGGTAGGAGGGAGAGCTATTCGCCTCAGTGCCCACCGCCTTCTCTCTGTATAGCATCACTGATCATCTCTCTCTGATCATCACTGTGGCCTTGCCAAAGGTAGTGAAGTGGGGTTCTTCCCACACATAAATGTTGAGCTTTGTGTTTCCATTTCAGATGACACTTGAGGAAGCCAAAGTCTGGGGCATGTAGATGCAAAGCTTGGAGGTGTTCATTCTGTTATTGGTAAACTTTGACATCTTAAAATTGTAAATGGTGCATTCCACAGGGTTAAGGGAAGAAAGAATGTCAGGGAAGGAAATGTGGCCATAAGGAGAGGAGAAGGTAGGGATCATCTGATTCTGAGCAGGAAGTTGGAAGGTGCTTCCTATCTGTACACTTCAGGTTCACTGCTGGGAGGTCAAGGGAGGGAGGGAGGATCATACGGCAGGACAGTGGAAGGACTCAGTGTGAGGAAAGGAGAGTGTGGGAAACTCGGCATTTCTTCAAGCCCTTTGTCATGCTGAGCTGGCCACCCTGCTAATTCCTCAGCAGGTCAGAATAATAGCTTACATCATGAAAATCATTCGACTCACTTAGCATGTGCTAAGCTTCTAAACAGCCTCTTCTCAGAGCAGTTCTAAGTGGAGACTTGAGTTACAAAGTCTTCTAAACACAGGATTGTGCATTGATTTTCATCCCAGAGACAGAACATTCTTCATGGCTGCCCTATGCTCATGGCCCAGAGTCACAGTGGGCGGAACTAGAGAGAGTGTGTTCCAGAAGTGGCCTCCCTCTCTCATTCCTGATGTTGGCGCTCTGAGACCACTGTAGTTTGATGCCCTTCCAGGTGAGGGGCAAAGCTGAAAACATACACAAGTCTTTATTAAAGCTCTTTACCCTGCTGGAGTTGTAAAGAGAATCTGGGGTTTGAGACCAGAGCTTGTATATGTCGCCTCTTCCAGATACACAGGCAGGCCTGTGTGTGGGGTCTGGGCAGCATCCTCAGCTGGCACTGCAAAGCCTTCACAGCCACCCGTTATCAGACTTGTGAGAACTCTGGGTAGGCCATCGGGTAGGTGGCAACATGCCTATAGCACACAGCGCTGTACATTTTGTTTGCTTTTAACTGAGTTAGCCAGGTGGATTTACCCCTGTGGAAGCCAGTCTCGAAGGCAGAACATTTATACGTTACAACATGTTAAATTCATCTCCCTGAGATGGATCAACAGACACCCAGGCCGCTTTTTTGGTAATGATGTCCTCATTTCTGTTCTTCATCAGACACAAGCTCCCACACCACTCTTTTGTGACTGTAGTAATTGTCCCAGTCTTCCTGGCCTACACTTTGGAAGTTGGGGGAGCAATTTGCCAACCAGTCCCCACAGATCTTTGTTATGTGTATTTGAGCTGAGCACTGGGCCCTTTGAGTGTATAAGCTTGTCTGAGACTTCCCTTCCCTCTTTTAGAGGACTACCCCAATGGCACCTGGCTGGGGGACGAGAACAACCCCGAGATGCGGGTGCGCTGTGCCATCATTCCCTCTGACATGCTGCACATCAGCACCAACTGCCGCACTGCTGAGAAGATGGCGCTGACACTGCTGGACTACCTCTTCCACCGGGAGGTGCAGGCCGTCTCCAACCTCTCAGGCCAGGGGAAGCACGGCAAGAAGCAGCTTGACCCTCTCACCATCTATGGGATCCGGTGTAAGTGTGGGCTTCCTGTTCTCTGTTCACCTCCCTTGGCTTGTGGTTGTAGGAAGGACTGGCTGGAGGGTGGGCCATACGAGGTAGCGTTTCAGGGAGGAGTCAGGACCTCCACTGTTAGATTAGAGAGGATATTGGCATCAGAACTAGTGACAGATCAAGGAGAGGGATTTCTGGATCAAACATTTCCTTGAATAAGTATTGCCTGATGCCTTGTCCAGGCAATACTTATTGCAGTGTCTCTGAGAAAGACACTGCAAAGTATTGGCCTTTCAGACCCAAATAATTACTTTGAGTAGCTTTTTGAGAAACTATATGAGTAACCAGCTGACATCAGCCCTTCAGATAGGGATAAAGCAATTCCCAGATGAGTAGTGTTATAGGAGTAGGCAGACTTTTCCTAAGGGACATACAGTCGATACGTTAGCCTTTGTGGGCATAACTACTCAGCTCTGAAGGCAGACCAAATATAAATGAGTAGGAGTGGACATGTTCCAATAAAACATGATTTTCAAAAGCAGGCAGGGGTCTGCTGATCGTCTGCCAACCCATGCTTTACAGTATGATGCCTGGTGCAGTGGGTACTGCTTAGATCTGTGGGCATGGTATGGAATGTGCATGTAACCTTAGAACATGTGGGTTTGCTAGGTGACAGGATACTGTGCGATGGTGTATGATGGTGTGACCCACAGTTTAAAGTGCTGTTGGGATGTAAAGATGAACAATAAGTGGTTCTTAACCAAGCAGTGTCCAATAAGACATATGTAAATGTTCACAGCTCCAAGAACATGTCATAGGGCATTTGACCGTGCTGCGGTGGTTGGAGGCAGAAGCCCCGATGGAGAGCAGTGCTTGTGGAGAGGCTCCAAGAGCGGCCTAGATTGGGCCGAGGGCTGTGTGGGGATGATGGCCTCTGATTTAGAAAGGTGCCTTGGAACGTAGATACAGGCTATGATGCACAGGTGTTAGGCAGAAGCATGGAGAATGTTCTATAGTGCTGGTAGGGAAGCTAACAGGTGGTACTCAGAGCAAAAACACAAAGGGATGGAGACAGGGGGGACATGTTTTGCCCAGGGAGTTCACATGGCATGGCGGAAGGCTCTGTATCAACAGAACGGTCAAGTCCTCTTTCTCTGCGCATGGGGAAGTCCGCTGCCTGTAGAGCTCTCCCTCACCCAGGAAACATTGCGAATCACTGCCCTCTTTTTTTCCTTTTGGCTCACTTTAATTTGTATTGCTGATTGTTACTCAAAAAACAAAACAGAACAAATGAACAAATGAATCCAACTACTGAGTACTGAGTTTGAGTAGTGGCGAGTGTGGGCATTGGCCACTTTGTCACGCCTCGCTCAGTCTCTGCTATTCCTGCACCTCTGGGTGTCATGACACCTTCATTAGTCTTCAGATGGCCTTCTTTCCCCTGTATCTACATTGTCACAGGGCTGTCTTCTCCCTGTGCCTCTGTCATCAGACAGCCATCTCTCTGTGTCTTTTCCTTTCCTTATAAGGACACCCATCATATTGGATTTAGAGCCCACTGTACTCAAGTATGACTTCATCTTCACGTAATTAATCATATCTGCAAAGACCCTGTATCCAAGGGAGGTCACATTCTGAGGTCCTGGGAAGGACATGAATTTCGGGGGACATTTCTGCAAAATATACAGGGCCTTGTATACTTTGGTCACCCAATGCTGGGTCTCACATAGCTTCTGCCTATCACATGTCTTTGGGGATGCTGAGACACCTATTTGGAGAGCTGGGAGGAAGCTGGTCAGTGTGGAGCTAGTGGTAAGAAGGGGCCTATGAGACGCAGAATAGCTGGGGCCTTGTTCAGGTCACGTGGACACTGCCTTGAGTGGCCCGACAACTTGAGGAGTGATATCACTTCCTTGTGCTTATCTATAGTCAGCGGATCACCACTGCTTGCGGAGAAGGGCCTAACCTGGTTCTGAGGCTGGGACACTCGGGACAGGCGTGGCACATGGAGTGCTGGCTCCCCCAGCAAGAGCATGCACTCCAGCCAGGTTCCCCTTACTAAGAAGGCTGAAGGTTTCTGCTATTTTTCTAGGCTAGTCACTATCACATCAAGGCAATAATTTTAAAAAATAAATTGCTGGCACTTAGTTTTCTGCTTCTCTTTCCCCTAGAACTTGAGCTACATTAGCAGTACTAGTGTTTTTCATTCTTTTGTGACTGATAAGCCTCATGCCACCCACCAAGGACATGAGATTACGCTCTCTGTTCATTTTCTTTCCTCTGATCCTTTTTCCCACAGTGTGCCTCAGCCCCTCTGTGGGGCTCATTATTTGAGAGCTGGGAATCTGGTTTTGTGATTTGAACCACCCATGTCAACCAGGGGTGTTCTGGAAAGTGGGAAGGCAGTTAACAATGACAGACTCCTTTCAGATCTTAAGGGGGCGGCCAGACAGCTAGCCAGGAAAGTAGCCAGGGGCAGGCTTGCAGGGGCTGTCTTTCTGGAGTTGGCCCAGGGGGCTGGCTTATTGAACAGCTCTCCCACAAAGATGCTGAGAGGGCCAAGTGGCTTGCCCAGATGAGATCCCGTGCCCTGGGCCCTGTACTGGAAATGGCCTTAAAGTTGCACTGTGTCTCCTATGGGCAGCCAGGCCTATAGCCTAGCTGAGGGGAGTCGTGTGAGCAGAGGCTATGGTGTGAGATCGATATTATCTTCTTCCTGGTCTCCTGAGTGTCCCCCAGTGGGGCTCTTGGATTCTGTCAAAGGGCCAAGTGAGGTGCTCCTCGGTTTTATTTTGGTACCATTTCTTCTCCACTTCGGTGGATGTTGCGAGGCCTGTATTTAAAGACTGGGTCTCACTCCTAACTGATAATTCCACTTGGAACTAAAGTGAGGATCATGACATTATTATTTCATGAGGTTTTCTTATGAGCATCAAGTAACATAAGAGATAAAATGCTTCAAAAAGTGTGAAATACCAGTTAAATTCAAATGAAGAACACTTTTGGAACAGTTGAAGAAGCAGCACCAGGTAGTGCGTGTGGTCAGGAGGCTACACCCTCTGCCATCAGCGCTGCTTCTTCCCTGCTGATGCCTGATGATGGGTCTCCAAGGCAGAGCTGACTCCACTCCTGCCCTATTGGGATATGACCCTCTTCCTTCTCTACAGGGTCCTCTCAGCAGGGGAACATTTGTGATTCATTAGTTAGTTTTTCTTGGCAGTCATCAGGGTGGCATTTGCCATCCAGTTGGAATCTTGAGCTGCTGTTGGAAGGAATTATGTAATATGATGTCTTAGGAGAATTTAAAAATGGATAGTGTATAACTACATGAATGTGTATTTTTTTCTTCAAAGTATGTAAGCCAGGTTTTGAACTGGCAAATTGGTTTTTACAAAGTTGAATTTACATGTTAGTATTTTCATTCATTTCTTATATTTATATACCCACGTGTATCTTGTATATATTCTTTTCTGTTAAAGTTTTTTTAAATTGCTTATAATTTCATTGATCCCTAGATGCATTTGGGAGGTATTTGCCTTGAGTGAAAAATATAAGGTGAACAGAGCATAATTTGTAGAATATTTCTCTGTATCAAAGCATGTATCTAGTAAGATATTTTTAAACTGTGTGTGTGATTGCTACTTCTTTTCTTGCTTTGGAGACCACAGTTATATTTAGGCTTCTCTCCAGCTATAGTCAGTAGTTGGGTTCTCCTGTAACTCTATAACTGTAGTTCTTGATAGTGGCCTTGTCCTGTAACTCTAGTCTGTGGTTGAGTTCCCCTATAACTACAGTTAGCATTTGGGTTCTCTTGTAACTGTATAACTATAGTTCTGATAGTTGGATTCTTCTCTAATTATAGTCAGTAAGTTCTGTTGTAAGCATAGTCAATGGTTGAGTTGTCCTGTAATTATATAACTGCAGTTAATAGTTGGGTTCCCCTGTAACTACAGCCAGTAGTTGGGTTCTCTTGTCACTAAAGTTGGTCATTGGCCTGGAACCTTTTGAGGCCACCTCCTGCACCTAAAGCCATACCTGGCATGTAGTGATCACTCAGTAATTATTGATTAACGATTCTATGAATATTGCAGAGATGGCTTAAAAATCAGAAAGCAGAGTTGCTGTTTCATTTATGTATTTCCTTCTATGCATGAGGATTATAAATTGCTGCTGAAACTATCTTAAGTTTTTGTCTTTTTTCATCCTATAAATCCATACTCTTCCTTAACCCAATTTCTTTGTTATCTAGATTACAGAAATTTTGGTTATCATTAGAGTCAAAGATGAAAAAGTCAAAAAATATCTAAGACAAAAGAAACTTTTAATATTTAATATAGTACTTAAGAAAACACTTCTTTGTTTTGATTATTTGTAATATTTTGGTCTTGATAACAGATTTGAGGAATTGGGCATAAAGTTAATTCTCTGTAGATGGTTTTAAGTCAGTGCTCTTAGTAGACAAAACAGGAAGTTTTTCAGCTTAATCTTTTTATTATTCAATTTTTGAATTTCATCCATTTGTTTTTCCATTAATCAGTGAAGTTTCATGAGCCAGCTAGAGAGAAGGTCACCCTGTTAAGAAGCATTTCTTGTGGTTCCCACGTTCATGACCATTACTTTCTATTGATTCAGCACAAAGAAGAGGTGGCGTGGTCTAATGAGAGGTGGGTGGGGCTGGCAGTGAGTTATCTCCATCTGCCACCTACTCCTAAGTGGCCTCACTGATCCCTGCCTTCTTGTTGATAAGAGGGCCTTTGGATGCTGTTCAGTCACGTAATGAGAGCTCTCTAATGTAAATGGTTAACAAATGTGGGTGCCAATAAGATGCTCTGTTGAGTACAGGATAAACTGCTGGAGTACCACAAGACTGTGTGCACCCTCTGTGGCCAGTAGTTGAGTGGAGGTAGTGCCTATGTATCTGGATGAGTAAAATTACCTCTGCCCTTTAGTTTACATTCTGATTGAGAGGGCACATGGAGGGGCACAGAGAATTGTGTAAGCCAGCTTTAATGTTTTAAGATGATTAAGATAATGTCTTAAGATGAATTGTAATCCACACTTAGTCAAAAAATGTTGAAGCATCTACTGTGGGCCCTGATAGTCTGGGTTCTTGGCATATAACGATGAACAAAACAAAGATCCCTGTATCTGTGAGGGAAACAGTAAACATAATAAATATATAAATTCTCTAAAATTTTAGAGACCCAGGACAGGGGTGGAGTTGGAAGGGACCTTGGGGTCAAATGGGCTGATGAAGGGTAGGATTTTTAAGGTCTTATTTGAGTCAAGACTTGAAAGAAGGGAGGGAGACAGCCAAGTAGACATGAATGAACAGAGGAAATTAGCTGAAGTTTGGAAAAATAGTTTTGATAAAATTGTTGGGATACTTGATTTTTATTCTCAACATCCAGGATGTTAAATGCCTTCTGTGAAGTTAGAGTACAGAAAAGAGTTTGATAGTGGAGTGTCTGGGAAGCTCATATGAGCCCTCAGCACCTAGCTTGTTGTTTTCTTTCTGTCTGGTGTGGATGTATCCAGTCAGAGTTATTTAAAAGTTAAATAAATAAAAAGAATTTATAACATATAACCAGCATGTCTTTCAGGGAGGCTCTCAGTTCCCAAACAACCTGAACCTAAGAGGAAGGTCTTCATCTCATGGTGCTTTTATTTGGCATGTGTTCTTCCAGGTCACCTCTTCTATAAATTTGGAATCACAGAATCTGACTGGTATAGAATCAAACAGAGCATTGACTCCAAATGCCGGACAGCCTGGCGGCGGAAACAGCGAGGCCAAAGCCTGGCTGTCAAGAGCTTCTCTAGGAGAACGCCATCCTCATCATCGTACAGCACATCAGGTATGCTTGGGAGAGCAGCTGGGAGCAGTTTGCATTATTGGGGGGGTGCAGTCCTGAGTGAGGCCGCTCACCTGTAGAATCTATAGCTGCCACTTGGGACCCAGCGATTTGAGCCTTAATTCTATGCACACATGTGCAATGTAAGTTATTTAGGGAAATGCTGCTCATATGACTGGTGGGGAGCTTCAGCCAGACCTGCTGGAGGCTCCTTTGGCAGTAGAAGAGGGCATGTAGACCAGGGCCACTGCACACTGATGCCACCTGGGTGCTGAGTTCAGTAAGGACCATGTCAAGTGCTGTGCTGAGCAGCTTCTCACTTCCTCCCTCTGCCTACTTATTTTACATTTCTGGCTTGTTATCATCATTATTTGTATAATGACTGCAGGGGAAGTGTTAGGGGTGAACACCAAATTGCAGTACTCTTTATTACTTGCTTTGACTTTAGAGCCTCAGTTAGACTTACCTGAAAGATAATGGGAAAAAAAATTCTCTCAGCCTTTTCAGGCATTGAAGGAAAATGTTCATGAGGAATAATAATATGACCTTAGTATTGCTTTTCACCTGAGACATCCCAAAATATTTTAACAAAACATTTTTTTTCTAAACTCCCACAGTGGCTCCTTTTGCAGTGGCTTGGAACCTGAGCCCTGTTTTGGGTTGGGGTCTAGATTCAGGGGCTGCAGTGGGTGAGGTCAGCCCGAATGCCTGTTCTGGAAACACTGCAGTGACAGACCAGGTTGCCTGAAGTCCTCGTAGGGTTTTGTTCTCTCTGAACCAGACCTCAAGAAGTGGTTTCCTCCTGGTTGTTTTGGTAGTTACCAGATACTTAGTCTTAACTTGCCAGTGATTCTTGAAGATGGGAGGTGGCCAGCTCGTGTGCGCCACACAAGTTGTGCCGCAAACAGTGCCTTGTGAGTGGCCCATGTTGAAAATCTCTTGTGAGAAATCTGGGCCTTTTTCTTAGAAAGGAATTCTATCTTCAGAGCTTAGAGAGGTCTCATTCGTGGGGCATCCCAAAATAGTGGCTCCTTGAAGAGTTAGACTGGTTTGTGGGCCCGAAGAGGTTAGGCATAGGAACGTATATTTAGGGAGGTAGGTTTCAGCCTGGCTAGGGTTTTGTCCTCTTCACCCTGGGGTTCACATGACCTACCATAGAGCCGGACACACGGTTAGCACTCAGTGTGTGTTCTGAACACACAAGGAAGAATCATCTAATAGGAAAGCTCTCCCCTGGGAGGGATTGCTGTGGTCACGGTGTCCCTGTCACTGGAGATACTTCTCCAGGCTGATGTGTAAGTGGGCCCCTTGGAATCGTGTTACATTCAGATCCTGATTGAGTACATCCAATCAGTGGCCTGACTCTGCATTTCTAACAAGTGCCCAAGTGGTGCCTCCCACTGGTCTAGACTACACAAGAGTGGCAAGGTGCTGAGTCCCTTAAGTCGTGATTGGGTTGTCGGGCTCCCAACCTTTAATCTGCTTCTGACTTTGTGTTTGGAGACTCAAATGGTCTTTACCTTTCTCTCAGCTCTGATCTCTGTTATATGGCTGGTGATTTTATAATTTATTTTTACACTTATTTTCTTTATTGTTTGTTTTTTTTTTTAGTTGTTAGTGTTTCTTTCAATCGAACGATTGAAACAGTAATTCAGTTTAATGGTAGTTGCATTTTTGCATTTACTTTGTCTCCTTGTATATAAATATGTCAGCATTTCCTCTAAGATGCTATGGGTTTGCATGACTCTTGGGTGCCGTTGGCTTCTCGTGGGCAGTGAACAGCTGCTATGTGAGCTTATCTGCAGTGCCTGTGTCCCTTGGAAGGCTCAGCTGTGGGACCGTGAGCTCAGTGTCTCAGGATATGTCTGTTGGAATAGCCTCTAAGAAACCCCGTCATGTGGCTGACCTCAGGTGGTTTTGGTAGAACAAGAAGATCCAGCAGTACCTTTCATGGCCTGAGTGACAAGCTGTCTCCTCAGGTGCATGCTACACTGTGCCCAGGCACAGGGCTGTCCTTGTTTTCCTGTATAGTCGGCTGTCTTCCAGCTCTCAGAAGACAGATACTTTTGTACATGTGAGGCACTGCTGCCTGGACCTTGGACTTTGTGTCATTGTTTGGACACAACCATGGGTGGGTAGGGAGGAGAGTGGCTTGTAAGGTGGGGCTTTTAAAAAAATCACGTGAGGGAGATGAGCATAGTTATATTTCCTTGGCCTTTAGGTGTTTGTCTGGAGAGGATGAAGAATGAGTTTCTGAGCTGTTATGTTAGTCTCATGCTTCTACTAATAAACCCTGGCACGTGCTGCCTTCCTGCTCAGTTTGCCAAAGACCAGAGGCTCCTGGTCTGAGGGCCGCCGCCTCGCAGGCACTGGGATCAAGTTTGTTTTGAGAGACATATAAAACGTATTCTCCATTTACCAAACCTAAAAAAAACACATTGCTTTATAAATGTCTGTTGATTTAATTGTTCTTTATTTTAATGTACTGCATACTTGGCTAAAATTAGGTAAAGCAAAATAGGTGGTTAGTCAAAGGGATTTCTGGAATTTTTGTCATTGTTCTTTTTGCACACTCTTGTCCTGATAAATCTGATATTTAAAGCTATTCTCATGACAAATAATCCAGTAAAGTGTAATTAAGCCAGGATTCCATTAATTTGAAATTGGTAGTTATTCCACTTGGGGGAATTTCTTATTTATTTTTGAATTATCAGACAAAAAAGGAACTTCCAAATAAATGCTATAAATGAGATTCTGAGCCAAGGTTTGAACACAAACCATGAAACCAGTGGTTTAAAGGGATTGAAAAAAATTAATTTATTAAAACATTGTATTGCACTCTCTTTACTGGCAATACTGCATAACTTTTATATGTGCTTGAGTTTAAGATGGCTACATTTTATTGTTTAAAATACAATTCAGCATTTTTCTCCACAGGTCCCATTGGTGAGTTGAAGAGTTTAGGTGGGCGTCTAATTAGTGGCCAGTATTTAGAGTTACAGAGAATCAGCTCTTGATAATCGCTGCCTGAAAATTGTGTGTGTGTGATGCTGTTTTTCCTCCCTCTGGACACAGAGGAAGAGCCTGGCCAGGGAGGGGAGGAGGCCCGTTGGGTGGCCTGCCCTTTTTGTTTCACTCTCTCTGAGTGGGCAGTGTGGTCCAGAGTGTCTTCAGTGCTATCCGTTGGCTTCATGGCAGCATGAGCATTTTCTTCTCTGGTCACTTGCCATGGGTTTTGGTCTGTTCTTGATCACAAACAAGTCACCAATGCAAGTTTTTGCACTGGACTTTGATGTCAGTATAATTGCAAAACATGAATTTAAATTGGTCTTTATATTGTATAATTATAGTGAGTTACTGATTAAATGATAAGTTCAATGAAGTGAATCTTAGATTTGGAAACCATTTACATAATTCCCACAAGTCATATTTTCTGTGGCATTTTAGAACCCTGGGGAACTGTCATTCTTGGTTATAGTTTTGAAAACTAGCAAAATCAATTGATTTTTAGTAACATTGGAGCAGAAATTATTTGGAAATCTATTTAGTTATATAGTTCTTGTTTACTAGCAGAGTGGATTTTAAATGTTTTAGTCATGTATCCTCTTAAAGAATTTTGAAAAGTGTGTTCTTTTTTGTGTATTTTTAAGTTGATATTTGCAAATGTTGACACCTAAAATTTTTCATTATACTTGAAATAATTTAAAAGAATACAAATTCTGGCATAGCACGATATTTAAAAATGCATGTAGTAGAATCTATATATTAAGTCTATTTGGTGCTCACTATTATGTTATTTAAAATAAAAATACACCAAAAATTTTCCTTGGAGAATCAGACATTTTACATCTTTTCTTCTTCCATCTTTGTTACTATTCTAATTCTCTCACAGAATTTCATCCTAATGTAATGTTTTTATGTTTAAAAATTTTTATTGATAAATCCATCATAATTTTCTACAACAAAAATGTATGAAAATTAGATTTTTTTTCTGAGCCCTTAATGTTCTATGTGTTTAAGAAAATTCTTTTGATCAAGATATCACTATAGTTAAAATTAATACACAAGTTCAAAACCAATGTATCGCATTTTGGGATTAAACATAGAAAGTAAAATTTTATTGGAAGTATATCTTTAAATGAGTGGGTGGAGCTTTTTCTGTAAATTATCCAAGGACAAATATTACTTATTGCTCATCTAAAGCAGTTTAATATCAACTTATTTCTATTTTTCATTTTGTTGATACATCTTAAGGAACTTCATTTAAAAAATTAGATGGGAATCATCTGTTTTGGTGATTGGTAATTCTTTAGATTCCTTTTCTCTACAGGTCAGAAATCTTTGTTGTCTAACCATACATGTTGACTTGGGTCTTGGAATGAAGAATTTCCTTTCCTCTGAGGGAGTTTGGGCTCTGAGCAGAGAAGGCAGGTAGAGGTGTGTGTGCCTGGCTTGTCTGCCAGGCTGATGCTGAGCACCATCTGTTTCTCCACAGAAAGCATGATGAGCACGCCGCCACCCACGGGTGAGATACCACAGCCCCCGCCGCAGGCCCTGCACTACGCCCTGGCCAACGCCCAGCAGGTCCAGATCCACCAGATCGGAGAGGATGGACAGGTCCAAGTAGTATGTACCCTTCTACTAGTCTGCTTCTAGAATGAATTGGAGAGGAGGGAGCTGTGGGGATGGGGATGGCTGAGACCAGCTCTCTGGGTTTCTGGATCATATGAATAGCTTAGGATGAGGGAAAAGTGCCATAAGGTAGTAGTAGTAGTAGTAGTTAGGGGTGTGAGCTTTTCTATTTTGTAATGAGGGTGGGTACCAAGTGACTGTGTCATTATCATAGACCCTATGTGGTCCCCTGCTGTGTTGCACTTAGTGTTCACTGTCAGCTCTGAGGGTCCCTGCTGCTCTCTGTCCTCCTGGGAGGCATCATAGATGTGTCATAGGTATTTTCTCATTTCACTGGGGGATGAAAAGGTCATTTTCTTCTGGTATGGGAAAAGCTGGTGGCCTTAGTCACTGTGTAGTGCTTCCTTTGGATTGTGGGTCGAGTGTTGAACTAATGTGGCCAGTTAGCTCAGAGGTGAGCCCACAACACCACTCTGCCTCTGGTGGTGCCAGCCCGGTGGGAATTCCTCTAGGCCCTTCAGGCGTCCTCTGGCCAAGGTGAGGGAGGGGGCAGGAACTTAGCTAGGGAACAGATCATTTTCAATGTGACTGTGGGGTTCCGTTGATGTTTGGGTCACACTCAGCCTCTGTTGTACACCTGCATTGCCAGGGCATCCTCTTGGAGCCCTGGCCTCCATCCCTGGGTGGCCCCAGTTTGATGCTGCACTCAGCACACTGCCTGGAGAGGGGTGGCTTCCAGAGAGTGCTGATGAGGACTTTTAAATGGGGTTTTTCTTCTTCCAGGGGAGATGAAAGAGTTATAAATAGTGAATTCTTTCTTTAATTGACAGTCACAAAGGCTCTTATCTTATTAGTAAGCAAGTTTTGTGAAAGAATTCCAGAATAGATAACTTGGTACAAGGTTCACATAGATATAGTCAAATGGAAGCAATAGAAAATTCTACAGTAGTTAATTTTAGGATCATTAAGGTAGCGTACTAAATAAGATCGTGAGTATTCATTTCACTGAGTAAAGTTAAGGTTTATAGGAATTAATTGTCTGCCTATATCTACAAACATAAATGCATTGTAGTTGGATGTTTTGATTTTTTTTTAGAACCACATTTATTGGGATGTACTCCAGCTGTTTAAATAATCGTGTATTTCTTTGATTTTAAAAAAATTGTCTGACAAGTTTTCAGTGTAGATCACTGGGAGACCATGCCTGGTAGTTATGCGGCTTCTGGTCCCTCTGAGTTGATAGTATGAATTTTTTTTTTTTTTTAAGAAGTTATTCTAATTTTCTAGAAAATTTTTGTTTTCCTTTTCTGTATGTCCTTCATATTCTGAAATTTGCTTGTTTGATAACATTTAAAGATTTAACAGAGTTTTCCTGGGTCTTATTGCTTCTTTAAGAATTGCTGCAAAATGTTCTCTATATGTTACGTACTAAACATTGAATTTCAAGAGGTGATTAAATAGCTTATACCATGCACATATTATGTTGTGTTTTCTCAAACTGTGCGTAAACCAGATAATCAAGGACAAAAATTTCGGAATGTGTTTCTTGTTTCCTCTGGTTTTGATTTTCTTCTGATGCTTCTTGTTGTCTTCTCTTGCTGCGGATCCCACAGGGTCACCTTCACATTGCTCAGGTGCCTCAAGGGGAGCAGGTGCAGATTACACAGGACAGCGAGGTGAGTCACTCATAGCCGCCCACACTGCCCAAGGCACACTATGTGCCTGTGGGCTCCCTGCCACTCTGATCTTTGTCAAATGAGGTCTCCAGCCAACACGGATATACAGCATTGACCACCTGACTCTTTGCTTCCTTGGGCACAAACTGCAGGCCCTGCCTACCTTCCTCCCCTTGCCGCACCACCAACTTATCTGGGCAACCCCATCTGGTTTTCTTTGTAAATACTTGCTGTATTGAGGTTTTTCTCCTGGCTGGAGCTGCCCTCTGAACACCCCTTTCC
The DNA here is from genome assembly GCA_030015415.1 of Cynopterus sphinx. NCBI lineage: Eukaryota > Metazoa > Chordata > Mammalia > Chiroptera > Pteropodidae > Cynopterus > Cynopterus sphinx. The sequence continues at coordinate 28,359,263 of CM057386.1, forward strand.
TCCCTGACCATTCTGCTTCCCATCTTCCTATCTGAGATGTAGACCTTGCTCTCAGCATGGCTCTGGCCCTGCTTTCTCATCCAGGGAGCTCCCCAATGTTCTGGAGTGGGAAGAGCAGGAGGTGGGGCCCTTCCATAGCGACTGTGACCTCACAAGTTCTCCTCACCTCTTAAGCCTTGGCTCTGTCTCTGCACTGTGGGACTAATGCCTGTCTTGTGGGATGGCTGGGAAGCTGGTGAGAAATCACGTGTATATCCTGTGAGCTTTCAGTGCAGCTTTCATGGCCCTTTACACACCTGCTGCTTTTCGGATGGCCTTAAGTTCATGAAATCCAGGCTTCTTATCACTGGTGTCAGTGCTTTGGCATTCCGCTTTTTATTCATTCTGATCTATGATAAAGAGAGAATGCAGGGGGTCCTACCCAGCTGTACAAGTGCTCCTCCACGTGCATATCAGCTGCTGTAGGCGGTTGGTGCGTGAAGGTCAGGTTGACTGTCTGAATCATTGGAAGATGAGGCCAGCAGGTCACGGTTCTAACGGTCTGTGAGCCCCTCAGGTGGGATCTTCTCTTTCCAGTCGTTGTGTGTAGGGCTGGGTGATGGTGGCCATCTGTTGCAGGGATGCTATTGACCATTTCCAACAGCATAGGACAGTGTCAACAGACTCAATGTACTTGGCTTCCTCTGCCTTTGTCCAGTGGATGCTGAGCATTGCACATGCGCTCTGCTGGCCAAACGTGTGGAATGGTGTGCTTCTCTCAGCGTGGGCTAGAAGCTGAAGAACATGTTTCTATAGGCCATGAAGATAGTGCCACCTTTGTGCCTGCCTGCCCTGTGGTGTGTTGTCATACGGGTGTCAGGTTTCCCCACATGCCAATTTCGAAAGCAGATATAGACCCACCAGCAACTGAGAAAGTCCTGACTCATCAAAGAGCCTTTTAGGAGACTCTCGAGGGAAGCGTTTGCTTGGTTTAGTGGTGCCTGGTAGATTTTTAGAGCCGATTCGTGGACATTTCTTCTTGTATTCTAGCAGCAACCAAGAAAGTAGATAGGACGTTAGTGCCTTTTGACTTTTCAGTTCCCAGAACTCAGGGGGCTGAAGTGGAGGTGGTGGTAATTTGCTCACTGACTTGTGTTCAAGGTGCTTGCTGAGCTCCCATCCTGTGCAGGTTGCTGTGCTGGCTGTTGCCGCTGTGGCAAGAATGTGAGTTAGAGGCTCCTGACAGTGTATGGGAGATAACTGTGCTAGGAAGGCCAGAGGTGATGTACTCAGTGGTGCAAAACTCATGGAAAAGGGGCCCTGGGATGTTTTATGAGGGAAATGCTTTCATTTAGACCCTGCAGGCTTATTGGTGGGTCCAGTGTACAAAAGGAAGAGAAGAACAGAGGTTCTGAAGGGAGGATGAGGATAGGATACTTGGCTGAGTGAATTCCTATGAGTGGAAAAATAAATACCTGGTCAAATGGGGCATGGGGTTGATTCATTCATAGGAATAATTAGTTCACTGATTGGCACATGGCCAAACGAGTGAATGGGAGAAAGCTGCTGGTGTGGCTGAAGCAGTGGGTGAGGAAAGGAGAGCAGCAGACAGTGAACTTTGAGATGATCCTGGAAGGCCTGTGAAAGTTAAGGAGCAGAATGGTGATGGGAGAGGAATCAACCCAAAATGGGTTGTGTTGGAGGTCCAGAGAAGTAGTGCAGGAGATTTGCAGGCTAATTGGGGCATCCCATTGAGGGGCAGGGAGGCTGCATTTTTAATTGCACGTAAGTGGAGGCTGAACAATTTAAGGTGTTATTTTAGAAGGCCCACACTTAATCAGAACACTTAATTTGCAGGTAGCCATTTGAAAGGAAGGAAAAATCAACATACATTTGCTTTTATATTGTTTTTATTAGCAAGTCATTAGAATACTTCTTGAATTTCAGTTTTTTAATCAGTTTTGCCCTTTCCCCCACAGTTTTCATAACTAAATCTCCCTTGTGTATATAATCTAGAATTTTTTGTTTCCTCTAGGAATTGAATGTATTGAATTAGAATAAATTGCTGATAATACTGATAATTACTTTGTAGTAAGTTACAATATGCAATTGTCTTCTTATTACAATAAAATCTTACCTTGTCTATTTAAAAATTAAGTTATTTTGTCAGATGAGGATATCTACAGAGACAATTAGCAGAACCTGCCAGACTTAAAGCAATTATTTTTTTTAAACAAGTGAAAATGAATTTTCAACTGGCGAGATTCCACTGGGCCTGTGGTCTAGTTAATTGCATTGTGTCCTGTCAATTTCCAGGTTGTGATAATGCACTATAATTATGTTAGGTGTCCCCATTGGGAGAAGCTGGGTTATGGGTACATGGGATCTCTCTATACTACTTTTAATTCTTCTTGTGAATCTAAAATTGTTTAAAAATAAAAAGATAAAGAAAAAATGATATTTTCATTTGAGATCAAGGTGGGAGGGTACAAAGTATTTTTGAATTTGGTTTTATAAGAAAAATTAGTACCTGTAAACTCAGTTAAATATTTTATTTATTTTATTTTATTTTGGGGTTTTTATTGCTACAAGGGGTTGGGTTTTTGTAGAATTGATGTTAATAGTTTTATTGGTTTTTCACAAATGGCACAGAGAGGTTTCTACTTCTGTCTAATTATGTCTTGAAGTCCTTTTTGTCCTTGATCTTTCTTTTTTTCATTCATTTTTCAGGGCAATCTACAGATACACCACGTGGGACAGGATGGACAGGTAAGTGCTCACCTACCTTCACTTCATGCCTGCGTGCTGTGGTGGATCAGACATTACATTGCCACAGGGAAGGAGCGAGAAGAGGAGGGTGGTGCATTGTTAGCCTTGGGGAAATATTGGCTTTGCCTTTGTGGCCAGGGACTCCTGGGCTTGTGGACTATGGGGCCCTGGGCTACATCTGTTTCTTTGTGGGGTTCCGGGTAGCTCTTTACCCTACAGGTGAACCTCCCCTCCATTTGTTTATCACTGTTTCTGTAAATTGACATGAATGTTGTCAAAGACCGCATTTGTCCAGTAGCCATATATTAAAGTAGGTTTTGTTCATGAATCTTACTGTCAACCTCCATCCATAGCCTTTTTTTTTTTTTTTTTTTTTTTAGTTTTGAACAAAAAGTAACTGAAGCAGTAATGGGGCACACTTGATATGAATTGTCTTTACAAAATGAAGGGCGCTGACTGTGAGGGTTTCTAGAGAGTGATTTGCTTTCTAAGATTGAGTGAAATTGCTGGTAAATTCAAGGATTAAAATTTTCACATCCTTTTGAAAACATAACCAGTGAAAGCAAATGTTTGTAACCTCTGAATAATTATGAAAGAGAGTCTGTCTGGTCTTCCTTTTCTATAAAACATAATGTATAAACCATAAACACCGAACTCATTGCTTATCAAGACAATAATAGTTGTTATTCTCAAAACCAGTTACATACTCCCCTTCATAACACCTGTGTGCATTCTTGTCCCTGGTGAGGGCGCGAAGTCTGTCGTGAATGGGAGTGGAGAACGTGTGTTGTGTGGTTGGGCTGGGAAGTGAAAGAATAGTTTCGCCCCTTGGACTTTCTGTTTGAACCCTCAGAGCGCCTTGGGAGAATTGTGACAGACCTTAAAGCATTTGTTTAAATTGGAATTTCTTAGTTCGAAAGTTTCATCTTGAACACACATGAGGTTTTAATCAGAGTCCTGAAGCAGTATTAATATATAAGTATAGCATAACTGCCTTGGAAGAGCCAAAAAGCCAAAAAAAAAAAACAAAAAAAAACCCAAAACAAAACCACTGTTGTTTTTCTGAGCTGTCTTGGTGATGAAGTTGTTGGCCAGGCCCAGTAGAAGTCAGTTCACAGCGGCTTTTTACTCGGTCAGGCGAGAGATGTCCCGGCTGGAGCAGGGTTCCCGTCAGTAGTTTATCTCTTTGTTTTTTATTGTTTCTGTCTCTACTCCTGAGCAGAATTTCAGTAGGGATTTTGAAATATAATCAGAGTTTTTACATTGTTACCATTGTGTTACTGTATATAATCACAGGCAACACCATCCCAAATAAATCATGAGTGCAGAGGACTCAGTTTTTGTGGGCAGGTACTGCAGGCACAGGAGCTGAGCTCTAACCACACTTTCAACTCAGGAAGACTCCTTGAGTTTACACTGGAAGGGCCACCTTCTGAAAATTCCCCAAACGAGCGTTTGCTGTGCTCGCTCATGCTTCACACTCACCAAATGCTGCTGCCTTGCTTAAGTTCGTGTTCATGCCTCATCAGCCTGTTCCCCACGAGCAGCCATGATTTACTGCTGATTTATGCATGTTAAAGCATATCTTCTCCCAAGTTCCCACTAGTTCTTTCTCTTAGCAGCCTCAGTACAAAATAAATAGAATGACTGCACCGATCACTTTCTGTGTTTACATAAATAATAATTTATTAGTCCTCTGATTTTTTTTTTGCCTATAAAAATCTCATGCTGCCTTCCCACTTCCACCTGATTCTCATTGTCAGTCACATTTGCGAAACTTCTAGTTAAAGACAAGTTTAAAAAAAAATGCAGGACTAACGCTGATGTTGCTAGAGAAATTTTAGTATCTGGCTCCTTTTCTAAAGGACACTGTGCATTCTGATTTAAATAAACGAAATGTGTTCATATGAAGCCGCCTTTTTCTGTTAAGTCTGTTAAATCCTTATTTTCCATTTGTGGAAATTGTTTTTTATTATTTTATCATCTGTCTAGTTCTTGCTCCTTTTAAGTTACTCTTCTTATAAAAGCTTTGTTTTCTAAATTTACCAAGTACTTGTGAAACAGAATGATGTTTTGCAAGACAGCACACCCTGCTTAGCTTGATGTCACGGGTAGAGCTGACTAAGAAACACAGCAGTGCTGAAGGCTGGAATGCCTGTCATCCCAGCTTCCCCCCTTTCCCCACCACTTCTGTCTCTGTCTCTTTATCTCCTCACCCTTCCCTTTCTCATGCCCACAAGAAGACAGTCTCTGGGGGTCTAGGGCTCTTTTTCTGAGCAGAATCTTCCCTAGCGCAATGCTTCAGACAGCTGCTCCCCAGTTCCCAGTGCTGGCGTGTGTGTTCATGTTTGATTTACTGACACCAGGCTCTCTCCACGTTTATGGAGGGAAGTGTTTATGGCTACCTCAACTCTGGAAAACAAACAAAAAAAAGCCTTTTGAATTATAGAAGCTCACAAAGAAATATATTCATTATTCATGTAATTTAAATATTACATAAAAGTTATATAATAACATGCAAAATTACGTATATCTTTTCGAGTTCATAGATCACTGACTATATCTCATTAGCTTCATATTAAATTCTTACTCAATAGGTATAAGTGCCATTTAAGGCTGATTTTGCGGCAACACTCAAAATCCTTAAATAGCAGCTAAAATCACACTGGGGCTGATGACCTAGGATACTTCTTCCTGATGCCCGGGGCCATCAAGCTCTCCCCACTGCTATCCTTGTGTTAGGGTTATGGTAATAATTACGTTATTTCTCATTCTAAGATGTGTATTGCTGCTCTTGCTAGTGTTGGCTGACTCTTTTCTAAGCCAGTGCACAGGTGCTATGAAAGCACCTCTCGGTTTGTTACCTGGCAGGAGAGGGGAGGGAAGTGTGTGCTGTGCTGAGCACTGCAGCTGCTGCTGGTAGGATTTTTAAAGTCAAGTTCACAGCGAACTTTGTTTCCACGAGTAAGATTTGATGAGTGAGATCTGACATCTTTAAGTCATGCAGAGTTTATTATATTATATTTACACAATTCCTAACATGATACTGATAGTGGACTGTGCTTTTTGAGTCATATATTTTTTTCAGAATAGCAAGAGATCCTTGTTCCATCCCATGCAGGGGTGTGGCACTTAGCAGGTCTGCTGTGGGTCTGATGAGAGTATGTGAACGCTTGATACTTTATAGACGCAAGGGCTTAGGGCAGCAGTGTCCATTGCTTCCCAATCATGGGAAGGAAGGATCTGGACAGACAAATGATTTGCAGACTTGTGGAGAACCAGAGGTTTGGTTGGAAGACACATTCAAGGGATGGTGAACAGATTCAAGACAACACTGAGCTATGTGGTATGTTCAATCATTTCTCTTCCCTGTTTTCAGCCATGTATATCTTCTTCCCATGATCATTCTTCATTTTTCATCTAATATGCTGTTTTGTGGGGAAGGCAGATGGCCAAGTTGGTTAGGGTTGAAATCAAGATGCTGTCACTAATTCCAGTCATGGGCTCCGGACAGGGGTACCCATGCATCTGAGGCTGTTCTTTCAGCTATTCACATGTGTTTATGGCTTTGTTCCAGATGATTCTTGTTGCTGCAAGTCATACTATTAATCAAACAAATTCAAACTGTGCTGATTTCTCTTGTCGCTAATCTGATCATAGGAAGTGTAGGTGATTTCTTATACTACTACATGCTGCTGTCTTCTTTCTTTCAGTATTTTAAAATGATCCTTTTACTGTGTGTCTTCATGTTGTCCTTGCGAGGAATGTTGGAGTGATAAGGAGCCCACTCCTGGAGTGTCATTTACAGCTCTTCTGTACTGGGAGGCCTTGCTGGGAGCAGCCTGAGATGTCAAACCAGCCTCTGCCAGCAACAGAGAGGCCTTTCTCCATGGAGCCTTACAGCTATGTCAGACCTAATGGTCCTGAATCTCCCACTTTCTCGTTGTCAGAGAAAGGGTTGTAGGGCTCCTCCTACCCTCACTACGCTCTGTGACGCCAGGCACTCAAAGTAGGGGTGAGTAATGAGAGGTGAAGCACTCATTCAGGGCTCTCGGCTTGCTGGCCATGCCTACATCGTGCACTCTTATAGTGCAGCCTCCCAAGACCCTTGTTTGGGCCACAGAATTAGGCTGAGCTTTCGGTGGGATGTGGTTTGGAAGAGAGCCGGGTGGGTGAGAGCGTGATCCAAGTCTCGCCGCAGTGCTGCTCCTCTGTCAGTGTGTCGTCTTGGGGCAAAGACTTCACTTCTTTCTGCTTGGGTTCCTCGTCACTGAAATGGGACCTGCTTCAGGAAGTTGTGCACCCACCAAGAGCAGAAGGCTATCCAGTGCTCATCCTGGCATCTGGCTGGCACTTGATGGATACTCACTGTCCACACAGCCACTTCTCTGGGAGAGTGAATGCCTCTGTCCAAACCCTCAGAAACTGACCATGCAGGCAGGGCATGAGATTGATGAGTGGGCTCTGAAGAAAGAAGGTTTTACTTTCCACACTTTAAAAAAGTAAAGTCTGTACTGTTGAGTGATGTCACTGGACTGTGACCCTTTTAAAAAGTCTTGCTGTCTGGCAGAGAACATCCCTGTATGTGTGTGTGTGTATGTGAGAGAGAGAGGGAGGGAGAGGGAGAGATTTTTTTGGAGACTCCTCTAGAAAGCTATATACTTAAAGCATTAATTAGGAAATGTTCCCTTTCTAGTTAAAATTATGGCCATGAATGAACCTTTCAAAAAATGTTCATCTGAACCTCATCACTGTGAAGCAATTTACATTAGAACTCAGCTTTTTAAAATGAATTAAAATTATTTGTTAAAGAAATGCCAAACGTAATGTAAACATGTTTTAGTAATCTTAAGGGAGCTGTTAACAAGTGGAATCTCACATGGCATGAGGCATGATGTTTGTGTTATTGAAAATCCCAGATTACAGTTCACAGTCAATGTTTGGACCTGACCGGTGTGTAACAGCGCAAGACTCCAGGATGGAAAAAGGCTGAGGACGCTTGTTCCAATTCCTCAGAGAAAACTCCCAGTCACATTTCTTACCAAATGTCAATAGGTAGAATGAAAATCTTGGTCAAGGCAGCCTTTTCATATGTTTCACTGAGTTTGTTCCAGTCCCTGAACCAGGAAGTCGAGTTTGGCCAAGCATGAATAAAACAGCCCTCAAAGCATTCATGTTAGTTGGAAGGCCAACGCACGAAGTTCAGTTCGGGTTAACTTTGGTGACTGTGTTTTCTCGGCCTTATCTCTTTATACGTAGAAAATACTTGTAAAGTTATGTGAACATTTTAACTTTGTCAAGACATTTAAAAAACTTCTAAATGAATGATACGGGATTAGAATCTGGTACAGTTTTGAGCATTGCTTAAGAATGATGTAATTAAAAATGGGGAGCAACACTTAAATTTCAATTAATTGTGCTTCAGTGACTATCTTTTTGTTGGAACTTCTTCTGTCGTAGCCCATAATGTCTAGACTTATGTCACATAATGGTTTGCATTTCGCTGTCCAGGAGTCTCATTACCTCCAGTGTTGTGACGGCCTGATAGTTTTGCTCCTCACAACCCTAGCTGTAAAGTGGAAAGTGAGGATTCAAGCAAAAAGATGCTATTCTTGAAGAGGGGAAATATTCATTTTCTGTAATGAGTGCTTTTTTCATGACTAAACGTTCTGGGAAGCAGAGGCTGGTGGCATGGGCTGATGGTCATGTGTATTTCATGCCTGCAGGGCAGGAACCCAAGGCACTGTGGTTACCCAAGTAACCCATAGACTGGTACTTCAGACTCTTCCTGGGAAAACAAGGAGTATCTCTTGAAACCCCTTTTCACTTTAAAGATTTGGATTTGAGCCTCAAAAGTTGGGCCTGCCACAAGCAGTCTCCACAGAGTACAACAGATCAACCCTCAGACCTGGAGTCAGGACTCCTTCACTTGCTGAGTGAGCTCAGAAAGGTGCTTGGTTATCCTGCCTGGTGTTCTTACATCCTGCGGTTTGCCAGAAGAGCTTTTTCACTTAAGGAGGAGAAAATAGGCAGGATTCCCATCAGAAGAGCAGGGAGGACAGGTGGGGCCTGGGGTTGCTCACGGTCCTGCTCTGCACCTGTCTTGTCTTACCTGTGGGACAGGTAAAGCCAGTTCTACAGCAGAGCTTGCGCGTTGTGGGTTCTGCTGAGTTAAAGTGTAATGTGTATCTCCCTCTGTTCCGTGAGCCCTTGTTAGAGCTCAGAGATAAGCACCTGTTTTTGTGAGTCAGAGGTTGGCCCTAGCGTGATACTCTCACTCTTCAGATCCCTACTCTTTCTGAAATGCACTGGACAGTAAGACTTCAGGGCATAGGGGTTTTCCAGTCTGATATTCTAAATAAGAACAATGGTAGTACATTCCAGCTCATCCCAAACTCCTACCTTTTCTCCAGATATCACTAACACACTCTCACAACTCCATTATGTCCATGTAGGATTTTTGCTTTTTCAGAGCCTTTAAAACACCAATGACCTGATTTTGTAGAACTTCATTAACTTGTTGCTGGTGTGTTTTGTGCACTTGGCAGTAATACGCTTGAATGTTGGGTATGAATATACTTTCTCTTTACACAGCTAGGAGTATGTACTGTAATTAAATAATTTTAAAGATACTATCTAAATTTGACCCCATTTAGCAGTGTCCGCAGGTGTTGGCAGAAGTGAACTCTGGGCCCCAAAATGATGGGGGCAAGCTCAGATGTAATCACAGCACATGCCAGCCTCTCAGAAATCATGTGTAACTCAAACGGTTGACTGCGAGCTTGTTATAACAGGTTTTCAGTTTGATGAATTTGGGGTAAAAATTTCCAAGTCTTTAAAGGGACTATTTAGGTACTCACAGTTTAGATAGCAAGAGGTACATGCTTTGGTTCTGATTAATTTGATATGATTGAACACTTGGCCAACTCAAAATAATTTTCCAGAAGTGTCTAATCAGTTGGAGAAACAACCAATCGGGCTCAGTTTAGGAGATTGCATTGCAATTATAGAATTAAACATGAAAGTAGAGCAATTATGCAGAGAGGTTAAATTTTAGTCGTGGATGAGAATAGCAGCCAAAAAGAAAGGACGTTTATTCTGAAAATGTACTCAGTGTTGAATTGGCTCTCACCAAACAAATTGTGATATGCAAGTATAAGGCATTAAAGTTTACATCTGCATGACCCATGGGGGAGATGGTTTTTTTGAAACTGTGAGGTGTGCCCTGGTCTGCAGAGGGCTTCATGGAGTCAACACAGGAAATGCGCCCAGCTTTGGCACCACAATAGAAGCAAGAGTGCTCCGAGGTCACACGCTCGGTGACATGAAGCTCCCAGCCACATGACTTCGTATCAAAACCAGACATCTCCTGTAACTCATTTAAGTGAGCTGAAATGAAAATGCTTTATTTTTTCCTTCTTCTCTAAAGATAATTGTTTTCCTCGGGGGGCGGGTGGTAGATTGCATAAGGCATAGGAAATGTGTTGTTTTAATTAGAGCATAATGTAATACTCATCAATTAAATTAAGAACATTCTTTAGGAGAGAATGGGCATGTGGTTTGGTTTCCAGTCTTTTGCCAGCTTAGCATTGCAGTCATATTAACAAGGATGTGAATCCTTCTCTTTTGTGTTAATTCAGATATTTCAGGCAAGGTCAACTGGGATAAATGCAGTTAAATGTAGACAGGGCACTTTGCATTTAGTATATGTACTGCCTTTGTGACATCTTCTCTTGACCATTGCTTTGAGTATTTGGCGTTTCCAGTGAAACTGAACAAGTGGTTTGTCTCCATTTGGTCATGTAAGTGGGAGTGATGGTTGAACAAAAGTTGCCATGCTCATAAAAATCACTGACATTAATTGGCATTGCAATACAGAGGATTCTAGTTATAAATCTGTATGAATTAGATCCAGTCACAAACGAGTCATGATCCAATTGTATAAAAGTACAAACAGCCAGAAATCTGTATTTATATATAAGCGTGGATGTGTGTATTTGTTGTATTATTTGTTAGTAAGTTAAGAGAAACCAAAAACTTTATCATAGAACTTATAAGCATAAGGACCTTTACCTGTACTACCAGTTGGTCACTTTTGCTTGTTACTTCTTGATATATTAACAGACCACTCCAAAACTTGGGGTTGAAGATGATGACCTTTTATCGTCTTTCATGGCTGTGGGTTTATTGGGCTCAGAAAGTGGTGGTTCTCCACGTGGTGCTTCCAGGATCATCTGGGGTCATCTAGAGGCTCAGCGGGCTGCCATATCTTGAGGCTTGCTCCCAGGGCCTGGAATGTGCTGGCCAATGGCTGGGAGCTCAGCAGGGCTGTCCACCTGAGCCCCATAATGCTCTTCTGTGCAGGCTCCTTGCGTTGCCTGGGCCCTCACAGCATGGTGGCAGGGTTCCAGGAGGGTATGTAACCAGCATATAAGAGCAGAGGCTGTGAGTCCTGTAAGCCCATGTAGTGACTGTGTTTTCCTTGCGGTGCAGAATGGGACAGCCATGCCAGAATCTTGAAATGGGAAAGATAAGGTATACGTTGCTTGCAAGGAGGGATGTAGCATCTCTCGGCCTTCATGCTGTACCTAACATGGCTTGGCTCCGAGCTCTTTAAGGCAGGGCCCATACCATACACAGGGCCTGTGCCCTGAGTGCACAGGAGGCATGTAGGGAAGCGTGAGCTGCACTGGAGTCCTAGTCGCACTCAGGCACGGACCAGACCACAGGGCCTAGCACACAAGAGGCACGGAGGAAGCAGGGGCTGCATGAAAGTTTAGTGATCCCAAGGTGAGGCACCGCTGTAGTTAAGAGGATGGACATATTTCCACGTAGAAGTTTATTGGGCACATCACACACTACAACCCCAAGAAATGATCTTCCCTGTTCAGGTGATGAGTTGGGGATAGTCTGTCAATGCTAGTGCCCTGACCTCAGGCAGACACCAGCCCACCCATGTGACATAAAATCCACATTGAGAAACTTTGTGATTGATTAACTGTGTTCTTTGTTGGAACAGCTTGACTAATGATAAAGTCAGATGCATTTTAATAATTTACATTGTTAATTATTGAATGGTTAAAACAATCTTACAGTTTTCTTTTTTGCATTTATAAAAATTTAGATTTTTTAAAAAACTAGATTTATACAATTTCTGAGATATCTTTTGCATTCCATTCATCTTGTTTCTTTGGAGAGTTTAAGAAAACAAAGCAAAGACCTAAACATTTTTTCATGTGACGAAGAAATAATGTTCCAAAAGCAGTCTGTTTTTGGATAATTGGCAGTTGCTGCTGGCTGACCTCAAATTCCTCTTGAAGCCCCATGTCTGTTGCTGCTCTGTGTTTACTGAACTCTCAACACCCAAGGACAGGCACCGATTCCTGAAAGGGTGCTAGTGCTTTCTACATTAATAAATTTTACTACATTAATACTACATTGCTAATAAAGATGAAAACACAACCAAGAAAAAATCAGTGTTTTAATCTTAATGTAAAGTATCAAGGTTCCCCATCATATAAAATTACCTTCAGGTGCTAAACCATGCTTCCCTTTCAAAACATTGCGGGGAATTGGCTATTTGCCTACAGTGACTCAGGCATCCATTTCCAGAGCTGGCCACGTGCTTTCTCTTATGTCATAACCTCTTTGGTAGTATTCTATACAGGAAATGAGATAAAATCAGGAACTAGGTGAGTTATTACCCTTTTACACATGAGGACAGTAGATAGTAGCTTTTCCAGGATCATGGAGGAAGGCGAAAGCAGAGATGGATCCAGACCCCAACACTTATGATTCCTAGTCTCCAAATTGGCTCTAATTCTCTAGAGCATCATCATTACTGCTGTTATCACCATCACTGCCATCCATCATCACTACCATTACACGAAGACAGTACAATTGCTGTCACACCCCCATCACCAAGATAATACCACTGCTGTCAGCTACCACTACTACCACCACCACCAAGACAACACCATTGCTGTCACCACCATCACTAATATTATCACCACTGTCATCTATATCACTGGTCCGCAACATTTTGGTACCGGGGGCCAGTGCTCCTATGAGAACCTAATGCCTGATGATCTGAGGTGGAGGTGAGATGGTGATGCTCGTGCTGGGGAGTGGCTGCAAATACAGATGAAGCTTCTCTTAGTCATCCACCCCTCACCTCCTGCTGTGCGCCCTGGTTCCTAACAGGCCACAGACCAGTACTGGTCCATAGCCCGGAGGTTGTGGACCCCTGATATACATCATCATCATCATCATCATCATCATCATCATCATCTTCATTATCACCATCACCACCACCACCACCACCACCACCACCACTACCACTAAGGAATCAAGTGAGTTGCTTTGATTGTCATGAGCTGTGTTCTAATCTTCTCTACTTATTGCCTCTTTCTGTTGAGACTGAAATGACAGTGCTTTTTTTGCCCAGCTCATAGAAATTTCTGTTGAGAGGAAGATAAATGAAGCTATGAAAATGTAACAAGAAAAGTAAGGGACAGATCTGTGGGAGCTGTTTCCTGTCTCGTTACATTGTGCATTCAGTAGGTGCCTAGGTATGGAACAGAACCGAGAAGGTGAGATACAGGCTGCGTGGATGGAGTGGAATTTGGATCTAGTAGATTGAGATTCAGTAAGATTTTAATACTTCACTTTGTACCAAACTCTGTTGCTAGGCAATGTTATGTCCATTGAAACATTCAAATCTGGGTCAATTATTTCTCTATATTTGGGAGATTTCCAGCCATGGAAATCTGTAAAGACTTGCACATTAGTCATGCTGCTTAGATCATGTATCTTGAAATGGTTTAATACTATTTCAAGGAGATGGGTATTTTGATACTGGGTTTTTGTTTGTTTTTTACATTAGTGCCTAATGTCATCTAAGATGTGAATGAAAAATTTTATACATGTCTGTAGGCAAACCAGTGTCAGACCACTTGATAACCAAGGAGATTGTGCACGTTCTGGTAAGCCCATCTCTGTAATAATGAATACACCATGCATACACACACGATACATATGTATTAAACAAAGCTAAGCAACACAGTGATAAATCCAGGTTATTCTCATTTTGTATTTGTGAGATAACTAATATGCAACTAACAGCAGCTTTGGCATTCTTTAAAAATTTAAACCTCTCTTGACTTCTTTGGCATATGTATCCCTTTTTATACTTGTTTCAAGGTAAATTTCAGTAGCTTTAAGAATTTTTTTTTTCATGAGGCCTTTTAGAAAACCCAGCTTGGAAAAGGTTAGGAGAGATGAGAAGTATCTAACATTTTATGTGTAGAATTTTTTTGGAGTGGGTGAGAAAAAGGGGCTCATGTATGTGTAGAGTGTGTGTTTGTTTAGGGCATGTGTATGTGCGTACACATGCACATGCATACATGTCCGTGCAGCCTGCCTTCATCTGTAGCAGTAAAATGTCTTTATTTCTAGGAGACTTTAGTTCACTTATAATGGTTTGTCACAATGGGGAGAACAGTCAGCCTCCCAGATGGCATACACTGATCACTTCTAATAAAAATGTTCCCTTCAAGAAAATGTGTTCCTGCATTGCATGCCAAAACACAAACAGAAATCTTGGAGAATCTAGGTAGCTCAGGGAATTTATCCCTTATGGAAAAGCTTTCCATACCAGATATGGTGGAAAATATAATTTAAGCCATAAAAGGTCAGAGTGGGGTGAGTTAGGGGTTGACTGGTTCCAAAAAACATCCTAGGAAAGTCACGAAAACAACTGTGGGCCTTCTGCTGCCTGGTTGAGGAGCCTGGCCCACCGGCAGCCCTGCACTGAGCAAGATGCTGCAGGTTCATCACCCTGTTTCTAAGGCGGCCAGCCTAGACAGGGCAAGGGGCCCATGGTATTTCCTGCTGCTGGCTGTGACTCTTCAGTAATCTATTTGGTCCCCAGCAGAGGCTTGTTGTGTGAAGCAAAACAGACCAGATGCCAGTGGCACAGAAGACCCAAGAACTCACTGTGCTATAGCTTCCTGATCTTTCCTAAGCCCTGAGGAAGAGAGTTTCAGGCTCAGGTGGTGATTAGTTAGTAACACTGGTGTGTTCCTTTAGGCCGGTTGTTTCATTCCTATAGTTGTAACGGACCAGACTTGTTTCAGATCAGGAAAGACCAGGAAAAAGCTGGACAAGGGCTTGGGCTTGGCAGGGTGTTATGTTTTTCAGAGAGAAGTTGGACGAAATGGTTACTTAAGTGTACGTTTCTAGCATTTAGGTAGTTGAAACAATGATATCTTTGAAGGGACTCATATTAGAGGAGGCTGAAGTAGTTTTATAATAAAACCTCAAAGATATTTCTGATGATCTGATACATTGCACATGGTCACTGTGTCCACAGCTGCCCTGGGCCCTTTGGTTGAATCCCACATCAAAGTCTTGTGACTCCACGTAGTCAAGGGAGGGTGCACGCCTTAAAATTCCAGAACTGTTTTTGATCAATTTCATCATTTACAAATATATATTTAGAAAGTTAAATTACATATTTTAATAGACACAAATTTTATTCATTTCTGTTCGTACAGTATCCAGTATAGTACCAAATTGTCAATACTTAATGATTACTTGATGAATACAAGTAATTATTCCAAATTAGCACTTATGTAATTATAAGATAACGCAGGTTAATGAAGACATTTTGAAAGACTTCCATTTTTAAGCCATTTAAAAATTTAACGTATATTCATAGATAATTTTAATCATGAGTAATAACCTGGAAATGTATAGAAGAGTACTAATTTAAAATCTGCAGCTCCAGAGGATTTCAAATATCAGGGATCCAAAGAGGCCCACACTAAGACATATCATAATTAAAATGCCAAAGGTTAAATACAAAGAAAAAAATTTTTTAAGCAGCAAGAGAAAAAAAATAATTACGTGTAAGGGAACACCCATACGACTGGCAACTGATTTCTCAAGAGAGGCTATGCAGGACAGAAGGGCTTGGCAAAAAATATTCAAAAGAATGAAGACCCAGGATATACAACCAAGAATAATTTAGAGTTGAAGGAAAGATAAAGAGCTTCCCAGACAAAAATAAACTAAAGGAATTTATCCCCACCAAGCCAAAATTACAAGAAATGTTGGAGGGACTTCTTTAAGAAGAAAAAACATGTATCAAAAACAGGAATAAAGAATGGTAACAACTACATTCCTATCAATAAGTACCTTAAAGGGAAAAGAATTTAGTGCTCCAACCAAGGGATGGAGTGGCTAAAAGGATAAGAAAACACCCCTACATATGAAAAGGAAGGGAATAGAAAAAGATATTGCTATGATGAACCTAGAAGATATTTTAGGCAGACAGAAAAAGATAAACACTATATGATTTCACTTATATGCGGATTTTAAGTAATAAAAAGAACAAACTAATCAAAAACAGACTCATAAATATAGTGGACAATTTGGTGATGGACAGAGGGGAGGGGGCTTTAGGGAGTTGGGAGAATGTGGTGAAGGGTTAAAGAAGTACAAATTAGCTGACAGATGTCATGGGGATGGGAAGCAAGACTTAAGGAATGCAGTTAGCATTAATACACTGGCTAGGTGGAGGGTCAAAGGAGGGAGGGAGGAATTGGGGGATCATTTTACTAACTATATAGATGTCTAAGCAATGTACTATATACTTACACTAATTAAAAATTTAAAAAGTAATAATAAAACCTGCAGCTTAATACCCTGAAAAATTGTGACTTCTGAGTAATTCCAAATTTCTTTTTAGTGGGATCCAAGTAGTACAGTCTTTTCTGTGTATAAGGAAGTTTTGATAATTTCTTTGGGCTTTTCTGAAACTTTGTCACATGTTTTAAATGCGTCTATGTATCCTGCTAGTGGACCTGCTGTGTCATGGGTAGCCACCTGGCTGGGTGGGCAGCCACCTTGTTGGGTAAGCAGCCTGTGCTAGTGGTTCAAGCTGCCATGTATAGTATCTAAGGAACACATAAAGCATTCTTTAGACCCAAGAATTCTATTCCAGAAGCCGTCAAGAGCAGCTGTTGTTTGTTGAAAGGAAGCCAAGTTACCACTAGTGCACCAGAGCTTTATTTCTGAACTTCTGGCTTGTAGAGAGTGAAGGTGGGTGGGAGATGAGATTTCAGAAGCAGGAATGAACCTTGGAACTCTTTCGTTAGCTCCAGATGTTTCACTTCTTTACATACAGAGAACGTGCTTGTGGAAGATACCCTCTTGGACATTTCATTCCTATTCTGACCAGGCCATGGCTTTCCCCTTGTGCACACTGTAGGAGCTCTGACTGGTCCACGTTTATAAAACTAGCAGATTCTTCTCCATTCCCTTAACTGTGTTTGTGTGTGGACTCTACTCTGGTGACTCCTTTCCAGAAGAGAAGATTGTAGACAATAGAGAAAACTGAAGAGGAGTCAGGGCTGGAAGGGCACTGTAATTTGCACTGAGTGTGTCCCAGTGGTTCTGGTCTCCAGAGTTTGGAGATTTCAGGAGCACGTGACCTTCATTCTAGGATGTTGAGCAGGAAGGAAGGGGGTTCATCAAAAGAACCACCTGCCTGATAGTCTAGTGGCGAGAGGTGCAAGTAGTGGGGCCTGCAGCGTCCTGAGTTCTGACAGATAAGAAGACATTGTAAGCCTGACTAAAATCTCGCTGAGCCCTTGAACTGTTAAATGACAGAATTACTGCTGAAGGGAAAGTTTTAAGCACAGTAAAGTTCCCCATTTTTTACTCACTTTGAAAGTGAACCACTGAGTGATTGTTAAATTAACTGTGTGTTTATGAAGAACCCTTCATCTAGAAACTATAGATCCAGTCCAATCAGGATGCCTGGTTAAATTGTTGAAGCTGCTGCTCAAACAGTGTGTTGAAATGACTAAGAGAGAATCCTGTGTGTATTAGTTCACTGACGTGTGGAAAACTGAAGGACATGAAAACACAGATCCCTATGTTTCTCATCAGGAGCCTGTAATCACTGAGCATTTTCACAGCAACGGGATAATGGAAGACAGGAGGACAGGACCAGATGGCACTGTATCTACATAAGGATTTATGTTTAGAAATTGGGCACAATCCATAGCAGAACCTAATATTATGACCTTTTATACAATTCCAGAACAGAGGTTGATTTCTGATCAAGTAAATACCAAAGAATAAGGCTGGTTTCTCTTATTCTGAGAGCTGGAAGGTTGCATGTTTCCTCTCACACAGGTAATGAGAATAGTTGCAAATATTTGGTAAAATCCACAACCATCTTTCTTTACATTTCTTTTAAAGATTTGCAATCCAAAAATGAAATATGTATGACATGCCACTGGTTTGAGATGGGAGAGTAAGTATAATATCTGAGACCATCAGGGTGTGTGTGTGTGTGTGTGTGTGTGTGTGTGTGTGTGTGTGTGTGTGTAAGAGAGAGAGGGGGAAATTAAGAACACAGTAATTGATAGCTGCTCTGAGCATGATGTATAAAATACATAAATAATCTAGGAATGATTTTCATGTGTACAAAAATAGTCACTTATTTTTAAAATTCAAGACATTGTTTCATGCTAACTCCCAAAGTAAAAAAGCTTGTAAAGTGACCCAGATTAATTTTTAATTCTATCTCTTCATCTGCCCCTTTGAGCTATTGCATTTGCTTTCAACAGCTATTCTCATTTAATGCTGTTCTCAATTTATTGTCAGATGTGTGCATAACACCCAATGCTATCCACTCGGTATAGAAATAAGTGCTTAAGGCTGGTCTAAGTTCTGAGGATGGCGTTTCACTTGGCAAAAGATGAAAATCAATGTATACATTGCGTTTTGAAATGGAAGCCTTTAGAATAGCCTTTAGAATAGTATGGGCCAACAATCCAGTGATAGATGCTTCTCTCCATTAATGGACGTGTTATCTCACTAAGAGTAGGGCAAGCAGTGACATGAAGCCTTCCAGGCTACATGCTCAGACATGGGCTGTCAGCCCCAGGGCACTTGTGGGTCCGTAGCATTCAGCTGAAAACAGTTGGGTAAACCAGGCCCAGTTTTTGATGAAATAGGACTGAAAAGTATGACTTCTAAAAAATAAGTCCTCGTGATGTAACCAGTTGGCAAGTCTTTTTGAGACAGTTGTCTTCTCTTTGGGAAGATACTCCATTGGCACCAAATTGAGTTCCCAAAAGCCCCTCCAGAGTTGGAGAATACACGAAGGGCAAATGATTCGTGGTTGGCAGGTGTTCAGCCAAAAGGCCAAAAAGAAACTGATTTTTTTTAACAAAGGCTGAAGTAGAGGGGATTTAGCATAAATAATTTTTCTTGCTGTTTTAAAGGGAAGTTATTTTTAAAGTCAAATGAGGCTCTTGAGGTTTCTTAGTTATATGACTGGTTGTGTAATCATTCTTTTCACTTTTTTCTAACACATCTCAGTCACACACAAGTGATTGGCTCCAGCCTCATGGTGTGACTGGAGCAGCCTGGAGGAGTTGCCACAACTGCATTCAAAGCCTCTTCTGTTTGGTTGTATTTTTACTGGCCTATGATCCTGGGCACATAAGTTAGCTTCTGAGGCCCTGCTTCCTCCTGGCACAGTAGAGCTAATGATAACAAACAAGATGGCATCTGTGCTGAGTGCCCCAGAGTGCAGCAGAGGCCCTGGGACTCCAGCCAGTCATCCTGCTTCCACACAAACTCACCAGCCCTGCTGGTCCTCCGCACTGTCCAGGGCTTCAGGTCCTTATCTGCTCATGTTCAGGCTGAATGATGATTAGGGGCTCTTCTTAATGAATGACATAGCATATGTGTGATCCTGACACTTGCAGCCATCAGCAGTAGCCAGGATATCCCCCAGAGAGGACACACTGTGTGTGGTGGAGCAGGACACAGAAACATCCCTGTTACTGGCCCCTCTTGTATGAAATGTTGCTCCCTTAGCTCAATCCTCTCTGGGCTCCCTCACCTGCCTGCTTCCCTCATGGGTTTGGCCAGTGGGGGTGCAGAAGCAAGAAGCCCTGAGACCCAGGTCTTCATTCTGCTGATCTGCCCCTGGCTGCACCCTGACGCAGAGCGCATCTTGAACTTGTAGCTTGAACTTTCCGTCTGCAAAACAGTGTTTTCTGAGATGAAATCATCCTTAGGAGGAAGTTCTTTCTCCCTTCCTCCTTCCTGTACTCTCCCCCGCCATTTACTCTCCTCCCAGAGGTAGCCCACCATTGACCAAATATGAAGAGTTGCTTTGTGAGTGTTTTTCACTTGGACAATGTTTAAAGAAATTATTTACACCTCAAGTTAAACATTTATATCATTTCTGACAACTGATGTCAGTCAACCTAACCTCAAAGCGGGGTGGTTGGAGCACACCATGCAGTAGAACAGGTAATAGTCACATTCCAACCAGGCTTTTTGTGTCCTCAAATGTGTGAATGTGTTTGACAGTAGCATGTTGTGCTCTAACAGTACACACATCTTTTGGTCCTGGTCTGAAGGGTGCACAGGGGAGAGGACAGGATGCTGGTCAGGTTTCTGCGAAGCTGTTTAAGGCCAGGAACCCTCCAGAGACTGGAGCATGCTAAAAAAGGTCATCATCCTTTCCTGTCTTACATTTTCTCTTCCTGAACTCTAGACGTTAGAAACATAGTCTCTCAGTGTCAGTGGGCTGAGGCGAATTTGAAGTCCCCAAATTCAGAATGCTCCTGGAACAACGCTCCCTGGCATCAGAAGTCTGGGGACTCAGTGGAGGGATTCTTCCAAAGTTGAACTTGAAATGTATATAAACTAGGTCTTTGTAAACCATTGGTAACAGTGTATGTATAAGAATGTCCCTTCCACTTAAAAGTCCTAGAAAATTAACACCAGTGGATTTCAAACCCAAGCCTGAAAAATCAGAGACACCTGTGGGTCTGGTGGAGGGTTTTTTCCCTTTGCAGTGATCTGTTCTTCCAGCCATCTCCAAACTTGTCCAGAATGCCTTGGCTAGTCTCTCACTGACCTGGCCCTTTTGGTGATTAAATAGTTCTTGAAACTTCCTCTCCTAAGGATATCTTCTCCACCTTATAAGAAGGAAGGTGATGATGTTTATCTACTGTCACCATCTGTCTGCGTTTGGGTGGCTATAACAGAACCCCACAGACTGCAGGCTTAAACATCAGATATCTATCCTTCACAGTTCTGGGGCTGGAAGTTCAAGATCAGGGTGCCAGCACTCAGGTTATGGTGAGGACCCTCTTCCCGGTTATGTCTTCCAATGGCCTTCCTTGCTGTGTTCCTGGAGAGAGAGCCTCTGTTCCTCTTTCTCTAAGAAGGACACTAATCCATCATAGGGGCCCTACCCTCGTGGCCTCATCAACCCTAATCACCTCTCAAAGGTCTTACCTCCAAACACGATTACATTGAGGAATTAGGGTTTCAACATATGAATTGGGGAGTGGGCACAAACATTTAGTCCAGAGAACCCTGTGTGTTCCTAGAAAGGATTTGGGACTGAGCTCTGCTATCAGTACAGAAAGGGAATTTTGGCCTGAAAATATTTGTGGCTACTTAGTCTTAGATACTTGACCGTATAGTAATCTCACTGTCTTACCTCAGTGTAGAATTTCCTGAGACATCTCCTCAAATGGTCAGGTTCCTGGAGAGTTCTTGGCCCCGGGTAGAGTTGGATCCCAGAGGCCGTTTGCACAGTGGGTCTTGGTCAGGGACTGAGGCGTCACGAGAGGTGCTCCTGCCCAGCACTGATTTAGGCAAGGGACACACTGTTGACATGTAGGAGGAGGTGTCCCTTCTCTTGCTAGTTAGTTAGTAATCAGTCCAGAGAGGGCCAGTTCTTCTCAGTGGGAAATTCGAATCTGGCCTTTTAAGAGACTATCACTTGTGTCTTCTGAGTTTTGGCTGCTTTCTTAGAATGGTCTTTATGGAACAGGAGTGACTTAAGATTCATGCTGATGTCTCGCTGCTCTCGTCTGCAGCTTGGCCTTACCTGTGTTCTGCACACCTTGCCAGGTGGCATCACTAGTCATGCTTGTTCAGGACCTGCCAGCAGTGAACCCAACACAGGCCCGCTCCCATACCTATTCAGGTGTCCAGGAAGCCTGAGGCCCTGCAGTTTGGGAGAAGACTGTTGGTTGCCTCTTGCAAGGGTGGAGGGGCAGGGTACCCTTGAGCTCACCCAGAGAGCCCTGCCCATGAGGAGCTGACGGAGGAGATAAGTGGTCAGGATGTTCTCAGGAAGTAAAAGGCCTGAAGCTTTGTCAACTAAAGACAGTTGACCAGATGGGCCTGGACATGGGGTTACTGCATTTCAGCCAAGGGTCTGGAAGTGCAAAGACTGTTTCTGGACCATCAGCCCCAAACCAGTAACCCCCACTGGGTGTCTTAAAACAGCCAGAAATATGTCCTCTCACAGTTCTGGAGACCAGACGTCCAAAATCATGGTCAGCAGAGCTGTGTTCTCTCCGGAGGCTCATAGGGATGTTTCTTCCATTGTTTGTTCCAGCTCCTGGGGGCTCCTGGCAATCCTTAGCTATGGATGCATCATTCCAGCCTCTGGTCCTGTGCTTCCATGGTATTCTTTCTGTGTCTGAATTCTCTTCTCGTTTTAAGGACACTTGTCACTAAATTAGGGTCTATCCTGCTTTAATGTGACCTCATCTTAATTACATCTTCAGACCCTATTTCCAAATAAGGTCACATTATAGGTTCCAAAGGTTAGGACTTGGAGATATCCGTTTGGGGGACCCAGTTGGGCCTATAACACCCCAGGCCCTATCATCGACAGAATGTTGGCCAACCATCCCACCTCGGACCCACATCCCACAGAGATGTGTGATAAACCCAAGTTCTGTACTGTGAAACAAGTAATTTGTGAGGCTGTGTGAGTGCCTTTCTGGGTGCTGTTGGGCTTCCTATGTGCTCTGCCTCTCACGTCCCTCCTGGGCCCCCCAATCATGTCTGATGTGTACACGGGTACAGTCTTCTCTTTGCTTACAGGAAAGGATGCTTGGTAAAGGGCAGTTTCTTCTGCACCTCCTTGATGCACTGAGGTCAGCTGCCGGGTATACCCTCTCCCTCCCCCATGTCTGAACAACACTGTTATGACATATCATCTATGCATGTAATTTAAATAAACCTTGTATTTTGTTCCTGCTCTCTCTCTTCTACTCCTTCCTCGCCCACCTAACCTTTCCTTCTAGCAACCAGGGGCCTGGACCCCTGGGAAAATGAGGGCCTTGAACTTGACTCTGGCTGAGCTATTAAACCTCCCCCAGCCCCCAGCCCCAATCAACTGGAAAGTTTTAAGACACATGGTTAAGATTTGTTCCCAAGAAGTCTGCCCTATCTGGAACGATGGGGGATGAATACCAAGTATCTCCAGACTTCCGTTTCTGCTTTATTTTGTTTTTTAGGTTTTATTTTGCTTTCTCCTAGATTGTGTTTGAGGTTCATGCTCCAGTGCTGGAATGAGCCACAGCATACAGCAGAACCTGCTTTTGATTACTGCTCGCCACACAGCATCTTTGTGTGCATAGAATCTGGACCTTGGTTCCCTGGGGCATGTTCTCATCCGCTCCAGGCTGTAAATCTGGCTCATGGCTATTAGCCTGTTTGCTTTGCAAGCACAGCCTTGCTGGCCATAGGATACTTTTCTAAAATGTTGCATCAATTGGCTCAAACCCTGAGGGCTGTGAGGAGTCTCTGTGCTGGTTTCGCTCCATGGCCGAGAATCATCCCAGAGGGACCTTGCTATTTGAACTCTTTTCTGACCATCTACTAATGGCGACGTGGTTTCTGAAAGCACACAAAATGGAACCCAGGGAAACATCCCAGTGTTCCTTCGGTGGATTTAAAGGCTTCAGAATGATCATGTGTTTGGGGCATTTTCTGTACAGATGTACAAAAGAGGTTTGGGACTGGTAGATCTTCTGGCCATGTGGTGGTTTGAGGGCATTCTGATCCATCTCTCAGCTCCTTATTACTTTTCTATCATGAGGAAGCTACTCCTTAAATTAGCATCCAGATATGAGAAAGTTAACCTGTTTGGTTGGTTACGTTACCTCAACAAGTTGGATTCAAACACTAAGTGACAAAACAAGTAAGTGACCATGGCTTTTCCAGCAGGCCTTGGGATTAGTGGTCTCGTCCCTCACAGTTAAACCATGTTGAAAACAGATCTTGTTAAGTGATTGAGGGTTTTTTACTGGTTCGTTTGGGTTTGGGTTTATTTTGTTTTGTTTTGTTTTTTGCACCTGGGTAGATTCTTGGTTGGATTCGGAAAAGTCCTTGGGATTCTTGCATTTATTGCAGGTTTTGCACCAGTTTAGTATTATTTCAGTTGGGTATTAAACAGAGTTTATGAATTGGCAGTATAGAGAAGAAAAGCAGATGTGTGTGCTCCAAAACGTGGGGCTCTTAGATCCAGGATCCCCTTAGTAGGCTGCTTTAAATTTGTACCCTGTGTCGTTTATCTTTTGTCTGAAAATAATTGGCCATGCTTCACAAATGTACTGGGGAACCCTCTGAATGAAGCTGGGAGAATAGGCCACCTTTGCCCTTTATTTGGTGTCTCATACAGATGTGCTGCCCTTTGGGAAGGCCCACTGTAGGTGCTGCCACAGGCTTGCTGTCGCTGGCAGCCCGGAGGTGCTGCTGCTGGCTATTGGCTGGGAGCTCGCCGCATTCCAGTTAGATCTTTCTACAATTCCAGAGCCTGTTTGGAAAAGGCACCAAACGGAAAATAAGCAGGAAGAATGAAGAAGGAGCTGAAAGCTCATTATTGGGAGCTGAGTGGGAGTTCATCCAGGCGAGCTTTGTTCCACAGATCGGGGCTGTGGTCAGATGAGCAGGAGGCAGGTTTTCAGTGAATTCCCTTTCTTGGGGTACCATAGTGATCCATGTGACAGTGGCATGTGACTTCATTTTTGCTGCTCTGCATTTAAGGTTTGATGTAATGGGTTTTCCTCATCACCAGTTTAAAATCAATTCCAAACCAACACATCTGTCCCAGCCTCCTGTGTATTTCAAAAGGCTGCACAGTGCTTTGAGCAGCACCACTGAGGAGCGGATGAATCAAATCTTTTGTCTAATTGGTTTTTGTAGCATTTTGTTTTATTTTACTAATTTCATGTGTATTGCCCTCACAAAAATACCCTGCCTTTAGGGTGATGCGGTTATTAGAGAAAGAGGAGGTGCATTTATGCCCAAAATGTCCACTTCCGCCCCAGCTCCCTCGTGAGTTGCCCCTGGCTGCAGAGCCTTTCCCGAGGCCCCGTGGGGGTGGCTGCCACATTCTCATCTCTCAGCCCATCTGCGCTTCGCTTTCAAGCGGGTCACCACCCACTGTGTGCTGGTCAGTCAGCCCTTTCCTGACCCCTGACTGTGCGTTGGTCTGAAAGGAAGGCCTTATTCCATGTTGTCCCCTTGACGTCCTTGCTCCTTGACATGGTTCATTCTCTTATTATGAAAACAGCACAAAGGAAGAAGTTTCCACACGAGGTCCATGGTGTGTCAGTTTCTGCCCCCAGCCTGGGCCTTCAGCTCACTCCGTAGGGTGCCCGCGAGTTGTTTCTGATACGCCGTCTGTGCACAAGCACACGTGGGTCCCTTAAAACACAATCAGGACATATCCAGTCACATATTTACCACCTTCTCTCAATAAATATGTATTGATAGCTGAGAAACTAGGGGTTTATAACTTGGCCATCTTCCCACCCATCATTTTAGAACCTATCAGTGAATCCCTTCATTTATCAATTTCTTCAGATGGGCAAGACTCGGTTCATTGCCGCTTCTGTCTTACACAGAAAAAACAGGGCCACGCACGTCCCAGAATCCTCGCCATGTGGTGGTTTTGTGGAAAACGTGTGACCCCTCCTCTCCCCTTCCCCGTTTGCTTCCGTGGGCTACACCTGCTTCTGGCGAAGGTTCCTGCTAAGAAAGCCAGTGCCACTGGTTTGTGATGACATTAACCACGGGGAGAGTGGGCCTTTTGAACCCTTTTTTTACTGTTTTCTCTTTCATCACAATTGTAATCCAGTTTGAGAAGATAATATTTTTTAACAAATTGTTATTCTTGCCTTAGAAGAGTCATTTCCAAATTTGGGGGACTCCCCGAAATCATCCTGAATTGCTTTGTCTGAATAGCCATCTCTCCCAGCCCTGGAGTCCAGGTGTGGGAGCTGGAGCGCCTGCTGCACACAGGGTTCCTGCTGAGGCCGCATCGTTGGGGAAGTCCCTGGGGACAGCTTTCCTCCTCAGGGTCTGGAGTGCAGGGAAGGAGAAGAATGATAACTGAGTTTCTAGAAGGTCTTTTCCTCCAGTTCTGTGCACATTAAGTGTTTAACTCATTTCTGAATCACTTCATGAAACCAAACTAATGTGGAAATGTTTAAAAGGCATAGCATTTTTAATGAATTCCCAGTGGAGAACATTTTCCTATTTTTATTTTCACTTAGCAGCCAGGCTGATTATAAGCCTACCTTCGCTTTTATAATTCTGCACATTTAGATTCTGAGGTTTCCGACACTGTAATTCTTAAGATTTAATCAACTGTAGATCATGTGAAAGTCACTTTATGGGCAGCGCTCACAGGGAAAACAATCTCTCTTAGGATACCATAAAATGCCTTCCATTTGTGGGGGGTAGTGGCTCATGGCCAAAAGTAGAGCACAGGCAGAACCTTCTCAGAATTACGTTCCATGATTTCATTAGTTTCCTTAAAAAATAGCTATGTGATTTGACCTTAAACTCACTTAATAATGGATCTTTTAAAATATACATCAACTGCAAAACCATGAGTACATTATAATACCTGACATTTCAGCTTAGTATTTCCAAACATTGCCTTGATATATATATTTTTTTAAGTTCAGTCTAGGATCTACCAAACCAGTGCTAAGTCAGGGCAGCCACAGAGCATTGCAGCCCGTATCAGTCGTTCCCCCTCACCACCCACCGAGGGGCAGATGCCTGTGCTTCTGAGAACTTCCTTCTATGTCTGTCACCTTTTGTATTTTCTGCATTCTGATGTTTTCTAGCTGTTACGGGGGTTCATTGTTGCCCAGTACATTCTCTGAGCTGAACCACAAATCTCCATTGAGTGGTCCTTTGTGGCCCATGTTACTTTTTTCCCAGCTTTGCCATGGGAATAAACCTTACTTGATTGTGCCAATTAGACATGAGCTTACCCACTTGGAGAAAGTGGGGGCTGGCAGCAAGAATGTCACTTGGATGTTCCTACATGGGACTAGTCTATAAAAAGTTCACAGATGCATGTTAAGTCAGGAATAAGATGCTAAGAGACACAGGTGCAAATGCTCTGAGCACTGCCAGGCTTCCAAACCAGCTTGTCACCTACTCGCAGATGTGTTGGTCTCAGTCTTAGACTTGAAATAGAGTTTTGTGGGATACTGGGCCAGCTAATGACCCCTCTGGTTAGTATTTCAGCAGTGACCTAACCAAGAATGTCGCTATACATTTAATAGCACAAAAAATTGACATTTTGCAGAAATACTGTGAAGATGCGGGACGAGGACAAATAGTGTAGAATCCTTGAACCAAAGTGGTTCCATTGTTACCTTCAGACTTACAAACCAGGATGAAGTAACTGTGCGGAGAGACCATAAGGAACTGGTGGCCCCACCATGTTGTGGAGATGTCACACAATCCTGCAGAGACCCTGCCAGTTCAAAATGCCATCCGGTGTTGAGAGATGACAGTGGAACAGTGGGATCCTTGCTCTTGGGCTGGTGAAGTGCAGTCACACATAGGATTTTATTTGCTGGGTCAGGGGGACGGGCCTGCCACTCCAAAAAGAGGCAGAGGGACAAAAGATGAGCTGACCACTGCCAGAAAGCAGTGGGGTCCCATGATGGGCCCTCAAATGGCCAGTGTCTCGTCCACACTGCCCTGGCCTCTCCAGGCCTCCTCTCTGATCTGAGAGAAGTGTGTTCTTTCAAACCAGTTAAACATCCTGGTTGGTCATGGAATGCCACATAGAATTAACTCGAGCCTCAGCCCTCCGCTGTCTCCATGGAGCCTTAGAAGTTCTGCCCAGCATTGAGCCCATCTCTCCTCTCTGAGACTGATCCCCTGCGCCCCCAAATGTCTCCTCCTTTGCCATCCCTGGGGCTTCTCGTTCTCTCTGCCTAAGATACTCTTCCTTCCCATCCTTCTCCTTCTGAGCCAGGCTATCATCCCCTACCCTCCCACAGAACTTACCCAAGTCTTGACAGAATTGGACATTTTCTTACTTTGAGATTGCAGCCCATTTTGTTTCAGAGTTTGCATTTGTTCTAGAATGTAGGCTCTCGAGTTCCCATTCCTGCCCTTGCAGTGTCTTGTACATTTCAGGTCCTCTATAAATACTTGAATTTGGTTTTCTGGAGAGAAGGAGTTCATGTGGAGGGCTGCTGCCTGGGAGGGAATCTGGGAGGACAGTACAAAGAGCAGCGGGCCACGGGTGGGGGCAGGACCAGCTGGGGCCTAAGGGTGTTGGCCAACACCTGGTCGGAGCAGGTGGCTTAGTAGATACTAGAGAGCATTTAGTGCAGGCCTGTCCCTTGCTGGCATTTGATCTTGAGACAGTTTAGCTAATTTAAGATGATTTACATGCTAAATTAAAATTCAGAGAAAAAGCCAATGTCCATTCCATTAGTTCAGCCTCAATGGTAAGTTCCATTCACTTCCATCAGACACTCACTGTAATCTTGCAATTGGCTCGTCATGACCATGTCCCTGTCTTGTGATATATCTGTGCATGACCTTTCAGTGGTGCTTTGGAGTTGCCAGGCACACGAGCGAACGTTCTTGTCTGGCCATTGGTGGCTGGCTTTGATGTAAGAGTGATGTTTGGACTTAAAGACCCTTCAACTGACTTTGTCATTCCACGGCCCCTTTTGGGAATCTGAATTTGTCTCGTCACAGAGAATCTGGGAGTGCAAAGTTCTTGTACACATGTCAGCTGGCTCAGCCTTGTGAAGAGGCCAGGGAAGGAGTGTGTCACATCAAGGTTGTGGAGAGGCCCACAGCCCTTCGGGAGTGAGGTGTGGTGTCTGGTCCTGGGGGACCAGTGGTGGGACGGAGCAGGCTGTCAGCAAGAGCCGGGCTTGTGTGGCCTCCCCTCCTTCCCACCGGGCTTGTGTTCTCTGCGCTCTCCTCCATTCCACCTGCTGTAATATTGTGTTTATGAGAGAGTCAGCCCTCATGTGCCCTTTTTTTTACCTTTTAGTTTACTACAGTGTCTTCTTAACTCTTAACTGCTCTTACCCCCCCTAATATTTTCTTCTGAAACTTTTCATTTGAGTCTTCTACGCTTTCCTCTAGAGTTGCCTGGCTCAGGAAGAGCCACCTCAACCCTGTTAGACAGACACCAGGAGAGCCCGTGTGAAAATACACGTGGGCAGGTTTCCATGTTACTTTGTACTTCACCACCAACTCCCTGTCTGATGGACCCGTTGAGGCACTGGCCTGTTTTCTCAGTCTTTCCTCATCAATATCAACTTGATTTTCATTTGTTTAACAAGTATTTATTCAGTGTCAGGTACCATGTTGGACGCTGGGAATTTGTCGGTGAACAAAACAGACCCCAACATCCCCCCGTCCCCTCCCCCCCGCAATACACACACAGTGCCATCTGCAGCTCCTATTTCAGTCGCATGGGGTGGGGGTGGGGGGCAGGGGGCAGACTGAATAAGTACCCGAGCAAGATGCACTATGTGCCCAGAGGCAGCCCGGGCTGCAGAGAGGGCAGTGGTGGGCCAGGTGGGAAGTCGCCCAGTCCTCTCTGCTGGCTTTTCTTTCTTGGTGGAAGGAAGGAGTGTCAGCAGTGAAAAGAGAGGTAGGGGGTGGAGGAGCAGTGGAAAGGAATGCAGGGGTCAGTCAGGCTGGATGCAGGGGCAGGCCTTTGGGCACAGCGCAGAGGAGACTGGGCATGTCTGCTGTGGAGCTTGCCGGCTCGAGTGTGTGCAGGCGTGTCACCCACTCACGCCTGTGACTCTCTCGTAGCCTTGCCGTGTGTCTCGGCCTCACCCCACCTGCAGTCGCCCATACAACTGATCCCAGGGTGTCCTTCTCCTGTTGTATGGCAGAACCTTGAGGTATGGTGTGGTTTGTGACAGTTGGAGGAGATCCATCAGTTCACTTACCTCAGGTTAAGGAAGTGTGACATTTGACACGTAATTTTTGAATGGGCTTTGACAGTTTTGCTCTTCATGCCAAAAAACTACCTTTCTCTCTCCTCTGATGACCAGAGACTCCTAAAACACATTCATGACTAAATATAGCCTCGTGTCCCCCTTTCTTCTGGTCTCAGCTTGTAGTTCTGGATTTGGGTCATTTAACTTTCTGTCTGCTAGGAGTTTGTGGAGGGCATGTAGGGGTGTTTGCTGCAGGCGCCTAGGGAGCCCTCCCAGGTCTCGCTGCCCTTTCTTTACAAAATGACGATGGCTTCCTCCCTGGTGACCGGGAAGCAAAGCTATGGAACTGTACAGGACTGTGTCCTGTTTCTGATCATGAGAGATCTGATGGAGAGTAAGTGCTGGAGAAAAGAATACGTGAATAGTAGAGGAGCTCACACACACACACACACACACACACACACACACACACACACACTCACACACTCACACATGCTCACACCACACGTTACTCCAGCATGATTCGTGAGACAGACTCCACAGTAAGGAGCGAGGTCCTCGGCCATTGTCCTCTGTTCATACAGTCATGGTGGAATCTGCACACGTGGTACTCGCCCCTGCCATTGCTGCCGTGACAATGCTTATGGTGTTCTGCTTTGTCTCTCCAGGTGCTGCAGGGGGCCCAGCTGATAGCTGTGGCCTCTTCAGACCCTGCTGCTGCAGGGGTGGATGGGTCGCCTCTCCAGGGCAGCGACATCCAGGTCCAGTACGTCCAGTTGGCACCGGTGACCGACCACACCACTGCAGCTCAGGTGGGTCCTGCCCCTTCTGGAAGTGGACACTCTGTCTGTGGACGGGTCCTGGGGCTTCTGCAGGTGTGAACACAAGCCCCAACCTGGGTATTTCTTCTTCTGATGTTCTCCCGGGAGGAAGGTAATTACCAGTGGAAGATGCACAATTTGGACACAGGCACTCATTTGGAATGATGTTTTTCACAAGTGCCTGAAAAACATATCGGTGATGTTAGATCCTGGCCCAGGAGATAGTTTTAAACCTGTTCTTGAGATATTCTGTCTTGTGCAAAAGTTTGTTTATGAATTCAAAGGCAAATTTTAACTTCTTCTCAATCCCCTTCCACAAGTGGGGGGGTTCTCACTGATTTGAGACCTCACCACTCCTCAGAGTTGGGTAGCACCTGGCCTAGGGGTCACTGCTCCTGCAGGCCTAGCACTAAGCCTTGACCCTTTTCCCAGGGGCAGGTTTATGGGGCACCTGCCTCTGAGCAGCCCACCGCTTTGTGGTGGAAATGCCGGCTGACCCCCGATAGCTGTGGTGCTTGCCCTTGGTCTTGGGGGCACCATTTGGCCAGGTGTCCAGCCGCCTGCCCTGCGCTTCTAGCACGGCAGCCTGACGACCTTGTTGGGAGCTCCACATTCGTAAGGCCCAGTTTTCTCTGTTTGTTAGATGTTTGCTCAGCAAGTCTGACTGACTCTGAGCACCAAGCCGCCCATAGAAGCCTCTCGTTGTCCGGCTCTGCTGGATCTCCTCCACTGCCCCTTATCCGTGTTTTCCCAGGAGCTCTGGAAACTCCAGCATTCAGACCCCGTTTGGACACTTTCTGAAATGTCAGATGAGAGGGTTTCTTCCTTAGATATTTGAAGTGTTCATGGAGCTTCCCCACGGTGAGTGTACTTAGTGGAGCGAGCATCATGGTCTCTCTCTTCAGAATTCCCCTGGGTCTGAGAGAAATAGGCCTGGGTCCCTGGCAGAAGCCGGATGGCCTGAACCCCTTTAGAAAACAGTATGAATGGGTTCTGTCTGGTTGGTTGCTTGTGTTTGGAACAACCAGTTCTAAAGTGATGGCATATTTCCGTTTTTTTTTACGAGAGTAACCATAGGACTGTGCCTGTGAGGGCAAGGGCCCCTTAGAACAAAGCACAAGCCTGCTGGTGCTGTGAATGACACATAAGCTTGTTGCCTACATTCTCGAACCTCAGAAGCTATAGGTTTAAATCACTGATATTACTGCCAAGATCAGGGAGAGCCATTGTAATGCCGGGGCTTTTATATGCTCTGACCATGGGAAGGCAGGAGAAGGCTGCATGTCTCGGGCAGCCTCAGCCGGGAAACGGTTTCAGAGCCTGTGCCCACAGGACCCTGTTGGTGTTCTGCTCTGTCCTCCTGGGTTTTGGCTCTTCTCCCACCTGCTCTGGCGTATTCTGCTGTCCTCTCTGGGTCTGCTCCTCTCCTTTCTGTGGCCAGGCACAAATGAGTCTCGTGTACTTTGATGCCATCATCCTTTGATGCTTAGAATTAAAGCTGCAAATTTCCAGGCAGTCCCTTTCCCCTTTCGCCCTCTGCCCTGCACTGTGCTAGGTGTGGTGTGCTCTCCATAGTCCTTGGAGGAAAGGAAATTCTCATTTGGTTTGCCGGTAGCTTGGTGAGGTGGTTCCGAAGAATGGGGCTCAACAGAGCCAAGTAGGTTGCCCAGGGTGACCCTGATGACCAGATGGGTGAACTCAGGAGTCCTGCAAGGACTTAAATTCTTACTCTCCTGATTCACAGTGAGGCCGCAGTTGGCCTAGAGTTTGGGAACCTGTGTCCTGGAGAAGGCTGGTTTCCCCTTTGCTCCCTACCCTTCGCCCACCAGACCTTTCCAGCTCCCATGACCTGGGCACTTCCAGGCTCTTCTGTCTCTGAGTAGTGTGGATGTTGACACAGCAGTGACCACAGAGGCTCCTTCCGTTCTGGAGACCGACTGAGAAGGATGAGGCGTGGCCTAGAGCTGGGGATTGGGGGTGGGGGTGGGGTGGTGTGTATGTGTGTGTTTTCTCCCTGACCATCTAAGTCGATGTGGTTTGAGAGTGAACCTGCCCTGGAAGGAAGCTCCTTGCAGGCCCCACCTCGTCCCGTGCTAGTGCTGTGTCTGATGCCCGCATCATCATGCATGGGCTCGTTGTGTAATATCAGCTCACTCTGCTGCTGGGCTGCCACAAAAGGGTGTGTGTTCTTCAGGTCTGGGGTTGCATCTTACTGGGTTGTAAGTTTGTGGTCATTCTACAGATTTCAGAATTGAGAAAAGCTGTGTCCATTTTAGCCCGTTGCCACCTTGGCTTTCTGTCAGTGTTCTTTGTCTCCATTCACACCTGGCAGCTCTTGACATCCATTTAAGTAGGACACAGCAGTGGAGCAGGGAATGAGACATGGGCTTGCTGCTCCAGCCCAGAGTCTCGCTCCACCCTCAGTTCGTCTGCCTGCAGCCTCCAGCAGGCCTGATTCACTTCCTCTTGCCCAGAAACCTGTGGGGAACCTCCGCCCCCATCTGTTGTCTTAGGGTTACCCCTTTTTCTTCCCTTCTGCCCAGCCACTCTCTTGGGCTGCAGACTATGCCTTTGCTGAGCCCTTCTTCTGAAACTGGAAGGCCCCTGCTTTAAGGAAACACTGTGTCGAATGTCATTTGACGTTTGTATAGTATTTCAGAAGCACAGTCCTGAACCGCAGAGGGAGTTGTAGCGCTGCACCAGGGACTTCTACCTTCAGTCTCTGGAGCTTTCTTCACCTCTTTCTTTTCGGTCACCATGCCGGGCCCCTCCAGCTAAATTTTCTCCTTGAGAAGCCATGAAGCCCACCTCTGAGGGTCTAGTCTTTGTGACATCACCTTCGATGATGGCTTAGGAGATCTCAAAAAAAAAACCCAAAATCTTCATTTGAGGGCCAAGTCCGGATGGTTGAGATGGATGATTGGTGACTTATTCTAAGGCTGTATTTTTCCCTTTAACTCATCTTAAAACTGTGACTATATATTTAAAATCCTTAATACCTGTAACTCATGGATCAGAACTCAGTCTTTAAAGTGAGAAAGGTAGCTGCCCCTAAAATGCTTTTTGGAACATTGGAACAGTTTTTATGAGAAAAGGCAAAATGGTAACTGAAATTCTAGGCAAATGTACTAGGTTAAGGACGTGTCAACCACACAGAGTCTTATTCCCCAGTGATAAGCAGGGGGCGGGAATGGGAATTCAGCACTGTGGGCTGCGGGCGAGCCCTGCAGCATGTGTGGGAGGATTGGCGGGGTTGTGGGCAAGGAGGGGGCCCTGTGAGGTGGGACTGTGGCCCTGATTTATCGGAACTGTCGAGTGGCTCGGGTTCTGGGATAGTCATCACTCTAGGCAGGGGTGAACCTAGGACCCAACCCCTTCCAGCTCCGCTGTGTGTGTTGTGCTGTGCATGAAAACCATTGGTGTCCTGTGACCCGTGAGTGGCCTGGACTCGAGTTGGTGGGTACTTTTATAGAAAAACCCTCCTCTCTCCCCTCTTGCAGACGGCTGAGACTCTGCAGCCCACCCTGCAGTCCGAAATGCAGCTTGAGCATGGAGCCATCCAGATCCAGTGATGCAGGGCAGGCCACCTGAGCACGACAGGACCCGAGATGGAGCCGTCCCCGCGCCAGCTCCAGCCAACCACCCAGTTCTCCACGTGCCCTGGCCCCACGGCTTTGCACAGAGGTGACTGCACGCGTTCTGTTCAAGTGCATCCGAGAGCCTCATCCACAGGAGAAAGCGTCCCAGTAAATAAACAGATGGTAACAGCCACCGCCCCTGCCAGAAGACCCCTTTCGTTTGAGTCACACTGCTGGTGTCTGGAGAAGGAGTGGGGATGCGCAGTGTGGATTGCGTTAAGTACACACAGAAAATCAAGAACTACAATATTTTTCTCTGTTTAAACAGCTTTTTTTAATTTGCTATGGTGTTTATAACAAAAAAGAAAACAAAAAAAAAAATGGACTAGCAGAAGCCTTTTGCTGTGTGCTCTGTTCAGTGTAATGAAAATAGGTATTTGCAAAGACAGCTAATGATTTTGATGGAAATATTGCTTACCTACTTTTCTAGGGGGAAATGCTCTCAACAATGTAATTAAGCATTTCTAATGAAATAAAATGTATTTATGACCACAACAGCTTTAATGTTATTTTCGCTTGAGAGATGCTTTATTGAGGCCACCCTCACTCCTGGTGGGTGCTCAGGGGTCACCCAGTGGGCCCTTTCAGCTATATTGACAGTACTTAGGGGATCCTTGCAAAAGAAAGAGTGCGGCTGCTCCTGTCAGTCCCACTGCAACAGGCCTGGAGTGTCAGCTTCCCCACATGCAGAGCGCTGCCCCAGTGGAGCACCCCTTCTCGGGTACAGGCATCCCTGAGACAGTGTGAGCCCACCTCAGTATTGTAGGCGCTCCTACCATTAATCCGTGCCGTCAGACGACACATGCCTTTTCCAGCTCAGAACGTTACAGCTCCAGAGTTCCTTAGGAAAAGTCCTGTCCAGAGGAGCCTGCCTCACCATCTAAAGTTAAAAAGGAAAGGCAGAGAAAACAATTCCAAACACAAGTGCAGAGGTGGTTTGCAGTACACATGACCGGTGTGTGGCACCCGTTTCTGTCATACCATTTTGGTAGTTACATTAGTCAGATTTGTGAAATTCCCACAACAAAATTGTATGCACTGACTTAGACGATGACTGCATGGTGCTTTTTCTGGGAAGCATTCAAAGTTTTCATTCCAAATAGTCGTGTCTGTTCCTGCTCCACCCTCTGGGGATTCCTGGGCCTGGATAGCTTACACAGGGGCACAAGGAGGGGTAAAGGAAGAGGGGAGAAGGTAGAGCCAGCTCCCTACAGTGGGACAGCATGTCTACATTCCATGCCTCCATCCATCCTCCTAGGATGGGAACTGTGAGATGAGGGCACAGGGGCCTCCCTGGACAGTCACCTGAGAGAGGCCATTCTCCAGGGGATGGAAATGGGAAAAAGGACCAGTCACAAGGCTGGAAGGACAAGGTATAACGAACATGTGTCTGGAATCCCAGAAGGAGAGAATGGAAAGAACAGAAAAAAGATGACATTTAAAGGATTTGGGACGCAGAACAGGTCCCAAGTAGAAATAAAAACAAATCCATGCTGGACACACACAGTGCATTAAGGACGAAGATAATTCTGAAAGCAGCCAGAGAGAAAAGCCAGACCACCTACAGCAGGATGAAGGAATCACAGCAGACTTCTCAACAAGAGAAGCCGGCGTCAGAAGCAGAGGGTAGTAACAACGAGGCACTGCGAGAAGAAAATTCTCTGGGTCTTCAGTAAAACTGTTGCTCAAGAGTGCTGGAGACAGTCGCCATTTGACCCCACAGTTCCACTCCTCGGTGTACACCCAAGAGAACTGAAACCATATGCCCACAGATAAGTTTGTACATGAGCATTTATGGCAGTGGCCATTGTTCACAGTGGCCAAGGATTGGGAAGAACCAAGTGTCCAGCAGCTGACTGGGTAAACAAAATGTCCAATCATGGAGTATTATGTTGCCATAAAGAGGAGTGAAGCACTGCCACATGCTACAACGTGGATGAATCTTAAAAATCATTCTGAGTGAAAGAAGCCAGACAATAAGCTACGTGTTATATGATCCTGTTCATATGATATCTTCGGAATAGACAAATCCATAGAGAGAGCAGATTAGTCGTTGCCAGGGCCTGGGGGGAGGGGAGAGGGAGACACGGGGACATGGGGCTTTTCTGCAGTGATAAAAATGTTTTGGAATTAGTGGTGACGTTGGCACAACTCTGTAAAGGTATTAAAGTCATTGATTTGCACAATTAAAAGGGTGAATTTTTTGGTATGTAAATTATATCAAAGCTATTAAAAATCAACAATCGGGTGACATGTTAAAAAATCATTTATAAACAAAAGTGAGGATGGCACTGGCAGATAATCCCTCAAAAGAGGGAATCATAAGGAATTTTCTTCAAGAGGAGGAATATGGATTCCAGGAGAAGAGCAGGAAGGAGTAGTGAACAAATAGAAAAATAAACACACGGGTATAAGTGCTCTGCTCTTCACCTGTCTCACACTGAAATTGTCGAAAATAATAAAATACTGTAAAACATTATAAGTTGAGATGGGCCGGAAAAGAGCTCAATTGTTTTAAAACCCCCTTTTTTTGCCCTGTTAAAAAAAGATCAAGAGACTGTACAATTTTAAGATGTGAAATTCGATATTTTTGACACACAATTAGAAAACACCACATAAAAGTCAGCGAGGTGTGGTATCTCGGCTGCGACTAAGGAATTTGATGGAGGTGACGTGTAGAACGCAGCATCCGAAGCGCACGTTCTTCCCACGTGCTCTGTGGCCCCAGGCCGGACCATAAAGAAAGCCAAATAAGAAATCAAAATGGGAAAGTATTTTTAATTGACAGTTGATTTGACAAACTGACATCGAAACTTGCGGAATACATCAAAAGTGGTTCTGAGGAAAATTTATATTTCACATGGATGTATTCCTAAAGCGGGACGACCGGGTCATATATAGTGGTTCTATTTTTAACCTTTGGGAGGACATCCATCCAGACGTTTCCATCTGTGGCTCTACCAATTTAGAGTCCCACCAGCAGTGCACAGGTGTTTCCTTTCACTCCACGTCCCCACCAGCATCTCTTGTCTTTTTGATAAAAGCCGGTTTAACAGGTTTGAATTGATACTGCACTGTGGTTTTGATGTGCGTTGTCCTGATGAATAGTGATGCTGAGCATCTTTTCATATACCTGTTGACCATGTGCTTGTCTCCTTTGGAAAAATGTTCAGTTTCTCTGCTCGCTTTTTAGCGGCATTGGGCTTTGTGTTTTGCTGTGGCATTCTATGAGTTCCTTATTTATTTTGGATATTAAGCTGTCATCAGGTGGATAGCCTGCAAAATTTTCTCCCATTCCAAAAGTGGCGTCTTCCTTTTGTCGATTATTTCTTTTGCTTTGCACAACCTTTTTATTTTGACGTAGTTTTACTTGATTATTTTTGTTTTTGTTGCTTATGCATAAATCATGACTCCCAAGAAATTGTTGCCAAGACCAGTGTCAGGAGCTTTTTCTCTGTTTTCTTCTAGGAACTGTATGGTTTCAGGTTTCACGTTGAAGTCTTTAATTTACTTTAATTTTTGTGAGCGGTGTAAGATAGGGGTTCCATTTTATTCTTTTGCACACGAATATCCAGTTTTTCCAGGTAAGTATATTGAACAGACTGTCCTTTCCCCATTGGAATAGTCAGTTCTCTTGCCAAATATTAGTTTATATATGTGTACGTTTATTTCCGGGCTGTTGGTTCTTTCCCCATTGTTTCATATTTCTGTTTTTTTTTTGCCAGTATCATACTGTTTTGATTACTAGAGCTGTGTAATATAGTTTGAAACTAGGAATTGTGATGCCTCCAGCATTTTTCTTCATTCTCAAGATAGCGTTGGCTATTCAGATTCTTTTGTGGTTCCACTGTGAATTTTAGGATTATGTTTTCTACTGCTGTGAAAAATGCCCTTAGGATTTTGATAGGGATTACACTGAATCTATAATTAGCTTTGTGTAGTGTGGACATTTTAACAATATTTTTTCAAGCTATAAACATGGGATATCTTTCCATTTATTTATGTTTTTAATTTTTTCACTGGTGTCTTACAGTTTTCAGTGTACGAATATTATACTTCCATGGTTAAATTAATTCCTAAGTACTGTTTTCGATGCTGTTTAAAATGTGAGATTATTTTATTTTTTTTCAGATTGTTAGTGTATAGAAATGCAACTGATTTTTGTATGTGGTTTTATATCCTACAACTGTACTGAATTTGTTTATTAGTGTGTGTGTGTGTGTGTGTGTGTGTGTGTGTGTGTGTGGTCTTTAGGATTTTCTATATATAGGATAGTATCATCTGTAGAAAGGCAGTTCAACTTCTTCCTTCCTGATTTGGATGCCTTTTCGTTTCCTTGCCTGAATGCCCTTCTTCGGACTTCTCGTACTACGTTCACAGGAGTGGTGAGAGTGGGCGTCCTTGTCTTCTTCCTGATCTTAGAGGAAAAGCTTTCAGCATTTCACTTTGATATGACAGCTGTGAGCTTATCATATATGGCCCTTATTACGTTGAAATATGTTCCTTCTGCTTATTTGTTGAGAGTTTTTAACATGAAAGGGTGTTGTATTTTGCAAATGCTTTTCCTGTATCTAGAGATGATAATATATTTATCTTTCATTGTATTAATGTGGTATATCCTATGTGTGTATGTTGAACCATCTTTGCATCCCAGGGATAAATCCCACTTGATCATTTATAATGTGCTGTTGCATTCGGTTTGCTAGCATTTTACTGAGAATTTTTACGTCTGTATTCATCAGGAATATCGACCTGAAGTTTTCTTGTAGTGTCCTCATCTGGCTGTTGTCAGGGCGATGCTGGCCTTGTAAAATGAATTTGGAGTGTTCCCCCCTCTTCAGTTTGTTGGAAGAGTTTGAAAAGGGTTGGCATCGATTCTTATTTAACTGTTTGGTAGAATTCACCAGTGAAGCCATCTGGTCCTGGACTTCTCGGGGTTGAGAGATTTCTGATTACTGCTTAATGGTCTCTTCAGATTTTCTATTTCTTCTTGATCCAGTCTTGGTTCTGGGAGTTTCCCATGCATTTCTTCCAGGTTACCCAGATTTGGGGGTATATGATTGTTCACAGTTGTCTCACATGATTCTTTGTGTTTCTGTTGTATTAGTTGTGGTGTCTTCGTTTTCATTTCTGATTTTATTTATTTGCGTCGTCTCTCTTTTCACTTAGTCTAGCTAGTTTGGTCAGTTGTGTTTATCTTTTCGAAAACCTCTTAATGAACTGATCCGTTTATCATTATTTGGTGATCTTTGCCTCTTGTTACAGTTTTTGACTTAAAGTTTATCCTTTTATAAAAAAATAGCTACCCCTTCTGTTTTGTGCTTTTCTTTTGCATTGAATATCTTTTCCATCCCTTCCCTTTAAGGCTACGTATTTCTTCTTTATAGACAACTTACAGTTGAGTCTTGTTTTTTTATCTCTTCAGCCACTCGATGCTATTTTTGATTGGAGATTTTAATCCATTTATATTTAAAATTATTGACAAGTAACAGTTTAATAATACCATCTTATTTCTTCTTTTTGGCTGTTTTACTGTTTCTTTGTCCCTTCCTCTCTTGCTGTCTTCCATTGTGAATTGATGATTTTCTGTAATGGTATGCTCTGATTTCCCTTACTTTGTCTTTTGTGTATCTTTAACAGTCTTTTTAAAGCTGATAACAACTTCAATCACATACAAAATCCCTACACTTTTACTCTCCCACCTCCAATTTTATGTTTTTGATGTCATAATTTACATCTTTTTATGTCATGTATCCATTAACAAATTATTGTATCGGTAGTTCTTTTTAGTACTTTTGTGCTTTGATTTTATACTAGCTTTAAGTGATTAACACACCACCATGTGAGAGCATTAGAGTATTCTGAATTTGACTGTATGCTTACCTTTTACCGGTGTGTTTTATATTTTCATCTTTCATGTTACTACTTAGCGTCCTTTCGTTTCAGCTTGACGAACTCCTTTAGTATTTCTTGTAAGACAGATCTAGTGATGAACTCCTGAGCTTTTATTTGTTTGGAAAGGTCTTTATCTCCTTCACTTCTGAAGGATAACTTGGCCAGGAATTCTTTTGGCAGCTTTTTCTTTTCAGCACTTTGAATATATTATGCTACTCTCTCCTGGCCTCTATAGTTTCTTCTGAGAAATCCACCTATAGTCTTCTGGGGGTTCTCTTATATGTGAGAAATTTTTTTCTCATTGCTTTTTTGTTTTTAATTTTTAATTAGGCTTATTGGGGTAACATTGGTTAATACAATTATATAATTTCCAGGTGTACATTATCACTTGACATCTGTATATTCTATTGTGTATTTACCACCCAGTTTCCTTCAGCTACCATATATGTGATCCCTTTTACCCACTTCACCCTCCCCCTACCCTATATTTGACTCCCTTTACACTGACTTTCTCCCTGCTTCTCCCCTTCCTCACTAGTAACCACTAGTCTATAGTCTTCTGGTAACCACTAGCCTATAGTTCATGTCTATGAGTCTCTTTGTCCTCATTTGTTGCTTTTAGGTTTATACTCCACATATAAGTGATATCATGTGATTTTAAACTTTTTTGTCTGGCTTATTTTGCTTAACATGATTATTTCAGGGTCCATCATGTTGTCGCAAATGGCAGTATTTCATCTCTCCTCATGGCTGAGTAATATTCCAATGTATATATATGTTCCACAGCTCCTGTATCCAAACATCTATCATAGGACACTTCGGTTGCTTCCACGTCCTGGCCACTGTGAATAAAGCTGCTATAAATATTGGTGTGCACATATCTTTTTGATAGGGGTTTTCAAGGCTTTGGGGTAAATACCCAGTAGAGGGATTGCTGGATCACATGGTAGATCAGTTCTTAGTTTTTTGAGGAACCTCCATACTGTTTCCCATCGTGGCTGCACCACTTTGCAGTCCCAGCAGCAGTGTATGAGGGATCCTTTTTCTCCACATCCTCTCCAACATTTGTTATTACTTGTGCTGTTGAGTATAGCCATTCTAACAGAGGAGAGATGGTATCTCATTGTGGTTTTGATTTGCATTTCTTTAATAGTTAGTGATGTTGACCATCTTTTCATATATTTGTTGGCCATTTGTATGTCCTCTAGGGAGAAGTGTCTGCTCAGGTCCTCTGCCCATTTTTTGATTGGATCATTTTGTTGTTGTTGTTGTTACTGAGTTGTATGAGTTCTTTCTATATTTTGGATATTAGGCCCTGATCAGAGGTGTTGCTTGCGAATATATTTTTCCATGCGGATGGTTCTCTTTACCTTGATGATTGCTTTTGCTGAGCAGAAACTTTTTAATTTGATGTAGTCCCATTCATTTATTTTTGCTTTTACTTGCCTTGCTTTTGAGGTCAAATTTATAAAATTCTCTTTAAGTCCAAGGTCCTTGAGTTCAGTTCCTATGTTTTCCTCTATGCATTTTATTGGTTCAGGTCTTATATTTAGGCCTTTAATCTATTTGAGTTAATTTCCTAGCAACATTTATTGAATAGGTTTTCCTTTCTCCACTGTATATTTCTGGCTTCTTTGTCAAAAATTATTTGCCCATATGAGTGTGGGTTTACTTTTGGACTCTCGATTCTATTCCACTGCTCTGTGTGTCGTTTTGCTGCCAACACCATACCATTTTGATTACTGTCGCTTTGTACTATCATTTGAAGTTGGTCAGAATGATACCTCCAGCCTTGTTCTTTTTTCTCAGGATGGCTTTGAAAATTTGGGGTCTTTTGTGCTTCTATACAAATCTGATGATTTTTTGTTCTATTTCTTTAAAAAATGTCATGAGATTTTGATGGGGATTGCATTAAATCTGTATGATGCTTTAGGTAATATGGTCATTTTAACTATGTTGATTCTTCCAATCCAGGAACACGGAATATCTTTCCACTTCTTTGTATCTTTTTCGACTTCTTTTAATAGGGTCGTGTAGTTCATTATATAGGTTCTTCACATGTTTCGTTAAATTTTAATTCCTAGGTATTTTATTCTTTTTGTTGTAATTGCAAAAGGAATTAATTTTCCACTTCTTTTTCTGGTGCTTCATTACTCGAGTATAGGAACACTACGGATTTTTGAACCTTGCTTTTGTATCCAGAGACTTTACTGTATTTGCTTACTGTTTCTAGTAGTGTTCTTGTGGAGTCTTTAGGGTTTTCTATATAGAGAATCATGTCATCTTCAAATAGTGACAGTGTGTTCTTCGTTTCCTGTTTGGATGTCTTTTATCTTTCTCTTGTCTGATTGCACTCGCTAGGACCTCCAATGTCACATTGAATAACAGTGATGATAGCGGACAGCCTTGCCTTGTTCCTGATCTTAGAGGGAAGGTTTTTTGTTTTTCACCATTAAATATGATGTTGGCTGAGGACTTGTCATACATGGCATTTATTATGTTAAGATACTTTCCTTCTGTACTGATTTTGTGAAGTGTTTTGATCATAAATAAATGCTTTATCTTGTCAAAGGCTTTTTCTGCATCTATTGACATGATAATATGATTCTTATTTTTTAATTTGTTTATGTGGCGTTATCACATTAATTGGTCTGCGTAAATTGGACCATCTCTTTGGGATGAAGCCCACTTGATCGTGGTGTATAATCTTTAATAAGTTGCTGTATTCAGTTCGCTAGTATCTTATTTAGGATTTTTGCATCTGTGTTCATGAGAGAGATTGGTCTGTAGTTTTCTTTTTTTGTGTTATCTTTACCAGGTTTTGGTATCAGAATAATAATGGCCTCATAAACTGTTGAGAAGTATTGCCTCCTCTTCGATATTTTGGAAGAGTTTGAGGAGAATAAGAGTAAGTATTAAATCTTCTTTGAATGCTTGGTAGAATTCACTGGTGAAGCCATCTGGTCCTGGACTTTTACTTTTTGGTAGGTTTTGACGATTGTTTCCATTTCCATATTGCTGATCAGTCTATTTAGATTTTCCAGTTCTTGGTTCAGTCTAAGAACTAGTTCATTTCTTCTAGGTTATTAAATTTGGTGTTACACACTTTTTCATAGTATTCTCATATGTTCCTTTGTATTTCTGTGATGTCAGTCTATTTTCCTCTCTTTCATCCCTGATTTTGTTTGTTTGTGTCCTTTCTTGTTTTTCTTTAGTGAGTCTAACCAGGGCTTTGTCAATTTTATTAACCTTCTCAAAGAAGCAGCTCTTTGTTGCATTTATTTTTTCTATCTTTTTTTGTTTGTTTGTTTTCAATTTCATTTATTTCTGCTATAGTTTTGGTTATTTCTTTTCTTCTGCTGACTTTAGGCTTCATTTGTTCTTCCTTTTCTAGTTTTTTAAGATGAAGCATTAGGTTGTTTTTTGGGGCCTCGTTCTTGTTTTTAGAGGTAGGCCTGTAGTGATAGGAACTTTCCTCTTATGATTGCTTTTGCCATGCCCCAAAAGTTTTGATATGTTGTACTATCATTATCATTTCTTTCTGTGTATCTCTTGATCTTATTTCTAGATTTCTGACTTCAGCATCATGATCCTTTCTTCCATTTGGTTGACTCTAATCTCCCAAACTTGCTATTTCATTTTTCAACTCTTGCAGTGTGTTCTTCATCTCCAGAAATTCTCTGCTTTTTAAACTTTTCTTTGTCTTTGATTTCAGATAGTTTTATTATAATGTATCCTTCTGAAAATTGTTTTGGGTTGAAATTTCAGGGGGCATCTATGAGCTTCATGATCTTAGATGTCTAAATCTCTTTCCAGATTTGGGAAGTTCTCAGCCACTATTTTTTTAAAATAAGCTTTCTGCCTCTTTCTTTCTCTCTTCTCCTTTGCGACTCCAATAATATGTAGATTATTTTTCTCTTAAAGATAACTCATAATTCATGTAGGCTTTCTTTATTCTCTTTTTTCTTCTTGCTCCTCTGACTGGATGATTCAAATGGTCTGTCTTCTAGCTCACTAATTCTTCTGCTTGACCTAGTTTTCTATTAAAGTTCTCTAGTGGAGTCTTCATTTTAGTCATTGTATCCTTTAACCCTGGGATTTTTGTTTTTATTTTTAAAGTTTTCTGTTTCTTTGTTAAACTTCTCATTTTGTTCATGTATTATTTCCCCAATTTTGTGTAGTTGTCTTTTGTAGTTCACTGAATTCCTTTAAAAGGATTATTCTGAATTCTTTTCAGACATTTCAGAATCTGTATACCTTCGGGTCAGTCATTGTAATTTTATTAGTCTCCTTTTGTGGTATCATGTTTCCTTGATTATTCATGATCTTTATGGCCTTGTGTTAGTGTATGCAGTCTGCGCATTTGAAGAAGCAGGTACCTCTTCCAGTCCCATAGACTGGCTGTGACAGGAGAAATCCTTCACCAGTCAGCCCATGCAGGAACTTGGGTAGAGTTCTTGGGTGGGCTGGGCTAGTCCCTGGGTCACCAGGTGGGCCTAGTGCTTGGGGGCACAGGGTTGGGCCTGGAATCTGGTTCCCTGGGGGACAATCCTGGCACCTGTGGGCTGGCGCTGAAGTCCATGGTGAAGTCAGGCGCTCCCTTGGCTCTTCCCCATAAGAAGGGTGTCTCTGTCTATGCTGGGCTGCCTGGGCCTGGGGGAAGAGTAATGGGGTAATGTAAAATTCTTTTCTACCTTCTTCAGTGTGTCTTTCTTGTTTGGGCTCC
Organism: Cynopterus sphinx; assembly: GCA_030015415.1. Taxonomy (NCBI): domain Eukaryota; kingdom Metazoa; phylum Chordata; class Mammalia; order Chiroptera; family Pteropodidae; genus Cynopterus; species Cynopterus sphinx. The sequence continues at coordinate 28,404,186 of CM057386.1, forward strand.
ACGCAGTTGCTGCAGTCCCTCTCCTGCAATTCTAAGGTCTTGCGAGGGCATGTTCATGCATGGGTAGTTGTTCAAATTGATGTTTCTGGGAGGAGCCAAGCACCAGAAAATCCTACATTGCCATCTTGCTGAGGTCACTCTTCATAGCACCTACCTTTAAGAAATCATATCTATAGCTTAAAATCTTGTCACAAAGAAAACTCCAAGCTCAGCTGACACTTCACTGTTAAGTGTTTCATATGTTTAGGAAAAAACAGCATTTTGTTATTAACTCTTCCAGAGAGAGAGAGAGAGATTGAGAGAGAGAGAGAGAGAGAGAGAGAGAGAGAGAGAGAGAGACAGACAGACAGACAGAGGCTCATGTCCTATGAGGCAACATTACCCTGACACCAAAATCTAGAAGGATGTTTCAAAGAAGAGTGTTAGTTAGAGGCCAGGGTTACTCTCGAAAACCCTAAACAATCCTAAGCGAAGTAGGAACAAGCTGGATTCAGTGATATTGAATGATGATATATCATGGCCAAATTGGGTTGGCTTCAGGAATGCAAATTTTGTATAATATTCAAAAAAATTAATGTAATTCACCACATCAACAAAAAATCATATGATAATTTCAATAAACACAGAAAAATTATTTATAAAAAAATATTTACAATCAAGAGAGCTTTTAGCTAACTAGGAATGGAAAGAGACTTCTCTAATATGATCAAGCAAGAAATCTGTGACAAACACCCTACTTAGTTGTAAAATGCCAGAAGCTCTGTCCCTGGGGTGGGACTGAGACAAGGGTGGCTGCTGAGCACCTCTGCTGTTCGGCACTGCGCCACAGAACCTCGCCAGGAAAAAAGATTCAAAGGTATGAGGTTTGAAAAGCCCAAAATGAAACTGTCATTATTTGCAGATGATATGGTTATACATAAAGAAAATCCAAAGAAATCCACCAGCCCACTATTAAAAGCAATGAGTGAACTTGGCAAGGTCGCCGTCCACATGCTCAGTGTACAAGGACCAATTCTACTTAGAAAAACAAGAAGCAATAATAATCACTTATAAATGTCATTTATTGTAGCCTTCCAGACACTGCAACTACTTAGAAATAAATCTAACTAAGAATATCTGAGACAGAAAGCTGTAAAGTATTGAAAGAAAGCAAGGAAAAACCTAAGACCTGGGGGAATAGGGCATGTTTGTGGATGGCAAGCCTCAACATCGTAAAGATGTCGATTCTTCCCTCAACTATGGATTTGGTACAATTCCAGCAAAAACCCACACAGGGGTTTTTATGGCAATGGACACACTTATTCTAGCATGTATTTGAAAATGCAGAAGACCAAGAATAGAATACAGTGTTGAAGACTTTGAGTGACTTTGGAGGACCAGCTGCTCCCAGAAAGCGAGGCGGGGTTGCATTCGTGTGAGAAGGGACAGAGGGCAGCGAGCAGAGTAAGGAGCCTGCAAACAGACTCGCCCGTGCAGGCCGCCTTGGTGAGTGATCGGAGAGACGCTGCAGCTCGGTGAAGAAGGATACTTGTCAGTAAGTGGTTCCAGGTCAAGTAGGAATCAACAAAGGAAACCACTATTAATCCCCTTCTGGCAACTTACATGAAAAGCAGTTATGGAGAAAAATGTGAAAGGAACACAATAAAGCTTCTAGGAGATAACGAAGGAGATGTCTTCGTGAGCGTGGAGTTAGCAAAATTGTCTTAAACTGCATGCGAACAAACTGATTATAAAGGAAAAGACTGACAAATGGGAGTTCGTCCAATTGAGATCTTTGGTTCATCAGAGACAGCATTAGAAGAGGACAGAAAATCAAGCCAGAGTGGGGTTGGTATTTGCCAGTCTTTCATCCAATAGAGGACTTATATTGAGATATATAAGGTAATACGATTTCTTATTAATCTGTAAGGTAACACAGGCAGACAACTACACGCAGAGGTGGACCAAGCACAGAGGTGCCGCGAGGAAGCCAGTGAAGGAGGGAGTGGAGAGGAGAGAAGCCATCCTGATGGTTTTCAGAAGTGAGGGCTATAACTCCTTCATTTATTGCTGTTGAATTATCTAATGATTCATGAACTTTTGTCCCCATTGCCTCCCCCCAAAAGGCAAAAAACATGAACACGCGAACACACACAAAAGACCTCCAAATGGTCAATAAATATCTGAAAAGGTGCTCAGTCTCACGGCTTAACTCAAAACCACCATGAGGGACCTCCAGGATCGCTAAGATTGGAAAGATTCTGATACTGAGGGAGGGGAACCACTGAGCCACCTGTGTGGTAGGGGCGGAGTGGGAAGTGATGGAGCCGTGGCCCGCGGTGAGGTGGTTCCTGCTGAAGGGAGCACACGTGCAGCCCCTCCAGGCTCTGCCCAGGAGAGGGCTTCAGAAGGCGAGCCCCAGGGTGGCCCCGGCCGCCCGTGTGACATCCCAAAGGGGAATCCCAGGTCCCCATCACCAGCAGAGTGGGCAGCCCCCTGCGGCCGTCTCATTCCACGGGATACGAAACAGCCATGGAAATGAGCGAATTGCCGCTTCCGTGGTCACGCCGACGAATTGCACACGAATGGCGTGGAAAGGAAGAGGGCACGGGGTCATGCCATTAATGCCATTTCAAACGCAGGCAGAATGATGGCTGCCGTTGCAGCCCTCCAGGAGGAAAGAGGCCGTAGTGATAGGGGGCCTGGCATCACCGTGATTCCGGATCTGAGGGCGCTCACTTTGGGGGGAGTGCTCTAACTGCACACTTGTCCCTGCCGTTCTTCAAGTAAGTTTGTTTTTTTTCTTTAAATAAAACACACACAAAAGACAAAAGCTTGCTACTGGCGGACACACACACACACACACACACACACACGTTTTAAATAAGACTATACTTTTGGCAAAGAGAAAATGATCCCAGACGGAAGATCTGAGATGCACGAAGGAAAGAAAAGCAGAGAACATGGTCAGTGTGTCAGTAGTCCAAAGAACTGACCCTATGAAGAGAATAATGTCTTATGGGGCATGAAAAATATATCATTAGCGTATGATGAAGGGACTCAGCACAAATCTCAAGTAAAGATAGAATACTGATAGGGCCTGCGACATCTGCGATGTGGACGGCAGCCTCTTCTCTGAGGAACAATTCATTTCCCAAGTCAGTCGTCGTGGGACTGGTTATCCGGCCACCAAATCATCCTCAGGGCACCAGACAGTGCAGGAACTAGGAAGTCACCACCACTGTGCACAGTCTGGTGTCTGTGATTTTGTACTGTTTTTCTTGAAAAAGACGCCGTGCCCCATCCCCCCAGAATTACATAAGCTATAGGCCCCACTAAACCTGGTTTGGTCCTCCATCTGGTCACAAGGCCCTGATTTCTTGGAAAGATCATGATCACAGAGCTGGATGAGGGAAGGACCGCTGAGGTGGGGTGGAATGTGGGCGGGGGCCGGGTTTCTGCTTGCTTCCTCTGTGCCATCCCTCTGACCCTCTGGTTGCAAGCTGTGCCTCGCCACTGCCTGAACTCTGGGACGATCTGAACCCCAGGGCTGAGGCCACTTTTGTAGGTGACAAGCACTAGCCCCTCTCCCAGGCAGGCCCCTGCCTCTGTGTCGGCCCCGTCTGTCGTGGGAAATTGACCCAGGAGGCCCTGGAGGTCCCTGATCAACATTCGCCTGCCCACGGCTGGGCCGGCTTAAAGGTCACCTTCAGACAGCTTTATTTGACCGTGTCCTCCCCAGCTCTGCTCAGGCTGCCCGGCTGTCGAGTAGGTGAGCTGTGAGGCCCGGGTTCTCCCACTGCCCTGGCTGCTGGCCTGTTCTCCGTGAGGACCTCCGGGTATGACCACACAGGGGGCCCCTGGCCCCTGGCCAGACCCAGTGGGCGTGGGTCGAGGCCTCTTGGTGGACTCCCAGGCGCTCTCTGCGGGCCCCCGGGGGCGGCATACCTAAATGAGGACTTCATGCTGGCCACAGGCCTGGGGCAGCCTCAGGAACCCCCTGAGCCCCTGACCCAGCTTATCACAACCAAGAAGCTCCCTATTACTCTCCCTCCAGCCCGTGCTCTGTCTGTGACTGGGGGATTTTCAAGAATGATCTCAGTGCAGTGGGTGTAGCTGACTCAGGCCGTGGGCTGCTGACGACAAGGAAAGCCTGTTGGAGTTCTGTTAGAGTTTATCACAAACTCTGTAGACAGACCTTTGTGTCCCCAATAAAGTTTGCTTTCTTCTCATGCTTCTCTCTAGCCAGGGCCAAGCGCCCGGAGGCCCAGGGGACTTGCCCCGATGCCTGTGGAGCTCCCATGCCTTCCTGCCTGTTCCCTCCCCACGCAGCTGGTGGTCTCTTGGCCAGTTAGCCACGGAGCTGGAGCCTTGTGGGGACAGGGGTGGGTCATAGGAAGACCCCGTGGTTCTCAACTGTCCTGGGACATTGATCAGTGTCTCTGAAGACATTTTGTTTGTCACAACTGGGCAGGAGGCGCTACTGGCCTCTAGTCGGTGGGGGTAGGACCCAGGACCCGTAGGTCCAGGAGTCGGAGTGAGGAAGGAAAGCACTAAAGGCCCCATTTCCCCAGTGAGACCAGTTGCCCTCAGGGCCTGGCTGACTTCCCATCCACAGGCGTGCCTTCCGTTCCCTGGCCAGTAGGTGGGGTGACAGTAGAGTGACGTGAAGGACAAAGGGGAAAAGCGTGTGGAGGGACGCCCTGGGCCAGGGGCACTCTCACCCTGATGTCTGCACTCAGCGTCCACTGGGCGAGTAAGCAGTAGGTGGACCAGGTGGGGTCCTCCTGTGGGTGCTCAGGGTGCCAGGGACATGCTTGTCCCTTGGGCACTAACTCAGATCCATGGCCCTGGGGGCCCTCCTTGGGATGCCCTTGAAGGCCCTCCAGCTTCGGCTGTCCTCATGCAGCAGAGTGCGGTGTGCAGTCAGGGAGCTCGGCTCAGACTGGGGAGGTGGTGGAGAGACTAGCAGAGCTGAGGATGTGGCAGGTCAGCCCCACACCCAGGGTCACACAGACGAGACAGCAGCTCCATGCCAAGGCAAGGGGTCCCCTGCAGACACCGCTGCCGCTGTGCGGGAAGCGCAGCCACAGCCCAGCACCTGGGCGCGCCTCTCCTGCAAGCACAGGCCTTCTCCTGGAAGCCCTTGTGCTGTCACGTTCAGAAAGCAACACGCTGCGTCTGGGGTCCGTCTCAGTCAGGCCAGAGAGCAGGGGGTGCGTCTGCGGAGTGTCGTGCTCCGTACCAGGTTGTCACCACGCCCCGTCTCCTTTGGTCTCTGCAAGTGCCTCGTCGGTCCCGGGGTTCTCCGCCTTGGTCCTGGTGGTTTTGTGGGATGTCTGGTGCCTCCTGGGGATGTGGTTCCAGTTGGACAGCAACAGCAGGGAGTGAGGCTGTGCCCCTCAGTGTGTCACATGGGGCGGGGCTAAAATTCAAATTTGTCCCATTCCTGACCGTGTGAACATTGATTGTTTCATTAATCCAGTATGTTCCGGGCCCCTCCCCTGCAAAGTTATCCTTTCCCTCTTTATTATAAATATTTTGTAAGAAAGCACTTGAAAACTCTGTAAATATCCCACGCTTCCTCAAACTTCCACTTATTCGTCTATTTATTTGTCTGGGTCTGAACTCACGAACTAGTTTGTTCAGCAGGGCGTCATCCGCTGCTCTCAGCACACCCTGTCCGGCTGGCTCCCAAGGCACTGCCGGCATCTGGGCTCCCGAGCGGCTCCCTGATTTGTCGGGATATTCCGGGAGCATCTGGTATTTTCCCCGTCGAGACTGGAAGCAGCCATCTCTCCAGAGCTTGGTCACTTTTAGAAACCGAGTTCTGGGTGCTGGGGGTGCGCGTGCTGCTGCGAGGTTGTCCCAGCGCCAGCCCTGCCAGGGGACAGAGCGGGGCAGCGTGTGTGCTGTGCATGCGTGTGCGGGTATATGTGAATCCACACACAAGTAGACACTTGCACAAACGCAGTTACTCGCTCACACGCTTACATCCGTGTTTACCTGTCGGTGGGTGTCCCCAGCAGCCAGTCGTCAGGCAGCCCGCGTTTTAGTTCATCGAAGCACAGGGTTTTCCCCTTGATCCTCGCCGGGATGCTGCAGTCCTACGGAAGCATCTCCTTCGAGCCTGTGATTTGATGGAGGGAGCCCCCGGGCTGACCAGGAAACCTGGATTCGTGGCAGAACGCGGAGCAGAACGCGCCACCAAGGTTCTCTGAACAGACTCCCGACCCCGGCCGTGGTCCTGATGAGAGCGGAAAGTTGAAAAGCCCTTCGCGTCCATCGATGAGAGTGATGCCCTGAATGGCGGCCCTGGCATCTGCCGTGGAATTCTTGGCTCCTGACTGAGGATCGGGGTCGGAGGGCAACAGGGCGGACAGGCCTGTGGAGGTGAGTGGGGAGAGTGTTGGGGGAGCAGCTTGGACTTGGCTCCCCAACAGAGAAGAGAGTGTGCCGCCCTGTGCCCAGGGGCGACTGGGCCTCCCTATTTGCTGGGGTCATGATGGAGCTTCCCGACCCCTTCTGGACCCAGGGGTGTCTTCCGCTCGTTGGTCTTGCTGTGGAGCCAGGAAGGGGCAGAGAGAAGCAAGCTCAAGTCCCGTGTCTAGTGAGTCAGCGTTCACGGCCCCTTCTTCCCTTCGCAGCCAGATCGAAAGGAGAACCTTGCGCCTGTGGCCCAGGTCTTCTGCTGAGGCACCTGGTCGACCCCTCAGGGCCAAACCTGCCCCCACTCTGAGGAGCTGGGGCCACCATTCCCTTGTCCCACTGCCGGTGCTCTGGCCTGTAGGGTCCCGCCCTTCTTCCTCCCCAGGTTCAGCTGTGGAATGGCCTGGCTGGAGCCTAAAACGAAGAGGGAAAGTCTTCCAGGAGGACCGGATGGAGGGGCAGTGCTGCTGCAGGAGGGGAGGGAGGGCAGAATTAGGCCCCGGCCGTAGGGTCCCCACCCCCAAACGACCTTCCTTAAGAGTAGAGGAGCCCTCTCCTGCAGGGTGAGAGAAACTGGGGTGCCCAGGACCCAAGGGGTGGGTTCTGACCGCAGTGCCGAGGTCCCTCAGGACAGGCCGTCAGCCTTCGCTCCGGCCTCGAGGGAGTGAAGCTGGCTCTCCTGACACCCCTGCTCGGACCGCCCTGGCACCGACGTCCTTTCTCAGCCTGAACTTCCCGGTCCGAGGCCCTTCTGAGGAGGGATTCCCCAGTCAGCTTCTGCCACACCGACCGGTGTTCCTCTGTGTGGTCTGGAACCCCTTCTCAAGGGCCAAGGGGACCTTATTCTCCTCTCGTGGCGCTGGTACACGAGAAGCCAGTGAACGGCACGCTTTTCGCGTAAACACAGAGAAGTGTGTGACATGTGCATCATACCACCGTGAAGCTGTACTTTCTTAAAGGGCCTCATTCTAAAGGCAAAATAGATGGCTGAAAACAGTAGAGCTCTTGGTACTTCACTGTTTTTTCTATTTCTCCTTTGGTCTCCCAAGAACTGGATGTAGAAGTGACGTCAGGTGCCAGCCCTGTGTCCGACTTGCCGATGGAGCCGTTATGTGACATCACAGCCCTGGACGGGAAGCGGCAGGGCCAAGGCTCCGGTCTGTGGATTCTGGCCTCGGCTCTTTCTGCAGGCTCACCGTGAGCTGGCCTCTCGTGACTTCGTAGGCGAGCCCCATCCCTGGCTACTTGGTCGTTTTCAGATAAATCAATCTATTTCCTTGACCTTTTATCGCTCTCCTCTGAGCCCTTTTCATTTCGACCTCTCTCTAGGACAGCACTGTGGTGGTCAGCCCCCAAGGTGACCCCAGTGACCCATGCCTCTGGGTATTCATCACCTTCCCAAACTGTGTCAGGGCTGGTCTGTGTGACCAGTAGACTACGGCAGAGCTGACGGAGGAGACCTCTGAGGCTATGCTATGAAGGGCACTGCAGCTCCACCTCGGTCTCTCAGATGCTCACCCTGAGGGAAGCCGACTATCACGCCGTGACACTCATGTGGCTCCATGGAGAGGGCTCCTGGAGAGACACCGAGGTCTCCGGCTACAGCACCATCTTGCTGTGAGGAGCCTCCTTGGAAGTGAGCCTCCCACCCAGCCAAGGCTTCAAGTGACGCCTCAGCCCCAACCAACGTAGGACCGCAACTGCGTGGGAGACCCCAGCAAGCGCGCCCATCAAGCCCTTTCTGGAGAAATGGGTCCTGGTTACAGTTTAGCAATCCCACTGCTGCAGGGATATGGACAGCAGGACCTGCACCTGGTGGCCTGGTGATGGAGGCAGCAAGATTTGTAAGGAGAATGTGGAAGGCGGCTTCTTCTACAATAGAAGGAGGGAGGCGTGAGAGAAGCTAGAGGGTGGGCTGTTAAATATAAAGGGGGAAGCTTTCTCATTCCCAGACCCTCACAGTGGCAAACAACTCTAAAGTAAGAAACGGGAGGAACGTGGGTCACTTGGGGATATGGAACAGACTGTGGGACCAGCCTCCAAGATGCCACAACGACCCTTACCTCGCGGCATTCAAGGCCTTTGTACCGCTTTTCCGCACCGAACCAGAGCTGGTCCTGTGTGGTCGATATAACATGGTGGAAGTGACAGTGTGGGACTTCCCCTGGAAGTGGTCTCTCGGATCCCGCGCTCTTAGAGAAACCAGCCGCCGTGCTGGAAAGACCCTCCAGCAGGGATGTAGAGAGCCGCTGGGGCTTCCAGCCAAGGGCCAGCACTACCTACCCTGCCAGTTGTGTGAGGATCACCTTGGAAGCGATCCTCCTGCCCTCGTCCAGCCTGTAGCTGAGACCACAGCCCTGTCTGACGTGAGAGCACGACGGAGCGACACAGCCCGAGCGAGGACTGCCCGGCTGAGCCCTCCCCGCAGTCCGGGCCAACAGAAGGAGTGAGAGGTAAGTGATTCTGCTGCTTCGAGCCACCACGTGAGGAAGTGCAGACTGCTGAAGCTAGGACCCAGACCTGCGCCGAACATGGAAGTGGGGATGCACCGTAGTTTGGACAAGGGACAGACGATACTCTCGACTTTTTCCAAGATGCTTGTTGATGACCCTGGGGTAATTGTACTCGGGTCAGCATCAATTGCCTGCTGTGAGGCTTCGATTTCAACAAGTCTTAGAGTGTCGACTCCAATGTGCAGGGACACGGGGAGGCTTTCTCATAGCTTTGATCATTTTTAAACAAGTCGGCCACCTGTCATCCTCCCCTAATGACAACCAGCCTAGCCGTCTCTCCCCTCGGAGGCCAGTGTTTGGTTTTGACTCCTCCCAAATGCTGGGCACGCTGTTAGCAGGGCGGCGTGTTCTGCGTCTGCCCCACGGAGGGAAATGCTCATCCGATGCCTAATTGGAGTCCTGCGGGTAAACCAGGGGTGCTGAACTGTGTCCGAGGTTTGGAAACAGCTGGGGGACCTTGGAGCACTGATGCCCGCCCCAGCCCCGACACTGGTTCGGTGTCTGCAGTTGCCCGGGCACCGGAGGTTCAAAACCTGCCCGGGTCCCAATGTGCAGCCGCGGTGGAAACCACTGGCTGAAACCTGCCAAGCGTGTGCTCAGAGAGCTTTTTCAGGCCTTGTTTACAGCACAGAGCCCTTGGTTAAAAAGTAGCATCCAACCAACCCAGGCAATCCACAACGTAGGAAACAGTGTTTCTGGTAACAGCGGTCTAACCTGAAACGGTTTATGTTTAATCTCCTTTTGCCACAGGAGAGGAGGCACAGAGCTGCGAAGGGCAGGCTGCCCAGCCCCGCCTGTTGGATAGAGATGGCCACAAACGCCGCAGTTGGCCGGCTGTGCGCCCGCCTCGCGCACGCTGCCCCACCTTCGCAGACTCGGTGGCGAAAGGAGGCTCAGTGGAGAAATCCACGTTTCATTAACTCCCGAGGACTCGGACCAAGGTTTCCTCTCGCATCGTCGGAGCCAGAACCAGGTGCAGATTCCATACACGTCAGAGATTTGAGGAATGGGCTCGCAGACGGCGGGCCTGGCCAGCCCGAAGGCCGGGGGCAGGGCTGGAAGCGGGCAGGAGCTGACCCTGCGGGCCAGAGGCAGGCTCTCTCCCTCCTCACGAAGGAGAAATCTCGGTTGTTCTCCACGAGGCTTTCGGCCGAGTGGATGCGGCCCACCCACGTTGGAGGGTGGTCATCTCCTTCACCTAGAGCTGATTGCAGCGCTTAACCCCCTTCCAGAAATGTCGGATCCCTGAGACGACAGCACCGCCAGGCCAACGCGTGAACCTGAGCATCCCACGCCCCAGATTTGGCCTGGGACCCTTGAGGGAAGGCCCTCGGTGGCTCCTGCCCCTTCCTCAGAGGCGCCTGCTCGGTCACCCCCCTAAAATAGAGACTCTGCCGGGATTCTCTGCCGGGACACACCGCTCTCGAGTACTTCTGACGTTGCCTGGCACGTCCGTGTGCCTGTTGATTTGCCTGCTGTCACTCCAGTGTGAGCTCCCTGGAGTAGGGACCTTGTCTCTCGTTCACAGCGGAGTCCCCAGCTGGCCCTTGGCTTCCAGGAAGCATTCAAAAGCATTCGTCCAATGAGTGGATTATGTATTCATTCATTCATTCATTCATTCGTTACGGTGCCTTGCACACCGTAATTGTCCACCAGATAATTGTGATGGTGACACTCAGGACAACTGAGATGCAAATTGTGAGGCCACTACGCAGAACGGCAACACGTAGGCAAGCCCTGAAAGGGAAGCTCCAGGTCAAATCCGGCCTCTTCCCGCTGGCCCGGGGAGGGGAATTTCTCACCGCTCAGGGTGGCGAAGGGCTAGGATGTAAGAAAAGTTCAAGTCCACGCCCTGCCCCCTGTTCGCTGGGTGACCTGGGCAAGTCGCTCAGCCTCTCCGAGCCTCACTGTTGCCATCTGTGAGTTGGGCACAGCGATACTGGGACCTGCCCCCCCAGATTGCGGGGAGGGTGAGCATAACGAGCTGAGTCGCTGTGGGCAGACAGCCCCAGGCAGAGGGCAACGAGGGGCTGTTGGGAAGGGGGCGGGGGGTGGCAGAATATCTGCTGACTGTCAGAGAAGAGCCGAAATAGAAAAGCGGAAACGAGACACGTTAAAAAGGAAGAACTAGTGACTGAAAACGAGGGAGGGAGGGGTCAGGATTATGTTATAAAAGCCTGGTTTTCGATGACAAAAGCAATCCACGCTCGTTGTAGAAAACTTCTGAAACACAGAAAAGCACAGAAACAAGACTACAGACCCACTGTATCCTGCCACCCAGATGTCCCCGAGATGAACATGTTGTATCATATTTACTCCTTCCTTCTCCACCCCCACCTCAGATGCACGATTCCATGTCTCAGGCGTCAATTAAGGTGATTAAAAGTTCTAGTGATTTTATTCTCACGTACCGGTTCTCTCTTCTCGAGATTTTGCTTTGTCAATTCCAGGTAGCATTGCTTACATCTAAGCATGAGGTACATGAAAACGCCACAGAGGTGGAAGCCCTTCGTGTGTCGCTGCACGCTGACCCATTTCCGGGCCTCTCCGAATTCGCCATTCCCTTAGTTTGAGGCATTTCGTTTCTGATTAACAAGTATCCCTGTACCATGCTTCCGGATCTTGGATTTCTTTTGTAGAGGAGAGCCCAGGGGACGACTGCAGCAAAGGTCAACGGCATTTCCGAGGCCGCAGATGCACCAGTGAACCGGCTGCAGTCACAGCTGTGGGTGCCTGATGCGGCCTCTCCAGGGAGCCCCCGCGATGGAACCAGGGGTGACGGGATCTCTCTTTCAAGTCCCAGTAATAGCATTTTCGAGAACACTGCATGACATCATCCCTGTGAGAAATGTACTGCTGCTTTCAGAATTTTGCTGACGCAGACACGGGAGCTCAGAGAGGGTAAGGAACTTGCCTTAGGCGGCACAGCCAGTAAGCGGTGCAGTCCCATTGGAACCCAGGCCGCTGGCTCCAGAGTCAGGGCCTTCTTACCCCTCCCGGCTGCTGCCTCTCGGGGCCATGTGGTGTGGGCGCTGAGGGGGCCTCGCTCCTTTCCTCCATGTGGGGGCTGAGGGCGTCTGAGGGAGGCCCAAAGGCACGTCTGCATGGGCTGGAACTCAGGGGGCCTCAGCCCTGAAATCAAAAATCAGAACCAAGATTGGGGACGTGTCTTTTCAGTCCCTCAAGCTAACGGCTGCTGAGGGTCCTTCTCGGAGGTGTCTTAATTAAGAAGAGAGCATGCCTGAGACCCTCTCGGCTCCTTGGGAGGGTTGCGGGACCCTCACACGACCGTGGAACGTATTAGCGATGGCCCCGTGCAGTCGGGTGGGAGTGAGGACGCAGGCGTGTGCTTGTGCACATCTGAGTGTGTGAGGGGTCATTGCCGTCAGCATCTGCATGGTGGGAGCTCAGTGTATGCCCATGGGGTGCATTACAGCCATATCAGGCTTCGTGACTCAGTTTCCCTGTAGCTCATGAGAGCCAAGGATGCCTTGGCAAGCGAACAGAATGGGCAACTCAGGGCCCAGGGGGTGTGTGCCGGATCAGGGGACAGGTGGACTCAGATGTTTGGCAACCCTCACCTCCGTCAGGCACACAAATCACCTCCCTGAGTTTGTTGGTCAGTGGGAACTACTCACACGTTACAGACACAGACCCTGGGTCTCCGGAAAGAACAAGACTGGCTGAGCAGCCGCAGACAATTAGGAGTGGGCTGGAATCCACCAGCCGTACTTCTCCCTGAGCCTGGGGGTGGGGTCTGAGCCCCAACCTCTCTGAACGAGGCCCCCGAAAAGCAGCCCTGCATTGGGTGCCCCCCACTCCACCCCAGGACCCGTGGGAGGTCTTCCCGAATTTTCCCCAGCAGGTGCGCCCTCTTCTGCCTGGGGAAAAACAGTCCGGAGGGTTCAGTATACCGACAAGCCTTGCAAAGGAGCATCTTCCCCACATGCTTCAGTTTAGTAAGAAGAAAGCAGGAGAGAAGCCAGAGTCTGGCCCTTCGTCCCCGAGCACAGCCAGTCTGTGGCTCCGAGTGCACCAGACTGATTTCCCCCGCATCCCTCTTAACCAGGCAAAAGCAGGGTTAAGTGTGTACGAGGGGAGAGGGACTCCCAGGCTGCCTGGAACTTGAAACTTCCCAGCTGAGCGCGAGCCAGTCCAGGAGAGCAGAGTCAGCGCCCCGCAGCTACTGCGGGCACCTGGGCCCCTGCAGTCAGGGAGGACACATGAGTACCTGACCCGCCACACGCCGCGCGGCAGGACACACGCAGACCCCGCCGCCGCCTCCGGGGTAAGTGCAGGCTCCCTGGCTCAGGAGCTGGAAATTAAGTGTTTTCCTTAGGAGTCTGGGTGTGATGCTCTTAGGGCATCTGCGTCTTTTAATTAACTATCGTGAATGCATTCAGACTTGAGTGATGGGAGGAATGCAGTCTGGGGACACCTTTAAGCCAAACAAAGCCTTCTGTTTTCTCGTTGAAAAGAACGCGTGCCCGACGAAAGGCAGGCGCTCAAGAGCCGCTCATTGGGGGGGAATGGCGATCTGTCTGTAGACTTTGATCTGGCGCAGGCAGAGGCTTCCTCCCGCATCGAGGTTTTCTGTCAGTTCCTGGATTATCCTTTCCTTTTTGTGACGGGTCCCTGGTGACAGGTTTATCTCTCGGCACCCGGGCTCGGAGGTGCCACGAACAAACCCGATCAGCTATACTTTTTGCTAAGTGTGCGTTGCACTGCGGCTTTTCTGACCAGCCATGGAGGCAGGGCTGAGTCGCCCCCCAGAACCCCCAGACCAAGCAGGAGCAGGGCTGGGGATCGGCAGCTTGCAGTCGTGCGTGGGCTACCTGAAGCATGCGCTACGGGTAACGAGCCCTGTCTACAGCAACCGTGCGCGCCGAGCTCTTCTCAAGGGTTCCATCTGAGCAAGTTTTGCAAAGCAGAGCTCTTCCCGGTGCTTATTGACATGTCTGTTTCCCATTACGAAGTTGGGCAATGAGCGAAAGTGACAATCGGGCTTTCCGCACATAAACCTCCCGAAACTCCCCGGGAAGGGTCTTCCGAGGCAGGCAGATTCATGGGGGGGACTTGCTGGGGGCCCCTGGGCTCGGGCTTCCTAGCTAGGACGGATGGTGGCCTGGATCGTTAACAGGGATTCTTGAGTAAGGAACAGGAAGGAAAACGGGTGAAGTTCGCCAAAGAGCGTTTCAGAGGTTCCGCTTCTCCCCCAGTCTTTACACTTCGGACAAACATCTGGCGTGATAGAAGCTTGGCGAGCTGTCGCCATGGGCTGGCGGTGCCTCCTGCCTTCTGCGCGCTGAGCTGTCAGGGGAGAGGGGGCGGAGATGGCTTTTTGGGTTTTGAAAACACTGGCAGGATCTCCCACCCCAGTGTGGACGGCGTAAGAACGCAGACTTCCCGGCCACCCTATGGCTTTGGCCCGTTTTGTCCCTGCGAGGGCTCAGGCTTCCAGATGCAGGAATGCCAGCTCTTGATCGTTCCCACAGTCTTCCCAGCATCGGACTTCAAGGAGAGATTCCTTCTAGACTTGGAGCTCGATTTAAGCTGAAAAGAGAGAAACATGGATGGGTGGATGTGTCAGCTGCTGGGCCCTGTGTGTTTTCATTTACGCATTTGTCCACCGGGATCCTGTCCCCTTGGTTTTGTGTCCCAGGATGTGCACTTTGTGTCTGTGACCCCAAAAGGAGGCAAACTGCTGGTTTGGGAGCAAAAGCACCTTTTCGTGGTTTCAGTTTTTCTTGAAATGGTGTCCTGACCTGCAACTGTCCAAAGGCTCCCCAGAAGTAGGAATGGCCTGCCTCCAACTCCTCGGGCCTGGGTAGGGTCTTGCTGGTGTGTTTCGTGTGGCCCCATCTCTAAAAGTCTTTGATTCTTCAACCCGAGCATGGGAGGGTCTTCAGGTGCTAAAAATGTCCTCGTTGTAGCCCCTGAGGCTGGCCGTTTTCCTCCTACTCCCTTCCTCCCTTAGGTGGCTCTAGAAGCGACAGTAACCCCTCAGAAGGTAGGTGCTGTCTCTCTGTTCTTCACTCCAAGCTGCCTGAGCTCTTCCCTGGAGAGCTTCCATGCAGAGGTGCTCCTCACTGCATACTCCCCATGAGAGTTTGGGGCACTGGCCCCCACAATCCCCTACTATGCAATGCCAGGGGCCCCATGTGGGGTGTCTGGTCCCTTTTCCCCTGCAGCGAGTGGGAACTGCAGGTCCTGCCCCCGCTGTCGGGTGGGTGAAGGATGGAACAACCCCCAGGACCCCTCAGAGGGACTGCTGGGGAGCGTTCGGGCCTCAGTCACCAACCCCAGGTGTTAGTCACCCTTAGCTCCACTTCTGGGCATCACCAGGCCTGCTCCTGAGAAACCAGGGTTTATTGTGTCTCCTGCATACCAGGTTGTCTCTGGTGGTTTTTAATCCTCACGAGATCCCCCCACAGCCCTGAGGAGTGAGTTATCTTAGCCCCATTTTATGGTTGCAGAATTGTGGCCTCCAGATGGTTAAGACCCTTGCCAAGGCCACCTGACCCAGAAGCTCTGAGCCTGCCAGCAACCTGGCCATCACGTTGTGAGGTCATTGCCTCTCAGGTGCTATTAAAAAATAAAAAAAGCCAACGGACTTATCGAGACATAACCCCTGTACCACACAGTCCACTAATTTAAGGAGTACAATTCTGTGTTTTCAGTATATTTACAGAGTTGTACAACCCTCACTACCTTCAACTTTAGGATATTTTATCACCACAAACAATCCCAGTTCCCATTAGCAGTCACCCCATCTCCTTGGCCCCTGGCGGCCACCCCTAATCCTCTTTCTGTCTCCGTGGATTTGCCTGTTCTGAGCATTTCCCGCGGAGGAAGCAGGCAAAGCGTGTTCTTTTCTGTCCGGCCTCTCTCACTAAGCATCGTGGACCCTGCAGGCCATGTCTCTGGCCAAGATCTTAGCCTTTCCTGTCAGAGCCAGACTTGTAAAGATGTGCTGGGAGCCGCTGCTTCATTAGCTGTGGCTCCCTCAGCGGGACCACTTCGCCCTCCTCGTGGTAACCCCGTATTCGGTCTTGTACTCTGTGCCACGACAAAAATCTTTCTGCACTGCTCCCCCACCCCGGTAAACACAGGTGGCTGCAGGCCCTGGTGGCCTTTGGTGTGCTGATTAGCAGCCTCGCCTGCTTTCCCCTGTGCACGCACCTCGCTGTTTCTCCTCCTGGAGAGGACATCACTTGGGTAATAAAGAGGGATTTTGACCATTGAAAGGGGCATTTTCAGTGGCTCTGGGGAGACGTTGTCAAAACAGTGTGTGTGGAGTGTATTTGAGGGCAAGCATGGTGATCTCAGAGAGGGTTAGTGAGTGTGTGTCGCTTCAGGTGGACAGTAAGCATCCAAGGCCTGGAGTGCTGCGCTGTCAAGGATCTCCCAGCCCTGGCTGGAGCTCAGTGATCGACTAGTGATGTCTGCCGTGGACCGGGGAGGGCAGTGGCAGTGAGGATGCCATGTGCTGGCGTCTGGTGCAGATTTGGTTAGGGAGGACAAGTCACAGGGCTCACTCAGAAGACAAATACTCACACCAGCTCGTGTGTGTGCAGACGGAAGGACGCGTGCGCAGGCCCAGCCGGTCACTGACCAGGCCCTGGGGCTGGGCACAGGCCCAGCAAGCTGGTTTTAGGGCGTCCAGGAGGAAGTCACGTCCCAGGTCGGCCATCTCTGAGTAATCGAGGATTTAAGAAACAGAATCCACTGCCTCGTCACATCTGGCGATATTCGGGCCAGCGCAATGCATTTCCGTCCCGGCCAGTAGGTCCCCGCAGAAGGAGACAGTGTGGATGGGTGCCAGCACCTTGGGCCCAGTTCCAGCCTCCCACCACATGTCTCCACACCTCTGAAGTCAGTGCGCTGCAAAGAATTACGAGCCTGTCCTCCCTCCACCCCATCCTGCCCCCTGAACCTCCCCTGGTCATAATTAACAAACTGTCCTTGGCAGATGGGGGCTCCCGACGGAATTTTCCTCCAACAGAAAGTGAGTTGAGTATAATAAACTCCCACAGATGAGACTGGTCGCCTGACGGGAAGAACCCTGTGTACTTTCTCGAGGGATTAGGATGTCTGGACTCATGCTGCCAGAGTTCTAGAACTTTCTTTCAGTGTCCCCTTACTTATTTCCATTATTTGTTTGCAAATTCCTGCTTGATTCATTTCTTGTGAAAGATAAGATTCTTTTTCCCCCTCAAAAAACAACTCAGACAGCAAATATGACTAGAAAGAGGAGTGTACGATCAGTCTCTTTATATATGGATTGACCAAAAGTTTCTCTTCATGGGTGTCATCTTGGAATAACACCCACTATCTGTCTCATCTGCTCTGCAGCATGTGGGTAAGTGGGCAGGCCTAGCCCAAGGCTTCCCCTGGTCCCCAGAGACAGGCACTTAACCTGAGCAGGCCCTGGGGTGGGGATAGCACCACCAGCCAGGAGAGTGGACACTTGACAGCCACCAGCTCTTGATGTGGCAGTCCCTGAGCTCAGCCCCCGACACCGCTGCCCACATGGACCATTGCCAGGCCCACATCAGGCCCGTGTCCTAGGAGCCCCTGCCCATTTCGGCCTTTGAAGGTAGGTTCATGACTCCTGTTTAGGATGAGGTGACTATGGTGAGCTCAAAAACGACCTTCAGAAGTTTCCACTAGAATCCCTAGAATCCGTGCATATGTGACCTCATGCAGCAAAAGGGCTTTGTGAATTTGATTAAGTTAAGGATCTTGGGATGGGGAGGCCTTTCTAGATTGTCTAGATGGGCCCATATTGTCATAGGTCCTCATGAAAGGCAGATGGAGGGGGATTTGGCACAGGCAGAAAAGAAGGAGGCCACATGACAATAGAGGAGTGGTCAGAGCGAGGTGGCCACAGGCCACGGATCTCGGCAGCCACCGGAGGCTGGCGGGGGCAGGAGCAGACTCTCCCAGAGCCTTTGGAGGGAGCACAGCCCTGCCATCACCTTGACTTCAGTCACACAAGACCCATGTGGGACTTCTGACCTCCAGAACTGTGAGAGAATGAAGTTGTGTTGCTTTAGGGCCCTGGATTTAGATGACTTGTGACAGCAGCGACAGGAAACACATGCGATGGCTGAGGAGAGGCTATCAGCTAAGGAGCGGGACCTGGCTACAGTCTCGCTGACTCCAGGGTCCAAGTTCCTTCACACCATTTTTTTGTATCGTTTGGAGACAGTTGAGGGGTAGAGGAGAGGGGACAGTGTTGTTGTCGTTGTTGTTTTCAGCATTTTTGCTCTGCTTTCACCCAAAAGAAATGAGGCGATTTGCTTACTTAGAAAAAGCTCCCCACATCCTTCCATCCTGAGCTTATGAAGTCATTTCTGGTACGGAGACCCAGCCCACCCCGTTCTGAGCTGGACCAAGGTGAAGGGGCAGAGAGACCCTCCTCGAGGCACGCACCCTCTAGCTGCATGTCCGTCCGGAGTGTGCCAGCACAGATCAGGGCAGAGAGGGCTCTGTTACAGAGGAACTATGGTTCTAGTTCAGCCCCTTCCTTCCCCGGCATCGTGCCACCTGAGGTATGGGCATGGTGCCTTCTACACCGTCTGGGTCGTGGGCTGTGATGAGGATAAGAGAGGACAAGGGCAGAGAAGCTCTGGAGAGTTAACAGGGCCCAGTTATTGGGCAAGCAGCTTCAGCAAATTTGCTAAAATAGGAAAATAATTTCATTTTTCCATTTTAGAGCGTGAACTGCGTGAAGACGTCGTTGCACAGGTTCATAAAAATAAAAACCGGAGCGTGTGCAGCGTTTGTGTGGTCTTGGGGTGAGGAGGGAGGGGGCACCCATGAGTACCTCCCGCCACACAAAGCTCTGGTTTTATTGGCTCGAATCATTGTTGATCCATGAAAATGTGCCAGGAAATCAATGTTTTACCCAGAACCTGCCAGGCGCTGAAGGTCCGCCACAATGTTTAATGCCCCTTCCCCGGCCGTCTAGTTGCTGCTGTTCGAAATGCCGAACCCTGCCTGCCCGGCAGGTGTTTTAGCTGACCCATCCTGCCTGAGGGACGCTGGACGACGAGACAATATGAGTTCCTGGGGCTGCCACAACAAGTTGCTACAAACTGGGGGGCTGATGACTACAGAATTGTATCTCTTCTTGGTTCTGGAGGCCAGAAGTCTGAAACCAAGGTGTCGGCAGGTCCGTGCTCCCTCTGAGGGCTCAAGGGGAGGGTCCTTCGTCTTCCAGCTCTTGGTGGCCCCAGGTGTTCTTGATTTGAGGTGTATCACTCCAGCCTCTGCCCCTCCCTGTGTCTGTGTCCCAAATCTCCCTCTGTCTTTCCCTTATAAAGACACTCGTCATTGGATTTAGGGCCTGTCCTAAATCCAGGCTGACCCTTTAACTTAGTCACATCGCCAAAGACTCTTTTCCCAAATAAGGTCATAGTCTCAGGTTCTGGGCTCTAGGACATGGATTCATCTTTTGGGGGCTGTCATTTGGCCCATTGCAGACCCCGAGCTCAGAGAGGGAGGGTGGGAGGCAGAGTGGAATGCAGGAAGGCACAGGGGACAGAAACTGCATAGCTCATGGCCTGCCGTGAGGAGGCCTCCCCCCAACTGTCTGGACAGGATGAGGGGTGGGAAGTAAGGACAGGGAGGGGAGTGAGGAACAGCGGGAGAGATGTTTACTTGGCTTAGAGGCAGAAAGTGGAGCAAGAAGCCAGGTCAAGCATGGTGGCTCCCTTCCACCGGGGCTGTGCATATGGGTGTTGTGCAGCTTGTCCTGGAGGGCGTGGGGCAGCTTCTCTTAAAGGTCCCCCAGGCTTCTGGACACTCCTTTCTCTGCCTTGGGCATCTGAGGAAAGCTGATTCTCCAGGCCCGAGCGAGGCACCCAGGTCTATTGTGGCCTATACCTGCATTTCCCCCAAGTGCTGAGCTTGTACGTTGAGAATTCCAACTGGCTGTGGCTCAGGGCCTTGAGGGGGTCCTAAGGGCACAGATGGACCCAGGGGTCCAGCGTGGTGCCTTGTGGCTTTGGACAAGGGTCTTAGGCCCTGAGCCTCACTCTCCTCACTGTAAAACAAGGGCAGTGATAGCATCTACTCAGTGGTCCCCAACCTTTTTGGCACTAGGGACCGGTGCTCCTATGAGATGATCTGAGGTGATCTGAGGTGGTGATGCTGGCACTGGGGAGAGGCTGCAAATACTGAAGCTTTGCTGGCTCACCTGCCGCTTCCCTCCTGCTGTGTGGCCTGGTTCCGAACAGGCCATGGACCGGTACCGGTCCAAGACCCGGAGTTTGGGGACCCCTGCTCTAAAGGATCTCTGCACTCACACTTCTGCTTCTGCGCCATGTACTAGGGACCCTCCAGGGACATAAATGTGGGGGTGCTCCCTGGCCCCTCTGATGTCATCTTGATCACATAGTATTGGGCATCTGTGTCGTGTACCTGTCTCTCCTCCCTCGCCGAGCACGGTGGCTTGATTAGCCTGTTCACACTCTACTCCCAGACACATGGTGGGTTCTAACATGCGTTTGTCGAGTAGATGTGAACGAGTGACACAGAGGTGGCCATCCACACAAGCGATTCAAGAACACCCTTCTGTCGTGAAAGTGCTTCTGAACTCCGTTCCGCAATGCCTGGAATTCTGTCATTCTTAATCCATCTCTTGTCCTCCCTAATCATTTATGCTAATGTTACCAGGAAGAAAACCAGATGAAACGATTAACATTTCACATACAAGTCCAGCCACCCCTTCTGAAATCATTTAGTCCAGCGCCTTCCCGAGCTAGAGCAGCAGAGTCCTCTGGAGGTCGAGTTGAAACAGATGGCAGCCAAACAGTTAAAATCAGAACCTGATGGCTTTCTGAAGCTGCAGGTCTGGGGTGGGGCCCGAGAGTCTCTATGTTTAACGTGTTCCAGGTGGTGCTGCTGCAGGCCCGGGGCCCACACTTGGAGAAACCCCCTCCAGATTCTGGCAGAGCTAACCTGGCAGCCCCTCTATGCCCCCAAGATTCTCACCCACTGGTCCTGGGACAGGGCTGGCTCTAAGAGTGTCACTGGGCATCCCTAGCTGGTTATGACACGGATTACGGAGTCTGCACTTAAGACCCATGGGCCATGTCATAAACAGTTTTACGTACAGGCCGGGAGTGGCCTGCCCGAGGTCACACGGCCCTGCACCCGGCCTGCTGCCTTTGGGTCCTGGGTCTTTTCATGCCACGTCCCTTTGCCTGTCTTGGTGTGAACCCGCAGTGAAAAGCTCTAGTGTGTGCGCTGCCGCTCTCGGCTAAGAATCATAATGTGGCCTTTAAAACACACTTCTAGTTTGTCTAGAAGAAACTAGAGGTGAGGAGGAGAAAGAAACAGCCGCCGGGGATCAGAGCTATTGGATTTTGAGAGGCCAGAGCCTCTGAGGCCTTGTAACCAGGAAAGGAAGCTGTGTGGGTTGGTCGGTTCCCGGTGAGCTCAGCCTGCGTGCGTTATTCATGAGGGTCCCAGGCGAGCTGAGACACACTCGTGCAGGTGCAGCCGAAATGCAGAGCACCTGTCTGAGGTCAGTGGGCCACTCGCTGGCTCTCCCTCTGTGAGGCCCAGGAAAGCCGCTGCAGGGCATCTCGGGGACTGCAGGCGAGACTGTGAGGGCACGAGGGAAGGGTGAGCATCTGGTTCCGTCCTCTCACTCCACGGAGTAGCTGACTGAGGCTCAGAGCAGAAGCTCTGCCCCCAGGGGCACCAGCGAGAAGGCCTGTGGCTTCTGGGCACCTGGGCTAGGTCGGCACCTCCTACCCTGCCGTCCCATTTTCCCCTCACCCCTCCTAGCAGTGGATTATCACCTGCAGCTCTGGGGCTGGCAACCCTGTTGCCTATGGGGCTGCTGTGAGAGATGCTCTTTTTAATAAGAATGGTTAAGAACCGTCTCACAGCAGACTGCCCGCAATCAAGGTGCTTTGATGCCCAGGGGCAATATAGCCCAGGGTGCAGGCAGTGAGGGACCTGGATTTGAAGCCCCGCTCATGGATATGCCAGTACACTCAAGACCTTGGGCCTGTTTGTTTTAGGGCCTCGGTTTTCTCTGTAAAGTGGTGCTATGGAAGCCTCTGGCCTGTTTCAAGAGCTCCATAGATCAATAAACAGTCACTATTATGACATGTTCCAGGCCCAGCACCATGAGTATTGATCCCTCCTGTTAAAGCATCCCTGATTTGACACCTAGCAGGTGCAGGTGGGCCGTAAGGAGGCGATAGGTAAATGGACAGGAGGTCTTGCTTGAAGAGTCCGACTGAGGCCACTGGGTGAAGTTTTATCTTCCCCAGAGAGCAGAGAAAACGCCCTGGGTGAGAACAGTTTCTGCCAGGTTGAAAGCGCTTCTGGGAAGGGACATCAGGCCCAAAGCTGGGCCAGGTGGGCTGTGGAATCTTGCAGTGTGGACCCCCTGCCTCCTAACTGTCCAGGATGGCACTAAGGAAGAGTTGCCTCCCCCCAGGAGCCTGGGCCAACCCCAGCCCCTTACTCGGCCACTCCCAGGAGATCACTGCAGCCCTCTAAGTAAATGGGGAGAGGAGTGGTGACCACGCTCGCTTGGAGTGTGCACCTGGGTAATTGAACATAAGGCCTATACTCCCGGCCGCCTAGGCAGACCAGGGTGGGCAGAGGGGGCATGGCTGGAAAAGGGCTCCTGGCTTCAGGGTGTCTGCTGTTTCACTGAGGAATATTTGGGCTCAAATGTACAACCGAGGAAAGACTTCCCGTTCGGGTGGAGGGATTTGTGTATCTGGAGGCTGTGCGCATTTCTGGTAAGAATCTTGGTCACTGACGTGAGCCTCGCACACTTGAAAAATCGCATCTGCCAAACAGGCACTGGCACCGCTAACATTGATTCAAGACTGCAGGCCCCAGAGCATTTACCTGCACTTTTGAACCTTCGTGACATCCAGGTACCCATTCTACAGATGAGGAACCGGAAAACGAAAAAGCTGTCCAGGATCGCAGGGTTAGCAAATGGCAGATGCCGGTGAAGACCCAGATTATCGCCCCCGCCGCCCTCCCGCCCAAGCTTGTTTGAACCACCCCGCCTTGCCAACCCAAGCCACGCTGGTCCATGTAGGGTGCGATTCAATCTAATCCACAGTCAGCAAGATCTTAGTGCAAAGGGGGAGACGGGACGCAGCATGTTCACATGGTCACTGTGCTTTCCAGCTGATGAGTTTACTTTCATGCTTTGGTGTAGTTTCTAATATATTTACAGTGAATATGTATTATTTTCATAATCAGAAAAGTGTTGGGGATACTTTTAGGAACACAGTGTATGTGCAGAGCATGGAAGTCTTAGAGGATGGAGCAAAGCCTCTTCTCAAGAAGAGTCTGGCAGCTAAACCACAGAGGGCTCCATGTCCAGCTATTTGTCAGGCCTTCGAAGAAACACACTGTCCCTTTCTGATTTAACCCTTATTTGCCTGGGATGGCAATGAGCTCCGTTAAAAATAGTTCTTAGGCTCCCTTGCAGTTAGGGCTGGTTGCATGATGGCTCGGGTCGATGAGATAAGAGTCAAAAATACCGTGTGAGGCTTCCAGGGAAGCAGTGCATTTCCTGCTTAGAAGGGACAGATTCAGGCTTCGAGGACCCATGGCCTTTTGTTCTTCCTCCTTTCTTCTATCTGGAAGGTGTACGTGATGCTTAGAGACGTGGCAGCCACTTTGTGGCATGAGAACAAAATCACATGCTGAGGATGGTGGAATGGAGAGATGCTGGGTCCCTGAGTGATGGCTTTTGGGGCCTCATACTGTCCCTGGGCTTCCTACCTCTGGACCTCGGCTCATATCCTAACTCATGCCCCTCCATCTCTATTCTCTGGTCCAGTGTCTGATGGCCACAGGATAATGAAGATGCCCTGAACACAGCAACTGTCCTGCCTCTGCTGCCGACTGGTAGCTTGGCCTTTGGTCAATTACTTAACTGAGCTTAGAGAAAGAGGTTTCCTCCCATGTGGAGTGATGACTGAGGTCATTCCAATCTCCCTGGCTTCTTGTAAGGATTAAATAAGAAATGCAAGGTGCCCACAGTGGGGGCGTGAGTCTCCTAGGGCCGGTGTATCAATGTAAACCTGGTGACTTACAACAGTAGAAATTTATCCTCTTACGTTTGAGGAGGCCAGAAGCTGAAATCAGTTTCACCTGAAATCAGGGTGTCAGCCGAGCTGAGGGTCCTCGGCAGGCTCTAGGGGAGGGTCCTTCCTGCCTCTTTCGGCTCCTGGAGGCGTCAGGCATTCCTGGGCTTGTGGCTTCATTGTTCCGTTTTCTGTCTCCATCTTCACCTGGCCTCCTCCTTGTCAATCTTCCTCCTCTGCTCTCTTCTAAGGACCCTTCTAATTACAGATAGGGCTCAGTCTGATAATCCAGGGGTCTCCCCATCGCAAGATCCTGAACTCAGCCACACCTGCAAAGTTCTTTCCCCTGTAAAATCACGTTCACAGGCTCTGGAGATGAGCACCTGGTGTCTTTGGGGCCGTTATTGGCTGCACAGAATGTGTTTTGGTTGTTTCTCTAAGAAGAGCCTGGCCGATGCCCCTGCAGGCCTGGCTGTCCTTGGCACTGACGTGGTCAGCTCAGGCTATCTGCTAACCTCCAGCCCTGGGAAGAACAAGGGGAAAATGAACTAAATGACATCGAAAAGCCCTCTACATGGGGTCTGGCACAGTGCGTGTGCGCGGTGCGGTAGCCTGTTTTCTCATTACGTTTCTTGCACCATGCAATCGTAATTTTCCCTTCAGCAAAAGATTCTGTGAATCACCAGCTAACCATTTAAATTAGACTTTATGGGTCCCAGGCCTGGTGGGTCTCAGGTCTGGCTGTGATCCAGGCTTGCAGCTAGGAATAGGACCCCAGATTTAGAATGTGACGTTAACGCAGTGGGGCTCCCGCGCCTAAAGTATGTGAACGTGCTTCAGCTCATAGTATCAGGCATGTGTGGCTGAAGGCCCCTATTGTACTCTGCCGTGTGTGGAGCCACGCGGCCTCCTGGAGAACAGAAGGGGAGCACAAGGGGGTTGGAAGCACAATACCGCACTCCCCCCCGGCAGAACTGTGCTCCCCACAATGAGGTTGGCGCCTGCCATTTCATTCTCACGTTGGCCTCTTGTGCATTCTTCCAACTTCAATGGGCGTCTTACCATTGAACCCAAGAGAACCTTCTCTTCTCGATCGGCTCAGCACTGACA
Source organism: Cynopterus sphinx (assembly GCA_030015415.1). NCBI lineage: Eukaryota > Metazoa > Chordata > Mammalia > Chiroptera > Pteropodidae > Cynopterus > Cynopterus sphinx. The sequence goes on from CM057386.1 coordinate 28,429,306, forward strand.
GGCTTACTCTGAAAAGAAGCATTTTCCTCACTTCTTCACCCCTCCTTTAAGTAATATTGCAAGTACAACTTTTACTTTAGAAATGCAAGAGTAGTTTACCAAATGGGGACCCCAGGCCAGCAAAAGCAGCACGTGGGAACTTGTTAGAAATGTAGGTTCTTAGGCCCCGGACTTCCCCAGTCAGAAGCTCTGGGTGAGGCCAACAGCATCTGTGTTTTATGGGCCCTCAGGGTGCCGATGCGTTGCAGGTGTGTGAGCCACTCAGCTGAGGAAGCTTCCTCCCCACGCCCACGGCCCGTAGGCGCAGCCGTGCAGGAGCAGCCTAAGCCACTGGGAGAGACTCTTGAACGTTCTGGGGAGGGGGCCAGATGAGGAAGCCACCAAAGGAGGGCCACCCAGGAGGCCACTCACTGAGTGGTCAACACTGGTGTCCACGGAAGTCCAGTTCACATTCACCCAGAGCTCTGGGAGGCCTTTGAAGGCACCGCTGGCCAGGGGCTGGCAGAAATGCCCGCCTGAGTGCAGATTGTTTCAAATGTTCGTTTTAAAAGGAGAAAATGAAAACCCAGCAAGGATTTCTGTCAACACAGACCAGTTTATTCTAAAATGTATGTGGAAAGGCAAATAGCTAAAGCGGTTTAGGAAAAGAAGATGCAAGTGGGAAGAATCACCCCACCTGATGATATGTCAGCACATGCAGAGCGACAGTCATCAAGACCGCGTGGTGTCAGCGGAGGGACAGACGTACAGATTGAGGGGACAGATAGAAGGGCCAGAAATGGACCTACACAGACATATATATACCTGAAAGGTCTCAATAAAGGTCAAAGGCTCTTCCATGGAGGAGGACAGCATTTCAACCACTGGTGCTGGAGCAACTGGACATCCAGCAGCAGAAAACACACTGCCAGATAACACTTATACCCAAATGAACACGAAATGAGTTGTAGATTTAAATGGAAAATGAAAAACTATAAAATCTTGGGGGGAAAGAAAGAAACACAGGAGAAGATCTTCAGGTTCTAGGCAGGCAAAGAGTCCGTAGACCTGACACCCAAAGCAAGGCCCATCAGAGTGTCTCCCTAGATATACAGAAATCCATAAACTGGACTCAATCGAAAAAACCCAAAACCAAACAAACAAAAACCTTTGCTTATTGATACTCAAGAGGATGAAAAGACAGCTGCCAAGTGGAGAAAACATTTGCAAACCACGTAACCACCAAAGGACTTGGGTCTGGAATAAATGGAGAACTCTCAAAACTTAAGAGTGAAAAAACGAACAACCCCCTTAGAAAGTGGGCAAAAGACGTGATCAGGTGCTTCCCAAAGGAGAGATATGGATGGCAAATAAAAACCGGGAAAGGCGTTCAAGTCACTGGCTGTTAGGAACATGCAAACTAAAACCACAGTGAGACAGCACGGCACACCTATCAGAACGAACGGTGGCAGTAAAGACAGTGAAACACCAAATGCTGGCCAGGATGCGGAGAGGCTGGGTCTCTGGTCCGTTGCGGTGGGAATGCGAAACGGTGCTGCCGCCCTAAAGGACAAGTTGGCGGCTCCTTCTCAGACGACATGCTGCCCAGCAATTGTACTGCTGGGGCATACATTCCCAAAGAAATGAAGACCTGTTGTCACATAGGAACTATACACGATATGTGCAGCAGCCGTGTTTCTAACAGCCCAAACCTGGAAACTACTCAGCTGTCTCCATGGCCATGGAATACTACTCGGCAATGAAAAGGAACTGTCTCTCTCTCTCTCTCTCTCTCTCTCTCTCTCACACACACACACACACACACACACACACACACACACGCACACACACCCCTGGTTGAATCTGAATGTGCTCTGGGGCTTGCACCAGTCTGGCGGTGCTGCTGCAAGAGTGCAGATGTGCTGGATGTTACCACGGGGGAGAAGTGGGGGGGCGGTGGGAAAAGAGCATGTGTCACCTGCTGGACATTTCTTTTTAATTTCTTGTGAATTTATTATCATTTCAAAACTGAAAGTTTTAAAAAAGGGAAAACCAGAGTAAAAGCATCACGAATTCTTATTTTGTCCCTTAAATCTTTTATAACTCAGAGAAGTGACTAAGAACTTTGAGCATCTGAATCACGAGAGGGCTGGGGGCGGGGGTGAGTGCTGGGCTCCTGAGACTCAGGCTAATCTGACCACAGGCTCCTTCCCGGAGGACAGTGATGGGGGGAGGTGGGACTTTCCCGAGAAGGTCGTGACCCTCTCTGAACCTTGGTAACTGGTTGAGCAACCTATGGAGCTGTCAGCTGTAGCACTCAGTGTCCATTCAACAGTTATTTATCGAGCACCTACTGTGTGCCAGACACAGAAGAGTGAAGCACAGGGAGGTACAGCAACCTGTCCCAGCTCACAGAGCTAGGGAGGGGCAGTGCAGGTTGAACCCAGGTCATCTGGTTCTGGAGGCCAAAGTTTAACTTCTCCCCGTGGCCGCCACTGGCTGCCACATCTCCCTGGAATTTCTTCCTCAGAGAGGTCAAGTCTGGGTCCACTCTGGGTCACTCAGCCCTAGAAGGCGTTTCTCCAGCCTCAGGGAGCCAGTGATCACACCAATGATGAAAGAAGAGGGTGAGGCCGTGTCCCGGCCGCTGTGGCTCAGCTATGGCTCAGCTGAGAAGTCCTGGGCGGCCCGTTTGCTTTCCCGTGGGTTCTGACCTGGGCCAAGCCCTGCCCGTGCCAGGCCAATCTCCTACACACAGCCCAGGGCGCAGAAGGCGAGGCTGTCTCCCTGGGCAGCAGAGCTTAACGGAGGGGGGAACTGGGTCTGGCTTGAGAACACATCTTTGCCTTCGTGGGGTCCTTCAGCAGCTGGAGAAAGTCTCTTGGCCCCTGAGCCCAGCTGGCTCTGTAGCTGAAAGCACGACCCATGCGTCTGAAAGCGTGGTCCCGCCGATGTGCCGGGACAAGAGGTTGTTTGGTGAAGAGGACACCAGCACACGGGGGGCCTGAAAGCTGCTTGGAGGTCTGGCTTTGAAGCTTACTGCCGTGTGACCTCAGGTAACTTCTTGACCTCTCTGAGCCTCAGCCTCTGACCCTCAGGCCCTGAGAGGCTGTGCACGAGGGATGCCGGGGGAGCCTCTGCCCTCCCTGCTCCCTGTGGCCTGATTGGAGGGGAATTCTGTTCCCACTCAGGCGAAGAGCCCTCTCTGCGCTGTGAGTAGCAACAAGCCTTTCTGGAATCGTATTCCTTTGGTACCTGATCCCAGCATCATGATGGATGGACATAAAGGCCAGAATACAAAGAAGAAAAAATACAGGACGCCCCCACGCAGCCTCCTCTGTGCTCCATGTTTATATAGGGAGAGCACACGCCGTGGGCCACTTTCCAGAAGACTGGGCGCGGTCAGTCCGCACCCAGCCACTCCCTCGTTGGGGGTGCAGCGGTGCTGCTGGTGGGCCCCACGCCCACCAGAGGTTCCTCACCCTCAGGCTGTTGGGCCCCTTTAGCAGTCTGGCGCAGCCTACAGACCCCTTCTCAAAGCAAAGCTTTTAAACATGTAAAACAAAAGTTATATTCTGGGCATACAGAGGAACCCAGCTGTGGTGCGGTACAGACGTCAGATAAGGGAGGTCAGACGGAGTGCGACATGAGCCTCTAAGGAGATGGAGAGGCAGCTTTCGCAGTGCGTGGACTTCGGGGCAGGGCTGGGCGACAGGGTCCTGGAGCTGCCGGCCATGACTCCACTTGTGACAAGTCCCAGGCGCAGCGCACGTGGTGACTTACATTTTCACTTGAAGGAGACCCTCCATTTCGGCTAAGATTAGTGAAAAGGAAGGTGATGGCATTGTTTTTGCATTCGAGCTCAGTGATCCTTCATGAAACCTTTATTCTGCACGAGACCACGGATGGAGCCCAGGCTACGGAGCCGGGTTAGAGCGCCGGGTTCAGAAACAGCGGGCCTGGCCCATCGAAAACCGAGATGCCGGGCTCCCTGAGACTGAGAGCCCAGTCTCCGTGGGCAGAACCAGGGAATCTGAACGGTTAACCCCTGCCCCGGGTGCTGTTTACACATGCTGGGGTTTGGGACTATTGTGAGGATGCAGGAGTGGTTCTAATCATTAGAATCGTGCTGTGTTTCAGCCCCAAGCCAGGAATGCTCGAGGAAGGAACCAGTTTTCCGAGGCCAGTGACATGAGACGTCTCCCTCCCTCCCTCCCTCCCTCCTCCCTTCCTTCCTCCCTTCCTTTCTGAGGCATCTCACCTGTAGAAACAGTTTTCCCCGTGGCTGGCTGGTTAACTCTCACCTGCATCTCTGTACTAAGAAGCTGCCGTCGAGCTTGCACAGGTGGAGTGTTCCCTGTGTGCGAGGCTTCTCCGGAGGTCTGGGAGGTACTGTGACGTCCGACTTTCTTCGCACGTGCGCCCCTGAGGAGGAGGACTGAAGGCCTTGGGTGGGGGCCTCTGGCCAGCCACCCCAGGGACGAACAACAGCAAGGACACAGTGTCCTGTTCATTCTACGTGGAGGCGCTGGCTTTGGAGCCCATCATGGATTTAGGAGCAGAGCCTGTCGGTTTGGTGGATTCCCTGCTTCACCTCTGTGCCACTGAGCTCCAGCTTCCTCATCTGCAGAGCGAGGCAGTGAGGGCGGAATGAAGTACAGACGAGCAGAGATGGCAGTCACAGCGTCGATGTGCCAGCTAGCCTCTTCCTCCTCTCTCCTCCCGGACAGGGTGGGCTGAGCTGGCTCGGATCTCCGCTCTGCTGTTCACTAGCTGTGTAACCTGGTGGAAAAGGAGAATTTCTCAAAGAAGACAAAATTCTGACTCCAACCAATACAAAATGCACACACATCAGGGATTTTATTTAACTCGTGAACTAATGTGGGAACAAGTAGCAGGGAGCTAGGGTTTCGAAGATTTCAGAGCCCCACACGCACGGGCAGTGACTTAATCCACAGAGCTCCGAAAGCTGGCCTGGCCAGGGCCCGTCCTGCCCGCCACCCAGACACACGTCCTTTGTACTTCTATGGACAAGAACCACTTGCATTATCCTCACTTTTCTACCATTAAGACTTGTCAGAATAGCTCCAAGACATGAAAGGCAGAGGCTAGACAGGACGCTCAGTCATGGCTTTTTGCCCATTTCTGTCTTTTGTAAGTTGTTCTGACACTTGGAATTCGGTTGAATGGTAGTAAGGGTTCCCCAGTCCTCAGACAACTGTGAGAGTGAAAAAGATATCGAGGGAAGGAGGGCTTTTCACATTTGTGTAAGCCCAGCGTCACGATGATGGCCTCTCTGGGCTCAGCTGGAATCGGGGCTAAGGATCCCTGTTTCATCTCCTGTGTTCCTCCCTCCTGCCCCCCCTCATTCTCACACTCTGCGTTAGAGGCATAATCCCCGGCCTGACAGCCTAGCACACGGCAGCCTGTGGCGTATCCTCTATCATTAAGAGCAAGGAGGATGCTCTTGCTGCTGGGAACAGCGCAGTATTCTTCCCAGTGCCCCTTTCAAGCCAGTCGCTCCAAGTCACCAAATACCAAGGTTTCGGCAGAGTCCTCACCCCACGTGCGGGGATTAATGACACCTGCCGCTGGGTCCAGGGGCCCCACGTCCTGGATGTGATTTCCCTGGAGGGTAGGGTCGGGGAGCTAGAGACACCGGCGCTGGAAACTGTCCCCTGCGGGGCAGCTGTCCAGTTGGGAGATGCTGGCCAGCCTGCAGGCCTGGAAGTCACGTGAATGCACTGTTCCTGAGGAATCTCCCTCTCTTTGCTTCTCCGCTTTTCTGGAACATGGGGAGCAGTTTGTAAAGGAGGCTTGGCCCTACTCCCCAAGCCCCGGCCTTTGTTCTCTGGGACGGTGTCAGTGTGAGTGAGAGCTGGGGGAGACAGCTCCCCTTTGAGTGAAGAAACATGGACATGTGGATCTTGGTCTGACCACTGTTGTGAGGCCACGAGATGGCCCGTACAGACTAGTGTTTGTGAAAGTGGGATCAGCTGGGAGAGTCTGGGCATGGGGGGTACCTGTGCCGACCAACGGGCTCGTGGGATGACAAGCTCCCTCTTCAGGGAAGGACGAGTGGGGCTGGGGAGGCCGTGCACAGCGATGAGGGGCCTGGGCCTGCCCTGACAGAACCGAGAAGCCCCCCAAGTCTGCGTGGGGTTCTGGACATAGAATCTAACGTCCGCTGATTTCGCGGCAGTAGACGTGGCCCAGGGAAGGCGGGGAAGCATGTGCTCCGATCCGTTCTCCAGCTTTCTGTTTCCAGCAAGTGCTGGACGGGCCCAGATTGTTTTCGAGGATGAGAAGAATTTCGAAGGAAGCCAGAGCAGGCCCAGGGGAGCACGTCCCTTCCTTGGCGGTGCCTCTGAACGCTGACTCTCTCCAGGGTTCGCGAAGGAGGTCGAGGCCCCTTCCTCAGTCACGCACATCACAGACGTGGCAGATGATAAAGTAATTTGTGCCTCGGAGCTTTGTTTTCATTCCACGGTGACATCATGGGGGCGGCAATAGCTACAGAGCTGAGAAAGTTTGCTGAGGTGGCTCTCCCCAGAGTCATAGGCAGCTGGAGGAAGGGCGGGACATTGTCATGGCCACCTGAAAACGCATCAATGGCAGGCAGCAGGGGCCGGAGGCTGGGCATCCCCGGGCTGCTCAACCACAACCCGCACCCCAACGCTGGCGGCTGAACGGAGGCGAGCGTTCACCCACAGAGAAGGCACTGCCCTCTGGGGTCTCTGCGTTTGGTCTTTAGCTCCAGAAAGTACTGGTTCTGGAGGAGACGAGCCTTGTGGAGGACAGTCAGAGGCCACGTTAGTCTCCCCATGCAGCCACATGACCTGGGCCTTGATGGGGATTTGGTGTGGTCTTTTTTTGGATCTCAGCCAGGGGGGTTTGTTTTTGAGGCTGGGAAAAGCCTCCTCATAAGGCGTGTGATGTTTTGTCTCTTCTCCACTGATGTGACATGACCGAGTGCCTGCTGTGGACCGTGCACAGGGTCTGTGTCATTTTCCTCACTCTGACCCCGTCCCTTGTCAAAGCCCTCCTACAGGTTGACCTTATTATGCAGATTCTTTTTCTTTAAAAAAGATGGGCTCAGAGAGTTTGAGAGTTTTGTCCAAAGTCAGACAGAAACCAGAAATGATGCAGTTAAAGCCGTATCGAGGGCTGTAAATTTCCAAACTATCGATGGTGGCTATTGGATGGGTGAGTGGGCTCAGCAGTCAGAATGACATTGTCAGTGGAGAAATGCAATCGTCTCTGAAAGGAATTCAGCTTTAGCCACGGGGCCCTTACAGTCTGGCTCTGAGGTGATGCTTAAATCTGGCCCCCAGGCCTGCGTGAGGGTGACGAGGTGAAATTCCATAAAGAGTTAAGCGTGTCCATGTTTTATTCCAATGACTTGAGAACGATAAATCATTTGCCTGTTGTTCAGTAACCTTTAAGTCTTGTCTTCCTAATCCCTAACTGGCAAAGCCGTTGCCAGACCAAATCACATAGCTCTGAGGTAACGACGTAAATATGAGCATGCGAGGGCCCTGCTTCGGTCAAGTTCTCTCTTCACAACGCCGGCTTTATTTTGTCCAAATCTGCCTCTCCTTGTTTATGCCCCTGGCCGCTTCAGGAGAAATTCATTCAAATACACAGAGAGACGCTGTGAGTCTGTCAGCCCCTCCGAAGCTCTTTCCCTCCCTGTTTAAGAGCCGACAGAGAAAAGCAAGGAGTGTAAATGAAGACTCTACCACCAGCTGCGACAGTGACCACGGGTTGCAGTTTTGTTTCGTCAATTCCACCCCTCCCCCCGGAGCACACCCAAACATTTAGAGGGACGCCCAGCTGGGTTGACCAGTAGGTCGGGCAATGGTTGGCCTGCTCCCTCCATGGCAAATCCCCTCTTGCCCTTTCTCCTGGAGGTCCGGCAGCAGGTGGGTGTCCCCAGATCTATGGCTGAGCTGAGGCTGGCACGATGGTGACCGTCTGATCCCATCATTCCTCCTTCTGTGCCTCTCAGCTGTCGTTCTTGATAGAGAAGAACTCTTTCCCTCGTCGACAGCGAGGCCGCCCTGAAATCTAATTTATACAGGATTGTGTTTGGTTCTAGCAATTGGTAAATAAAGCAGGAAGGGGGAAACCGGGCATTTTTCTTGATAAACCTCAGAAAAGCCAAGCACGTTTCCTAGTCTTCTGAGCACAAGGGTTGGTGCACATATATTCACCTGCCTTAATCTCTTGCTGTCATTATACGTTTGGTACTCAAATGACTCCATTGTTAGCCAGAGGGAAACCCTTCAAGATGCTCCTGTGTCCTTTTGAATTCCAACTTCTGAAAAGCTTTTTATGTAAAATACTTGAAATCATTTGAATTGTACGTGTTGATAAATTTGTACAAATTTATACACATGCATGTCACCAGCACCACGACTGAGATGGATCTTCACCTCCCAAGCCTATCACCTGCCCTATCTGCTTCCTCTCACGTAGATTACATATGTTTTTTTTTTTAGAATTTCATACAAATGGAATAATATGGGACATAATTATTCTGTGTCTGGCTTCTTTCACTGAGCACAATAGTATTGAGATTTATCTTGTGGTATTATTGTCCATCAGCGGTTGTTCCTTTTCATTGTTAGTAGCGTTCCACCGTTTGGATGTGTGACGGTTTATGTGTTCACCTGCTGATGGGCATGTGGGTTGTTTCCAGTTTTAGGCTGCTAGGAATAAAGCTCCTATGGACACTGATGTAAAAGTCTTTGTGTGGACGTGTGTTTTCTTTTCCCCACTCTACAAGGGAAATTGCCGGGTCTTAGGATAAGAAAATGCTTGAATTTATAAGCAATTGTTTTCCAAAGTGGCTGCTCCACTGCGCATCCCAACCAGCCTTGTATGAGGTCTAGATGCTGGTGCCGGGACTAGGGAGAAGCAAGTGAGGCACCTCGGGGCAGCATTTAAGGAGGCGTACACGCCCGGGGTCCCCCACGGCCAGGCCTGCACGACCCCGAGAGACGGTGCCTCCTTGAACCTTCTCCCTAGATGACTCACTTGCCCACCTGACCCTGGTGCTGCCAGTTGTCCTCCATCCTCGCCAGCACTGGGTAATGTAGTTGTTTTAAACCTTTTTAGGTGTATAGTGGTATCTCAGAGTGATTTTAATTTTCATTTTCCCAGTGACTAATGATTCCAAGCATCTTTCCATGTACCTGTTTGCGATCTTTGTTGAAGTTAAACCTTTTATTCATTTTTAATTGGGGGATTTGCGTTCTTATCACTGAGTTTTGAGAATCTGGACACAAGTCTCTTACGCAATCTTTGTTTTGTGAATATTTTCTCCCGGTCTGTGGCTTGCTTTTTCATTTTCTTACTAATGTCTTTTGAAGAACAGAAGTTTATGATGTTCAATTTATCAAATTGTTTAATGGCTTGTGCTTTTTTTGTGTCCTCTCCAAGAACTATTTGTCTATTCCAAGGTCATGAATAATTTTTTATGTTTTCTTCCAGAAGTTTTATGAATTTAGCATTTATATTTAGATCTATGATCCATTTCAAGACAATTTTTGTGTATGGTCTGAATTAAGTGTTGGGACTCATGTTTTTTTCCATATGGATACGCAATTGTGTCAGCACTCTTGAAAAGACTGTTCTTTCCCTCACGCAATTACTTTGGGAACTTGTTGAGAATGAATTGGCCGTTTACATGTGGGTCTATTCTGACTCTCTGCCTTTGATCTACGTACCTGCCTTTCCACTAACACCACTCTGTCACGGTTATTGTAGCTTTATAATCAGTCTTAATACGTCTTCTAAATTCATTCTTTTTCAAAATTATTTTGGCGATTACACATCCGTCGTGTTTCGCTAGAAATTTTAGAATTGGCCTGTGAATTTGTACAAAAACAGCCTGCTCGTCCTTGACTGGTTGGTTTGAATCTACTGACCGATTTGGGGAGACGTGCTGTGTTGACTGTTCCGAAATCCTTGAATATAGCTCGCCTTTCCTTTTACTTTGGTTTTCTGTAATTTCTCTCAGTATTGTTTTGTAGTTTTCACTCTCAGGCCTAGCACATATTTCATTCAATTTATCCCTGAGCATTTTATGATTCAACTGTAGAAGATATTTAATTTTTTTCAATTTTCAATCACTTGTGCTTATAAAGAGAAATACAGCTAATATTTGATATTGACCTCTATCCTGAGACCTGCTTAGTTCTAGTTCTAGTAGCTTCTTCCTTTTTAATTGCTTGGGATTACCCAGGCAGATGTTCACATTGTCTGTAAAAAAGGTTTTACTTCTTCTTTTCTGATATGCATTTCTTTTATTCTCTGTTTCTGTCATTCAGAACTGTTGAGGACCTCCGGCTCAGCGTTAAACAGAAGTGAGGAGAGGGCCCAGCCTTGTCTTGTCCTCATCTTAGGGGGAAAGTCCAAAATTTTACCATTAAGAATGACGTGAGCTCTAAATTTTTACATACAAGCCCTGTATCTGATTGAGAAAGTTTTCTTAATTTGCTTGAAGTTTTTATCATAACTGGATGCTGAGTTTTGTCAAAGCTTTTACCGCGTCTTTTGAGAGAATCTTATTATTTTTCTCCTTTTTTTCTGTCATATGGTGAAATAGGTTGATTGATTTTCAGATATTAAACTGACCTCGCATTCCTGGAACAGACCCCACTTGGTAATAATGTGCTATCGTTTTCATGTGTTGCTGGAATTGATTTGCTCATATTTTAAGGAATTTTATGTTTATGCTCATCAGGGGTTTTGGTCTGTTATTATGATGTCTTTGTCTGGTTTTGGTATCAGAGTAATTGGCCTCATAATATACATAGGAGAACATCCCTCGTCCTTTATTTTCTGAATGAGCTTATGTATAAGTTTGGTTATTTTTTTTTCTTCGAATGCCTGGTAGGCTTCAGTGATGAATCCATCTGGACTTCGGGATCAAGATAGCATTTAATAACATCACCTCGTTTTTATTTTTATGGTTCCTTACTATTCAGGCAGTTGATTCTGGTTTTTCATTTGCAGTTGTAATGTCAAGTTTGATTTCTATGCGTGTATTTGAGCTTATATTTAAATCTGTTTAAAGAAAGATAAGAAGTGAATAACAGGGCAGGGGGTAATCAGACGTAGCAAAAGTCGTGCATTGTGACGGAAAGACTGAAATGGGAGAAACAGCAGGAGGGGCTCTGGGGCTCCCCCGTCTCCCAGGGTGCTGGCAGATGGATCTAGGCCGTTGGCGGGGGTGGGCCTCCTCTGGATTGGATTCTGTGTTTGAGCTGAAGATGAGATTTGGTGACAACCAGAAAAGTGTTTAGGAGGAAAACTTTGTTACTCGAAGCAACACTTTTCCCCGTTTTGCCAGAGGTTCTTCCAATTTCCTCACCTCGAGATAGAGGGGTCTTAAAAGGGCTGCCCCAACACTGCAGAGATTGGAACTGATGCGAAGCCTTCCCCCAGAAACTTGCTCTGGGACATGTAAGCATGAGGCTCGTCTGTGTAAACTGTGCTGTCACGCTCAGCTGCAATTAGGGTAAGAAACGTGTGTCCTGGGACGGAGGGGCTGGCACCCTGTACACTCATGAGGATGACGTTACCATCCATGCTCGGAAGGGGCAGAGAATGATGTCGGAGGGGTGACCCTGATGGCGGCTTGGGGACACTGGCTAGGGAAGCCCTCTGCAAGGATAGCATTTCTTTGAAGTTTTATATTTAATTCCACCATCCAGCCATACCTTTTAACTTATGACAATATTTAAAATAACTGCCCAGTTGCTTTATTTTAATTTTTTAATTATTTTTTTACTGTTCTTACCCTTCAACCTTCAAATAAAATCAATGCTCTGGGAAGATTTGTCGCTATCTTTCCTGACATGCTTGCCCACCTCATGAGGAGCACTGGCCTGGAACATTCTGGAAGTTCTCTTCACCCTTAGGGACCTGAGTCTTTAAGCCAAGGACTGGGTGCTCCCTCTGTTGTACGAAACCCCAGCCCAGACAAGAGAACTACTCCAGGTGGAGTCAGGGATTTCTGCTTCCCACCTCCCCAAGTCTACCTCTGCCCAGGAATTAGAATTTTAGCTCTAATTTGAGCACTTTCTCTCCATCTCAAGGGAGAGAAACCTCCCTAGACTGTGTATTCCCAAGGCTGCCATGGGGGCGAGCGGGGACCCCTGCCAGAGCCTCGCCAAGGCCTCTGCTGCCCTCTTCCTATGAACCTGTCTGGATGATGCATCGTGCTCACCTGGGCTTCAAGGAAGCATCTGAGGGGCAGAACAGAAGCAGGCTCTGCTCTCTGTCCTGATAAAGCTCGCACTTCATTTAGGGTAATAGAATAAAGAATGGAGAGAATCCTTCAACTTGCGGAAAACTTGCACCACAAGATGAATATGTGAGGTGCATTTTTGCTTCTAAAAAGGACTTGTGCTTGGACATATATTATACATGGTTAAACGTAAGTAAAACGAGTTAATAAAACAATTTGTGAAATAGTGATACAGTAATGATTCATGCACACAGGAGAACTCGCTTATCGGGGGAGCTGCATTCAGACCCCTGCTCTGCCACTTGCGCTGTGCGAATCTGTGCAAGTCTCTAACCCTCTCTGAGCCTCAGATCCATCATCGTATGCCGGGGTTGTGTCTACTGGTGGGCGGTGTCGGGCAGGCAGGAGGCCCAGGAACCTGGCTGCTCCTCTTGTCCCTTCATTGACGCCACAGAACTTGTGCTTCAGTGGGGGAAGCAGACTCATCATACTCCACTTCTGCGCTTTGCACGCGTATTATTTATCATGACGCGCGTTAGTCTGTGTTACATTAATTCATGCAAGCTCTTGTGTCTCTATCTACACTTATCTTCTGGCTCCATGGCCAGTGCTTAGAATTCAGTAGGTGATAAATAAACGCTCGTTCACCTGAAGTTATTGCTTAACCAGCTGTTGAAGTTACTCAGAGTTAATCCTTAGGTTCTTTGGTCTTTGGTTTGGAAAAGTGGACCATTTGGGGCTGAAGTCTTATTTGTAATCAAAACACTGTCCTGTGGCAGGAAGGGAGTTTGCAGCTTTCTCTTTAGTGAAAAAGGCTTATGTATCGGAATTTAAAGGAACACTATAGATGTGCAGGAGAAGGATGTCTTTCTCTAGAACTCGTTACAGCCCAGTCCTTACTTAGATAATCTAAACCCCAAACCACACGCACAGCAGAGGTGAATGCTTAGGAAGAGGGAGTAGACCCACTCCACACACTCCAAAGGCAGGGGCAGAGGGGCTCTTTGGGGTCTCTCGGGAACATGAGGGACAAGAACGTCTTCCAGACAAACCGCACATCACACATAACATGGGCGGTCTCGCTAGAACGTGATGAATGCATCGCTGGAAAGGACCGAGCTGTGCGTGCAACTAAAAACTACAGGGCTTGTGAGAAAATGCGAGGGGGCCCAGCACTCACAGCGCCATCATGACAGGTAAAGGTGGGAAGCTAATGGAAGCGGCAGGCTTGTTTTGTGTGGGAAATGATTCGATGTGTAACCAGCTCATCAAACAGGGCCCTGGGGCAGAGTTTGCTGGGACTCGGGGCCTGGGAGGGCCACCATGGCGAGGGGGTAGGAGGAGGGCTGGCTGAGGTCGGGGCTGAGTGGTCCCCGACGTGGAGTGTGATCCTCACACTTGGGGCGCACTGGGGCTGGCTGCGAGGTGCGTGCGTGTGTGTCGTGTGTGTGGTTCTTCAATGCGCAGTTCAGCAGGCGCTGTTGTTGCCTGGGCCGTTCCAGAGGATGAAATCGTGCTAGGAAAACATGCCTTTTGTGTTGTGTTTAAACGGCTCTCCAGTATACCAATCGTGCTGGAGCAAATTCTTGTTTTCAAAACCAGCACGGCAGCAGGCTGCTGTGCTGGGGCCCGAGCTGCCCTACTGTGTGTCTCCATAAAGTGAAACGTTAGCGCACACCATCAGGCCCCGTTGAGGAAATACGAGAACGACCGCTTGTCTCAGCCAGGGGCTGTCGGAAAAATGAAAAGCAAAACAAAAGGAGGCAAAACAAAACACAGACTTGGAGCGCCCTCGAAGTCGGTGACCCCGTCCAGGCAGAGATGGAGAGCCAGGCAGCGCCTCTCTGGCTGTCTCTTCTCGGGCTTGGGGGGGGGGGAATGGTCCTCCCTTCACCTCCCCTTCCCCAGGTCTGCTAACTCTTGGGCAAGGAAATGTGGTTTCCCGCTTCCACAATCCCAAGAAACACCCCCAGTGCCCCTCCGGCTGGAGCAGACTCTGAGGATGTTCAAACGGATGAGGCGAAGCGGGTCCGGCGCGTTCCGTGCTGACGCCCGAGGCAGAGCGGAGTCCGCAGGACAGCCTGGTGGACACTCCCTCCAGGAAGGAGAGGGACAGGGGACGGGGCAGCCCTGCCCACTGCTGACGGGCAGGAGCATGTGCACAACCCTTAGACTTGCCCATGGTCGGGATCCACCTCTGTGACCTCCTGGCGGGGAGGCCCCCTCCTGGCGGGTGGCTTGGGGCTCCCAGCTGCCTGAAGGCGACCTGGCCAGGCAGGACACTGCGCGCTGCCCTTCCCTCCGCCCATCTCCAGGGGAGCTGAGGACAGGGGCGCTCACTCTTGGCCCTGCGGAGGCCCGTCAGCTGTTGGAGGACACTCCCAGCCTCTCCATCTGCTTTGCATCGTGGCCTGGAGTGCCGACGCTTCACGATCACTCTCGGACACATGTTTTGGAAATTACCCTCCACAGGCTGGCCTTGCGATGACTTCAGCTGGCCACGCTCCCGTGCAGCAATGGCACGGGACCCACCGCCCACCGCCCGTTCTAGCTCGGAGCTGGGAGGGTGCTCCGGGCCCCAGTGCTCTGTCCTCCCCTCGCCCTGACCTTTGGCTCCCCCGCCATAACCAGCCCCAGAAGAGAGCACCGCGGCTCCCACCTCCTTGATCGTCCATTCGCTGGGACTCAGCCAACACGGCACACTCCATAAGGAGAGTCAGAGACGCGGCTGGCTACCCGCCCCCATCACCTCACGGCTGGGCCACTTGAGTCAACGGCTCGGCCCTTCCCAGCCCAAGTTTGCTCCTGTGAGAACAGGACTCAAAGCAACAAACATTCAGGTTCTTTGCAAATGTCAGCATTCCGTTTAGAGTCTCCGTGTGTCTGTGTCCCCGAATGGGTTTGAAGATCCTCAAAAGCCAGGCTGGGGGTTGACGGCAGTGACTGTTAGAGCATGGCCGGAGGACCAGCCAGGGTCGGTCCTGACGTGTCCACATGCTCGGGTGCGGCCCGCAGCGTCATGGAAACACCGGGGCTGAGCTTCCTGGATGTGTGGCATGAGCACTGGGTTAATCTGAACCTCAGGCGCCGCACCTGCGGGGAGACCAGCTGGTGGGCCAGCCCCTGCCTTGCAGAGTTTGTTGAACTCCAAGGCAGAGCTGTTGGGCCCTGGCTTTCTCTCTCAGAGCCCGGCCTGGGAGGTCCTGCCCTGTGGATGGCAGAATAATGGCCCCCAAAGAAGTCCACATCCTGACCCCGAGATCCTATAGACGTGTGGCCTTATATGGCAAAAGGGACTTTGCAGATGTGATTAAGATGAGGGTCTTGAGATGGGGAGGTGAACCTGGGTGATCTGGGTGGGCCCAGTGTCATCACAAGGGTCCAAAACACGGAGGCAGGAGGGGCAGAGAGCAGAGGAGGCACGGTCACGGGAGAAGGGGTGAGGGCCAAAGACAGGCAGGAAGGTGCTATGCTTCTGGCTGTGAAGACGGAGGCAGGGACCAGGAGCCAAGGACTGCAGTGCCTCCAGAATCTGAAAAGGCAGAAAACAGATGCGCCCTTGGAGCCCCCGGAGGGAACCAGCCCTGCGACACACTGCGTTTAGGCCAAGAAGATGTGTTTCTGACTTCTGCTGTCCAGACGGCCCCTCGCTTTGTGGTCATTTGTTCTAGCAGCTCTGAGACACTGAGACACCTCCCTCCTCTGCTTCTCTGTCCTCAATGGTAAATGTGAGCCAAGGAGCAGATCGTCCCGTGGTCAGATGGCATCGGCTAGGACACGCTGCCCTCGGCTTTGCTCGGGTGGACTGCAGTTTTTCGGCTCGTTGAGCTCTGCGGCGTTGCAGCGCCTGGCGGCTGTGTCACTTCCAGCTCACCTCGGATGTGCCTGCCCCGTGTGCCGGACTCGGCGGTGTCCCGCAGCGGGACTGCGGGGTCAGCTCCGGATACCGCTCGCTTGCGCCAGCTCTGTTGCCACTTACTAAAACAGTTTTGGAATCATTTAAAGCATCCGTATTTTATTCTTTTGGATGTTCTCAGTGGTGACTAACTTTTATCTTGCAAGGGTGGATTCGAATTTCAGGACAAAATGGAAACGTCTGGAACAGAAACTCATCGAATGTCCTTGACAAGTGACCAGCCGGTCTGGGCAGCCCTGACGGAAGGGTTGCTTGAATTAAGACATGTCATCAGGTCGCAGGGTGCCCTGCACATAGCAGGTCTCCAGTGGAGCCCCTGGAGCAGATGGGAGTTTTGTGTGGAAACAGGGTGCAGTGGGTGCCCATGGGTAGCATGTCAGTTCCAGGAAGAGGGTCACCAACGCATTTGGGGTGATGGTGGTGTCATAGGAAGGCCACCTGCACGGTATGTGCAGCTTCACTCTATTAGTAAAGGCAGTCTGTGACAAAGTGTCCCCCCACCCCAGGTGTGGCTGCTGTGGCATCCGGCCATTTCTCAGCCACTTAGGATACACGGACACAGAGGTTTATCGATCTTTGCGTAGATGTCCTATCAATGCCTGAGCATGCGTTTCCAGCAGTGGGGTTGCAGAACCAGGAGCCAGCCCATTTGAAATTTGGACACATATTCCAGGAATTTCCATCTTATCCTGCCAACCTGGTATGACCCCACACCCCTGTCACAGGCATTGCCACCTGTGTGACCACCATCTCACTGAGGACACAGCTCATTTCAGGCGCCTGTCATCGAAGGTTAGTCAGGGTTGACAACTGCTCGCGTTTCCTCTGGCGCAGGTGACAGAGGGCTCCCCACAATGTGGGAGAAGGGGTGTGTGCCCCGGAGTCTATCCGAGCGGAAGGTGCTAGCTGGGCCACGCGTGTTCCTCAGGGCAGGGTGAGGAAGAGCATCTCTGTAGCGCGCTCCTGTCTCCCTCCTTTATCTCATCAAGGCTCCTTGTCTTGAGTCTGTATCTGCTGAAGAATGTTCTCTGTCCCAAGCCATGGGGCACCCACTTTGTTCTCTTGCGCAATATTTGGGATTTCAGCTCAGCCCTCTTGGGAACAATTTGAGGCTGGTTGACTTCGGCAGTGACACGGCTGGAGAGAGGCCGCTCCAGGTGGATGGAGTTAGAAGGGGCCTGCTGTTGGGCAGGAGTAACCCACCATACTGCTCTGCATGGCGCGGGACGCCCTCCCCGCTGGGAGCTGGGCTCCGGGGGAGAGAAACACCCCTACCGGGCCTTCTTATTTCCAACAACCTTTGAGGCTTATTTCTGATCATTTAGTTTCTCAGCCAGCAATGGCTGGCTGCTGGAATCTCGTGAGCGATGGGACACAGATCTGGCCGCAAGGATCTCACTGTTTCCTGGCGCAACGATGTGTCATTTTACTTGTTATTGGTGGGCAGCTGAATAAGGGCTCTGTAAGAGATTCCGTCCTAACCCCAAGATCATAGCCTGGACGGCAGCACCTTGGTGCGATGACATACAAGTCACAATAGCAAAAAGCTGTCCCCACCATTGGCGGAGTGCGATGGGACCAGCACAGAGTTGCGTCTGCTCTTCTTCCTGCTCTGGCGTCGTCCCTCCTCCGTGCCACCTCCAGCACCCGTATCCCCCTTTTCACCTCTCTAATTTCTGTTTCACAAACAAAAATCGCGTGGTAAAGGCAGGGGGTTTCCAAGGTGCACAGCCACCCCGGGGCTTCGGGATGACTGGGGCAGAGTCATCGCTGGCATGGCCATGAGGCTGGGTCTGGTGGGGATCCATTCTCGGCTTCTCGCACCACCTGGCAGGCACTGCACGGGGTCTGGATGGAAGGCAGGTTGGGTGCAGCAGGGTGGAGGCCATCTCTCTGCGTGGCTGTGTCACTTCCTCCCCGCCAGCGCTCTCTCTCTGGGTTCCAGGAAGGGCTCGGTTGTTACGAGCTCAGAAGAGAACTGTGCGGCTGGAAGCTGCACGCAACGCCGAATCCCTTCTGGAAGGACCATCAGCCAGTTGGCTGCAGGCCAGTGGAAGGCTTCATTTGCAGAAAAGCTGTTAACCAGAAGTCTACCTGTGGATGGAGAATGTGCGGAATGCCTTCCAATTCCTCAGGAGGCAGCCTCAGCAGACAGGTGGCCTCTCGCAGACGGAGGAGGTCCTGGGCTGCTGTTGCTCAAAGACCTCCATGGACACACATCAGCCGCACGGCCTCTTGGGCAAGTGTCTGTTCTCCACAAGCTTCGATTTCTTCACCTACGAAGAGGACAAGGGGCCTTGGGCCCCAGGGCCTGAATGCAGAGGCCTCATGCCCTGGTGCAGCTTTAGAGGCTCTGTCCAGTGGTGCCTGGGTCGAGCCGGAGAAACTGGTTTGCTAACCACACAGAAACACATCCTCATTCTCATTTACCTCCTCTGACAGAAGCAGAGTTGATGTTCTGGGAAAAAAAAAAATCAGAAATGCTAGTCCCGATTTTCTTGTCGGCTTCGTTTTGCAGTTTTCACAACTACACAGCTTCTTGGGTTTCATATCAAAGCTTGATAACACGGATAAATGAATTCTATGTTCCTAGCAAACAGCACCCTGTTGTGACAGTCGCTCAGGGCAATCCCAACAGATAGAGCGTGGACACTGCTCCCTGGAGGCCAAGTGACCAGCCCGATTGCCACTGATCCAGAGGTCTTTCCCCGCCCATGGTAAGTGGGTCCTGTGGGCAGCTGCCTAGCCAGCCTTCCCCTTAATCCACTCTGCTTCCCTTCTTGAGAGGATTGAATGGCATTTAGGTATCAAAATCCCAGGTGCAGAGCATGAATTAAGCACATCTGAGTGATGGATGTGCATGAAGCTTGTCCTGGGCTTGACACGGGGAGAGGAAGGGTTGCAGGTGCAATCTGTCTTCTGCAGTCAAAGACCTCAGCATCCATGGCTACAACTCCAGGTGACTACAATTACAGGCACCTACAACTACGGCCCACCACTCTGGACGTTAGGGGACCAGGTGGAGCCTTCCCATGAAGCTTAAAGCCCCTAGCATCTGCCACACCATAAAAAGTGGATTAAAAATCTTAGTCCCTTGGCCTGGGGAAACGATGAGAAAAGTTGCTGTCTGTCCAGGAATTGGAGTAGAGGCAAGCAGCTTGACACGAAAAATGAACGCAAACCGTCATTATCTGTGAGTCTGGTGACAGCATTTATCCTGTCTGTATGGCTCAGAATCACGAAGACAGGAATTCTCATAAAGCTGAGGCAGAACCCAGGGAGCTGGTAAACGCATATACATTTCCTCAACTCCGTGTCCCTGGGACACGCCCAGGGAACAACTCCTGCCAGAGAGGAGCACACGGTAAAAACCACATAAGAACTGAGCTCTCCTCAGGATTAATCAACCAACGTAGGATCAGCACTCTGTCAACTAGAAATAACAGAACAACATGAAATAGACGTGTGCGTTTAAAATTATGACATGTAAAAGGCGTTAGAATGAAAGTCCAGCATAGGAGGAGTGGTTTCGGAGTTGAACGAGCGGAATTGACTTAGATGAAAGGTGTAGTTGTTAAAATAAAAAACTCATTGGATAAGCTCGGCTGCAATTCTAACATATCGGACGAGAAAAGCAGCCAGTTTGGAAGACAGATCTGAGAAATTACTTACAACACAGAAGAAAGAAACAGGCGTGTGGAAAAGAGGACGAAACCATTTAGGGAATGGAGGAAAGGGCAGAAAAGTCCAGTGACGATGGCCACATTTAAAAATGAACAGGTAGAATCTGCGAGAGGCAATATTAAAAGCGGAGAAAAGGCAGGAGCCTTGTTCTTCCAGTTATCCAACCACAGCCCAAAGCTCTGCAAATTCAGACGCGTGGCACGGAAACGGGTGAGCGGATTTAAGAAAATGAAGAGCGTCTAGCATTGGGCCCTTGAAAGGAGAATTTGATTTAGGGAATTGGTAATGTTTCAAACAGAGGAAAGGATCGTTCGAACGCATTGTTGGTACAATTAATCCGCCTCCTGGAAAAACTCAAGGTAGAGCTCTACCTCACATACGAAATAAATTACATATGGATTAAAGAGCTACATTTCCTGCCGTCCTCGACGTGCTCCCTCATTACAGATGGAAATACGTCCCTAAACCAGCCTCGCCAGGTCACCTTGTGCCCAAGAGCAGGATCAGGGGTGGGTTTCAGTCTCCGCTCCTCCACTCGATGCATGTGACCTGGGCAAGTGTGGTCAGAACAGGCCTCCACCCCCGCTTTATGGGAAGGCGAGAGCGACCCTAACAGCCTCGTGGGGCTGTCTGCAGGGCTGTCCCTGCCTGCGGTGTGAATGCACAAGCCTGCGTGGCAGTGGCAGGGTGTTTGCTCTGACTCCCACCAGCCGGACTCTTGATTAGTTCTTCAATCAGGGAGCCGCCTGCCCCCAAGTGTGTGAAGTTTTGTTCCTTTCCAGAATATGCTGACGGTCACCAAACTGGAACATGTGCTAGGCACAGCCAGGGCCCATCTCCTGAATGGGCGGTGTGATCTCAGCTGGGAAAATGCTCTGGTAATTGTCTCCAGGCCCGGGGGTGGCCTTTGATCAGGAAAATCTCTGTTTATTCTATGATATAAATATGGAAGAAATCCATTTGTTCCGAAATGGATGCAAACAAACCCGTGGAAATGCCTGCCACGCTGAGTTGCCAAGACCTGGGAGGGAAAGGGAACGCTGAGCTGGCCCGGGAACGCGAGGCCTCTCACCTGACTTCGGGGTCCCTGGGCACCGCTCACGATGGCCCAGGCGTCGTCCCTGAGCTGCGACACCTGTGCTAGCTCGTGACCCTAGGCCCTCCTTATGCACAGTCTGTGGTCAGTGACACAGTTTGGGTCCTTAGCCTGAGCAAGGACCCGCTGCTATTAGTTGCCTTACTCTTCCCAAGGCCTCCGATAGCCTCTGGCCCTGGGCCTCCCATCCTCCCTGCCTCCCCTCCATCACAAACACTGACCAAGAACCAGCCATATGCCAGATGCTGGAGACACCATAACGGCTTAGGAGCAGAACCGTTCTATTTGGAAAGACAGATGAACGATCACACCCAGGAGAGGGGAAAGAGTAGAAATGTACGCGGGCAGCAGTGAGGCAGATGGGAGCAGAGCAAGGCCCGGTCTGGCCTATGGGAGTGAAGAGTAACAGGGGGGATCAGAGGGGACCAGAGGGGCACAGCGAGAGCACAGGCCAGGTGGGGAGACAGTTCGGCACAAAGTGCCAAGCAAAGAACAGAGGAGGGAAGCAGGGCCAAAAGTGTGGAGGCCCTTGAAGGCTTGGAGAAAAGGAAGCCCAGACTTTGTTGGGCTCGAAGGAGTCTGCTGTCAGTCATTTACACTTTAGTATGAGTTTAAGCCAGTGTTGCTTTTTGTGGGTCAATTTTTACTTCTCATTTGGCTTCTGATTTTGGAACGAAAGCTCTGCTTTCTGAGAGGATTCTACACACCTTGGATCAGGAGGGGGTGGTGTTTGGAAGTAAGGGAGGGGTTGATTATCAAGGGTCTGAAGCTACCACTGTTGGCCTGGACCACGGGGCTGAGGTTATGCATCTGGGCTGGGCACCTTCTGTGCAGGAGAAAATAGGCACCTGGGTGCACAGCCCAGGCACTCTCTGAGGTGGTCCAGGATGGGGCCTTGCCTCTGGGGAGCTGCACTGTGTTACCAGCTGCAGCTGTGTCTGTTTGTTGATTGGGTTGTGTCTCACTTCAATAACCATGAACAGTGTTGCCATGAGATGCCGTAAATACAATAAAATATTACTAAATATTTGCTTGGCGTCAACCTAGCTCTCTAATGTCTTGTTGGGAGGCAGCGAGAAGATAAAGGATCACACGTGATTAATGCCAGCTGCCTCTGCTCTCACTTGGGGGATGAAATCCATCTTGTCCCTCCATCTACCCCGACCATTAATACATCAGGTTTTAAGATCTTTCTTGCTATTCGAGGCTCATTTTTCTATCTCAGTTTTCCAGGACAGATATGATAATAGATGTAACATGTGCTGCATTTGACATGTTTTAGGGTAATTTTTGCCCTTGATCCCAAAGGCTCTTTAAGGTATGTGTTTTCTGAGTTCTCCTCCGTGGTCACCATGTGGCCCAGGAAAATTCGTCCATTCTGATGAGAAGGCAAAGCCACGTCCTTGTTTTTCAACCTTAAACAATGAAACGGGCAATTTATTGCATTGGACTTTGAAGCAGTTTTCACGTTTTCTGGATCTGTCCCTAAATTTTGGACTCGAGTCCCTCATCTCAGGCATCAGTTAAATGTCACTGTTTCTTTCGTCAAGATTAAAAAACAATATTTTTAAACCTTAAGTGACCTGAAGTCCCAGGGAGGAGTGATGAGTCATTATTACAGGGGAATAGCATGACTTTATAGTCGAACCAGTCAGGATTAAGAAAACAATTATTTGGGAAAGTTTCAAACATGCACACACACCATGAGTGCACGAGCACCCATTGCTCAGCTGCACTGCGGTCACCCCCACACTCTCTGCTCCCCCAGCTCCACTTTCACTGGGCCATTTGGAGGCAAATCCCAGACGATCTTCCCAAAATAACACGCTGAAATCCTGGCTTCCCTGTGCAGTACCAGCTTGGCTACCTGACCTCTGCTCGCCTTTCACGTGGCCATTCTATGCTGGGGACCAGCTGTCCTGTGTGTTTGCACCTGGGTGAGGCCTAGGGCAGCAGGCTCCTGCTGCTCAGTCTCATCTTCCAAATGTCTAAAGGGAACTTCACTGCCAGGTCCCCGGGGGCCCTAGGGAGACAGCGTACCAGAACTGGGGTGTCCGGTCCTGACTGGGCCTCTGTGTCCCAGAGCACCCCTAGAACCAAGCGATGGCCATGCAGGAAGAAGCTGGGGAGACTAAGGTGGGGCTGGCACCCCTCGTGGTCCAGAGGCCAGCAGGGCAGCTGGTGGACGTGTGGCCCTGTGAATTCCATGCGGAGGGTTCCTGGGAGGGAGCACACTGGGTGTTTTCTGAATAATTCTCCTCCGTGATCGCCATGGTGTTCGAGAAGGCTTTGGTCATGTGGGGTGAGACAGGGACACTCACTGCCAGGCTACTGTCCAGCTTGTCCCTTCAGAATGAGGTCAACCCCTTTCTGGAATCCCACGTGCTTCTTCAGTTTATCAAGTCAGATTCTCCACCTTCCCCAGTGGGGTCAGGAGGGGCTGGACCTGATTCTGTTATTTTTGGAGGAGGAAACTGAGCTCACAAAAAGAGGAGTCTTTTCCAAGGTCATGTTGCCCAACCGTACCCCGGGCCAGCAGGGGGTGAGGACCGGAACATTCTTCTTGCCAGGCAGCGCCCAGGCCCGTTCCTCTCAGCCGTTCCTAGAAGGAGATGCGCGGAGGCCACCTGGGGCACCTTTCCGTGAGCCCTTCGGTGCCTTCCTCGGACAGTTCATTCTGCCCGGCATCTCCTGGGTGTGCGGAGGCTTCGCTGGTTTGTTTTCACGGAAAAGGCCACACTCAACGACTCCCTTACTTGTTGGGCTGGTGTGTCTGCCCCTTGGCAGATGCCATTTGTCCAACCCTTGCCCCTCCCAGCCCTGTAACCGCAGCATCTGTGCAGAGACGAGAGAGTCGCCCACCTTGCTTGCCATCAGCAGTGCTCGCGGCTGCCAGCATTTGCCGGGCTTAGTCCAGGCAGAAAGGAATTTAGTGAAAACTGGCTGTGTCTGAGACTCAGGCTAAGAGAACACCTTTACCAAAGTCACGAGGGGACTGATCTGTCAGGTTGTCTCACCTCTGAAGGACTGTCGCACTCATCACTCCCCAGGACACAGATGATACCGGGCTTGGGCCTCAGCTCCCAGGTCCAACGTCAGCACTAACGCATGTTGGGCAGGTTCTTTTCTCTCTGTCTGTCCCAGAGTCCTCCTTGCAAGACAGGAGGCAGAGCTGATCTTTAAACTCTCGCACCCAACACACATCTGCATATCCTTCAAAGTCCTGCTCAGGGCAGAGACGGTTTGCTGTCCCTTGGGACTTTGTTGTACCCGTAACATAGAACCTGCCAGGTGTCACGCACTTCTGTGTCTGTCACTTCCCATGGGCAGGCAAGTAGGTGGTTCCCCAGCACACCTGCAGGTTCAAAAGCTGTTGCCCACCTGCAGAGGCTCTTCCCCACCCCGGGCCTGGTTTCAATAGGTTCAGATGTGCCCGTCTGTACTTTATCTTCCTCTGAGTGGCTTTTGTCTGGCTTTTGGTCAGGCCTCATCACCCACCAGCCTGCTGGGTGGGACCGGGAGGGCTTGCTTGCTGCTAACTGGAACTGGATTTCTGGGTGTGGTTCACTCATCAAGGGAGAGAAGGAGAATGTCCTTGGTGAGCTGCCTGCTTGGCCAGCACCCCGAGAGGTTGACAGTATGTGGCTGACCCTCTCTCGACTGTCCGCCCACCATTTCCTCCTCTTGCAGGCTGGATGCCAACTGAGACTGACTCCTAGATCAAGGGGGAGATTCACATTTCACCGAGTGGTAGTAAACCCCCCACAGAGGAACTGTGATTTGGGGCTACCGTGGACACCCGAGAGCAACGAGCAGTCCTGGCAGCTATTGTGACTTGCTGGGACGTCCCCTGGGGGTTCCAGCTTTGCACCAGCTGGCCGGGTGGCCTTACCAGCAAGCGAGAGGGCTGGGTTTTATGGCCCTTCCTGAAAAACTTAATGATTTTATAAATATTCACAACTAGTGGCCGTTCGAGGGTCACCTCCAGATTAACACCTTTTTAAAAAGTTTATTACAGTATTGAGACTCGGGGATTTGAAATTTTACAAAATGTGTTTATGAAAATCAATGTGAGGGAACTTCCTCTCGGGGCCGCAACCCCGAGCTGGGTTTTGGTTTGCAAATCAGTACTTGGAAGGGCCACTCCAGAGCATCTGGGTAAAAGGCCCGCCCTCTGCTCTGTCCTCGCGTTTACGTGGGCACACGAATCACGTGCGGCGCTTGCTAAAACACGAGTAATTGGGCCCCTGCACCCCGAGATCGAGAAAGAGCCTGGAATGGTGCCCAGGAATCTGCATTGTAAATCGGCCCCCAGATGACGCTGCTGTAGGTGGTCTTCTGACCACACAGTGAAAATCCCTGCCCGGATCGTTAAAAGTGCCACGTGAGCAGCCAGCGCTCCTTAAAAACGGGGTGGGTGCTGCGTGGGCGCTGTGGGCTTTCAGGCTCCGAACCCACAGAGCCCAGGAGACGCCGGGTAAAACAAGGTTTAGGTGGAAGGACCCTGTCCGGACTCTTGGTTTATTTATTTATTCACTTTTATTGTAGTAAAATGCACATAACGTGGCATTTACCTTCTTAGTCGTTTATACGTGTTAAGTACATGCACATTGCTGTGCAGCCAGCACCACCATCCATCTCCAGAACTTACTTGTTTTCTGAAACTGAAACTGTCCCCGTTAAATCTGACTCTCCGTTTCCCTTTCTCAGACCCTGGTGACCACCGTTCTGCGTTTAGTCTCTACAGATTCCACTTCTCTAGGGACCTCTTAGAGGTGAAGTCATCCAGTCTGTGTCCTTCTGTGACTGGCTCATTTCACCCAGCATACGGTCCTCAGGGTTCATCCATGCCGCAGCACGGGACGGGATTTCCTTCCTTTTTCAGGCTGGATCATGTTCTGTCTGAGGATAGGCCACACTGTGTTTTCCATTTATCCATCGCTAGTCACTTGGGCTGTTTCTGCCACTTGACTGCTGTGAGTCATGCTGCTATAAACATGGATGTACACGTTTCTCTTCAAAACCTCACCTTTAACCATTTTGAGTATGTATCCATATGGATCATACGGTAATTCTACTTTCGGTTTTCGAGGGAGGTGGATTTTTGGTTCCTTTAACATTTGGCATTAGGAAACACCTTCCCTGTCACCTGTCACAGGTGTAGTTCTTGAATTTACTTCTAACTTGCCACTTTTCCTTCTGCCTCCAGTCCCAAAAGAAGGTGTTTTTCTTGCTGTGGAGCTCAGCCTGGGGTCCTTCCTCACCCTCCCGACAAACGTCCGTTAGGCTGGGCATTCACACACCCAGGCCCCGGCCTGTGGATCTGGGCCCAGGGTAGAGAAAATCAGCACACACACAGACGGAGCGCCTGCAGCTATGGGCTGTCACAGCCCACAGTCAGGACAGAGGGAGGATCGGACGTTAGTTACTGAGGTGTGTAGCTGGGAGGAAGGGTGTTAATTGCGAGGAAGCAATATTTGAATAAGAACGTGAAACTCGCCCAGCTGTAGATGCGCCATGGGATTCCTGGGGGGAACGAGAGGATTCTGTTCCATTGAGTCATCTCTTAGGAGTCTGAGGTGATGAAGTGGGGAGATGGAGGGCAGAGGCAGAGGGTCTGGATTCCACAGGCCCCTGGAGGCGACTACAGCCATCGGGTTTGAAACGTCGTCTCGACATGTCCAGGAGGAAAGTGCTTCCAAACGCACTTAGGAATCACTCACTTAAATGCACAAACAAGCTGTTTTGTCCTTGAACCAGTGTCCTTTAGAGCAAAGCCCTGTGGGTGAAGCCTGCAGCATCCCCAGAGTCGCTCAGCCAGCCCAGGCCAAGTGCAGGAAAAAGATAAAAAAGGAAAATGATGGAGCAAGAAAGTCAACTAATTGCCTTGACGTTTATAAAAGTGATGGGTATTAGTCTGGACTTTTCTTGTTATCCAAAAACAAAAACAAAAATAAGGAAAGAAAGAGATCTATTTTGTCTAAAGTTACTTGGACCCGTTATTTGACACCAACAAGTGCCCCATCCCTTGAGATCGTTGGTAGTCCTGTGAACTGGCACAGGGGATCGTGGTCGGCCTGTGAAGTCCACGTGGACGCTCAGTCTGATTTCTTCGGTTACTTAGCAACAACTTAAAATACAGAAACTGGAGAACACTGGGAGTTTGCGTGTGTGTGTGTGTGTGTGTGTCCCTAACGGGACCATGAGGCAGAACTGACCACAAACTCCCCTGCTCCGAACAATTTCACTTCGGGGTACCCCAGCCCCGTAAGGGGGCACTGGGCACCGGAGACGGTCATTGAAAGGGGTCTAGAGACACGGGCCTCTGGAGGAGACTCCGCTCGTGGAGACACATGTTCGAATCGCATCTGCTGAAGGCCCTTGTCATCGTCACGTCCGTCACACCAGCACTTGTAGCGTCTTTCGTGTGGAGTGTGAGAACCAACTTTAAACATTGTGCTCCTTCTCCAACAAGCAACTAACAAGCGCTCTGCGTACCCACTTGCGTTTCTGGTTAATGTTCTCACTAACTTGACTTGCTGTTCAAGACGAATTCTCCTTCTGGCCCCTTCTGAACTGGAAACTTCAGTTCACAAGAAATGGAGCCCAGAGTTGGGTGGGAAGCGCCAAATAATTCTCAAAACATCCTGGTGTGAGCGCGCGTGAATTAATCACAACTGAAGCACAGAAGTGGCTTCAGGCGACAAAGTCGCAGGACGAGAAACTCAGAACACGCTTTCTTGATTACATGGCACTTGCGAAAGATGTGTTTCTGAGGAAGACCTAACTGTCCTGCACTAGCCGTGGATGTCCCCAGTTCTCTCGTTCAGTGAAAAATCGTTGAATTCAAATTCTTGCTCCCTCAGCTCTCAGGGCTTAGAGGTAGGTGAACCCAGCAGAGAGCTAACGTTTGGAGAAAACCAAGCTGAGGAGGTGAGGGGGTGGGTGGAGGAGGGCGGGCGCCTTAGCCTTTTGATGGAAAAACAATTCTAAGCACTGCAGCAAAAGGAAGATTTCATTTTTAAACGTGTTGAAAAAATTACCAGTTGGCTACAATTCTGCACCAAGCACGGCTTTGCTCTAGAGCTGATTATAAGCCGCCGAGACGGGCTCTGGCGGTGGAAAAACAACGCGCTGCCCGTGAGCGGACCACAGGCAGGTGTCCAGTTTCCATAGGGTTTCCCACATCCCTATAGGGTGTTTTCTCACGTGGGTAGGGAGCGCAGCTACTTTGCACACAGAGATGCTGGCTGGAACTGGGGCCTCGGCAGCTGTGGATTTTGGCTGCCCCTGAGGCCCAGGATCCGTCTGCCTGGCCCACGGAAAACCACCGCGCTGGAGTCTGCCCTGCCGGGTCTTCTCCTGGCCCGTGGCTGGTGCCAGCCCCGCTGAGTCACAGGGAGCACCCTCTGACATACTTCATCCCAGTGTCTGTGATGATCAGAAAAAATCCCATATCTACCTGGGTCTCTGGATGGTTTTCTTCTTCTTCTTCTTTCTTTCTTTTTTTTTAATGTGGGAATTATTTAGCAATTGATAAATCCTTCCCCTCCCTTGAAAACCACTTCATTTCCAGAGAAGCTGTCACTTCCCGGGAATTCTAAGATTCTGAAGACCCGCACACGGCCTTGGGAACGGTGCCATCGCTGGGACCGTGCATTACACGTTTCTTACACAAATGGCCGTCTGATGAGTTGCCAGACTTAAACCATTTGGGTTTTCACTGATGATTTTGGACCTGGGGCAAATTTCTGTCAAGGGGATTTGCTCCAAATGCTGTTTCCTCCGCCTCGCCTTCTGCAAAGTCGGCCCTGCCCTGGGGCTGCCCCCGGCGCCACTGGCCCCAGCTGAAGTCTGCCTTCGGTGTTAACATCCTGCACCAGGTCGGGAGCAGCATGAAGGGGGTCCCTCGCCACAGAGGGCGAGCATGTAGAGGATACTTTCAAGCAGGCCAGACAGGGTGGCCCATCTCCACACAGTCTAGTTAGTCCCTGCCGCACTATCCTTGAATCCAGGGAGCAGAGCGGGGATGCTGAAAGCCTGGCTTCACACTGGCATTCTCCAGGTGGGGTCTCTCTCAGCATTACAGCAGGCAGGGTGGGGTTAGGCCTGCACACTGGGCACCCTTAGCTGAAAACCTCTCCCTAAGCCCTTTAGATGTAAGTTAGGGCACTGGTGTAGGTGGTTTCCAGCTGTCTCTTGCAGTGCTTACATCTTCAATCAGCTAGGCTACCTGGTGTTCGGGAAGGGAAAAAGAATGGAAAAATAAGATAGAATTTGCTGGTGGCCTGAATACTTTTCTCCAAGTGGGCAGAAAGGTGCGCCCTCCAATCACAGGGCAAGGCCAATTTTTGTGTCCGCGTTTCAGGAGCCTGAGTGAGGTATGTGGGCATAGAAGGTGATTACCATCACCAGCAAGGTCCCCAGATCCAAGATTTAGGGACACGCTGGCTTAGTTCCAGCTGCCATAACAGAATGCCACGGTTTGGAGGTTTAAACAACAGCCATTTATCTCTCACAGTTCGGAACCTCTGAGGTTCAAGATCAAGGTGTCAGCGGGGTTGGTTTCTCCAGAGGCCTCTCTCCCTGGCTTGTGGATGGCCACCTTCTCTACGTATCTTCATGTGGCCTTCCTTCTGTGTGCATAGAGAGAGAGCTCTGGCGTCTCTTTCTCATCTTATAAAGACACCAGTCCTGTCGGATCAGGGCCCCACCCTTATGACCTCATTTATCCTTACTCGCCCTCTGCAGGCCCCATCTCCCAAAGCAGTCATGTTGGGGGTTAGAGCTTCAACCTATGAATGTGAGGGGACATATGCAGTCCCTAACATGTGTAAATTCTCATTTTCAGTTTGTCTCCACTACAGCACAGAGCTCTCTACTTTTTAAGTATCTTTACAAAATGCCACGATCTCACCACGAGGCCCCCAAGCCAGCATGCTTGGGCAAAATGAAATTGGATTGCCTTTTCCATTGCTCTGAGGTTAGGCAGAGTTTGGCAAGAACTGAACTTGCTAATGCGATAGAAAATCTAATCTGGCATCTTGAGGCCCTCAGAAGGCCTTCATGAGAGACATAAGATGTAGCCGACAATATTTATTGTCCGAATACGTCGTCTGTGCATGAGATAGAAATTCAGGAAAAGGGAACTCTCTGCTCTAAGAACCCTTCACTTCTCTCCTGTTTCCTTCCTTCCGCTACTGTGCGTGCTGTGCCAGAGATCATCTGCACCTGTTCACACACACACACACACACACACGCACACACACACACACACTTTCCTTTATTCCAAAAATGGGTGGACGTCACCCACTGTTCCACACCTGCTGATTTCACTTAGCGCATCCCTAGTCATTCCACTTTCCCAAGTGCTGCCCCACCTCATTCCTGTACCAGCTGCATCGTATTCCACAGCGAAGATGAACCGAGCTGGGGTTCCCCTGTTCCCTGCTGATAACCGTGGCACCGTTTCTGAGATTTCACTTTCTTAAACAACACTGTGCCCACGCCCTTGCACCACACAGACCTTCCAAGGACCTTTTAAATGCTGGCCTGTGTCTAGATGCCCACCTGTCTGGTTGTCAGCCAGCGCTGAGAATCAGTGTTTCTCCTTATCTTCACGCGTACATGGGGCCCCTCTGGCTTTAGTTTGCTCAGGGGCGGTTCTGACGCCAAGAGGAGACAAAGTCCCCTGTGATGGGCAGGCTGCCCGTTCCCGCCTAGGGGTGCAGCGTGTCTTCCACGTCTGCCGTCACCACTCCTGGCTCTCATGGCTTTGTTTACTCTCTAGGTAGGCAAGCCGGTGTCCTTTGTTGTAGCGAGGGGCTGTCCCATTCGGGAAGACTCAGAAGCTCTGCCTGGGAGAGGGAGGACCTCAGCTGTCTCATCTGTGCCAATGTGCCCGGCCCGCAGCAGGGGCCTCTGCACCGGGCCGAGCGTGTGGTGGAGATGCCCCTGGTGTCTGCCCCGAGGCAGGCGGCAGGACAGTGGGGAGCTCTCCTTTCCCAGACCCGTCACAGAGTTTGTGGGACTGGAGACAGCACCGCCTGGGCCCAGCACGGCTCTGCACGGGCCAGTGGGCAAGGCTCGTCCTTCCAAATGACCAAAGCAGGGACCCGGTCAGCAGTGCTTGGCGCGTGAGAAGAGGCCTTTAGAGAGGATGCTCGCAGCGCCGTGGACCCCGCAGGGAGCCGCTGCCGCCCGCGTGGACACGGGAGAGGCCCCCGGGAGCCGTAATTTCTGACCCTGATGCTTCTGAAGTGGAGGTTGGACACAAAATATGGAGGAAACAGCTACTGGTTGTCCCCGGGGGCCTCTTCAGCAGCAGCCGTTAACGTGTGCACTCAGGATTTTCCCGGGGGCAGCTTCATTCTCCCGTTTTACTTCATCACTTGAACCACAAACACTGACCCCGCCCGACTCCGTCTTAGAAGGGAGGAGAGAGGGATTCCCCCCGAAACATCCACTCACGAGACTGCCCACTCCACACTGTTTGTTTCTTTTTAATTTTAATTTTACTTACTCTTAGTTTCCAGTATGCAGTCCATCAGGGAGATATTTCTACAGTTTATGAAAAGATCCCCCTGGTTACTCTTTCCCTCCTCTGGCTCTACACCTAGCCATCTATTGTTGCTGACTGCATTCCCTATGCTGTGCTCCCCATCCCCGTGACCATTTTTCAGGGAAAGAGTGGGATCCACTTGAAGGAACAGACTATCTTATTCATTTCTGTATTTTCAGAAATGACCAGCACACAGTAGGGCCTCAAGGCCATCTGCACTGGAGCCTCCACCAGGCACACGTTTAGCTAACTCCTCGGTCGAGAATTCACCCTGCATCGTAGGGCACCCATTTATTTTCATGATGCCAAACCCATTCGTGAGTAATAGGACATAAAATCTCAACAGGACAGAAAGGAGTGAGTCTTCCAGGTCAGCAGGACACTGAAACTCTCATCCCTGCATCTCCATCCCCTACCTCTCCAGTTATTTCTTGATGGGGTTGGCCAGTCCTCTTCAAAGAACCGCTCGAATGCCCTCACGTCAGCATGTAGACCTTCCCCTGGGTCCACCCTTTGCCTGGCCCTGTGGGTCTCCCCCTTGATTGCGCAAGACACCGTGTCAGGGATGTGTCATCAAACCACACGTGCTCGACAAGGATCCATAGGAGAGATTTCCAAGGGCAATCTTGACTTGCCGATTTTAGAATCTCACATTTCAGATGCGACTCTACGGTGTCAAATCAAAAAAGGAAGAAAAAAAAAAACCCATCCCTTTCCTACCCTCATGAGTCTTTTGTTTTTAACACGGGGTGCATTGAATTCATGTAAACGCCTGCCTACAGCACGTGGCTGTGAGGGTGAGACTGCACATTTAGAAGTACGTGGAGTATGTTGGGGGCGGTTGGGACAGAGTCACAGAAGGGAGCAGGCCTTGAATTGAGTCTCGGCAGGAATCAGGAGCAGCCCGGCCAGAGCAAAAAGAGGATGGGAGAGTAGCCCTGACAAGAGGATTCTAATGTCGTGGCAATAATGACGGTTACTGTTTATGGTATATTCGTTAGGCACCCCAGTATGCGTACATTAACTTAATTCACACGGCAACCCTGTGAGGTAAGGACTCATCCCATTTTATAGATGAGAAAGCTGAGGTCCAGGGGGGTGAAGTAAGTATTCGGCTGCATCTAGTACGTGTCGCTATTTGAACCTGGGCAGCTCCCGAGCTTGAGACGTTGTTAACCAACGTACCAGCGGCAGGGATGGACTAAGTTGTGCGAATTTGAAGAGAACTGCAACGGTGGTAGGTCTGACTTTAAAAACACACTTTTAAGAGGATCTTGACAAGCAGAACGGGTGACCTTTCTTTTAGAAAGGGAAGTGGCCTAGCAGAGTGAACCAAACAGTCCCAGTGATTGCCAGACGTTTCCGGCTGACCGCAGGTTTGCAGATCGCTTTTCTCTGTGGAGTGACAGTGGGGCGTGGACAGAGACACAGACATGCTGCCAAGAAAATCATTTATTTGGGGGAAGCGGTCACATTTTCCCACTGCTTGTCCTGACCAGTGCATATAGCTTATTCTCTTCTTTCTTGCCTTTAACAATGATTGCTTTTATTATTTCACACCCCCTTTATTAGCTTGATAGAAGTACCTTTGTTGTTTTTAGGTTACCATGGAAATTAAACTGTACATCTGTGACTTGTTAAACTTGAGTAAAAATTAAGATTTTCAAAAAAGACGGATCACCTAGTTTTTTAAATGGGCAAACGTTTTGCACAGGCACTTTATAAAAAATCTCCAGATGGCCAACAAACACACGAAAAGCTGTTAGATGTCATCAGCCCTTAGGAAAACGCCAATGTAAGCCACGATAAATACCAACGTACACTTACCAAAATAATTATCGTTTTTATCTGAAAAATTTCTTGATTTATCTTCCAGTTTACTAGTTATTTCTGTAGTTAGATCTAATTTATTAATTTTCTAAATTCAGGTTGTTGTATTTCTGAGTTCTAGAATTTCTCTCTGACTTCTTATTACAGTTCCACTTTGCCAAAATTCTCAATCTCGTCTTTTATGTCCTTTAATATTTGAAGGAATTGTGGAAAGTCTGTATTCTGATAACTCCATTAGCATTTTCCATGACTCTGTTTTCATCGTCTATTGTTTTTGGTCTTTGATCATATTGTCCAGTCCCTTCACGTTCCCTGTTTTGTTTTTTTTTTTTTGATTCTGCGCTGGATATTTTTCATGCAAAAACTGTAAAGATAACTTGAAGCCTAGGACAGTGTCATCATCCTCCACAAGAGGATTTCCGTAAGCTTCTGGGACATAGGAACGCCACTGCAGCCTAATCAGGGACTGAGTGATTTTGAAGCCGGGCCTCAGTATCTGCAAGAGAGGGTCAGTTTACAGTTTTCCTTTACTGCGGTACAGTCCTCCAGAGTCCCAGTCTGAGCTTTGAGCCTGTTGAATTACCTGTTCAACGTCTCAGCCTCTCAGCTGCCTCTGTGGAATGGGCATAGCTGCCTCTGTCCTCATTAACAGATGAATAGAGAGACTCTGAGTCAACCTTACACCTCTAAATGTCCTTTCTTTCCTGAATCTTATCCCTATGATTCTTCACTGCTGTTAACTAGCCTTCAAACCTTTTAAATTGTGTGTGTGTGTGTGTGTGTGTGTGCGTGTGTGTTCCAGCTTTTCTAGTAGACGCGCCGGCCCAAAAGATGTACTCCATCATGAGGCATCTTGACCCAGGAAAGTTACAGACTTGGAAGGCAGATAGTATCTGTGAGCTACAGTGATTTCTCAGGAGCTTAAATGTGGCAAATCTGATTCTTTCTTCCAAAACGCTTGGTCCTGCTTACCAATGCCACAGGGTGGCAGGTGAGGCAGGGAGCTTGTTTTGTGGGAGCTTAGATGGCCCCATCGGCAACACCGGGAGGGCATCTGTTGTAGAAGCGGGGGAGCGGGCTCAATGATTGTGAAAGTCTCTTTCAGCACGGCGCCTCCCAGTTAGTCTAACTGTGGCTGTCGTCTCTTATGGCTCAGCTGTGGGGCATGCCTTTGTTGCCAGAGCCCCTCGACCACACTGATGAGCTGTTTCCATCTGCCCACAGGATGGTGGCAGGGAGGCCAGCCTCACCTGCTCTCCTCGACCAGGTGTCTTTCACTCACATGGGGGGATGAAGCAGCTGCCCTCAGCCCCCTGGGAAAGCAATGAGAATCCAGCAGCTAGAACAAAAATGATAATCCAGACATTTTAGCCCTAAACTCTCATTTTGCTTCTGTGAAAAAACACCCTGGGAAAAGCCGGTGTATAACTGCGTGATGCGTCACTATTGCCGAGTCCCTGTGTTTCCTCATGGAGTCCTCGCCGCCGTCCAGGCTTAGTGTTATCGCCACCCCCACTCCACGGATGAGGAGACTGAGGCTCAGGGAGAGGGACCAACTTGCTGAGTTTCCTCAGTTTGCAAGAGCCAGTCAGCTTCGTTATGTGTAAGTTCCAGGGAGGCGGCAGGCATTTTTGTCTGTTTTATCCTCCCTGTGTCCCCGGAACGGATCTGCTGTAGCACAGTCGATCAATGCTTGTTGAATGAATGAAGTGGCACAGCCAGAACTTGAAACCAAGTTTTCTCATTCCAGACCACGCGTGGACTTCTCCCTACCATGGGGACTCACATCCCACAGTAGGAATGGTTGGCTAGTCCTTCTGAGGCACTTGTAGGAAAAAAAGGAGGAATGTAATCAGCGTTCCTCCTTTGGATATGAATTCCCCGTGGATCTACTCAAAATGCAGATTCTGATCAGCAAGCCTGTGTGGGGCCTGAAATCCTGCATTGCTGACCAGCTGCCAGGGGCTGCTTATCTGCTGGCTCACGGACCACGCTGTGAACAATATGGATAGTTATAAATACCTTCCCT
Source organism: Cynopterus sphinx (assembly GCA_030015415.1). Taxonomy (NCBI): domain Eukaryota; kingdom Metazoa; phylum Chordata; class Mammalia; order Chiroptera; family Pteropodidae; genus Cynopterus; species Cynopterus sphinx. The sequence goes on from CM057386.1 coordinate 28,464,663, forward strand.
ATCGGTGATGGGGAAATCCAGAATTAGGGAAAACTTAGAAGATGCAAATCCAGAGGGGATGATAGAGCAGGCAGTGAAGAGCCTCGACCTGAGGGCCTGAGTTCAAGTCCTACCCTCTGCCCTTTGTGTGGATGTGGCCCATCGACGAGTGCCCTGCGCCTCAGTTGTCTCTATACAGCCGTATTGAGATGCCATTCGCATCCTATATAACGCACCTGTTTAAAGTGTGCCGTTCGATAGTTGTTAGTATGTTCACAGAGTTGCACAACCACAACCACAATCAATTTTAGAACTTTTTTATCACTCCAAAATGACCCACCGTGCCCAGTAGCAGTCATGCTCATATCGTCCTCCCTCCATTCCCTGCAACCGTGAGTCTGTTTTCTGTCTCTATGGACCTGCCTATTCTGGACATTTCATGACAATAGAATCACACAATCTGTGGCATTTTGTGCCTGGTTTATTTCCCTTAGCGTAACGTTTTCAGGTTTCATCCACATGGTAGCACGTGTCAGTACTTCGTTCCTTTTCACAGCCAAGTAATATTCCATTGCACGGCTGTGTCACGTTTTGTTTATACATTAGTTGGGTGAATTTTTTGGCTGTTTTTGTTTTTTGCCACGAACGTTTGTGTACAAGTTGTGTGAACACGTGATCTCATTTTGTGGGGGGTATACACCCAGGATTGGAATTGCTGGGTCACGGGGTAACTCTAGGCTTCACTTTGGAGCAGTTGTCAGACACAGGGGCTGCTCCTTTTTACGTTCCCACCAGCAGTGTATGAGGTTTTCAGTTATCTCCAGTCTCGCCAGTGCTTCTCATTTCTGTCTTTGTGGTCGGAGTCAGTGAAACAGGTGTGAAGTCGCATCTCCTTATGGTTCTGGTTTGCATTTCCCCGGAGGCGAATCGTGCTGAGCATCTTTTTCGTCTGCTTTTGTTTCTTTGTCTTTATTTTTGAGTTGTAGGAGTTCTTTATGTTTTCCAGATGCAGGTCCCTTATCAGGTATATGATGTGCAAGTATTTTCTCTCATTCTGTGTCTTTTCTTTTTCTTGACGGGGCTCTTTGCCTCATAAAATTTAAATGCTGGTTAAGTACAATACAACCACTTTTTATTGTCTTGCTGTGCTTTTGGTATCATATCTAGGAAACCATTGCCTAATCCAAGACCATGAAGATGTGCACCTTTGCTTTCTTTTAAGAGGGAAAGCTTTAGCTCTTACATTTAGGCCTTTGAGCCTCTTTGGGTTAATTTTTATAAATGTTGCTTTATAGGGCTCCAGTTTTGTTCTTTTGCATGTGGGTGCCCAGCTGTTGGCACCATTTTGTTGAAAAGACTGTCTCGCCCCGTAGAATGGTTTTGGCACCCTTGTTGAAAATGAATTGAACATACACGAGAGGGTTTAGGGCCTCAGGTTTTTACCTTTGAACTCAGGATAAAAATGAATGCTGGCATTCTATTGCTATTGCGAAGGTTAAATGAAATAATTTATGTGAGGAGTTTTCCACATATGGCCTGGCACCGAATAGAGACTCAGGCATCAGGCGAGGATATGGCAACGAAGAAGGCCGTGTGGACATAGGGGGCCGGGCTGTTCTTTCCTGGAAGAAGCCACACTGCAGCAGAGGCGCAAGCTGGGAGGGAGGGGGCGGCGGGCCGGAGCTGAGGCCGGGGGTAGTAGGGCTTTGCTCTTCTCAGCGGTGTCTCTTTGCCATGCCAACATGACCTGGCCCATGCACACCCAACCTGGCCAGCAAGCATGGAAAGAATTACTCCGTCTTTTCACGAAGATGGATGATGATCTCAGGTGAGGGGTGAGGGTTTGGAACAAAACGTCCTTGGTAACAAAGACTTGGAGAAAACAGGGCTCCAAACACTGGTTTCCAGGGAGGCCCCTTCGCCCGGATTTCCTCGCTGCCCCTCCACCCCGCTACCCTCGGAGCCGCTGCAGGAGGCATTCTCCCTCCTGCAGCCCGGCTCATCCTCAGGCTCTTTGAATCCCTCGTGAAGTGTGCGAGGGCGCCCGGGCAGCCAGCTCCTCGCGGGTGTCATCCGTGTGCCGCACTGGCCCAGAGCCACACTCGCACGCTCTGCCGTGGCCTGGGGGCTGAGGCAAAGACTGCAACCCCATGGGCTTTTCCCGAAGGGCCTGTTGTGTTGACAGTCTTTCTCCTGAATGTTCTGTGCTGCCGGATTCCAAGAAATGCCTCCGAACTTGGGTGAGGGAATCCACGTCTCCTAAGTTCTATCTCCTGGGCCATGAGTGGGTGCCACGTCATTTTATGTGGGGACCCCTTGCCTCCGCTGTCAGGGAAGACCTAGATTCTGGGCTGTTTCTCATACTCCAGGAATCTTGTTTGCACCAAATTCTACTTCCTGTGCCAAATCACATGCAAAATTCATTAGACAGTGCCCTGGTGAGTTATTCTTCCGTCTCGACTGTCACTCATGCAGCGGCGAACAGCTGCCATCCCTGTCAAGAGCCAGATCTGGTCCCTTGAGGGTGGGCAGTGCCCATATCTCAGGGGTTTCCCCTTTGGCCATCTTCCTTTTGAGGCCCTCAGTATTCTGCCTTCTCAGTGACCATGCCAATGCAGACCCTCACAGGGACCTAAAATGCCACAGTCGGTCGGTGCTGTAGGGAAAGTCTGAGGAGATGCCCCAGTCCTCCCCCTGGGCAGCCCTCCTTGACCGGAGCCCCCACAACACAGGGATGGTGCATTGGTCTGGCCTGCTCATACCTCATTCTCCGTCCCCCACAGCCTCTGCCATACCTGAGTCAGGTGACCCTGGCCCTGCCACAGGCTCTTGACTCTGTGTTGTCATTATGTGACTATACATCCCCATGAGGGCAGGGACTGGCTATCCTGGTCACTTTGGCGGGCTGGCAGCTGGTGGGGACTCCCGGGGACTTGCTGCATGACTATCGGTCAGGGTCAGTTCCTGCCCTCAGGACCTGGTTCTCTGTGTGTGCTCTGATTCCTCCCTCCCTCTGCCAGTGAGGGACTTTTCTAGCACCTTTCTCACCTGCTTAGGGAGACACCTGGTTCCATCTTCCACCACGATGCACAAGACCTCTGCTACCTCTCCACTGGCCAAACCCTACCCCACGGAGCTGGTCCCGTCCATATGTCCACTTGGCCTGTCCCCTCCTCCTCCACAGGGTCTATGCCTGCCCCTCACCCTGCCCTCTCAGGAGGACGCTCCAGCGCTAACAGCCTGGTCCTTGGTCCTGCGGCTGCCGCAGATGGCTTACGCTGCAGCTGCGGGTAAATATGCTGTGCAAAGGCAGCAAGGGCTGTGCACTTCCCAGTGTGATGCTGGACCGGGCACTCGCCCTCTCTGGCCTCTGCTTCCTCAAGGGTGTAGGTTGGTCACCATGCACAGTGGAGACTTGTGGACAGGAGAGAAAGTGGCAATCTCGGCATGTGCCCAGCAGCGTCTGGCCTCCTGGGAGAACCCACGAAGGTCGGCCATCGTCTTCATCCTGGCACCTGAGAGGGCCGTGGCCATCTGCCCGCTGTTCCCGAATGTTCATCGTGAGCTACTGTGAGAGGAAAAACTGAGTCGATGAATGTGGAATTTCAGTCTGGGGGTGTCGGGAGGTGGGGGAAGGAAGGCTTCTCCCCATGTGTTCTTGCATCCAACTCGGCTTCTTGAAGTGAAAATAGCAGATGAGTCTGTTTTTCCAACTTTTCATTTTCCTTCGAAACAGAGCTGCATTTCATCAAAACCTCCAAATATTTATTTTAACATTCCTCCTATAATTTAAAATTATTTGCTGTATTCTAGGGGATGTTTTATGTTTCCTGTTGTGCAATAGCTTTTTGTCTTCACTGTGCAGCCAGCAGTCTCTATACCTTATCACGTGCGGTGGCGGGGGCGGGTGGCAGGCTGTCATCTCCCGGAGCCCGGTGCCTCCTTTGCAGCCAGGAGCTCTGAGGGTCACGACTGGGCAGCACAGGCGAGGCCTCCTCTGGTCTCCACAGGCAGCCTGTCTGATAGTGGAGGGTAGATGTGTGTAGGGTTCCCGTTCCACCACGGCCTAGGTGGCCTGGGGTAACTGGCTTTCCCTCTCGAGACTCATTTTCTTCAAGTGTGTCCACTCCTGCGGTTTCCCACATCCTGTTCCGTGTGGATGACTTTTCGTGTGCAGTATCCAAATGCCTTGAATCCCATCAAAAGGTAATCGGGTTCCTCTTCTTCCCAGGATTGTGGTTGTGACCAGGGAGATTCTGTCAGGCATTAGCTGGTTGTCTCTAACACTAACCTCCCTTTTAAGCAAAGAAGCAGGAAATATCAGGCACAGAGACATTGCTAGACAAGAGAATCTAGCCCAAATTTGAAGATTTAAAAAATAAAAATTTTTTAGGCTGTGGAGCCTGCTGCCTGGCCAGCCTCTGGTCCCTGGACACAGTGCCATCCCTATCAGTGGCCTGCGGGACACAGGGAGCCCCACGTTGGAAGGGGCAGTGGGAAGCCTAGGACATATAAAGACTTCTGTTGATCTAGTTTAAAAGTTCAATGTTCAAGGTACGATAATTTATTTTTGAAGTGATAATGCAAATTCTGATGGAGCATACAAATGGTAAAAACAATATTTTTGCTGAACGGAGACATCCGTAAGGCAGAAATATGCTTAGAATCAATGCTGCCCCATGAGCAATAACTGCATCAGCATGTTCTCCCACTCACAATAGAGGCCGAGACTGTCAAAATGTGCAACTATTAAGCAGAGACACTAGATAGACCACAAGATCCGCGTGAGGAGCGCACAGTGAGTTAAAAAGCAAAACGAAAGAAACTTCAGCGGGGCCGTCTGTGCTTTCCGTGCCGCCTGCCGTCGCTGGCTTCCGAAGGGTTAGAGCCTTTGGACGTGACCCGAAGTGGCCCACGATGGCATCGAATTGTTTTATAAACGAGTCCTTACATTTTGGGTGCATTTTATTCGAAATCCACTGCAATGAATACGGTACCAGAAACTTCATTTCCTGGAACTTTTAAGCGAAGCACAAGTGTCACCAGGAAAACTTGCTCACGGAAAGATGCGAAAATGTTTTCCCTACAAAAGCCGGGAGGAGCAGAGGGGTCGAATTCTGGGACTCGGGGCCGGGGATTTCATGTGCGGTGCTACAGTTTCGGTGTGGAATGTTCTGGACTTGGGGAAGAATCTTCTGATGAAGTCCACATTTTCAAATTGGATGCATTTATATTCTGTACCCAGATGGAATGTGGTTGAGACAGCCTAAGATTTTGAAACGTTTAAATTTGTAAAAACATGCAAAAGAATTGTAAATTGAGACAACTCGTTTGATGAGTTTCGGCTTGTGAAATATTTGTTGATTAGCAGTTCTCTGAATGGAAACAGAAAGACAGCACCTGCCCAGATGTCCAGGCCGAAGAAGCCACACACGTCCACATGGAAAGAATAGAGTGGAGGAAATCCTCCACTTAGTTCAACTTGCTCTGAGCTCACCAGGTCTGTCAGTAACCATAGCAAGAGTACTTTTTCAATAAAATATTACACTTTAAAGAGTCATTAAGTTGTCAACCATTCTGAATTTATTGATCACAAAAAATATAACCCTAAAGAAGACCGGAGAAAATCTGTGAAAAAATAAATAATGAAAAAGTATTCTTAAGAAAACGGACATCGTGTTAGAGCCAGGTATCTTTGAAAAATGAATTAAAGTTTGTAAATGCACAGCAGATTTTTTTCGATGTCTAAATAGTAAATACAATTTATTTTTTTTAGTTTTTGCTTGAATATACACTGAATTGGCTTGAAACAATTTATTTTTGACAATAAATTCAAATAGAACTATTTCATAGGTTCTGTAGTTTATAACATGGAACTAAATTAATTAAAGAAAATAAAAATGTCAGACAATAAATAGATGAAAAGTATCCATCTTAAATACTGTTTTTTTAGCACTCCTTCTTATTCTCACCAGTGTCTTGGTTTGCTTGACAATTTATATCATCACGCTGATTATATTTCATAGCATCTTACCTGTGGCATTATTATTTTGTTCCCTTTTGTTTTCTTTGCTCCTTAAGGATAAAGATATCGTACTGTTTTTTGTATTGAGTGTTTACTTAATCCAGATATCCAGCAAATACTTTCTCTTAGTCGTATGTTGTAACTTTTTAAAGCCAGTATGGAGCAAGGTTATAGCAATGTGAAGCTCTTTAAACTTGGATAAATGGACGGTTGGATGGATGGATGGATGGGTGGGTGGGTGGATGGATGGATGGATGGATGGATGGATGGATGGATGGATGGGTGGGTGGATGGATGGGTGGGTGGACGGATGGGTGGATGACACAGTGATGAGCAGGTGGGTGGACTGATGGGTAGATGAATGGGGAAGGCAGAGTAAATTTAGTCATAAATGAGGACATCACTGATACTGTCGATGAGAGTTTTCTTCCTTTTTGAGTCTGAAGCATGTTCTCCTGGTTCGTTACGACGCAATCTCCTTATGGGCCAGATCGTTTCACATTGTTTCACGTGAGCTCCCGGTCATCAGGGGAAGCGGGTGACAAACCAAGACTGGGTCAGTATAGACCTCCCAAACCTTTGCTGGGAAGCAGCTGTGCTCTTGGTTTCTGGATGGCGATCTGTGGAATTTTTTTTTTTTTTTTTTGGACAGTGTAAATGCCCATGGGAAGTTGGTACCGGCCAGGAACCCTTTCAGTGAGGCAAGATCATGGTCTACACCCAGTGTGGTTTGCAGGTTGACTCAGAGCAGGTGGCTGGCAGTCGAGACCTGCCATGCCTGTGCACCAGGACCTTGCATCACAGAGCATCTTTTACCCAATCTGATGCCCTACCCACCTTAAATACCTCTCCCGAGAGGCTGCCCACTGCCTCTCCATGTAGAACACACCTCTGTCCACGCTGGATGCCCCAGCCTTTGGCTTATGCTGCCCCAGGCGACCGAGGCTCTCCTTGCTTGTGGGTCCCCACGCGCCTCCAACTTGGTGGTGAGTGAGGTGCTTACCCAGAACTGCTACATTCAGAAGCCTCAGAAGTTCAGGGCTTTGAGCTGCCCACCTGAGTTAAGTCTTAACTTTTCAGTTCCTAGAGTTTCAGGGGGAAATGGCTGGTAAGAATCACTCGCTATGTGCCAGCACTGATCCATGCTCTGTGCACATTAACTTTTTAACCCATGCACAGCCCTAAAAGTGGATTCTGTCATCACTTGCCATTTTTAGTTGAGAGAACTGAGGCACAAAGAGGTGAGGAAGCTGCCCAAGGTCCAGCAGCTGGTATGATGGCACAGTCGGGAATAACACCAGACAGGCTGGCCCCCCCACCTGCATTTGTTCTCTTTTCCTACATCTTATTATGAAAAACTTCAAACACACTGGGAAGTTAAAATAATTTTGCCGTGGACAACCACACAGCCACCACTCAATTCCGCCGCTGTGTGGAACCGCATTCCCTTTCTCGCACGCCCAGTCGTCTCTCCATCCCTCTATTCCCCTGCAAACCCATCTTATTTTTGTATGCATTTCAAAAAGCAATTGCAGACACCAGCACCTTCACCCCTACACACTGGAGCTCACATTTTAACAACTAGAGTTCAATATTTGTTTGTTTTAAAGGAAAATTTCCATGCAGCGACATGCACATACCTGAGGCATACCACTCTCCGAGTTTTGACAAAAACAAACACCTGTGAAACCCCTTCCCTGTCAAGACCTGGAACTTTCCCACCACCCCAGAAAGTCCCCCCACTTCCCAGGCAGTCCTTGCTCCCCCACCCTGGAGGCAACCACTGCCCTGATAGTTTTCATCATAGATTATTTCACCTTGTCCAAAACCTCATTAAATCAGAGTTGACATTTTTAATCACCAGTCCGTACTGCCATTGGAGGAGGGGTTTTTCAAGGCCTAGTTTTGGGAAACTACAGATCTTTACTGTCTCTGCGTATCAACCATGGTTCTCCAGAGAATCAGAACCAGTAGGATATCTGTGATCTATCCTATCTAGCTAGCTAGCTATGAGGCAGAGAGGGAAAGCAAGAGTGAGAGAGAGATTTTTATTTTAAAAATTGTGGGGCTGGCAAGTTCAAAATCTATAGAGCAGGTCAACAGGCTGGAAACTGACAGGACGTCTGTTACTCTCCTGAGGCAAATTTTCTCCTTTTTTGGAAAACCTCAGTTTTCAGTCATACAAGCTTCAACTGGTGGGATGAGGCCCACCTCCACCCTATGAAAAATAATCTTTCTCGCTCAAAGCCAGCCGATGGTAGATGCTAACCACATCTACCAGATACCGTCATAGCGACATCAAGACGGCATTTGCCCGAACAACTGGGCATCCCAGCCTCTCCAAGTTGACACATAAAATTGACCCTCACACTGAGTAATGCCTGAGTTGAGATTTCTTGCGCCGGCCCTAGTTGAGGATGTGAGAAGGTGGCTTCCAGCAGGAGGAAGATATGCCCAGAGACCTAACCGGAAGGGAGGAGCCAGACCCTGGTTGAGAGTCTCCCCAGTCATCGAAGGAACCACACCTGGGGGGGTGGCATCTACACCTCCTCCCTCATCTCTGCGGAGAGAGCAGCTGTTGTGTAACAAAAGGGATGCTTTGTGCTGCTCTCCGTGATGACTCGCCCCTCCCAATAGATGATCTGATTATGTTTTAATGAGAATAATATTTGCTTCGAGGAAGGATGAACCCAGCCATGTTTTTATGTCAGCCAGATGTCTTCAACTATTTACCCCCTCCCAACATTAGGAATCTGGCAAAACCTGCACCGACGTTTGGCCCCAAAGATCCCTCTCCCTGGGCCCCACCTCCCTCAAACACCCTTTAAGTTTTAAGTCCATGGGTGTTTCCAGGGAAATGTAAGCCATGTGTAGTTGATTCATTTACATGTTGCTCATCAAAATACTGACTTTTGTAAGAGCTAATTGGCGCCTGGGTAGCGTTTCAAGTCTTTTTTATAAGCCTCTAACTGACCCTGCTGTTGTGAGCCAAGCGCTAACAGAACCTCAACTTCAAAAGACTGACGTTTGGTCCGAAACTCAGAAGCTCTGGTGTTTGAGTGGGCACCGAACTGGGCCAAACATTTTCTACTGATTTTAGGCTGAGCAAAGCCAGGCAGTTGGGAAAGACTAGACTCCAGGCAGTTAGTTATTAACTGTTGTTTTTTCCCCCCTTGTATTTTGCAGGCTGACAACAGGCTTTGAGCAGGGAATTTGGGGCCCACTGCTGGGACAGGTAGGATTCGATGTCACCTGCTCCTCTGCTGGTCGAGGGCTCAGTATATGGCTATGTGGCCTTGCACGGGGTCTTAAGGGGTCTAGGTCACTTCTTTGTTTGCTAGCCTCTTTGCTTTTGCCAAAGAATGGGATGTAGAAGAGTCATTTTGTCTGTTTCTTTTCTCCAAAATTTAGTTGGTTCATTCGCTCATTGATTCATTCATTCACTTATGCAATAATTTTATAAAACACTTATCATGTGACAAGTACTGTGGTAGGGGCTTGGCATCAGTGATGAGCAAAAGATGTTGTGTGTGGGGGAGACAGAGAACTAACGGGTTAACAGCTGTAAATCATAAGCATCATTGCAGTTTGTGATGAAGGGAAAGACCAAGATACTCCTCCGGCAGGTGGTGGGGAAACCGAAGTCTGAAGCTTGTGAAGGGGTGAAGGGAGGAGCATTTGGGGTGGGGAACAGAGTGAGCAGGATCCCTGCGTTGCTGGAGGACTGAGAGTGCTCAGGCACCACGACGTTGTCATGTGGGAGGGTCAAGAGGGAGGAGAGCCGGGGCCAGGTCATGCGAGGTGGTGGAAAGGAGTTTACATGTTACCCAAAGAGTAATGAGAAGATGCTGACACATTTGCAGCAGGAGAGGGACTTGGTCCAATCTTTGTTGTTGTTTAAGTCAGGTTTGTTGGGATATAAATTCACCCCTTTCATCATGCTGTCCTGTGAGTCTCAACAAGTGCACACGATCAAGATCCAGAGGGTTCCATCACCCGCCGAAACGCCGTTGTGGACTTCGTAGTCAACGCCTGGGCGTCTGCCAGCCCCTGGCAGCCCCCGTCTGATTTCTGTCACAGAGATTAGTTTTGCCTTTTTCAGAAAATCACTGAAATGGAACGATCCGGGAGGTAACCCTTAGAGTCTGTCTTCTTTCACACGTCGTAATGCATCTGCCACCCACGCTGCTGCGGGCATCAGCGGTTTGCTCCCTTGATTGCCCAGGGGTTGTCTGTGGTTCAGACACCGCCACGTCACTGGTTTATCCAGCCACCTGCTGAAGGACCTGCGGGCAGGTTCCGGCTCTTTGCTGCCACGCACAGAGCTGCTATGAGCTTTGTGCTCAGGCTGGCGTTTCTGCCCCTCTGCCCTCACTCCCAGCCGATGCTCCATGCATATTTGCAGGGATTCTGGGTTTTATAGTAAAAATATGTTTAATGTTATAAGAAACTGCTGAACCCTTTTCCAAAGTGGCTGCACCATGGGATGTCCCCACGGGTGACACCTGCAGCCTCCAGAGCTCGGGCGTCAGTGTCTCATCTTGGTGGTCCGGGCAGGTGTCCAGTGGCCCCTCCCTAGGGCTTTGATTTGCATTTCCCTCATGACCAATATGTTGAGCATCTTTCCATCATGGGCTTCTACTATTATTGTTAAAACATACATTTTGGGTTTGGTAAAGGGAGCCAGAGGTCTGAGTCCTGGTCTCAGCTCAGCTGCTAGCTTGTGTGATGTTGGGCCAATGCCTTCCCTTCCTTTCTCTGCCGAATCTCCTGCGGTGTACTGGTGATAATAATGCTACACGGGGCTGTTGTGAGGACTGAGGTGACATGTAGGAAAGCACTTTGCAGCCACAGGTTCGCTGCATAGTCGTCGTTATAATTCCTAGCCATACCACCACTCTCCCCCTTGGTTTCTGCCACTGAACGTGGCAGACGTCCTCCTTCCTTCCTCACCTCGGCATGTAATCATGATGAAGTAAAAAGCCAAGATGGCCACAGAACTTTGAAGTTAGCAGGCTGCTTTCACATAGTTGCCCATTTTATTTTCTGAGATGAGGGAAAGGATGCTGATACACAGCAACCCATTCTTTTGGGAAAAACCATCCACCATTATCAGACCCTAATTCTGTGCCCCTACCGCCCATCCTCCATCCCACTCCTCCTGAACAATCCCGTGTTCCCACTTTCTCTGGCCAAGAACCTTGGAATCATCCTGGACTCCACCCCACTCTCCCTTACGCCCACGTTCAATCGTTCAGCAGGTCATGTGGCGCCATTTTTAAGATGGATCCAAAACCTTGTCATCGCCTCCATCGTTTGCACCCAGTCCAAGCCTCTCATCTCACCTGGACTGTTGCCATAGCTTGCTGATGAATTGTCTTCCAATCTTCCCTTGGCCCTGCAGTCAATTTACCAAATTGCAGCCAGAGAGTCCCCTCTCTCACCTGCCTGCCCTTTTGCCCAGGGTGAGCATCCTAGCACCCTGCCTGGGACCTTCTGCCCAGACCCATGGCTGCCCACTTGCTCTTGCACTCCATTTAGGCTCTGCTCAAAGGCCACCTCCCCAGATACCTACTGTCCCTTCTACCCCTTACCTGCTTCTGTTTCCTTCACTGCATGCAGCCCCAGCCAGCACATTATATACGTATTTGGTATTTAGAATCTGTCCCACCACTAGGATATCAGCCCGGAGCTATAGGATTTTCTGGTCTTGCTCATTGCCCCAATCCTGGGACCTGACCCGTGGCACATGTGGGGCCCAGGAATACTTGCTGAACAAATGGACACATGAAAGTCTCGATGAATCAAAGGGAAATTGGTAACAGCCAAGAGCTGTAGTGTCCTAGTGAGGAAGCGGTATCAGGAGGACAATTTTCTTCTGAAACCGTGGAGGAGTCAGAAGGTGGTCCCTGGAGGTCACATCATGCAGGTCCTGGTAGGATTCGCACTTAAGCAGAGGAGTCCAAATGGGGTGGACGAGATGACCCACTAGGATGAGAGAATAAAACGTGAAGGCTTCTATGGACTTTTGAATATCATTCTTTTGACATTACAATATGTGGATGTGTTTAACAGGATCTGTAGGAACGGCATCTGTGTATAATCTCTAAACAAGGAGACAAAATTATTTACAGATGAAGATGTGCAATTAGAAAAGTTGAAAGGCTTGTTCTAGAGCAGTGCTTCTTAACCAGGGGTGATCTTTAGGGCTGTCAGATAAAATACAGGAAGCCTGAGTAAGAAGGGATTTTGAAAATTTGCTTTTAAAAAGGGGGTATAAGTATATCTCAAATATTGCTTGGGATATACTTATACTGAAAATGACTTGTTTGTCTGAAATTCAGGTTTAACTGGGTGTCCTATGTTTTTATTTGCTAAATCTGGCAGCCTTATCCCCACTTTTGGGACCATGACTTTGTCTGGTGGACAGAGGGCTGCTACCCAACACCCCACACATACCCTCACAACACAGAAGGAGCCTGCCCCAGATGGCATTTGTGTTCAAACTGAGGCCCTCCTCTAGAGGAAGGACAGTTTCGTGGTGTGGGTGGCTCTCTGGTCCTTGTAACACGCAGGGTAAGGGCCTTCCTGTGTGGTGGGCTCACAGTCTGCTCCAGAAACCAGAAAAGTAGAACGGCTACTGCCCAATTGCCAGCTCACTGGCTGCAAGGGTTCACAGTAAAGTTTTATTTGAGGAAAGGAGTATCAAGAACTGTTAGATGGGCCCTATGGGCGAAGGGCGATGGCTAGTTATCATGAGAAATGCCACACTTTTTCCAGCCTCTTTGTTTTAGAGTGTAGGTCCCCCCACGCAAGTGATCCATACACGTAGTGTTAAAAGTCTAATAGGATGTTATTTCCTACAGAACAGCCCTTCCCGGCTTATCTTCCCACCTCAAATCCTGCTTCCTAGGTAGGGGTAATTACTCTTAACTATTTTAGTTGTTCCTTCTAATTTTTTTCACTAAATATACATATTTTGCTTTTATTTCTACTTCTTAATTTTTTTTTACAAATTTTCTCTCTTTTACACAACTCCCCACCCTAAATATTCACATTCCTGCAACTTCCCCCCAGTCCTCCTTGATTAAATCAACATCTAGTGTGTGGATTATTGTGAGCTCTGTAAATAATGTCCACACCAAGCTGCATAATGTGTCTTGATTACATTCCTTTTCTCGTATAACTTTTTGCTTTCTTTGGGATTCACGAATGCTTCTCTCCCACTTGCTTAGTTTTCTATGTACTGGCCCTCTGTCTTAGCTCCGTGCCATTTAACTCAACTCTAAGACGTCCCTCCAAATAGACAGAAGAACAGTTTATCAGTTCCATTTTCCTTCACATACTTCTCTCAATCCTTGCCGAGTGCTCTTCAAGCGTACCCCAGAGCCCTCTCAGCTTCTTTCGGCTGCTCTCCCTCCTTGCAATTCCTGCCTTTCTCTGCTGGTTGGAAGCACTGTTTCCTGAATCTCATGTCTTCTCTTCTCTTGATGTTCTCCTTAAGAACTTGCGAATCTGAAAATGTCCTTATTTTGCCTTCACACTTGATACCTTGTCTGACTACAGAATTCAGGGTTAAAAGTAATTTCCCCGTGAATTTTAAAGACACATCTTCACTGTATTCCAGCATCTGGGGTTGCTGTTGAGCAACAAATGATATCTGATTTCTTATCGTCTGTGATTTGTTTTCTCTCTGGAAACTTCTAGGATCCCTCTTGATGCCAGGTTTTCTGAAATATCATGGTGATAAGCTGTAACATGTGTCTCTTCTGATAAATTGTCTGGCAACTCAACAATGTCTTTGACTGAAGATTTATTCCATTCAGTTCTGGGAAGTTTTCTTTCATTATTTCTTTTGTTATTTTGTGTCCTCTAATTTCTGTTGCTTGGGTCTTGGGCCTCTGGGGTTGATCCTTTCATTTTCATATCCTATTTCCCCTATTTTTAACCTCTCAATCTCTCTTATCTTCTTACTAGTTGTCAACATTCTGTCTAGTTTCCTCAACTATTTTTTCCTACTTTTCCATTTTGTTTTGTTTTATTTTACTAATATACTTTAAATTTCCAAGATTTAAAAAATTATTTAAACATTTTTTTCTTTCTTATAATTCTGTGTTCCTACTTCATCAATACATTGTTTTCTTCTGGAGGTTGTTAAATATGCTTTTTCTGAAACTCTCTTTTTCTCCTTGCATTTTCTCTTTTCTGTTACTTGTTTTTTCTTTCTCTTTTTGCCCTCAATTATTTTGAGATTTGATCTTTGTCTCTTTGTGATGTCTTCACTCAAGATGCAGTGGTCCCTAGCTGACCATCATTCTTAGACTGGGCATAAGAAGGCCTGCACATTGGCTCTGTGAATAAGCAGGGCTTGTCGCTGAACTCTCAGGAAGGCCAGGACACAAAGACTAATTGTTTCACTGGACAATTCCCAAATGTCAGATCTATGGTCATTGCTCTTGGGATGACATTTTTTCTGGAGTGCGGTTCACCAATTTCCATCTGAAGATAGAGAGGTGTAAGCCTGGCATCAGACACCAGCAATGAGTGGGAGAAAGGGGCTCAGAGTGGAGGTGTGGCAGGTAAGGGTTGATTGATTGATCAGTTGAGACAGCTAGTGCTTACTTTGCATTATGCCTTGGATACCCCAACTTAGAACGAACCCCCTGCTTATGCTAGGGTTGGGGAAGGATTGTTGATTTGGGGTGGGGAGGAATGGGGTCTAACCAGTGTTCTGGTTTCCCCCTTAGCCCACACACCCATCATCAGGGATTCTTGATGCCTTCTCTTCCTAAGGTAGAGGCTTTCTATCTGAACCAGCTTGTTCTAGTGGGTGTCTCTCTCTGCAGGCACTGAGGTTCCAAGTTCCTCAACTCTGCTCTCAGTTACCTGGACTCCTCAGCTTTCTTTCCACTTGTCTTTCATCTTTATTCTGATGATGTCTACTTTTTAGCTCTTTTACTTCTGATAGGTTTGTGCCTTCTATTCTTTTATTTCTGTTTTGATTTTGTTAAGCAGCAGAAAAAGTGGCCTGTGTTCAGTCAGCCAAATTTAACCAAAAGCTAGCTTCTTTTCCAAAATTTCCAGTTATATCTAAGAGAAAGTCTCAGTTAGGTATTATTATAACTTCCTCTCAAAAAGCTGTGGTCACTCTTTCTAATGAAGAAAGAGAAAAAGCCACAGGAAAGCAGGAACATCTAGCTAGAATTTAATAATAGTGTATTGTTTTTATCATATTTTATCTTTATGGGTTCCCTGATGTTTTTTAAGCTAATGATACTAATTTTTAATTGGTAGTAATGACACAAAATTTTTTTAAATAAATTTATATCTTTAAGAAATGGATTGATTTTGAAGAAACATGTTGCATGAATAACAAGGTAGATATGATGGAGATTTGGCAAATGTCATAAGGGTGCTACACGAATGATTGGTGTTTGGGAAACCCTGAAATAGTACAAAATGCCTTGTACTGTTGTTGAGCAGACCTGGGTTCTAACCCCAGCTCCACCTGTATTCGCGGTGGGCCCTCCTGCCACCTGTTACAGTATCTTTTTGAGAATCTATAGGTGTGTGGAGTGTGTTTTGAAAATTGCTGCCCTAGGAGCTCAGTTATGAGTGCATGTTTCTGATGGTCACCCCAGCCCCAGCCTGCCCCGGCACATCCAACAGTTATAAAAGCAAGAGACATACCTTTAAATCTGTCAGGACTACACATGGGAAGGTCAGGTTCACGATATCTGCTTCAAAGTGCACATATTTAATAATAGTAAAAACAGTATTTTTTAACTCCTATCGCCAGGCATTGTACCTCCATCATCTCTAATAAATATTGTCCTCAAATGCCAGTCTGTAAAAAATGTTTATGCTCTGTGGTTAAATAAAACAATTATAAAATGTTTATAAGTTTGTGTAAGATCCACAGCTGCAGAGAAATGCTTTTTATCCTGAGATTATGTCTTTTTTATTACTTGATAAAGTGATAATGATAGTAGAGGGCAATGATTTTTATTTTTGTTATTTAAAATGTAGAAATAAAAAATTACCATCCTTACATTAGACCAAAAATTCTTCTGAAAATTTTACTGATTTTTGGACATCTGATTCTAGCCAGAGTAACAGGAATGGGATCTACCTTCCTACTGTAAACAACCAGAAAACCGGATGAAATGTTCAAAGCAGTCTTCACTCATTGGACAACAAACAGGGTTAGGCACAAAACAAACAAGGGCTGATGAGTGCACAAGCTCACTGCAGGGAGTGGATGACATAGAGGTGGCGGTCTCACTGAGTGACGGAGACGGAAATTGGAGTTCAGAAAGGCCAAATTAGCAAGAATTGGAGGACAGAGTGCCAGAGAGGAGAGAGCTCAGGCAGGAGCTCCGGAGATCTGCAGAGAGGCCCCACAGGTTCTGGCCGAGTGCTGGTGTGCACATGTGTATGAGAAACTATGGAAGGCTGGGAAAGAACTGCCCAAAGGAGCAGGCAGAATAATCCTTGGAACTCACACCAGGCTGGGGATAGTTTGTTTACCCCAGTCAGGGTGGAAAAACCTTATCATATAATGGGATTGATAGAATCCTCAAAAGAGTCTTTTCTAAATAATGGTGGTAAATTTGCGTTAGCCTAACTCTGTACCGGGCCCACCCTAATGTCATTTAAAGCAAGCCTCAGAAGGATCTACTTAACCACACACCAGAACACTATTTAAAGGAGTACAACAGAAGCCAGAAAGCAAAAATGAACATTCACAATGTCTGGGATTCAATTTTTTAAAAAATGCACCAAAGAGCAGAAAATTCAGACTCATAATCGAAAGAAAAATAAATCAACAGACAGATACCTAGAAGTGGCAGAAATGATTGAATTCACAGGCAAGAATATTAAAATAGCTATTAAAGATAGGCTCCATGTGTTCAAGAAGGAAGAAGAATACACAATCATGAAGAGAGATAAGAGATATAAAAAAGTCACAAATAAAACTTTAAGAAATTAAGATTTAATAATATCTGAAACGAAAAATACACTGGATGGGATTCACAGCAGATTAAACATTATAAAAGAAAAGATTAGTGAGTTTGGAGGAATAGAAACTATTTGTATCAAAAGAGAGAAAGAAGACTAAAATACCAAAACAACAGAACCTGGCGACCTTTGGGATAATATCGAGTCTTCTAACCTATATATAATTAGAGCTCTAGAAAGAGGAGAAAGAAAGGCAAAGACAAAAAAAAAAAAAAGGTTTTTCTACATTTGTCATAGGTCCAAAGGTCCAAAGAGCTGAATAAACCCCATTTAGAATAAACAACAAGAAAGCCACATCGAGGCATATTATAAACAAATTGCCAAAAACCAGTAGTAAAAAGAAACCTTAAAAGCAGCCAGATAAAAATGACCCACTATGGACAGAGGAACAAAACTGTGAGGGGCGGCTGATCTCTTGCCAGAAACCATGCAAGCCAGAAAACAATGGGTAAGCACGTTTAAAGCACTAAAAGGCTGGTGCTGATTGGGTGTGGGGGGAGGCACCTTGTCAATAGTGATTAAATCACCCCGTAAAAATATGCTTCAAAATTGGAGATAAAATTAAGACTGTTTTAGACAAACAAAAACTGTTAGAATTCATTCTCACTTGTTTCATTTCATTGTCAGAAAATCTGCTCTATAAGAAATGTAAAAAGGGGTTCTTCCAGGAGAACAGAAATGAGTCCAGATGGAAATTTAGGTCAACACAAAGCAGGGAGGAAGGCCAGAAATAGTAATTATATCGGTAAATGTAAAAGATATTTCCACTGTTTTAGATCTCTTGAAATCATAATTCTCTGTTTAAAGCAAAAATAATAACAATGTATATTGGGGTTCATAGTATCTGCAGAAGTGAAATATATGACAACAATTGCACAAAAGATGGGAAGGAGACATTGGATTAGATTTTTGAGTGATTCTTACACCATAAGTGATGGGGGATAATATCTGAAGATAGACTGTGATAAGTTATAGATGTATATTGTAACCTCTAAAACATTCAGTAAAAAATAAAAAATTAAGGTGCAGCTAATAAGCCCATAATGGGGATAAAAGAATATCATTAAAATAAAATCCTCAATTAATCTGAAATAGGAAAAAACAAAAACAAAGGACAGATGGGGCAGAAGGAAATCCAATAACAAGGAGATAGATTTAAATCCAACTGTATTTATTACAGTTATAAATAATTGCATTAAATATAAATTGTCTAACACTCTAACTTGAGACAGAGATTGCAAGATAAGATAAAGAAGCAAGACTCAAGTAAATGTTACCTAACAAAGTGCATTTTAAATGGAAAGGCACAAATATGGTCAAAATAAGAGGATGGAAAAAGGGATAGCTAACACTAATTGACAGAAAGTTGCAATAGCTGTATTAAGAACAAACAAAGTAAACTTTATTTAAAGAAAGATTTCCAGGGATAAGGAAGTCAATTCATCAAGATAAAGGGGTCAATTCATTAAGAAGATGCAAATGTTAAATATAGTGTTAAATATGTATATTTCTAATAATGGCTGCAGGATACATGAAGCAAAAACTGATAGAACTGAAAGGAGAAATAAAGAAATCACATTATAGCTGAAGATTCCAATACGCCTGTCTCAGTCAGGTTCAACCAGAGGAACAGAACTAGTAGGAGGTTTGTATGTATCAAAAAGTACAAGAAATTATTGGCTCACGCAATGGCGGGGCTGGCCAAGCAGGTCTGACAGCAGGCTGACATGAGTGCAGGCATGGCCAACGCTGTTGTTTATAGGAGCAATTTCTTCCCTCCCCGGGGAAGCCTCAGCCCAGCTTTTAAGGTCTTCTGAATGATTATGCCGGGCCCAGCATCATCTCCCTCATTTAAAGTCAACTGATTAAGGACTTTAACCACACCTGCAAAACCCTGTCACAACCGCACCTCGATTAGTGTTTGGTTAGATAATGGAGGACGGTAGCCCAGCAAAGCAGACACATCAGCAGCCATCACAACCCTCTCCCAACAGCTGACAGAACAAGCAGACAGAAACTCGGGGAGACAGGGAAGGCTTGAAAAGCTTGATCAGTTAACTTTACCTCGTAGGCATTTACAGAACAACAGCAGAGCACGCAGGACACATTCACCCAGATGGACTGTCGTCTGGACCATAAAATAAATACCAATAAATTAGGAAGATGAGAACCATACAAAGCATATTTCCTGGCCATGACGGGATTGGTTTCAAAGAGGCCAGGAGGCCTCTCCAGGACCAGGTGGCTAGGAAGTGGGAGAGCTAGGACCGGAACACAAACCTTCCTCACTTTTTAAAGCTGCATCCACTTCCCGCTACCCCAGGCCGCTGACCCAGCTACTGGAGAGGGAGAGGGTCTGCGCCTGGTGGACGGGAGACGGCCGGCGCCCCGCACCAACTGCACCTCATGATCTCATAAAATGTTTAAAGTTGCTGGTGATCCTGGGTTATTAGTACCAGACTGCACAAACACTTGCAAATTTCAGCCTCGCATCCATCATCACGAAGGGCCTCACGCGCTCCACCCCTGGGGTGATTTCGTCTTCAGAGACGCCAGCATGAACTGACACTCCTGGCGTGTCTCTCCGAAGGACCCAGAGATGCAGTGGAGAGAACATGATGAATTGGACCGGGGCCACCGGGAGAGCTGGCTGGGGATCCTGTGTCCTTTCAATCAAAGTTCAGAGGCCTCAGAGAAGGAGATTTGTTCTGCAAGGCCAAGGAGCATGGCCAGGACTGTCCGGTACACTCCAGACACTGCCAGAATTCCCTCCAACAGAGCACGGGACAGTGGGGGCAGTGGGGTCCTGAGCCAACTCAGAGAGCTCACACACCACCCTCTCTCCTATGAAATAATAGAGCAGGTCCTACTTCGAAACCATAGCTGAGGGGAATATTAAGGTGGGGACGGTTTTTATTGTTATCATTGCATCTTCGTCCCCTGGGCAGGTTTCTGAGCTGTCTGTGGTAGGTAGTTCTATGACCTTTCAGTCCAATCACAGTCTGATCATCTATCAAAACTCACAAACGACCAGCTCATCATCTTGCTTATTATCTGCTTCTATAGTAGGTTTGAGTAAAAAGTGGCTTTGAAAAAGGGAATCCAAACAGATGTTACATGCAACATGTATGTAAACTATAGATGATGAAATGACGGGTTCTCGTGCGCTGCCCTAAAAACTTTGGCAAGACAGGGGCATGATTTGTTCACATGTGGCATATGGTGAAGAAGCTCTTATTTCAGAACCACGTGAGCTTTTCCAAGGTCACAGAAATCGCAGAGGAGAGGGCTTCCATGTACTTATCCGGTGATTGGCAGGTGATAATGTTTTATTGGAGCAGAAACATTTCCGGACTAATTCATTCCTTCACTCATGTGGATAAAAGAGGGGGGTGGTCAGGGGAGAGAATGAGAAAATAGAAGCAGATTAGAGGGGCTAAGGTGAACTCATTTGCCAAACTACACATACCATGTGCCCAACTTCCATAGCTAAAATGAAATGTTGAATTAATCACAACAAATTAAAACACTATTTATTGAAGGATGGATGGCTCCAACTTTTTGTAACTCATGGAATGTCCTCTATTCCTCCTATTTTCCTCTCTCTGCTCCCCAGTCCTCATTCCCCACTGGCAAATGAACTTGTTTTTCTTGCCATGTGAGTCTATTGAAATCACAATACTAGTTATATTGGAAGCAACAGGCTCTAATGTTTCTCTGAAAGAGAAAAAGGTGTCAGTTCTCCGCGCTGGCGTTCCCAGATATGGCCCCAGGGATGTGCCATCGACACCATGCTTTTAGCTTCTCCTGCCATGGTCACTCACAGTCAAGACTTAGCCAGTCTTTTTTTTATCAGAGCAAAGTGAACTGGCTCACCAAATTCTTTCCACATTTAACCTGCCACCTGGCACAGTTCTTACGGAGGTAGCATTGACTCTTGCAGTCAGAGCTTCTGAAAGCGCCTCCGGCTGTAACTTAGGCAAGAGGCGACTCTGACTGTTTATTTGCTCTTAGAGGAGATTTGTGGCTTTTCAATCCTAATTACATTGGCCAAACCACTGACACCACCTCGTTGCCCACTCCCACTGCCACGTGATACAGAATTAGAAGTGGGAGGGGAGAACTGGCCCTTAGACATGGGCAAGAGGAGAAGGGATTTGGGGAGGTGATGGCTGGGAGAATAACAGGGAGGGTTTTGGGGGACGCTCTGGTAAAATGGGCTCTGGGGGATGGGCTGTGAGAACTGCAGAGAGAGAAAAGAAGGGATGCTGCAGGTTATGAACTGGGCACCTTCAAAGTGCTCTGAAGGGCTGGGATAAAAGGGGCTGTGCCCGGAGGGGACGGGACAGGCCCTTCCCAAGGGTACAAATGTGAAGGACCAGTGTCACCCACTCCTTACCCTCAGGAGGACACCACAGTTTTCCAGCAGAGGAGAGAGCATGAGATGAACTTTTGTCGGCTTTCTGCCTGTTTTCAGTATACCCAGGAGTCTGTTTTAAAAAGGAGTTTCAAAACTTACTATGTCAGAAAAGCAAAAAAAGGGATATTTTCTAAAACAAATAGTCATTGCCTAGCATTTTTGGTGTAGACTTGGGTTTTCCTATATGTTAGGATTGTTTGAAGAAGGAACACACTGCCCCAGAGGAAGAGGACAATAATGACCATTCATTCGTTAAAGTCATTACTGGGTTAGAATCGCAGCCTTGCCTTACTTAGCCAGAGGGCACTGACCACTGTCTCCTCCTTTCAGAGTCACAATTCCTGTGTTTCCACAGACCCACTGGGTCAGACCACTTACCAGAGTCTGCAACCCATCTCACCCCATCCTAAGGTGAATATATCATCATTTAGGCCAGGCTGATAACCTGTGTTTGTAATTCTGTCTATAACAGTGACTCTCACGGTGGTGGCGGGGGCAGGGGGCGGTGTCCCTAGACCAGCAGCATCAGCATCACCTGGGAACTTATTAGAAATGCAGATTATCAGCACCCCCTTCCCCAGATCTGCTGAATCTGAAGAGCTGGGGGTGGGCCTGGCCACCTGCTTTTTAACAAGCTCCCCAGGTAATTCTGACACAGCGTGAGAACTTTTGGTCCATTTTAAACGGGTGAATTTTATGCAAGTGAATTACATCTCAATAACGATCTCAAAAACATAAGTAGGAAGATAGACTATCTGAAGCATACATGATAATAATATATTGTGTGGTTTATAACATGCAGAAATAAGTAGATGAGAACAATAGCACAAACAATGGGAAGGAGGATGTCAATGTATATAATGTGTTATACATTATATACTGTTATAAATGTGTTATACTTTGTGTGAAGTGATAGAATTTTAAAGTTGTATTTTTAAGCTTTATTGAAACCACTAAAAATTAAGAAATATAACATGGAAGGCAATAATAGAGATAAAATAAAATCATAAAAAATAATTCAAAAATACTCAAATAATCTAAAAAGTTTTAGAAAGAACAGAAAGACAAATTTAAAATAGGCAGAAAAATGATAGATTTAAATTTAACATCTCAATGAAAAGTAGAGATTATGAGATTGTGTAAGAAAATAAGACCCAGCTATATGCTGTCTCCAAAACAAAATATAACAAAAACCAACTCCCACCATTTTAGACTTAAAAACATATGTAGATTGGAAGTAAAAGGGCAGAAAAAGTTATACCATAAAAAGAAAGATGGAGTGGAGGTGTTAGCATTACATAAAGTAGGCGTCATAATAGGGACTATTACTAGAGAGGAAGAGGGACATTTTATAATAATAAAAGTGTCATTATGCAGGAAGACATAACAATAATAAATGTGCTTTCAGCCACGCATAAACTAAAAAGGAAAGTAGAAACTGAAAAATTCACAAATATAGTTGAAAACATCAGTACTCCTCTCTGTAAATTATAGAACAAGTGGACAGAAAGTTGGTTAGGACGTAGAAATCCTAATCACAATATCACCCAAGTTGATCTAATTGACATTTATTGGACAGTTCTCCCTATTATCAGCAGAATACACATTTTTACAAGTACACATGGAACATTCACCGAGCTAGACCATGTTCTGGGCCATAAAACAAATCTCAACAAATTTAAAAGAAACAAAATATGTCATCCGGCCACAATAAATTAAAGTAGAAATCTATATCTAATCCTATATCTAAAATTTACAAATATTGGCAGTTAAACAATATACTGTAAATAGCACATGGGTCAAAAAATTAAAAGAGAATTAGAAAAAAGTTAATTGATGAGAGAAAACATAATATATGACAATTTGTAGGATGCTGACAAGGCCATACTTAGAGGGAAATTTATACCATTCAGTGTACATGTTGGAAAAGAAGGAAGTTCTCATATCAATAATCTAGGCTTTTACCGTTAAGATCCTTAACGGCAAAGGAAGAGGACTGTAAATTCAAAATAAGCAGAAGAAAGGAAGCTATAAAGAGCAGAAATCAATGACTTTGAAAACAAAAAATAATAGAGAAAAACAACATCGTCAGAGTTGGTAGTTTGAGCAGAACAACAATTTGATAAGCCTGTAGCCAGACTGATCCAGGAAAAAAAAAAGTCACAAATTAACAGCATCCACATGAAAGAGGGACATCACTACAGATCCCGGAGACATGAAATGGAATCGTAAGAAATATAAGAAGGGAATATTAACCTTTGTGACAATGGATTTAATAACATAGATATAAAAAACGAATTTCTTGCATGACATACTATCAAACTCAGCACCGGAGAACGAGGTGGTCAGTAAGAAGGAGAGCTCGTTGTTGCTGTCCACTTTGTCTGTTTGGGGGGAACAGGAAAGGTGTTCCGCAGGAGGAGGTGACCCCAGGAGAATGGGGGAGAAGAGGTGTTCTAGGCAGACGGGAAAGCACAAGGTGGCGGAGCATGTGTGGGAGCACGTGTAGAGCACAGGGAGAGAGCTGGGGCTCAGACCCCACGTTTCTGAGCTCTGGTCACTGTGGTGGTGGTGGTGGGGCCCATCTAAAGCTCTCGGACTCAGGGCAGAGCTAAAGTCCATGCCTCCTTTGCTCCAGCTAAGGTTTTAGCTGTGCCCTAGTTTACTTCCATCTTCATCAAGTGACTCCGTGTGTGCTCAGACGCAGTCCCAAGACTGCTCCTTGGAGAAATGACACCCCAAATCTCAACAGCCCTGCCAATAGGCCAAACCTCTGTGAGCCAAAACTGTCATCCCACCGTTGTGAATTTGTCGTAGATCATAGGTGGGAACAAGAGTTCACTCTGCCTGTTAAAACTGCCTGTAAAGTAAGAGAAAGTGACGGCTGCGTGAGGGGAGAATGATGGCCCCTGTGCCTCTGGGAGTGCCTCACCACTGCTGGGATGGGTGGCAGCACCACGCGGTGGGAGAGGAGGAGCGGCTAATAACCTTTCCTCTTCTCTAACTCACTTTATTGTTAGAATACAGTATGTAATGCATATAGCAATACGTATGTGTTAACTATTGACGTTATCGGGAAGGCTTCTAGTCAACAGCAGACCGTTAGTTAAGCTTTCGGGGAGTTGAAAGTTATGTGCAGATTTCGGCCTGTGTGTAGGTGGTCGGCTCCCCAACCCCTGCGTTGTTCAAGGGTCGGCTGCATTTTAGAGCTGTCTCTGATATTTATTCAACCAGATACCATTAGGATATGGGTGCTAAGCCCTAATGTTCTCTAATTGCTCAAACTTCTGCCAGGAGCATCCTGTTTTTTCCATCCTATCTGCCTAGGACACACTTTTGACCGTTTCCAGCTTCCTGCTCCTACCTGGGAGGCTGAACAGAGATGCTAAATGCAAAGGGGGCCTGGCTGGTGAGACTTTCATTCCAGGCTTTCCAGCGTGGGGGTTTTGCCACATTTGGGAAGGAGCCCAGACAGATGAGGATTTATCCAACTGAGCTTTCCCCCTGAAAGCTCACCCATTATTGAGCAAACCTGTTTTCCCGAAGATGCTAACCCTCCTTCCCGCGTCCCCCAGCCGAGCTCTTCGGCAAACCAGGCTGATGTAACAGGAGGCAGAACTCAGCCTCATTGTACCCCTGTGTCCGGGGCAGCAGAGATGAGAGGCTTCGTGGAAACCAGTGCTGGGAGAGAACCGAGGCAGGTGTGGTGCACGCTGATCAGCTGACAAAATGCTGCATCTTCTGGGAGAGGACTCAAGCCAGCCGGTCTTCGGGGAGGGCTCTAACTGTTCTGAGGCGGAGGAGCTCCAAACCAGCACACCTCTGCCCCGGGCCTGGTGCAGACCGCCAGGAAGCTCTGCGTGCCACGTCGTGGTCCTTCCTCCCGCACGGGAGGCAGAGCCGCATGCCACTGACTGATTAACAAGGCTCCATTTTAAGAAAGACTGCTCCCCGTCCTGGTTACCCAGGCCATTCTGGGGTGACTCTGCAGCCTGACTTGTCCCCACCTGGCAGTGTGAGGAAAAGGGGACCAGATCCAGCGACAGAGGAAGGAGCATGATGAAGAAGCAGCAGGGCTGCCGTCTGCCTGCCGCTGGAAAAACCCCTTGGAAAGGAGGAGGACTCAGCAATTTCACGTATTTTTCCTGCCATCCCCCAGCGATGCAGCCAACATGAAAGCTATTTTAGCCAGAGACTGGAAAGAGAAAGGCAATTTTTCTTGGCCACATAGTCTCAGTTTCCTCTGCTTTGGCACTGGGTCTGTTTATTCTCCTCACTCCTGAGCGCAGTGGGGCCTGAGCCTGCGGGTCTGCTGCCGTGGGCGGGGGCCTCTCTCCACCCACGCCCGTGTCACCTTCCCGTCAGTTGGAGTCACCTCTGAAAGTGCCACTGCTCACACAAGCAAACAACCGGTGAGGAAAGAGAAAACTCCACGACCACATGGACCGCTCTCATGAGCTGTTACTTCAGAGTGGGCTGGAAAGTGCCAGACACTTGAGATCGCCGTGATGTTGTTTCCACAATCTTGTCATTAAGCAGCTGCTGCTGATGGATTTACTCAGGGGACATTCCCTCTCGCTGGCCCCCGCATGCACGAACACACACACACACGCACAGGCTCACACAGACTCGCACACAGAACACACGTTCACACTCATACACGTGCACACACACTCATGCGCTCACATGGACTCACCCAGACAGAAACACTCCTGCTCACACATCCGCACACACTCACACTCACATGTGCTGTCCTGGGGATAAATGGAACAATAGAAGAATCCTAAGCTCTTAAAGTATAAAAACGGCTCCACCAACAGCAGATCTTGTTCATTATTATTATTCTGAATCAAAGTATATTAGGTTCCCGGGCACCAGAAGGGGCGTGGGGTACTGGCCCGGGTGACTCTCCTCCTGGGAGGACACGCTCGCAACTCCAGGTCTCAGCGTTCGAGGGCTTCCTCTTCCCGGTGGGACACTGGGTTTGTCAGAGGACCTCGGTCAGGTTATGCTGATGGATATCTACACTTGGCCTTTCTCCCCCTTTCCTTATAAATCAGCCAGTAATGGGAGCCTGTACACTTCGCCAGAAGCCTCTGGAAACAAGAGCTGCTCTTCCCCCGGCCAGCCTGGGGGGTGGTGTGCGGGGACCTGGCCGGGCCCACTGCAGGCCCCCCTCAGGGATGTGTGCGGGGGCGGGAAGGTGAGCCAGGCTCGCATCACGTGCCGGAGGGCGGATTTCGGCGCCAGCGCCTCAGAAGCATTTAGCCGCAGGGGTGCTGGCCGTCTTTTCTCCCAGAGAGGACCAGCTGGGGCGAAGAGTCAGAAGATAGCCCTCAGAATGAGTGCCAGCCGTGGTCCTCCCAAAACACGGCGGGCCCCACTTGTCCTAACAGAAGATAGCTCGATCCAAGTGGCGTGGGCCACTGCTAGGAGGTGCCAACCAGGGCGTGAGGGCTGCATGTATTCAAGTCCCTTTGTGTCGGAAAAATGTATGCAAACTAAAATAAACAGTGCCTCTCTGGGAGGGCGCCTCAGATTCTGGCTGGGGAACACGGCTGGCCAAAGGATGGGAGGAAGTAGCCGTGACAGAGTGGGGTGACTTCCAGCAGCACTGCTGGGAAGACAGACCCTCAGGGACACTACTCTGTGGACGTTCACGGGACTCCCCGGGGTGGGGACAGGCTGGCGGGGCATCCGATAGCAGGATTTGTCGTGGAGGAAAGTTCTAATGACCCAGCAGCGGGGCAAGGGGGGAGGCCCTGGAGGGAGACAGGGTGTGGGAGGTGCCCTCTGTCGTAAAGAGGAGCCACTGGGAGCCTGACCTGCAGGTCAGGTCCAGCTGAGGTCCCTGCCCAAGAGTGCTGGGACGCAGCCCTGCAGGCTGGTGAGCCCTAAGCAGACACAGCAGCCGTGGTTGCCCAGGAGGCTTCGGCCTTGCCAGGTGTTGTCCAGGAAAACCCTTCAAAGCTGAGAGCATCTCAGGTCTTCTCAGGGACCCCAGCAGCCCAGTGCCCTAAGAGACCACCCCCCTAGGGACACCGCACCTGCCCCAACACATCGTTGCAGTCTCATGTTCGACCTGAGAACACACGCGTCCTGTGAATAACCAAAATCTCTTAGAGAAAAGTACAGATTGTATTGAATAGGGGAAGGAAAAGCTCCATGTCTCATAAACGCAGCACGTCACAGCACCTCCGTCATTAGGACACCACTAGGTCATGCCAATTAAAATCATACAGGAAAGTCTGCCTCACTCCGCTGGATGATGGTTTTTGTGGTAATAGATTATCCACCACGGACTTGACGACGCTGCCCCCCCCACCCCCCCAGAGTTTATTTAGGTTTTTTTTTCTTGAAGTCTCTGTAAATTGAATCTCAGCAATGCTGAGAGAATCCCCAATGCGGTTTATAGAAACAGTTTGAAGTAGTCCAACTTATTTCCAGATTGCCTGCATTTATTTTTTTTTCATCTCGTAAAATCAAAACCAGACAGAATGCTTTATTAAAATGCAGTGCCTAATGCTAATTTTTTTTCCCATGGCTAATGGAACAGGTCCCAACTTTTTCGGTCTCTGTATGTTTATCTTGGAGTGTCTCGAATCTCGTCTATTGATCCTCTTTCTCCTCCTCCTGTGCTGCTGCCTGTCCCTTCCCCCACGGTGGGGTCTCCGCGAAGGGGCTGGGCAGGCAGGCAGGGTGGGCAGGGGTGGCCATTGTGATGACGTGGACCCTCCTGCAGGGTCTGTGGCCTCCACCCCGCTGGGCTCTGCTTCTCTCTCACAAGCCTCTGGCTTCTGTCTCACCATTCCTCATTCTGTGACCCCATTTTCACTTTGGAGCTCTGGTCTGGCGCTGAGCTGATTCACACTCACTGTCTCCAAGCAAAACATGGGTGTTCGTACCCCCCACTTTTGCCCAACTGTCACCCCACCCGAGCGCCCTCCCTCACTGGCCTGGAGGCTCCTGATTTTCCTTCCAACGTCCAATTCCTATTTCACCTCTTCTGAGACACCCCATCCACCCCAACACCACGAGCTGCTCCCTTCCCTGAGCTCCCATGTCCTGTGCACCCCATTATCATAGCATCTGTCACACTGTCAGGAGCCATCTGTCCTCTGTTTCGTGCATAGCTGTCATCCTGAGTGCCAGCTCCCATAAGTTGCCCGGACTGCTGTGTTGGGAAGGATTCTGAGGCTGAGTATGACATCTTGTTTGGTGGTGTCGTTGTGTGCAAGGAAGGGGGAAGTGTCAGCTGCTAGACAGACATCTGCCAACCACGGCTAGACCTCGCAGTGCTCACACCTGTTAGAGTGTCAGACTCCGCCGGAGGACTTGCTAAGCACAGATTCCTGGGCCCGCGCCCAGAGCTTCTGATACAGGAGGACTGGACGGGGCCCCAGCAGTTTCACTTCTAACAAGCTCTCAGGGGTTGTCAGTGCCACTGGTCTCCAGGCTGGGGGACGCTGACACTTTTCCCAGGCCCTGTTAGAAATGCAGACCCTCACTCTGCCCAGACCTGCACGAGAGTCTGCATGTTAAAAGGCCCCCCAGGTGGCTCCTCTGTGTGTCAAAGTGGGCGAAGCACTGGGTTAGACCCTAATCTCCCTGCATCGAGGACCAGCTATTGCTCATCATCATCTCTTCTTGTGTCACCAGCAGCCTCTGCACCTGGGAGGCGCCTCATGCATGCTTGTAGGATGAACGCTCAGTAAGACAAGCATTGCCTCATTTTTCCTTTTGAAAACAAAGAAACATCCCCCCCCCAAACTTACGTATAAGATGTTTTCTGCCGAAGGGAGGAGGATGCTCTATGAAAAACGCTGGAAGCGCATTGCTTATACAGTAGCCCTTTTTGCAGTTTTTGAAAGTTCAAGGAATTGTCGGTTCAGCAAACACATGTAAAATAAAATCAGGCCACACCAGTTCAATTCCACCTTTCTTAGACCTTCCAGAGCGTGACTGCCAACTGTCAACTCTGCAGCAACAAGGTCTGAATTCCCTTTTTAGAACAGCAGCGGAGAGAAGAGCCGGAGGATAAACATGGCAAAGCCTGGACACCACACCCAAGCAGTCGAGGGGTACAGAGGTTTCGGGGGGTCGTGGCCATTCACCACGGTTGGCTTCTCATGGCGCCCTCTGCTCAGTCGGGGAGGGGTGCTGGGCCGTGCAGGCACACACGATCCAGAGAGGATATGGGGACTCCTCTCCGGAAAGCACTGGGCATGCTCACCCACGCAGCATGTGTCTGCTGTGCTCCTCCTGTGTGGGGGGCCCTGGGCTAGGCCCTGCGGAAACGCTCACGTAGGGGGGATTGTGTCTCGTTCTAGTTGTCACTGTAGAAAAAGCCACAGAAACATTAGCCAGGCAGGAGGGAAGCAAGGTCCGGAGAACTTTCGAGAGCCTCGTGCACAGTTTCTGACCTCCCGCCCCCACCCTGCTGCTGACTTGACTTATCCCTGTCTGGTTAGTGCATCTTGCCCCTTTGCGCTGTGAAATGGGCACACACGGGGCTCTGGGCTTTGGTAGGCGGGTCCGAATCCACACAAACAGCTAATCTGGACAGCCCAGGCCCAAACCTTCCCATTTTCCTGGGCAACGTATGTTTTTTTCTTGGTCTGAAGTGTTTTGATTGTTGAACAGGGAAGATGTTGGAAGGCTGATTTCAGGTCCAGCACTGACACTTTTTAGATGATAGAAGAGGAAGCCGTAGGCCCCTGTGGCTGAACCAGGACCGATGCCTTGCCCTTTCCCTCTGTGGCCCCCACTCACCAGGCACTGCGCCAGGCGTTTTTCATGCCCCACTCTCTTAGTTCTCACAATGGGAGAGACAATATGTCTCTGAGGTGAAGTGAGGTTCTTGATAGCTGGAGGAGGGAGGGCAGGAAGGAGAGGGCAGCAGAGACGATGAGAGAAAAGCAAACTGGGATGAGGTCACACATAGCCAGGTAGTGCGTGTTTGAGATTAGTCGTTGTTCTAAGGGCAATAGGGAACCACTGAAAACCGGAGGCTGGAAGCAACACAAGCCGAACTGCGGCAGGAGCTTAGGTCTGGTGAGGCTGAGGCGGAGGCTGAGGTGCAGCTGGTGCAGAGCCCGGGAGGGGGTGCCATGGGCTTGAACCAGGACAGTATGTGTGTAAACCTGCGTAAATGGGGTTGTCACAAATTCTCAGAATCCCACTTTCCCATTGACTTACAGAGAATATCAGTTTCCCGTCACCTCTGTCACAAAGCACCACGAACCCGGTAGCTTCGAACCACAGACATTCCTCTTCTCACAGTCCTGGAGGTTAGGAGTCTGGAATCGAGGTGTGAGCAGGACCACGCTCGCTCTAGACACTCTAGAGGAGGGTCCTTCCTGCCCTTTCCAGCTCCTGGGGCTCCAGGTGTCCCTCGGCTCATGGCTGCATTGCCCCAAACTCAGCATTTCTCGTCTGTGCGCAGCACGTCTCCCTCTGCCTCCCTCTTTTAAGGATATTTGTGAGTGCACTTGGAGCCCACCCTGACAGTCCATGAGTCGACCCTCGATGTCCTCATCTACAATGTCTTGCCATGTAGGGTAGCATTTGCAGGTCATGGAGACTAGGACCTGAGACCCTTGGGGCCATTGTTTAGTCCCCACGCGTGGCCGAGGGCTCACCTCCATTTTATAGCTCTCCAGCATGTGGATGTGGCTTCCATGGTCTGGCCTCACCCAGACCTTGATGTTGGAAGTGCTTTCGTGTCCAGGAGCCCAGTGAGTGGGGAAGGTGGTAGCACTCCTGCCTAGACTGAGGCGGGACAGGCTCGGAGAGGGTAAGCAGCTCGCCCCAGTGTGCCAAGCCAGAGGCGTCAACGATGCAAGCCACGTGCTCTGATAAATGGATTGGAGGGAGAAGAAGGAGCGGCGTGGCGACAGGACAGCAGGGTGGCTGAGCCACCTGGAGAGGCAATTGCAGAGACGCCAGGCAACCCATCACGATGGGGAAACTAGGAGAGAAGTTTGCTGAAAGGACCGTTTGGCCGCAAGTGAGAGAAACCCAGCCCTGGCTGCCTCAGGCGCAGATGAAAACGCCGACAGAGGGCGGCTGGCTTCCGAGCTCAAAGGGTGCGTCTGATGGACACGTTTCCATCCCGAGGCGCTGCTTCCTTCCCGGGAGGGGCTGGCCCAGCAGGGCGACCTCTCAGTGCTCTGACCCGCACCGCCGTGCAGCTGAGTGCCTCTCCCTAGGACCTCCAGCCACATTCCAGGACCCCATCCCTTGGGTCTGACTCGGTCACTGCCCCGCTGAACCAGTCCCTGGGACCAGGCAACAGATGCTCTCTGATGGGCTGGGTCACATGGCCGTTCACGGAGCTGGTCGGCCCTGCCTGGACCCCATGACCCGAGGAGGGTCAGGAGCTGAGGGAGGACGACTGAGGTGCCGTCACCGGAAGTGGAGGCACAAGTGCAGGGTAGAGCCGAGGCCTCCCTGGCCAGCATGCACGTCTCAGGTGAGAGGGCCAAGCTCTGTCCCCTTGAAATATCTCTGCCCTGGAATATTTTGGTCCTGAGACCCCGAGTGGCGAACCCTGTTCTAGAACCAGCCCTCTAACCACACCAGAGGACGACTGACCCTGCCTGGCAGAGTCAGCAGGAGGCCGACTGCGAAGCTTGGGGACGCAGGCTCGGCCTTCTTAGGCATTCCCTCCTGGGCGTGGGGGACAAAGTGCATTCGCAAACAGCGACAGACGTGTAAGACTCCGGTGACCACATCAAATGTGCACTGGGGGGGAAATGAAGACGTTCCATGTGCATGCAATTTCCCGTGTCTGCAGTCAGCTCAGTTTTCCCGCCACCACCGTGACGTTCTGAACTTTATAGGAAAAAGGCTCAGCTGTTTGCATTCTCCTGTCAGTCCTGCGCTGGGGGCGAAGTTGTGAGCCTTCCAGTCACGCCAAGGGAAGACATGGAGTGAATGTTCATGGAGCATCTGCTCCACGGCAGGCACGTACCCGGCATTGACAGACACCTCGTTTCATCCTCAACAACCTTTGGGAAGGGGATGTGGTTAGCCCCATTCACTGGTGAGGAAACAGAGGCTCAGAGGGGTTTGGTGACTTGTCCAAGGATGCCCCGAAGCAGGTGGCAGAGCAGGATTTGAGCCCAGGTAACATGCGCTGTGCATTTCAGATATTTCTTTTTAACGCAAACGTTTTCTTTCCTGTGTTCTCACATGCTGCTGGATTAGAATCTCATGACCCTCAACAATTTCTCCAGTGCCGTGCCTTTCTGGTAAAGGGAACAGAGAGCGAGATTTGAGAGTCTCTGGGTTCCTTTAGATGCCGGAGGAAGCTATTTGGGAAGAGGGGGCAGTTGGACTTAGCACAAATGTGAACTGGATCTGGACGCCTTGAAATATCTCCCTGAGTCTTTGTGGACGTCGTCTGTGGAAGACCATCTTGCCCCTTCAACTGAGCCGTGTCACGGTCACGGCCACATCGAGGGTGGGAGGCTCTGCCGCCTCTGCCTCTCCCTCACTCAGTTCCTGCCCAGCATGGCTTGGTGCATGATTCCATTTTGTAGACCAGGAGATGGGATTAGTAGGGACACCACAGCCCGGCTGGGTTCTCCATTCCAAATATGATAACGCTAGACTCGGGTCCCACAGCTGGAAGGCCAAATCCAGGTTTTCAAACTCTAAACCCATCACCCTTTCCAATGTCCTAGGGTTGCTTACCCACCAAGTAAGCGTGTTGCCATCTATGATGTGCGTTTTTGCTTTGCTCTATCCAAAAATTTCATTTTCCCCCATGCGATGGTCACCCGGAACATTAGGGCTGGCACTCCCATGGCTCTGCAGGCTCCAGAGAGTGGCTAAAACAAGGCTGGGAATTGGCTTTCCACTCACACGGCCCCTTCTGGTCCCCCCAACCCTGCGAGGTTGACAGCATCATCCCTGCTCTGCAGGTGAGACCCCCTGAGACTTGAAGTTCAAGCCTCGCCCAGGCCGGAGTGGGGGGCTCCCTCTCCCGGAAAGCCAGGGCCTGGAGGGCAGCTGTGCAAGGTCTCAGAGGCCGTAACAGCAGGTGTGCTAAGTGTGTGCGCCATGTGAAACCCGGCTCCCAGGCGGTCTCCATGCCCCTGCTAGGTGTTGTGGTGGATCTGCCCCGTGGCACATGGGTCATCGCCAGGTCCTTGCCAGAGGTGCATGTGTTATCTCTGAAGATCGATATGATCATCATGCATCTTCCCCTCCCTTCCTCACCTTCCCCTCCTAAACCTTCCCCTCTCTTCCCTTGCCCTCCCTTGCCCTTTCTTCCCCTCCCTTCTTTTCCCCGCCCTCTCCTCCCCTCCCCTGCCCTGCCCTCCTCTCATTCTCTCCCTTCTCCTCTCCTCTCTTACCCTCCCCTCCTCTGCCCTCTCTTGCCCAGCCCTTCCCTCCCTCCTTTCTGTGAGGAGAATGGCTGGCATCCTCCTGGCCTTGGGTGGGTGCTCTGGCAGGTTGCCCTCCTGCTTGTGAAATCAATTAGTTTGGCATCAGCACCGTTGTTGTTGTCCAATTCATTCTTCATTGTGTCAGGCCCGCGCCAAGCACAGCACAACACGTTGCTGGTGCTGTTCTGCCAAGTGTGAGAGCCACCACGGACAGCCAAGCGGAATGGGTCCAGGAGGGTGACAAGGGCAGGGAGACGGTGTGGGGCTGTCTGCTGTTGTCAAGGGGCGCGTTCATCCTCAGCGGCCGGTGCCCGGGCCTCCGGGGGGTAGAGAGAGACCTGTGTCTGCTGTCCTTGGGGAGTCGGTCGCTAGTGAATGGGACAGTGAGCAAATACCCTGGCCCCATTATTGGAGGGGTCATTTGCTTTTGCTCTGAGTCCTCCTCTCCACCTGACTGTAAGGCCCTGAGGGCTCCTGTCCTGGTCACCCTGAGAGTTTCTGTCCTGGCATCCGTGAGGGCTCCTGTCCTGGTCACCCTGAGGGATTCTGTCCTGGTCACTCTGAGCTCCTGATGCCCTTGAACCCGTAGAGCAGTATTTGGGATGGGGCTTGAGGAAGAGCTTGAAGTTGTGTGCCACTTGTACAGGTAGAAAGTCAGGGTCTGAACGGCCCTCTGTAAGCACTCACTATCATGAAAGAATATCTGTGCGAAGGTACCACATTACCAGCAGGACCAGGATGTGTCCACAGGCTCAGGCCAGTCCTGAGGATGCAGGCGGCGCCAAGGCCTCGAGGATACTCCTTCACGACTTGAACACGTGGCTGTGGCTGGACCCTGGGTATGAGAGGCAGAGGCCAAAGAAGAGGGGCTCAGGGCTGGGTGAACCATTATAAAGGCCCTTGAATGCTCCACTAAAGGCTCCAACCTGCCCACAACCCAAGGCCCATCTGGACATTGCTCAAACCTCAGAACATCTATTATCTCATGTGTGAAGCGTGGAGACAGGCAGTCCTAGGGTCAACTGGCAACTATGCCCCAGCACCAAGGACCCAGCTTGTCCCGTGTCTTGTTGGTGTACCCTACCAACCTCAGCATGTTGGCCTTGGCCCTTAGCTATTCCTGTAGCATTGTCTTCCATGTCCAGACATCAAGGCTACTTCTTGCAGGAAAGCCCAAAGGTATTCTGGGCGCTAGGAGCTGGTGCCCAGGGGTCAGGGGCTCCCGGGCTGCAAACAGACCAGACAGCTTCCTGCAGTTGGGCAGGCTCTGGGTGTGAGGTCTGGAAATCTAGATTTGAGTCCACAGGGTCCCTCAGCAGTGTGATCTCAACTGACCCGGCAAATGGGGGTGGTGCTGATGTCACTGCCCTAGGAGCTGTGGAAAGATTATTTGACGAGCTATATCCGAAGGTCCTGTGAACACATTTTTAATATATTTATTTTTCTTCATTTAGTCACAGAAGAGAAAAAGAAATAGCTGAGGGAAATGAATAAATAAGAGTAGGAGAAAGGCAGCATTGAGGGACAGGGGGAATGAAAGGTGTGTGTTGGGGCAAACGTCAGAGTTCCACCAGAGTCTCCCTTGGGAACCAGTTGGCAGGCTTCCTTCATTTGTTTGTTCTTTCATTCCCCAAACACCAAGACAGAGCAATGGGTCTTGCTGAGAACTCATAAAGGAATAATTAATTCCCGCTCTCTCATGATATAGGCGGATAGGAAGTGACGATCATGTTCAGTGGTCTATGGTGATAGCTTGGAAAGGTACTGGTCAGCTCTGTGGGGTTCTTCTCCCTGGCGTGGGGAGCTCGGGTGCTTCTCTCAAGGCTGCCCGTTATGGACTAAAGTCCATACATTGAAGCCCTAAACCCCAATGTGATGGTATTTGGAGGGGAGGCCTTAGAAAGTAGTTAGATGCGGTCACGAGTGTGGGACCTTCATGACGGCATTTGTGACCTGATAAGAGGAGGAAGTGGTCTCTCTCTGTCTCTCTGTCTTGCTCTCTCTCTCTCTCTCTCTCTCTCTCTCTCTCTCTCTCTCTCAATCTCTTTCTCTCCTCCCTCACCCCTGCCATGGAGGACACAGCAGGTAGCCACCTACCAGCCAGGAGGAGAGCCTGTAACTCTGGCTCTACTCAGCCAATTCACATTCCTAGTCTTCTGGTTCTCAAGGGGCAAAGAGTTGAGACCCAGCAAAATGTCCTTGAGACACTTGTGACCTCAGATCTCATGGGATGGAATCTAACCCATGCAGCTCCCCATTTCTTTCCCTCTTACAGCTTATCATCTTGAGCCAGCTATGAAACTGGCCTTCATTTTCTAAAAGGGCTACCAGGGAGGCACGTTCAGAACTGCCTGGTCCAGGCTTCTTACCTTCCCTAGGTTGAGTCAAAGAAACTGAAGACCTACAGATCCGCGGCATTGACGTTGCTTCCCTGACCCATCTCCCTGTAGGGGTACGCGCGTCCAATCTGACGTCGTGGTGCATCAGCCAGACTGCACAGCTGTAACAAAATACCACAGACTGGGGCCTTAAACAATAGAAACGTGTGCCTCACGGTTCTGGACACTGAGGAGTCTGTGGTCAGGGTAGCTTCAGGGTCTAGAGAGGGCCCACTTCCTGCTCTGCAAGCATCCACCTCATTTCTGTTTCCTTACATGTTGAGGAGAGAGAGAGAGAGAGAGAGAGAGAGAGAGAGAGAGAGAGAGAGAGAGAGAGAGAGAGAATATCTCTTGTGTCTCTTCTAATAAGGGCACTGATCCCTCGGGACCCCCCCCACCCTAAAGACCCCACCTACAAATACCATTACTTTGGGAGTTAGGGCTTCCACCCATGAATTTTGGAGAAACCCAAACATTTAGTCCACAGCAGGTGATGATAATGATGATGGTGATGATGGCGGTGATGGCGGTGGTGGCGGTGGTGGTGATATGGATGAGGATGGTGATGGTATTGCCGATGAGGGCCGATATCTGTCGAACACTGTCTTTGTTCTAGCCACTCTTCCAAGCCCTTGACCTTGGTTACCACCGATTGGGCGGTATCGATCATCCTCCTCTTTCAGGTGAGAACCAGAGGCCTGGAGATGAAATCACTTGCCCATGTTATTCAGAGGGTAGTGCAGTGGCCAGAGCAGGGCTCACTCACCCTCATCGGCATCCTTATGGCCATTTCGGCGCTGAGGAGGGAGCGGGTTGTGGCTTTTAGAGGAGAGAGGGGGAATCGATCTGGGTACCACGCGGGTTCGTTTCAAGACTTGGCAGAGGTTGGTTTCCCTGCACACACCAGGCAGCGGGACAAAGGAAGAAACAGCCTGCATTAACCCATATCTTCCACCCGGTGGGACCCTCACAGCCCGCAGGCCTGGCGGCTCTGGGCACCAGGTGCTCGACCAGTGTCTGCAGACAATTAGCTCCCGATGGAAAGGGCGACGTCACCACACTGGCCCTTCCCATCTCCACGTGGGGTGGGGGCAGACTAGGATTTCACGCTGCCTCCTCCCCTTCCCCATGCTGCTGTCATTTGCTCTGGGACATTTTTATGCCATTTATTATTTTCCAATCTAGCGATTTGTCAGCATTTCAGCTGACTTGCGTAAATCTACCTTTCCCATGCCAGGGCAACGCCAGCCAAGAGGGAAATGTCCACTGTCGTTCCGTCCGTTTGAAGGCAGTAAAAAGATAAGAGTGGGGCTGGCTTCTGCGATTCAGGGGAAGCCGAGCACGTTGTGTGGCATGGGTCATGTGGGGGCGGCAGATCGAAGACACTCAGAGAACTTTCTGGGGTTCTAGTCGAGAAGACCCCGTGGCTCCCCAGGGAATAATTCTAACTTCAGCCCCAACGGAGAGCCAGCTTGGGCGAGGAGCCCATGCTTCAGGGCACGGCAATCTCCTTGCAAATTGCCTGTGCTCAGGGTACAGCTGGGCTGCGTTGTCATCACACACAGGCCTCGGCAGTAAATAACGCGCACGCGGACGTGCTT
Organism: Cynopterus sphinx; assembly: GCA_030015415.1. Taxonomy (NCBI): domain Eukaryota; kingdom Metazoa; phylum Chordata; class Mammalia; order Chiroptera; family Pteropodidae; genus Cynopterus; species Cynopterus sphinx. The sequence continues at coordinate 28,502,486 of CM057386.1, forward strand.
TCAGATGAGAGTGAATTTTTGCACTGGGTACAAACACAACCTCCCTCCCAGCCTTAAAAAGTGCTGGAGAGAGCCGGGGAGGGTGGCAGAGCCTGCCTTTCTGGTCTTGCGCAAGGTGCAGCGTGTGGGTCACGGCTATGCCACTAACCGTGGCTGGCTGGTCTGGGGCCTCGGCAAAGGGTTTTCTGAAAATCCATGACTTGGTTCATATGATGGTTTGATACGAGGTTGTTGATGAGAGACCATTTTCTAAAGAAGTGAGAGGTTGGTCAGAAGCGAATTTGGAGGCCGTGGCTGTCTGCCTCCCCGCCCCCTGCAGTCCAGGAATAGCGTCGCACGGTTGGTTTTGAAAGTCAAATCTGGCCTATCAGCAGGGCCTGGCACACAGGTGGTGACAGTCCTCGCCAAACAGACAAATCCAACAAACAATGTCTCTTTAAAGCAAGGGTAGAAACGGGCAGTTGCTCTGAGACCGGGGAGTGTCACAGAGGTGCAAACGAGAACAAAGCTGGGAACGTCAAGAAAGGGCCCGATGACTTTTTTACGGTTTCTGTACCCCGAGCTATCTAAACAGAAATCTCTCCCAGAGTAATTTATATTCCGCGTAAACTCGTTGAGGATATCCTCTGTGGGGTTGGGAAGACAGGATGGAGCTCCAAAGAGAGCCCTGAGAATGATCTGATGGTCAGATAACTGGTCCCATGGCAATTGACTTGAGAAACTGGAATTTTTCCGCCCAGAAGAGGCTGGGCCGCCATCCACAGACATCTCCTGATGTCTCAGGCCATATCAGCAATATCCTCTCTTTCCTTGAGATTTGTGCTCTGACTCACCCCTGTCTGCCCAGCTGCACTTGGAACACTGGTGCCTCCGAGGCCGATTATACCCTTTCCGTTTGTGGGGAAAGCGAGGCCCAGCAAGGGGTGTGACTCACCCAAAGTGACAATGACACTGTGAACAGAAGCTGAGTGCCAGCACCCAACCCCACTGGCCTCCAGTTTAGAGGGCTGGCCCAGGGTTAGGTCTGCTGCTGTGACCAGCAGGCCCAGTGGGAGGAGGGCATGGAAGGAGACTGCATGAATCAGGCGAGAGGTGGCTCTGAATGGGGTCTTTCCCACGTGTCATCTTACAAGGGGTGGGGACCAGCCTGGTCCAGCTCTCCCCGGGTCCACCAGGGCTACGACTCGGGAAGTTTGTGTTTTGCCGAGCTGTGCTTCCCCCATGAGGGCTTGAGCAGTGGGGGAAGGAGGTTTTGGTGCAGTAGAGTCCACTGAGAATCAACCATCAAAAGTCGCCGGAAAGATGCCATAAGGGAATGGAGAACAGCGTTCAGCTGTCGCCTGCCGAGGACCACGAGGGGTATCTCGCTCTTGCTCTCTTTCTGGGTCTTCACAGTGGCCCTTTTCACCATGATTATCACCCGCTCCTTGTAGACAGGAAAGAGACAGCAGTGAGGTCCACGCAGCCGGGAAGAGCAGGATCAGGATTCGCACGAGGTTCCATTTCACTCCAGGGCTCTTCCCTGGAGTTCACGTGGCCTCGGTGCCGCGCTCCTCCCTGCTCTTTGGGGACAATAAGTACTGCCCGCACCTCTAGCGAGACATCCCAGAACGGACGAGGTGCTCCTGAAAAGCCACTTCCTCTTTGTCACATTCAACGTGGGTTGTCCAGAGCGGGAACCTTCTGTTCAGGGGCCGTAACCCGTCAGTCTGTTTCCGCCGCTGACCGTCTGCAGCACGTGGCCGCCGCCCATTTCGTTGTGATTTCCTGGTCTTGGACTACATCGCTGAGGCCATCACAGCTAGAAAGCTGGCTGTTCCCTCCCTTGAAGCCTTTGGATAAACCGTGCTTGTGGGGGGAACTGCCACTTTGGCCTCCGCAGTGGAGAAGAACGTCAGGAAGCTCACGCGGGACGTGGAAGAGGACAGCAGCCCCGACGATGCCTTTGCCTTGTAAGGCTCTGCCCTCCAGTACGAAGGGACGGGGAGAGGGCTCTCTGGCCGCTAGAGCAGAAACTGGCAGGGACAGCCTCTCTGCACTGATTCATCCACAGAATGAAAGATTTTCAACCTTTCTATTCTGAGTGCTAGATGCACAGCAGGGACATAGTCGGCCCGTGTCCCCTGGGATTAAATGCAGCAAGGAACGCGGATGCATCTCTCAAGGGTGTGGGCACCAAAGTTTGCAGATGACGTGACCAGGTTTGCATTTCAGATAAGCCCTTCCCGCTCGTGTTAGTTATCATTGCCACATTGCGACTGACCCCAGAAAACGACAGCTGAATGCGCTCAATGTTTACCATCTCACAGGATTCCTATGGGCCAGGAACCCGAGGGCAGCAGCGTGGTGCTGACTTCGCGGTCTCAGTCGAGATGTCCCTTAGGCTGCAGTCTCGTGGAGGCGTGCCTGGGAGGTCCACCTCCAAGCTCATGCCTGGAGAACTCATGCTGGCAGGAGGCCTCAGTCCCCGCCACGTGGCTGTCTCCACAGGGCTGCTTGAGCATCCTCTCGGCATGGCAGCCGACATCCTCCAAGAGCAAGCGATCAGGAGAGCCAGGCACCGCCTGCAGTGCCTTTGGCCTTGGCTGGTATGTCGCATGCCATTGTGTCCACAACCTTCTGTTCATGAGCAGTGAATCTCACATTCAAGGAGAGGGAATTCCCCTCCACCTTCTAGAGGGAGGAGCGTCCGAGAACTTGGGGCACACTTTAAAACCACCATGCCCATCAAATCGAGATGAGGCTGGCACATTCATTCATTCAAAAAGGAAGGAGTACCTGCTGCGCTCTGGGTTCTGGGGATAGAGCAAAAGTGTCTGCCGTGGAACTCCCATTGTAGTGAGTGAGATGAGCTATACCGGCATGCATTCCACGTCCGTGTGTGGAAGAAAAAGCTGCTTAAAGGAGGAAGAGTGAGGGTAGGGGTTCGATTGCAGGTAGGGAGGGCAGGGAAGTCTGCGGCAGGTGACATTGGAGCAGAAATCTGGAGGAAGTGACTGAGCCGTGTAGATCTCTACGTGACGTGATAAAAAGGCTCGGTCTGGCTGTTGGTAGAGAGGAGGCTGCAGCGGGGCGCCGTACAGGAGCAGCGAGACCAGTGAGAGGCCACGCGACAGTCCGGTCTAGCACCCTTCAGCAGAACTTTCCGCCACGGTGTAAACGTTCTACATCTGCACGGATGCCATCGCCCTGGCACGCGTAGCTGCGGATCACCTGAAATGCGTCTCATGCAACTGAGGAACTGAATTTTAAAATTTATTTGATTCTAATCACTTTGAATTTAAAGAGCCGCCCATGGCTAGCAGTGACCGCAGGGGAAAGTGCAGGACCGGAGGGCAGTGGTTTGGGCCTAGGTGACTGTGGTGAAGGAGGTAAGAAGTGCCCAGAGCCTGGGTACAGTTCAAGGGTAGGGCTGACAGATTTCCTGACGGACTGGTGATGAGCAGGATGGGTCATTCACGATCCAGGCCTCGAGACTGGAATCTAGGTTTGAATTCGGGCTTTGTCCATTAGTGGTTCTGTGGGCTGGTCAAATCCTAAATCCTCTCCAAGTCTCAGTCTACTAAAGATGGGGGTAATCGCTGTGCTGGTTTCTCAGGGGTGTCGTGATGAGCCCGTGTGCCTCAGATTCTGTCAACGTGGCCTCGGACGGCCCCAGCAAGAGGCCAGCCAGGTTGAGAGCCACCCTTGTTATCGGTGCACGTTCTGCTCAGCAAGGAACACTGCTGCCTCCTGGTGTTCTGTGTTGGCCGAGGTCCTGCCGGGGCTCCCCTTAGTGTGTTTCGGGGAGCACTGGAATCTGTGGTGAGCTGTGGCCTGATGGTACAGCTCTGGCCTTCACCCTCCCTCGAGATCCCTCTGGGGATTTACACTCTGATCTCACTCGGTGAGAGACTCCATCTGGCAAGCTGAAGGCCTTGCTGGTTCTCTTTGAGGCAGCAGCGCATATTTTCCAAGGACTGCCTGTCAGCTGCTGTGCACCTGCCTGTCGTATAGACTAGGGACCCATGGCCACAGCGAGGGCCTCAGTTGCATGCTCCTGTGTGTTCATGGTGCAGAGAGTCTCCCCTCCCAGCTTTCCTCCCAGCCTCGCCAGCATGGCGGCGCCTTGGTCTGGGAGCCACAGGTGAGCGTGAGCGTCCAGAGGAACTTCAAGAATGCTGGACAAGCTCCGTGTTTGTGAGCTTGTCCCCAGCACATCCCCCAGCCTCCTGGCATGCACCAGCCCCAGGACAAAAGGACTATGTGAGAGCAAACAGTGGAGCTTGCCAGGGAAAGATGAGAACTTTTCATTATGAGAAAGGTGTTTGGGGAGGAAAATTCCAGCCGACACCTGGCAAGTGTCTGATAGACGAGTGGAATCCGCCCAGCCCTGCGGTGCCCTTGTCTTTGTGGTGGGAGTGGGCCAGCGGGAAAGCATTCCACCCCGAGCCTCGGGCCTCTGAGGATGCTGAAAGTATGTGGATCTGAGAAGTCATCTCCAGCCTCTGTGCCAACTGTTGTCTGAATAAAGGCGCCCTTGCACCCACCTCCCTCTCCTTGGACATTCTTTGGTGAGCATCCCATCTTTTTCTTAAGAATCTGCCGGCCCGGACCACCCACATATTTTCTCAGTGGAGCCGGATCTAATTTCAGGGTTCCTGCTTTCCACAAATGGCGCTTGTTTGGGATGTCTGGGAAGGGGACGGTGGCCCCAGGGACGGTGAAGATAAGATGGGCGGCACACGCCCACAGGGCTGTAGAAGCCCTCCGATTACCCCATACTCTCTGCACTGTTTCCCTTGACTCCCAGGAAGCTCGTTAGCTGGAGGCCTTGGACAAGAAATAATGAGGAGCAGAGTTGCCCACCTGGGATCCACAGAGGTGGGTGCCCGGGAGCGGGTCCACGTGCATGTTCTTGATCACCCAAAGCAAGCTCTCTGTGCTCTTTCTCTTTTTGGTGGAGAAATCAAAATGGAGATGGGTGAAGGGGCATGAGGACGACGGTGAGGGGCCGGGATGAAACGCCAAAGATTTCCAGTCCTGGCAACCCCAGGCAGTTTCTCCACTGGCCTGAGTCCAAGAAGGCACATCATAAGTCTCATCACACCTGCCTCTGGTCACCCGGTCATTCGTCCAACACTCTCCACTGAGCACTTTCAGGTCCCCCTAGGCAGTGGGGATAGTCAGGCAGGTGAGGGGAGGCATTCTCACCCCTGTGGGAAGGATGACCAATGGATGAAAGGGATGTGTGTATATAGTCAGTGAGCAAGCAATGATGGGGCACACAGGTAGCAGTGGTACCACCAACCCTGGTGGGCTTCCTGGAAGAAGTAGCACCTGGGAAGAGGTTAGACTGAGTAGGAGCCAGCAGGTGAGGCAGGAAGCAGAGAAAGACCAGGATGTCAAAGGCGGCCCAAGAAGAGAATTGCCTCCTGTGTACGGACGAAAGCCTTCCCTGGGAGGCTGGGGGAGTTGAGGAATTCTCTCTCTGACCCCACAGTCCAGAGGGAGGACAGAGGAATTGCAGAAGGGACGAGACCTGCCCTCTGTCGGCCAGAACTGAAGGCTGGTTCTGAGCAGAGAGCGCTTTCCTCGCATCCGCATCGCTCTGCTCCCCAGCCGAGCCGAAGCGGACACATTGCCTCACTGTTGCTGGGCTAATGGTCTATGGTACAAAGACAGAATTTCCAAAAGGTTGGCCCTAACTCTGCTTTGATCCATGCCGCTGCTGCTTTCCGTCTGCCTGGCCCTCAGGCTGGATGGCACAACCGTGGCCAGGTGCGGGCATCCTAGGCAGAGGACTGGCAGCTGGTTTTCCTTTGCCCCGTCTCACTGTCAAAGTGGGAAACACATCAGATGCGACTCTGCAGAGGAATTCTGATAAACGAGTGTGTTTCCAGTTTTCTGAGAGCTGCCCGAGACTCTTCATCGTTCCACGTGCACCACCATGACCTCCTGACTGCTCTCCCGCAAATGCCCTCCACCCGTGCTCCGGCTCATGCTCTGACACCACCCCTGGCTGCTCCACCTGCAAGAGGGAGGACAGGCACCTCTGGCCTTGGGGACCTCGGCCCCTGACTGCGGGAGACCCCTGAGTGTCAGCAGTGGCCGGGCTGTCCGAGCTCACAACCTTCTTTTCAAGCACACTGGCACTCGAGCAGGGACCTGGGCAGTTCTGTGCTGCCAGGAACGTGTGCGTCCCCTCTGCGTCCATGGACTCACCTTTGACCCCAGATACTGTTGCTGTTGCTGCTTCTCCCTGACTCTGTGACCTGCAGCCAGTCACTGGCCTGCTCTGTGCCTCAGTTTCCCCATCTAGACCAGTGGTGGCAAACTCTTTTCTATAAAGGGGCAGATGGTAAATATGCCATCGCCACTTATTTGTGCTTTGCTTCTTCTTTCTTTACATCATTTAAAAAATATGGGCTGAAAATCGATCTCAGTTTACAGGCCGCACACAAACAGGCCCTGGGCCAGATGGGCTGTGGGCCACGGTTTGCGCCCCCAGAGTGGACAGTGGAGGTGAGGACAGTGGCTGCCTCCAGGGCTGCACAGAGGTGCCGGGAACAGCGCCCGGGACCTGGCGGAGTCTTAGCTCTCGTGCTCACTCGCATTTACCAACTGAGGCTTTGAAAGGGTAAGAATTTCTGGAAAGTGTGCTGGCTCCTGGTCTCTCGTGGGCTCATCCGAGCCTGGTCCGGCTGCCCTTTCATCTGTACTCTTGGTGAACACACAGGTTGTGCAGAGGCCTCTGTGCTGCCACCAGGGGACTCAGCTGCCTGCTGGTTCCCCATCTCTTTCTCCTCCTTTCTCCTCTTTTCTCCTTGCAGCAGGAGACCACTCCCCAAACTGGGGATCCCAGTGGATCCTGCAAGGCCCCTTCCAGGGATTTGCATTTCAGTGGCCCCCAGAAGGGTGATGATTAACACAACGGGTGGCAGCCATTGGCTCCCCCCTCCCAGTGACCTAATGACCACCAATGAGCATTGGCTATTATTATTATTACTCAGGGATGCGCATGACCGTCACATCACACTCATACGCCCTTCACGTTATGGCGACACGGAAGGTCGGCACTCGCAGCCCGTGTCTCACTGGAGGAAACAAGGCCCATGGCTTGTCCCCATGCAGGAGGCAGCAGCAGGTCCAGGTTTGGGGGTCAGAGGCGTTTTCGTGCCTCCGGGCTGTCCTGCCCCTGTTAGCTTGGAGACCCCTCTGGGTGAGCGATGTCTACCTGTCCCAGAAATGGGCCCAGGCCTGGGATGTCCCCGTGGGCAGCCGCCTGGGCCAGGCAAGGTGGGGGCCACGGCTCAGAGCAACATGGAGACCGTGTCCCTTCGTGCATCTGGTACAGATGATATTTCATCTTCCATTTTATCACTCTCGTCCCAGAAAGAACCAGCCCAGCAGGCAGCCCTGGAGAGCTTATCTAATCCAGGTTCATTTCCCCCTTAGAACCCGAGGCTCGGGGTGGAAAAAATGACCGAGTTCGCGCTTCCAGGGTGGGGCCTGGTGAGTGTGCCTCATTCCTCACTCTTTCCTGCTTGAGACATCCCCAGCCCCCGCCAACCCCCAGCCTCATCTCTAGGCCAGCAATGGCGGTGCAGAGAACAAGGGGCAGCCATGGGGGTTCAAGAGGGTTTGGGGTAGGCAGTCTAGCAGCCCAGAAATAAGGGCGCCCAGGGCGGGCTTCACGCCCCAGAGGGTCTGGCGCTATGAGGTCCCAGGCGTTGGGCACGGTGTCCTCTTTACTGTGGCAGAGCCTTGCCGTGCAGCACAGATAGACTCACAGAAATCGGGGTAAAGTGTCCCGTGACAAACGCAGGGCGAACGAGGCTTGGGAACAAAGGGAATGTTTAAATCAGCCATCAGGGAGTCAGAGCCAAGACGGGGACGTGGGCAAGGGGGATCTGGAGGCTGGGAAGGGTGCACCCACGGGGACTACACCGGCCCAGTGCTTAAGCAGAGGGTAGGCAGCTCCCCAGGGAGGCAGGAGCCCCCAGCCCCAAAGGGCCTTGGACATCACCGAGACCTGGGTGTGGGAGGACGAGGGTCCTCAGAACCTCAGTGGCGAATCACCCACCGCCCCCTGTGCCCAGGACCTTCACCATCAGGAGTGCCTGCTGCTGGGGGTGCCAGGGTGTGTCTAAGGGTCTCACCCACGTGTGCTTCCTGTGTTTCCCTCCGAGGGCTCTAGGGGAGGACCCTTCTGGCCTCCTCAGCTCCTGGTGGCTGCGGGCATCCCTTGGCTTATGGCCACATCCCTCCATCTCTGCCTCTGTCCTCACGTGGATGCTTCTCTGCGTTTCTACATCTCTTCGTCTCCAAGTCCCCCTCTTCTTACAAGGGTACCGGTCGTGGGGTCAGGGCCCCCCAGTGACCTCATCTTGACTTCACCACATCTGCAAACACCCTGTTTCCAAATTAGTCCACATTCATATGTCCCAGGGTTGGGACTTCAATATTAGGCATAACTCAGCTCATAACAAATACGAATTTTGAAATGAGATGAATTTTTAGTTCAAGTGTGTCATAAGCCCCATAAAGTGACTAACAGTGACTGGAGTTTTGGCTCTGAGATTCTTGGGGACCGAGTAAAGTGGAATTGCTTGTGCCTGTGAGTGGGGCGTGACCTCACAGAGCTACCCCCGTGCTTCCCCCCCATATTCCAAGCCCTCTTCTCTTTTCATCGTGGAAAATTATCAAGAGGGACATGGGTGGAGAAGAGAGAAAAGATGCTTATTAACATGGCTGGAAGCCGTGTCAGCCAGAACATAGGATTACCTTTCCGAGAGGAAATCAGGCGTGAGGCGCCGACGGAGCAAGGGCAAATGGCCACTTTGGGGGGGGGGGTGTTGCAGATGTCTCTGCCCCCGTCCCCACGTGATGTAACGCGGCCTCCTGAAAGCCGGAGGTCATAGGTGGGCGTCGTGTTTTTCCTTGCAGCTTCTCGCTGTCACTCTGGAAACCTGGATGCGGCCCGACATGGACAACGCAGCCATTTGCTGTGAAGTGAAGCTGGAGCTCCAGCTCGGACGCTGGCAGCCCGGCTCCACGCGTCGAGGACGTTGGCCAGGGCCGCGCTGCCGGCGTCCAAAGCCGCCTCCGCGCGCCAGTTCTTTATTTATAATGTGGAAAGCAGCGGGGCACAGTCGGAGGTGTCCTGAGGGAGCAGAGACCCACCGGACAGCGTCGGGACGCTGCGGCCTTCACGGGGCGGCCTGGCTAAAGTCACGCAAGCTTCCCAGCACCCTGGTTCCCCCACAGGCATTCCTGGAAGCTCCCTGCCACAAGAATCCAAGGGAGCCGATCGCTTTAGGAAAATAAATGGTGGGTGAGGAAAATAATATCCAAATACGTAACCTCAAACCGCATGGAGAGGCTTCCCAATGGGAAGTCAGCATCTTGTGAGCCCTGGTTCTTGTCCCGCTTGCTTGAAGGGATCCTGGGGGCCCTGGGGACAGGAGGATGCTGAGGAGTCTCCTGAGGGGCGCCTGAGCACGCACAGCCTGGGCCGGAAATGAGATTCCTGGCAGAGCTCCCCGTTGGGCTGTGTTTCCAGGGGGCCGTGGCTTTAGGATTGCAACCCTGCGCTCGAGCACCCCTAGCAGCCTGCCCTCAGCCGTAGCCTCAGTCTTTTCCTTCGCATCCAGCTCATGGGCTGAGCTCCAAGGCGGCAACCCCGAAGGGGAGTAGAAGGTCTTGGCGTCCCGCTGGAAGTCTCCACCAGACTCTGCTAGAGGAAAACGCCCAGCTGGCCGGCCCTACACACAACGCAGGCAGGGCCCACAGCACCGCCGTGGCCGTCTCCCAGGCACAGCGCCCGCCACGGCCGGGACGAGGTGTCGCACAGGCGCTGTCCCGTCGGACACTTTTTATGAAGAGGAAACTGGGTTTTCTGAGCCTCGCGAAGGCGGGGAGAGGAGTGCTGTGTGTCAGGACGCACGCAGGCCAGAAAACTGATGGATTTAACACGGATCTGGAAAGAAGTCCTACCAACCAAGGGGAGTCGGCAGGGAGGCCAAGCCTCGAGAGCGTGCCGAGGAGGAGCGGGGCTGGAGGTCACGGAGGGTCCCGGACGGAAAGGGGGGGCCCCTGGTAAAGACCCTGCAGTGGTGGAGGGACGAGGGCGTGGGGGTCAGGGAAGGGGCACCGCCTCCCCCCAGGAGGAGGCCCTGGGCGGTGGCCTGAGGAAAAGCTGAGCAGAGCCGAGCGCCACACGGAAGGCGGTGGAGACAGGGCGTGTTGACCCCACGCGGGGCAGGGTCTGAGGGATCCGGGACTCGCAGGCTCAGCCCAGGGAGGAACCCAAAACCCAGCACCACCCAGAGCGAAGGCTTCCCGCTGACCCGGCCCTGCCGAACCTTGGCCGTGGCCTGAGGACGGTGGGGTCCCCCGTGTCCCACTCCGGGGTGAGCAGACATGTGAGCCAGGTGAGGCCTGACCGGGGCGCTCAGGGCTCCTCCCTTGGAACTTCTCACTTATTCCAGTTATTTATTTCCACCCCCGAATACTTCAGGTATGTTTCCTAGGAAAAGGGATAGTCTCTGCCGTAACCACAGGTCAGCTTTCGATATCGGAAAATTAACATTAAAACACTCTTGTTATCGAGTCTATGTCCCGCAGCAAAAAAAATAAATTTACAAATTATAGTGGTTCCTGGGTCGGGGACTGACCGGGAGCCAGAGCTGTGTTTGTCGTGACTCTGTAGCCCCTTCAGCCTCCGTCTGTCTGTGTCGCACGCCTGTCACCTGGAGGGTGCACCGCTGAGCCCCTGGGAGCTGTCCAGAGGCACAGGACAGCAGGCCCCTGGCTGCGCCGGTAACGGACCACCTGGTGAGGGGGCCACCAGTTTTCCCCACTGGGAAGTGGCCCATGACTGGTGTGAGGATCCTGGGGCTACGGTAACGAGGCAGCACGGACTGGGTGGCTTCAAACGACAGCAGCTGGCTCTCACCGTCGGAGGCCAGGAGTCTGAAATCAGGGTGTCGGCAGGGCCGAGACGCCTCTGGAGCCTTGAGGAGAGGGTCCTTCCTGCCTCTTCCAGCTCCTGGTGGCTCCAGGCGACCCTTGGCTTGCGGCTGCGTCATTCTAGCCTCTGTCCTGTCTCCTCATGGCCTCCCCTCTTCCGTGTGAAGTCTCCCTTTGCCCCACTCTTCTAAGGATACAGATGATTGCAGTTAGGGCCCACCTGGATAACCCAGGAAACTCTCTTTATCTCAAGCTCATTGATTTAATCCCATCCACAAAGACCCTTTTCCCCTGCAAGGTCACAGGCATGGGTTCTGGGAGTTACGGCAGGCACACGTCTTCGGGGGCCACTATTTAGCCTACCACAGCAATGGACAACTATTTCATGAGATGTTTTGAGGACATATTAATGTCCTGAGTACTTCATTACATTCTGCGATCACTCAATTATATTTTCTTTACGCTATCACTTCTTCCACATGTATTAGTGAGCATCCTACTGTAAGGAAGAGGTCTTCCTCTCCCATTTAGTTGTATTTTCATTTACGTATTTATGTCGCTATGGGCTCATGGATTTTCATTTTCTTTTACGGGTTAAAATGTATTACTAGCATTATATGTTTTGACGCCCAGATTGTCCCAGATTTGGCTGGTGAGAACCCCTTCATACTGATTCCTGCGTCCTTTTGACAAGTCTCCACCATTCTCTGAGCGCTTCCCTACTTCCTGGCAGAAAAAGATATTCCCAGCTCATCTTGTACTTTCTCTGCTCAGCCCTGTAATCTGGCGGTTTTTTCCCCAAGAAACCTCCTGTAAGTGCAAATAATCTCAAGATACATGTGCTCGGTAGGCTTACGGCCATTGGTTTGCTGCTGGTGGGACTTCTCAGTGGTTTGATCAAGGAAATAAGAAGGATAGAGGGAGAGGAAGGGACACGACCAGGCACATCCGTATCATCATCTCTCTCAAGGGCATGAACACACACATAGTGCACGTGACCATGAGCCCACGCCAATACCCTCGATCCCCCTCCTAGACCACTGGCTTCATTCTCGTTCTCCCCTTTCCTTGCTTGTAACTCCCTTCCCCGACAGCCAGAACCCTGGCTTCCATTACCCTCCACATATTTACTTCTTTGCTCAGTCCTCGAGCAAACAGAAAACAGTTTCAGAATTGCTACCCCATACCACTGTGAAAAAGAGATCTGTTTACCAGAGTTCGATATTTCTTACATTCCTTTTCGCCTTTAGTCGAAATACTGTTCAAAAGTTCCTTTCGGGGGAGTTTTTCCCCTGTCTAGATTTTTTTAATTTGAAATAGGGCGAAGTTCTTTTGTTCCATCTATGATCCATTGAGAGTCGCCTTCCCATCTTTTTTCCTTTTGAGTATATAATGTATTAATATGGGTTCCACAAAACTACACACAAAAACATCCAGAAAAGGGTCATGCCTCGCTCTCTCTCTTCCAGATTATTGTCATTCACTTCCTGCAGATAAACAGCCTCATTAGTCCCTGGTTTATTTTTCCCATGTTTCTCTTTGCAAAAATAAACACTTTTTTTTTCTTACTCCCCTTTCTTTTACTCAGAAGATGGCATGTTATAGCCTTTTGTTATTTTTTTTTCCACTCAACAACATCTCCTGGAAATCACTCTATATATGACTTTATAGAGGACTGTCTCAATACTTTTCACAACAGCATAGTACTCCACCATGTGGATAGACCTTAATTCATTCAGACACTCTGTGGGCATTTGGGTTGTTTGCAATTACAGCGTCGCAGTGAGGAACTTTGTGCGTATGCGCTTTCTTTCTGTTAGAGGTCTATCTTCAGCGTAAATTTCCGCAGTGAGATTGTGAAGCATAGGGAAGTCCACGAGTAGTTTATTAGATCATGCCGAATTTCCCTCCAAATAGGGCACCCCAATTTGCATTCTTATCAAGAGAGTTTGAGGGTGCCCCTTTCCCCAAGGCCTTGATGACAGAATGTGATGGCAGGGATGCTTTCGGATGGCTGCACACTGAGAGGTGAGACCTGATGTTACGTGACAGTTTTGATTTGCGTTTGTGCCGTGAGTGATGCTGAACAGCTTTCCACATGTATAAAGACCGCTTTTATATTTGGGGGGGAATGATCTCTTCACGTCTTCGCTTCCTTTTCGGTTGGGTCTTTGGTATACTCCAACCTCGAGTTTTAATAGTTCTCTCTATGTAGGGATATTATCCCTGTATTTTTGATACATGTTATATTTTTTCCCCAAATTTTCATTGCCCTTTGAATTTCCTTATTGCGCATTTTCTAACCATGGAAAATTTGTATGTGTGTTTTTTTTTAATTATTATTATTTTTGTTGGGCTCTCTACTGATAGATTTTTTTTTTTTACCAAGACTATTTTTTCTTTAAAGCTATTTAAGGTTCATGGCAAAATTGAGGGGAAGGTACTGAGATTTCCTACATGTCCCTTGCCCACATATACAGGGCCTCCCCCACTGTCCACATCTCCCACCAGAGTGGTACCTTTGTTACAGATGATGAACCTACGTTGACACATCATTATCCGAAGTCTGTTGTTTACATTAGGGTGACTCTTGGTATGATGCCTTCTGTGGATTTGGATGAATGTAGAATGGCATGTATTTACCATTATCACAGAGTAGTTTCGCTGCCCTAGAAATCCTCCCTCCCTGAGCCCCTGGCAACCACTGATCTTTCTAGCATCTCCACAGTGTTACCTTTTCCAGAATGTCATAAAGTTGGAATTATATATGGCCTTTTAGGGCTGGAGTTTGTCCCTTAGTAATATGCATTTGAGCTCCCGCCATGTCTTTTCACAGCTTGATAGCTCATTTATTTTTAGTTCTGAATAACATTCCATTGTCTGAATATTTATTCATTCAGCTGTTGAAGGACATCCTGGTTGCTTCCAGCTTTTGGCAATTATGAATAAAGCTGCCATAAATACCCAAGTGCAGACTTTTTGTGAGGACTTAAGCTTTCACATCCTTTGGGTAGAGACCAAGGAGCGTGATTATTGCGTAGTATGCTAAGAGGATGTTTAGCTTTGTCAGAAGCTGCCAGACTGCCTTCCAAAGTGGCTCCTGTTTCCCCACATCTTTGTCAGAGTTTGATGTTACCAGTGTGCTAAGTTTTGGTGATTCTAATAGGTGTAGAGTCATATCTCAAAGTTGTATTTCCGTGATGACATATGATGTGGAGCATCTTTTAATATGTTTATTTGCCAACTGCATATCTTCTTAGGTGAGGCGTTTGTTCTGGTCTTTGGCCTATTTTTATGTTTTATTTTTGTAGGCAAGGCAACCCTTGGTTGACCTCACAGAATGCAAGGAACTTGTCAGTTTATAATCCCTTATATTTTTAAAAAATTTTTTATGCCTACAGCACCTGGTCTTCCTAGGGGGTCTCCCATCCAAGTACTAACCAAGCCCAACCCTGCTTAGCTTCCGAGATCAGACAGGATCAGGCTTGTTTAGGGTGGCATGGCCATAGACTTGGCCCATTTTTAAATTGTCACTAAACCCAAGGTTATCTAGGTTTTCTCTTATGCTAATCTTCTAGGAGTTTACAGTTTTGTACTTTACATTTAGGTCTGTGATCCATCTTGAGTTAATTCTGTGAAAGGTGTAAGATCTGTGTCTAGGTTTATTTTTTTTTCTTTTTTCATGTGCATGTGCAGTCGTTCCAGCACCCTTTGTTGAAAAGACTTTCTTTACTATCTTTGCTCCATGGAGTTGCCTTTTCCCTTTTGTCAAAGGTCAGTTGACTATGTTTATGGGGGTATATTTCTGGGCTCTATTTTCTTCTATTGATATAATTATCTGTTCTTTTATCAAGGCCACACTGTCTTGATTATTATAACTGTATAATGAGTTGTGAAGCCGAGTACTGTCTGTCCTAAGCTTTATTCTTCCCTTTTAATACTGAGTTGGCTGTTTGGGTCTTTTGTCTTTCTATTTAAACGTTAGAATTAGTTGGCCAATATCCACAAAATAACTTGCTGAGATTTTTATTGGGATTGCATTAAATCTGGAGATCAAATTGAAAAGAACTAACATTTTGACAATATGAAGTCTTCCTATCATTGGACTTAGAATATCTCTTCATTTATTTAGTTCTTTGATTTTGTTCATCAGAGTTTTATAGTGTTTCTCACATAGATCTTGTACCGATTTTCTTAGATTTATACTCAGATATTTCATTTTATGGGTGCTAATGTAAACGCTACTGTGTTTTTAGTTTCAAATTCCACTTCTTCAGTGCTGGTATATAGAAAAGCAATTGACTCTTACAGAGTAAATTTGTACCCCGCAACCTCGTTGTAATCACTTCTTAGTTCCAGGAGTTTTTTTGTCAACTCTTTAAGGTTTTCTGCATTGACAATTACATCATCTGTAAAGAGTTTTACTTCTTCTTTCCCAATCTGTATACCTTTTACTTCCCTTTTGGTCTAAGTGAATTAACTAGAACTTGCAGTATGGTGTAGAAAAGAAGTGACTTGTTCTTGACCTTAGTGGGAAAGCTTCGAGGTTTTCACCATTAAGTATAATGTCAGCTATAGGTTTTTTTAGATAGTCTTTATCAAGTTGAAGTTCTTCTCTATTTCTAGTTTATTAAAAGATTTTTATCGTGAATGGGTGTTAGATTTTGTCAAATGTTTTCTATGCATCTATTGATATGATCGTATATTTTTCTTTTTCATCTGTGGATGTGATGGATTACTTTAATTGCTTTCTAATGTTGAGACAGATTCTATGCATCTGGGATAAGTCACACTTGATTATGCTGTATAATTCTTTTATACTTTGTTAGATTCAATTTGCTAATATTTTGTTGAAGATTTTTGCATCTATATTTATGAGAGATATTGTAATAGCTATGTACAGTGCCAGGTGGGTACTAGACTAATCAGGGAGATCACTTTATAAATCATATAAATGTCTAACCATTATGCCCTACACCTGAAACGAATATAAAATAATATCATATGTCAACTCTAGGTGAAAAATAAAAGCTAAAAAATCAATGTTTACTTAGCTGCTTCCTGTGTTCTGTTTTGTTCTGGACTGCATCTATTTCTGTCCTTAGGTTTTGGATTTACATTTCAAGGAGAATTGCATATATTCAAATGCCTGTTTGAGAATATCTAATTTAGTTTGGAGTGTTATGTTTCTCTTTTCTTCTTCTTTTTATTTGGAGAGGGCAGCAATTCTTAATCACCTGAAATATTTTGACTCTCGTATTTTGTTTGTTTTTTATAATGGCTTTTTTTTTTTTTTTTTTTTGCTAACATTATCGGGAAATTTCAGCTCCTCCATCTCACAAAATGAGTGTATATGAATGCATATACACTCTCAGGGGGAGAAGAGGGGAGGGAGTGAAGGAGAGAGACAGACAGACAGACAGACAGACAGAGACAGAGACAGAGACAGAGACAGAGACAGAGACAGAGACAGAGACTGAGACTGTCTTTTTTCATGGTGGCTCTGAAAGTATCTGAGCCAGGATGAGAATGGAAAATCTAGAAGCTTGGACTTCTAGACTATCTTCTTTTTTTCGATCCCCTTCAAAGAGGGCCAATTCTTCATTTTATAGACAGAGACTTCTTACATATCTGCATTTTATGGATGTGATTGGATTGTTTACAAGATTCTGGGTCCGAGAGTACTCTTTTGTTAGGATAGCAAAGAGCCTTAGGGTGAGCACAGAGAAGCGGTTGTGTGCTCTTCCACGTTTTCGTGTCTTGCATGATCCTAAATTTCTTTCCTGATTTTTTCTCATCATCATGCTGTCTCTGCAGGGCACCTTCCCCTTGCTCCCTAGAACTGCCTTCCGAGAAGCCTCCTTCAATCTTGTGTGTACTTCTAAGGGCCTTTTCTGTAGCGTTCTGACTTATCAAAACTCTTTTTCTGGAATTGTCCCATTTATGATGCATTTTTCTTTTGCTGGGAGTGTTCTTAGCTCAGTCTCCACTTCTGCTTTCCAGGCTCTTTCTACTCCCACCCAGTTTTCTGCAGTAAGAGCTCAAGAAATAACTGTTTGAAATTAGTGTTTATTTTTCTATCTATAGTTAACTTTCAAATTTTAATATTCTTTGTTATGTAGATATGCTGAAGGCAAAGAATTTGTGTGGTTTTGCTCTTGTTCTCCACAATTTTTAAAGAATGTTTGAAAAGTTTCAGATTTAGGTGGCCGCTATTATCTTGGCTGCCAAAAAAATCCCAACTGCTACCCCCACATCTTTTTAATAGGGAACTGTTCATACCGTGCAATGAGTAAGCTTGCGGAAGTGCTGAGGTTACTTCTGAATGAAAAGAGCAATAAATTTGGGCAGAGGAATTAAATACAAGCGAGTGTGTGTCCACTCAGAACTAACCTACTCTATGAAGAGACTGTGTTCTCTTAGAAAGCATTCACCGGTCACCTTCTGACAGGAGCATGCCCCGAGTTCGCTCTGAGATTGCCCATCTGCAGTTGGCTCACAACGAGGATTTCGGACAGAGAGGATGCTCTTTGTGAAGGCTGGGTTAGCTTTTGGCTTAGCCTTTTTAAAAGTTAGAGTCTCCAGAAGAAGGAACCAAGATCACTCTCAGTATCTTGAAAGAGGTGTGACTGTAGGTTTCCCCACCTCTCCTAGTTCCGCTGACTTTTTACTGAATAAAGACACACTGGGGGTCCTAATGTTTTATCATGAGGAAATGTCCCTCTGGGCCTCTTTGTTTAAAGCTTCATTTATGTCATATTAGTACAGTTACACCAGCTATTTTTTGTTGCTGTTTGGATGATTTTTTCATTCCATATTTTTATTTTTCAAACATTCTGTTTTATAATTGAGACATGTCTATTATAATTAACATATAGATGGGTTTTCTTATGTTTTTACCCAGTCTCTAATAATCTTAGTCATTAGGTTATAGTAGCCTATTTGTACTTCATGAATTACTATTTGTGTTTATATCTACTATAATTTTTTTTCCATTTGACTCATCTCTTTTTTGTTTCCCTTTTTCTCATGTCTTGCCTTTTTTTTGGATCATTAAATATTTTTATTAATCCATTATTTTCTTCTATGAACTTTCACAAGTGTTTTAATGGTTACCTCAGAGATTAAAACAGGCATTTATTTATTACGAATTAATACAAATTACTACCTCTGCCACTCCTGATAATATAAACTTAGAATAACTCAGCTCTCTTTAAACCTTACTGATTTTTGTGTTTTTGTGGTCATGCATTTTAATTCTACCTATACTTTAAACCACAATTTATTTGAACATTGCTGTGTATAGCCAATATTCAAGAAATATTCATTTGTATTTATCTATATAGTTATTCTTTCTGTTGCTTTCTATTTCTTTCTGCAGTTGCATGTTTTTCTTCAGGGTCATTTTCCTGTGTCTGAAGAACTCTCTTTAGTGTTTATTTTGGGGCAGTTTTTCTGGCAACGAAGCATCAGCTTTTACTTGACTGAACATGGCTTTTTATTTCACCTTCATTTTTGAAGGATAAGTTCAGTAGGCACAGGATTCTAGGTTGGTCAATGCTGTTTTACAGCACTTCAAAGGTATTTTAATGCCTTTGCACTTCCATCCTTTCTACTGAGAACTTAGCTGTCGGTCTCAATGCTGCTTCTTCGAAATCTAAGCTTTTGTCCTTAGTTCTAAGAAGTCTTAATACGATCTGCCTAGGTGTGGCTTTCTTTGTATTTATCATGCCTCTGATTTTGTGGATTTGGGAGGGTTGATTTCTTTCATTATCTTTTCAAATATTGTGGGGGGGTTTTTTGCCATATTTTATCTCTTTTCCCAAGACTCTAATTACTGCATGTTAAACTTCTAACCATATCTAATTTACCTTCAAGATTTCTTCCTATATTTTACATTATTTTTTTTCGCTTGCTTCAGTTTGGTTATGTTCTATTAACCTGTATTCCAGCTTACCAACTCTGACTTCTGCTTCTATTTAACATGTGCTCTTTCTTTTAAGATGTTAAATTTGTTTCCTCAGTTCTAGAATGGCCTTCATGAATTTCTCCATCTTTCCCTCTATTTTCTTGAACTTATTCAACATAGTTATATTTAAAGTCTTTGCTTTTTGCAGATTCACTTCTTGGTCTGTTTCTAAGACCTGTGTTTACTCTTGGTTTGGGGTCACGTGGTCCTGTCTTTTGTTATGACAAGTAGTTTTTAATTGAATGTTAAGCATTGTGAATAAAGTATGTTATAGAGGCTCTTGTTGATGCTATTTTCCTCTAAGAAGTGCTACCTTTCCCTCTGCTACAGTGATCTTAATCCAGCCGGGTACTACGCTGAGTCACGTAGATTTCATCCCTGGCAAACTCAGTCTCCCTCTCACTGCCCTTTAGTCCCTTAGGGTTTTCAACTAGAGAGCCTGATATGCTCTTTTTAACCCCTACCTTTGATGGATCCTCAAGTCTAAACCCACGGTGACTCTACTTCTCCAGGGTCTCTCATATGTCCCATTTCCGTATAGCCCCAGAAATCACCACATGACCCCAGGGGTCATATTCTTGAAACCCCTGAAGTCTCCACCAAGAGTTCCACTGATTCTCTGTCCCCCAGCAGTGGCCTCTGGATACAAAGCCACAGGGATTCCCAGCCTCCTGCCCATGTCTACACTCAGTAGATTCCCCCGGCTGGAGGAGTTGGCTCACCTCCCGGTCTTCTCCTCTCCAAAGTCCTCCTCCCATTCACGTCACCTCAGCAACTCCTGATACTTTCCAACAGATGGTTCAATAACCGGTAAGTTTTTCTATTTGTTCTCAAAAAGAGTAATGGCCTCACGCTGGCTCTCATTCCCACCTGGAACTCACTGTTGGGATCCTGAAGCCAGCAGCATTGTGGCTCCCTCTGTTAGTGCTTCCTGAAGTGAGACCAGAAAAGTGCCTGCCATGTGGGCCAGATGTCATTCACCATGTACAAAACCTAGAGCACTTCTTGTAAATGGAAAAACCAGTGAGGTCTCAGCTCTGCTGAGATGCTTTGGGAGTCATAATGACGAGCGAGTGTAGTGAATCCGACTTCCCAGGGTCAGAGAACGATGCCGGCCACTTTCTTGTTTCACTAAAGTGCATCGAACAGGCTAGACTTGGCTCTGTCACAGGATGCCGTCTCTTCCTGGCCTTGGTTTCCTCATCCCCAAATCTATAAAACAGGCTTCCTACAGTCCTGAGGGCTCAAGTGAGATGATGTAAGAGGAAATACTTTGTCACTTGTAAAATGCTCTCCGTGGGCTGTTATCACGCTCTGGCACTGCATCTCCTCTCCTGTCCAGCAAAAGCCTCACTGGTCACATGGGTATTTCTCTCCGAGGGAGTTGTAGGGCCAGAATACATATTTTTGCAGAAAAGCCAAAATGTGATGTCTCTGGAGGGAAGGAAAGCCTCTGCTTGCACCCTCCAGGCTATGGCAAAGGATGGGTCTTGCACAGCCTCCTGCCCCAGGTAAGAGAGGCTGTTGAGCCTGCTGCATGTCTGACACATGCCATCTCGGTCAGCTAGGGCCCGAGCATACATTTTCTGTGGCTGACCACAAACTGGGAGACGTAAAACAACAGACATTAATCCTCTTACAATTCTGGAGGCCAGGAGTCTAGGATTAAGATGTTGGCAGGATTGGTTCCTCCTGGGGTCTCTGAGGAAGAATTCCTTCCTTGCCTTTCTCCAAGTTTCTGGTGGCTCCAGGCATTCCTTGTCTTACAGATGCTTCTCTCCAATCTCGGCCTCCATCGTCCCAGAGCCTCCTCTTGTGTCCTTTCTCCTTTCTCGTCTGACTACATTGAATTTAGGGCCCAACCTAATCCAAGATGATCACATCTCAGAATCCTTTACTTAATCACAACTGCAAAGACTCTTTTTTCCAAATAAAGTCACATTCACAGCTCTGGGCTTTGGAATATCTTTTTGGGGAGTCACCTTTAACACACTACACCATGCTTTCAAGCTTTTTAAAAAAGGTTTGAGTATACAGTACATTAGACATTTGTGTAGTTTATAAAATGATCCCCCTAATTGCTCTTTCTCTCCTCTGGCTCTCCACCCAGCCATTACATTAATACTAGCTACATTCCCTGTGCTGAGCTCCCTATCCATCTATCAACTACTAATTTGTACTTCTTTAACTCTTCACCCCATTCTCTCAGTCCCCCAACCCTTTCCCTTCTGGCCATCGCCAGATTGTCCTCTATATTTGTGAATCTGTTTTTGATTATTATGGGGGTTTTTTTGTTCCTTAGATTCCACATGTAAGTGAAATCATATGGTATTTATCTTTCTCTGACTTATTTCACTCAGCATAATAACCTCTAGGTCTATCCGTGTCATTGCAAATGGTAGGATTTCATTTTTTTAATGGCTGAGTAATATTCCATCGTATATATGAACCATAACTTCTTTATCCAATCGTCTGTTGTTGGACATTTAGGTTGCTTCCGTATCTTAGCTATCGTAAATTGTGCTGCCGTGAAAATAGGTGTGTATAGATCTTTACGAATTATTGCTTTGGTTTTTCTTTGGATAAATACCCAGAAGTGCAATTACTGGGTCAAAAGGTTCATTTGCTGAGAGTTTTTATCATAAATAGATGCTATATTTTGTCAAACCTTTTTTCTGCATCTATTGATATGATCATATGGTTTTTAGCTTCCAATTTGTTAATGTGGTGTATCCCATTAATTGATTATGGCTATCGTACCAACCTTGCATCCCAAGAATAAATCCAATTAGATCATGGTGTATGATATTTTTAATATATTGTTGAAGTTGGTTTGCTAATATTTTGTTGAGGATTTTTGCATCAATGTTCATAAGAGATATTGGCCTATGGTTTTCTTTTTTTGTAATGTCTTTGTCTCGTTTGGAAGCAAGGTAATGGTGGGCTCATAAAAGGAGTTAGGAAGCCTTCCCTCTCCTTGAATTTTTTGGAATCATTTGAGAAGAATAAGTATTCATTCTTCTTTGAACGTTTGGTAAAATTTGCCTGTGAAGCCATCTAGTCCAAGACTTTTGTTTTACGGTGGGTTTTTGATTACTGATTCAGTTTCATTGGTGGTAATCCGTCGATTCAGATTTTCTGTTTCTCCTTGACTCATTCTTGGGAGAGTGTATGTGTCTAGGAACATATCCATTTCCTTCAGATTGTCCAATTTGTTGCATATAATTGCTCATAGTATTTTCTTATGATCCTTTGTATTTCTGTGGAGTCTATAGTTATTTCTCCTCTTTCATTTCTGATTTTAGTTATCTAACTTCTCTCTCTTTTTTCCCTTGATGAGTCTGGTTAAGGATCTGTCAATTTTGTTTTTCCTTTCAAAGAATCAGCTCATGGTTTGATTAATCTTTTGTATTGTTTTTCTAGATTCTATTCTGTTTATTTCTGCTCTGATCTTTATTATTTCCTTTGTTCTGTTGACTTTGGGCTTTGTTTGCTATTCTTTTTCTAGTGCTTTGAAGTGTAAGTTTAGATTTTTTATTTGAGCTTTTTCTTATTTCTTAAATAAGAAGGCCTGTGTTGCTATAAATTTCCCTCTTAGGACTACTTTCACCATATCTCATAGATTTTGAATCATCGTGTTTTCATTTGTCTCTAAGTATCTTTTGATGTCTTCCTTGATATGATTGATAACCCATTTGTTGCTTAGTAGCATGTTATTTCGCTTCCATGTGTTTGTGTATGTTCAAGTTTTATTCTTGTAGCTGATTTCCAGTTTCATACCATTGTGATAGGAGAAGATGGTTGACATAATTTCAGTCTTCTTAACTTTATTGAGACTTGTTAAATTTATTGATACTGGAGGCCTAACATGTGGTCTATCTTAAAAAATGTTCCATGTGCACTTGAGAAGAATGAATATTATGCTGCTTTGGGGTAAAATGTTCTGAAAATATCTATTAACTCCATCTGGCCTAGTGTGTCTTTTAGGCCCATTGCTTCCTTGTTGATTTTTTGTTTGAAAGATCTGTCTGTTGGTGTCAATGGGGTGTTAAATTCTTCTACTATGGTGTCTGCAGGTATTACTGTTGATCTCTCCTTTTATGTCCGTTGATAATCGCTTTATGTATGTAGGCATTCCTGTGTTGGATGCATATAGGTTTACTAAGGTTATGTCCTCTTGATTTATTGATCCCTTTATCATTATGTAATGCCTTTCTTTGTTACTTATTACAGCCTTTGTTTTAAAGTCTATTTCATATGATATAAGTATTGTTACCCTGGCTTTTTTTTTCCCATTTTCATTTGTATGAAATATCCTTTTTTATCCCTTTAAGTCTGTGAGTGTCATTTGATCTGAAGTAGGTCTTTTGTAGACAGCATATGCCTGGGTCTTGTTTTCTTATCCATTTGGCTACTGTAGGTCTTTTGATTGGAGCATTTAATCCATTTACATTTAAAGTGATTACCAATAGGTACATAGTTATTGCCATTTTATTATTCATATTTCTTTTTTCTTATTTTTTTTTTTACTCCTTCTCTTTTTATAGAAGTCCCTTTAACATTTCTTGTAATTCTGACCTGAAGGTGATGAATTCTTTAAGCTTTTCCCTATTTGGGAAGTTCTTTATCTCACTTTCCACTTTAATAGAAAGCCTTGCTGGGTAGAGTATTCATGGTTGTAGATTCTTATTTTTCATAACTTTGAATATTTCTTGCCAGTCCCTTTTGGCTTGCAAAGTTTCATTGAAAAATCAGCAGATATTCTTATGGGGGTACCCTTGTGAGTAATTAGCTGCCTTTTTCTTGCTGCTTTTAAAATTCTCTCTTTGTCTTTAACCTTTGGCATTTTAATTATGATGTGTCTTGGTGTGGGTCTGTTTGACTTCCCCGTGTTTGGGACTCTGTGCTTATGAACTTGTATGTCTAATTCCATTGCCAGGTTAGGGAAGTTTTCTGTCATTATTTCTTTGAATAGATTCTCCATCTTTGCTCTCTCTCTTCTCTTTCAGGTACTCCTATGATCTGAATATTGCTATACTTCAAGTTGTCCTAGAGGTCTCTTAAACTATCCCCATTTTAAAAAATCCTTTGTTGTTGCTATTGTTATTGTTATTCTGATTAGGTGTATTCTGCTACCTTGTCTTCCAGTTCACTGATTTGGTATTATGCTTTGTCCAATCTCCTGTTAAATCTTTCTATGTAGTCTTCATTTCAGTTACTGTATTCTTCATTTCTGTGTGGTTCTTTTTTATGGTTTCTATGTCCTTTCTTATGCTTACTATCTCTCTGTTGAGGTTCTCATTGTGCTCATCCGTTCTCCCCCTAGGTTCACTGAGCATCCTTATAACCATTATTTTGAACTCTGTCTCTGGCAGGTTGCTTGCCTCCATTTCATTTAGCTCATTTTCTGGAGTTTCCTCCTTTTGTTTCTTTTGTGACACATTTCTTTGTTTTCTCATTTTATTAGTCGCTCTGTGTTTGTTTCTGCGTGTTAGAAATATTCGTTTGTGTCTCAGCCTTGGCCAGGTTGTTTTACGTGGAAGGTGTCCTGTGTGGCCCAGTAGCACACTCTCCCTGATCCCCTGTGCCGGGGGCTCTGGACATGATCTTTGTGTGGGTTGTGTGTGATCTTCTGTTGTCGCTAAGCCTTTATTGGTATTAGTAAATCAGTGGATGGGGTTAATGCTCAGGCTGACCAACTGTGGGAACTGGCTGCACAAACAGAGTAGGAGTTGCTGTGTGGGGGCTGACCCTACTGAATGGGATTGGCCCTAGCAGGCTTGTGTACTTGTTATAACCACGCTTTGTGTGTACCGCTAATGGGGCTAGTCAAGCATTGTTATATTGTGGCCTGGTGCCAGCCTTGAGGTGCACTGGTTTTGTGGCCCCTTGGGAGGGGATCTCCAGTAGGCCAAGATCAGCTGCTGCTTTTGATTGATCGGGGCTACCTAGTGGGAGCTACAAAACGATCCACAGATGGTTGTTGCCTATGCTGGATCTATAGGTAAGTGGAAGAGACAACACTGTAGGCAGCTGTCCAATTATCCCCCTTTCCTGAACTAGGGCAGTTTAACAGAGGGACCAGAGCTCCTCAAGGCCTGACACTGCCTGTCAGTGGCTCATAAGTCTCTGAAACTGGAAGAGCCTCTAGGTGACATGCATGTTGGGTGGTGCAGGGACCCCAAGAGTATCCTGGATCTACTGAGTAAATTTCCTCCTGCCACTGCATTGTCAGTTTATACGCCAGCACTGTTTCTGTGCAAGGTTCCAATCATAGCAAGGTCAGCTGCTGCCCACCTCGGGCCTGCAAACACCCAAGCTCCGTTTAAGAATTACTGAAGCCCATGGCATGAGTTTGTGTCCTGCCACCACCAAATGCTTCTCCTGGGTGAACGGGCTTTGCGTGGACTGCACAAACTGAGTGCTGTTGTTGCTGTTGAATTAGTGACCCAAGAAAAGCACAAGATGGGATAGGGCTGCCTGGAAGCAGGCCAGCCACAGGTAATGTGTGGGTTAGTTGGGGTGTTGTCTTAGTGAAGCATGGAGCCATAAGGCCTACACAGCACCAGATTTACTGCTAGCTCTGGGACTGTGGGCTCCCACCAAAGTCAGATATCACTGCGTGACCTACTATCATCTGTGACGAGCCCACAAAACCCCTGAGATTTGTCCAAGCGATACTGTATCTCATACCAGCAGCAGTGATCTTCTTGTCACTGTATTCCCTGAACTTTGCTCACTTTGCTGGCTGGATTTGTTGACTGAGCAGAATGCACCTCCCCGGGGCAGGGGCAGCTGCCTATCAACGTGCTGTGGGCACTTTGTGTATTGGATGGGGCAGGATCTCAGGAGTCAAGGACCATTAGGCCAATAGCCTCAGTTTCTACAATTTCTATGTCTGCACATTCCCACAGTAGTCACAGATCACTGGGAGACTGGGTCTGGGTGGTCCCACAGACTCCTGTGATCTCCTCAAGAGATAGTGTAGTTCATACAGGCAGTAGTGGTCTGCCCACAACCGTTTTCTCAGAAATGCACTCACTGTAAAGAGGAATTTTCCACTCAAATGGCTAACCTTGAAAAGAGCTTTTTGTTCTGCTTCTGTAGACGTGCTTGCCGCATAGGCCGAAGGGCAGAGTGGTCTCAAGATCAACTGAAGACTCACCCTCTCCTTCGATTGTTCAGTCTTGAAACAGACATGTTACCTAAATTCCTGTTTGAAAATTCTTATGTCCTGTAACTGCCCGTAGCCCATAGCAGCTCCCGTGCGCACGTGTAACCCATAGCCACCCCCACGGTCTGTAACTGTCTGAGGACAAATCAGCCTATCAGCCCATGCCAACTGTAACAGCGTGGATATAAAAGCGAAATCGCCCCTGAGCTGGGGTCCAGATCTCCAGAGCACTAGCTCTTCTGGGACTGCCGGCGTAATAAACCTGAGTTCTCCAACTCCCCGAGTGGAGCTTGGTTTCTCACTGGTCTGATTTCGCAACATTTCTGCAACTGCACTAGCCAGTCTGTCGCCTGCACAGACTGCACAACCCCAGAGGAAAGCAGGGCAGGGGAAGCTGTCTGTCGATGGGCTGCAGGCACTTTATGGCTCGGGTGAAGCAGGATCTCAGAGAGACAGGGGCCGTCAGGCCATTACAGCCTAAGTTTTGCTGCAACTTCTGTGCCTGGACGTTCTGCTGTGGTCACAGATCACAGTGAGACCAGCTGCCATCTGGGGTGATCCCACAGAGCCCTGCAATTCCTTGATGCAATATTTTAGCTCTTGCAGGCAGCAGAGGTCTGCCTGCGACTGATTTTCCTGCAGTGAGTGCCCTTCCTGTGCCAGCCAAAGTTTGTTGCCCAGGTGGATTGGGGGTGGGGGTGGGGCAAGGCAGCGCCAATTGACTGCCCATGGGCCAGCTGGGGAAATTTGTGGGTTAGGTGGGGTGGAGTCTCAGGGAGACAACGATCATCAGATCAATACAACCTCAGTCTAGCTGCAACTTCGGTGACCATGCACACGTTCCCAAGAAAATCTCAGATCACAGCAAGACCAGCTACTGTCTGGGATTGGCCCACAGATCCTCAAATCCACCCAAGTTCCTGGTGGCAGCAGTGGTCCCCCTGAAACTGTCTCTGAAATGCATGCTCATAGCGCTGGCTGCCAGCTGTGAATGTTTGGCCCTGAACAGGTGCGGGGCGGGGCAGCCATCCAGGAGCAAAAGCCCCAGGCATTCTGTAGGTGCTGGGGAGGACGGATGTCCTCAGACTGGCAGCTTTCTAATGGCCCCGTGGGAGGGTTCTGCGCAGTCAAGCTGGTCGGGTCTGTAGGTTGCCCCAGTTGGGGGGCCCAGACTAAGGTCCAAAGGTGGCTGCCTGTCCGACCTTTGTTCTGGCTCCAGGCACTGCAGTCTTTCCTCATATGAATCTTGTGCGAGCCCCAGGTGAGTGTCTGCAGGTGAGAGAGCCTGGGAGTCCTTCAAAGGGGCATCTAGGGTTTCAGTCTCCTTCCATCTCACCCAGACACCCAGAATCCCCTCTCGTTTTTACAGTCAGAGGTACTGGAAACTCCTCTTCCCTGGGTGGGGACCCTGGGCTGGGGAGCCCCTGAATGAGGCCAGGACTCCCCTCGCCTTCAGGGGAGCTTCTGCCGCCTCGCTTTCCGTCTTGGTGACCCTCCACCACTCACGGATGCGGGTCCAGGCTGGTTCGTAATCCTGCCCCTCTTACCGGCTTCAGTGTGGCTCCTTCACATTATCAGGTGTATGTGTTATGATCAACTGATCATATGATCAGGTGACTCTCCACGTTGGTTATTTTATAATTTGGTTGTGATTTCAACGCAGACCTGGGGGGAGGCGAACCCTGCTGTTACTGAGTCCACCGTCTTCCTCAGAGGCCTCCAACTTTTCTGAGATCCACACAAAGAATATGTTTTTCGTCTTGATCCTAAACACACACACACTGTCACCCCCACAGATGAAGTACAATCTCATACGACACTAATCCTTACTTTGTGTGACGCGTAGACGTATATTCTATTCTGTTTCTTCTCCCTTTTCTTCCACACTGGTTGCAAAGTCTCTAAATTGACTCCTGGCCTAACCAACCAGTGGCCTGCAGCCTGAACCACAGGCTTCTATTATGAGGCACCAAGCTTTTCCGTACAGCACCTGACATTGCAGTCCCACTCCTGAGGTAATCATGCGGATTGGTGAAGGGGAGTAGAAGCCAGTTGCATGAAGCCTTACACACATAAGTAAAAACCCTAAGCACGAAGATGTTCCCAGCAGTGCTGTTTATACTAGGGAAGGATGGGAACACCCTCGGTGTTCACTAAGGGGGGTGGGCAGGGTCCACTGGATGTTACGCAGCCCAAAGACTATGCTTAGAAATGGATTTGAAACATGGAGAAAATCTCCCAACAAAGTGTCAAGTGAATGTAAAGAAGGATGTCTGCTTGGGCTCAGTGCTACAGTCGTGGTGCTCAAAGCGGCACCTGGTGCAGGGGAGACAGTACGTGTTTGCTGAGTGAATAAGTGAGCAATACCCTGGGCAAGGACTAAAAAAGATTTGTTTCCAACCCCGTGTCTCCTCTATTCTCCACGAATCTCATCAGTCTCCTTGTGACACAACCCGGAGCTCCACACAACCCCACCCACGGGGCCCAGTGAATGTTTGTTGAGTGAATGAATAAACGACGAAGTGACGGACGGATGATGATTTGGGCATTTTTATTGTTTTCCAGGTTTCCCAGGTCTTTTGTAATGATATCATTATCTTTCAAATGGCAAGAGTGATGTTTATTTTCTGTGTTTGAAACAAAGTAAAATAAAACTAAAGAAGCTGCTGCTTCTTCACACAGGTGTCAGAAAGGAGCCGAGATGCTTCCGGAGAACAGCCCGTCCTCTGGACCCTGAGGAGGGCGTCGGAAGGACAGAACTCCCGCCACACGCAGGCCACATGGTGAAGTGATGGCCCAGCGATGCCACCCTGTGCACCCAGGCCAAGCCGTCCCTCCCCTGAGACACAGGATGTCCTTTCCTGACCCTGAGATTGCAGCATCAGGGCCTAGTATTAGCAAGCCACGCGGCCGGAATCTGGGCATGGGGACCGTGTGACGCCACAGCGGTAAGTTGCTTCTTCTCGCTTTGGCGTTCCAACCAGCACGGAGGCCAGGCGAATCGGGTCTCGTGTGTGTGATACTCATTCATTGAAGGAACCCTACCATCCAGTTCATGTCCCCTGCGAACACCTGCAAACGTGGCTTGCGGACACTAGTGTGTCTGTGTGCCCTGTCTGTGGCTTAGACGAGGCACTTCCCACATGAGTTCATATTGTCCTGATCTGCCCTAGGGAGAAAATGTATCTCTGTTTTAGTGATGAGGAGGAGACAGGCTCAGAGAGGTTGAGGGACTGGACAAGACCCCACAGCGAGAGGACCTGAGCGGCGACCTGGGCTGCAGTCGGGTCCCTCATGTCACTGCCTGGGCAGGCCTGTGGATGGCAGAGCAGCCATTGTTACTGCTCCTTTCCTCCCAGGCTCACCCCTATCCTCCTGTTTTGTGCCTTCCCCTTTCCTCCCATTCACCAAACTTGGCATCCCTAAGGCTGAGGGTGCTATGGGGACAGTGAGGTCAGTTGTGGGTCATGGAGGTGTCTCACCTGGATCAACCTCAGTCCTCAGAAGCAGAGAGGGGAGTACCCTCAAGAGTGTCTCCCCAGGCCAGACACAGAGGGAGCATCAATGCCCCCTGGGGCATCCTCATTCATTCATTCATTCATTCACTCAGCAGCAACTTGTGGGTTGACCTTGGGGGTTCGGGCAGGATGCCAGGCCGCTGCCCTTCCCAAGCTCAGAGACCCCAGAGGGGGCAGTCTTTACCCAAAAAATGGCTGGCTTTGCTTCCCACATGCTGTGGAGCGAAGGAGGGAGTGCAACATTCCAGGCAGCAGCTGAGTGAGGGGCTGGGCAGGCAGTTCTGGGGCAAAGCCCGCCCCAGATGCAGCTCCTTGGAACAACCTGTCTGTCAAGGACATGCAGTCCACAGGCCATTCCCAAAGTGTATCTGGTTACAGCACCAGATCTCGGTCTGTGGCTGTGCCATAGGGTGGAAAAAAGGAGCATTTCAGAAAATATGTGCAGTGTTATATGGAAAAATCATAATGATGGGAAATGGGGGGAGCAGGGCAGAGAAGAGCATCTGTGCATGTGAGTGTGAGTGAGCAGGGCTGAGAGTGTGGGTCCATGTCGTGTCTGTGTGGGGGGGAGAGTGCCTGAGAAGGCGTGTATGTGGCTGTGTGTGCATGCGTGTGACTGTGTGCCTGCGTGTGCATGCGCATGTGCGCACCTGGGCTCTTGGCCTCTGGCTCTTTTTCCAAGATACCTCTGGCACATCTCCCGCTTCTGGCCTGGAAAGGAAAGGCGTGTGCTCACTCCGGGAGGAGAGGCCGTGTGGCCACCCCTGCTCTGTTGTCATCCCCCCACCCCGAAGTCCCCTTGCTCATGCCCACTCATCCCCTCTCCTGGGGCCTCCGCATCCAAACAGGAGCACTTCATCCCCACTCCCGGGCCTCCACCCGTGCTCCCTGCTGGCTTCCTCAGGCCCCTTGCCCAGACTTCCTTGAGTTTCCTCCAATATTTTTAAATCACCTCTGATGGCACCCTGGTGAGTGTTCGCATCTGATTTCCTGGTACTGCCTGAACTCCTGCTGAATGCCTGCAGCTTCTCCATTCAGATTTCCCGGAGGGTTAAACTGGAGACACATTCTCTACCCTTATCC
Source organism: Cynopterus sphinx (assembly GCA_030015415.1). Lineage (NCBI taxonomy): Eukaryota > Metazoa > Chordata > Mammalia > Chiroptera > Pteropodidae > Cynopterus > Cynopterus sphinx. The sequence goes on from CM057386.1 coordinate 28,533,183, forward strand.
TGAAATCTTCTATCATGTGGAGCACTTCCAGGAGAGTTTAGATAAAGGGGCCCCTTTTAATGGAAAGAGGAGACTCACTGGGCAGGGATAGGTCAGGGACCAGCTGCTAGCAGGGACTTTTGCATTCTGAGGGGGAGATAAGGAGAAATGAGTGAAGAAAGGGCAGCTGCGCTCCCCTTGAAACGTCTGCTGGGCTCTGGCTGCCAGACCTGGTGGCTGGACTGGCCTGGTGCTCCCCACACTCGGGGGCTCTCTCCCCAGCACCTGGTGATGGGAAGGCTGGGGCTGCAATGTGCCTGTCGTGACATTTCCATGGGGCTTGTATCCATGGTCACCCATGAAGCCATGCCAAGAGGTTTTTCCTGTGTGCGCGGTGAGGGTTCTAAATACCCTCCACCTCTTCCAAGTCCTGACTCTTTCTGGACAGTTATTGTGGGTTGAACTGTTTCCTCCAAAGGATATGCTCAGTTCTAACTCCCCTGTAGCTATGAAGGTGTCTTGTTCTGAGACAGGGCCTCAGATGAGGCCGTTAGAATGGGGTCCTCATAAGACGAGAAGAGATGCACAGGGAGAGGCTGCGTGAGAGAAAGGCAGAGGTTGGGGGTGATGCGCCTATCAAGGATCTCTGGGAGCCACCAGAAGTTGGAAGACACTGAGATTGCTTGTCCCTCAGGATCTCTGGAAGGAACCAGCCCTTCTGAAACCTTGACCTTGCACTTCTGCCTCCAGAACTGTGGGAGAATGGATTTCTGCTGTTTAAGGGCTCCGTCTGTGAGACTTTGTTACACAGCTCTGAGACAGGCCCTAAGTGCCCACTGAGTGACCGCCGTGGGGATGCTCGCAAAGCACGGGAAACGGCAGAAACGGCCACCCTCACTCCACCCCCGTGCTTTCTTCTTGTTCACTTCTCTTTCTTTTGCCCTTTGGTGGCTTCACATTCTTATTTCCTATCCCTGCTCACATCACCTTCGAGTTCAGAAGTGTGAATTTCAAAGCAAAGGACATTTGGAAAATAGCTACTCTAAGGGTTGCAAGTTGAAATTCCAGTCCTCCACAGAAAACTCAGGAAAGGAATTCCCTTACCCATCCCCCCCCACCCCCCGCCAAATGCCCGCTCTTTCCTCCTCTCCATAGCCCCCACACTTTGCAATTACACTCAGACCTTGCTGTAGGTGTTTCTGAGACCCACTTGCTGACCTCGAGGATCCATAGAGGTAGGAACCAGGCTTGTCTTGTCTACCCCCAGGACCAGGGCCCATGCCTCACACACAGCTAGAGTTCTGTGCACGTTAGTGGAGGGAGAATCTGTGGCCTCAGAGCTGTGCCTGACCTCTGGGCTCTCCCCATCTCTCTATCTCCCCTGCACCTGGCCTAGGTGGCCGACACAGGCCCCAGCATCCCACTCAATTCTTCCCTGACTCTAGATCGTCATCTCTAACCCTAACCACGTTATCACCAGATACCAGTAAGAATGAGAGCACGTTAGTGTCCTGAGGCCACCCTCACAAAGGCCCGTAAACTTCTCTTGAAGTTCCGGAGGCAGGAGTTGACATCAAGGCGTCCGTATGACTAGCTCCTCTCAGGGTCTCTGGGGAGGGTCCTTCTTGCCTCTCCAGTATAGGTGGCCCCAGTGGTCCTGGTCTGGTCGCAGCATCACTCTGCAGCCTGGGGAGGGCATGCACATAAGTGGCTTGGGACCTTGGGAACAGTGTCTTTGGGTTTCGTCTTCCATCTTCCTCTTGATAATGGGGTCTCAGTGCCTGCTTCACAGGATCCCCTGGGTGGGCGGGGGCTCAGCGACCATTGTCCTTACTCTGCTCCGAGTTAGTTCAAGCAGAAAAGTGATCCCTGGGAGCAGACATTTTTGTAGCAGATTTTGGAGGCTGACCCTGAACCTTTGAAACCTGCAACTTCTGTCTTGGGTAACACATTTTCATTAAGAAATTTGGAAAACAGAAAAGAAAATGAAAGAGCAAGAAGACACCCAACAAGTATTGTTCATGTTTCAGTGTATTTACTTTCAGAATGTTTTGTTTTTTATGAATTGTTTTAATAGTTGGGATTGATCCGGAAAACACTTTTTACACAGCCCTCGGGAGGCTTGGCTGGGTCAGATATCATAAATGGGCTGTATTTTTAGTGCGAGACACAAAAGTTTGGCAACGGGTGCTGGTGTGCTGGGGCTGGGGTTGGCGCTCCCATCTAAGGGCAGACCAGCACGTGGGCTGGTGAGGGGGAGCCGTCCACGCTGGCCCATCTCACCTACCTGAGAGCTGAAGCCGGCATAGTCGGTGCTCAACAGACAGCATTTCTCCGAGGATTTCAGTCTTTCATGAGACTTCAGACATAAATGGATTTATCTTGCATTTCGCTGAAACGAATCAACCAAAAGGAAAATAAAAAGTCAAACCAGGATAAAGAGATAATATCAGTGTAAATATTTTCACCAATTTTCCAGTATTTTTCCTCAAGAATACTTGAGGGAGTCCGCCGAAGGCCTTGACTGAGCAGTGTGTCGGCCCTGAGTCCCCAGCTTCCCCGAGCCCTCTGTCCTGCCAGACGTCTGGGAAGATGCCGTGGCGGGAACCACCTGCTTCCACGGCCTTCGAGTCAGAGACGTGACTGGTAGGAAAGGAAGCGGGGAACGTTGGAGCCCATGTGTTTTCAATCCTGCGACGAGCCGTGAGCTGCGGTGAGGCCGACGTCCAGGATTAGACACGGAGGGTGTCCACGTGGACACCGGCTCACCGGATGAGTCAGCGGCACGTGCTGTGGGAGTCTGGTGTGTCCCTGCGCGGCTGGTCCGGGCTGAGCTCAGCTGCACAGGCCCTGGGCTGGAAGGAGCCCTCCCGATCCGGGGTGCGGCTCCTTGTGATGCAGAGTCTGTGCCTGAGAGAGCGTCAGTGTGTGTGCACGAGGGAAAGCATGCGTGCGTGTGCGCATGCGGGGTGTGCACGAGCATCTGTAAGTGTGTGGATGAGTGTGTGTGTGTGGTGTGCATGGGCACGGGCAGACCATACAGGTGAGTGTGTGTGCGCACGCACCTGAGGGACGTGAGATGCAGCTTCAGCCTCTTCTCCCCACCTCCCCTACACACTGCTTCCTGCAGCAATGGCATCTGCAAGCTTCTTCTTGCTGCTCTGTGTGCCCAAGGGGTCCAGTGACCATCCAGCCAGCCACACGTCTCAGAGCTGCTGTCTCCAGGAGGTCCCTGAGAGCACCGAGCAGGGCGCGTGGGCCTTCCCCTGGGGGCACACTCTGCTTTGGGGAGCTCTGGGCTGTGTCGGCGGAGTTTGAAATCTGGAGTAACAGGCAACTTTCTCAGGGTCCTTTCCCTTTCCTGTCCCACTCTGCCCTCCATTTGGAAGGGGCTCCTCATGTCCTGGGTTTTCAAGTTCTGGGTGCTTCTGAGTTTCCTCCCCAGTGGAACTGGCATTTGGGTTTCTAGCTGCACTTGCTGCTTTCTGCCCTGAGGGTTCAGGGAAGCGAGGACAGCAGGACCGTCTTCACCCTTCCCGCTGAAATCTGGAAGCGGCTGGAAAGGGCCTGTCAGAGGTGCCGCCAGCTATTAGCAGAAAAACCACTTCAGTGGTTGGCGTTGGCTCATGGAATGCTCTTCTCGGCAGATGGGTCAGGCACCTGTGGCAAAGTTACCCATAACGTCCTCGAGCAAGGCCAGCGCGGCTCTTCCTCTGGATCCCCGCCAGCACGGGACACTGGGAGCCGCTTCCCCGGGCTCTGTGCCCACGCCCTTCTCAGGCTGGTGGCGGCCAGGAGTAGGGGTGGACAAGGCTCTCAGGCTGGCAGCAGAGCAGGTCGGAGTGGCCACTGCTCGGCCAAGTGCAGGCCGGCGGGTTCACGGCTGCCCCTGTCCACTCCCGCTCTGCTGTCCAGCGACATAGCTCGCCCCTTCTCTGTGGTCCTACCATCCAAGGAGGAGGCTTCCAGCCTGGGGGACATGGTCGGCACAGCTAGAAAAGACCAATAAATGGGCAAGAGCACCTGGGGCTACAGCCAGGTGAGCCTCTCCCTCTGCCTGCAGCAGCCTAGAGAGTGGCTCCTTCCAATTCTTCGTACTCGGAGCCTGACTTCTGCTTCTGTTTTCATCACGTGGCTTGGGAGAAAACCCGCGACCTTGTCGGTGACCCCACAGTGCTCAACGGTCTGTTAACTCCCTTTTCTTCCCGGCCCGCGGCCCAGAGTGTGAGGCTCGGCAGGCCTAGGCCACTTGGAGCCCGGGCCTTGCGCCCTCCTGCTCTGGGCTGTGGGGTAGCCTAGGAGCTCCTTTTGGAAGCTTGGTAGCTGCCGCCTTGGCTGGGCCCTGTGCACTGGCGAGGAGGTGCTAAATGCCTTGCTCTGGAGATTTCCACGGGAGGGAAGGGCCCATGCACACAGGCATCCAAACGTGCAGCAGTTAGTCTCCTCGGTGACAGGTGACTTGAAAGAGTTTGGTTTTGATGAGAGGTTGATTAAGCTTTAAAAGCATTGTCACCTGGCAGAGGCATGAAATAGGAGCCTACATGGGAGCCTTTGCCTGGCCCACCTCCTCCTGAGAGGAAAGCAGCCTGGATCTGCTGAGATGCTCAGAGACAAAACAGCCCTGGCACGTCAGGGCCGGGGACTGTCCACAGTGCGGAGGTGGGACAGAGGCCAGCGAGAGCCTGGCGTGCTCGTTCACATGGCAAGGGGCCTGCCACTGCGGCCTGCATGTTGGCGTGCCTTCCGCCCTCTCACCCTGTTCTCTTGCCCCCCAACCAGCACCACACGAACCTCCATAATTTTGAGCCTCTGTTTGGGGATTTGGCCTGTTTGTAAGTGGGTTTTCCACATGCGGTTTCCACAGGAACTTTTGCTGTTTAAGTGCTTTTCCAAAATATGAAATTATCTTTATCTGAGTGAGCTCACTGGCTTTGGTGGGGGCTGGTCCATCTGGGGGGGGCGTGTACTTCTGAACCTAGAGGAAGAAACGCTGGGGAACCGAAAGCCTGCAGTCTCCAGGACACCTACCAAAGTGGTCAGTGATGTAAGGGAACCTCTGTGACCTTCTGATATCACTACAGATTTTTAATAAGGCCCCTGAGGAGAAGTTAGCGTTCAGAGGATGATGACCTCAGCCTCTCTTTCAACTGAGCCACAGAATTTCAGAACCATCAACTCTAATATTACGAATGTACTGGGGTTTAACATCCCGCAGAACTGGGCTGCCCAGGAGCCAAGGAATATCGTCCCTCGGGGGCAGGGAGGCCTTTTCCTCAGAGGCGCAAAGAAACCATGCTGGGGGGGTGGGCTTAGCTCATGGTCACCCACCAAGGGTGCCTGAGGGCCGCCTGGGCCAGCCGTCTCTTCTGGGGCGTAACAGCCTCTAAGGAGCCCTTGCCATCTGGGGGGATTGGACTGAAGCGCCTCTCGCAGATAGATGGCTGTGGTTGGGTTAGTCAGCGGTTGTTTTCCAAGGGAGGGGGAGCAGCCCTCTTCCCACGACGGAACGGAACGTGGAGTCGCGTCATCACTGGTGTTTATCTCCCCACGTCCTGAAGCCCTCCCAAACCCCACATGGCTGTCAGCAAAGCCTCGTTCCCATCAGATAAAGGCTGAGATGGTCTGGACAGAGTGCAGATTTATCACGAGGAAGGTAAAAAAATACAACAGAAATTCAGGCAGAAGCTGTGTTTTCCACCCCCTGCACTTTTCCTGGGCTCCGGAAAGTTAGTGAAGGACTTAGAGCCTGGCCGATGCGGGGAAGGCGGAGCTAGGGCCTCGTACGGGCCCTTCCTCTCTCCTCCCTCCCAGCAGCCGAAAGCATCCATTTGAAAACGTGTCTGCCTTTTGCTCAGGACACTGGGAAGGGGAAGAAACATCAGCCAAGGTCTCAGGTTCCCCAAGAGCACGGGCCTCCTGGCATGGGCGGGTGACACAGGGGCCTGAGCCTGGCAAGACTCTGCTGCACCATCTTAGAATCCTCAGCAGTCATTGGTGAAGGCCCCACACGTTCATTCTGCTCCACGATGATGCAGCCGGCTCTGCCTAGTAACGTTCAAGTCCCAGGAGTCACTCCTCGGTTCCTCGCCGTCTCTACACACCCCTCCCGGCCGTGGCATTTGGAGTGTGAGTCTCTATGACTTTCCGTTTTGACGACTCGTGTCTGTGGGTCGTGTCCTGTCAAGACCGGCTTCAGGTTCCCTCTTTTTTCACAGACGCCCTCATGAGACCTCCAAAACACGTGCTAGAGCCCAGGACTGGGAACATCAGCCCTCCCCAGCCTCCCTCCCTCCCCAGTGCCGCTCCTCTACCCAGGCTTGAGTTGGAGCCTTTGCATCTCCCGGTTCTGCCAAGGGTAGGATCTGCCTACCCCAGAGCAGACTGCAAAGCTAGGCCTGAATTCAGTGGTATCGGACCACGATTTCCCCTTCACCTGTATCGGAGAAGAGGGGGGTCAGTAAAAGGGAGAGGAAACCTCCAGAGGATGCTCCGTCCTGCCTTTAATCTCTGCCTCCTGAGTTAGCATTTTGAAAATCAACATTTCAAATGAACTCAGCGTCTGAGAAGAGAAAGACATCAAACCATTGTTCCCCGCTAGGACGTAGGAGGTTGGCAGACAGTGGCACAATCCACCATCCCTCATTTTTTTCCCTTACGTATTAGACTTTCAGAACGGTTTCAGGTTTCCAGAAAACCGAGCAGGAAGCACGGAGAGTTACCGTGCACTCTCTCTCCTCGCCCCTTCTCCACGCTCCCACCTCACCTCCTCTGTTAGTCTTAGTGTGGGTGCAAGTTTCCCAATCAACGAGCCAGCATTGATACATTATTAACTGGAGGCCGCAGTTCACATTAGGGCTCACTCTTGGTGTGGAACATTTGATGGGTTTGGCAGATGTACCGGGACATGGACCCACCACTATGATATCATCCGGAGTGGTTTCGCTGCCCTAGGAATCCTCTAAGTGCCATCAGCTCATCCCGTCCTCCCCCAGGCCCCGGAAACCACTGATCTTTTTACTGTCTCGATAGTGTTGTCTTTTCCAAAATGTCATAGAGTTGGCATCACACAGTGTGCGGCCTTTTCAGACGGGCGCCTTTCACTTAGTAATATGCATTTAAGGTTCTTTCGTGCTTTATCGTGGCTCGGTAGTTGTTTCCTCTCAGTGCAAGTATTCCACTGTCTGGACGGACCACAGTTTATTGATCTGCTCACCTGCTGAAGGACATCTTGGTTCTTCCAGGTTTTGAAAATTTTGAATAAAACCATATTCTAATTCTCATCTGTTTGCCTCCCTGTGGCCCACACCAGGATGTGAGTTCCCAGAGGAAGTACTTCCAGCCCATTTGTGTCCCTATACCCAGCAGCACCCACTCAGACTGAACGACAGGGCAACTGCTTCATCAATATTTGTTGAACTGGATGGGGGGGTGGGGAATAGAAGAGAAGACAGACCCTGACTGAGAAGGGAGAGAGGAATTGGCCCATATGTCCCTGTGGAGGGATGGAGAGCCACACAAGTGACATTCGTCATGGTGGCGGGGGGAGGGTGGCAGGAAGAGGACATTGAGGGAAGGAGCAGACCCTCAAGAGACGCCAGTTTCTCCAAGCCCATCACAGGCAGCTCAAAGCCTCTCTCCAGATCTCTTGGGGTCGGAGACTGAGGTTTGCAAATCACCACTTAACTTAAGCTCTTTAAAGTACCTATCTGAGAATACCCCAGGACCGAAGAGCCGTTGAGTGAGGTCTATCTTTTCCTCTCGGTCCACTTAAACCCATTTAGGTCCCCATCTTCTCTAGAAATAGGGGGCAAAGTTAAAGCAGCCTTCACTGCCTCTCACCCATCAGAGCCTCCAAAAGTTCATGGTCTTGGGGACATCACTGTCTGTCGGGTGCAGGGCCAGCTTCACTGAGTAATTCACCTCTCCTTTCTGACTTTCATTGATTGGCATCATATGAAGGACGAGTGACAGGTTTCATCTGACAAGTCGGCTGGCAGGGTCCATGCTCTGTGGTGGATGAGACATGTCTGCTCTGGTACAGGAGAGGGAAGCGTGGTCCCGCTCATGGCTCTGCCGTCGGGTACTCCGTGCTCTTGGGGCTTTTCCTATTGGTCCCCGCGATTTTTACTTATTTTACAATTCAGAATTGTGAGTTGGTGGAGTAGGCCAGGAAAAAAGTGAAAAGTAGTTAAGTTGATTTCATTTATTTCTCATGGGTTTAAAGAGGAGATTCTTTATGTTTTAAACTTTGACTTGTGAGAAAAAAAGAAAAAGAAAAAGCAACCAGGGAACTTTTGGATTCTCTTATACACTGCTTTGCCTTTAGATAAGACGTGGAATGTGTGAAATGACGGCCGATGTCTGAGCTGGGTCTGCTGTGAGTTTCCATGTGTTCACCGTGGCCCCTTGCAGGCTCAGAGGATTGAAGTTGCCAGTGGGCAGGTATTAGGATGCCCTGGGATAGAAAAGGCAGGTCAGCTGGACAGGCTGGGAGCAAGCGCCTGTCCTAGAGCAGGGTCTTCTGCCCCATCCTCAGAGCTGTCCACGCCCCACGCAGCGTAGACCAAAGGCCCGTGCACTGCCAGGCCCGAGCAGTGACATCGCTGCCCGTGATGGTGTGGGGAGTGCTTCTCAGTGCCTGGTCTGCCCCAGCCTGTCCCAATTTGCTGAGGGAGGCGCTGCGAGTAATCTGTTCCCAATCATTTCTATTCCTGACATTTAGAAATGACTCTCTTGAGGAACATTAGGACAGATTCAAGTCGTTCCTCTAATAACTGGGTAATGATAAGGGAAAGGGAGGAAAGGAGAGGGGGTGAGAGAGGACAGATTGGGGGCACTGGAAGGGAAGGAGAGAGACGGGGGCAGAGGTGGAAAAGGAGGATCACAGCAGCCGGCAGTGGCAGGGGTGGGGGTGCGGGGCTCCCTACGCAGGTCAGATGTTGCGCACACGCCAACTCAGCCTCAACATCCATTGCACTATATGCCAGGACCGAAAGGGGAATGTGGTGATAAACAGCATGAGCTGGAGCCTGGGGTCCGTGGGGATGCAGACGCATCCATCAGAACGTGCAGAGTCCGGGACTGGGGCACATGAAACATGGAGCAGCACAGAGGGCTCTCTGAAGACTCCAGAGCCACGAAGAGGAGGCGATGAGCCCCTCTTGTTGAAATAGGGCTTGGGGACATTTGGGGGCACATCATCCAGCTGTTGTCTGCAGCCATGGGGCTCCCTCCAGCTGGTTCTGAGGCTGTCATAAAGAGAAGGCACTTCTGGTGTGAAAAGCTCCCTGAACTCCCCAGCCCTTGACCCCTCCCCAGTTTTCATCAGGGATCCTCAGGATGTCCAAGCCACAGCTAACAACCCTCCTCTCCCAGTGGTGTGGGAGTGGGAGAGGCCCCAGCCCACCTTCAGATCCACCCCAGAGGCTGGCGCAAACCCTCTCCTCCTGCAGACTCTGGCCTGCACCGGCACCCTCAAGGGCCTGGAACTGCTGCTCGCGTGCACGTCTGCTCACACACGTCTACACGTCTCACGTGGGTTAGCTCGTGCACATATCTGTACACATCTCACACAGGTAGTTTTCCTCATGCACATGTCACATACACTCCCACAGGCACGTCTGCTCACACGTGTCTCACACATGCTCAGCTGCTCACGTGCATGTCTGTACACCACGTGTCAGCTCCCATGCTCGCTCAACTGGTGAATCTCCCTCCTAGAGCAGCAGAGTGGGCTTAAAGTATTTTTGTTGCTTTATGAGAAGTGCATTTATTTGGGACCTGGGATGCTCAGGAGAATGGGCCCAGGCACCTCCATCAGGTCCCAGTGATGGTGGGGGACACAGACTGAAAGGGGACAGTCCCGCTATGATGATTGTTTCTCTGTTACACACCAGCAACCTGAGATTTATGGCAAATACATGTTCAAGCCCCAAGGGCAGGGAGAGGTAGCACCAGGTCTCCAGCCATCATCCCGATACAGTGACTCATGTCCCACCACGTCCTGCCACAGCACTGAACGGGCTCTCCACCTGCAGACTTGGAGCTGGGGTGGCAGAGGCTGTTCCTGAGGTGGAGAGGAGGTGGCAAGGAGCACATGCTATGGCACGTAAGTGACCGAATAAGGGCCCAGTCTGCTCCCACGTCTCCTCTGGGAGGCAGGCGGATAAGGGACCTGAGTCCGGGGCCTGCAGGCTGAGCTCCTTCCTCCTTAAGGAAGGTGAAGAGGTCTCAGCGAGGGGTCAGAGCAAAGCGACCAGGACACCGCTGGGAGATGAGGCTGCAGGGAGAGGCAGGGAGGCCATGGAGGAGAGGACTGAGGGTGACTTAATGTTGTAGAAATGCCTGGGAGTGTAAGACTCACAGGAGGTGGGAGGAGCTGTTCCTATCACAGCTGTTGACGAGGCAGGAGGAAGTGAGCTGCAGCCCACTGGGTAGGGGTGTCTGTGGGGCTGGGGAGACACACTGAAGACTGTGTGCAAGGAAGGCAGGACACACAGACACACCAACACGTGTACACAGTCAAAATGCACACACACACACACACTCTATACGGTGTCACTCATATACACTGACACTAGCACTCATTCATAATACACACAGACACACATGTACACACGGTGTCGCACACAAAGGCAAACACACTCGCACACTCATACACTCAAACCACACGCAGACACCCTGCACCAGAGTGTAAGAGCTTTCATGGAGCTGTTGGCAAAGTGTTAGGTGAGCCCAGAGCAAAAGCCAAATGTGCATGCCTGGCAGAGCCTCAGAGGTGATAGTTCACCTGGGTTTTGAAGATCAAGTAGGAGTTCACTGGACTGAGAGAGGAAGAAGGCCAGAGCCCGATATGCGCAGGAAACGTGAGTGGCTTAGTCTGGCCGGTGCCTGAGCTGTGCTGCTCCAGCTTCCACCGGCACAGGATGCTCAGGGAGCTTGTTGAAATGCGAATTCAAAGTCGCTTCTCGAACATACCGTCTGGGGTGTCTGGGATGGGGCCCGGGACTCAGGCACTTTGCGAGCACCCCAGGCTATGGTGATACAGGTGGGCCTCTGGCCCGTGTGGGGCATGCTGTGTGGGTTGTCAGGGATGGGGGTGGAAAGAGAGTAATGAGATGAGACTGGGGCCAGACATGCCATGCCAGTCCCCATGTCCTACAGGCCACGTGAAAAGCTGGGGCGTCAGTGCAGTGGGAATGACCTACCCATTAAACGAAGGTGGACGGACGCCCCAGGGGCAGGCACCTTTTGATGGCTGTGGGAGCAGGACGTCTGACCTCAGGGAGCTCAGTCTGGGCACAGGCATCACCAGACCCACCCCCATCGTCATCCTAGGATCGACGGGCTCGACACAGAGCACAGAGAAGAGGCAGACAGTCTTGGGCAAAGGGCAGGTGGGGGTGGTTCCCAGGACTGGACCCAGTCTCAGAGGAGATGAGGCTGGACCAGGCCTTGAAGGAGGGCCGTGTGCAAGCAGGCAGCTTTCCTACCATGCTCCAGAGGTTCCCAATCAGGGACGGCTCTGTGCCCCTAGGGAGCACTTCGTGTGTCTGGAGGCATGTTCTGTTGCTGCTACTTGCAGGGGTTAGGGTGCTCCTGGCCTCTAGAGGGTGGAGAACAGGGATGCTGCTCGGCATCCCACAGTGCCCAGGCTGGCCTTCCCAACAAAGAGTTATACGACCCTTTATTAGTTTCCTGTAGCTGCCATAACGAATTACCACAAACAGGGGGCTCAGAAACCAAAATCTGTTCTCTCCCAGTTCTGGGGGCCAGAAGTCTGAGACCAAGGTGTGGGCAGGGCTGCGGTCCCTCCAGAGGCTCCAGGAGAGGATCCTTCCTGCCTCTTCCAGCTCCTGGGGGCTCCAGGCATTCCTGGGCTTGTGGCCGAATTATCCCAGCCTCTGCCTGCATCGTCACATGGCCTCTCCTCTGTGTGCGTCTGGCCAAATTTCCCTCTCCAGATACAGTCACATTCTGAGGTCCTGGGGGTTAAGACTTCAACATATGCATTTAGGAGGAGACATGATTCAGCCGGTGACAGATGGACAAGAAGTTCTAGCATGGCCGTGGCTGCTTTCCCAGGCCAGGGTCCGCAACAGCTCGGTAACTGTCAGACCTCACCAGAAGGGTCGGCCTCATTCCCCCAGCAAGGATGCCAGCCGTTGCCCGAAAGCGCGAGGAGTCTCTCACACAAGAGGTTTGGCAGCCTGTCTTCAAAAACCCCGGGGTGTTTACACATTCCTGTAATGAAGGAAAAAAACCCAAGAAGCAAAAACCCAGAGCAATTATTCACTCTTGCTTTCTTAAGCTGCAGAAGGAGCTGGTTGGGAAATCATGAGTCAAGTGAAATCCTTTATGGAATGAGCAAAAACAAAAAGAACAAAAGCCATTTGACTCACTCGCTGAGCCCCCCGTGGGGAGACTCTTACTGGGAATGTTTACCATCCTGCTCCCAGCTCTGCTGCCCTGCCCCAGAGGCCCTGGCTGTCTGCATTCCCCTGTATCCTCTCTCCAGATGCTTAAGTCACTGCTTATAATGGCGCAAGATGTCAGGAGGTGGCTCTCGGAGGCTGGAAAAAGAGTGAAGTGTCCTTGGCCAGCAGCTGACTCACCGGCTCCGCATGGAAGCTCTGTCCCGGGGCACCCACTTGAAGCCGTCCCCGTTGGTGCCACGGGCGCTGGTGCTGGGCAGGTCGGTTGGCAGCCCGCGGATGTTCACTTGTGAGCCTGTCCATTCATTCATGCCGGTCCTGCTGAGCAGGCCTGAGCCCGCACAGACAGAATCAGGCCCTGTCTGCGAGTGGCCTCTGACCTCGGTTGGGATGTAAGACGTATACAACCCTTTCTGGAAGTTCCCCTCGGTCCCTCCAGACGGAGTGGGTGCCTGTCAGTTGTGTCCACACTTGGCACTGCCCCCTGATCCGCAGTTGTCTGCTAATGGGCCACCCGAAGACTGACTGCACTTCTCGAGGAGAGAGGCTTGTCTCATCCAGCATATGTTCCCAGGTGGGCATAGGGAATGGAGCATCCCATTCATCCCTGTGCTCCCGGAGCAGGTAGGGAGTGGTGCAGAGTAGCTGCTTGCATGTGGTTTTTTTGGATGGATGGATGGGTGGATGGATAGATGGATGGATGAGTGGATAGATGGATGAATGGATGGATGGATGGATGGATGGATGGATGGATGGATAGATGGATGGATGGATGGATGGGTGGGTGGGTGGGTGGGTGGATGGATGGATGGATGGATGGATGGGTGGATGGATGGATGGATGGGTAGATGGGTGGATGGATGCATGGATGAGCATAAAACAGTCACCTAACTGTGAAAACCAGGCCGTGTTATCTGCCCAGTGATATGGCTCAGAAAGCCCATGATATGGGCAAACAGAGAAGCTGACTATCCCCAGGAGACCTGAGATTTACTGCTAGTGATATGAGGAGGTCCGCTACCAATACATTACTGCTAAAGGGAAGCTCATGAAGCAATCCAAGGACTTTACAGAAGACTGAACTCTCCTCCAGTCCCAGGCATTTGATCTTTGTGTGATTCTGACAGCTTCTTTGAGAGTCCTGCTGCTACGAGGGGAGAAAAGGAGACGAGCATATTCTGAGGGCACCACCGTCCTTCCCGAGGAGGACGTTCTTCTGGGATCAGCAGAGGCACAGTCACGGGTACACGGAGCTGGCAACCACAGCACAGAGAACTCGGGGCAGACACAAGTGAGAACCTCAGGATGGGAGGGTGATTGTGCAGTGGGGAGACCACGACCAGTCTCTACAGGCTGCAGAGACAGGACCATTTCTCACGATCCGAAGAGTGGGAGAGAGGATGTGTCAGCTCCTGGCCTCTCCCATCCTGGATCCTGTTCTCCCACGGCTCCCTGTTGTCATCTCCTCTGTGGGTCCTGGTGATGTGTCCATGCCGAGGCTGGGAGGTCAGCTGCCCCGGAGAAATCGAAGGCCGATGGGCAATGGTCATCTCTGAGAGTTCCCAGATGAGTCACCATATGACAGTCACCTTCCTCATCCTCCACAAGCCCAAACAAGTCAGCCCCGAAGGGGGTGTCCCCAAGTGTCTCCTCCATGAGTCAAGCCTCCCTGCCTATTTTTAGGCCATTTCTGCAGAGCGTCGAGGCAGGCAAGGCTTGTTTATTCTGGATCAGAGCTGCTCTGGGAATTCTCCATCCTACCACAGCCTCCAAAACAAAGAACAAGGAGGGAGGATGACTGCCGTGTGCCCTGGTGACAATGGTAGCCTGTCCAGACCACAGGGGCTGGTGCTGGGGTAACCACACAACACCTGGACATCCTCCAGCCTGGACGGCAGCCAGAATGGTTGCTTCGGCTCACCCAACAAACGCAGCTAGAAGCGCCTGTCTAGCCTCTCTGCAAAGACCACCAGACGCTGAAGGGTCAGCGAGTGCTCACAGAACATTCACCCTCCAGCCATCAGCCGTGACCCTGGACCTGAAGGCCCCATCCATTTCTCCTCCACTTCTCATGATGGACCGAGAACAGCAGTCCAGGGGTAGGAGTTCACCTGGTTCACATTCACAACCCCAGTTCTGCCACCAGAAAGGCTCCATGAATTCTGTATTCATTCATTCACTCATTCACTCATTCATTCACCCACCCATCACTTAACATTTGTTGCATGTGCACCTGCTATGCAAGGTATGGGTTCCATCCCCAGGAAATTTACCCCCTGGGACAAGAGGAAACAGGAGTGACAAGCATCATCGCGGGGGAAGTGTGAGCGACTGGGGGGCAGATGGTCACAGAAGGCTGCTGGGAGAAGCAGAGCACCAAAGGGGAGCAGCATCAGCTGGGCAGAGAGGGAGGAGGGGATGCTCTGGCACAGTGGTTCCCACACTTGAGCCTGCATCGGAATCTGCTGGAGGGCTTGTTGGAGCACAGACGGCCCAGGACCCTCCCCCCCAGCTCCTGATTCAGAAGTTAGGGGAAGCCCAAGAATTTACATCCATCACAAGTTTGTAGTGATGCTGGTGCTGCGGGTCCAGGGACCTCACTTAGAACCACTGTTCTGGGCAGAGGGAGCAGCATGGTCAAAGGATAGAGGTGGCAGGGTGGATGTACAAATGAATGAATGAATGACCTTCGAGTTGCTTTTACCATGACGGAATTGGGTCTACAAGGATTAAGCTTCTCTCTCATGTCCAACGGACAAGGTCATATGTATAACGTCTGAGGCAGACACCCACTCACATGACTGGAAAGTCAGCCTTGACTTGGTCTCACCCGATTGCTAAGGCCCAAGGCAAGCTTCCCACAGGTGTAGAGGGGATGCGTGAGCATGTCAGTGACATGCCCAGAGGGACACCTGTGTGGGCGATCCTGCAAACCTGCAGTGCCTCCTCCCTAGGTCCCTTCAGCCTCGTTCCGCTGTTCATCCAGCACCACCCCTCCCTGTGCCCCATTACTTCCTGCAGGACCAGGTTCAGGGAACACCGTTACTAGTTGTCTGGGTAGAATATTGAAGAGACGGGGTTGCTCCAGCTCTGAAAAGCAAGAGGTCCACGTTAATTGCTTCCCAAAGAAGCCAACGTTCCCTCCACCCAAGACAGAAGCCAAAGGTGAGGCTGATGGTTAGGTCCCCGCCCCACCCCTCAGCTCCAGGGAGTCAATTCAAGGCAACCCCGAGAGCTCAAGGGAACCGTGTGTTGGCTACTGTCTGATTGTTAAACCGTTGCTATTACTACTTCTGTACTGAGCAGCTTCACGACACTTAGTTCCACAAGTTTCTAAATGAACCACTAGCAAAGATGGAGATTAAGCTGTATTTCCAGTGGTGAAATCTGTATTGGCCTCAAACAAATGTTCATTTGCAAAACCCCAGGCAGCAGAATTTGCCAGAATTTTTTTAAAAAGGGCCTAATCGGGGCACTACCCACTTGTCTTCCTAGAACAACAGAGCTGCCGTGTTGATTGTCGGCCATTCTCGGGGTAGGAAGCCAACACAAAGCTGGGAAAGGCAGCGGAGATGGGGCAGGGCAGGGCTAGGGAAGGCCCCCTGGACCACCCCAGCTTCCCTGCCTGCGGGAAGAATCACACCAATTACCGACCGCAGCAATTATTCTGAGGTCCAGGAAATTTAAGCAGGACCCAATTTAGGCTACCAAGGTAAAGGGCCCCCATATTTAAGCAGACATCTGGAGGGCGAGTAGCAGTGCGTGGAAAGCAGAGAGGAAGGGAGGGAGTCAGCACACAGCAAAGTTGGGCATGTGATAGGAGACAAGTAGGTTTGAAGCTTAGTGGAGAGGCGGTGTGTGCCCGGGAGCAGCATGAGAGATGGGGCAATTACTCAGGACACCTTCAGTAGTGAGTGAGAGAAAGCCCTGACTCCGCTGCCCAACACAGGATGAACGCTTCCGCCAGGCTTGGCTTGCCCAGCTGCAAGGCCCCGGCTCTTCACACCTCTCCACTCACCCTCCTGGCCTGCAGGCCCCGACACTGTCCTCTCTGTTGAGGAGCGAACCTTACTCTGATGTCCCTAGCAGATCTCATCACCTCCCACTGCCCAGTTTTGTGGCATCTGTACTGAGCAGGCACTGGCCAGTACAGGGGTTAGGTTGATGTGTTTGCATTATCAGGATTTACAAAACCAAGCCTAAAGGGTGAGTGACACTCCGGCTAAAACAGGGCACTACTAGCAAAGAAATGTGGGTAGCCACGGTCTGGGTGTCCTGCCTGAGGGCCACATGGAAGAGGGTCAGCTTGGAGGAGGGCCTCTGTGATGAGGTTGAAGTAGGGCATCAGCAAACTGATGTTCACAGTGTGCCACTCTCTCTTGCCACTGCACAGAGACCTAGGGAGTGGAGGTTTAATGCCTGTCACACCTTCGAGAGATGGGTCTAGCCTATGTCTGGGTCTTTTCCCCTTGGAATTGGAAGTGTGTGTGTGTGTGTGTGTGTGTGTGTTCTTCACCCAAGTATGGTGGGAGATGCAGCCAGACTTGTTCACCGGACCTCTTGTGCTGGGGCCTTGGCGTCCATGTGAGAAGACCGAGTATACTGGGGCCACCAGGCTGGAGGGAGACAAGCTGTAAGGAGAAGCAGTGTGGGGGAAAGATGGGTGCCCTTATCAGCTGTTCTAGTCTGTGGGGTCCCAGCCTAGCTCTCGACCCAGAGAAGGAACCCCCTCCCGATGATTCCAGTCCCGTAGGTGAGCCATGTACAGCCTTCTAGGCTTCCCAGCTCATCCCAGATATCCACCTTCCTGACCCACAGCATCCGTGAGCATCATTCAGGGCGAGTTCTAAGCTGTGAAGTAACCAGGACAGAAGGCCGCCCTAGCCATCCAGTCTCGACCCGTGAGAGGCCACTTGAGCTGCCCAGATGGAGCTGAACAAACCACTTACCAGCCAGGTGGAAACCCAAATGAGGCCCCCCCTGACTGGGGAACTTCTCTTAGACACGAAGAGGCATTTAAAAGCCACAGCAGAAATTATCAAGGAAAATGTTCATGGGTGAATCAGGCCCGATATTGCCAAATGTGGAAAGTGGGTCAACTGGATCTGTGTCTGATAAAAGCTCTGAGCAGACGTTCTTGGATTTGCAATACCTAATATTGCTCCAATTTGTCTCTCAGAGTGTTACAGTACTCTTGAAAAATTCCTCCCAATTAATTGTATTTTATGTGGAATTTATAAAATTGAGTGCATGTTAGCATAGTGCCATTTGGTGCAGGGGAGAAGGGATGGGCTAATTGTGAAATCAAATAAAAGACAGTGTTTCGATAATTATGAGCTCAGTGTAATGGAACTTCAGAGCTGGGAGCCATCGCCACCATTTATCTCCACTCCTGCCCAAGCCTAGCCCTCTGTGTGTGTGTGTGTGTGTGTCTTGGTTTTCTCTTCTTTGTCTCTCCCCGTTCCCCAGTCTCTCCCTCCCTCTCTCTCTGGTCTTCAATACATTGCAGATTAATGTTTAGGTACAGGCTGAGGAGAGGTCTGTTATCTCCCATTTGGATATCCAGTCATCCCAGCACTATTTGTTGAAAAGAATTTTCTTTCCCCACTGAGTTGCCGTAACATCTTTTTTAAAAATCAGGTAATCGTACCTTTGTGTTTCATTTCTGGATTCTTTACTTTGGTTTTGAACGATCTGCTTATCCATTCTCCAGTACAGTACGTTGTTGATTACTGTAGGTTTCCAGTGAGACCTAAAGTCACGTAGTGTAACTCCTCCAATGTGCTCTTCTTTCTAAAGATCATCTGGCTGTTCTAGATCCTTTGCATTTCCACATAACTTTTTAGAAGGCATTGATCAATTTCTACAAAAAAAAATAAAAAAAGAAAGTCTTCTAGGCTTTGGGTTGGAATTGCCTTGAATCTGTAGTTAACTCTAGGGTAAGACTGGCACCATGATGGGGTTGAACGTTTGAATCCATGAACATGGTATGTCTCTCCATTTAAATAAATTGGTCATCTTTAATTTCTCTCAACAATGTTTTGTAGTTACGATGTATAATTTTTCAGCAGCTCTTTAAGGTGTAGACATGTAAGATATGAACAAGTTCTCAGGTTTGGGGGTCTGGTAGCAGAGAGAAGCCCAAGACCCCCCAAGCAATTTAAGACAAGTCGTCACTCACAGCAGAGTTGCGGGTTGCTCTTGCCAGTGTTTGGATGTGGCCTACACATGTTGTCTCGTTTATTTCTCAAACATTTATCAAGTATCACATCTTTTTAAGAATCAGTGAACTGTACCTTTGTGTTTAATATCTGGATTCCTTACTTTGGTTTTGAACTATCTGCTTATCCATTCTCCAGGTGCAGTCCCATAGGGAAGAAAGCTCAGCAATACTGATACTTACATACCATCTGGCACTCCTGAAGTGCCAGCCACTTTCTACATGCTTCCCCCATGTTCCCTTATTTAATCCCCACAACACCACAAAGCAAGTGTTGTTTTTATGCCCATTTTACAGATGAGCTTTGGAGAGATTATATAACTTGGACAAAGACCCCAGCTGATCAGCAAAGGAACCTCAAACCTTGCCTCTATCCAGAGGGCGAAGCTGAGGCATAGCTTTGTGGAAACTGAGCTCTGTGTAAGACACCATGGAGGGCTTTAGAATCAATGCCTTTTCCACGCCTTCCCTTTCTTGACTCGAGAAAGAAGAGAATGATGGCCTAGAAGCTTTCTTTTCATTCTGCATTCTCTGGTCACTGTTCTTAAATGCCACGAGGGCTCTGATGTCATCTATGGTCTACATATAAGGAAATACTCATAAGTAAGGAGGGTTTCCAATAAGGAAACACTCATAAAATAACTGAATGTGCAACTTTGCCCCAACCAGAGGTTATGTCAGTAGAATTTGGTACAGACCAATAGAACTAGGCATTGACAGTTTAAAGCAAAAGTCGTGGGAGACAGACATACTCAACAGCTAATTTGCGCGTGTGACTTACAGAGCTGCCACTGAGTCCTACCTTTAGGGAAACATCGTCAAGATCCCTGAATGATTTGGTCCCAGGGGGAGGGATTTCAAGACCACTTGGATGATGTCTGATAATTTTGTTCAGAGAAAGTTTCCTGAAAGGGAAGGGGTCGCTCTCACGTGGCAGCTCTACTCAGCAGGGCAGAACGCCTCACTTCGAGGACTCAGAGCTCCATCCCACACTGATGATCTCCTTCCACTGTCATGGTTGGGGCCCTGCAGCCATCGGCTGGAGGAGGTCCAGTCCAGAAGGAGTCTGAGTTCATTGAAGTTTCTGGGCTTGAAATCTCAGGTGGTAAGGTCAGAGGGCGGACTTAGATCTAGTTCGGGGATGCCAAGCATTATAGCATCGGGTATGAACCCACTTTCATTTACAGAGTTGGAGATCAAAGAGTTTGGGTTAATAATAATAACAACAATAATAATTGTCATTATGGTAGTGACAAAAGCCGCTCACATTTCAGAGGGCTTGCAGCAATGAATGGAAAAGACATAACTCCAGCGTCGTGAACTTGCATTCTAGAAGAGGGAGATATAGGAGTAAGTTCTCAAAAAATTCCGCACCACAAGTGTCATACTTACTTCACACTTGAGAAAGTGAGCCTCGGAGATGTCAGGATGTGCCCAATCACACCACAGGTGGCAATGGAGCTGGATTTGAAGCCCTGTCTGTGGGGTAAGCGGAGGTGCCTTGCTAAATCTCGTGGGAGAATGTTCTCCAGGAGCGATTGAGCGGTGTCTTCCTAATTCGGTTTAGCACAGCCCTTAGAAGGACCAGAGAATTGTATCTTTGTTTCCTTCTCTTTTAAAGCAAGCTTAAAAAAAAAAGTCATGCCCACAAACAGAAGAATGTCTTGGGAATAAAGCTTTTGGAATACAGGCCTCGCGGCCACCCACCAGCCTCCGAAGAGGAACCCTTCTGAGACTTCCCCACAGGCAATGGCAAGCAGGCCTCCTTGCAGAGGGAGGTGGCTGCAGAGGTGTCCTCCGTGGGCAGGATGCCAAGGCCGCTGACCAGCATCTCAATCTCTCCCCACACCTTCCACCTAGCACCCCACACCCTTTCCCACCAGGAAGCCAGCCAGGGGAGACTCTGTGAAATAACACTGCCATTGTTTCCAGGCGCTGCTTTCAGGAAAAACAACAGGTTTTTCTACTTTGGAGGCTTCATAGATTTACATACACTGCATGCTGTCTCCTCCACGCCCAGAAAGCTGTGGTCTTTGTTCCTTTAGGGAGGAAATATAGGACCCTGGAGGCCTGGCCCCAAAATTGTCCCAGGAGCACAGCCACTGGGTACCCTCCTGCCTCTAAGCAGCCTTGCTCCTCAGACCCAGGATGACCAGAGGATCCCCATTTCCTGGTCCCCCAGGATGACGGCCGCACCTCCGCACCCCATCTCCACCTCTTTCATCCTGTCACTCATCACTTGCTCAACCCTGCTCACTCTCTGCTCACACCCAGTTACACGGTCCCCAACACTCCTGCATGAAGCATCCTCCCAAACTTCTTCTTCTCAAAAGCCTTCCACTTGGGCGACAGAGATGTGTGCCCGTACCCTGAAACCCATGCGCCTTGATGACCACACTGAGCAATTCAGGAAAGATGACCCCTTGCTGTGAGGAAGACACTGTGCCAACTGTCTCATTCTCCTAGGTCACACCCACAGGGCCGCCAACTGCTCTGTGCCTACTGTCTGGCACAGAGCAGTCACTCAAAAGTATTTAGCTGCCTAAAGTGTAATGCGAATATCCTGATATAAACAAATGATTGATAAACACACACATGGGGGAGAAGAGACCAACCTCTAGTGCAGAACAACTCCAGGGATGCCTGTAGCTGTTAGCTCCACAAGGAGGTGAAGCATGACTCCCACCCCCCGTGGGTGGGCTGAGCAGTGACATCCTTCCAAAGAGCAGGGGGCGGAAGGGAATACAAACACTAACTTGGTAGTGGACAGACCAACCAAGGTGACCTCAGCCAGGTGTTTAAGGTGAACATCAGCAATGATAAGTCCAGGTGATGGTGCACGCCCTTGATGAGATTCCATGAGAAGGGCACTTCCCCTCTGTGGTCCTCCTCCCCAAACCCATCACCCTGTCCAATCATGAGGAAAACACCAGCTGCATCCCAGCTAAGGGACATTCTATGAAACACCCGACCAGCACCCCTCACAATTGCCAAGGTCATCAAAGACAAAGCACCTTTCTGGCCCAGAGGAGGCTAAGGCCTTGGACAACTAAACATAACATGCTGTCCTGGAACAGAAAAGGACATTAGGGGGAAACTCAGAAAATCGGAACAAAGAAAGGACTTTAGCATGTAAATGTATCGCGCTAATCCCTTAACAGTAGGAAAACTAGGTATGGGGCCTATGGGAACCCTGCACTGTCTTACACTTTTGTGTGGATCCAAAACTGATGTAACATTTTAAGTTTACCAAAAACACATTTGGCTAAACAAAGGGGTGCAAGTTTACATGACACGATGCATGTCAGTTCTGCCGATAGCTCCGGATATAGAAGGTTCTCAGTAAACACTTGCTCTTGTTCCCTGGTCGTAATTGTCCTTCTGATCATTGGTGCCATCGCATTCTCACTTTCCCAGTTCATCTGGTGGTCAGTTCCACGGACAGCATCTCCGACTCTTCCCTGTCGCTCATCACCCCAAACCACGGGGCCGTGGAGCAGGTGGGGTGGAGAGGGCTTGGGGCTGGGGCTGGGTGAGGAGCTGCCCCTGACCTTGTGGCCTTGGGCTGGTCACAAATGCTCAGCTGCAGATGGGCCCTGGTACCCCTGGTGCCCCTCCCAGTGTGACATGCTGTGGCTACAGTGGCCACGCTGTCCAGAAGTGACATTCAGCTGCAGTGTCAGGATTCGATCCATCTCTCCTGGCGTCTGTCTGGTTCTGAACCTCGCACTGGGAGCTCTCTAAGATGGCACCCAGCGGTTTGGGTGTACACCTGTGCCCATCACGTTTGCAGATGGACTGACAGTTCTCACTAAGCAGGCACTGATGGACCTCGGTGGAGGAGGCCAGGAGGGAGGGAGGAGCCAGCTTTTCTGCATTCAGGGTTGCAGCTTTTATCAGATGCTTATGACAGTCTGGGACCCAAACCTCTTCCCCGGTACTCATGTAGGGTGACAAAATCATGGGCCTCTCTTGATCCCTTGACCTTCCTGGAAAACCAGCAGAGTAATCCTTGTTTTTTTGAGAAATTGGCTGGAATTGGGATAGAGCAGAGAGATTGTAGTTTTTCATAGAACCATCTGGTTTTTTTTGACATTTTTCTTCTCAATTATGTGTAGTGGCCCCGGTTTACTATAATGATGGCTAAATGCCATCATTCTTTCCTCCATTATCAAACCCAAGCCCACCTGTAATGGCTCGCAAAGATATTAGGTCCTGTCCCTGGACCTTGGAATGCAACCTGATAAGAAAAGAGGGTCTTCGCAATGTGGTTGAATTAAGGATCTTGAGACAGGAAAGGGGACCCTTAGAAGAAGACAGATGAGATTTGAGATGCACGGAGAGGAGAAGGCCCCCAAAACAGAGGCAAGGTGGAGTGATATGCTCATAAGCTAAGGGATTCAGCTGAAAATGGGGGTCTTGTGCCCATGTATGGAAGGTCTCCTGGACACAGGGTCATCCTGGCTCTTTAAGCTGGGACAAGGTCTGGAGAGGTTTGAGCATGCTGTGACCCGGGGGGCAACTGGAGTTCTCAGGTGTGGTGGGGAAAGAGGGGGCGCTAGCGGGCCTCTCAGGGACCATGGCAATTGATGGGGTGGGGGATGAAGAGGGCCTCACTGCAGGAGCTCAGAGCATCCAGGAATGTCAGCCTTCACAGGGGCTCCTTTTCTCTCATGATCGAAGCCCTGGATCCTACCTCCCACCCACTGTTCCCACGCTCCCTATAATAGGCAGCCTTCACCCCCACTCTAGTCATCATGGCCTCCAGGCCCAGTCCATTCTGGGGCAGTGGAGTGGGCTGGTGGCACATGGCTAAGGGAATGAGTTTGTGCCTCCACCTCACCCCACAGGTGGCCATTGTCACAAGCCCCCAGGTAAAGGACAAAGTTGCCAAGAGGCCACAGGGTTTGTTTGAGATTCCAGAGCTTGACCCCTCACCGCATGTGTGAGTCACAGACATTTGGAGAGGACCCCGTCCCTCCCACAGACGACCTGCGCAGGTCATCCCAAGTCCCTGACCTTGTGGGATTATAAATCTGCCATAGGAAGTGGAGACCTGGTGCCGCCTGAGTCCAGACCACAGTCCTGGCCCTGAAATGGATGTCAACAGGCTTGAGAGTACAGAGGAGTAAAATTACCCTCCGCAGAGGGGGGCTGCCCCAGACCTAGTGCCATTCCTTGGGGCTGCAGAAGGGAGGAGGCCGCACAAAGAGAATTCCATCAGCTCTTCAGGATGGCAGCGTTTCCTTGGAGGTTCCCTGCCGACTGGAAGGAGCCCCCTGAAGTCAGTCGGTGTACAAGAACTTGGAGTGCCCCTCTCTCTGAGCCGAGGGAAGCCCTCACACCCCTGGAGAACCACAGAACAGAAGCCGCGACGGGGGCTCTGGCCTGGAACGCACGTGGGATGGCCGCCCGTCTGAACCAGCCTGCAGAGCCGCCAGGCTCGTCTGTAGATCGACAGGCGCATCACAGCCACCAGGCTGGGCGACCTCGGCGCCGAGCCAGTCTTTCCAACCACACGGCTGCCCACCCTCACATTCTCTTGGATCATATAATCTGTTTCTGCCCCAAACCACACTCGGCTTTGTTTAAGGAGTCGGAATCTGGGGCTTGCGGGAATCAGATGGAGGAGGCCTTTTCCATCCCGGTGGTAACAGAATGGAAATCTGGGCTGGAAGTAAAACAACCTGAAATAACAAAAGGATTGGGCATGCTGCAAAGGCTTTTGGAGAAAACATCACACCAAATGAGAGGGGGGTGGCCATTCACAAGGGCACAGGGCTGGGCGTTTGGGAGATGCTCAGACACTTTAGGGAGCTGGAGGGGCCTGTTGCCTCAAACTCAAGTGGCTAGGAAGGTGGCCAGGCTTTCCTGAAAGCAGGGGGGACAGACCCCATCCTGAGCTGCAGTTCGAAGGCCGAGTTCCTCGTATAGAATTGAGAGAAATGGGCCTATTCTCAGTAGCTGTCCAGGGCCCAGTACAGAACTTCTGTTCTGGAAAGGACGGCCATGAGCCTGTAAGGGCTCTTCCTCCACCCTGGGGGCAAAGCCACGGATTGGGGACTCTCTCTCGGGGCCCTGGATCCCCAGACTGAGGACAGCTGATGATGTCACTGCTTGGCCGAGCTCTCCGAGTGGTGACGGAGGGCGGGGAAGAAGCTGCTATGAGTTCTAAACACTCTTAGCGGATCAAAGAGGCTCATAAACAACGGCCTGAGTGCTTACAAGGAAACTCTCAAGGGTTTATCTTAGGAAATCAGTCAAAGCGCAATAAGACAGAGACTTCTGGCAAATGAGGTTTGCGTCGCGTGGTGGCATGACCGGCACAAAGAGCCCTGAGTGGCTAAGCTCGGAATCACACAACGGGGCCAGATCTCTCAGGCCGGAGCGCGTTTCTTCAGAGACGGCCAGAGTGTCACTCTCCATGAAAACATAGGTGTGGCCCCCGAAGATCATCAGTCCTGTGAACACCTCATCTTCCAAGATGGAAAAGAGCATCAGGACAACCTTCTCGAGGGTTCATGTTAAAATTCCTCCGAGTGAGGGAGTGGGCCGCTCTGTTGTCCCCTGAGTCTACAGACGTGGGATCCTCAGCACGTCTCCACTGCATCGAGCAGGAACCTCCCAACCATCGGGCCACGGAGTAGGAGGCGGTTCAGGATTCACTGGCTTAGTCACAGGTGTTAGACACCCGCCATTGGCGACCACCTACTAGACCCCTGCGATGACGTGGGAAGTCGTACAGAATTAAGAATAACAGCTCGTGCATCTTCCCAGAGGCGTGGTGCTCCGCCTGGGCCCTACTCAGTGAGGGTTGCCTGAGAAGAGGGACCTTCTGTGCCATTGCCTGGAGGATAACAAGGTGGCGAGGGACACGTGGTCGTGGTGGGCAGGTGGGAGCACAGCTGTGCGCACGGAGTGGTGAAGTCCTTGAGTTCCTAAGGCCCTTGGGTCTCGTGGTGCCAATGGTTGAGCATAACTTAAGAGTCACGGAGAGAAGTGGACAGCTAAAAATTGCCTCCCGGGAGCAGATCTGGAATTTATCAGATGGCCTATCCCCCATCCCGTAGGGGCAGCAGACTGACACGAGTTGTCATCTTACATGGGAGAGCCTGGATGGAGGGGGGAGGAGGCCCCGAGAACAGGCCCCAGGGCTCCCGGCCCCAGGAAAGTGCTTTCTGCAGAGAGCTTGGCAGAGCTCAGACAGGCAGGCCTTCTAGCCTCTGGGAGGACCCCAATTCCTTTCCCATTCAGGGAACCTGGACATGTAACTCATGGCCCCGAGACTGGGGGTTGGGAGGCTGCTTCGGGGAAGTCCTGGACCTTAGTCAGATGGGAATCCAGGCCATGCACAGCAGCCTCCTTAGAAGTTCTCTCGAACATGTTTCACTCTGGAGTGTTTCATTGGTTTGTCAACATCATGAGCTTTGTTTTTCTCCGACAAGTGAGTCTTCCTTAGTTCCCTGTCTTCTCTGATAAAGTGAGATTGCCACGGTTAGGGGAGTCTGTTGTTCCCGGGGGAGGAGGACCTGTGGGGCATGGGGCCTGGCACTGAGTGGACATGCTACGTGGTAGGAGGACGGGAGGGGTGCGCGTGGGGAGACCTGGCCCTTTGGTGCCTTCTCGGTCCCCAGGGAGCCACCAGCCCTTGCCAGCCTCCCATTCAATGAAGGCCCTGGAGTCAATGCCACATGCTGGCGGAGCTCAGGCCCTGATGCAGGGGGCAGGGGGCTTTGCCAGCCTGAGGCTTCTCCAGCTCTGGTTCAGCCATACTGGGACATCTCACGGGTGGCACTGCCCGTGGTGGTTCCAGTGCCCAGAAGGCCCCCAGGTCCCCGTGCTTCTCAGGGAGAGCTTGTCCCTAAACCTCCACTCCAAGCCCTCCCTCACCCTGCCCCCACTCCCTGCACCTTCTACGACTTGGTGCCCAGCTTCACCTTGGGCTCGGGTCACCTAACCAAACCAGCTCTCACCCTTGCACCCTCACACCACGCATTGGTGCATCTTCAGTGCTCACTGGGCTGCATTCTTAGTGGTTCATGGTAAGTGGGTTTCCCACAAACCCTTAAGGGGCAGGCAGGCCTAGCCTGTGACGTGAGCCATGCCTCCCCCTTCCTCCCTTCCTCATTAGGGACAGAGGCAGAGCAGACCTTTCTGTCTAACCAACACAGAACTGCACTTCTGCGTGAGGCTTTCCTTGGACACTGACTGGTCAGAAGTGCAAGGGTCAAGGGGTCAGGAGGGGCAAGGAGAGACTGCACGTTTCAGTGTCCACCACATTGCCTCGGTCCCTGCGTGGAACACCCCAGGCCAAGACTCTGTCTTGGATACCCCCTCAGTCAGGAAGCACTTAGTCTCTCTCTCTCGTGGCCGGGTCACTGGCTGTCCTCCAACAACTGCCATGTGACTTCACCCGATCAGGCTTTGACCCAGCATCATCCCAAGAAAGAGAAAAGTGACCCAAGGAAGAGAACCCAAGTAACTGGGGAGCATGCCAAGGGCACCCCAGGGCCCTAGCACAACCCTGGTGCTCTGGGAAGGCGTCCCAATACCTGCCCACCTGCCAGCGGACCAGCCCCAGGACGCACCTGAGGGCAGTGGGGACACTGCTTGAACCCAGCTCCTCCGAGCCTCAGTATTCTCATCCGAAGTGGGCGACAAAACCCCTCACCATCACAGCGATGGGGGGAGGCGAGCTCCCCAGCTGCGCCTGCAGCCCAGCTGGAGCACCCCCCACCTGGCTGCTCTATTCCCTGTGCTGCGTCCGGACTCGCAGAGGCGCTTTCTTGTTCCAGTTTCCAGTGTATTTGGTTAAATATTTAGGAGCGCGACTGCGGGGTTGAATGGTTCCTCTGTGCTGAGCTTGGTAAGAAAGGCCAGCGTGTCTTCCACAGTGGCCGTGCCGTTTGCATTTCTGTCGCAAGGAGCAGGAGTTCCTGTGGCTCCACATCCTCATCAGCATCTGGGCTACCAGTTTCTCGGATCTTGGCCGTGCTGGTAGACGTGCCGCGCTGTAGCCGGGTTTCTATTTGCAGTTCCCTCCCAACAAATGACAAGCATCTCTTCATACGCTTATGTGCCCCCTGTCGCTCTCCTTCGATGAAGTGTTTAGGTCTTGTGCCAATTTTTAAATCGATGTGTTTATTTTCTTACTGTTGAGTTTCAAGAGTTCTTTGTGGATTCTGGATGTGAGTCCTTTACCAGAAATAGGATTTGCGAATGCGTCCTCTTGGCGTGTGACTTATCGTTTGATAAACTTCAGTAAATCTGGGGATTTTTTTTTTTTTTCATGAATCTTGCATTTGATGTTGTATCTAAAACTCATTAGCGGCCTTAGAGTTAAGCAGGATTTCTCCTTTGTTTTCTTCTAGAAGTTTCTACTTTGCATTATGCATTTAGGTATATGGCCCACCTTAAATCACCTTTGTCAAAAATCAATCAACTCTCTATCGCACGGCTCGGTCTTACCTGTTCCGCTGATCTCTGTATTGCCCCTTTGCCCGGACCGTACGATTGCAATCACTGTAATCTGTCGCCCGTATGAGTTAGCTTGCATTCCGTTTGTTTGAAGTGAGGGGAAGCACCTTTTTCTGTGTTTGGGAGCCATTTCTATGAATCATCTGCTCACACCTTTCACCTGCTTTTCCATTCATGGGGTTTTCCTCAATTCCAGGAGCTTTTTTATATTTTAAAGGAATATCTCTTGTGTTCAGATTCAGGTCAGTTCAGCAGCTGTTTATGAGGCCCCACGCCCTCCACAGTAACATCACGACGACACGGTGCCAAGTGTTTGTTCATCCAGCAGATGCGCGACATGGGATGGATGGGGATCTCACTTTGCAAAAAACATACAGAATTTGCTGATCTGATCTCTCCAGCAAAAAGCTTTTAAATGTAGTGTGTCATGTCCAGAGAACCAAAACATGACCACAGCTGCCCTTGTGCCACCACAGAGAGATGAGAGCTGAGGCTGTGTCTGCCCCATCCCCTCACCTCCTCCAAGTCGCTGCCGTGCCAAACAGCAGAATGAGTTGGGTGGAGAAGCAGGGGCAACACTGCTGCTGAGCCCAGGCCGACTGCAGTGTGGGGCCTGGCATTGAGGCAGACACGGGCACCCACAAGAAGCAGGGGGCATCTCACTTTTGGTTTCAGCAGGGCCCTTGGGGCTGTGGCCATGGGAGGCATCTGTCGCGGTGGCAGTATGATAGACGTTTTTCTCAAAGACTCAGTGGTGTCAGGGAGAGGTATGACATGCACCATTCACCCCAGCTCAACCACCCAGCAGTGGGGCTTCCTCAGAGCAGTTCAGGAAAAGCCAGGTGAGGCCTAGGAGCTGGCACTGCCCTATCCCGGCACATAACCCCTGCCCATGAGGCCACCTTTCTGGGACCTCGTCCCCCCAGTGCTCACCCTCGCTTGCACTGTGGGGCAGCCACACCAGCTTTGTGGGGCCCTCAGACACTCCACACTAATTAGAGAGAGCCAGAGGAGGAGTGGAGGTGGCAAATAATTTTTTTTAACCAAATTCACCACTGGGCTTCAGGCCAGCTTGCCTAAGGGGCAAAAGAGGAGGGGAGAAAATAAAGGGCACCAAGAACTGGAATTGATTCACTTGTCCAGGACTGACATGCTCACTGGGTAGCCCTGTCCCTTGGCTGCCAGGAGTTCCAATTCCATCACCCCAAACAGGAGGGGAGGTGCTGGGTAGCTCCGCCTTTGGGGAGGAAGCCCCGGGACCATGCTGTGGGAAGGGACATCGGGGTGACCATGTGTTGGACATAGCAGAGTGGTCTGGCAGGGTCCAAGCAGTAATGGGAGACAGAAGGACTCCTAGGGAGGTGGGGTCCCTCGGGATCTCAAGAGAGAGAATATGACACTGCTTGGGAGAGGTCAGCTGTTGGTCACCTGCTGCCTGACCAGCCAACTTGCCTTCTGTGGGGCAGAATGCCTCACTCCCAAAAGTCTGCATTTTCTGCGTCTCGAGGCCTTGAACTCCAAGGCCTCTGTCTGGGGTCTCTGACCTTGGCAAGCTCTCTCCCAGATTCCAGCTGTAATTGTTGTTGCTTTTGCTTTTGTTGCATTTGCTTTTCTTGATATCGTCTTCCAAAAAAAGACCCTCCTTGGCCTCTGTTGTGGTTCATCTGGCTGGATCTTGCAGCGCTTTTTAATTTCAATTTAATGTCTTGACTCTTTGAAAGGCTGCTGTTTTGTTGCCTAATCTTTATGGCTCTGGTGTGTTTATTCTGCTCCCCAAACAGCCCTCCCCCCACCCCCTGCCTCCGCCGAGGAAGAGTGTGCAGTGGCTCTGCAAGGGTATATTGGATTTCTCAGCCTGGCGAAGTGTGGCAAGTGTCCCCAGGCTCAGGTGGTTCTGGGTATTATTGGATTCCCAGGGGAAAAAAGATGCCCCGCCCTGAAACTCCAATTAAGTCTGAGCAGTTTTAGTGGGGTGTTTTGTAGATTTTTTCTTCTGGGGCAACGTAGACCCTGTCAGGGTTGGAGCCCACAGGGGACTCAGCTTTCGCCACAGGACCAGATCTCGCCTTGCCTTAATACCTGTGATGGTGGTGCTCTAGAGCAGGGGCTGTGGACCAGTACCGGTCTGTGGCCTGTTAGGAACCAGACCACATAGCAGGACATGAGCAGCCAGTGAGCGAGCAAGCGAAGCTTCATCTGGATTTGCAGCCGCTCCCCAGCGCTAGCATCACCGCCTCAGCTCCACCTCAGATCGTCAGGCACTAGATTCTCACAGGAGCACCAGTCCCTGGTGCCAAAATGGTTGGAGACCACAGCTCCAGAGAGCCCTCTCTGCTTTTCAAATCTTGCATCCCCTTGATCCTCATTTTATTCATGTGACATGTTTCTCTGTCTGGTTTACACATAAGAAAATGAAGGTCTCGGTTACCAGGAGACGTGTACTGACTCATTCCAGGTCGCCCTCGGTCAGGCTCTCACCGACCTCCGCACCCCATCTATAGGCTTGTATCTTCCTCTGGTTTCTGCCCCTCTCTTCCTTCCCCTTCAGCCATCTGTTCTGGTCCCTGTCTGGCCCCGTTCCAGGTACCTTTGGGGTGAGATTTACAGCTCTGGCTGCCTCAGCCAGGTGCTCCAGAAGACAGAGTTGAGGCAAAGCTTATAAGCCCCCACTTTTATTTGGGGAATGTGTGCCAACAGTGCTATAGGTGCATCTCCTGGCTAGGACCCCTTCACCAGGAGCTCTGGAGCCAGGTGGAGACCCAACTGGTATGGCAGCTCTGGGGGCAGAAGGAACTGTCCCTCGAAGCACCTGCAGAAGAGAAAGGAGGGCAGGCATCTGCTCAGCACCTTCGCCCTTATGTCCACTGCCTTGGTGGGCCCCCTGGGGTGGAACACCCTGTCTGTCCATCGGGGCCACTCAAAAGAGCAGACTCCAAGCCCAGGGGTGGCATTTCCTCCACCAACCCAGGTAACTGGGTGCTGTGGAGAGATGCCGAGCAGAGCAGAGGAAAGAGGCAGGAGGCTAGAGAGAGTGCATGGTTGGTGTGTCCCCTACATGCCCTTCTGTCCTTCGATTAAACTCACATTCTGTGCACAGCCCCAGCCCTTTTGTTCTCCTGCCAGTTTTCTTGAGAAAAGTGCTGGGACCTGCACACTGGATTAGGTGGGTTCTTCTGTTGCACTCAAAGCCCATCTCGCCTCATGGATACAAAGGGTCCCATGCCCTGTTTATGAGACTTTCTGATGCCCTGGGCCGGGGCAGTCCCAGAGCCCTCGAGCCCAAAGTGATCGTCTACACAGGAGGAAACTAAGGCCCAGTGGGGAAGGGCCTCCCCAGCCAGACACTGGGGCTCACACCTCCCGACCTCCAGACCCGGGTCCCTTCCTAACAGATGGTTCTGTGACTGAGACACGCAGTGTGTGAGCTCTGTGAAGGCTCACAACCTGGGATCCTGAAGGCCCTGAGCCACGCTGGGGCATAAAGGAAATGTGCACTGATGGCTCTGTGACGTCCTCGAGGACAGCCAGCTCTCTGAGCCCTGCAAATGTGAGCATCCCATGCCTGCAGACAGAGCGGAAAGTGAGAACAGCCAAAGGCATCAGGGTCTATTTATCAGGACAGCTTCTCCCGGCCTTCACGTGGCGTGCTCCCGAGCGGCTCCAGACGGCCGTTATTTCATCTGCCGGCAGCAAGTGAAATAAAACACTGATTATGACCTGATGTTTCTCCAACTGCACCCAAATTCCAGATACCCAAAGCAATCACACTCACTTCAGGGAAAATTCCGAGACTATTTTTCTCTGCTTCTTATTTTTCTCTTGGCTTTTCCCTTCTTCTTATTGTTCCTATACAGGAAAGAAAGTCTGGGTCACTGAGCAGGCCAGGTCGGGTTGGAAGGCCCCCAATTAATGGTCAACAGCTGAACCCTCCTGGCTTTGAGACCTGTGCTGTTTACTTGAGTCTTCACTCATTTATTCTGGTTTTTGGCTCAGAAACATAGAGACCATTCAGGCATGGTCCCCCATCCAGGGCTGGCAGCCATCTGGAATTGTGGATTCAGCCCATCACTTAACTCGCCACGTGGCTTGGGACAAGTTGCTTTGCCTCTCTGGGCCTCAGGGTCCTTGTCTGTAAGATGAGGATAATAATAGAACCTGCTTCCTGGGGTTGTTAGGAGGGGTCAGAGAGACACTGCGTGGAATATTCTGGCCTAGGCGTAGCTTCCGGCAGAGCTCAGCAGCACCAGCCTCTATTATCTTTGTCTTCGTTAATAATGGATTCCACAGAAGAGCTTCTGCAACAGGTCCGAGAGAGCACATGGAAATACAGGGACAGACGTGGCTCATTATCACCAGGGATGGGGCAAACGAGGGGCTCGGATAGCTCAGGGTTTGTGGAGAGTGAGTGCACAGGAAGGGGGTCCAGCTGGGGCCAGCACAGGCAGACAGGTAAGGCCAGAGTGCTCCCAGAGCCGGGGAGGGATGTGAGTTCACAGCGGGGCTGGCCTGTGAGGGCCCCAAATGCCCTGGGAGGGAGGCTCGTCCAGCCCACAGAAGGGAAGTTGCCTGGCATGGCAGCCAACGTTGCTTGATCTTGGCTGTAGCTAAGGCGAGCACATTGGGATGGGGTGGGAAGCTGCGCCAGACTCTAGATGTGGCAGATACTCCCGATCATGCACGTATGAATGAACGAATAGATGAATGAATGAAGTTGCTAGTGGAAGCCATTTGCTGCAGTTGGCATGGTGGAGTGTTAGGGAAAGAACGCTCTCTGGAGAGAGACAGTCATAGCTCTGTTCCTTAGAGCACTTTCTCAATGCATATTCGTTCAACAAAGGATCCTTGTGAAGAATGTAAATTTTAAAAACTCCCACAAACCGACAGGAAAAGGACAAACGTCGCAACATGAAAACGGGCAAAAGTCTTGCCCATACATTTTACAAAGGAGAAATCTAAGTGGGGATATAGGAAAACGTGCTCGGTTTTATTAGCCATTGAGGAAACGTAATTAAACCCCCGGTGAGATATGGCTGTCCATTCACCAGGGCTCACGCGAAAATCCGGGGCCACGTCAAGTGTTCAGAGGACGTGAAGCTGTGTGCACAGCTCAGGGAACCATTCAGCTTTCTCTACCCACAGCCCGGCTCTTTCTCTCCTAGGTGGGAATGCTCACGTCTATTCACAAAGGACATTGTTAGTGCCCCGGGCTGGAAGCTACTGCATGCTCATCAGTAGTGGACCGCGTGGATAAATCGTGTTCTCGTGACAGAATTCCTACAAAAACACAGACAGCTCTCATCCATGCAAAGATACTCAACATTACCGATCCTCAGGGAAATACAAGTCAAAACTACAATAAAATACCACCTCACACCCGTTAGGATGGCTACCATCCAAAAGTAAATAAAAAGTCGGTGCCGATGTCGGGAAATTAGAACCCTGTGCACTGTTCGTGGAAATGTTCAAACAGGGCAGCCGCTGTGGAAAACAGCACAATATTTCCTCAAAAAACTAAAAATAGAATTATCACGATTCAGCAATTCCACCTTGGGGTGTACACCCCATTTTGCTTATCCATTCATCCATCAGTGGACACGGGGCTGTTTCCACGCTTTAGGTGTTGCGAATAGTGTTGCTCTGTCCACGGATGTACAAATGTCTTGTTGAGACTCCGCTTTTACTTCTTTTGGGAAACAACCCAGTGTCTGCTGATGGATAAATGGATTAACAAAGAGTGGTGTAACCCACTGTGGAAGACTATTCATCCTTAAAAAGGAAGGACACTGACACACGCTACAACGTGGGTGAACCTTGAAAACGTGAGGCTCAGTGAGGTAAGCGAGTCCCAGAGAGATTCCACTGATTGAGGGGCCTAGAGCAGTCAGATTGAGAGAGACAGAAAGTAGGACGGTGGTTGCCAGGGGCTGGGAGGAGGAGGAATGGGGAGATCCTGTCAAATGGGGACAGAGTTTCAGTTTTATGAGATGAAAGACCTATAGGGACGGATGGCGGTGATGGTTGTACAGCAACATGAATGTACTCAATGCCACAAATCTATCCCTAAAAATGGTTGGGATGATCAATTTTACCAACAATTAAAAATAAAAAGATGCTGAATCTCATAGATAGAGCGTTGAATGAAAAAAGCCACGCGCTGTGACTCCACTACTAGAAGATACCCAGCTGACCAGCCCACCGTGCTGTCGGTCAGGCCGCAGGGAGGGGCAGGCCCGAGGGAAGGTGGGCCACGTTCGGATCCTCGGTGGGCTCTGGTGGGGCTAAGTTCAGTGTGTGGCAGTGTAGGGGGCTGTGTGCTATGTGTTCGCTTCTCTGTGTGTCTGTGTTACCTGAGGGAAAGCTTTCATAATGCAGAAGGGCTGCCTGGGAAGAAATGACCGCAGCTCCATGGAAGATTCAGCGTGTATCCCAGGAACTTCCCATAGCCCTGATGTGGTCTGAAGAGCTGCACCGGAGAAGGCTGGCCGGAGGGGTAGCACCAGCCCCTATGCAAACGGCCAGGCTACTTCACAAACACGAGCGCCCATGTGCACATGCACACACGCACATGCACAGCAGCATTCTCCAGTAGAAACATTTTTTTAATGCTCCTTAAAGAGAGAGAGTGGGTATGTGTGTGGGGGGAGGACGCGTGCTCCAGAAAGCCTGTCGTCCCTACCTTGACATCTGTGGGCTGGAGAGATGGAGGCCAGATGTTCCCATGGGCCACGGTGACCTGGAAACTATTCATTAGACGGCGGATGAGATAGGAGCCTGTGGTGTATTTGGCCTCTGACGGCAGCTATGTTTCATGCTTTGCTGACAGTCCAAACGATTCTACATAAACCAGAGGGTGGGAGTAGCCCACGAGCACCTGGAGAGAATAAACCCAACTGGCTCCATGAGAACACAGCTGTGACTCTGAAGACCGAGCCACTGGCCTGCTCCGTTTTAAATGTGAACTATCACCGGAGGGTGGGAAAACATCTCTTCGGGGGACCACTTCAGATTAGTGAACGTTAGTTCAGATAATGGGTGCCAGAGAGGGCAGAAAACTGAAGCAGTCATCTGGAGAACACCCTCGGAGCCTGGAATCCCAGCAGCCATTGGTGTCCCCAGCATGGCATTGATAGCTGGGGGTGGGCAGAGACCTCCAAAGCCTGTCACGCTTAGATCTTCTCTAGTCCTCACGATTTCATTCCATCTTTGTAATGATTCTGAGAGGGAGTCATAGGTCTTTATCTTTGTGTCCTAAATGGACCAACGGAGGCTCCGCAGACAGGGCGAGGGCCTGGACTCCCTTGAAAGTCAGCCCGGCTAGGTTGGAATCTGGTCTGTTGGCTCTGAATTCAGCACAGCTTCTAAACAGGTGCTTGTCACGAGTTTTGATTCCTCCCTTCCCCGAAAGCCCGTGGGCCTGTGGACAGGAACGGAGGTATCCTGGTTAGCCTCTGGCTTCTTGCCACTTTTACTATTCAGTGGGTGGAGAAAAGGTTGAGCAAGGTAACAAGGGGCCAGGCCGGGGACACCTGGGGGTGAGGGGTGGGCACAAGACCGCAAGTTGCTGACTGAGCTGTCCAAAGTGAGACACAGAATCCTGGAGGGTGAGGGCAAGAGGGGCTGGAGAAGCAGCAGGGAAGACCCCTGGAGACGAGGGCTTCTTGTCTTGGGAGCCTGTGGAAGAGACCCGCCTCGCCCCACAGGGGCTCCCCAGCGTCCGTCAGTTGGCCTGTACAGTGCAGTGAGTGATGTCCGTGGTGAGGGGGACTAACAGGGTCACCTCCTTCCTTGAGTGACACCCCCTCCTCCCAGGGACACCATGCAGCAACAAAGTAGAATTTACCCATTGACTTTGGAGGGGGCACATGGGGAGAGAAAGACAAGGCGAGTGTCAGGGAAACGGTCCCATGAAGCCTCGACGGCTGTGCCTGTAGACGACTATGACCAGGCCTGTCGGATCGTCACTGGGGGGGTGTGGAGAAGAACGGAGGCGCATGCGCTGCGTGGCGGACGTGGATCTGGGCTGCGGCACAGTGAGCGTGGCCTGGGAGGGGGGAGGCGCCCCTGTCACCCATGTGGCCCAGCAGCCACCCCTCCCTGACGTCCACGCCTACGGGTCTGGATTACGGTGGTTTCCTGAGACGAGCGAAGCGCTGCTTCTTGAGCAATTCAGTCTGAGCCCTGGTTTGTCGTTTACAGAGCCTGCGGTGGCTGGGAGAGCGGAGCAGCAGGCAGACTAGCACGTCCCGCGTGACCAGGCATCGCAAAGGTAAGGGACAGCTTTCTCGTCTCTGTGGGGTTTGATGTGGCACCGCTCGTGCTCCTTGTCACGGGTTCTGTCGTGCGTGGGTGAGGACTGGGCTGCTGATGACGCGCTGAAGTGGGTGCCCGGTTAGTTTTGTGCTGACACTGGAACCGGGGTCAGTTTGGTGTCGCTGTTGGTAGGTACACGGTGAGCATCGTGCTGACGTCAACATACGGGTTGGTAGTGCATCAGTGTTGGGGCACCGTCAGCGTCGTGCTGATGTTGGCTCGAGGGTCTGTTTTGTCGCTGTTGGTTCTTGGTTAGTATCGTGCTGACTGACGCTGGTGCCCGGTGTGGGGTCGTCATGGACGAGAGATGTGACCCAGGCATTCAAGTGGTGCTCAGAATGGACCAAGGGCAGGAAAAGCGTCTTCAGTCAGGTCTAAGGCCTTTGACAGAAGTGGCTCAGAGAGCAGTGCTGACTGTGTCCACAGGATGGCAGAGAAGGCAGGGCTGGGAGGGTTGTGTGCTTCGAGGTGGTGAAGTCTCCGTCTTTGTTTGCCCTGTGCTCCAGGCTGGAAAGTGGGGTCGCATCTGAAGTCAGGCCTGGGCACTGGGTAGCAGCCGCCTGGTGCTGTGTTGAGAGGCACCTGGGGCCATCTCTGGGCCTGGCGGGGAAGCCTCCAGTGGCCGCTGGGAGGAGGGCTGCGTGCAGAGCACGCTCGTGTCACCTGTTGTACCCTAGCCCTCAGCCCTGACTTCTGATCTTCCTTGGGAAGAAAACGATCCTCTGAAGTCCACCCTGCCGAAGTTACTGTAGAAACATCTGGAGCCAATGTGTGCAGTGGGAGCGTGTGTAAGAGGTGCGGAATGTCGCTAGGTCTGAGCGGAGTGCACAGCTGTCACTCATCCAGATGTCAGCTCTCCAGCCCCAGACCCTTATCTCTGGGACGCGGCAGAGCACCACGGGAAAGAACCTGACCGTAAACTCGTAAGGTTGTCCTGCCCTTGACGGTAATCCCTCTTACGAGAACCAGCCCCATCTCCTGTCCCCCAGAGAAACAGATGCGGCTGGTGACTCCATCTATAAAATCCACCCCTGGAAAGTGGCTTCCTCTGGGCTTGCTTCTGACAAGGTTTGCAAGGGGCAGTGGGTATTCGGGGAGTACACTGCCCCCAGCAGCCCTTGAGCTCCGTGAACAGGGACGCAGAATCCAAAGCATCTTGACATTGAGCTCATAAAGAACAGCAGGGTTCGTGCAAGTTCATCAGGAATGTGGCCAACATGTCACGTCATGAGACCTGCCACCCATTTTCCCACTTTAACGACTCAAGGCCTTGCAGCTCAGATTGTGTATGGTAGCCTTGGACATTTATCAGAGCACATACTCTGTGGTAAGATGTTGACTGTGTGAGCGGACACGGGGTTGACTGGGAGGGGGCATGAGGGAACTTTCTGGAGTGATGGAAATTGTCTATGTCGTGACAGGGTTTGAGTCACATAGGGGATGCCTCTGTCAGAACCCACTGACTGGGAGGCATACTCATGATGCGTGTATTTCATAATAGGTAATTTTCCCTAAAAATAAGTCAACAAATAGGCAAATGTTGAACTCCAGTTAATACGATTCACGCTTAAATGTTCCGGAATGGTGCATATGGACGTCTGCCATGTCCTTGGAAATGCATCAGAAAAATAAGATGGACCAGTGGGCAGAGAGCGGGAGGGAGAGGTGGGCACACCTATAAGAAGGCACACGGCAGAATGTGAACCAAGGTGACAAATCTATGGCGTGTTTGCTGCTCCGCTCTCTCAGCTTTTCCATGTTTAAAAGTTTTCCTAACAAAATGTTGGTGGAAAATGTTGGTTAGTGCAGAGTTATTGGTACCCGTTATATGACTTCGGAGGCCTTTCTGTACGTATTCACGCATCTTATGGTTCCCAGGAGTTCCTGGAGGGGGCATGGGTTCTCAGGCAAGCGCCTCTTCTGGTCCCTGCCTAGGCTAGCTGCGAACACCAAGGCAAAGCAGGCCTAGGTGCACCCAGACGTGCTGCCTTCCTTACTTTGATGATGTTGCCACAGTGACCTTGTAGCTCCACGAGCAGACAGAGTCCCTGGCTAAACCTAAAAATATGCTCCAGTGAAAACAAACAGGAAATTGACCTTCAGCCGTTCCAGGGTGGGGGTTCTTTCTAAGGAGAGCTGGGAGTGGTGGACCAGTGCAGATGGCTGTGGGAGGGCAGAGCCACACTGCCACCCTCCCCCATGAGGCCCTGATCTGTCCACGCAGAACCCTTTACAGGTTACAACTCGGGACTCAGCCATGCCTCCCCTTGTGGCAGGATCCATGTGCTCCTTGTTGCCCAGGGCAACGGTCCTGGTGGCTGACATCCGCAGTGATTGGAAAACTTGGTTCCAGGTGGTGGTCAGGGCTTTCTGCACCTGCCTATTTGCTCTCAGCTCTCAGCACATTCCTCTCCCTTCCCCTTCTTCTGCCCATCACACCTGTCCACAGGAGCCAGTTCCCAAATACCACCCGCTCACTGCTGGCATGTGGTGACTGCTGCTTTAAGCTGCCGGGCAGCTAGCCTCTTCCTCCCCACCCTCCTGCTCTCACCTGGCCAGAGCTCCTGCCAGGCTTTGCCTTGAGCAGGTGTGGGAGGGAATGCCATGTCAGCACCAACCAGATGCTGTCTCTCAGCTGGGGCTGAAATGAAGAGGTGCCTGATGCATAGGTCAACTGCTGTGACCTCGGAAGCAATGAAAACTGCCGTATACTCCCAGTGCAGCACGTGGCCCACAGCACAGGCCTCCTTGAAGGCCTGTGGGCTGGGCTCTTTTTACTCACCCTTGTAACGGTGTATCTAATGCATCCCAGTGAACGCACGCAAAGCACAAAAAAGCTGTGAACTCAAAAGCAAAATCCACCCTGCAAGCCCACCCTCCAAACAAGACATGAACCAGCCACCCTATCATGCCTTTTTAGAAATTACCTAGACCACTCCTGGATTTGCTCCTAGAGGCAGACACATTCCTCATGTTTTCTTAGTCTCTTGCTTTTCTTTATGGTTTTACAATATATAAATTGTCCCTAAATCCTATAATTTGTCTTGCTTATTTTTGAATTGTTACCATGCTGTCATCCAGGGTATATTTCATTCTGTGACTTTCTTTATTCCACTGAATATTCTGTTTCTAAGGTGCATCTGGGATATTGTCCATAGTGGAGGTTATTTTTCACTGCTGTATAATATTCCCCATGCAAATGAACTTCTATCTGTTATTCCATTCTCTTGTCCATGGACACAGGGAAACTTCCAGTGTTTCACCATCACCTCTGAAGCTGCTATGAAGATCTCACGCCAGCCTAATGTACAAAGCATTCTCTAGGTGCAAGCATACATGTGGATGCTGCACATGGGGGATGCGTGTGCATTTCTAAAAGGACTACACCTCTGTCTGTACCCTATAGAGGGCAGCCCTCACTCCAGGAGGCCCCGCAACAGTGCTTGCTGTTGTTAAATTTCCTCCTTTCCTTCATCAACCGAATGGCGGCAAATCGTATCTCACCTTTTACTTAGTTTATTGTTTTATCACAATTCTAAGCACACATCACTGAAAAGGTCAAACAGTTCTATAAGGCTTGTGTGAGAAATAAAATCCCTCCGTGCCCTCAGCATCATTTCCTAAACTTGGGTTTTTATGCTCAATTCGTGGAGCTAATTCCTGAGGTTTTTGCCTCCATGTCACAATGAATTTTCATGTATTGGTACCTCTTAAGGTTCTGTTTTAGACATTATGTGTTCGCTCCCCGTGCTAGATCTCCTGTACCCACTGAAGTTAGCGCCGCTGTCAGTGTGGACTTCACGATGACCACAGAGCCACAATTCATCGTCAAGTTGTGCTGTGTACCATAATCTTCTTTTCTTTATAGAACGTTTTTGGTATAAAGTGTCTTGGGTTCTGGTTGGTCGTTGTGGTTGGCTGGCTTACATTTCTGTGCATTTATCACTAATTCAACCCCAAACTCTCTCCCAGTCATGTGAATCTCCTCCCAATACTTTCAAACATATTAGATCATCCATCTATCTCACCTCTGTCAAGAAAGCTTTTCCGGAGCCTTGTGCTGCTCTAATCTGGACCGGGCATTCTCTGTGCCTGGTGCCCAGCTGATGGTCTGGGAATCTCCTCTCCCCGCCTTCCCAGGAAGCATTTGCTCTTGTGTTGGATCCCCTGTTTCTGAAATTCCTACCTTTCACTTTCTTGATTTACTCCTTTGTTTTCCTCGAACACATCCCCTAGTAGCCTCCTGAGAAAGGGAGCTAGGGAGGTGCATTTGTTGAGAACTTGCATGTCTTCGCATGTGTTTATTCTACGCTGTCACTCAAGCTCCTTGGTGGCAGGACATGTTTTTAATTCATCGTGCGCATTTGGTGACTCCACTTCTCTTGCCTAGAATACTACCTCCTCCCCTTCCACCCATCCAAATCTTTATCAGTCTTTAAGGCTAAATTCAACTGCTCCCTCCTTCAGGAAACCTTCTCAGCCTCCTCAGTCCTGAGCGATCGCTTCTTTCTTCTACCCTTTATGATACCTATTATCTGCATTACCCCTTTGGCATGTATACTCATTACAGTTCCTCATTAATTCAACACACAGTTCGTGAGCACCTGTTATGTGCGGGGACTTTGCAATGAATCGAAAACAAACCTTGCCATCACAGACAATCCTAAGTAAAGGAGCTAGAAGGGACCCCCAATACCACCCCATGTGAGCCTGCCCCTGTCACGTAGATGGAGAGACTGAGAGCCAGAGAATTATGGGACTTGCTCATCCAGCAAGGACCCAACCCAAGTCTCTTGACTTCCAGACTCTCGTGCTTCCTATGATGACTATGAACAAAGGGACCTTAAGGCACGCACAGGGGTGGAGGGTGAGTGTAATGTCAACTCATTTACAAATGAAGTGACTTGTGAGGGTGTAGCTGGGATCTTGCCCCCGGTAGCTGGAGCACTTGTACTCCAAAGAGAAGCACATACACAGGAGTGTGTACCAAGCTCCCTCGTGGTCCATGTGCCTCAAGGTCCTCATAAGGGACACTGGAAATGCACAAACCTGCAGACTTCCCATCAGGATTTAGGGACCAAATATGCAACCTTCCGAAGCACGTGCCTCTTACATGTTGTATCCAGAGGGAGGGAATCCCTGCAACATTACTTACTCAGGAAATAGCTTTCTCTGGCCAAGGAACCTCATGCGGCCCCTTCGGGCGATGGACATTCCTAAGTGTCCGGGGCCTGGGGCTCTGTCAGAAGTCAAGGAAGACGGACCCTGTCTGGGTGCTGCTTGGGAAAACTGCTTGTTCTCAAGTCACAACCGTGATGCACACCCATGGAGTGCAAACAGCAGCTGCGGACACTGTGGATGGGCTCTATCCCAGAGAGAGGAGGCGCTTCACCGCAGACGGGAGCCGTCGCCACGG
This sequence comes from Cynopterus sphinx, assembly GCA_030015415.1. Classification (NCBI taxonomy): domain Eukaryota; kingdom Metazoa; phylum Chordata; class Mammalia; order Chiroptera; family Pteropodidae; genus Cynopterus; species Cynopterus sphinx. Next base: position 28,575,019 of record CM057386.1, read on the forward strand.
GCTTATTCACACCAGCAGGAACTAATATGTCCTCTGAGCTGCTGCCCAGGCATCTGCCTCGCTATGCATTTCCTCTGCAGCTGATGGATTTTCAGATGAAAGGCAAAATTTCCTGTGTCCTTGATCTAAACGTTGTCTCTTAGATACTTCTCACTTCCTCTTAAACTGTGCCCATAAAGGGGAGATAAAGATAATTTTTTTTGCAGAAAAGGAATGGACACTGGAAGTTCTTTGAACAGCTTGCTTGCAGCACAATAGGTGAGGCCCCTTCCCCAACAGACTTGTTACCTCCTCAGCATCGGGACCGTGACACCTCAGGGCCTCATTCAATTTTATGAAACCAAGCTAGCGAGATTCAGTTCGAAGAGCCCCAACCAACGTTACCTTCAGGATGCGAGTCATTCCCTTCCTAGTGGATTCCTAAAAATTCCAGGGCTCCATTCTGTTACATATGATTTTACATTGATACATGTTGAGAGTCTGAACAGCCCTAACTCTAAGCGTTCTGTGTTAAGTACAACTGTTACTATCGATTTCTTTCTAGCCCCCCCAACTACCACCCTCAAAGTAAACTACCACGGAAGCTTTCTGGGGCTGATCTCCCACAGCTTCTCAGTCATCACAGGGCTTTGCACACTGTGGATTTTCAATACAAGACTGCGAAAGGAGAGGAAAGGGGAGGGGAGGGGAGGGGAGGAAGGAAGGAAGGAAGGAAGGAAGGAAGGAAGGAAGGAAGGAAGGAAGGAAGGAAGGAAGAGCTGGTAGGCACTCAATTGATTAGACTCTGACCAAAAATAACTTAGTGGACACCAAGCCAACCCTGTTTTCAGGACGTGGAATTTTCCCTGGGGACCCCGCCCTGTGCCTGCCGCTCCTGGTGTGGGTGCAGAGCTGTGTATCCCCCCGTTGAACTGGACGGCTCCCTGCCTGATGCCCACGACAGTGCCTCCCACATAGGGGCACCCAGGAAGTTGAAGTGGGTTCCAGGTGCTTCTCCGTTCATGCTCTTCTGTTTCTCTCTCGGAGAGACACGCAGCCCAGCAGGCCAGGGCGTGTAATCAGAGCTGCTGTCTGGGAGCACTGACCTGCAACTGAGCTGCACGATTGCCCGCAGGGAGGTGCCCCGCGGACACAGAGAGGCACGCACAGGGCGGGTCCCAGACGAAGTCGGCCCGTCAGCCTCGTTCATCACTGTTCCGTGGCTCTGGGCAGCCTGGGCTCCAGAAGAGTCACTTTTCCAGGGAGACCTGGTAAAGCTGCCCTGTAAACCACCATCCGCACTCCCCGCACACGTGGAACACAGAAGCCAGTGTAAATACGCTCCTCGGTGCACAGACCTCATTAGCATACGTGAGTCCTGCAAACTGCAGTCAGCCTCAGAAATATGGGGGCAGCCTGTGCTGGCAGGGCGCGCAGTCCCCTCTGCGCACGGGAAGCGTTTGACAGCTGTGGCGCCTTTCCCGGTGGGGCGCCTGTGTGCTAAGCCTCACCTCCCTCGGGCTCTGCGCGGCAGAGGATATTGCCTTTGAAGGGTGGGAAGTGACCCCGCCTGACAGTGCCTGTGCGACCTCCCCTTCCTCTGCAGATTCCTCCTCCAGAGCCAGTCCCAAAGACCCTGATGTGCTGCGACAGCCTCAGGGCCCCAGAGCAGGACCTCTGCTAACTGCTCCCAGACCCCGGACGGACGCTGGCTTGGCAGGGCATCCTTGTCATCAGAGGGCCCAGGGCTGCAGCCACACTGGGGCAGACTTGGAGGAAGGGAGGAAGGGCCTCTCTTCCCCCAGGCAGACTAATGGCTCTGGCGTGGGTCCTCAGTGGGGCCATTTGGTACCAGTTGGGTCAGAAGTAAAAACAACAGCTGTGGAACCCAATGATGTGTTCAACCAGCACGTCTCCCAAACTGCAGAAAAACCATTTCTTCCTTAGAAGTCTGGAGCAGACACCGGCAAACAACCCTCTGTCTCCCTGCCCACAGCCACAGCCACAGACCCTGTCTCGTCACTCAGGGATTGCACTTGGCGCGAGCCTTGCGACCTGTACTCAGTCTGCTCCAGAAGTACGGAGGCTGGGTATACAAGGTGGGGTCAGGGATGGGGCAGGGATGGGGACGACAGCCGGCAGTGCGTAGTGGGCCACCTGATCATGTTAACAGTCCAGTGGTGTGTTCTCACGGTCCCATCACTGTCTATGGGGATGGCCCTACTTGTGTGACAGGCCTACTGTGTCCACACTCACTTCTCCCTGCTTCTTTTTTTAGTTTCTGGTGCTCTGTCATAACACTTACCCGCAAGGCACCTGCGTTCTGCCTCCACATGTGGCTGGGGGTCACAGACCTGCCTGCCAGGAAAAAGTGTTAAAATGGGTTGCCACCTACCACGCCTGACCTCCCCTTTACACCTCTCCTTGGAGGTGGGACACCCTCGTGATTAGAAATGCACCAAGGGCTGGGAAGGAAGCTCTGACTCTGGACTGAGGGGAAGGAGGGAGAGGAGGATGGAATCAAAGCGCGATGGGGACTTCCAGGACGTGGGCCCTGCCACCCAGAAATCAAGTCCTTCTCTGTCTTTTCAGATTTGTAAATGGTTCAGGTTCTCTAAAAGCACAGTTGCAAATGTGACTACCATCCCCACCTCCACCACAGCCCATGGGGTGGGGGCCGATGGGGCCACTAGGTCCCAAACACTTAAGTGCCTCCCCTAGGCCTGTCACTACCTCCACTGAGGCTTTGGGAAATGGCCCCTGGACCTGTGGCTGTCCACTCCCAAAGGCGGCAACTGCCACCCGCCCCCTCACCCCGAGAGCTGGCTTTCCTCCTGGGATGGACGATCAGGAGCACCCCAGGAGGAGAAATCTCCTTTGGGGCTCCTCCCTCCCCCGGTGTCACCACACAGAGGCACCTTTGGGGAGACGGGCAGGATCTGGCAGGCAGAGCCAGGTCTCACCAGGTCCAGTCACTGTTCGGGGAGGAGCCCGTCCCCTCTCGGCGTCGCCCACGCGGCAAGTTCTATTTAGAGCAAGGCTGGCAGGCGGCAGCTACAGGTCAGGGCGGCCCAAGGAAGGCAGAAGCAGAAATGTCTCCGTTGTTTTTGACTTTTCATGTTAGGAAAATGTAATGAAGCGCACAGGGCGTGGAAGCGTTTGCGGCTGCTGTGATTTCCGATTGACACGTTCTGAGGGCCGGCCTCGTGTCCCGAGGGAAGCAGCCCCTCGAAGGTCACAGTGGCCCTCCGCCTTCCCGACAGACCCCTGCTCTCCCGCCTCCTGAGTGGCTCTCCCCACCGTGGGGCGACTCCTCCCGGGGCAGAGCTCACACCTGTGCAGGCAGGAGCACGCTGCGTCTTTAAGTAGCTGGTTCTCCTGGAAAGTCCTTCCATCTTTGAAGCCAAACTCCACATCCCTGCAGAGTCCACCCACCTGGCCCTGTGCTCCCCTTTGGCGGGCAGCCCTTCTGACGTTGACTCTCGACCATGAGCTTTCACAGGGAAAGATGTACTCCTGGGGGAATGCAGACGTATGCCGGGTGGGAAGCACCCAGGCATCCTCCGGGGTCCCTAACCTGCAGAGCCATGGGAAGGCGGTCCAGAGTGGAGGTAGAAGAGTCCTGAGAGTGGGGGCTGGGTGTCACAGGAGGCACTGGGAAGGAGGCGGGCGGGAACATGAGGGGTCCAGACAGGCCAGAGGGTAGGGTGGTTCAAGGAGCTGGCAGAGAGTGTTCTGGAGGAAGGACAATGTCTTCAATGACCCGACAGGGCTCACCTTAAGGCTGCAGCTTTCTGGGGACACAGGCTGAACCCGCTGAAAATTTGCCATGAGGTTTAGATGAGGGAAGTCTGAGCAGAGGGCCCTAGAGACAGGGCTAGCACATCCCTGTTCCCGGGTGGCGGGTGTAGGTTCGACCCGGCAGGAAGCCCACCTAGCTGGACACCAAGCCCTCCAGACGCACTCCCAGGCCTCCGCCTCTGCAGCGGCCTCGTGCAGGGGAGGGGCCCGGCTGTGGGATTTGCAGACTTTCCCACGAGGGGCCTTAGCACTCCGCCTGGCGCTTCTCTCTCTTGTCCATAAGCCAGCACTGCCCAGGGTGGGTTGCAGTGTCCTGGGGTATTTGAGTAGGGTCATATCTCTACGTGGCAGTGTTTACACAGTCTCTTGCCAGATTTCTCTCGATGGAGACAGCAGGGCAGGGGCAGGGCCCCCGCTTGAGAAGAAGAAGGAACTGGGTGGGTCCTGGATGCCTGGGGGCCCCGTGAGGAAGGCCCAGCTCCAGGCTGTCTGGCTTACATCATTTGACCTTGGTTGTTTGACCCAGGAAAAATAAACTGCAATTTGTCTGCTCTCTGCCGTCGGACTGACTTCCCTTGGCCTGCGGTCGCTTCGACTTCAACAGGCTGATTCTACTCCAAGAGCTGACAGGTCCCATGGAAGCACTGCCATCACTGCAGAAGCGGTCGTGCCTTTGGCAGTGGGTGAGAAGATGCTGATGGATGGACACCGGATTTATAGCTGGGAGGCCCCTGTTTAAAACCAGGCTCCACTCCCATGAGCTGGTCACCTCGGCCTTACCATCTTCAGCAGAGGTCGTCAGAGACACGACACCTTCTCTTCCTTTGCTGAGTCACAGCCCTCGCAAAGCAGAGGGCAGGCGTCTGTCTGTGAGTTTGGCGGCACTTGGCTCTGCACTTGATGGTGCCAACGGAAGTTTCATCCAAGCTGGAGGAATCGGCCCCTCAGCAGTCGGGTGTCATCTTCCCAGCGGCTGCATTGCTATACACGCAGGGACCTTGGGCAGGTGGCCACAGTTGGATCTAACACTTGCAGGGAGGACGTAAGCCCCTTGAAATAATTAACAGATAAGTCTGCAAGGGTCTGCCTCTTGAAAATCCTGGCCCTGTGGAGCCTCCACGATGACCCCTACGAGGACTTGTTCAGGTCACAGCCGTCGGGAGTGCACCTAGTATGTGAGACCGGATGCTAAGTCCAATGGGGTAGCCTTGCTTCTGAAGTGATCCCCAACCTTTTTGGCACGAGGGACTGACGCTCTATGAGAATCTAAGGCTTGATGATCTGAGGTGGAGCTGAGGTGGTATTTGTAGCCCTGGGGAGCGGCTGCAAATACACAGGAAGCTTCACTCACTTGCCTGCTACTCACCTCCTGCGGTGCAGGCCGGCTCCTAACAGGCCATGGACCGGTCCCCACCCACGGCTCAGGGGTTGGAGAACCCTGCTCTAAGAGATAATTTTTTGGATGAGAATCCCCTTGTACAGAGTGGAACATTGGGGATGGAGAGGACGATCCCCAAGCAGCTCCTTAAGGGAGCCTTGAGGCCACTGAGGGACACAGACATTGCCCATGTATTTGGGCAGATTGTCATTTGTAAATGGGGACTGCACGAGGCACGTGGAGAGTTCTGCCAGTGGGAATTCCCAGGAGCCACCAGGAGGACCATGTTGGGGCTGTGAGTCGGTGTCCATGGGGCGAGGCTGGCTTTGTCCCTGCCCATATCATCTATCACTCTGCTTTTGCACGTCTCTCTTGTTGTCAGGAGACAGGTCTCGCCCTGTGCCTCCTGTGTCCCCTCCAGGTCCCTCTCAGGGCTCAGCATCATCCCAGGCTGCAGGCAAGCAGGAATTACTGCCGGGATGACGACCTCCGACCATCGTTGCCACTCCCCAGTTCACCAGGGACTTTCAGGCCCTCATCCTCAAGCAGTATTTGTGACGTGGACACTGTAAAGACAAGAAAACTTAGACTCAGAGAGGCCTCTGGCTGTGTCTCAGCAAAGGCCAAGCCCTGCTCAGTGTGGGTCTTTCCAGGCGGCACCCATGACAGGCAATGGCCTCTGGAGACCTCAGTCGGGAGGGCATCCTGGTTTCCCGGGTCATGGGAGACCCAGGACGTAACCAACACCGAGCAGGAGGTAAGGCAAGGCAGGAGCAAGCCACCTGCTGCCTGACCTACTGTCCTTGCTGCTGGCCTAGGGCCCCACGCTCTTATGAAACAATAACATACGAGCCCAGACGATATTAATGGTCAAAATATTTCATCTCTGAGTTTGGCTGACAGAGTCTCTCAAGATAAATTTCATTCCTGTTTTGTTTTTAAGAGCAAATCTATTTAAATGTGGTGCTTCATGTGTCTCAGGAATCTATTTCAGTGGTTGATTCCTTTGGCCAAGTGAGCACGGCCCACCCTGCCTCATTCCCAGCATCCCGTTTCTCGGCTTTCTTCCATTAAAAGGGCCTTCCCGCCACTTGCCTCTGCTCACAGCTGCTTGTGCTCACTCGGGTGTGTGGCTGGGGAGGTATTTCGCCATCCTTGTCATGGAGGGGACGCTGGGTGAGGGCCATGCATACGGAAAGCGCTCCATAGGTGCTTGCTGGGGGAGAATGAACGACGCTAGGAGGCTCAGAGGTGGACCTTCTCCTTCCTGGCTCAGGCTCACTTTCTGTCTGGATTCTGAGGCCCTGCCTCTGCTTCTCGGGCTCTCCATCTGCCCACTTTCCAAAGACCCCTCGTCTCTGTCCTCCAGTTTTCTCGTCCACCTCCCAATTCAACTCTGTGCCGTAGGGGCTGGCAGCAGGGGGCCCCACCACAGAACCCTCTGTCCTGGGCTGCTGCGAGGCTGCCAGAAAGGGGAGGCTTAGCAGCAATCCCAGAAAACTGCAGGGAAAACAGCAAGTGGTGTGGGAAGGGTCTGAAGCACTTCCAGCCCCTGTCCGTCCACGCCTGTTCCCAGCACCGGCGTGGAATGCCAGCCTCAACGTCATTTTTTCCTCAGGGCACGGGTCTCTTAGGTTTAAACGTGAGCCAGTAGGTCAAAAGGTGAGTTTCCTTATTCCTTGGTCTCCGTGAGTCAAGTCAAAACGTCAATACCCTCGTGAGCTTTGGGCCCAGTAATAAAGTGTGAGATTGCGTCCACAGACAGACAACGTCAGCGTAGTCCAGGGGTGGACTCTAAATGTGACAGCCACGAGCCACACGTGACGACTTGCATTAAGTAAATTACAAAGAAATAAAGTTAAATATTCGCATCCTCGGTCACACTAGCCACCACCGAGCGTGTCATCCCTTCAGTTCTCCTGGGTGGCTCAGCTGAGACCTGTGCTCTGCGCCTTTGCAGGCGCCATTTACTCCTCCCATAGGGTCCTTCTTGACCTCAAGTCTCTGCCTGCTCCCCTGTGGCCGGCTTTCCAGGGCCCCAGCACCAGCTGGCAGGAGCTCCCCTTGCCCTGGATCACGCAGACCTTCACTGCCAGAACGTCCCACTCGTTCCTGTTTGAGGCATCTCAGAAGAGAGTCTCAGACCTGCAGAGATGGAAAGGACCTCCAAAGGGCATCGGGCTCAGCTCCATCCTCCCAAACGATGTCTTCCAGAAGGATCCACAGCCCCAGTTCGCCTTGTGTGGTTTTCTTTCCCACTCACTCCCCCAACCAGAATGCAAGCCCTCGCAGGCAGACGCAGGATCCCTTTCACAAGAGCTTGGACTCTCTTGTCAAATCCCCAGCCTCCTGGAGAATGGGAACAAGCACAGCCTCGTCTCGCAGGGATGTGCACAGATTAAGAGTAATGGTGCAAGCAAGCGCACACCACAGGCCACCATGTGATCAGCACCTGGTGTCGTCTGCTCTTGTCAGAAGTTGCTGATGACATCTGAACACCGCCCCTGTTCTCCTCGGGGAGATGGCTTTGCAAGGAGCTGCCGGCCAGTGGGGCAGCTTTCCAGAGGTAACAGGGTAACTCTGAGTTCCGGAGCTATTACTCAGGCCAGAGGGAGCCCAGAGGAGGCTTGTTGTGGGAAGAGTCTTCGAGGGCCCTTGGGAGCAGGTGGGGACCCTTACGTAGGTCTCTTTCACGAAGCCTATCCTGAGGGCATGGGAGAGGCCGGGAAGGGGTGAGACGGTGGACCTTCATCCCATTTACCTGGAGGCAGCTCCCACCCAGAATGGACAGGGACCGGGCCCCACACAGGCGAGCAGGAATGACGGAGCCCACACACGTCCCCACGCTGCTGCGTGTGCGTTTGTACAGCAGCCTGGAACCGTCTGAAAATGGGAAACTGAGAAGAGATGGGACAGAGAAACCAGAAGGGCTGGCCTCCATCCAGAACTTTCTTTCCAAAAAAGGCAGGGCGGGTGTTCGACTTAACGGCAACTGAGTCACCACTCACCCTGGTGAATGGTGCGGCCTGCATGTCCCCATATCGACGAGACTCAGCTTAGAAACTTGTGTATCCAATTGGGCCCAGCTGCTCTGGTCTCCATGGTGTGCTCAGCCTCAGGAGTCTGAAGCCAAGGAACATTAAAGGCAAGCACCAGCCCAGTGCATTCTTTCCCATCTTATTAGCGTTTTATTCCTCCCGAAGAACGGCTGCTCCTGGATGTTGCAAAAGCAGTTTATGGCTTTGGACTGATTCTTTGAGGAATTTGCTTTGTCTCATCTGGCTAAGGAGGAGATTGTAATACGTGTTGTCAGTGAAGGGGAGGACTGGTGCCCCGGAGGCCGGTGGACCCGCTTTTCCTGCAAGGTTCTGGGTGCTGGGGCTGGTTCCCCTAGCTGAGGTTCTGAACTCTGGGCTCTGAAAGCCACACCCATGCTCCATCTAGGTACAGCGCACCCCAGATTCTGGATTGCTTAGGGGCCTCCCGGATGCCAGGGCAGCATGGGCCACGCTGAGGGCAGTTTGAGTTTGGTCTTTGGCATCCACACCGAGTAAACTCAGAGCGGTGAACGTAGACAGGCATCATGTCCCGGTGGGACACCTCGCAGTCCCTCCGGAGGCCTCTGATGCCCATGCCTGGTATGGGGCAGGTCAAGCCAAAGAGATTTCTTCATGTCTAGGAAAAGCCAGTTTACACGCAGTCACACACGTGCGCACACGCGAGCACACACACCCTCACGCCCCATGCACTCACATACATGAACATTGCACACCTTGGTTTCAGGGTAGGAGGACCTAGAAGCGTCTGTTCGTGGTCACTGACTTTATGAGGCGCTGACAGCACGCCAGGCGCGGTGCTAAGTACTGTATGTGTACATCTCAGGAGCATCCGCAAACCCCAAATGGGAGGGGCTGTCTTTCTCCGTTCTAGAAACAGGTTTTAAAGCGGTTCTGGCTTTATTCCACCTTCACTCTGTCCTTGCTGCAACCAGAGAGTAGAGAGGAGAGAAAAAGTGAGATTTTTTGTTTCAAACAGCTTGATTGCGATATAATTCACACACATTAATTCACCCCTTTAAGTGTACAATTCAGTGGGTCTTCATGCATTCGTGGAGTTGCGCAGCCATCACCACTCTCCAGAATGTTTTCATCACCCCAAAAGACACCCCGCACCCTTTAGCCATCACCTCCTGTTCCTCCCCACCCCAGGCCCTGACAGCCTTTTACCTACGTTTTGTTTCCATGGAATGGATTTCAACAATTCACGTAAATAGATCCTTATTATATAAGGTTTTAGCTCTTATACTATATGTGGCCTTGCAGGACTGGCTTCTTCCAGTTGGCATTATGTTTCCAAGGTTCTTCCATGTTACAGCCTGCGATACGGGTTGCATTGAATCAGAAACGGGACTTTGAATGGGCATTGAAGTTAAATAATACTTAATTTCGTCGTATGGATCTCCCACTGTGTGTCTGACCACTTGTCCACTGATAGACAGACATCTGAGTTATTTCCACTTCTTGGCTATTGTGCATAATGCTGCCACGAGCACTTACGTACAAGCCTCTGCATGCACATAGGTCTACCTCTTCTCAGGTAGATACCCGGAGGGGAAATGCGGACCATATGATAACTCCATGTTTAACAGTTTGAGGAACTATCAGATTGCCTTCCAAAATGCCTGCGTCATTCTATACTCCCACCAGCAAGAGGAGGATTCCAATTTTTCCACATTCTTGCCAACATTTGTTGTTCTCTGCTATTTTGATTGTAGCCATCCTAGTGAGGGTGAGGTAGTGTCGGCTACTGTGGCTTTGATTTACATTTCCCTAATGACTAATTGATGCACAATAAACATCTTTTCATAGGCTTATTGTCCATTTGCAGATCTTCCTTAGAGAAAAGTCTATTCAGATCCTTTGCCTGGTATTTAATTGCATTTGTTGCTTTATTATTATTGAGTGATAAGGGTTTTCTATATATTCTAGATCCAAGTCCCTTATCAGATATATGATTTACAAAAATATCCTCCCATTCCAGGGGTCGGCTTTTCACTTTCTTGATGATATCAGCTGTAGCACAAAAATTTTAATTTTGATGCTGTCTTGTTTATCTATTTTTTTCTTTTCTTGTTTGTGCTTTTGGTGTCGTAGATAAGAAATCATTGCCTGCTTCAAGGTCACAAAGATTTATTCTTTTTTTCTTCTAAGAATCATAAGGTTTTAGCTCTTATATGTAGGTTGTTCACCCTTTCTAAGTTAATTTTGTATGTGGTGTGAGGTAGGGATCGACTTCGTTTTTTTGCATGTGGATGTCCCATTATCCGCACACCGTATGTTGAAAAGATTATTTTTCTCCATTGAGCTGTTTTAGCATGCTTATTAAAAATTGATTAACTGTAAATGAGAGGATTTGTTTCTGGCCTCCCAATTCTATTCCATTCCATTCATCCATATATCTGGTCTTATTCTCATACCACAGCCTGGATTACTGCGATTTCGTAGTAAGTTTGGAAATCAGGACATGTGAGTCTTTCAACTTTGTTCTTTCTTTTTTTTCTTTTCTGTCTTTTTTTTTTTAAGGATTGTTTTGGCTATTCTGGGTCCCTTACATTTCCATATGAATCTTACAGTCAACTTGGAAATTTTAACAAAAAAAGACAGCTAGGATTGTGATAGGGATTGCATTGAATCAGAAATGGGACTTTAAAACCATATGATTTTGGGGGTGATTTGGGGGATGACCTCTCCCCAATAATGAGTAAATATTAAAAGGTCTGTTTTTTCAATTTCTGAAAATACAACCCCTCCTTTACCCTTCACGACCCCATGGGGTGGGTACTACTGTCCCATCTCAGACCAGAAAAACTGAGGCCGAAGGAGGATCACCGGGGACAGTTAGATGCCCACAGCCACAGACGGAGAAAGCAGTGGCCACTGCCATTCCTGTCACCTCAGCCACATGTGTGCCTGACACCTGGCTAGATCCTGCAGTTGGCGCTTACACCTCAACTAGGGAAAACAGAAGTTTCCATTTGTTCTTTTCAGAGCCCGCTCACCCTTGCTGGCTCATTTTTATCATCACAGTGACCAAGAGAGTGACCAAATCACTTTGCAGATGAGGAAGCCAGCTGGGGAGGCTTTCAGTCACAGAAGACTGCAGCCTGCCCAGTGTGGCATGTTTCCATGGCTGCAAGCTCCCATGCTGAAAGGCACAGCTGTACATCTGCCCGCACAGGAGGAGGGCAAGAAAAGACCCTCACCTAGCAGTTCAGCCCTAAGGACCCCAGGAGTCTAAAGATACCTTTCCTGCCTCTCCCCTGGGAGTCACCAAGGGGAGAGGCCGGCCCTGGTGGGATCCTAGGAAGAGGAGTCCTGAAGGACATCAGTCAGAGGACAGCCAGACAGCCAGTTCTCCTGACCCTCTGCCTCTTCCTGAGCTACCAAGGGGACAGACAAAGGTCTTATGGGAGTGAGGAACCTCCACTACCCCAGGCCACCTGCTGAGGAAACCTCCAAGTGCACAGAGAGCTGAACTGAGCAAAGCTAGGCCACTGGGGAGACTGTATACCTGCAGCTCCACACCACTTGTCACTCGTAGCACAGCTGTGGTCCCAGGAATGAAAGGAGGCCTGTGCACTCCACGGGCACTGCCCCAGGAAGCCGAGCCCGGCCCTGCACAGCTCCCAGCCACCGGGCCACTAATCCAGGCTGGCACAGTGGGCGGAGAAGGCAGCATGGACCCTCCTCCTCGGGCCTCCAACCTGAGACTCAGACAGCAGTCCCCATAGATCTGTCCTTTCTGCCAGAATCTCCAGGGCAGTTTTGTTGCTTTACTTCGCTAACTCCCTGCCATTTTGAATCGGAGCAGGCAGGGATGGGCCCAGAAAGCGGCATAAATCTTTACATCGTGAGTGAGTGTGATGCTAGCCACCAGCCCCAGTCCCGCCAGCACTGGCACAACTGGGTGGCAGACTTTGGGATGGGATGAAGTACCACTATTGTGGTCAGGATAGTGGCTCTCCTTAGTAGGGTCTTTCCATTCTCGGCCACCATCTTTTCTCATCCAGGAAACCAGGCAGAATGCCATGTCAGGGCTGTTGTCCATGAGGGTGGTGTGAGTGGAGACAAGGAAAGCCCCGACAGCAGACCTGAGCTCTCTCACTCAACACTGTGGAAAAGAGCAGCGGGTGCAGAGTGCACATGATCATAATGCCCCTTTCCCCTTCATTCCGGGAATCTGCTAAAAACTGGAGCCCCTCCACAGAAGATGTACACGCTCATAAAATTACAATCCCTCCTGCTTCCAAGCCCCAAACTTAGAGCCTCTGGCCTCCGCCCTTTCCTATGCAGCCAGGCTGGGAGGGAGCAACACTTAACTCCATATAAACGGACCTAAAATGGTGAGATCTGTGGCAGGGTAATGGGCTGGCAGAATAGAAACAGGCCATGTGCCTTGCTCCCAGAGTGATGGAACCAAATCCATCTCAGGGCTGAATCCCTTTATCTCGCAGGCTGACCTGGTCTCTTCCTAGTTAGGCAGGAGGCATCGACAGCATTTCACTTCTGGAAGAGCACCCATAGCACCCGGCATATGCCACTCTTCCCGTGAGTGAAACCTGGTGTTGAGGGGCCCGTTTGTGTTCGTGTCCCACCCCACTCCTAGGATGTCTGTACCTTTGCGCACACACCCTGCTGACATGAGGTGGAGAGGGCGGAGGGTCCCTCAGGACAGGTTGGCTGGTGAACTGGTGGAAGGCATGTGCATCCCCTTAAAGCAGAGGAAGAAATATGCCATGAGGTCTGCAGAGACCCCCCCCGAGGTGTCTTTCCTCTGAATTCCCCCAACCCCGTGAGGATGTTGCCGCCACTGATTTCAGGTGGACCCCGAGTGCAGTCACAGGCATTTGGGCTTATGGAGCGGCTCCTTTGTCAACAGTCACCCCTATGTTGCCTTCCTTTTCAGGCGACCTCTCCGGTCCCTGTGGTGTGCCTGCCTACCACTAGCTTTTGTCCCCCGCCCTGCACAGAGTGTGTTATTTTCTCCCACTCCGATTTCCATCCACAAGTCTTTTCAGCCTCAGGAAGTCCGTGCAAACATTTTCCCAACTGGTTCTCATTGACCATTACCCCAGTCCCCAGGAACTCACAGGAACCTTCCAGAAATCTCCCTTTATCTCCCAAAGTCCATCTGGTTCCATTTAAGGATTTCCCCATATTTCCTCCTGTTTTCAGAGCCGCCGAGCCGGTCTGTCTCTGAGCTCGGTCGTCCTGTTCTGGGGGTGGTGACGAGCCCAGAGTTGGTGAGGTGCAGTTGCGGGTGGGGGGACTCCCCGTGCCTTCACATGTGGTGGGGTCACTTCAGTGGCTCACGGGCAAGGCTGATTCGGTTGCCGTCCCAGCCCTGTCCCCCACTGTAATCCCTTCATCAGGAGTTATTTATGGCCAGCGAGTCCAGCATCAGAGACGTGTCCCACATGTGATGAGAGAGACCTTGATCCCTGGGAGTCTTGGCTCTGGCCACTGCGGGTCTGGATGGCCAGGTGGCCGTTGCCTCCATCTTAAGCGAGTTTCTTTTGCTCCCAGAGTTGCTGGGCTGAGCCCGGGATGGGAGGGAGGGGGCCGGGGGACATTCCACAGAGTTAAAGCTGCGTCTTTGAGGATCAGCACATCCAGCCACCTCCTCCCCTCTCGGGAAGTCACCACCATCTCCTCTACTTGCCACTCGTGGGCCATCCTACCAGGCAGCAATGAGCCTCACCTGGAGGTAGGCCCTCTCACGGGCTTTGGGACTAGAAATCACATCATAGGATTGGGTGCTTTTTCCCCCACGGACCCTTTGTAAAGTTGAGAAGCAGTGGCTTCTGCTGGCAGAGCTGGGACAGTCCGGGAAGCGGGCCCCTCTGTCCTCTGTTCTCATGCAAGAGGACGCTTGGGCCGGACCCACGGCCACCTGGACTTGCTTTCCTCATCTCTCTAATGGACGGAATGAGAGCAATGTTGAGAGTTTAGTTATAGTTCTGCCAAAGAAATCGTCTGAGAGTACAGCATTTAGAAAGGGAAAAAAAGCCCCATATGGAAAGCATGCAAAGGGGCAAGCTCCAGAAGGACCAGGGTTGAAGGGACAGACCTCGCATGGCCAGGGTTACGAGTTTTAGGGAAACAGCTACTCTCTCACATGGGTGTTGCCCTCCCAAGGCTGCAATGTACCCTCAGATATCAGCCGAGAAAACCCAGGGACAGCTGGTTGTTTCTGGGGTCCAGGTTTTTGGAGAACGTCGGTGGTTTAGTGGGTGTGGGGGGAGCCAGAACTGGGCAGGCTGATATGAGGCTTTCAGGGGATCTCACGGCAGGAGCGCGGTGCCAGGCTCAGGCTGGGGGCCTGCACACACTGGGGAGGATGGCTGAAAGTCGGGGCCAGCAGGGCTCTTTGAGAGTTACTTGACCATCTCTTGCTTTGGGCACTAGGATGCTAGATTTGGGGTTCAGGCTCCTTGGAGACACACAGATAGAGGGTCTGTGGCATCCAGACCAGGCAAGCTTGCAGGCCCCCCTTCCTGAAGGCCGAGAGCCTCCTCCCCATGGGACCAGGTAGTCCTGAACCTTCAGGGGAGGACCTGGGGCAGGCAGCTCAAGAAAGCTGGGCTCACTGTCCCTCGCCCCAGTGTGTCGCCATCTGTGGAATATTCCAGTCATTCGAAGGCAAATTCGGAGGTGTGTGCAGCCCGATGAAAAATGCTTGGTGTGTAGCAGTGAATTTAAAAAGCTGGGGGTGGGTAACACATGTTTACTAACTGAACGCCGAAGGAAAATCAGGGCTTAAGATGTCATCTTCCCAACGTTTCTGCTGTGATTATATTACCCTCAGGCTGGAACTCACATTTAACAAGAATAATCACTGTTAATGGGAACGCCGTAGTTTTCTAAATGATGACCACGAAATTCTCTACAACGACACGCCGGTGTTGACTTGGATACGTGGTCTTGAGCCCCTGATGGGGCATGCACTTGTGTTCACGTTTGCCAAACAAACGGCCTTCAGGAAGGCTGGCAGCCACCTGACGGGAGGAGAGTGATGGGGATGGGCAGGGATTTGCTAGTGCAACCTCTGGTATTCTTAGAAAACAACAAAATAACAATAAAATTGTTAACTAACCTGTCACACTGTTACGCGACCAACATTCGGTCTGGGGGATGTGGCCAAATGACCTTGAGTGTTACCTGATGGCACTGGACTGACTGGTCTTTGATTTGGGGGATGGTTATGCCCAACATGAGTCAACAGACAGCGTGATTAGCCCCCAGGACTTTGCAGATGGGACGAGACTCTGGATGAAGTGATGTATGAGCACAGAAACAGATGGCTGAGTGAATGACTGAATGAGTGAGCGATGACACCGTGACTGCCATCAGGGGCTGCCATGTGGCGATGAAATAGTGGGGCTTTAGGGTCCTCCTGGCTCTGTCCTGGACTGACCAGGCTGCAGAGTAGGGCCAGCCTGCCTGTAGGCTGTGCTTCTGAGGGGTCTGGGGACACAAGAGCGTGGTCCATGGGAAGAGAAGGACCCCAGGAAGATGGTGGAAGCTCCAGAAGGACCAGGGAAGGAGCTAAGAATGTGCCCTGGCAAGAAATGAAAATGCATCCTGACCTCCGAATTTCAAATCTTAACAAACCTGATGAGACACGTGATGTGACAGGGAAAGAGGTGGGCTGACAATCAGCAGGCTGAGGGTCAAGCCAGTCCCGAGATGCAGGGGCCAGATTTGTGTCCCTGCCAGTCCAAGATCCTTAGGGCAGACTGGAACCTTGGACAGAAGCCGATGAAGCAAGTCTTGAAGTGGAATCTCTTCAAATCAGGGAAACCTCATTTTTTGTTCTTAAGACCCTCACCTGATTGGATGAGGCCCGCCCACATTATGGAAGGCCATTTTATTTACGATCAACTGATTGCAACGGTCATCTGCACCTCCCAAATACTTCACAGCAACGCCCAGATGAGTGTTTGAATCAGTAGGAACCACGGCCTGGGCAAAGTGGCCCTAAACCTGATCGTCGTACCCTGAAACCAGGATGGAGCCAAAAGGCCTGCAGGTCACAGCATCACAGAATGACGGGCAAGAAGAGCCCAGGGTCCCCTATGACCCCCTCCCCACTCCCGAAGCCTTTCCTTCCTAGCTTCTGGGGGTATCCCTGCACAGATGGAGCCACGCAACTTCAGAACTGGCCTTCTAGTCCCTCCGCCCAATTTACCCAAGATAACTGAGGCCCGAGGAGGAGAATTTTTCCCAGACCCTGTGGCCAGTTTTGGACAAGCCCAGGCCAGCATCTGTTGCAACCGTCCCATGTCACACAAGAGGTGACACGTGAGGACAGCCTTGAGAGCCATTGATCATTCTCCGGGTTTTGTGGCATTTCCAGTCCCCCGCCCTTTCCCTCTCTCACATAATTATTCTGGGCGCATTAATCCTGACAGCCTCTTGGCAGGAGCTGCCCGCAGCTGCCCTCATTAATGGAGAATGCCAATTGCAATTTTCTCGATATCAAGCAGTTCATCGTGGCTCCGGCCCCAGATGGCAGAAGCAGCAGCGGGCAAATAGGGAGGGTGTGTTTACAAGGAGGGTTTGTGCCGAGTGAGCAGGGGCTGGCACCCTGGAGAGGGACCCTGGAGCCTGCAGGGACCCAAGTCACATCTTCTCAGCCCCAACCCCCACCCCGCTGAGCAGTTCCCTCAGGAGAGAACAAATGACAGGTGCAACAGGGAAGCACACTGGCCCTGGACAGGGAGGCCGTGTTCAAAACTGTCCAGATGCAAGGTGTGTCAACCTTCAGAGAAGCAAGTCACATCTCTCAGGGCTAGCGTCCCTGTGAGGATGGGAAAACAGGGCGAGCCACTCGGCCACAGCTAGCTGCTTTTATCGTTCAGACGGGGTAGGGGCCTCAGTTTTCCTCATCTGTAAAGTGGAGATGGTGATCGCTTAGAGATGCTTTTCTTGGGTTTTCACACTGTGCAGGCAGGTGCCAGACTAAATGATCATCCACTATCTTTCATTCTATGCATCCTGTCCCCAGGCTGTCCAAGGGGTTCTATGGAGACAACACCCTAAGTCCTCGCAAGCTGTAAATAGCTACATCCCCTAAATTCTTTGTAAACTGTAAAAAGCCAACCCTCTGGGGGGACTAAGGCCATCTCCTCCTTTGCTGCCGCAGCCTTGCTGTCTTCCCACACCCACTGCCACCCACACTAGTCGGCCCCATGCCCCAGCCCCTGACCCCCTCACAGACCCCTCAGTGGGTCAGTAGGGCCCTGTCACGAGAGGGCCACATTCTGCTGCCTTAAATGAGGCTGTTTTATGAGGGAACTTGAAGCTCTAACAACCACCTCCCTCCTTACCTGCTCCCACTCTGCATGTATGTCTGGGGACTCTCCGAAGTCCTGCAGCAGCATGAGGTCTTTGCGGGCGGGGAGGCACCGCTGTAACACCGAGCCTTTAGCACGTGAGAAATAGTGCCAGGAGCACCCAGGACCCGGTGGGAGATCTCACAGATGACCACCCCCTCGGGGAAGTTCGGGTCTCCTAAAGCCCTTACTGTCCTGCGGATGGTGTGGAGGGTTGGGAGGACCCTCACTGGAGTGAATGGGAGAAACCCCCGGGTCAGCCCCTGCCCGTGGCTGGTAATGGTCATGTACGTGGACTAGGGGCCTGCCCCACGCCAGACACCCACCCACATTCTTCCACTCAATCCCGCCCCCCTCCATTCTTCAAAAGGTATTATTTTCATCCTACAAATGAAGACAATGAGGCTCAGAGAAGGCAAGCGACTTGTCCTAGGTCACACAGCTAGGATGATGAAGCCAGGATTGACCCCGTGGTCTTGGCATTGGGGGTGTCCACCCTTTCATCTGTTCTGGTTGTCTCCGCTGCGTAACCAGTCGCCTCAAACCTAGTGGCTGATAACAGCAGCTTTTTGATTCTACTCCTAAATCTGCAGTTTGGGCAGGATTCGAGGGTGACGGCGTTTCTCTGTGCCGGGGGCGTCAGCTGCGGTGGCTGGAGGGGGGTTAAGGGTCCATTTGCAGGATGGTGCTCCCACGTGGTGGGTGGGCCAAGTGGCACTGGCTGTCGGTGCCTCTCCTGGTGCCTGTCCTGGATGCTTGGGCTTCCTCACAGCATGGGCGCTGCCAGCTTCTTTAGACCTAAGGTTGGCAGCTTTCTCAGTGTCACCCTGCCACACTCCATCTGGTCAAGAAGTCCCGATGGAAGGGGAGGGGACATAGACTCCACACACCCCTTAATAGGGGGAGTGAGAAAGGATGCAAGGCTGCGTCATCCGGCCCACTGACCTGCCCAGAGCTCTCCAAATATAGCCGCCCCATGGGCCAGAGGGACGACTTGGCATCTCTCATCCTCTTCATCCTCGGCCGTAACTCAGGCTGTGACTGTGCCAGCACCACTCTCCCTTGCCAGCCTCAGTCTCCTCAACTATAAAATGGTAACTGGAGGAACTGAACCAGCCATTCCATGTCCTTCTAGGACTGGTGGCCACAGCGGTCATGTCTCCACGTCCTCCCTCCCTGCCTCTAACCCCCTCCCAGGAAATGCTGCTCCTGGTCATCCGCGGGTCCTCTTAGAGCCATGAGAACTTTGGGTCTCAACCAAGCAAATTTCCGTGTGCTTTGAGAAGCAGCTGAGAATGGCTGAAGTGCCAATGGATCTGACTTCCGAGGCCCCTCCATCGGGGGAGCCCTGTCTGGCCCTACACAAGATGAGCTCGCAGGCATCCTGTTGACACTAAAAAGAGCGGGAATCCTGAGACTCCCGGTGAACAGGGAGGTGTGAGAAGCTGGTGAGGGGCAGGTGCAGCCGCTGGAGGCCTGCCTGGGGGTAGCCACCTCGTGTGAGGCAATCATGTCAAAGGCGATGGCAGAGCTTCCTGAGGGTCATTCAGGACATAAGTGCGGGGCTGAAGTTTCTGCAGGGTCCATATGAATATCCCTCTCTTTGTGGTTTGGGAGGAAATGCCAGGTCTGTCATTGAATGGGGGTGTTTTCAGAGTGGAAGCTTGGGGTGCCAGTGGGGACTGAGAGCACAGGGCACAGAGGGTCACTGGGGTCTCCTGGGCTCAGACCCCAACCCCCGGAGCACCTGCCGCATGCCCCAAGCAGCCCCTCAGCCCACCACTCCCCTCAAGATGATGCTGATTGCCCGGGACACGGGCTGCTGCTGGGCCCAGTGTCAGCTCCCGGTTCCCATTAAGTCATTTGTCACAATTTAAACGTGAAATCACATTAGCTGAAGGCGTCGCACCACGACAACCAGCCACGAGATGGCCACGGCCTCTCCCGCCGGCTCCATTCCAGCTGTGCCAGACAGCAGGCCCTCCCAGGCCTGGGCGGCACCGGCCACAGACACACACACTGCCCGGCTCCCTGACCACTAACTTCTGAGACCTCACGTTTGTCCAGGTCTGGGGTACAGCTTATTTCTGATACGAGACTGAGTTTCAGAATGACTAAGTGGCTCGCCCAAATCGGTGTCTGTTAATGAGTGAGATATCAAATCCATCCTTTGCCTTTCAGTTTCTACCCGTGGCCTCTCTCCACCCCATCCTCTAACTCTGGCCTTCTGGCACTGTCACCGGCAGCCACACGGGGCTCCTGAGACCTAAATATAATAAAACTTGATGAAATAGAAGACTTAGTGCCTTGGTTGCACATTCCAAGTGCCCAGAAGCCACACGTGGCTGGCGCAGCCATGTCGGCCAGTGCAGACCTGAAACACTCCAACATCTCACAAGGTGTCATGGACAGCTCTGACCCACATCCGTCACCAACAACATCTCATCATTCATGCTCGGTGAGGACAAAAGCTGTGCCCAGCCTCCCACCTCACTCTGTCACTGGATCCCTACCTCGGGAAAGGCCCTTCCCACTCCCACTCACTGCACCATGCTCATGACTCAGTTTCCACAAGTAGGCGGGTACCATGCCCCTATTCTAAGATGGGGAGACTGAGGCCCAGCAAAGCCCATGGCCACCCCAGCTCGCACCTCCAGGAAGCAGGAACGCTGGGGTTCAGGCCCAGGACGTTCCCGCCAGACCACACGGGTCAGTGCCCGCACAGAGGCAACTGTCAGTGCCTTATTGGGAGACGTAGCGCTTCCTCTCATGACATCTTGATTCTCAATTTATGCCCAAATGGCGAAGAATACATTTTCCTAGTCAGACCAGGAGACCCAGGAGCCTCTGAGCCCAGGGGACTAAGGAAAAATGGGGCCCCACTGCCTGCCAGCAGGGGGCATACGGGTAGTGACGCCCGCCACCCTCTGCCAGAAGGGACCTGGGTCTCAGGCACCAGAGCCGACCCAAGGGGCTTCTAGGGCTGATGAGATTAGAGGCCAGAGAGTACGCTTCCTTCCCCACGGCCACCCCACAAATCCGCTCGGGCTTATGGGCTCACTTGTATAGGACACCAGGACAGGGCGCCCAGGGCTGACTCAGAGAGCTTGGGAACCCGCCTAAGAAGGCACGTGGCTTCCTTCCTACAAGGGACCAAAAGTGGAGGTGCTGCTGGGAGCCAGCTGTGACGGGGGCTGCGCCTTCCAACTGGGAACATGTGTCCCCAAGAAGGTGCCCAGACCAACTGACCCGGAGCTGTGGGCAGGGGCCCCGCTGGGCTCCTCCCTCCCGCCGGGAAGAGCCAGGTGGTTCCTCTCCCCACGATCTGCGATGTGGAGGTGAGGACAGGCGTGGGTCTTCGTTACTTGAGTAGACTTTGTAAGGGACAAAGCCAGGCCTTGTGGGAGCTGAGTCTTCACAGCTGACATGCCAGGGCAACTGAAGCCACACTCTGTGCCCTCCCCTAAACAGGACGGCTGAGGGGGAGGGGCCGTGCTGACATTCGGCTCTGTGGTCACCCCCAGCAGATGGAGGTGAGTCCCCCATGACCCAGACGGGACGAGTGGCACCAAGTCCCACCTTCCTTCCTCCCCCTTGCTCCTCCATCATCCTTCCCGCCTTTCTCGCACACGTTCTGGAGACCAACAGGGAGGCTGGCTCTGTGGTCAGACCTGGGTTCACAGTCCTCCTTCTGGAAACTGCTGGGGCTTGCCTACTCGGCAGTGGGGGCATAGCGTTTTAGACCAGTCATATCCGCCACGCTCAGCAAAGGATGCCATAATGATGGGTCACGGTCCCAAAGTCCAGCTACTCACCCGCTGTCCAGCAGAGCAAGCGTGTGCCGTGCGGGTATGGCACACGGCGGGGGCGAGCCGCCGCGGCACCCGCGATGAGTCTCCCAGGCGCGAAGGAGCACTTGCACACAGTGTGAATCCGTGGCCCTGAAGGTGAGAAGAGGTGGATGAAGAGGGCAGGAGGGCGGTCCCAGGGGAAGTAGGAACGACGAGGGTAGGGACAGGCTGGCAGTCCTGAGACCCAGCACTGTTTGCTTCTCGCTTAACACACTGGGCCAAGTCGTACACTGAGAAAAGTCAGTCTCTCTCTCTCTCTCTCTCTCTCTTTCTCGTGTGTGTGTGTGTGTGTGTGTGTGTGTTCTCTGGAAGGAGAGAATAAGTGTATAGACACACACACACACACACACACACACACACACACACACACACTTTATTCCGATTTTTAAGTTTATTTCAAATGGTTTTTAAAAGCACAAAATTCTCGCTCTGCTGTGGACAGCTTGACCTTGGCTAAGCCAGGAAGCTCTCTAAACCTCCACGTCCTTACCTGTGAAATGAGAAGATAATAGTGCCTTCTTCACAGAATCACTGAGAAGATCCCCTAAGAAAATGTCATTGGAACCTCTCGGACCAAGGCCTGGCCGTGCCAGTGAGTGTCAAGGTTCTGCGGCTGAAACATTGTCCTGGCCCCAAACAAGAGCAGCAGGTGATTCGTTCTGCCGAGGAGTCTGACCAGATGGCAGGCCAGGACTGACACAACATTTCCAAGGTGTCCAAGGACCCAGGTCCTCCTCCCTGATACTCTTATTTCTTCAACTTTACCTCATGACCTAAGATAACTGCCTCAGCTCCTGCCATCACAACTCTTCTCCGCTCCCCAAAAGCTGAGATGCAGGCAGAGGAGGTACCACCCGATGTTGCACACACATCCGTTTCGCACACGAGTCCAGAACTAGCACATGCCACATCAGGTTGCTAGGAATACTGGAAAACAGTATCTTCCTCTACGTCCAGCTGCCCATGCAAAGTTCTAGAAGGAGAAAATGAGCAGCAATCACGTCACACTGCATCGCTGACAGCTGAAGTGACTCCGACGGCAACCGTCACACGGCAGGCACCTGATAAGAGACACAAAGATGAATGGGATGCAGCTCTCAGGGCCTGAGGCTGATGGCTGAGTGCAGAGGGGAGGAAAAAGTGCCGTGAGTGATGGTGGAGCCCGGTCCAGGGCGGGTTTGCTGGCCATGAGGCTGAGCACTCGTGTATTTTGACTAGAATTTACACATGCGAAGGAGAGTCCAGGCTTCCAGAGAGAAGGAACAGCACGGACAATGCGATGAAGGCAGGTGAAGTGTCGTTTGGCCAAAACAGCAGGGGCAGAGAAGGGAGCAGGGGCACACGGAACTGGAAGGAGGGTCAGGCCTGGTCCCACAGGCCTTGAATGCCACCCCACAGGGTTCTGACCTGCCTGTAGCGACAGTCTTTCTAAAGAAGCTGAGACCGCCCCCCTTCATTCTCCTATGGTTTTAACCAAAATGGTCTTTGTCAAAGCACAAGTCCCGGGGCCCTGCTCCTGACCCACTGATTAGAAACCCTGGCAGAGGGGTCAGAGGTCTGCCTGTTACCTGTCGGCTGTCAGCAGTAGAGAGCATGGA
The DNA here is from genome assembly GCA_030015415.1 of Cynopterus sphinx. NCBI lineage: Eukaryota > Metazoa > Chordata > Mammalia > Chiroptera > Pteropodidae > Cynopterus > Cynopterus sphinx. Next base: position 28,598,023 of record CM057386.1, read on the forward strand.
GGTTCCCACTGAGCTGGGAGAAGCACAACCACTGCTGCCCTCACTGAGGCAGGGAGTGGGGGACAGAGTGTGACAGGACGGTGCAGTAGCTCCACGGGGCTTCGCCTTCTGCTGGGCTCTGCTTCCTCATCTCTGAGAGGGAAAGGTCTGGGTTGACATCTGTCCAGATGTGGAACCGGGGCAGATAAGACGAGAGGATGAACGCAATATGATTTAATTCCTTTCACTAACCACTCACCATGAGCCAGTTGGAGGCTCCCTCCAAGAAGCCTGAGCCTGGCAGAGGTGGAGCCAAGCGGGCCACGGGGGCCGCGTGGGCACTGAGCTTCCAGGAGGGAGGGGCCGGGTCAGAAGATGGAGCAAAGGTGCTCTGAGGGGTGGGACACCATGGGCCCTGAACCATGCTCCTCAGAGTCGCACGCTCAGAGGCGAGCGTCAGCGGCTCCCACTCACAGGTCCCTGGATGGTGCCCCCAACTGAACCTGCATCCTAGGAACCCCCAATCCCAGAGAAGCCAGAAAGATGGGTCACACTGTCTGGGGCTTGACAGTGATTCCAACTGGTGGGAAAGAAACACCCTTCTCTGTATCTTTGACTCTTTCCCACCCTGAATAAGTCTTATTTTGGCAATCTTTAAATTCCCAACAAAAGTTGGGACTTTAATAAAAATAAATAAAGTAATAGAAATTAAAAATTAAAAAAAATAATAAAATAAAATAAATATCAAAGCAAAGGAATATGCCCGAGGCTCTGGCGTCCGTCAGAGCAGGAACTGACAGGTGCTCTGCACCCCAGGGGTGAGCTAAGGTGGTGGTTGTGAGGCCTGCAGCCACAGGGGCCTGCAGGCAGCGTGAGGAGGTCATGCCCTCCCTCGACTCTGTTTTTCTGGAAGGAGAGAATTCAAAGAATTTAGGGATTTTCAGTCCAGATCAAACTTTCACTTTCCTGAGTAAATGACCTGCGTGGCCTGCGGGAGCTATCTAGGGGTTGGCGGCTGCGCTAAGTTCCAGGAGGGCAAGGGGCTGAGGCCGGTTCACCCCCACGTCTCCTTCAATGCCCTGGGAGGCCACCTGGGCCCCAGGCTGTGCAGCCATGTCTCCAAAGGGCGGGAGGCCACACAGAGGGCCATTTGGACATTGCTCCCATAACCACAGTGCGGTACCCCAAGCTGGGCCAAGGGAACAAAACCCCAAGTGCCCTGTGCAGGGAAGGTCCCATGGAGACTGCGAAGGGGACTGACGCTGGGGACTTAGTCCTATTAGGCCACTTGTTGGGTGTCTTTCTGTCTGTCTTTTCTCTCTTTCTTCAACCAACGTGCATTCAGCTCCCTTCAGACTGTGTACGCGGACCAGAGGCGTAGCCCAGGTCGCCTAGACCAGCTCACTGAGGGGCACGGACAAGCCCCAGGCCAAGCCCAGGCTCCCTCCCCCCATGTACTGTGCCTGCAGCAGTTTCCCCAAAGTAGGAAGCCGGTGGCCATGCGGCCACCAGGCAGCCTGCCCTCCCCTCCCTCCTCCTCGCCCAAGACGGCCCCCTGGGCAGCCCCCGGGTGGACCCCTCCAGCCGCCCCCCGGGACAGCCCGCTGCGCCAGGCTTGTGAACTGGAGGAGACCCGGACCCAGCTCCACAGGCGATGACATCTCTGCGACGGCTCCTGGCTTGTGACTTGTCCTGGGCGCAGCTGTCATCTTGGATGGCCAGTGGTCATTTTCTTTTTAAAGGGACCGTGGCTGGTTTGGTTACAAACCGACAAGGAAACCCAAGTCCCGGAAGGCAGGCCGAATGCACCTCTGGCCGCTGTGGCGCCCAGACCGGCAAACACGTGCAGGGGCAACAGGAGGCGGGCATCCAAGGAGACGGCGGGCCTTTTGGCATCTCCGAAACCTCTAGGCTGTCCCAGCTGCCGAGCCGGGGACAGGGCGCTGAAGGCCAGCTGGTGGAGGGAGCACACGAGAGCTCAGAGCTCACTAGACCTTTCGAGACGCCAGCCGTGCTTCTCCCACGGTGCCCGGGAGTGTGTGAGCGGCGTCGCCCAGAGGGTGTCTGCTGAGGCCTCCCTGTGCCTTCAGCAAAACCGTCGTGCGGACAACGACGCACTTTGGGGTTTTCCTGGCCCACGTACAGAGAATAGCTCTCAGCAACCACCTGATCACAGTGTAGCAGCATCTCCTGGTTCTGTGTCTGACGTTGCGCCCCCAGCTCTGCCCCCTCTGATTGGCTCCTGCACCCCTCCCTTTCCCCACCCTCTAGGTGGCTCCCCAGTTCGTGATGACCTGCCTGGTTTGGGGGCTCTGTCCATCTCTCATTGGGCCAGAGCTTGTGTGTCAGAGTCAGCGCTTCCTCTGGTGATCCACCCGTCACCAAGTGGCTGGGTGTGGGCTAGGGCTGAGCGTCCTCCTTTCCCAGGACCCCAGGCAGCTAAGCCAACCACAGGGGTGGGATGAGCCATCTGAGGTCTGATCCTGTCCCTTCAGCCAATGGGTGGCCACAGGAGGGTGTAAGACGCCCAGAAGTAACTGACATTTCTGGGCCACAGCCTCAGGTGACCAAAGTTTAACACTGAGATTTCCACATCCTGGAACTTCCTCATCACAAGCAAACTAAGGCAGGTTGTCACTCTGCACCCTGATTTCCAGACTCCTCTACCACCTGCCTGAAGTTAGAGCCCGCCAGCAAGGCCTCCCGCTCCTTCACCCGGTGCCCAGTCTGGCCGTGTGGAGATGCTGGGCCGCTCACTGTCGTGTCCTTCAAAACTGTTATTAAGGCCCCACCTGCTCTCTCTGTGGCACGGAACCCCAGCCTCCCCTCCTCTGACTGCTGCATCTCCGCGGTTCTCTTTGCATCCTCTCCCTGTGCCCATCCCTCTGCTGGATGAGAGTGGGGGTGGGACAGAGGGGCTGATGTTTCTGCTCAGGAATTTCGCCGATGGCTCCGGTGAGGGTCATGGAACAAGCCTGGTCCATGGGAAAGTCCTCAGGCCTTTGCCTTTTTTCAATCATCATTTCCTCCCTCATCCCCCCTCATTAAGAAGATTTGGCAAAACCAGGGAAGACCAGGGGAACGGCAGTACCATTTACAGAGCCTGGTCAGCCCTCACACCCACTCTATGGTTCCATGCAGGGGGCTTTTCACACCCCATTATACAGAGGTAAACTGAGGCTGAGGGCAAGCAACTTGACCAAGACCTCAGGCTGTAAGCCCTGCACTTACTCTGCTCAGTCATTGACTTAGACCCTACTAAATCCAGCTCATTCATTCTGCATCCATTCATTCCATGCATAGCACCCCCACCTACCCTGCCCGACATGATGCTCAGGGCTGGGGACGCATAGCCAGAGGTAAGCCTCAGCTCCTGCCCGAATGAGCCCACATCCAAGGGATAGCCAGCCACTCCCATTCTGCAGAAAACGACTGCGAACACTGGTGTGTGATCTTCTGGGACTTTGATGGATGTGCCCTATCTGTTAATGGGATCTGAAAGCACATCTTTCGCTTACTACACCAGAGCACACTCCCACACAGCAGCGTGCGTCAGGCCAGCCCATTGACTCTACTGTCCTCACCATGAGGACATCTGTTAATTCACTTACCGAGTCCCTTGACGATGGACATGCGGTCCTCGTAGTAGCTCCCAGTTATAAACTGTCCACTGCGAGCATCCTCCGTGCATATCGGTGTGAATGCTCTTGCGGCATTTCTGTAGGCTCACTCCCTGACCGCAGGACTGCTGGGCCACAGCACTGCCGTGTGAAGTGTCCGTGCCTACTGCCAAGCCTCCTGAAGTGCGGGCCAATTAGGCCACCACCCCAGAGCCAAGAGGGCCACTTCACCACGCCTTCATTAGTTTCGCATGTTCCCAATGGATCCCATGTTTGAACAAAAACCGAAAACCAAAACATCATCTCCTAGTTTTATTCTGCATTTCCTTGGTTCCAATGGGCCGCCACTTGGTGGATAGTGGGGCCAAGGAAGAATCTCCCATCCGGCTTGCTGCCTCAAGAGGTGAAGACACAGCCCGCGCCTCTGTCCCCAGCTGGGATAGAGGAAGAAGGGCTCAGGCCCTCGGAAAAGAAGCCAGTTCTCTCCTGGCCCTCCTCTGACCTCCACTTCCAATGCCACCTACGTGAAGGCTGCCCACTGAGAGGCAGCCAGATTAGCCGAACCTTCACACCATCTGCTTGCTGCCCTGTGGCCTTGGAAGTGTCCTTTAATTTATCTGAGCCTCATGCACAAAAAGGGGGCAGCATTCCTTATGTTACAAACAGGTCACACAGACAGTGTAAGTTGGAAAAAACACGTGGCACACAGTGTGGGCTCACTAAACACCGGGCAGCTGCATCATCACCACCATCACCACCATCACCATCATCATCACCATCATCACCACCATCCATACTATCATCATCACCATCATCATCGTCATTCGTATTTCCCTCTGTGGATACACTCATGTGTCCTGGACACAGGGTTTGGGGACCATACACTCTTCGTTCACAGGAAGACTGAGGCCAAGAATGGCATTGACTTGCCCAAGGCGGTTGCACTGAGAACAGAGCTGGTTAAGGTCCAGGCCCCTTGGTCAAAGGCCCTCCCCCTTGAAATGGGCCTTTGGAGCTTCAGAGTCTCCTTCAGCAGACACTCCCTTCATGGTCTCAAGAACAGGCACCATGGGACAGGGGCTCTTGCCACCCTTCCCTTTGTCTTTAGTTGTCGGAAAAGCCACTGAGAGAATCTTTATAGAAATAAACAAAATTTTTGACAGATGGAGGATGGAAAATGACTCACAAGAAACAGCATTCTGAGTGTGCCATCCCCTTAGGTATTAAGTGGGTCAGGTTTCAGCAAGGCATCCAAGAATGCTGTGGCTTATTACAAGAGGATGACGCTGTCTGTGTGGGGAGCTGCGAGAGCGCCTGGGGCCTGGAAACACCCGTGGGAACCCTGGATGCGGCCGTCGGTGCACGTTCTGTGCCCACCGCCCTCCCAGCTCTCACAGCCTCTGCTGCGCAGGCACCTCCATGCTGGGCACAGCCGCAGAGCTGGCACCAGCCACCAGCAAGCGGTCCTGCTGAGCATGGCTGGGGCTGGCGTTGATCTGATTTTGAGTCCAAGTTGCAGGCTGGGGGCCATTTAGTAGAAGAAACCCTTCCTGTGCAGCCGCCAGGCAAGTGCTGCAGTGGGATGGGTGGCGAGAAGGTGCGACTTAAGTGAATGAAGCAAGGCCTCCCAGCTGAACCCCACAACACGTGAGTTGAAAACGGGCAGGTTGGAAAGAGGAATGCCAGGGAACATGGCAGGACCCCCTGGAGCCCCTTCCCAGGACTATTACTTCACAGTTTACAAAGATCTTCCCACGGGGTCTACATGAACAACTTCTCAAGGGGGAGCGTTATTACCTCATTCTGCAGATGAGAAGACTAAGCCCCAGGTCGCCCTTTCATTCTGGGGTCCTGCCTCCCAGCCTGCAGCACTTCCCCGCCCCTTAGAGCCACTGAGGTGTGCTCCCAGCGAGTGATGCCCACCACCACGTGTTGCTGTCATCTTTGCAGCTGCCCAGCTGGGCTCACAGCACACCCACTGGCCACACGCTGGCCTTCCTGGGCAAAACAGGCATCCTCAAGTCCAAGGACCAGGAGTCCTGATGGACAGATCCTGGGGACCGGTGGGCATGGCCAGCTAAGAGGGCTCCAGATTTGCTGGTCAAGAAAGAGGAGTCCACAGGGTACTCACGGTGATGGTTAAACTTTGGGAGGACTCCCTTCCAGTCTGATGGAGATGAAAACAGATGCAAAGATAGAGATGTCAGGAAGCAGATGTGTCTGCACAGTTGCTCACAGCTGCTTTATCTACCTTCTGAGAGGAAAAAGCTCCTTCTATTCTTCCAGCAGATGGGGGCCAGGGAGGTTGGATCTGTTCCTAAACATCATGAAGAAGGTAAAAATACAGGGAAGCTGAGAGTTGACCCACTCAGAGCACAGGATAAGAGAAGGAAGGAGTCAATTCATTTCATCACATCTCACCTCAGACCCCTTGGTGCCAGGCTCCGAGACCAATTCTGGGGACATAATAGTACATCAAACAGCCTCAGGGATTGAGGGCCTGACAGCGGAGACACCTGCTCACAAAGTCCCCAGCAGCAAGTGTGAGAATCTAGGTGGGCATGGCTCCCAGAACTGGGAGCAGTCAACCTGTCTGAGAGGGATGGGTGGTGAGTTGACGTTTGGCCCCTGAGTATTTGTCATGAAACCTTAGAGTGTGTCTTTATTTGGAATAAGGGTCTTTGCAAATGTAATTAAAGTAAGAATCTTGGGATGAGATCGTCCTGGATTACAGCGAACCCTAAATCCAACAAGTATGCTTTTAGGAGAGACACGAGAGGACAGAGGGAGATTTAAAACACAGGCACAGGGAGACAGCCATGTGCAGACAGAGGCAGAGGCTGCAGTGATGCAGCCACAAGCCAAGGGACACCTGGGGCCACTAGAAGCTGGAAGAGGCAGGAAGGATCCTCCCCTAGTAACCCTGCAGACACCTTGACTTCTGGTCTCCATAACTGAGAGAGAATGAATTGGTGTTTAAGTTGCTAGGTTTGCGGTCCTTTGTTGTGGCAGCCCCAGGACCCTTGCACGAAGGTCAGCTGACCAGCTGGGGGGAGGGCGGGAACAGCTTTTCCTATGCCCCAAATAAGTCCTCAGACCAGGAAACCACCAAATTTGCTGGTGGCAACCATGCTAACAGCATGGGGAAGGCCCACTCTTGGCCCCAAACCCCTGACATTGCTCCCGTCGCCAAGTTCTGAGGGGTTCATGTCCCTCCAACAGGCACTGGCTTGTCACCAAGCCTGCAGGCCTGTGGATGGCTTCTCAGCATTTAACTTTTCCTCATTTCCTTTAACCGTGTCCCTGGTGTCTTACTGTTGCCTTCACACTGGGTCTCTTCTGTTAAGACATCGCCACCTGGAAACCCACTCTAGAGGATGAGATGGGTTTTGGTCCGTTTGCTCTGTTTTGTAATTCTCCCTCTTCAGCCGGCCAGCAGGGTTTCTCTCTGAGGACAATGACAACGTGTCACAGTTTTCTGAACCATTTGGGTCAGTCAATAGCCGTGAGTGCTGGACCCTGGAGCTTTTCCACAGCGGGTGTGGTGTGGTGACAGGCTGCAGCAAATGAGCTGGGGGGACAGTGGAGGGATAGTCAAGAAAGCAGACCCAGCCTCTTCTTACTCGCTTGCCATGCGTTACTTGTATAGCCTTTGACTCACTTCAACTGGTCGCCCGGTAGGCACCACAGTCCTCCACCAGGTGGCCGATGGTGACCTCCTAAGACCACTCGAGTGGCACCTTCCTCCTCGGTGAGATGGAGCAACCAAGAGCAGGGCCCTGTCCCTCCCACACGGTGGGGCTTCTGAGCCCCCTGCCCTTCCCTGTTTCTCTTTGTCTTGTGGTATAGATGACTCCCATACGCTGTGTTCTCTCACCTTCTGAATGTTGAAAGTTTGAAATCAAGGTGTCGAAAGGCCACTCTCACTCAGAGGCTCCGGGGGAAGATCCCTCCTGGACCTTTTCCAGATTCTAGTATCACCACAGTCCTTGGGGTGCCTTGGCTTGTGGCCAGTCTCTGTCCCTGCCTTCCCAAGGCCTTTCCTCCATGTGTCCCCTCTGCTCATAAGGACACCAGTCATCTTGAATCAGGACGCACCCTACCCCAGGGTGACCCCATCTTAATTTGCCTCTGCAAGGACCCTATTTGTAGATGGTATCATTCTTTCGGGTTCCAGGTAGATGTCAATTCTAGGGGACACTACAGAGTCTGGAGGATAATCTGCCCGAAGCTGAGGCCTGAAGGTCACTCAGCAAGTCAGGTGAGCTAGACCAGATGAGACCAGAACCCAGGACCCTGGCCCCCAAGCTGAGAACTCTCCAGCCCTACCAGGCACCATGCCTCCCAGCTCATCCCAGGCTGGCCCAGAGGCCCAGGTGCAGGGAGGCAGATGTGCTTCTGGCAGCTTCTGTGCTTGTGTGTCCTGCTGTGGGAGCAGAAGCTTGCTGGCTGTCAGCCTCCCTGCCCACTCCCAGGCTCTGGGCCTCCCTGGCCTGTCTGCAGCTGCACTCAGGAGAGTCCTGGCAAAGTCATCAGACGGGGCTCCACCACCTCTGCTAATGATGATGCCTGACGTAGAGGGTCACTTTACAAAGCACTTTCCCAGTCCCGCCTGCTCAGTCGTCAGCCCCTTCTGTGTGTCTCCCTCTTCGCCCAGGCAACCCCGGGTCATAGCGCCTGGTCACAGAGGATGACAAACCCAGCCCCGAGGTGGCGCCCCTCATTTCCTTAGAGAAACCCAAAAGTACCGAACTCCTGGCAGAGCCATAGAACTGGGTTCTAACAGAGGCACATCCAAGCAGGGACAAAGGGGCGCTGGGCCCTCGAGTGATGCGGCTCTCGCTGGAGCAGCCACAGCTTCAACAGTCCATGCGACGTGGTTTGGCTTCAGGCGAGTGTTAGGGTCAGGTGCGTCTACTCTGTCAGTTCTGGCGGCGCCTTCCCTGCCTCCATGGGCAAGGCGGGAAAGTGGAAATGGGAGGTTGGTCAAGTGCAGTTCTCCACTGTTGCCTAACACATGACTCCAAATCTTAGCACTAACAACAGCCCTCTTATCTCCCGATCTTGTGGATCAGGAGCTTGGCAGGACAGGCTGGGCCACGTGCTGTTTACAAAGGTCAGCAGTGGTCAGCGGGAGGACAGGCTGATCTAGAAGTTCCAAGGGAGCTTTCCTTTCACAGTGGGCCTCCAGGGCGACAGCTGGAAGGCTAGGCCACAGGGGACTATGGGCTGGACAGAGGGTCCTCCAGCACGGCAGTCTCAGGGGTTCAGAATTCCTCCACGACAGCTCAAGGCCCAAGAGTGAGCATCCCCATTGGCCTTCTAATGGCTCGGCCCTGGAACCTCCCTTCCTAGCACCTCACTTCCATGCCATCCCATTCTTCATGCACATCTATGTGGAGGAGGGAAGTTCAGTGGGAGGAGGAGAGAGTCCACACCCATCTTAATCCACCCTTGAGCTCTGTGGCCCCAGCAGTGGGCTCAGAGCTGCCGTCTCCCTTCACCTGACTGAGCACAGCTCACTGGAGAGGACTTCTTGGTTCATCAAAAGAGTGATGGGTTTGACGGAGGAATGTGACCGAGAACCCAGCCTAGAAGCTCTATGGGGGCCAGATCTCACCCACTGATCTCAGGTCGCACAGAACCAACCTATCAGCTCTCCAGGGTGCGCATTGGCAAATGCTGAATGAACGCATGTGTGCGTGAATGAATGAATGAATGAATGAATGAAAGAAACTTTTAAAACTGAGATATAGTCACACGCCATAAAATTCATCCCTTTAAAGTGTAGAGTTCAGCGGCTTTGGTGTATTCACAGGGATGTGTGACCATCACCACCGTCTAATTCCACAACATTTTATCCTTCCTGCAGCAAACACACCCATTCTCATTCCGAGTCGCACCCATCTCTCCCTCCCCGAAGCCCCTGGCAACCAGGAATCTACTCTTTCATCTCTAGGGATTTGCCTGCTCTGGACAGTGTGCGTAAGCAGGTGCATGTGGCACTTGTCCTTCAGGACCTGGCTTATTTCGTACAGCCTGGTGTTTTTGAGGTTTGCCCGCATTTGCAGCAATTATCAGTACTTCGTTCTTTTTTATGGTTGAATAATATTCCATTGCGTGGATAAACCGTATTTATTTATTCATTGATCACTTACAAGTATCGGGGTATTTTTTTAACTATTATGAATAACGATGCTACAAACACGTACAAGTGTGTGTGTACATGTGTGTCTTCGTTTCTCTTGGATACACACCTACGAGTGGGATGACTGAGTCCTTCGGTGACTCTGTGTTGACCATTTCAAGGAACTGCCAAGCTCTTTCGAGGCGGCCGCACCGGTTTTCATTCCCACCCGCCGTGCAGGAGGGCTCTGATTTCCCCACATCCCTGCCAACACTTGATATTATCGATCTGACTTTTGCTTCTAGCCATCTTAGTGGGGGTAAAGTGGCATCTCCTTGTGGTTTTGATTTTTGTTTCTCCAACGGCAAATGATGTGGAGCATCTTTTCATGTGCTTGCTGGTCACGTGCCCCGTTTTTGGAAAAATGTCTCTTCGGATCTTTTGCCCTTTCTGTGGTCGAGTTGTAAGATTTCTATAGCTATTCTAGATACTAGACTCTTATCAAGGATATGATTTGTAAATATTTTCTCGAATCTACGGGTTGTCTCTTTATTTTCTTGATGATGTCCTTCAAAAGCACAAACATTTTTAATTTTGATAAAGTCCAATTTGTCTGCTTTTTCTTTGGTTACCTGGGCTTTAGGTGACATAATTCAGAAAAACGATTGTAATCTGACCAGAGTTTCCAGCTTTGAGTTCTAATTGTATCCAGGGCATTCTGACTGCCCATTTGCGTGCTCCGAGTAGCCCATTCAGTTCCTCTGATTAACTGGGGAGAGACCCTCCGGCTCCAGGAAGGAGGTTCCTGGGTGGTGGTGACTCCTGCCTGCCGGGCGAAGGCAGGACTAAGCTACGTCCAGGCCCACGGGAAAGTGCTCTGTGATTAGTTAATCATGTCTGTCCCGGCACTAAATGAACCCTGACAACCCGAGTGCCACTCATTTGCTAGTGTCTCTTGTGACATGTTGGCCATTTGATTAGGAAAGGCTGTCACTGTGGCTCCATCCCCCCAGGACATTTTCTACCTTTCCTACCTTCCATCTTCGGGGGTTTTCTTCTTCTGAGAACCCAGAGCACCTAAGCTCGCTCACAGCTGTCACTGCGGAAGACCCTCAGAGGCCCAGACAAGGAAACAAGCCAGAGCTACAGTGTGGCCGCTGTGCCAGGGCTACCACGCCCACCAGAACCCGTGACTGAGACCTTATTGCGAAATAGGGACTTTGCCTATAGTTAGTTAAGATGAAGTCACACTAGTGCCCTCATCAGAGGGTGAAACTTAGACACAGACACACACAGAGGAGAGGCCATGTGACAACAGTGGCAAGGATCGGAGAGATGCTGCCCCAAGCCAAGGAATGTCAAGGAGTGCCTGCTACTCTCAGGGGCTGAAAGAGGCAGGGAGCATCCTCCCCAGATTCTTCAGAGAGAGCACGGCCCTGTTTACATCCTTGGTCCCAGACTTCTGGCCTCCAGACCCGGGAGAGAAGAAGTGTCTGTTGTTTGAAGCCCCCCAGTTGGGGGCACTTTATTACCACACAGCGCCTGACAGCATGCATGCCCCAGAGTGCCGGGGACATCTTGAGCTGACTTGCCCCAGACACTGTGCCCTAAGGCAGGAGAGCTTCATCTGCGAGGGCAGACACAGACACGCTTCTCCTTCCTGCGTTCTCCCCTCTGTGGGAGGAAGGCCCGTCTTCGTTTCCTTGGTGAGGGTCGTGTGAACACGCAGCGTCAGCTTCCAGGCACCACAGAGGGGACACGGGTTTGTCCGAAACAGCCAAACTGACGGGAAATGGTATGCCCCCTCTTCCACCTGCTTCCCACAGGCATGGAGAAATGCTCCTCTTTCCCTCCTTCCACTCTCTTTTTATTTTTCTGAAATAGTTTGGAGATGGCAACAGGGGTCGTGATGAGATCACTCCACCTACACTCCCCCCGCCCCCAGCTCAGGAAACATAAGACAGTGTATGATGTCCCCATCCCCAGGAGGAGGAGCCAGTGTACAAAGGGCTTCCCCGATCTGAAGAGCCTGGAGACCACACAGGAGCTCTTGGGGCTGCCTGGGGGGCTCTGGCAAATGGAGCCAAGAATGACCTCAGAGCTGGCCATTGTCTCGGCAGGAGTCCAGGGCTTGGCCCTCAAAGAGCCCCCGCCTTGGAAATGGCAGCCACCAGGGATTGCGGACGGCAGATAAGGGTCATTATTTTGTTTCGAGGCACCCAGTGTTGACTGAGCATCCACACTGGGAAATCTTGAGCCCACCAAAGTTCCCGAAAGGGTGAGGGGCGGATATGCTGGCCGAGGCCCAGGCCACCATAGGACGCAGATACGGAGGCCTCGGGAAAAGCATAACAGTCACTGGGGCAAGAAGACTGACATCAGCTCCCTGGACCGAGGGGCCCTGGAAATTAACTGGAGTCTGCAGGAGGACAGGGCGGGCAGCACATCAGGCAGAGCAGGGACCTGGGTGTCACCAAGCCCAGGTTGCAGGTGGCAGGCCTCCAAGACTCAGAAGCCAATGGACCAGCCTCCTATCTGAAAGTAGAAGTTTGGGTTCTGTTCTGAGGGAGGAAAAGTGCTGGGGTCGGAACTAAGGAAACCAGCCCATACTGGAAAGTGGGGTCAGCAAATAGCCAGCACTCTTGTCGCCACCTCCCCCACCCCCAGCAGACATAGCTAATCTGTCACGGAGGCCCCTGCCCAGCGCAGCAGTCCAGGCCCTCACGGCTGAGGGTAGAGCTGGCATGCAGGTCAAATTCACGTTATTCTGGGCTAAGCACCTCGCCAGTAGGAGTGAGCCAGGTGTCACCAGCCAGGTGTCAGAGCCAGATGTCACCAGCCAGGTGTCCCAAGCCAGGTGCCAGAGCCAGCCCATGGGTTCTCACAGTGCCCCTCCTGTTTGTGAAGCTCAGGGTGGTCCTCAGGCTTGGGGGGTGGCAGCAGGGGAGGTGAAGGACACAGGCATTAGGAGCTGTAAGGCCCCCAGGAAAGGGCAGTCAGACCACTCGCCAAGCACGTGAAGAAACTGAGGCCCAGAGGGAGGAGCACCTGGCTCAGGGCCACCCAGCTCCATGGGCCGAGCGTGGGGGAGCAGGCTGTGCAGGGAGGTACCCTGGAACGGGATCTGCTGGCCTAGGCCGGGGGAAGGCTGGCTGAGTCGCTCATCCACAGAACACGTGTTTGCTGGCAGGACCAGCTCCGAGGGGCCATGGAGAGGGCAAGGGAAATGGGGCCCTCCAAAGCGACTGGCCTGGGTGGGGGAGATAGGGGGGTTCCTCCAAAGAAACCAGGCCTGGGTGGGGGAGATGGGCGCTCCCGAGAGACCAGGGGTCTGGGCTGGTGGGGCTGGGGTATCTCCTGAGAAGACAGCTGCAGGGCTGCTGGCCACCCCCCAAGGACCCTCCCATGCAGCTGAGTGCCCTGGCCTTTCCTCCACCCCAGAGGTTGCAAACTTTCCCTGTAAAGGGCCAAATAGTAAATCTTTTAGGCTTTGTGGGCCACATATGGTCTCTATCACGCTTTTTTTTTTTATTAACAATCCTTTAAAAATGTAAAGATCATTCCCAGCTCCAGGCCATACAAATAGGCTGTGGCTGTCCCCTTTGGTTATCTTCACCCAGTTTATGGAGTGCTTACTGCCTGCTGGTACACGTGAGGAGTCCACACCCCTTATCTCCATCCCCCCCACAATGGCCGGGGTGCTCATTCTCAGGGAAAGCCAGCCCACCCGGCAGCCTCTGACAGAAAGACAGTGGCCTGAATCCTGTTCCTGGCTCTGGCTGGGGGCTGTTGGGACAGCCGGAGCAGAGAAGCACACGTGCTTGTGGGAACTCGAGAGCTGAAGGATCCTCCTCAGGCATCGCCACCTCAGGGACCTGTCTAATTCCTGCGTAGTATCGGCCCTCCAGCTCCAAGCCCCTGGCAGGGACTGTATCCAGGGCCTGGTCATAAGAGGGTAAGCCACCGATAGTTAATATGAGCCCTTTCTGCCTCACATTCAACCACAGGGCCATGACAAAGGACCTACGACCTTCTTCCCGTGAGAGTGAGCAGAAAGTCATGAGTGGATCGCCATCCTGAGACCCACGTTAAGCTTGCATCTGGCAGCACGGTCAGCCATGCTCCGCACACTGGCGTGGGTGCGCCACCTGCCCACCTGCCCACCCCAGGTTGCTTGTTCACTCAGCGAGCCTGCATTGTGCCCTGTGCCTGGCACTGGAAATAGATGTGTCTGTGCAAACCCCAGAGCTGCCTGGATGCATGCGCACAGCAGTGGGAAACAGCAGGTGACCCCAACAGCCAGCGAGGGGCCCAGAGAGGCTTCCTGGAGGAAGGGGTGAGCAAATAAGAAATGGTAACTAGGGCCTCAGTTTGCTGCTCCTCCTCTGTTCCACCACAGAGTTCTCTTGAGGCAGGACGTGGAGACTCTAGCTCACGGTGGGGAGTCCTCCATTTCTAGGGCCTGTCTGCAGAATGTTCCTGGCATCTACTGACACCACAGGGCCCCTGAGGCCCAGGGAGGGACCCTGACTCCCCTGGGACTCATGGAAGGTCCCTGGCAGGGCTGGGGCTGGGATTCTGAGTTCTGGGTTCCCTGGCAGACAGTCCCTCTCCTGCTGCTCATAATGGGCCCACGGATTCTTGGGGCCATTTCCAGGTCACCCTTAGGGCCTCTGGTCCAGAGGAAGTGGGGAGACTTGGACACATCTTTCACTGTCCTGGTCAGGCTTAAGCCGACCTTTGCCGCCTCCACCCTCTCTGGCAACTGGACCCTTGGGGGTGGGACATACGGAAGAAGTAAGCTGGCCAGAAAACCACTTTTCCTTCCTCTGTGCTTCCTGCTGCCTCAAACGAGGAAAGAACAAGTGGGTGACCCAAAGCTGGGAGGTTAATGTGTTTAAGGAGGAAAATATTATTTCTTCCTAACAGACTTAGAAGGGGGCAGCATAGGGCGCGAGCGGCTGCTTTTCTGATCTGTGCTCGTTGGGGGTTTATCCTGGGCCGTCTCCAGGTTTCCTCAAATCAAGCCACCCTCCAGGGTCTGAGGTAATCCCGCTTTCCTTTCGCCCTGACTCAGTCCTGCCTGCAGAGCAGACACCTGTATTCCCAGTGTTCTTGGCTTGTCGGCGGATGCTACAGGATCAGAGCAGAGAGACAGGGCTACCGTGGTGGCAGGGCCGGCGAGCAGCACACCAGAAGTGGACACCATGTGTGGTTTCTCCTCCCCTGAAGGGGATGGGGGTGCAGAACCAACCTGGAGGTAGGAGGAGTCAGCACATCAGAGTGTGAGGGCTGCTAGGTGAGAACTGACGGAGGGCCACTGGGGCACAGGGTGTCTCGGGGACCAAGAACATGACAGCACCAGGGGCAAGGGCAACCCAAGGGGCTCCTGGCAACCTAGGGCGACCAGGGAAGGAGTGAGATTGGCTATAGTGGGGTCAGCTCAGCATTGACATGTGGACATGAAGATGGTGTCCAGCTGGAGGAGTAAGATGGGAGGTGGGGGCCTGGAAAGGACATAGAGATGGGGACTCAGGCTCTCAGGTTGCCCTGATAACACAGACCTGCCCCCAGAAAGCCCTGTATTGAGGGGCCTTTAAGCAGCAATATTTGAGAGACAGGTGAAGGGAAAGGCCTGAAGCAGGAGGCGAAGGAGGAATAGCAGAGAGGGAGGGCAGGCCTGGAAGGGACACAGGAGGAAGGGGAGGAGGCTCCTACTCAGGATCCCTCACTTCGTGCGGCTCCTCTAGCCTCTGCCTGGGCAAGTGTTTCTTCTAATGTGAGAAGAGCGTCTGACGCTACAGTCTAATGATGGCCCCAACCACGATGCCCCAGCCCTGCCCAGCCTCCATCCTTGGACGGCACACGTGGGCTGGCTAGGAGACCCTGGCAGGAGCCATCCCCGCTCACCTAGAGATGTGGTAGGGTAAAGGGGCAGACAGGCTGGGGCCCGAGTCCCCACCCCACCCCCTGGCCCTAGTAGACAAGCAGGCGGCTCTCCTGACTCCTTGCTGTCCCGTGGTGGGACAAAACTGCAAGGCCATCAAAAATAAGGCAAGTCTGAGAAACTGTCACAGCCCAGAGTAGCCTAGGAGACATGGCGACTAAAGGTGCATGAGATCGTGGATGGGGTCCTGGGACAGAGAAGGGATACTAGGGACAGTGGTGTATCCATGTTGGCGCCCTCGTTGTGACAACTGTAGGACACGACTGTAAGATGTGGACGATCCAGGAAACTGCATGAGGGCCATACAGGAATGCTCCATCCTAACCCGTCACTTGCAGTAAGTCCCTGCTTGTTCGGAAATGTCATGCTCATTTAAGAGCCAGGGGCATGGTGAGAATGTCTGGCCCACAGGCCACAGTGAGCCGCCTGGGCTCAGGGTAGGATCAGTGCATGGAGCAGTACGTTGGGACTGGGAGCCAGACCGCTATCTGTGCACAGGCTCTGCCTCGTAATGCTGTGGGCCCTCAGGCAGTGCCCACACCCTCTCTGAGCCTCTGTGACCACAGCATGCAATAACCTGGGGACAGCCCCCTGCAAGGCCATGATGGGTATTAGATGCAGTCAGAAGTTTCCCCGAAAGTGTCTGGGTTCCAGGGAGGGCCCGCCCAGGACCGCCAGGCTGGCCTTTGTAGATGTAACCCACATCCTGGTGGGGAGAATGGGCTGGAACTGGGGCTTCCTCCTAAACTACCTCCCCTCCAGGACCCCAGGCTGGCTCAGTGCCCTGGGTACCACCTCCTCCAGCCACCCTGCCTCTATTACCCAGCATCTGGGATTTCCTAGAACAGCCCAGATCCTAAACATGGGGCCGGTACACCCCTAGAGCACAGCTGTAACTGTCAGAACGGCTGCGCTGATTTGGGGTTCATCTAGCATGGCCCCAGAGTCCTGCAGTGAGGTTCTAGAAGGGCCTGGGGACACTCATTTTCTTCGTCACCTGTTCTACAGGTTACAAGGCTGAGCTGGGGTGAACTGATGCCAAGGTCACAGAGCAGACTTGTGGCAGAGCCGGAGGTGGTCACAACAGTGACCTGAATCCACCCCCACACAGCCCTGTCCGCCAGAACTCCCTGGGACACTGGGAATATTCTGTATCCATGCCGTCCCATAGGGCAGGATCAGCCACATGTGGTTTTGAGCACTTGACAGGTGGCTAGTGGGAAGAACTGGTTTGTACTTACACCGAATTTAATTCATTAACGTTAAATAGACTCAGGTAGCTCGTGGCTACCCTGCTGGACAGTGCAGACGTCGCGCTAACTGCACTTTGGGGACACAGACATGGGTTCAAACCCCAGCTCCACCACTTTCTGCCTGTGGTGCCTCGAGGGAGTCATTTCACCAGTCTGAGCCTGTTTCCTTGTCTCAAAATGGGGGGAATCGCCATACCAAGCTCATAGCGTTGTTAAGAAGATAAAATTAGATCATCCTTGTAAGAACCGGGTACACAGAAAACACTGAAGATTGTAGGAGCCTCTCCTATCTTCCCTCTGTCTCCCCGATTTCAAGCCGTGTCGCCCGGCTCTGGCCGTGCAACAAACGCCTGCGAATCCTCAGGGCTACACAGCAGTAGGCATGCCTTCCTCGCCCACTCACCTGCAGGTCTGTTGGGATACCCCTGGGGTAGTCTGTGCCCAGCTGAACTTGGCTCCAAGCTGAGGGTTCACCTTGGGTCTACCCCCTATTCCTCTTGGTTCAGTGGGATGCCCAGGGCTGTTCCTCTCATGGCCAAGCAGAAGCTCCCAGGGGCGAATGGAAACACAGCTGCTCCCTAAGTCTGGGCTCAGAATCCGCACATCATCTCGTCCACCCACATCCTATTGGCCGAGGCCAGCTTCCCCGGGGCAGAGAAGTCTAATACTGCTGCAGAGGTTGGGGGGCGGGGGGGAGAGGAGATCATGCTGAAAATTTGAACCTTCCAGTCAAGATGGTGTCGCTAGATATTACGGTTCCTTTTTTGTTTTGTTTTGGGTTTTTTGGGTTTTTTGTTTGTTTTTTTATTATAAAGTTGGTGCTAGTTGAGGGGAAATGTGAGACTGGGAGTGAGGAGACTTGAGTGAGGCCCCCTCGGTGGCCACTTACCACATGACCTGGGCACGTGACTCCCATCTCAGCCTCAACCCCATGCCCCTCGTAAAAAGAGAGGGTCATTCAGGCAGCACTCTCAGGAGCCAACCCTCCAGGCCAGCAGTCCCAGGTTCAAGTTCAGTTCTGGGCAGGCCGCACCTGCCCTCCCTCACCCACCTGGGGACCTCTTCTGAGCCAGTTTCATGCACAGTCGCGGGACTGCAGTGCAGCTAAGGGTGGTTTCCCACGGTGGCCCATGCTCTCCGCGCTGACGAAGCGCTCCCACGGCCTGGAGGGCGGGCAGGCACTGCGCCCGAGCCCCCTGGCAGGCCAGTCAGGGCCAGCACGCCCACCGGCCGGGCCTGCGGCCCCGAGGCGACCCGCCGTGCTTCTCTGCCCTTGGCCTCTGTTCGCCTGGCCTGTCTGTCTCCACCAGGACCTCGCCCCGCTCCCTAACCCGACCTAGAAGGGCAGGAGGAAAATGGCTCCTCTGCCCATCACTCTCGGACCAGGCAGGCGCGGGAAAGGCGGGGATTTGGAACCGGCCGCGGTGTGAGCGCTGCGCTCGGATTTCTGGCTAAGGCGCTGCACTTAGCAGCCGAGAGCATTAAAAAAGAATTTTTATTCCATTTCTACTCTTTCTCTGCTGGTGCCCAGCTGACATCTCTGGGGACGGGGCTGCTGGCCCTGTCCCAGGCGCACTTCTCCAGATGGCTCTCCCCTCCCCTGGCCCAGCCAGCCGAGGAGCTGGGCAGGGAGAGACTGGCCTCTGTGGTCCGTCCGGTCCAGGGGAGCCTCTGGGGAGACGGGAGCCCTTGTGGGCTGAGGGGTCAGCTACCCTTGTCTGCTCGCTGCCAGCGCGGAGGCCCTGGCACATTATCTGGGAAACTTCGGTCCACTTGCCAAGAACTCCTCTGCCCGACCCTGGCCTGGGTCCTTCACATAGTGTCACCTCAAAGCCACGGGATGAACCCAAGAGGCAGGGACAAGAGTCGCTACTTTCAAGAAGTTATGGCAGACCACCTTGCCCACCTGGCTCCCCCCCGGGGGCCCCCACTCACTGTCCCCTCGTTTCTCTTGTACTTCCAGTCTTGGCTAAAATCCCCTGTACCGTGAGGGCCCTCTCCAGGGCCCGCAACACAGCGCCCTTTACCCAGGCCTCTAGGCCGGTGCATTTGTTTGGGTCCCCCAAGAAGAGATGAGACTAATTCTTCCAGAGATTTACGGGGCGGGGAGGACCAAGTGAGGGAAAAGCCCCCGCCATGCAGGTCAGACCCCTGAGGGAGGGAGAAAAGGAGCGACGGGTGGAAGACCATACACTTCCCAGAGAGGTCCGCCAGCCACTGTGCCCCCATCCCAAAGGTCCTTGTCTCCTGCCTCCAGGCTGTGGGCCCCAGGCAGACCGACGGTCTAACCCCAGTTTCCATCACTTCACTCGGAAAGATCTGAAGGTGCTATGGCGCTGCAGGCCAGCACGGCTCCGGCCAGAAGGCCGAGGGAGCTTCCAGCACTCTGGAAAAAGAAGCAGGGCAGCCACTTGCCTCACGCCTGCCAACATCTTGATTCCAGATACACAGCCAGCCAGAAGTATGCATCCCCGCTGGACAGATAAGGAAACTGAGGCTGAGAGAGACGCGATCCAAGTTTCACAGTGAAGGAACTGCGTGAAAACCCGCGGGGCCCTGGGAGTCCCTCAGCACAGCAGCACACATGCTCCAGACACATACACGCCACACACATAGCACAGGCACACACACGCTACGCCACACACGCTGTGCATGCGCGCACATGGTACGTGCACACACCACGCACACGTCACACATGCCACACACACACACACACACACACCCTCCGCTCTACATACCCCGGGGCATCCCCATCACAAAGCGTAGCAGGGCGCCCGCCCAGCAGCCAGCCCCTCCATAGCAAACCCCACGTGCCATATGGCTCCTCCCAGTGCCCCCGTCTTCAGGGCTGATGGCATAAACACAGAGCTGCTTTAGTTACCGGAGGAAAAATACTTTCCACGTCGAAAGAGAAGACAGTCACAACAGCCCCTCTAAAGCTGTATCTGCGAATGTTGCTGCCGAAGGCCGTGTCCCTGCCAGTCCCCTTCTCCTATCCCAAGGGTGGCCCAGCCCTGCCCGCCTCCCCCAGATTTCCTCCTATGTCCTCTTTCCTTGGCTTGTGAGGATCTGGGCCAGACCTAACATGGGCTCCAGCAGATGTTCACGTACCCCAGGGCAGCTAGCACCCCTCGGCCCAGAGTACTCGTAGGGATGCAAGGCAGCCCAGCACCACTCAGCCCTCAGCCGGGCCACTCACCAGCTGCTGCTAGGAAGCTCGCTTTGCCTTGCCTTTCTGAGCCTCAGTTTCCCCTTCTGTGAGATGCCCACTTGAGGGTCAAGGAGCCTAAGTTCAAGCCCAGACTCTCTGTGGCTAACAGAATAACGACTCCAAGGACACGCATGTCCTAATTCTGGAGCCTGTAGACTTTGAAGCTGTGGTTAAGGGCGACGATCCTGGATTATCCAGATGGGCCCAGTGTCATTCAAGGTCCCTATGAGAGGAGGCAGGAGGATCAGAGAGAAGGAGATGAGATGAAGCAAAGGTCAGACTGATTCAAGGCCACCAGCCAAGGACAGCTGCACCTCGAAAAGCTGGAAAAGACAAAGGAACAAATTCTCGCCTGCGGAACCAGCTCCATGACACTTAGACTTTAGTCATGTCAGCAAAGCTGACTTTTGACTTCTGACTTCCAGAACTGTCAGAGAATAGATGTATGTTGATTTAGACTCTTCTGTGATGATTTGGTACAGTTCACGGGAACCTCACGCCCCACCCCTGCCATGGCTGTATGACCTTGGACAATTATGGCCTTGCTGGGCTTGGTTTCCTTGTCATCGGGGGGGGAGTAGCAGTACGTCCCTCACGGTGGTGGGGATTCAGCAAGGCCATCACTCAGGACACTCAGAGGAGAGGTAACTAGCACCTGTCAGTGTAGCTTTTCCCAGGCCCCACACACACGTGGGCATCTGTTGGAGGGGCCCAAGGCCTAGACTGCCATCTTTCCCTGCTGATGGCCTCAGTTACCCGTTAGCACCTCACCATGCTGCTCTGGGCTTCAGTCTCCCAATTCATAAAATGGGGCTACAGAGACGGTAACTTTCCCAGATCTCTCTCTTCCCCTCACTTAGCTTACTCCCTGGAATTTAGGGGTTTATTGTCAAGAAAACTTAAATCAAAGGACGAAGCCTCAAGAGGGCCTGGCCCCTCAGGGCCACATGCCACGGATGGCGGCTGTGATGTTCTGGCCTCTCCTAAGAAAGGTCGAGGGTCCATGCTGATGCCAGGTCACCATTTACAGAGCCCGGTGGGGCTGTCTTTGCACTGAAGACAGCCTTCTCAGGGGGGCCTCAGTGTCTGGCTGGCTGGAGATGAGGGGGACCGTTGGGAACCCTTCCACTACTGGGAGACTGTCCAGCCTGAAGATCCCAGCCCACCACCCATCCTTACCTCTCATGCTTTTCTTTGGAGGTGAGGCAACTCTTACTCTAGCACCCCATTTGGACATCCATGAGTAGGTTTCAAAGCTCGGTCATGCAAGGGATGATGGAGGAATAAAATGTGGCACATCCATCCAGTAGAATGTTGCTCAGCCATAAAAAAGTAAAGCTCTGACCCAGGCTAAAACATGGAAGGGCCTCAAAAACCTGGTGCAGTACTCAGAAAGCCAGTCACAAAAGGCCACATATAATGCGATTCTATTTATACGAAATGTCCAGAACAGGCAAATCCACAGAGGCAGAGAGTAAATTGGTAGTTTCCAGGGGCAAGAGGGAGGCATAGATTAGGGGTGACTGATAGTGGGTTCAGAGTTTACTCCTGCTGTGATTAAAAAATAAAAACAACCTATATACATGGATTATTTCTGGGCTTTCTATTCCGTTCCATTGATCTATGTCTCAGTTTATAAGCCAGTACCATACTGTTTTGATTACTAAAGCCTTGTCATATAGTTAGAAATCGGGTAGTGTGATGCCTCCAGCTTTGTTCTTTCTCAAGATTGCTTTGGATTTGAGGTCTTTTGTGGTTCCATACAAATTTTAGAAATGATTTTTCTATTTTTGTAAAAAAATGCCATTGAAATTTTGTTAGGGATTACATTGGATCCATAGATTACTTGGGTAGTATAGACATTTTAGCAGTATTAATTTTCCAGTTCCTGTACATAGAATACCTTTACAATTATCTGTGTCTTCTTCAATTTCTTTAATCAGTGTTTCATGGTTTTCAGTTTATAGATTTTTCAGCCCCTTGGTTAAATTTATTCCTAGGCATTTTATTCTTTTTGATGCTATTATAAATGGGATTGTTTTCATAACTTCTTTTCGGATAGCTGGTCATCAGTGTATAGAAACATAACTGATACTTGTATGTTGACTTTATATCAAGAATTTGTGAGTTCTAACAGTTTTTTAGGGGAGTCTTTAGAATTTTCTATATATGATATCGTATATGCACACAAAGATCATTTTACTTTTTCCTCTCCAATTTTAATGGCTTTTATTTCTTTTTCTTGCCTAATTGCTCTGGCTAGACTTTTAGTGCTACCTTGAACAGAACTGCCTTTTTCTGATGTTAGAGGAAAAACTTTCAGCTGATCACTGAGTATGACTTCAGCTGTCGGCTTGTCCGATGTGGGCTTTATTATGTTGACATACAATCCTTCTATGCCTGATATGTTGGGATTTTGCCATGAAAGGATGTGAAATTTTATCAGATGCTTTTCCTGGATCTATTGAGATGATCATGTGATTTGTATGCGTCAGTCTGTCAGCGTGGAATATCATGTTGACTGATTTGAGTATATTGATCCATCCTTGCATCCCAGGGATGAGTCCCACTTGATAATGACATATAATCCTTTTAATGTGCTCTTGAATCTGGTTTACGAGTATTAGGTTGGGGATTTTCATCTACTCATCAGGAATATTGGTCTGTAATTTTCTCTTCTTGTAGAGTCCTTGTCTGGTTTTGGTACGAGGGTAATGCCGGCCCCGTAAAATGAGTTTGGGAGTGTTCCCTCCTCTTCAATTTTGTGGAATAGTTGAGAAGTATTGGTATTAAATTCTTCTTTAAAGTTTTGGTAGAATTCACCAGTGAAGCCATCTGGTGCTGGTTTTTTCTGTGTTGAGAGGTTTTTGATTACTGTTTAATCGCCTTACTTATTATTGGTCTGTTCAGATTTTTTATTTCTTCATGATCTAATCTTGGTAAGTTATATGTTTCTAGAAATTTATCCTTTTCTTCTAGGTTGTTCAATTTGTAGGCATGTAATTGTTCATAATCATCAGTTAGAATCTTTGTATTTCTGTGATGTCAGTTTTAACGTCTCCTCTTTCATTTCTGACTTTATTGGAGTCTTGATTTTTTTTTCTTAGTCTAGCTAAAGGTCAATTTTGTTTCTCTCTTATATGAACCAATTTTTAGATTGGTTAATCTTTTCTGTTGTCTTTGTAGTCTCCATTTTTTTTCATTTCTCTTCTCATCTCTGTTATTTCCTTTCATCTGAACTTCTAAGTACTTCTAGAACAGTGGCAATTCATAAATACTTGCGGATTCAATTGTTGAATGAACATATTGAATGAATGAATGAATGAATGAATGAATGAATGAAAAACTAAGACAGCTCCCTGTGATGTCCCCTCTCAACCCAAAGAGTTATAATTCATGGGAAGAAAGCTGGCCCGCAGGGAGGGGTGGTGGAAACCTGTAGCCCTGCACCAGGACAGCAGGACGTGCCCTGTGGCTGAATCCATGTCTACAGCTCCACCACCCCCAGGGGGCAAGGGAAAAATGAGGGGTGATGCCTCGTGTCCTAAGGGTAGGTGCATTGTCTAGGCATCCCAGCCACTTTTCAGAGCCTAGGATGCAGTCTGAAGTGGAGAGGTTGGTGTGAGCACAGACTGGGGGGCACTGGCAGGCTGCACAGTGGTTACAAACTCTGTCTCTGGTATCAGAAGGAGCCGGAATCGAATCCTTCTTTTGCCACTTACCAGTCGTGTAACCTCAGGCAAGCCACACAAGCCATCCACACCTCAGTTTCCCCCGGCACATAGGGGACAATGAATGCTTGGAAGCAATGTTTTGAAGATTAGAGGATATATGTGAAAGGGATTTGCACCCTTGCCTGGCTCATTGGCACAAATAAAATAGAAGCTGTTCATTATCATGCACTAATTTATCTAAACTCTCCTTGAATTTAATTTCTATTTTCAGCCTAAACGGCCTCCCAAGAAGACTAGGTTCCCCAAGCTTCCTCACAGCCCATTGAACAGTGCTTCCTTTTATGTGTCCTAGAACCACCTCAGTTGGCTTCAAAGGGGGCCTCTCAGTTCTAATGTTCCAGGATTTGATGAGCAGCTGAGATCAAAGTGGGGTGTTGCCAGGGAGGAGCTGGAGATGAGTCAAATTCAGTGGTCCTGAGCAGAGGGCACCCAGAAGCTGGAAAGACTTTCCCGTCCTCAGTTTCAGGCCTGTTTATCTCCTCTGGACTCATATCTCCCCCCGCTGAAATTCAGGGAATGTGGACATGCAGCTCTGTTCCCGCAGGTTTCAGGTATGCTGAGGTCAATCGGGGTCACAGGATGGTGGACACAACTAGATGCTGGATCCAGCTGGGCCTATCTAGTGAGCCGCTGCTGATCTCTCAGCCCCACCAAGCCTCAGTCCATCAGCTCTAAAATGGGACCATCACACTTCCTTATGGAATCCATAGTGCAAACTGCTGAAAAAACTTGGGCTATAGCTTTCGAGAGGTAGGCAATCTGGTTTCTAACTCCAGCTCCAACATTATGACCCTGAGTAACCCCCTAACCTTCTTAAGCCTTGGTTTCCTCTGCTGCACACGCTGAAACTGAATACGGGCTCCTTACAGTTACCTCCGGCTCTGACCTCGGAAGCACGAGTTCCTCCTTGTGTCCAGCCATACTCATGGACTAAGCAGCTTCATGTTCATTATCTCATTAGTTCTGTAACTGACCGGAGGGGCAAAGCTGAGAAAACAGTGTTGGTGACTTTGTCTCCCACACCCTCACTGGTAGCTGCCTTTGATGCAGTATATGCAGCTTGCAAGTCCTGCACCCAGCAGGTGAGGTGGGTCTGCCGAAAAACCCACTTAACAGGTAGGGGACCCAAGGCCAGGCCCCTAGTCACAGAGGTGGTCCTCAGGTCATCCCAGCTGCAAGTGAGTGGACGTGCATTTCCAGGGCTCACAGGAGGCCCGAGGAGGACCCAGATGGGCCTGCAGTTGAGGGGTGTGGAGTCATGTGGAGAAGAGGCTGTGATGATCGCTCCACAGAGCCATGACCAGGTGCTGTGGAGGCTCGAAGGAGGGAATGTCAGAGGAGGTATTGGGATCAGACCAGAGAGTGTATGAAATTTCACAGGGAAGACAAGAAGGTGGCTTTGGATTACAGGCATGCCCTCACCAATCGCTTCCTGGCAGGCTGGTCTCTGGGTCAGGCTCCACCAGCCTCTGCCATGTGGGTCCCATACAAAGGCTGGTAAAATAGGAGCTCAGGAAAAGGATTTGGCCTTGCAGGGTCTCCTGTGACCCTCCCAGCAGTGACTGTGTCACCTGAGCCTCTCCTGGATGAAGAGAGCCCACAAGCTGGGACCTTCATAAAAAGTGATCTTCATAACCTCTTTCAAACGTCAGCAAAATGGACTGCCAAGCCCTCTATCCCTCAATTTTATATCTCTGTGTGTTTTCATGAAAATCAGATCCACATGCTTGGCTCTCTCACACACCAGGCTTATGGCTGGATTTCTCCTAGCAAGGCTTCTCCTGGGGCTCAGGAGCCCCTGAGGCCCTGAGAACCTGTGCCCTACCTGCCAGTCTACACAGTGGTCAAGCATGGGAGCCATGGGTCAAAGGTCAGAGTAGAGGGTTTGGGCTCAGAGGCTCTGGGGTCACGTCTCCCAGGTCCACATGAGGTGTGTTTATACTCTGAGCCTCAGTGGGTTTCCCGGAAAAGAATTCAATAAATGAGCCTCTGTCCACGGGAAGAGTTGTCCTTGATTGTGTGTCTGAGTGTGTACCTGGATGTGTATATGTGTGCTGGTGTACCCATGTGTGCTGGTACGTACCTGCGTACGTGTGTCTATGTACACCTGTGGTGCATTGGTATATACCTGTGTGTACATGCATGTGTGTGTGTGTGTGTGCACACATGATTATTATCATCATCACTTCCTGCAAGCTGCCAGATCAGCATTTTCCAGATCAGAATTTTCCAGAAGGCCCAGTCCAGAGTGGTGGGTAAATAAAAAGTCAATATGGTGGAAGGGCGCTGCCCCCTCCTCCCTGGCCCCAAGACTCTGACCCTATGTCCCGTGGCAGGACCTGGGACAGCCAGGCAGACCTCCCCATCATCACGGTCTGCCTCAGAGCTCCTCAGGGCGGGAGCAACACCCAGCTCAGTGGAGTGGGGTGAGACACACCAGGCCAGGCTTGGTGCTGAATCCTATTCTTTTGCTAACAGGTGTGCAAGCTTGGGTAAGCACAGAGAAGCTCCTAGCAGCTCAGTGTACTCTGCTGTGAAATGGGCATAGAGTTGAGGTTGTTCTCAACAGTGCACCCTCAGTACAGGGTGGGTGCCCAGGCCAAGCTTGGGAAGGAGATGTGGACACCCACCGAAGTCCCCTGCAGAGCCCCAAGAAGCCTAGGGCTGGGCTGCTCCTGGTGGACAGAAGTTGCCTAGGCTGCACTCTCCCAGCAGGTGGTAGATGGGGAGGCTGTGGCACACCCCCGGAGCTGGGTAAGTACACCAGGGGATAGCCCTGTGCTTCTTCTGGGACAAAGGATGCAGACCTGGAGACCGGGGTTTGTACTGGCCTCCCTCTCCACTTACTCTCCCTCTGGAAGCTTCTGTAGGCCTTTTTCTCACTTGTGAGATGGGCATGCTTACTCCACCTCGAACGGTGTGAGTACCAGGGGTCATAAGCCACCAGAGTCAGGACCTGCTGCCTGAGCACCAACCTCTGTGCCTCCCTCACCTGTAGGTGGATACCCAATCCTGGAGCCTTAGAAAATGGCCTCCTAAAGGCACTGGAAGATTTAGGATCTACTCTCAGCCCGGAGCCCGGAGCCCCTTTCTGTCCCAGGGCCTCAGAGGCATCAGCAAGGAGGTAGGGATTGACCCTGAGGCCTCTCTTGGCCCCAGTGTCCCAGTGTCTGGGTGAGCTGGCTCCACTTGAAGTGCAGGGTGGGGCTGGGCTGGGGGCAGTAGCAAGGACGGTAAAGAAACGGGTATATTTGGTTTGAGTTAGCTGCAGCTCAGCTTAAAAGTATGCCAAGTCTATTTCAAGGCTGTGCGGAGTTATTTCCCATCTACATTTATGGGAGATCATGATTCAATTAATGCTTTTGTTGCTCATGCAATCAAAAAAATGTGCACCGTGCTTTAAATGTTTCTCAAACTGTGTTAGTTGTTAAGTGAATGACTCAGGCCCAGAGGTGTAGACAGGGAGGCAGAAGGCAGCAGGCAGTAAGGACCCAGAGTGGGCCAGAGCAGATGGCGGAAACAAGAAGCCACTCTTCCTCCAAGTCTCCTTCATCACTCCCTCAGGTCTGCTCAGGGTGGCAGATTTTGCCCCAAACATTCATTTGGCCCAGGAGGAAACTGAAGCTCAGAGAGAGGAAGGAAAAGAGGAGCTCGCATGTATGCACAGGGAGTTAGGGCCTTCATCGGGCTCCTTATAGGGTGGGTTCCATCCCTGATGGGCTGCTAGAGGGGCCTCCTCCTTCTGCAGCCATAACCCTGCCCAGCCGCAGTGCATGACATCAACCCAGGAAGAACAGAAGGGGCGTTGTGAGGAGCCCCAGCTAAGTAAACAGACTCAGCCTGGACTCTCCAGTGGGCTCTGACCTCTGACCCCCAGGACCCCACCAGCTGGAAGGTCCCTGCACCAGGGTGGGGCAGGCCTTCCCTCCCAGCCTCCCAGACTGCCTTGGGCAGAGTGCCATGAAGTGA
Source organism: Cynopterus sphinx (assembly GCA_030015415.1). NCBI lineage: Eukaryota > Metazoa > Chordata > Mammalia > Chiroptera > Pteropodidae > Cynopterus > Cynopterus sphinx. The sequence goes on from CM057386.1 coordinate 28,625,863, forward strand.
GTGTGTGTGTCCTGTAGGAATATTGTAGAATCATTCATATACAGAAAAATGCATAACTTGGATGTTTACAAAGTGAACTCACCCACCCATGTTACCATCACTGAGATGCATACACTCCCGCACCCTGGAATCCTCTCAACCAGGACCTTCCCCAAAAAGTCTCCACTAGTAGCCAGCATCTGCCCTCCATCACCAGAGGCCAGGCTCGGGATTTTGAATTTTATATACATGAGATCATTCAGAATATACTCTTATGTGTCTGGCTTTTTTTCCCACCATTATGTCTCAACGTTATGAGATTCACCCACATCTCGGGTGTATCATATCCCATTGTGTGAGGGTAACACATTTTATTATCCATCTGCCATTGGTGAAGATTTGGGTTGTTCCAAGTTTAGCACTACCCTAATCCGTGCTGCTCTGAACATTCTTGAGCATATCTGTGGTGCACCCGGGTACGCCCATTTCCGTCAACGCTATCCCCAAAAGTAGAATCGCTGGGTCGTTGGATAGGCAGATGCTCGGCCTACTTAGGTGCTGCCAAACACATGTTCAGGGTATTTGTAGCAAGTTACACTTCCATCAGCGGTACCTGAGCATTCCAGTGGCGCATTCCAGTGGCTCCGTCTCCTAGCAAACATTTGGTATCATCTGTTCTTTTGTTTTATCTTGTTTTGTTTTCATTTTAGTCATTCTGGTCCGTGTGGGAAGGAAGACAATGTTTTCATTGCCATGTCACTGTTGCTAAGAATGTTGAGAACTTTCAAACATTATTGGCCATTGAGATATCCTCCTTTGTGATGTGTCTACTCAAATCTTAGAACCCTTATCGAAGATGTCTTTTTCTTATTGATTTTAGAAGTATTTTAAAATATTTTCTAGATACCAGCTCTTCGTTGTAAAAATGCGTTGCAAATATATTCTCTATCTAGGTGGTTTGCATATATTCTTTTTTTCCCCCAACCTTTGATTATGAAAATATTCAAACAAAGAAAGCTTGGGAAAATTCTACAGTGATCACCTGACACTCAGATTCTACAATTAACAATGAATATACTTATCATATCTCTATTCGTCTATTTATTGACCCATAAAACCAAATATTTTTTATGTTTCAAAATAAGTTGCAGACATTAGTATACATGCCCAAAATACTTCAACTTGTATATCATGAACTAGAGGTCAACATTTGATCATGGTTCTTGATTGTCTTTTCAGGTAAACTTCACGTGCGATGAAATGTTCAGACCTTAAAGATATTCAATGAGTTCCAACAAACATTAGCCAAAATCTGTCGAGATACAGAACCTCAGATAATGACAATCCCAGGTAATCTGTGCCCACCAGCACTTCCCAGGGGGAGTACACAGTGCATGATTTTATTTACATAAAGATCTAGCAAAGGCAAAACTGATCTTCCATGAGAAAAATCAGAAACCTTAAGGCTTCCATTGTTTTTTATGAAAATTCAGTGGTAATTCGGATCATTAGTCCCCTGGATTTTTAGTGCCATTTATCTTTGGTTGCTTTTAAGATTTTCCCTTTTTCTTTGGTTTTCAGAAGTTTGACTATAACTTACCTAAGTGTAGTTGTCATTGTATTCCTCTTGTTGGGGATTCAACAGGCTTCTTAAACCTGTAAATTTATGTCTTTCACCAAATTGGGGAAATTGTCAGCTATTGTCTGTCCAAATAATGTTGTTGCACCATTCTTATGTTCCCCTGCCCCCCGGGACACCGGTTATACATATTTTAGACCTTTAGATATTGTCTTGTAGCTCCCTGGGGCTCTGTTAATTTTAATAACAATCTTACCTCTCTGATTTCAGATTAAAAATTTCTATTGAACTATATTCAAGTTCACTGACCTTTTACTCTGTCATCTCCATTCTGCCATATAGACTACACAGTGAATTTTTTATTTCAGACATCGTATTTTTTACATCTAGAATTTACATTTGCCTTTTTTTGTTTTTTGTTTTTTGTTTTTTTTTTCTGTTAAAGGTTTTCTATCTGTTTACTTGTTTCTGACATAATTTCTTTTCTATCCTTGAGCATAGTGAAATAAATACTTAAAAATTCTTGTCTACTGATTTTAATATCTGAGTCACATCAGTTTTGGCCTCTGCTGGTTGTCTTTTCTCTTGAAAAGGTGTTGCATTTTCTTATTTCTTTATATAGCAGATAATTTTGGGTTCCATCCCAGACTTTGTGACTGACCCGTTTTAGAAATCCTATATTCCATTGTATTTGTTTCTTTACATTTCTGCATAAATTTTGGAATCAGCTTGTTGATTCAAAAAACCTGCTAGGATTTTGATTGGAATTGCATTTAATCCATAGATCAGTTTTAGAAGAATTGACATTGTCACCCAATCCATGGATATAGTATATCCCTACATTTATTTGGTTCTTATTTAATTTCTCTCAGTGCTGTTATACAGTATTTAGTGTAAATGTCTTTCACGTTCTTCACGAGTTTATTCCTAGATATTTGATGTTCTGTGATGTTTCAAATGGTATTAATTTTTAAATTTCATTTTCCAATTATTTGTAAAGACATTGAAAAGGCACTGTTTGTGGATCTCTGAGCCAAGTCCCAGCTCCGCTAAGTGTTAGGTGAGCAATCTTAGGCAGATTTCCAGACTTCCATGTTCTTATCTTCAGAGTGGAGGCTATGCCTGTGCTGGATATTTGTTGAGTTTTTAACCCTGGACATCCAGTCTCCCTTCTTTTTTTTTGGTTTATGTCAATCCCCTTATTTTCCAGGGATCAAGCCAGTTTTGATTCCATACACGGCTCCAGGGGTAGGCCTACAGCTCAGTGCATCCAATCAGAACACCACACCCTCCCAGCCTCCATGATTGGCATGAGACCCACTCAGAGGCAATGACCATGTGTTCTGGGGCTGTCAGAAGCTCCCATTTCCTGCTGCACCAGAACCAAGAGGGCTCGAGGCTAGTGTTTTGGAGGCTATCTTCCTACCCACAGGGAAGGAACTAGCCAGCAAGTGGCCAGGACTACCAGTTGCCCCTCCAGTTATGAGAGCCAAACTTTCGCTTTCTTGCTTTGATCCATTTGAGCTGGCTTTTCTGTCATGTGTCACAGCCCACCAAAGGGTCCTGGCCTTGAGCAGTCAACTCCGTGGGACTGGTATAGGCCACAAGGCTGAGTTTGGCTGTACGTGTCCTTCATCATCCTTGGAACTCTCGACAGATAGGAACTGTGGTCAGGGTGAGTGAAGGTGGCAAGGGTCCCGTTTAACTTATCACAACATGGGGGAGCCACCACACAGATCATCAGGAGGAGAGTGAAGTCAGGTTGCTGGGTTTAAATCCCAGCGCCTCTATCTCCTGCCTTCATATCAGAGGTCTCCCTGGGCTGAAATTAAAGGTGTTGGTGGAGCCACATTCCTTCCAGAGGCTCTAGGAGTGAAACCTTTTCTTGCCTTTTCCAACTTCTAGAAGCACCTGCATGCCTTGGTTCTTGGCCCCTTCCTCTGTCTTTCAACCCAGCAATGTAGGCTTTTCCGATTTCCCACTGACTCTGACCATCCTGAGAGCCCTTATAAGAGGATTGTCTCCTCACCTCAAGACCCTTAACTTCATCACATCTGCGAGTCCCTTTGCCATGTAAGGTAGCATATTCACAGGGCCCCAGGATTCAGACATGGATGTCTTTGGGGATCGTTATCCTGTTTACCACAGGTGCTTTTCTCAAGGGGCCCCAAAGAGGAGAGGGGTTAGCCCTGGGGCTAAGGCTGAGGAAGGGCCTCATCTGATCAAAAAGTATTTATTGGAGTCATGAGTGACCATGAGCTGCTCAGGTGATGGAATCACAGAGAGTCGGAGGGAGGGCCCCTTTGGCTCTCCACGCCCTGCCTTCAGTCTCCACTACGTTTACACTGCCTTGAGGAAGAATCTTGACCAACTGGAGCCCATTCAGAGGAGTGTGACCAGGATGATGGGGGTGTCTATACTCTGCCTTAGGGAAAAGAGGGGGAGCTGGAGTTTCCAAGGTCTAAAAATTCTAGAAAGTGTCCACTAGAGGTTGTAAGGTATTTAACCCTGGCCTTGTTAGTTATTTATTTTGAAATCATTTTAATTGCACAAACAGCACAGAGTTCTGACATACCTGTCCCCAGCTTCCCCTAATATTAACATGGGGTATAACCATGGGACAGTTAATGTTGACACGCTAAAATTCACTACCCTCCAGCCCTTAGTAGAATTTCTCCTGTTGACCCACTGATGTCCTTTCTCTGGCTGAGGACCCCTGCCAGTGCATTTTCTGTCTTCTTAGTCTCTTCCAAGCTGGCCCTGTTTCTCCATCTTTTGTGACTTTAACACTTTCAAGAGTAGAGTATTGACCAGTTATTTTGAGAATGTCCCTCTATTTGTGTTTGTTTGATATTTCGCACAATGAGACTGGCTGTGCATTTTGGCAGGAATCCCACAGAAGCGATCAGCATCCTCCTCAGAGCAGGAGCTGAGAGCACAAGATGTCTCTGTGTTCCTTTCCAGGCAGCGATGACTTTGATCATTTGGTTAAGCGCTGCCGTGTCTCTAGGCTGGAAACTGCTCTCTTTCTATTTGTAATTAAGAAATATCTTGTGGGGAGATTCTTTGCAACTGTGGACATAGTCTATTCCTCATTGTGCTTTGGCTAGCTAATTTTAACATCCGCTGATGGTTCTTGCCTCCAAAACTATTATTGCAATGTTAGGTGAATGATGCTTCTCTGTGGTTATTCTTGGGGTGTGCTGTAAGAAGAGTTGCTTATCTCCCCCATTTATGTATGGAAGCAATTATGTTTACCATTGTGAACTTCTGACCATTTATTTTATTCTATTGGTTATAATCCTTTGCCATCATTATCAATTTTGTTGTTGAAATTGTCCCAAACTTGCCTGGCCTTTTCATACTTGAATTGAAACTATTGAAGCAGCTGTTCTATGCTCAAAGTGAAAACAAACTCTCCTTTTGTGGGGGCAGGAAGCTAAACAGATCCTGCCGATCACAACAGGACTGTCTCTGCCGAGGGAAAGTCCCCTGGGGCCCTCACAGCCCAGAGGCACCACGTTGTGACACACAGGATGGACCACTCCCCCATAATAATGGTCAGTTCTCAAGAAACATTTGCAGTAGTCGGATCTGGAGGCACCACTTGGGGGTCCCTCAAACTGTGCGAGCTGCTGTCATTTTTCAAAATGAAAATGTGTCTTCTCTGTGACCATACTCCATCAAAACCTACTCGTATTATTGTGTTTCAGTTGCGTTTGGGAGTTTCACAAAGCCAGGTGGCCCAGCACATGTCTCCCAGCAGCCTTTTCACATTCCAGGGACGGTATTAGCACTTTTGCTAATCACCCTTGAAGAGGTCTCCATGGCCTCCATCCAGCAGCCTGACCACAATCCCAGCTATGGGGGTTTGCTTGTTTTCCATCAGGAACAAACTAGCATCAGCTGAAGGAAAAGCAACCTCAGATACAGGTTGAAGGACATTCTCAAAAGTAAGAGGTTCCAGGCTCTGGTGAGGGGTTAGCGAATGGAGGTATGGGGTGGGGGATACTTTGAATGCCCAATGGGATAGACAAGGCCTGTTCAGGAGGCCAAAGCCAGATGTTCCTGGAGGCAGCAGAACTGTCCCCTTGGGGCACTGTGACTGTCCCCACGCCTAGAGGCAGGTTTCTGGCCTATAGGGGCAGGTTTTTTAATATTCTGCCATGCACTGATCAGCTTGCATGATGAGAAAGTATTGCACCACCCAGCTGCCTTTGGAGCATCTTGCAGGGCATCCAAGCAGGTCAAGGCTCTTTACAATGACCTTCACCTGACTCCTGTTTTCGTCTAATCGCAGTTGTGCACAATTTTAACCTACAATGACTTTTACAGGAAGGCAACTGCAGATTACATCTAGAGAAGGTGGTACTTTTTTGTTTTTTAAAGGTTTACCAGAAGTGCCTTGTTCCCTTGGGGCCTCTCATTGCCAATGCCATCCCAGATACTAAGTCCTGCTCAACCTGCAGGCACATCTGTCCCATTCACTATGATTCTACAGGAACAAACAGCTGTGTCTCTATCATGGCTTTTGTTCATTGCACTGGAAAATGCCTTCAGAATTGTATGTGTTACAGGACCTTTACTTTCATTCAAGGATAATGAAGATACTTGTTATTACAAGCAAATGGAGGGATGGGGCTTGTGTGGGACACAGTAGGAGCCTTGGGCTGGTTGAACACCCTTTGCCCTTGGCCGTCTTGCAAATCCCTGTTGATTAGCCCAGGGAAGGGGTTAGGGGCTAACTTAGTGGGACCTGCAGTCTCTAGGCTCTGAAAGAGGGGTCCCTCTGGATGCCTCTGCTGCTGGCACAATGCCTCAGAGAACCAGTATGTGATGGAGAAGCAGAGGCCCAGGGAAGGGGCAATTTGCCCAAAGTCACCCGGGAGGTCAGCGGCAGGTACAAGTGAGAACCCGGGGCTCGTGACTCCCAATGACTGCCCTTCCCTCAGCTCCCCATCAAGGGCTGAGTTTTGTGCCCCAGTAAGTGTTAGAAAACAATGATGCCCACCCCCACTCTCAGAGACTCCGATCGGGGGCAGCCTGGGAATCTGGATTTTTTCAAGCCTCCCAGGAGAGTTATATCAGTTTCCTGTGGGTGCCGTAACAAATTGCCACAACAGAAATTTATTGTCTCCCAGGCTCTGGAGGCCAGAGTCTAAAATCAAGGTGTCTCCGGATCCCCTTCCTTCCAAAATCTCTAGGGGAGGATCCTTCCTTGTCTCTTCCAGCCTCTGGTGGCTCCAGACATCCCTCGGCTTGTGGCTGCATCACTCTAGTATCTGCCTCCGTCTTCATGTAGCCTCGTCTGCGTCAGTCTCAAATCTTTCTTTGCCTTTCTTTTTAAGGACAACAGTCATTGAATTTAGGGCCCACCCAGATAACCCAGGGTTAACTCAACTGGAGATCCTTAAGTTGATTACATAGGCAAACACCCTCCTTCCAAGTAAGGTTATACTTTGGGTCGAGAAGCAAAATTCACCATCACTATCATCATCATCACCATCATTACCACCATCATCCCCATCATCGTAATCACCAACACCACCATCACCATCATCATCCTCACCACCGTCATCATCACCATCGTTATCATTACCATTATAGCCTTTCCCATCATCACCATCACCATCCTGTTTCAATTGAAAACAGGATTCATGTCTTCTCCCTCTTTGTGTGTCCTTGGTGCCATAGGGTCTGCCTTATGGTGGGGGCAGCAAATGTCTGTGCAATAAATTTTTTTAAATTGGCACATAATAAGTTTCAACTACACACTATGCTTTTCATTTTAATAATAGTAGCATTGTGCATCGAGTTAGATGTTGGGCCCTATGCTATCTCATCTCAATCCTGACAAAAATACTCCCCGGTGAGTATTTTTGAGCTCATTTTATAGGTGAGGAAATCGAGGCACAGGGGTGGTTAAGCCCAAGGTCCCCGCACTAGGGCTGGAGCTGATATTTGAACATGGGTCTGGATGACATGGACGCTTGTGCTCCATCTCCACCAAGAAGCCCATGAAGATCGACTGGCCTCTGCCCTGAATGTCTAGGGCACCAGAACACTTGCTATGATAACAACTACAAAAGGGTTTTGAGGACTTCAGGAGGAAGCATGCATCCCAACCGCTGTCACAGACCAAAGCAGCAAATCAAAGCAAAGCGCCCCGTGACTGCAGAGAGGACGCTGCTCTGTGAGTGCTCTTTGTGCTGGAGTCAGCCCAAGTGCGTGCTGACCACCCACTACGCACCAGGCACCACCATCTCCCAGGGGTGCCTGCATGAGCCAGACTCGCAGTTGGTCGCCAGCCAGTCACTAGCTCTGGTCTCTGGGGTCCAGGGCTCACAGCCCTGTCCAGAATTTTGAACAATCCAATGAGGAGACCAGCTTTCTAAAAGAAATAGTCATTAAAAAACAAAAGCAGCCCTCTCCCAGGGCAGCCCCCCACACCGGCGGACTGAAAGGACCTGGCCCGCACAGAGTCCGGCATTCTTATCCGCCATGCAGGGAGGCAGTGCACGGTCCCCAGTGCTCACACATGAAAGCATCCCCATCCAGCTCAATTCCGGATGAGTGTCCTCTCTCCAAATTATGAGGGAGGAAGTGAAATATTATTTTAGGACTTGCCTCCGCATAATAGCCGATGAAGGCAGAGAGAACAATCCAGCACTTATATCAAATACAAACAAGCCTGCTCGCTCGTCCTGCCTCTGCCCCAGGAAGGGGATTTGGCATCAGGGCCTGGCCTCTCTGGACAGATGGCTGAGCCTCTGGGTCACAGCTAGGATGGAACAGAGGAGAGGGAAGAGAGGGCAAGAGACCCCATGTATGTGGGAGTCTCCAGAGGGTTCTCCTGGAGACAGACACAGCCCTGCCCCAGCAGCAGACAGAAGACAGAGCTCCCTGCAGGGCTCTGTGAGGTGAGCAGCTCGGTCCTTCCTCTTTGCAGCTTTCTGAAGCCTCTGGGCTCTGCTTCTCGGGGATGGAGCACAGTCGTTGGCTGGGAGAAGCCGGGGGAGAGCGTGACCCAGACAGTGTGGCCTGGAGGAAGCATGGCCCAGGGGAGTGTGACTTAGGCAGTGGCTGTCGACTTGCTGTGCTCCTTTCACTCCTTCTTGGATCTGAGCTGTGTGTCTCCGCCATTCTCCTCCTCCAGGGAGGGTAGGGAGTGAAGTGCTGGCTTCCAGGGAGCTCACTGGCCAGGGACTATCCTCTGTACACCTGGGAGTAACGCCCTCCCCACCGCCAGGTAAGCCAGAGTTCCAACATGAGAGTCTCTCCTGCAACAAGAGCCACCACCAGTGGAGACTTCAGACAGGTCACCAAGCCCTCTGAGCCTCAGTAGCACTTCCAAGAGGACCCAGTTCTGCTGACCCCTTGCCCTCAGCTGGTCAAATACTGAACAAATACTGAGCCCGTGACATCTCACACAAGGCTCCGGCCACCCACCAACAGTCTCAAAGGTCCCCCTCTGGCCGCTCACACCCAAGCCCACCTCGCACCATGCGTCAGGGAGCCATGGTCCAGGCTGACATGCGAGTGACATGCAAATCCACCCCTTTGGATCAGGCCTATTGTTTCTTCCCTGGGAGCCTCCACACTCCTCGGCACTCTCATGTAAGCTGAGCGAGTCTGTTCCTTCTGGTGTTCCAAACCCACATGTGGCCAACCCAAGGGGACCATGAGGTCTCCTCTCCCTCTTCTCCACTGAAAGAGGCAGCAAGCCATGTGGGAAGAACATGAGATTCGAAGCTGGACAAACAAGGTTTAATGTCGGTCACAGACCTTCTCTGTGTGATCTTGGGAAAGTCACTTGGCCTCTCTGAGCCCAGCTTCTCATCTCGTACAGGGATGCTGATGTCAGAGCTCGCATTCGCACCGCATTCTCACAGCAAGGCCCTGGGACGATGCTGACCCACATCGCAGTTGACGGAGCAGGTTCTGATGGGATTGGGCAGAGACCAGCCAAGGGGAGGCCAAGTGAAGCTCAATCACAGAAGTCCCCAAGCCTCGGCCCCAACTCCCAGAAATATCTGCACAGTCACAACAACCTGCTCCCGCTGTGCCCTCAGAAACCGCAGCTGTCTGCTCTGGCCCGCCTGGGGACCCACCTCCCGGTGCGCCAGCCGGCCCAGGCAGCTTCAAGCACTTACGCTGCTTTTAATTGCATTGTTTTCCCGTTTCAAAAATAATACCTGTTTTTTACACAAAGTTGGGAAACTCAAGCAAGGAAATTTCAAAATGGCCCAGAGACACCCACTGCGGACTCTCCCTCAGGCTCCCTCCCTAGAAGCAAGCATCGCTTTTCGCTGCCTTTTTATCAAATGAGCACAGAGGTCTCTTTGGCTTTTTGCATTTGCACATAAAGAGCAATTTCCAGCGTCAGGAAAAGTATGAGCTCCTGGTGCTTCCTGGCTGCAGCGAATGTTGTGCAACCATCTTTGACGTCACAAAGCGCAGGGGGTACAGCACCTCACCCTGAATCTAATTCTTCCCCGGGATGAAGTCGCGCAATGGAGGAAAGTTTCAGAATAGAGCAGTGTGGGAGATCCCATTGTTCCAAACCCCAAAGTTTTAAACCCTTGACCATGTGCTAAGGAGAACAGTGCTGTGTCGTGTCGCTTTCTGGGACTGGGCACTTCCGTGCACTGGCTGCTGAGGTTTCTTGCTCACGCTGCCTGCTCGTGTCACTGCTCCTGGGTGCTTCAGTGTCCTGGGGCTGCTGGAACAAATTGCCACAAAGTGGGTGGATTAAAGCAACAGAAATGTATCCTCTCATAGTCTGGAGGCCAGAATCCCAAAATCAAAGTGTCGGCAGAGCCATGCTCCCTCCAAGGGCTCTAGGGGGGGTCTTTCCTACTTCTTCCAGCTCTCGGGGGCTCCAGGCACCCCAAGTGCCATCCTCTGCCCCCGTGAGCACATGACCTTTTTCTCGGAGTCAGAGTCCGAATTCTTCTCTCCTCATAAGAATTTCGGGAATTGGATCAGGGACCATCCTTGTCCGACATACGCTCATTTTAACTCGATGGCATCTGTGAAGACCCTGTTTCTCAATAAGGCCACAGTCATGGGTGCAGGGGACTAGCACTTGAATAAATCTTTTAGGGGGACACAACTCAACCATGCTCGTCTCCTGGTGGCTGGAAAGAGAAGTCTCCACTCAAAGATGGCAGAGATCTCCCAAAAGCCTCTCCGTTCTGGGCTCTGTCAGGTCTGAGAGAGACTCAGAGACTAGTTCTCAGGTGACCATGGCCGAGGACCTCAGGGACCACCCCTCCCCTTCTGGGCTGCACCTTTCTCCAGGAGAAAAGGGGGTGGACATTAGAGAAGACGACCTATGAGGATAGGGATGACGTCCGTCCCTTCTCAGCTCTGTCCCAGTCCCTGGAATAGTGCTGGGTAGAGGACGGGTGTCCCCAAGTCTCTTCAGAGCCACAGACTCCAAGCCCAGCCCTTCCCTGTCTTGTCCCATGTGTTCTCAGCCCTCCTTGAGTGGTGGGGACAGTCACCTTGAGGAGGAAACTAGGTCCAGGGAATTCAGTTCATACCCAAGGCCACCCAAAGTTAGAGCAGTCAGCTCTACAGGACCTGGCACCCCAAGTCCTCCTGTGCCCTGCTCATTCCTGCCCCGAGAGAGGAAACGGCCAAACCAGGGAAATACAAATACCTCAGGGAAGAAGGAGGAACCCTGCAAAACTGCTTGATGTAATACAAACACTGATGGTCAGAAAGCCTTAGACCCAGGGTACCCTTTAGGTATCATCACCCTGTTCAGCCCATTGCTTCACAGATAGGGAACCCAGAGCCCAGGGAGGGGAGACGATAGAGCCGATGTCACTCCCAACATGAGTGCCTGGTCTGTTCATGCTGGTGAGCTCTCTTCCGTCACACACGTTCCCGTACCTGTCACCCACCCAGAGCCCAGCACGCCTGTGGGCTTCTATGTCACAGGCAAGGAAGGCAGGAAACAGGAGCATTCTTTGAAGGAGAGAATCTGGGAGTAGAGAAAACATTGTCTCCGCCACCATTATCTTCATCGCCATCATCACCATCATGACATCATCATCTTCACCATCACCGTCACTATCATTTCCACTGTCATCACTGTCACCTTCACCATCCTCACTGTCATCTTCATCATCAGGATGAGGAGGGACAGCCACTGAGACTGGGGGTGTAGCTTGGGGCCTGGTAGGGAAAGGCTCTGAGTCTCCACCCGTGAGCACGTGCCATTCTCGGGTACTAGGTGAGCCATGAGACGCTTGCAAGCAGAGGCGTGACGTGACAACGTGTGTGTTTTAGAAAGACCACTCCTGTGGTGCTCGTGGACTTTTTTGCAATGGGTAAGACATCGTTCTGTTGCCGACGCTAACCCACTTTTGCCATTCCAACGTAACTAGAATTCCATTAACAAACAACCGTGCATGCAATTGTGCAGCGATTGGGGTCCTTTAGAGGCTGCATCTGTGCCCTGGAAGTGTGTCGGCTGTGCTTCGGGGCCTAGCCATGGTGCAATGCCCTGCGTGCTCCAGAGTGTACATGAGACATCAACATGTTGTTTTCTCTAAGTGAACAGCTGGCAGTGAAATGCCCGGACGGCACAGGGCCCTGAAAGCACCAGAACTGGCTGCATTCACACAAACCTCGCATGGGCAAAAGTGCCAGATCCACGCACACAGGCAATGGTCAAGTGCTCTGCATTCCCAGCTTAGGCCTCAGGGTCTTTACAGTTCTTCTCAGGTCCTTGGCCAGGTAGCAGGCTGGGCCCAGGTGTGGACAGGTATCAGGTGCTCATTCCCATCCATGGAAGGGCTGGCTGGGAGGCACGGTTGAGGAAGACCGGGAGATAGAAGGGGTGAGCCTCTGGTTGGTTGGTGGTGTCTGCCCTGGGTGCCAGGACGTCACTCATTTGCCTTTCAGTCCGACGTTGCTGCTGGAGGGATGGAGCCTAAATGGACAAGGACAGGGTCCTTTGGTGAAGTATAGAGGTTTTGTAGGTACATGCCTGGCTTTGTTTTGTTTTCTTTGCTGACTACACAAAATGAACTGGGAAGAGGAAATGGTACTGTTGAATTTGGTTCAACACTCAACATTTTCTAATGCCCATTACAATAGCACCATACGGCTCCCTTTCCAAAGAGCAAGCCCAGTACCACTTTCTGTGACAATGGCAACATGTCACGGAGCACTTGAAATGTGATGAACACAGCTGGGGAATTAGATTTTTACTTTTATTTAGTTTGAATGTAAACAGGTGCCTGTGGCCACTGGCTACTGTAGTGGGCAGCACAGCTTGGGAGGAGGTGGAGTGCCAGGGACTCCCCTGGTGACAGAAGAGGCCGGAGCATGGTTTGCTCTTCTCTCAGGAGGGTCCACAGCTGCTCCAGGGCTTCCATGAGGAAGGGGCTGGCCCGGGGAAGGGCTTACATATAAACTACCCTCTCCCACGACAGGCTGGCCCTGAGAAAGGGTGAAATGAGACACAGGGAGTCAGCAGCCAGATGTGGAGGAGGGGGCAGGCTTGGGGCTGATAAGGAGAGGGGAAAGCAGGGCATTGGGAGAAAAGCAGGACATGCGGGTTGGTGAGGAGGCCAGGGGCAGGACAATGCAGAGAAAAGTGAGAGAACCAGGGAGGGGTGGTCGTGCTGGAGTCTGAGGCCCAGGATCTGGGAGAACCTGGGAGTAACAAGGAGCTGAGACAAGTGACCCCTGTAAGGTCAGGGCATAGTCACTGGGCTGTAAACCCACTGCCTCCTCCTTGATCTCACCCAAAGTCAAGCCTAGACATCAGGATGAGGCCTGTGGTCCCAAGGGCTTAATTGAGAGATCCATGACCTCTTAGTCAGCCCAAGGTGCCTGAGCCAGCATGCTGCCACAAAGCCCACCATCCAGACGGGCAGCCAAGAGAGTGCCCAGCCCACCTTCAGGGACCCTGGGTGACTGAGGCATGGACAAGCAGAAACAGCTAGGGGTGAGGCAGGAGGTGTACTGATCTTCCCTAGCTGTTGTGACAAGTGTCTGCGGGGTCAGGGCCCTAGGCTCCGCATATCACCACCCACTAAGCACCTGTTGGGGGAACAGGGAGGCGTGAGGCAGAGCCCCTGCCAGGACTCTTAGGTGGTACACGTTCCGAAAAAGACGGGCTTCAGACGCGGGCAACAAATGCTAGTGGCAGTCATCCTTGATTGTGACCACTGCGGAAGTTTGGAAACATGTGAAGGAGAAAGTAAGTCACCTACAAAAGGCACTAACAATAATAAGAGTTCTCATCCTTTCGATTCCGAGTGCTTGATGCCGGCCGTCAATAACCCAGCAAACCTCCAGGGACAGAAATGGGGAAACCAAGGCACGGAGCAGGAAAGCCACTCGCCAAGGCCTGCTATAATAAGAGGCAGAGCTGGGATGTAAACCCCGAATTCTGCCCCGCTGCTGCTCAGACAAGCTTCTGGGACCCCTTACCAGCTTGGGTGACTTCGGAGGACTAAATAGTTGACCTGGTAAAGTCCTAAAGGAGCACCCCCCAGGGATGCAGGTCCGATGGCTGCTTGAACCGCCAGTGGTGTCAGTGACACACCTGGGCTTCATCCTCATCATCTCTCACAGGTTTCCTTCCAGATGTCTTTAAGCTCTTTGTTCTTCATTTATTCATCAGATATGAGCTTTCTGCGTGCCAGGCCCTGTTGTAGACACTGAGTATGCAGTATGGGCCAGGCAGTTCCCGCCCTCCAGCCTGTGGATCCTGCATCCCAGAAAAAATAGGTGTGGACACACACTCAGACACGACTATGTGCACACATATACACACTCAAGCATGCACACATACTCCACACATGCCCGCACTTGCACACATAATACTTTCTCACACCTGCACATACACACATTCACGCACACATGTACACGCACTGGCATGTGCATGGATACATGTGTATACACACATCTCGTGGACATACACACACTCATATATACCCTCTCACTTGTACATACTCTCGTGTAGATATAAGCACATATATACACCCACACTCATGCACACATAGACATCCTCCAGCACATGTGCATACACACATGCACATACGCACATGTGCATCCACACACACAGAGTTGAGATCAGGCCTCCTATCCATCTGCACATCCTTGTCCCCTCCCTGCACTGGCATTCTCGAGGCAAGGAGGTGTCCTGCCGAAGGGCACCACCCCAGGGGGAGAGGCAGCATCCTGGCAGTGCCTGGCAGGAATGGGTGGAGACATCCAGGACAGACTGCGACCAGGCCAGAGGCCACCTGAATATCTGCCAATATTCAGAGTGGGACTGGGCTCACTGGGCTGGTTCCAGACCTGCCGGCTCTGCAGCCTGGGCCCTGATCACCTCTGCAGGCTGGACACACCCAGGGCAGTCTGGACACGGAGCCACATAGCCAGCCTAGCATGTCTCTTCAAAGACTCAGAGAAACGTCTGACCGTTAGCCTTTGTTCCCCATGAAGTCAGAAGGGAGCTGTTGTTGGGGCCATAGCAGCAGGTGGCAAAAACAGAAGCACGGTTTTTCTTTAATGTCGCTAAATGGAAGAAGAGCTGCCTTATGTTTGGGCAGGACCAGGATGGATAAGCCATTCAGAGAGAAAATGATCCCAGGGAAGCGTGCCACATTTTTTCTAGAAGAATGTTGGAAGTTTTGGTGGCCAGGTATGGAAAAAGAAAACCTCCGTACACTGAAGTCATTCATGGCGAGTGGAGCGGAGGCGTTTGCACAGGCCCAGGTGGTGAGGGCGCCGCTGTTCGCAGAGCCACCGGCTAAAAGGGCCGGTTGTGTCCACGCGCCTCAGCCGGTCACCCCAGCAACGCAAAAACACACATCAATGCGCCCTTTACAGCCTGGCCCTCCGCGCAAGCTCCGAATAAGTGACCGAGCTGAGCAAAATGTAAATTTGTAGTTATCCCTCAGAGACGTAATTATAGGAAAAAACAAGGACAGTGGCGTTTGGCCCGGGATGGCTGGCTCCTTTCCTGCAGCAAGGCTTGGTGTCAAGGGGCAACCGGGACTCAGAGGGAGAGGGCGCCGGGCCTGGCGGCCCTGAGCCCAGAGGCCAGAGCTGAAGGCCGAGGTCGCTTTCCTCCCTGCCCCGGGCACTGTGGTTCCTTGGGCCCAGCACAGATATCCCCACTCCAGGCCCGCGCTCTGTGGCCGCCCCATGAAAGGGCCCATTCATGCACCGGCCGCTGGCTGGGGCTACCGCGGCCCGGCCAGCCTCCGCCGCCTGTTTTCTTTTCATGAGAAGGATTCCCTGTTGAGGCCTGCGAGAGGCTGAGTGCAGGATGCTCTGCTGAGTGTGGGGAGGTGAACAGCCACGCCTGGGCCCAGCCCCATTCAAGGAGTCCGATTCACCACGGCAGACGGGGAAACTGAGGCTCAAGCTCCATGGCTGTTGGGGTTTGGACCTGGGCCACCAGCTGCCTGCGGGCCCTGCTGGGAGGAGCTCAGGAAACACAGGGGACCTGAGCCAGTGCGCTGGCAGGGAGGGCTTCCCGGAGGTTGAGGGGCTGGCGTGGGAAGGAGAGGGGGAGGAAGGCGTTCAGTCCTGGGAGAGGTCTGCCTCCCGCGGTCCTGCACACTCTGCCCCTCTGCCAGGCTGCGGGTCCCTGGCTGGGCTGGCCCGTGCGTGTGAGCCCGGCACAGGGCAGGAGGGCGCGCCTGTGTCTGTGTGACAGCCTCCTTGGAACGAGCACCCTCTTCCGCACCCTCTTTTTGCTCACGAATGGGGCCATTTGGAAGACGGGAAGACAAGGGCAGAAACAGCCTCGCTCAGGGCGCTGAGTCATGCGCCACCGTCAGTCTGGAATGTCTCCTTGGAAAGAGGCTCCCGGCTCCAGCCCCACCCACCGGCCACTCTCAGGCTCCCCCTCCCTCCCGCCTCTCCCCCTCAACCCCTTCCTCACCTCTCCCCTTACCCTCCTTTCTCTTTTCCTCCTGAGCCCGCTCTCACTCCTTTCTCGCCGTGCCCCCATGTACCCCTTTTCTTGGGTGAGCCCACCCCATCACCGCAGACCCCGTAAATGCACTACAAGTGGTACCCATGACCACTGGGGAGCTGAGTGGCCACTGAGCAGTAAAGCTAGTGCCGTGCCTTGTAGATAAAGATGTACTCGGCTCCATTTTGTACTTTCCATTCTGGACTCCAGAGCCTGTATTTTTGTTTGTTTTTTGTTTTGTTTTGTTTTGTTTTGTTGTTTTTGATGCCCTACGCTCTGGTCTGGGTGCCTGAGGGGTGTGGGGAGTGTCAGGGCCAAAGCGGATCTGCGGCAGGGACAGACGCTGGGCATCAAGGGCCCTTGTGTCCATGGGACCACAGATCCTCCTCCCTGGAATACCATTATTATATCCCAGTGCTCCAAACCCCAGAGGCCCCAGCCACTCTCAGGCAGAGCTAGGGCTGTCCCACTACAACTCAGGGGCTGGCTCTGCCCTCCGGCCTCTTAAATCCTCCCTGAGTGGTGAACATCGCTATTGCCAACTCCCAGATGAACAGCAAAAGCTCAGAGAGGTTGCTGACTTGCCCAAGGACACACAGCTGGTAGAACACAGTGGGGAAGAAGGCCGAGTCTGCCTTTGCCAGGCTTCCTGAGTTCACAGACTAACTGGTGAAATCTACTGACACTGTGTTCCTAATTTAGGTTCCCTGGAGCCCACTTTCTAGAAACTGAGGGACACTGCACAGATAATTAGTTCTGATGGGCCCGGTCTCAGGTTCTGTGTACTTCTGTATTTGCTGTCATCTGTACTGAAATGCATCTTAATGGGACAGGGCAACAGAACCACCTAATCCACATGCCCCATCAACCAGCCAGGACCCTGGCAGGAAGCGGGAGTGCCACCCAGGAGGCATATCTGTGAGGCTGGAAGTGTGCCCCAGGGCTCAGGCAGCCACTGGCTGCCATGTCCTCACCATGGACTCTCTGGGAAGGCCAGTGGCAGGCAGAGGAGTAGACAGGCAGCACCTGGATGGGCTCTACCACTAACACCTATGTCCTTAGGGCAGGGTTCTCTGCCTTCTCTAGCCTCAGTTTCCTCATCTGGCAAATGGGACCAAAGATCCCAAGGGAGCCCTAGAGATCACAGGCGTAACTTACTGCAAAAACTCCAGGAAGGTTTAAACATTCAACACTCCGTGTAACAGCCACAGGCCTGGTCCGAGGTCAGAGGTCTCATCTCTAAGATGAGGGTCTTGTCCTTGGGGACCCCGCTGGATCTGGTGTGGACCTCCACATGGAACATGTATGGGACTTTGCTTTCAAAGTTCAAGGCTGTCTGGATAGACGTGTGTCCACATGCCAAGGGGCTGTCAGTGTCAAGCCAGAGTGGCCATGTGACATTATGCCCCTGGAATTTGCCGGAGGTTTCTCACTCCTCCCACTTCATCCCTGGCTTTGGGTTCGTGGTTTCATTTTGACATCAGGCAAAAGTCAAGGGGATGACTCAGGAGCCATGACTGGTTCTCCCAACACTCGTGGGAGACCAAGGGAGCCTCTGCTTCTTGAGGGTGGCCAGTAGTGAGCCCTGGGAGCATGGGGGCAGGCCGGGAGCAGGAGAGCTGGGTTCCATGTCTGTGACTCAGGGTAAATCGAATCAGTACCCCTGTTAGGCTGTCTCCTCATGGAGCGTGGAGTTTTGGCACAACGGAAACCTTCCAGCTCTATGACCTCTCAAAGCATAGGCATAGGGACCACCACAAGAGACCTTGCCAGCCCGTACTCCCTCCTCAGTGCCCCATGCAAGTGTCCTGTGTTGAACAGCTCCTTCCAGGAAGGGTGGATATAGGTGCATGTTCAGCTTGGGGGATTGTGAAGAGAAGGCTGTGCCTGGCCAGGCAGGAGAGCTCTGGGATCCAGGGGCCTGGACCACCAGCCACCCCCAGGAGATGGTGGACAAGAGGGTTCTCACCCTCAGCACTGCTGACATCTGAGGAAGGGTAATTTTTTGTTGTGGGCCATCTCGTGCATTCTAGGATGTTTAGCAGCATCTCTGGTCTCCACCTGCTAGATGTCATAGCAACCCCCTAGTTGTGACCGCCAAAAATGTCTCTAGACATTGCTAATATCCCCTGAGGGGGCAAAGTCACCACCAATTGAGAAGCACTGGGTGACAGGAAGCTGGTGGGCCTGGAGGATTAGGATGGGAGCTCAGGGGCTATCTACTGTCTCATCCTGAAGGGCTTTGAGACATGGAGGCCCATAGGAACCCAGCTCTGTGGGACGGTGGCTCTGGGGCAGGAGAGGCATGCCGTGTGCCTTGGAGCATGTGCTAAACCTCCCTGTGACATGGGAAGAGCAGTGCCTCCCCCCCAGGGTTGTAGGAGTCATCCATCTGCGTGGTCTCAGGCCCAGGGTGCTCAGGGGGCCCACTGGCTCTTGGGTCTTGGGTCCCAGCCCCAGGTGAGGGCTTCTGTCACTTCTGCACGCTTGTGAAATAGAGCTGGCTTCTCACACCCACGGGATGTTCAGGTATGCCATGGGCTGGACACACACACCACACACACAAGTGAGTTCTGAAACTGTTGCCTTTCTTAGAAACAAGAATAGACCCAGTAAGAATGATTAGAAAAGAAATACCTTCTGGGAATTTTGTCTGAGCCAGGGGACCCCTGGCACTGGAAACTTTAGGAAACCAGATTGAAATGCCAATTAATTCGAGGGGGGTTCCCACCCCAAACCCTTCCCATGCCACTTTCCATGGACAGAGAGAGCCTAGAATGATGCCACAGAAATGTGAGCTGAGGCTCCAAGCCTCTCAGCACCAAGCAGGGCCAGGCAGCAGGGGGGCCTCTGAGTCCCTTGTCCCTCGTTCGATTCAAGTTTTCAAGTCAACTGACAGGAATTTCTGAAATCTCCTTCATATGCTATAATGAACAGACATAAGAAAATCAATCGACTTCGACGTGTAGTGCATTTTAGCTTATCGTGAATTGTGTAGGACAGCCCAGAGCTCCACCCCCTGCAGGCAGAGCTGGAGGGCCAGGCCCATTCACTCATTTCCAAGCCAGCTTGCAGGATCCTGTGCGTTACCTATACTTTGCTTTACATAATAAAGGTGTCCCTAAGAGGGTGTGAAACTTGAACTTGTGTAAATTAAAGCATGCTTGCAGTGCTCTCAGGGGGAACATTGTTCAAAGGACTAATTCTGAAAGCGCGCCTTTCTGTAAAGTGAAGTATCTCTCCCAGGATTTCATTTCTTAGAAGCGCTCTAAGTCCACACCTTAGGTTTGTCTAAAGTGGGGGAGGGGCTGCCTCTGTCGGTGGACACTTCCAATGAAGGCTATCTTGACCTTGAAGGAGACCCACCAGCCCACACCAAGGACCAGCCTCTCACTCCTGCCTGTCCCAGGATAGCCAGTGTCACATGCACGGGGCTGTGTGGCCTCAGACAGGTCCCTTGCCTTCTCTGGGCCTCTATGTTCTTATCTGTGAATAAAGCCATTGAACAGATGACCCATAAGTGCCCTCTCACGCTAAGGGCCCGCATGGTTCCAGCTCCCCACCATCTGTGTTCCATGATTCACCAGACTAGTCTGTGACAGGCCTGGGGCTGGACCAGGGGACTTAGGGTGAAGGCACCAAGATTTTAGGGAGCATCAGCTCCCACCTTAGAGAAAGAGCACCTCCTCCAAGGATGCCCTTGAGGCGCCGGCCTGGGGGCCCTAAAAATGAAGTCCCCCAAGCAGGTGCCAAGTGTCAGTTGTGGCACGTCTGTCCCCCTCACCTGTCCCCCTCGTCCTCTCAGCTGGAAGCACAGGAGGAAATGTTTAAGGTGTTGGTACCTAGCTGGGGCTGAAGAGGAGATGGGGAAGGAGTGGGGATGGAGGAGCAGTTGGAAACCACAGGGACACCCTTATGCTGGCCCTTTTGAAAATCATGCTAAGTCCCGGTCGGGGCAGCCCGGCCATTTTGAGGGTGGGCTGGCCACAGGGCGTGGGCAAGGGTTTGGTGGCTTCCACGCCGTTCCCGTCGGGGCCTCCATCACTAAAGTGGGTCCCATGAAACCAACACCTAGGAAGAGAGATGCTAAAAATAGCGGGGGGGGGTGCGGAGGAGGCGGTGGGGAGAGGCGTCCGTAACCGAAGCCGGCCCCGTGCCTGGGGGCTGACCCGCGGCCGCGCGGGGCTGGGCGGAGGGCCCTGGAGCACCCAGCCGGCCGCCCGGAGCTTGTTTGCAGAGGACTTGGCCCGCCCGCGCGCCGGCCTGCGCGGCGGGTGGAGGCTGCTCCGCGCCGCTCCCCACCCCGCCCGGCAGGGGCAGCGCGGCGCGGCGGCGGCGGGGACGGCCGGGTGCCCGGCGGGCGGGCGGCCCGCGGTCGGGATGCGCCCGTCGGCGCCCGCGGCGCGGCGAGCGGAGCGGCGCCCTGGGCGCGGGAGGTGAGTGCGCGCGCCCGGGCGGGGCCGCCGGCTCCGGCCCCGGCTCCGGCCGGGGGGACTGGGGCTGGGACCTCGGGGGCCCCCGGCCGTCCGCGCCCCGGGGCCCCCGGCCCGGCCTCGCCCCGCGCCCTCGGCGGCGCGCCCTGGCGGCACTGGACGGACCCCCACCCCCGCCCCGGCCCGGCCCCCGACCTCGCCGGGGCGCGGGGGACTCGGCGGGGCCGCGCGGGCCGCGCGCCCTCGGCCCTGCCCGGCGCCTCCGCGGAGGAGCGGGGTCCGCCCGGCCGGGGACATCGGGGGCGCACGGCCGGGGGTGTCCGGGCGCGCGGCCGGGGGTGTCGGGGGCGCGGATGGCCGGGGGTGTCGGGGGCGCACGGCCGGGGACATCGGGGACGCGCGGCCGGGGGTTTCGGGGGCGCACTGCCGGGGGTGTCGCCGCTCATGGCCGGGGGTGTCGCGGCTCATGGCCGAGGGTGTCGGGGCGGGGGTGTCGGGGTTGCACGGCCGGGGGTGTCGGGGCGCGCGGGCGCCGGCGGCCTCATTCATTGCGCTGCCAGTCCCCCCGAGCCCGGCCGCCGCCGCCTCCGGGCAGCCCCCCGGGAGTGCCGGCCCGCAGCGTCAGGGGCAACGGCAGAGGCGACGTGGAGGCCGGGGTGGGGTCTGTCGGGCCGGCCCGGGGCTGCACGCGGCTGGGCTCCTCCCGGGTCGGCCACGCGGCGCCCGGCCACCCCCCCCCCAACCCCAACGCGTCCCCACCCGCGCCCCTGCCCGGCTCGCGCGCGCCGGGACTGCGCTGGAGGGACCCGTGGGGACGCGGCGCCGCGCGGCGGCGGCCGGAAGGGAAAACCAGCTGGGCTCGCCGAGACTCCCCGCGGCCACCCTGATCGTGCCCTGCACCCTCGGCCTGGGCAGTAACGGGGAGGGGCAGCTCCGCGGGCACCGGGGAGGCTGTGGGCGACTCCCGGGCGAGCAGCGTCCTGCGCCCTGGCGGTGGCTGTGCCTGCTAACTCCGTACTCTCGGCGTTACGTAGGGACTGTGCCACGTGGTACTGCATTTAACCCTCACACCATGGAATAAGGGGTACCCCACATTCTAGATGAAGAAACTGGGGGTCAGAGAGATTAGGTAACTGAGCCAATGCTGCACAGCTGGTGAGCCCCAGCAGCGGACAGTCAGTCCGTCTCCAACCGTCAGACTCTAGTCGCCTCTGCCTAGTGATTGAACAGAAGAGGTAAGCAGCCTCTCTCTGCCCTACACTGTCCCAGGCACCCCACCCCCAACTCAAACCCAGCAAGACCCCCACCTTCTTGATAACAAGCAAGATAAACAGGTAAAATGCCGGGATAGTATCAGACTGGAGCTGGCAGAAAGTGGGGCGGGGTTCCAGCCTCTAGGAGGGTGTGCCCTCCTGTGCCATGTGCCCCGGCTGGCGGGTCCTGGGACTGCCGGCAGAGCTTGCCAAGAACCTCACCGGTGGGTGGGGAGAGGGAGGAATGGGAAAGCAGAATTTTGAGCTGGGGAAGACCATGGCCCCTTTGCAGTCTCTTGTCCTGAGAAACACAACTGAAGGGTATGTGGCTTCTGTACCTAGACCCCAGGCTGGCCACTGTGTAGAAACAGCAAGTTCCAGGATTTCAAGCCATAGAGAACTTAGAGATCATGAACTTCAACCCCTTCATTAGTGCTTCAGTATCCACCAGACCCTGCTTCCAATTACCAGCTCTGCTTGAATACCCCCAATGATGGCGGACTCACTCTCTATCACAGCAGTCCATTCCATGGTCCCACCCCTGGAATATGCCAAAGGAATACGAGAAAGCTCTCTTCAGGTCGGACAAAAATCCTCCTACCTGTGGTGTCTATTGACCCTGGTCCTGTCATCCTGGGCAGCAAACGACACGTCAGGTTTAACTCTTACACTCAGTTGCTTCTGGAGAATGTTAATAGAGAGACTATGTCCCCTTTTAGCCTAATCTTTTCAGGTCCTATGCCTTTTCGGACTTGACATCCCAGATCAGACACAATCCTGCCTCCTCCCTGGGAGAAAGTCATTGGGTCTCTGCCCCATCTTCACATTTGCTGAACACCAGGGCGGCCTGGAAGCAGAGACCTGCTCTCACCTCCTTCCTTTTGGACCCTTGCCACTACTGATGGTGCCAAAGACACATGTACTTCTTGACATCATTTCATACTGTGAATTCCTCTGAAGCTCTAAGATTTCCAAGCCAAGCCCCACCCCCCCTTCTGGTTTTGACTCTTTCTAAGAATTCAGTTACTTGTCTGTTTCCTCATCCAAAATGAGGGGCTGAGAGTGAGGGGGAGGTGTAGTGAATAAGAGTGCGGACTCCGAAATCAGCTGCTCAGGGCCTGTGTGCAAGTCACCAACGTCTCTGAGCTTGATTTTCCCATCAAAACTGGGGAGGACTCACAAGGATTCATGGGATGGGCTGAGGGACAGAGTGCTGCTGCATAGGCCTGGCACACTGTGAGTGTGTGGCGCGTGCTAGCTACTGTGGTTACTACCTACGCTTCTGGGGAGACTCATAGGGTCTGTGGGAAAGGTTCTGAAGATGCAAAAGACTTAGAAGGGTGCAAGGTGCCAGCTACAAGTTCAAGATGGAGGGAGGTTGTAGGAAATAGTCGTGCAGCCAAGGCGGGACGCAGCCTGTGTCCCGCTGGACACTGCCTTCTCCACTCCTCCCCAGCGGGCAGCTCACCCCAGCCAGCTGGCCCACTTTTGCTTTGGTTCATTCTACAAGTGCGTGGTGGGGAAGAAACTTAGGAAAAAGTGTGACCTGCCCACTCTCCTGCCCACCGCAGACAGAGCTAGAGCTGGAACCCTGCACTGCAGGCTGGCCACAGTCCGACCCCACTCTCTTCTCCCAAGACAGTCCTCATGGACACTGGCTCCCCCTTCCCACCTCCTGCTGTGGACACCAGCATCCTGTCTCCCTCTCCACCAGCTGGTCACCTCCTTGCCACTCCACGTGGTCTCACCCTTCGCGTCAGAATGCCCCTCCCTTTACTATGCCCTCAGCCCTTCCAACATCCCACCTTCATCGTCTGCGTGCATTCCCCATAGACGTTCCCCCCTGGAGGTACCCTGTTCAGAGCCCTGTCGGTGCTGAGTCAGGTGCAGCGGACAGTCAGCACACACTGGCTGGGAGACGTTTAGGGTTCTGTTGCCAACCTCGTTCTCTGATGGAATCGACCCATTAAGTATTGGGGGCTGAACTGAACAATGTGGAGTGTGGAGTGTGGGGGCAAGTTCTGTGAGACGGCCCTGCAGGTGCCCAGAGCCTGTTTCTTTAGTCTCTTCCTTGCTAGTTTATCCTCACCATTCGCTGGTGGCCATGGCTGAGGTGGCAGATGCTGTCCTTGGGGACTGACAGCAATCCTGTAATTCAGTCCCACCATGGACTCAGCTAAGGACCCACCATTTCCCTAAGTAGAAGGAAAGATGGGTCTGTACAGTTGGGTAGGTTGTACACTGCACAAGGGCACCCAGCCCCACTCTGCATCCTTGGCTTACTGGGGCTGTGAACACCCAGGGGGCCACCTATATGCCCAAAGGTACCCAAAGCACACATGGCGGTGCCACTTTACATGTGTGTGCTGTGCATGGATCATTGTCCCTGCTCCTGAAGACACACACAACCCTGTCATGCGTGTACACTGGAAGCTCCTCCTCCAGAGGTCCCAAAAGTCACAGAGTCTGTCATTTTTGACCTAAGACTACCCTCCTCCCTCGTCCAGAGCTGTCAAGCACCCAGATCCCATCAAAATTTTTCTGGGGCTGCATCACTCTTGGAGATTCCCCCTTGGCCTGGGTACACCACGACAACTTCAGGGAGGGGTAGGAAGCAAGGCGGCAGGCCAGGCGGAGACCCGTCCCAGGGGTGCTGGGGACTTGGGGCCTGGCTGAGGTTAGCACTATGAGTTCCTGCCTGCAGATGGTCTTCAAAGCCTGTGGGCCCCGCCCCCAGGCTCAGCAGCCTGCGGTTACTGGTCCTGACTCCCAGCGACCAGAACGTGAGATCACTGACTACATTGGCAGGAGTTTGGGGGCTGTGACCCCAGCGTCAAACTATAGGTTCCCTGCTCATTACTCATCCCCGCTCTTGTCGGGATTGAAGTGGTCTCTGAGAATTACATCCTTGTCTAAATAGAGCTGGCTTGGGGAAGGACAGTTCCAAATATAAGCTCCATTTATGACCATGGTAGGAAGAGCCTGAAGATGGAGAAGGCAGGACTTGTCTGGGAGACTCTGGAGTCTTACCTGCTGCATCCTGACCTGGTCATCCCAGGGCCCTTCTCCACCCCGTCTTCCCTGTCACCAAGCGCTTGAAGCAAGAGGGGACCCACCACCAGCCACTGAGGAGCTGGTGGCACAGTTTTTCTCTCCCCCAAAGAGGCACCCCACATCCACAGCTCTTGCCCCTCCCAGGTTGGGGTGGGCGAGCCCCTTGAGTGAAAAACACATGAGACTGGGGGAGCCTCAAGAGTCCCGGGTCAGTCCCACTCAGCCGTAGGGGCCAATAGGCCTGAACCAAGCAGTGATCCCTGGGGGCCTCGGTTGTGTTACAGAGAAGGCCAGGTGGGCCTGCTTTCAAGATACAATATGCAGCCACCTGTCCGGGGCTTGGCCACCCCACCTGGTGGGCCCCCAGAGGAGGTGGCCAGTGAAGGAGGGAGACTCAGTGCCCGTGAACAGGTGAGCAAGCGAGTGAATGGACAGGTGAGTGCCGGAGATGAGTGCACCGACGCACGTGAACAAAATGGGGAACTCGTGCATGGGACCGTGCCCAAAGAGCCTCCCTTCCATTCTCAGCCCTCCCGGCAGGCGGGCAGGCAGGAACCAGCGGCAGGCTAGGGGACGTTGTGTCCCCTGGCTGCCTGCTAACAGCCTCTGTCCTGACTCTGGGCTGCTTTGCAGGGTCAGTGTCCCAGCCAGCGGCCAAACAGAATCCACATTCATGAACGGCCACTGAGTCTTTCCAACGGCCTGGGCACGGCCTCCGCCTGCCTGCAGAATGTGACCGTCGCATTTTCCGCATTCCACCAGGCTGCTGGGCCAAGGTGGCCATGTGTAAACAGGGCCTGCTCCTCCGAGTCCTCCTGTGGTGAGCCAGGCAGGGCCTTCTGGGATGCTGTGGAACGGGGCTTCTCTGGGTTCCTGGCAGGGGTGGTGGCTGATGCAGCAGGGCCAGGGCCTGGTCAGTGTAGAGTTACCAAGGCCACGGCTGGATGAGGCAGGGGGGCCAAGAGCAGTTCCTGGTACTGGAGGTGAAGGCTGTGGTGCTGGGTGCTAGTGGGTGTCTCTGTCCCACCTCAGCCTGGCACAGCAGGAGCCTCTTGGTTTTCTGTATAACAGCATACAGTTCACTCCTTTAAAGTGAACAGCTCTGTGGTTTTCGGTATATGCACAAGGTTGTGCAACCATCACCACCATCTAGGTCTAGAACATTCTCATCATCCCAGAAAGCAACTCCATACCCATTAGCAGTCACTCCCTACTCCCCCACCCCCCAACCCCTGGTGACCGCTAAGCCAACTTTCTGTCTGTGGATTTACCTTTTCGGGACATTTCATATAACTGAAACCACAAGCATCTTTCCTTCTGTGACTACCTTTCTTCAGCTGTCATGACGATTTCAAGGCTCATCCATGTGGCAGCCTGTACTGGGGCTTCATTCCTTTTTAAGGCTGAATAGTATTCCAGTGTGTGGATGGACCACAATTTGCTCATCCGTTCACACATTAGTGGACATTTGAGTTGGACGATCATGCGTAACGCCACAGTGAACGTTGTGTGCAGGTTTTTGTGTGGACATCTGTTTTTATTTCTCCTGGGTGGGTTTGTGGAATCACATGGTCACCCTACGCTTCTGAGTTGCTGCCGGTGGACTGTTCCCACAGTGGCTGCACCACTTCCCATTCCTACCAGCGTGTGAGGGGTAGGGGGTCTCTTCACCCTGTTTCTATGGGTGGGAGGCAGAGGCACTGGCTAAGGGCTACACAGCAAAAGTGGAGCCTGGGACTCACCCTCTGCCTGGGAGCCCGAGTTTTTACCATACAGATGGGGAAACCGAGGCAGAGTCGCAGTCACTGCCATAGGCCATGTCGTTATAGGATGGCCCTGTCCCGCAGGGGGCTCTGTCCTCTGGCCTGCACCCCTCCCTGAGGTTTCTGAGGAACTAGCACCAGCCCTGTGCTCTCGCCATGCCTGTTACCTGCTGTCTTCCCCTGAAGGGAAGGCCAAGCCCCCCCAGGCAGGACCCAGCTATACTGCCGGGCATTTACACTGCTCGTCTTTCTCCCAGCCTTCCCAAAGGGATCCATGACCTTTTCCCTGGGTGACTGTGCACTGTGGCGAGGGAATAATAAGCATGTCGCTCAGGGACTCTGGCTCTGAACTGGTCCAACTAATCCCAAGAGATTCAGACACCACTTATCAAGGTCAGGAGCTTTAGCTCAGGTCTGACCCAGTGAGTGCTCGAACCCATCCTGTGGTTATTTCCAGTTCTGGAATGCATAATCGGAGTCGACATACCCAACAACTAGCAGAATCCACCCTTCTTACCCCAGAGAGGTTAAGACACTTGACGAAAATCCACACAGTAGGGAATGGTTAGAGGGGTCAGGAGGACTCTGGCCAAGCGGCCTTGGCCAGAGGCCCACCCCTGCCACACACCTTCCCCAACTTCAGCAGGCAGGTGTGCTCTGCCCAGGGCACTCCCAAGCTGGCTCCTGCCGAGAAGCACCTCAGTTTGATACACCACATGGGAGAGAGGTGCTGGGGCTCAGTTTCCCCCCGGACAGGTTGACTTCCTTAGCCATAACCTACACTTGGAGAAGACAGTGGTCTCCCCAGGACAGCCACAGCACTGGCACCGCCAGGCGGTGAAAAATCCTCTGTGCTTCATGCACACACCTCGTAGTCACTTGTGGAGGTTCCACCCAGGGGCCAGGCTGTGCTCCCGGCGTCAGGGCTACTGTGAACCCACCAACCCCTCCTCCACGGCAGGAGCTCACAGTCTGGCTGGGGGCAGCCAGGGAGCGAGGGCAGGCGGCGCTTTCTTCTTATGTAGCAACTGTAGGAAACGCACAAAAACTCACACAGATGTTCACAGGAGGGGCATCTGGGCAGGATCAGCCGAGGCCAGCCAGGTGAGACCGGGAGATGACATGGGTGTTCCAAGTAGGGACAGCATGTCCAAGGCGCTGGTCCTAGAACAGAACACAGGACCAAGGAAGGCCAGGAGGTGCCGCAGGCCCAGCAGCCCCTTCTTTTGGGAAAAGGAGCGAGATGGAGCAACCTATATTTATCATACAGCTGAGAACTGGAGCCAGGATTCAAACCCACCCCAGTTCTTACTGCAGCCTCCCTTGCCCCAGGGGCTTGGGCAGGGAGCAGCTGAGGGGAGGATTATGTTCTTATGGGGCCCTTGGTCAGGATCTGCCAGGGGCAGTGGGATCCCCACTTCTCAAGGTAGTCGCCACCCCCCCCACTCAACCATCCAAGGCTGGTCTGGACCATGATGGGAAGGTGGGCACTTGGCAGGTGGCAGAGCCCCTAGGAGTGTGGGGTCCCCTCACTCAGGAAGGGAGGCTGCTGTTGTCATTTTACAGGTGAGGAAACTGAGGCACCGAGAGGAGCAGAGGCTGGCCCTGCCATCAGGAACCCAAAGGTGGATTTGGGCATGGCCGAGGGGCAGGTCAGGCATTGAGTGAGTGTTCGTCTGGCCCACCTCCCAGCCAGCAAGAATCCACTTAAAGGGCCAGGGCTGCTGCTGTCCATGGCCTGTCTTCTATGAGGGTCTGTCTTCAGGATTGAGAAAGCCAGAGACCAAAACCTTCTCTTGTTCCACTGTTTGGCCAAGTGTAGCCATCAGAGCAGGGCTGCGTATGAGTGTGTGAGTGTACCTGCATGCATGAATGTGTGGGGATGTGTGTGCACATCTGTGAGTACAGGCATGTATTCGTGTGCTCGTGTGTGTAGTGAGGGTGCTCCCACACGTGTGAGTACATGGGTGTGCCTGTGCATTGATGTGTGGGTGCACATGCAAGTGTTTGCACATGTCATATAGGCGTGTGTGCACACGTGCGTGCACGTGTCATTGTACCTATGAATATCTGCAATGATGTAATGTAATAGATAATGCAAGCCATAAACGCAAGGTGCACCAGTAATTTTTAATGTTCTAATAACTACATTTAAAAGCATAAAAAGAAAAAGACAAAATTAATTTTATTTAATATGGCATATTCAAAATATTATCATTCCAACATATAATCAATATAAAATCAGTAAGTATTTAGATTCTCAAGGTCCGGTGTGCATTTTACCCTTAATGCGAGTCTAAGTGACCAGCCATGTGCAAGCCCTCGTGGCTGCCATGCACTGTTGGCTTCCAGGTGCCCCTGAGCTGTGGAATCCCTGATCCCACCCCTAGCATAGTCCCCCAGCCTTGGCCAGGCCTGCTTCGCCTTTATCGCTCTTCCTCCAGGAAGCCTCTCCAGGCTTCTCTTCCTTCTCCGGGTCTTGGTTTCTTAAATTGGGGTCTGTGACCCCAGATGATACTCCCTTCGAGGCAGTTAAACTGTGGTCTCCCGCCTCACCCAGGTCTGCTGAATCGAAACCGCTGTGAGAGGGCCTAGGATCCACATCCTAACGAGCTCCCCTGGCAGTGTTGCCCACATGAAAGTTCCAGACCCTCTCAAGCCTGTTCCGTTTGATCCTTAGATGCCATGTTCTAGGCACACTGGACAGAAGCTGTCCACTTGCTTGATCGCCACCATACCACTGCATGTCCTCTTTTTTTCTTTCCTTGGGGGTTTTTGAAAAACTTCTTTGTGTCCTTCAAAACCCACCTCCAACATTGCCCTGGCTTTCCTCCAGAAGGCTTCCCTCCCCAGGCAGCATGAATATCTTCCCCTCCATTGCTCTTTCTTAACGCCACCCCCTGCGCGATGGTCCGTGTCCCCAGTCCCTGGAGTCCTGGAACCTAGCGAGGGTGGAGACTGCCACCTCCTCTCTGAGCTCCTGGCCCCCGGCCAGGCCCCTGCGCAGGAGCAGCCCCGGAGCGTGGGTGTGGAATAAATCCGGGCCTGCGTGGGCAGAACGGTCTCTCTGCAATCTCAGTAAACATCTGGCCACAGGGCCTGGCAGGAAGCTGACCTCGAGGGTACCACTCGGCTGGCAGCCGTGTTCCATCTATAAATACATCCTAAACGCCGACCAGCCCACATGCATTCCTGCTCCACGCCCGCCCGGAGCACCCTCCCAGCGGAAGAAAGGCAGCCGGCGGCCCTCGCGCCTGGCCACGGGCGGTCCCCCCCGGCGAGTGGGCGCGTGCCCACTGCAGGGTCAGCTCAGGGCCTGCCGAATCCGATTGTTATCTGAGTGCACTTGCCGGCCTGCTCAGCACCCAGTCTGCATTTAGCTCTGGGAAAGGCTCCCTGTACCGGCAGCGTGCTTTTCTTGGATGTCTAGGCTGTATTTATGCCCGGCTGGTGCCTAGGAAATAATTAAAGTCTCAGAGGCTCCAGAGGGCTGGTAGGTACCATGGACCACGGACTATGCTAGGACCTGGTCCAGTTTGTTTTGTGTTGATCCCACAGCACACCTCTGGGTAGATGATACTATCAGATGTAATTCCCATTTGAGTCTCTGAGGTTGCACACCCAGCGAGGAGAAGGGGCTGAGTCCAGATGTGTGAATCTAAATCTGTTTCCTTCACCTGCGGTGCCCCCAGTACATCAGTCCTTCCATGTGGCCCCAATCAGTCAAGAGTGTCCGCTGCGTTCATGCCTCCCCTCTGTACCCCTGTCCCTGAAGGTCACAACCCGGGGCCATCCCAAGTGAACAAACTTCAGAGCCTCTATGCAAGCTAATCATCTTACTGAAGGCCCTCCACCCATGCACTCACCCTTACTAGGGGTTTAGAGTTGGGCTGGGGCTTGCATGAAGCAGGTATCCATAGGGATACCCGCCGTCCATTCATTCATTTCCAGTTCGCATAGCCCCACTCTGTGTCCTTGTTCTTTGTAACCCCACTTTTAGCTTGGCTATCAAGCTGTATTTTACATGTCCTTGTGCTTCGGGTCTTTTGAGTACAAGTGACAAACGCAGAACTTCTACAAATCCAAAGGGGTATTTATTGGCTTTGGGGACTGAAAAGTCCATGGACTGTCAGGCAGAGATTGATCCAGATTCTCAGAAAACACCTCAGAAGTCGACCCCTCTCCGTCTCTTGGTTCTGCCTTCTGCCTCGTTGGCCTCTCTATCAGGAAACCCTGCTAAAGAGTGGCAAAGAAGGCCCAGCAGCTCAGGCCTCTGTCCTACCCACCAGCCCGGCAAAAGTTCCCAGGGAAACCCCTTGTTAATAGATCTAAGTGCATTGCTCACTCAGTCTCCATGGCCCAGGCACACGGTGCCCTGGGGCAGGGCTGGGTCATGAGCCCACCTCTGGGACCTGGTGGTGAGATCAGATAGATAGGTTCTCCTCTGTACGACTTCTTCCGAACATTGGAACCAAGGTTTCAGTGCCATGCAAGTTGGAAACCCCCAGTCTAAGACAACCTCAGTCCCCTTCTGTCCTATCCACGCTGGCATCTGGAAGTCTGAAGTGACAGTCAAGAGAAGAGCCTGGTCCTCGCTCCCCAGCCTGTCTCTGGGGCGCAGGCCCCTGGTGTTAAGACAGCCAGACCCTTGACAGGTCAGAGGCACCTCTGTCCCTGCTCAGAGCCATGCATGGGAGATGGAGTCATGCCCATCAGCCTGGCAGGGTGAGGCCTTAGCCCACTGGACAAAGCCAGGACAGAGAAAACAAAACAAAAGCCTCAGAAAGCATATTCTGTCAGCAAATAAAAAAAATGCCAGAGGAAGCAGTTCCTCTCCTCCCCGGGACCGAGGTTTGGATCCTTGCTTCCCTGCCGTGTAGTCAGAAGGCGCCCTCTGTGGTGTCCGGCTCCTCGCAGTGACCAGTGAGGGGAACCGGGTCCTCCCAACCCCACTTTTCACCACTGG
This sequence comes from Cynopterus sphinx, assembly GCA_030015415.1. Taxonomy (NCBI): domain Eukaryota; kingdom Metazoa; phylum Chordata; class Mammalia; order Chiroptera; family Pteropodidae; genus Cynopterus; species Cynopterus sphinx. Next base: position 28,657,852 of record CM057386.1, read on the forward strand.
TCTCTCTGTTCAGGACCCTGGTGCAAAGACATGGCGACTCCCGGAGGAGGTCGGGGTGACCAGCGCCCCGACAACAGATGTGACTTATGCAGATGAATGTGGCTTTGGGTCATTTGCAGCAGCGGGAGCATCTGGGGTGGGATTTGTGACCAGACAGTCAGATCAGGTCCAAGTCACTTCCCAGCAGGATAACAGTCGTTCTCACTGGTCCAAGGACAGAAGGATGATGAAGTTACAACAACGGCAGTCATTTGTCAGCCCTTACTGCGCTGAGAGCTTGACCTGCACCCCCACACCTAACCCCGCAACACTCCCGGAAAGTCTGTTTTATCCCCATTTAACAGATAAGAAAACTAAAGCCAAGAGACGTTGAATACTGCACAGCCATTTGTTGCTGTGTGACAAACAGCCCAGACCTGCGGGGTTCAGATGACGGTGGGTTATCATTTTTCATGATTCGGCAGGTTGGCAGTAGTGCTTCTGCTGCTCCTGCCCGGGCCACTTGGGGTGGCCAGCTGGTCCCAGCTGGCTCTGCTCATGTAGCTGGTAGTTGGTGGTTTGGGCGGAGGCCAGCTGGGTCATTTTGAGAGCACCCCAGCCAGGCAGTCCTTTCTCTTAGATGTCCCCTCCCCAGGACTCTGCCCAGTGCAGGGCCGACGGCCATCTAAGGAGGAAGGCCAGGCTGTGCCTATGGGCCAGCAGAAGCACCAGGACTCCCAGGGCAGGGCACCCAGGAGGCGGGGGCCACACTCCAGGTCCCTGGTTGGCCTTAGGGTGACACAAACACAGTGGGCCTCTGTCTGTATGACCCCAGACAAGACTCCACACCTCTCTGGACCTCAGTTCCTCAGTGAAGAGGTGAGAACTTCATCCTTGTGCCTCATGGATTAGCATGAGAATCAGCCCAGGTGATGGAGGTAATAGTTGGAGTGAAGGGAAATGGAGGGTCAATGTGAGCTGCTCATCATCCACATCTGTCCGCAAGCCACCACTGCGGAGTACGGAGCCATCACCACCCACGGTGGGAGGGGAAGGAGGCACAAGTGGAAGAGCCTGACCTCTAGGGTCGAGCTCCCAAGTCCAGATTCTGCCCAGCCTGCATTATGATTCTGGACCTCAGCTCGTGACCCCACTCAGCAAGGGAGCTAAGCAGATCTAACCTCAGGAACTGAGGCCAGCACCCCAGCTTCCTCCTGGGACTGGCAGCTCAAAGCCTCTTCTGCAAAATCAGCCAGGAGAGATGACAGCACCGTTTTCCAAACAGGGAAACTGAGGCCCACCTGCTGGCAGAGGGGCCCACGCTCAGGCCTTTCAAGGCGGCTTCTGCTGCTCGCAGATGCGTTTCCGCTTGGCCTGGTGAGGCAGGAAGGAACACAGTCCTGCCGCGGCTGAGGCTCTCGGAAGCACTTTGTTTATGCCTCTTTCCAGCCTCCCAGCCTGGCGGCCTCCTCGACCCAGGACCGGCCTCTCCACATCAGTTCTCCTTTCAGCTGTGAAAACAGCAGCAGCAAAGGGAGGCCTCAGGGCTGGCTCAGCCGTGGGTCAACTAGTGGCTGCACCGCAGGGACCCCAGTCAGAAACTAAGGGTGAGCAGGGTCTCTGCCCCAGCTCCGTCTGTGCTTCTTGGCGTCTCGGTGGGCAGGCAGAGTCGGCCCTGCTCTCGGGGCAAGTGCTGGTGTCTTCAAGGACCCCAGCACAGCGGTTACTGAGGCAACTCAGAGAAGGAGCCTACGACAGCAGGCCACTGTCTCCCTCTGGGGGTGGAGGCGCATCCACCTAGAGGGAAGGACGGCCACAGCCCAGGCCATAACTGGCTCCCCCACCCTAGACCCTTGCCAGTTCTTTGGCCCATGAGGTCCTGGGACCCTTCATAGGCTCAAGCAAAAAGGGAAACACAGTTCCTGATGGCTGTATAAGGTCTCTCCTTCCCCAACAGGACCCCAGAACTGATCAGGCATGAGCCCAGGGGAGGTGGGGAACTTTTCTCCTCTCTCAGTTTTAGGATAGAGCTATCAGTAGCCAGAGCTATGGTACTTGTGCCCTCCAGCTCCAGTCATATCAGATCCATCCTCGGGGTAGGGGTTGGGGGTCACATGGTGAGGCAGTTGCTTCCTCCAAGATGTTGCAGCATCCTCAGACCCTGCAGTAAGCTGAAGGCTGAGGTATTGCACCCAGGGCCCCAGGATTCAAATTCTAGTCCTGGAGATGGATGGATGGATGGATGGATGGATGGATGGATGGATGGATGGATGGATGGACGGACAGACGATTGGTTAGTTGGTTGGTTGGTTGGTTGGTTGGTTGGTTGGTTGGTTTGACAGGTAGATGAATGAGCATATGGTGGATGGGTGGGTGGATAATGGATAGAAGAATGACTAGATTTTCCAGGCATTGTGCCAAGCAGCAGACACAAGAGTGAACCTGTCAAACTAGGCTCTGTCCTCCAGGAGCTACCCATCCAACACAGAAAGTGAATAAGTAGATCAGGGACTCACAGTACCATGAGCAGACACTACACTACAGCGACAATAAACTCATAGGAACACAATCTGAGGGGAGGGGTGAGGAGAAGATAGTCTGAGGATGCTGGAGTGGGAAGAGGATGCTATCTGGGCATGTCATGTCCCAGGTGGGCATTTGGCATCCCAATGGAGCCCCCAGTCTCCCCTCTGTAGACAGGGACTTGCCCTGGCCCCTAGTCACAGCTCTGATTCCTCTACAATCAGCCTGGGTCTATACCTGCACCCCAGACCTCTATTACCTGCTTTCTCTGAGCCGTCGCGGGATGCTGGCTGGCTCTGCCAGTAGTTGGGGGCCAAGCTACTGCTGTCACAGTCAAGCATCATTCTCCTGTCCCTGGGGCCTCTTTGTCCAAATGGGTTCACCTCCCACTCACTTCCCCAACCCAGTATTTTCCTGGTGGAAAACAAGCTGGGCAGGGTGGCCAGGAGCTAGCACACGGCCAGCTTCGTTTTCTGGCGTCTGCTGATTCTCTCATCTGACCCACCCTCAGGGAACAGAAAGACCCCATAAAAAGGCCAGCTCTCCCTAGGGAGATAAAACTATAAATGCAACACCCAGCCGCACATACCAGAGTTCAAATATGTGGGAAATACATATAGATAGGATGCTTTCAACTTTTACAAGGTCCAGACCTTTAGGAGTGGGGGATGGGGAGCTGGATGGAATGAGGAGCCTGTGAGCTGTCATCTAAGGCAGAGTCCTGGGGAGGGTGGGGTTGGGGTCACGTGTGGGTGGTGGTGCAGCCTCCCACCCCACCCCAGAGCGAGGGCCAAGCCCGTGTGATTTCTCCCCATTTCCTTATGGTGTGAATCTCTCCCTGCTGATTTTGTCTCCTCGGTCAGTATCTCTCTCCATTTTACAATTTTGTAAATTTATAATGAGTGATTTTCCTCCCGGAAGTGTCCAGTTTGGATAAAACATTCTGCAATCTGCCTAGAGGCCAAGAAGGAGCCCCCCACTGCCCACACCTTTTGAGGCCACGCTGAGAGACCCCCTCTCTAGAAATCCTTCCTTCCAGAACTGACAGTGCATGTGGAGCCTGTATGCCATCCAGGAGCCCAGACGCCCTTGCAATTCTGGAATCCTCAGAAAAGCAGCTTGAATTTTTGTGGTGATAGCTGTATTATAGAATAACTGTTCCTACATTTTTATAGTGAAATTTTTAAAGCATACATAAAAGTAGCAGTAAAGGCATCCAAACTCATGCCCCGTCACCTGCCTGCAAGGGATACTAACACCTGGTAATCTGCCTCCATCTGTCTCATCCCCACACTTACTTTTGCTGCATGTTTTAAAGCAAATCCCAGATGCCACATAATTTTACCTATAAGGACTTGAAGAAAAGCAGGGGCCCTTCAGAGGCATGACAAACTGGCGCTCAGCAGTGCGGGGTGTTTCGAGTAGTGTATTAATGCGTTACCAGTGAGAATGAGTTGTTTCCCTCTTTTGTAGAAACTAGAATGAATTTGAGGTTGTCCTGCCACCATATTCCTTTGCAGTCACATTCCCCTGGGCCCTCTTGGTAGGGCAAGGAAGGGACAGGCCCCAGGAAGTTGTGGGTCTCCAGGAATGTGGACATCTGTGCAGGTTCTCATGGAGAGACCAGGAGGCCGTAGAGAAATTTGGAAGCCTCTTGTGCAGGACTGTTTCTTTGAGGCCCAAGGCAGGCATGCAACGTACACTAGTTCACGAACGATGCACTCTCTGGAGGCTCATCCCATTTGAGCTGTCAGGGTAGGGAGAGGGGAGCTGCAGGAAGGATGCACAGACCACTGGGAGAGGCAAGTTCCAGTGGCTATGTGAGGAGAAAAATGACGAGCAGGTCACAGGGTATGTCCAGCCCTTCAGGACAGCCAGAGGCCAACCCAGGATGAAGCCAGTGTCCAGAGGGGTCACCTGTGTGCCCCATGTGAGGTTGTGTTTGGTCAGGACAGTTTTCAGTCACAGGAGAACAGAATTCAACTCAAAATAGGGTAAGCAAAAATGAGAGTCTATTGGCTCCTGTAACTGAGCTATATAGGGCATGCTGCAGGCATAGCTGGATCCAGGTATTCAAATAGTGGCATCAGAATCTAGTCCAATAGAACAGGGCAAAGTCGGCCTTGCCAGAACCACATGGACGGAGGGGAGGGGAGTGTGTTTCCCCAGAAGAAACTCGAGGTGCTATTGCCAAGAACAAGAGGATGGGTGCTGGGCAGGCAAGAAACAGATTTCCATGCAAAGGAAACAGTTGCAAGGATGTTTCACAGGTAAAATTGGGCAGGAAGATTCGAATCCTGAACCCGGAGCTGCAACCACATGCAGCATAGGATTGCAAACTGACAGAAGCATTCAGACTGGGCCATGACACCACCAGGAAACAGTTGGGTGGGGCCGCGTAGCTGCTGCCCCCTTAAATGCAGCATGAATCTCCCGTTGGGCTCAGTCCCCAGCTCTCCTTATTGCCCACCCCCAGCTCCTCTGCATCAATGTGTTCTCACCCAGCCCTTTGGGCATTTGTAGCTGCACCTTAGAGCCTGGAGGGGACTGTGGCTGAGAGAAGCTGAGAGAGGGTAGGCACTGGTCCCCATCGAGATAGCACGAATAAGGCTTTGCTAAACGTAGTTGGAGCAGAGCAGAGGGTATAATGGGCCCTGCAGGCCCCATGGTTGCTCAGAGGCCCCCAGAAAATGCAGATAAGATTTGGAGTCAAGGCCAGACCGTCCCAGCCACCCTGATGAGGCCACAATGTCCCTCCTGGTTATCACCCACCCATTCAAGCCCTGCCGTGCCCACCCTGCAGCCCGGGCCAGTAACACTCTCCAGCCCTACAGCTCTTGGCCCCAGAAGCAGAAAAGCCCCTACAGTTTAGCAACTCAAGATGGTTTCTGCATTCTCCTGCCCACCCCCCAAAACACACACATTGGAGTGTCCGGCAGTCGGCAAGCACGAATGTGGCTGAACTGCTTTGGGGGGACTTTGAAGGAAATTAGTTACGACCAGTGAGATGTGAAAAAGCTGGAAGGTGGCAGAGGCCAGGGGCAACTTTACTTGGGAGCAACTGGATCCTAGAGGTGGGACCAGGCAGGGAACTGCCCTTCCGTGGTGCCCAGAGCTGAGTCCAGGAATAAGGCAAGTGGGCAGAAGTGTGGGTGTGATGTGGAAGCAGTAGGGTGGGGGCCTGGCAAGTCCGTGGCTCTGGCTCCAGAGCGGTCCTTTCTCTCCCTGACCTCAGTTTACTCACCTAGTAGAGGGTGCCCTGCAGAGCCCCGCCGTGGGCCGTCCCTGCCCATGCACCCCCAGAGGGAGCTCCTTGCAGGCCAGGGCACCAACATCTGGGCGCTGCATGGGAGAGAGAAGTTCTGCAGAAGATCTCCTTCTTGGACGCTTCATTATAAAAGTAATTCCTGCCTCATGTCAGAACCTCAGATCGGCATGTTTGAAAAGTGAGAAGGCCAGCCCCCGCCCCTCCAGGCCCCGTCCGAAAACCTGCAGGGTCCTCCCCACATGCTCATAGACGGCTCTGTTTGCTTTTTGCAGAGCCATCCCACCTCAGCTGTGGGCATCTCAGCTGCTCTGTCGGCATAATACGGGATGGGCCCACTTCCTCTCCGTGACAGTTCCACAGTGGCCTAGGGACTGTCCCATGGTTAGCAAACTAATCCTATTGATGGTATTTCAGGTTGCCAAATTGCTTTTATTTCCTACAATTTTTTTCTTAAAAATTAGCATAAATATGTTATTTTAGAGAAAACAAAAAGACAAACAGGATGTGTCTGCAGTGTTGAGAGTGGCATCTGTTACTCGGCCCCTCCCGGTGCCCAAGGCTAACCCTTTGAAGCAGTTCTGTGCATTTGCTCTCCAGCCTCTGCGACTCCAGTGGGGACCCAGCTGAGCCAGGGAGCCCGAACGCAGGTGGCCTAGAGCAGGTGGAGCAGCTTGGAGCTCCAAGGGGCTTGGGCAGGCCGGGTCACCCAGGGCAGAAGCGGCTGGCCCAGTTACTGGGGGCCTGTCCTAGCTCTATCCCCACTCACATCTGATCCATGCAGTAGCCACGTCTTGAGGAGGTGCAGGCCATGGCTTTCTGTAGACTTGGCTCTAGAGTAGGGTCACCCCCAGGCCATGGTCCCCCAGGTCAGGATCACTCCCAGGTCAGCATTACTCTCAGATGACGGTCACCCCAGGGCAAAGTTAATTCTAGGTCTGGATAACCAGAGGTCAGGGTTCCCCCGCCAGGTCAGGGTCACACAGGTCATAGTCACCCCCAAATTAAGGTTACCTCATGTCAGGGTCACCCCCAAATAGGATCACCCCCAGGGTTGCCCCTGGAGGGTCACCTGTCTGCAGAAGACTATGCACCGCCGTATTCTTCCCTACCCGGCACTCTCCCACTCAGGGGCCTCCCACAACCTGGGTCTCAAGTGGTCCCTCCTAGCAGGATGAGAAGCCACCAGCGGTTTGGGATGGCTGGACCACGGATGTGACAGGTCCCCACGACCGTGGCTCCCAGGGCCACCCCTCTTTGGGAAAGAGCCTGGGCTGAGTGAGTAGGGGATGCATCTCCATCCCTCCCCACCTCCAGGCTCCCGGCAGCTCGCAGACCTCAGCTGGGCAGCACCTTGGGTTGGGTCCTCTCCCTAAGGTGGGGAAAATGGAGGATGAGCCACGGCCGCCTCTCAGCACCCAGCCTCCTGCACGCACTCGCTGTGGGATGACTCACAGCCATGTGTCTTTCTGAGCCTGTGTCCTCACAGATTAAGACCAGGGAGGAATTCGCAGCCATTGAGCATTACTGTGCACCGGGAGCGCAGCACCTAATCTCACCACAATGTATGAGGTTGGGGTCAGCTAGAAGTTCCAAAATAACCGTCTGGCCCACGTGTGCTCCACTTTGGTCAGATAATGGGAGAGACCAGTCCGCTGTGCATTGTTCTCTTTTTGCCTTGATGGCCAGGAAGCTCAGAGCTCCATTTAGACCTCTTGTGAGGATTTTGGCTTTTGGTTTCTGTCTTAACCTCTTTGTGGTATAGGCATCATTGTCCCTAAGTCACATTTAGTGCTTTTGGGGAGCAGAAGTTCACATTTTAAAGAAACAAAGTTGGGAGGAGGGGAATGAATGCTTGAGAAATGAGAGCGAGAGAAGGGCTGTCGCCAGTGTGAGGAGAGGACCCTCGTAAGAAGCCAGGGCCAACAGACTCCGGGGGGCTCAGCATGGCTTTCCCAGCCACCCGCAAGTCCATCCGGCAAACACTGCCGAGCATGGACCGAATGGTTGTCAGTTAGCCCTTCCGGAATCTTCTCTCTCCTCTGTCTCTCACTTTCAAGCCCAGTGGTTGGCTCACATGGGTTTCGCACCTTCAACCCCCTCCATCATCCCCAAAGACCCTCACTGGCTCACGGCTGGCCCCTCTCTTTACTTCCACCTCAAACGCCAGAGCAAAGGGACTCCCTGTGCCTGGCGCCCCACATGCCATCAAAGATAAATGTGGTCGCAGTGCCTTTGTCGATCCCTGGCAAAATATCCTACTTTCTTCCTTTCTTCTTACTTTTTCTCCAACTGATGAAAGAAAAACACCCAGAGGGCCAAGAGAAGGAGGGGCTTTCTGCGGGGTCTCAGCCAGCGCCACCCTCTGAAGCCAGCAGAGCCAGGGTTTGTCTGGGGTGAATACTGGCCTCATTCAGGCTGCCCAGGTGGCCTCTGCACAGAGACAAGGGACTGAGCTGGGCCTTCGAGGACCGTGGCATGGGTCATGCAGCCGGAGACCCCCAGGAATTGGGGGCTCCTGCCCATGGAGGTTCCCCACAGGGTACTCTGCACTCAGGTCATCATACTGGGAAAGGAAATCCCTGACCTGACTGTGATTCAGTTTTCTCACCTGCAAAGTAGGGCAATGTCAGGGCCTCAGGGGACACCAAGGAGCCAGCCATGAAACAGCAAGACACAGCTCCATGCTTCCCTCTGAGACACGGGCAAACGTGACAAGAGCACAGAGAGGACATGACTACAGTGGACCTGAGGGTGCAGGCGCTGGAGAAAGTCAGAGTCTGGATTCTGTTGAAGGCAGAGCCGTCGGGAGTGCTGATGGATTAGATTAGATGTAGGGGCCGAGAGGAGAGGGGCAGGAGTGACAACAGGCATTTTAAACAGGGCAAGTTGGAGGAGAATGGACCATTCATGGAGAAGTGGACAGGTGGTCAAGGCCACGTTCACCCTGTAGGCCCTAGGGGAGGAGCCTTCCTGCCTCTTCTGGCTTGTGGGGGCTCTAGGTAGCCCTGAGCTTGTGACCACATCACTTCAGTCTCTGCCTCTGTTGTCACATGGCCTCTCCCTGTGTCTGTCTCTCGTAAGGCCACTCTAAACTAGAATGACCTCACCTGGACTTGTTACATCTGCAAAGACCCTATTTTCAGACAAAGTCACGTCCACAGGTTCTAGGGTTTAGGACTTGGACATAACTTTTGGGGGACACAGTTCAACCCACAACACTCCTTATCTCCTGCCCTGTACACTGCCTCCACAAAGACAGATCAGAGGGAGGAGGAGCTATAAAATATAAAACAGACTTGAAGGTGAATCACTCCCACTGAGACGCCTCCATTGAGACAACATTTAATCTGAGGTATCCAGACCAGATGCAGGCAAACGTGGGGAGGTCTAGGAGGAACGTTCCAGGCTGAGGGAATAGCAAGTACAAAGCCCCTGAGGTATGTGTGAGCTTTCTAGAAGGCCCGGGAGGCAGGGCCCCAGTGGTGCAGGGGCTTGTAGGCCAGGGTGGGACTTAATTCTAAGACCTCAAAGGCCTTTACATGGGAGATTCAGCCTCATTTGTGTCTGGAAAGATCCATCTGCTGCTGCAGGGAAAACGAGGTGCAGGGAGCCACCAGGAAAGCAGAAACGGAACATCACAGTCATCTGAGCAGGAGACGTCAGAGACCTGGGCCACAGAGAGCAGGGCACCAAAGGCGCAGCCGGACAGAGGCCAACCCAGGTCTTCCCGGGCCTGTGGCCTATTGGCTGTGTGCTGATGAGCAAGTGTCTCAACTCCTTGGAGCTCAGTTTCCTAATCTATGGAGTAAGGATGAGTCCCACACCTGAAGGTCTCCTTTTCATCACAAAGCTGTATGGGGCCTTAGTTTCATCCAGAGTCTTGGATTCTCTCTGCCTTCCAGTGTCCTAGGGACTTACCAAAACCTCGCTAGCACCCAACCCTCCCAGGGGAGGGACTCAGCCTGCTCAGGAAAGGGGCAAGGTCTGCATGCTTGTTGTGGGCAGTTGGGGTGACAGGGCAGCTGCCAGCCTCAGCCACCCTGGAGGAGAGCCCAAATACTTTGGGAAGGCAAGGGGAGCCACCACAGCCATGCCAGGCACACCTTGGGCTCCTATCTCCCTCACAGCCTTGCTCCTTTCTCCTCCTGGAACCCAGTTTAGCCTCAGGCCAGGGAGGTGCTGGGTGGGGAACTCAGCTTACCCTACCCTCCACACAGTTGGCGAGGCTCCCTACACCAGGACCACACCACTCAGCTTGCCCTCCTGTCTGCACAGCCCCCCACAAGGCCCCAACCTTGGACATGGCCTCCCCCAATCTTGCCTTCTCAGCACCCCCTCTGAAGCCCACTGTGTGACCTGGAGCACGTGACCTAACCTCTCTGAGCCTTGCTCCTTAAGTAGTCCACGAGGTTCTCTGCCAGTGAGGGATTTTCCACTCCAACAGGGGTTCTGGAAATCCTGAGACTTCTCCAGGGCCCAGGAGACCCATGTTTACATCCTGATTGCCCTAAACTGCGCCCACTGGGGTGTCAGCCTCCGAAGATAGGGTCTGTGTCTATCCCATCTATAGTCGTGTCCCAGCACCTGGCAGAGAGCCTGGCACACCAGAGGTACTTCAATGAATGAATGAATGAATGAATGAATGAATTACCAGAGGACCCCAGTGGGTGGGACGCCTGGAATGTGTACCACCTACAGAAAGGTCACACGAGACCAACCACAGGCTCAATCTGGCTCTGACAGCTTCAGCCCAGACAGTAGTTATTTTGTTTTATGTGAATTTGTTGCCAAATTTTAAAATGGAGAGATTTCACTTTAAAACCTGGATTTCTGGCTTTTCCTGAAAAATCAGAAATCCTGCCGCTGTGCTACATATCCTGGCAGCAACAGTTGGCGGGGCTCAGTGTAGCTGCCATCCAGCCTTTAGGCATGGGTCACAGTGCCACTCGTGCAACCATGAGCCAGCACCAGAGGCCAGTGGTGTGAACCCCCACCTCCCCGCTCCTTGAAGAAACACATGCTGATCCCAGCTTCGTCCAGCCTCGGTCCCTGGCACTGGGCACAAGGAGGCACATACAACTAATCAGAAGCTCCGTCCAGGGACAAATAATCAAATGTGGAGCGTCTAAGAGAGTGGGGTTGAATCCAGCAAGAAGAGGAATGGGGTGCAGGAGGCCTGGAAGGACAGGTGACAGGTGACACTAATGAAGACAGAGAGGGTGAGTGAGGCAGGAGACAGGGTTCTGTCACTGAGCAGCACAGACTCACCCTGTCCGTCCCCTGAACCTCTTCCTTCCCTTCCTCCACCCCCACCCCGAAAACCCATCTGTGGCTTTGGCAGTGGAGCCCTCGCCCCAGAGAAGGCCAGCGGGTGGACAGTTCCTCACATGTGGCACCAGGCAGAGCTGAGTGAATAAAGAGCCAGTAAATTGAAGACCCAGATGGGGTGGCGTTCAGGAAAGGCTGTCACGGGCTGTGAATCCTGGCGGCCCTTTTGTTATCCAGCACCGTGTGTTTGCTAACGTTTTGTGAAAGAGAAAGCACGGGTAGTGTGGGGGCCCTGCTCTCCCTTGGGAGAAGAGCCACCAGTCGATGACTGCGCTGTCTGCCTGAGGCCCCACTCCACGACTCGCTGGCTGTGTGTGTGTGTCCGTCCTGTCAGACCTCAGTTTCCCCTTCTGCACAGAGCTGGTGGGTGCTGTGATGGCAGGGACCTGAGGAGGGAGATCAACTGCCCGGGCCAGGAGGCCAGGGCAAGGAGGGTATCCTGCAGAGGCAGAGACAGCTTTCTGCAGGAATGGGCTCAGCGCTGGGCTGCCTCTGGCTGTGTGGCCTTGTCCTCAGTGTTCCCACCTGTAAACGAAGTGACAGTGGCTTGGGGTTGGTGAAACCCCCTACAGGCTGTGGGCGGAGGTGTCCCAGGACCCCCTCAGTGTCAGGGACGGGGGCTCCCTGAGGAATGGGCAGAGCTACAGGCTCCTCAGGCTGGTTCCCTACACTTTGTCACACCCCACCGCCACTCCTTGGGGCCTAGATCCTGTGAGTCGTGGATCCTGGAAGAGGAACGGGTCTCATCCCCGGGACTGGAACCCCCTGCCTGTGTCCAGACTGCCCCACCAGCCTCCTCTCCCCAGCCCTCACAGCTTTCACTACCCACCTGGGAGTGTGCCCCACACAGGAGCACCTACTGTATGTGCACCAAGAACTAGGGATGAATGTGAGCAAAGGTGGACACGGCCTGGACCAGCTGACAGCCTGGCAGGAGGCAGCACTCATTTTCTGCACGCGAAGAGCCAGGAATACCTGAGGCCTCTAGAGCCAAGACTGGAAAGCTGACAGCTTATGGGGAGAAGGCAGAAGCAGGTCAAAGGCCCATGTCAGTTAGGAACTGAAAGCCTTCGAGGACCGGGCACAGGGCCCGAGTGACGGAACAGGGCCCGAGTGAGGCTGCGGGGAGAAGCAGTGGGCCTGCAGTGGCTGGGGGCTAGGCCCCGGGGCCAGCCACCTCTGCCCTCCCTGCTATAGCCGCCTGCCCTCGGACAAACTGGGGATGTCCTGCGGGAGGGCAGCCTCCCTGCCTCTGAGATCTGGGGCTCCTCGCAGCCAGATTGCTGCAGCCAGAAGTCCACCCACCCACCACCACTCCGTCCTCCTGAGCTGGGTTACCTGCCCACAGGAAACGGTGCCCCCAGGAATACTTCTCAGGGGTGATCAGTCAGCTGGATTCAGCAGGCCCATGGAGGGCTTGGCCAGGCCCTAGGATCCCGGCTGCCCAGAGGCTGGCCTAAGTCACATGGCAAGAGGACAACAGGGCCAGCTGGCCCAGCACCCTGCGCAGCCTCGCACAGTAAACACTACGGACAGGTGGCCGCTCCGAGCTGCTGCTGAGGAGCTTCCTGTCCTGGGTGCTGCTTCTGGCTGTGTGACCTTGGAAGGGTCACTCCTCCTCTCAGAACTTCGGTTTCCATTTGAGCAATAGAGAGAACAGCAGAGCCACCTCATGGACCCAAGAGGATTAATGAGGCAAGAGAGCACCCAGGACATCTTCAACCCTCAGGACCGGAGCTCAGAGAAGGTCAGGGCCACTCGCTCCCACCTGCAGACCAAGGCCTCTGTCAAGGCCCACCCACTGCCAGGAGCCCCCGCCCCTCCTCAGACCTCCGCGGGGCCCCAACCCTGGCCCCAGCCAGGAGGGGAGCAGGGAAGTGACAATTACTGAGTGCCTGCTGCGTCCCAGCACCCTCACGTTTTCTCAGGCCCCCCCACATTCTCAGGTGTCCTCACCGGGGCATGTGCTGCAGGGGACAGGGCTGTTCCTATTTTATAGCTGAGCACACTGAGGGGAAGTCCCCTGTCCTGGGAACCGCACATCGACCCTACAGCCAGCCCTCCAGGGGGCTGCTGCCATGGAGGGTTTTCCACGCGGGGCTGTGGTAGGGCTCCTGGGAGTCCAGCCAGGGCCAGAGCAGGGCCCAGCGTAGGATGCTCCTGTGTGGGGATCGGAGCACTCAGGCTCCCTCTGCAGGACACAGACTCAAGATTGCCCCCAGGGGTGCCCGAGAGGCAACAAGAGAGTGGCCCGAGCTTTGTGCCGGTCCCAGCCCCCCATGCAGGAGCCGAGTGACCTTGGACTGGTCCCCTATACTCGGACCCTCAGTTTCCTCATCTGTATACTAGACTGAGTGCTTATTTCCCACGAGGGTGGCCCCTGAGCCCAGTGAGCAACAGGTGTGTCACTGGGCTGTTTCCTGGGAACGCCTGGCATGGCACGGAGGTAGTCGGCACTCAGTAAGTGCCCATGCCCTCCCCCTGCCAACTCTCTCTTCTAGACCCCTCCTTCAGTGGCTCATTCCCCGCAAGTCGTCAGAACCCTGAGTCGAGGACCCCTCCCCGATCCAGCTGCCTGCTAGGCAGCCCGATACTAATCCTCTCATCCTTAGGAAGTGAAATTATAATCACTTTTAATTGAAAAAGGAGGCTGATAGGATTCCAGACCTGATGGGGGAATAATTAACGCAGCCACTGGCCTCTGAGGCAGCTCATTAATCTTGTCGCTCGGGAGACAGCTCATTAAACCCTGCCATCCCGCCGAGCGCCAGAAGGAGGCCTCCAGTGACCTCCACTCAGGTCTCTTTTTCTGATGCAGAGGACTCGATTGGGGCAAGATGAGCTTGGTTTCCAAACGCCAGAGTAGGCGGCCCCCTTTTCCAGAATTCTCAGGCACACAGAGTGAGTGCCGCCCAGCACTCCTACTGCCCACGGCCTCAGCTTCCCTCGGCTTCTGTCAAAGGGGTCTATGCCGCCTCCTACCCCCAGGATGGCTGGAAAGTAAGAAGGCCAGCCCAAGGCAACTTGTCCTAAGTCCTGGAGTAGTCAGAACCACACCTGGTCCAGCCACTCAGCCCCAAGGAGGCCAACAGACATGGAGGGAGGCCCCATACATCCCAGGGTCCCCCAGCCCCTCTCTGCCGTCTCCCCGCTTCTCCCTCCCCTCACCTGGATCCAACCTCTGTGCAGATTAGTGTTTCTCACTCCGTCATACATTGGTGTCATGGGGTGGCCGGGTGAGAATGTGCAGGATTCCCAAGACAGGCTCTGGACCCCAGCTCGGGGTTTTGGGCCCAGAGGCTGAGTGGGCTCCAGACTCTGCCTCCAGGTGCTGATGCATGGTCTGGGGACCATTCACTCACCCGAGGGCAGTGGGAAGGAACAAGGGGGCTGCTGAAGGAGCCACTTCAGAGGGGACCCTGCAATCATGACACAGCACTTGGGACTTCATGACAAATGGTTAAAGTAATGGAAAATAACTGATTTTTTTATAACGAGCCATTGAATGTTGACAGGTCGTTCGGGGGAAGGAGTGGTGACGATCTTTCCCACAAAATCAGAATCACATGAAGCCTTGAACATTTTTCACCCTCCAGGGGTTTTCCCAGTGTGACCTAGAGCCAGGGGTAACCAGGCTCCGCTGAGGCTGGGGTTGCTCAGCTTCCTGGCCCTCTCCTGGGGCCCTCACGGTTGGGGTGGGAGGTTCGTTACAGAAGACAGAGTCAAAGCAAGATGGACCATCTGCTCTGGGCAGAGCCCGAGGCAGCCTCAAGTCTGCAGCCATGCCAGGAGCAGGGTCCATCCTGGGGCCTGAGGGCTCCAAGCCGAGGCAAGCCAACCCTGTTCTCCTGCTTTCTCCTCCTGGTCCCTCTGAGCCTCTTTCTCTCGCCCACTATGTCCTTCTTGGTGACAAGGATGGGGACTTATCCAGCTGGCAGCTCCCAAGCCAGAGCAGGCCTGGGATGTTGTCAGTCTTCCTCAAGGATTGCTACTCAGCACCCAGACTGGTTCACTCCTCTGGGAGACCAGGCGCTGGGCCTCCGCCCAGCCCCCACTCCAGCTGCTGCTAGAGGCTGCTTCAAGCATCCCTGGGGTGCTGCCCTTGCCAGGAACTCAGAGCCCGGGGCACCAAGAGACCAGGCTGGCTTTCAGGCAAGCCAGCACCCTCTCTGAGCCTCCATTTCCTGTCCGTGAAGTGAGCACGCTAAACTAGATGCCCCCAGAGATCCCTGATCTAGAATTCCAAGCCAGCGCTGCTCACCAGGCCAGTCTGAAGAAAATCCCCCACCTGCTTTAGTTTTCAGGTGGGTTCCCTGGAGCCCGGAGTTCTGCTGCAGAGGGCACTTCTGTGTGTCCCAGCACTCCCTGCTGCCTCCACGCCCTGACCAACCTGCCCTGGACAACCAGCACTTGCTCATAACCCCTGGCTTGGTTGGGAGCTTCCTGGGGCCACTGAGTCCCCATAGGATCCCTACACACCAGACCCTTGCAGGAGGGCCACAAAGGGTCCCGTGTCCCTCCCAGCAAGGCAGGACTCTCCAAGGAATAGATCAGGGGGCAGCCGAGTGTGCTAGGCAGAGTTTGGCCCAGTGTTGACACTGAGGGGGTGAGATGTGTTCCCAAAACAGTGTCAGCCTTGCCATCAGACCTTTCTGAACTCAGGTGTAATGAGGAGAACTGGAGAGGCTTAGGGCACTGCCTTCAAACCCCATGCCCACCACCTCCAGGCAGCCCCTCCTGCCTGCTGGCTCCTATGCAGGGAGCACTGAGGGGGTTTCATTTAGAAATGAGGTTCAGAGGTAGAATGTATGGCCCTTCCACAGCCTCGGTGAGGGTGTGTGCATGTGCACATGTGGCATGTGTGTATATGCTATGTGCGTGTGGGCACGTGTGTATGCTGAGAGGGGGTTTTGGTGCCTGCCCGGCACGCTGCCCAAGCTGGCCCTTCAGACCTGACGTCCCAGATCTGAGAAGACAGCCCCCCGGGGTCCCTGGGAATGACAGCTCCAGGCAGCCTCCCTCCATGAAAGCTGGGTCCCAGGTTCCCCAATAGGTGTCCCATCCTGTTCTGTAATGTTGTGTTGAGGTGGAGGGAGGCACTGCCATCTCGCCGATGGCCATGCTGAGGACTGCAGAGCTTTCCTGAGGCACCGAGGGAGGTTAGCAGCAGGGCCAGGCAGCTCCGGACTCCTTCCAACCTGTGCTGGACTCTGGGCAGGAAAGCGAGGCCCGAGCCAGAGTGGCCCAGGAGGTTCCGTGGTGGGGAGGGGAGGGAGTACAGCAGTAAGTCGGTGGCGACAGTACACAGACAGGCCATTTCATGAGAGACTGACAAATAGGCTTTGGAGGGGCTGAGTGACCTTGGGCAGTGTCTGTGCAAGCTCCATGGTCAGGGCGAGTTTCCTGGAGGAGGTGGCATTGGCACTAGGCCAGGGAAGGCGGGAAAGGAGGCACACCCTAGGAAAAGGACAGCAGTGCAGGGGCCTGAGGCAGGAACGTGCCTGGCATGTAGCAACACGAAGGGTGCCAGAGGGGGCGTAGGTGCCTGGGAGGGTGCTGGAAGGGAGGGCAGAGGGCAGTGGGGCAGAGGATCCAGGCAGCACAGCATGTGGACCTCTCTGACATGTGGGCACCTGAACCAGGAGCTAGGGGGTGAAGGCACAGGGCCCCTGCAGCCCCCCAAATGGCACTGAGGGCTCCTGCTTCTCTTTCTTTCAAGTCTCCGGTCTCACCCCTTGGCCTTTCCCTGCTCAGCCTGTGTGGGACAGTATGGTCATTCCAGTCTTGCAGGTGAGGGCACCGAGGACCCCTTAAGAGCCAGGTCCCTCCCACCCCTGTACAGCTGATGCCCAGGGTTCCAGAGAGTGCCAGTTGGTGCCTGCATCAGATAAGGCCCCTGGCAGAGCTGGTGGCCAAGCTGGAAATCCTGCCTTTGATTTCTGGCAGCCCTCCTGATGCTGGTGCTCAGCCGGGCCAGCAAGCTCATTCCAGATCCACACGGGCCACCAGGATGCACCAGACGAGGCTGGTGTTCAGGAGCTGAAGTTCAGGAAGGGGCTTCTCAGCACAGCTGGACACGGGTGGCCAGCTCCCGTCACTTCCTGCATTCACCCAGCCCCCAAACCTTTCTGCACGCCACCCCCACCTCCGGCACTAGCCTGTAAAATAGCAGCCAGACCCTGCCAGTCCTTGCTTGAAGTTCTAGGCCTCCCACCTCTCTCAGAATGAGGTCCCGCTTGGCACTCGTGTCCAGAATGAAGGTGTGTGGTGTCCCAGGGAGGTTGCCAGGCTCAGACAGGGCAAGGGCTGGTCCTCAGGCACTGATGGAGGCGCCAACCTCCTCTAGAGAGTTGACACGTAACGTCTTGGGCATGAAGAGCTCCCATCAGCAACGCTGTCACACACTCCCGAATACCGGTCCTCGAGGGAAAAAAGGGCACAAGACAGTGGTCAGTGCCGCACCAGCCCTTGTGGGTTTGGCGGACCCCGGGCCCTGTCTTTGAGCACGCTTCCACCCTCCCCAGTGCCTCCTTGTCATTTTGGAAGACATCATTTTCTCCCCACGTGCTCCTCTTATCTCGCTCCTGTTAAAGGATCTCAAATATGCACCCGATAAGGTGGGACGAATACCCGCTTCCCAGCCCCTTCCAATGCCAGCCTCCACTTTCTCCAAAGTAATTAAGATAAATGCAGCTGATAATTTGGGCCGTATTCTTAAACATACCCTCGGGCCATATCTCAGATATAATTTTACCTGCAGAGGTTTATCTGCGCACTTGGGTAACAGAGAGTTTTTAAGCAAAGCGGCAGCGTTTGAAGGAAAAGGAAGGGGGGACATTTGTGAAATAAATGTCAGAATGAACCACACCACAGCCCCTTAGAGCAAGAACAGCTGACTGGGAACCCTGGGTACCGTTCCGGGCCGCTCCACTCTGCTTGGGACTCGGGGCATGTCTCGCTGCCCAGCCAGCCAGGAAAGGGGGCTGGGATCGGGGGGTGGGGCATCAAGAGCGTGGCACCTGCTGGGCAAGGGCATCATCACAGGGCGATGAGCATGGCTGTGTTCCTCACACTTCTGCTAGCCAGGCTCATCTCAGATCACTGGGAAACCGGCCCCTGCCCAGGAGAGCCGGCACGAAGGACACCTGGGTTTACCCACCACACCCACTAGGAGGGGACCAGTGGTTAGAGGGGCCAGGCCAAGCTTCAAGCCAGTCGTGGTGCAGGCTCAGGGAGGCCGGGTGACCAGGCCAGTGCCCAGGGAGATAGCTCAGGTGGCTCACGAGGTTAGGGTCCCGGAAGCAAAGCAGGGGTCAACAGGGGTCACAGAGGCCTGGTTGGACTCAGACAGGGCAGGGGCCTCCCAGAGGCCCAGGAGAGTGACTTGGTGGTGGTGGCAGGTTCTACTGGCTATTGGCCCTTGGACTGCTCTGGGCTTCCGTTTCCCATACGGTACCCAGGTTAGGCTGGGATTCTGCTGCCCTTTCCAGCTGGTTCTTGCCTCTTGGCTGGTGCCTAGGTTGGGGAGCAGGGCTCGGGGATTGGTTGTGGACATGGGCCCCTGCACGTCCACAGCATTCCTGACGTTCTGTGGCTTCCCATTACCTGCTGATAAAACCCATTCCCCTTGCCAGCCCCACATGCTCCCACCCTGGCTTCCCAGGCAAGAGTCCCTGCTCCGACCCATGCTCGAGAGTCCCTTAACCAAAGCCCTGCCATGCATGGCTGAGGGTCACCTCCTCACAGAGGCCCTCTACTTACAAGGTCAGTGATAACTATTGGGTGAAGCGCTGCCTCGTGAGTAAATACCTCTCACATTGACTCAAGCATCATGGAGAGCTTGTCAAAAGAGGTAGACTGGTCCAGAGGAGCCTGGAAGAGCAGGGACCACATTCAGAACAAACATCTGTTGAGGGCTTACTTTAGCTGGTCTGCACGAATGATTTAGGTGTGTTGTCCCCTTGAATCTTCTTTGACAACCCTTTGAGGTCAAGACTTTGATCATCCCTGTTTTACTGGAGAGGAAACTGCTCTGTGAGACTCAGGCTGGCTCTGGTCCTGCAGCTGGGAAGTGCCAGAGCTAGGATTCGCGCCCTGGCCAAGCTAACCCTGCATGGTCTCCCTGGAAGTGGGTAGAGATCAAGAAGACAGGAAAGAAGGGAGGAAGTGTCCTAGGCAGAGGGAACTCAGCAGGAAGGGCCAGGACTGGGGACCGCTGGAGGTGGAGATGAAGGGAGGAGGGAGCCCAGCTCTGGGACAGGAGGCCACAGACAAAACGGGGCAGGTTAAAAGAACGAGGATCAGGAGCAGAGGTGGACTCTGTGCAGGGGGCAGAGGGGAGTGCGGGAGGGGGGGTGGCACAGAGAGGGTCCAGGCCTGTGGCAGAACCGCCCTCGCCAGGAGCTGCTGTCCACACCCAGGGCCGAATCCAGCACGACCGTAGTCTTGAGTTACCTGGAGCCCTGGGACCAGGCTTGTTAAGAGAGGGGCCAGGTAATGTTTCTGAGGGAAAGGAGATTCCTGCACTCCTGGGGTTCCCTGGGGCAGCCCCGGATCCGAAGGATTGGATCTCCCCACTTCAAAGGGGCCCCAGGCTGCTGAAACCTACACCAGTGCACACCAGGGGGCTTTGCCAAGAGTCTGGGCTGGGGCAGGAACCCGAGACCTAGGGCACACGCTGCCCCAAGCCTGTCCCATGATCTGAGCACGGAAACTAGTCCCGGAGCCCCTGAAGGGACAGCTGGCACTGAGAGCCCTGTGGTGCTGAAAGTAGTACGTCGGGCCTACTGATCGGGGGCTGAGGAAAGAGGGTGATGGGGCGTCTAAGCTCTGCCCACAGGCTCGGCACACGGAGGCAGGGCACCCCAGGGATGGGAAGGGGCCACTGAGGCAGGACTGAGGTAAAGAGCCATTCTGTCCAGCGTAGGAGCAGGCCTGCTGCACCTCCCTGTGTGCTTTACCACACGCTGTATGACTTGAATAAACACATCCCCTCATTTACCCATTGGCTTTTCCTATAAGTGCCATGAGGCAGAGGCAGTGAGTCAGGCACTCGCCGCGATGTACCCAGTGCCCAGCACAGCATCTGACACAAACGTGCAGATCTGCGAGCGAATAAGTGAACGAACGGGAAGGTGTAGTGAAAGCTCGTCTGCTGAGTCCCTGGTGGCCTCCTGTGGTCTCCTCCCTCTCCAGGCCTCGGCCGGCCTGCCTCCGCCGGGAAAGGGCGCACAGTGATGCCAGCACTTACCTTAAAGCATGGGGTTCTCTGCTTTGGCAGGGTGAATGCAAGTTGGTGCAACAGATCCTTGTCTATCACAGTGAGGCATATAGCAGCTTCAAGCAACAGCACTGTTGTCTCAGTTTCTGTGGGGCAGGAATTGGGCACCTCAGCTGAAAGGTCTGGTCAGAGCCTCTCAAGCGGTTGCAGCTGGAATGTCAGTAGGGGCTGCTGTCTCATCTGAAGGCGCAACTGGGGCTAGAGGAGCCACTTCCAAGCTGGCTCCTCACACAGCTGTGGACAGCAGGGCTAAGTTCTCATGGAGCCTCCACAGGGCCGCTTGTATGTCCTGAAAACACAGCACCCTTGAGTGACCGATCAGACAGGGAGCGAGGCAGAAGCCACAGTGCCCTTTTATGCTCTAATGTCTAACGTCCAACCCCCTCACTTCCACCATACTCCATTTATTAGCAGCGAGTCACCAGGGCCGGTCCACCCTCAAGGGGCAGGAATAGGGCCCCATCTTTTTGAGGAAGGAGAGCAAAGGATTTGTGGCCAGATTTTAAAAGCACTCCAGGGATTAATTGGACCAATTCTCTCCAAATCACAAATGCATTTGCCTTTTGACCCCACCATCTCAGTTTACCTTGCAGGTCTCGCTAGCACTGGGTTCGTGGTTGTGCTGTTTGTAAGGTCCATATAGGATAACCCAGTGTCCATCCGAGGGCGTCTGGATACATGGCTGTTCGTCCATTCTGCAGAATATTCTGTAGCTGTGTGTAGTGGGGAAACAGACAGGTAGACAGACAGAGAGGAATCTCTATGGAGTGCTCTGGAATTCTCTCTAAAATACATTGTTAAACGCAAGAGAGGTGCGGAACAGTGAGTGGAGTAGACTATCTTTTGTTGAAGAAAGGGGGGAAATAGGCATTATTCATATTTGCTGGTATTTGCCTCAAGAAACTCTGGAAGGAAATGTAAGACGTTTCTGTGTGCTCACGAGCAGGACAGGGGCAGAGGTCGATGGCCCAGGGTGCACGGTGAGACTTCTCACTGCCGAACTTTGCACGTTATCTCAAGTTCGGGAGCCACACAAATGTGTAATCTATGCACACACAAGAAAGTAACAAAGAGAAATGTAAAATAATCACCAAACCTGGGGCAAAGGCAGACAGCTGACCCCCAGCCCTGCAGGGTCCCCTGGCCGAGCTGAGCTGCCTGCCTGCCGGCCTCCTGAGCTCACCATCTCCCTGTAGCCCCATGATGGCTTCCTGGCACCCTGGGATGCTGTTGGCTTTGCTTGGTGCAAGGGGACCTCGCCCGGGAGCCACTCATTCCACCCGACTCCGCCCAAGGCTCTTGGCTCCCAGCCAAGCACCACAGAGATTCTGACACACTTTCTATTTTCCTTGCAGTCAAGAAGTCCTCATTCCTCAGGGAGCTGTGCAGCGACCCAGCTGAGGGCCCGACTCCCCAGGTATGTAGAAGAGGACGGCTGGCCTGGAGGCTGGCAGGCCACCACCGGGCCGGAGATGCCCTCGTCCTGGTCTCCCCGCCCACCCCACCCCGGCCCCGTCTCCTTGTCTCCTTCCATCTCCCTGCTCAGGCAGTAATTGGGGCTGCCAGCTGCCTTCCTAAGAGACCATCTCCCCAAGCCAGCTGTCAGGGCCGACACGTGGCTTCTAACCACAGCCCTGAGCCAGTGAGGCTGACTTTCAGGGCGGCAGCTTGTCACCAGCTGTCCTCCACCAGCCAGCAAGTCAGGCCTTCTCAGATCAGACCCCTTCCTTCCTGAGAGAGGCCTGGGGCACAGTGGTTTAAAACCAGCAAATTAGCTCCTCTTCCCGTTTTCAGACCCCGCCCAGCCTTCCCCAAGCCCCTTCTTGTAGTTTCCTCATGACGTTTCTCTTTGTGCTGCTGAGCAAATCAGTTACAGGATAATGGAAAATATCCTTTTCTGCTAAATGCTTTATGAAATTTATTCACTGATTTTGCCCTTGCCATGATCCTTTAAGATAGTTTCCAGTGTATTCCCAGATCACAGATGAGAGAAGCCAAGGCTGGTTAAGGCTGGTTAAGGCTGGCAGAGGTGCCTAAGGACATGCACCCTGCATGGGCAGGGAAGTCAGAACCAGGGTCCCGCCCACCCTCCCTCTCAGAGGCTGCTCAAAGCCTGGGTCTGAGGGGCTCACTATCTGGTAACAACTCTGCCTCACCTGCCACTCCCTAAACAACTCTAGAAGCTGCCCAGGCCCCGGGCGCTCCCCATTTCTTTGCACTAATGTCCCAGTAGAGGGCTGCTCAGGTGCAGGTGAAGGAGGCCCACAAGCCCACGAGGCCCTGGGAGTTCAGAGGCCCTCAGAACCTCTGCCGACCTCTTGGACATTGCCTGTCCAAGGAGGGGAGGTCCCACAGGCCAGAGCCCCTCCTACTCCTGGGGAGGACCAGGCACCAGCCCACAATGGGTTCACAGCGGGCTCCCAGACAGATTTCCAATGTGTCACTGCCCTGAAGCTGCATGAAGAGCTATGCCTGTGAGGCGCCCCTGGAGCTAGCAGTAAAGGGAGCCCCCCAAAGAGACGCAGTGGCCTGGGTCAGAGTGCATGTAGAAGCAGGCCACCCTTGTCCAAGCTGCTGGCTGCGGCCTGGCTGCCCATTTACTTGGGGTCCCACTTACCTACCCTGCAAAGGCCTCACTGTCCTTCAGGAAGTGGCCCAGTTCTGGGCAATTCATTTCCAGGCACAGAACTCTTTCTCCAGGTTTCCTCAAACAGCCCTGCACCTCCCTGCGCTCACAGTTCCTAGCCCTGAATGCCCTCTACATCCTTGTACCACAAACCTGGCCATCCACATGGCAAGAACTGGTGCTGCCTCCTCCAGGAAGCCTCCTCTGAGTTCAGCCAGGCAGGAGCACCCTCCTCTGACCCCTGTAGGCCCTAGGTTAAATTTTATGTAGCATGCAATATGTGTTCAGTAAATGTCACTGCCTGATTCCAACGCCTAGCTTCTGTGGGCCCTCCAGGAGCTCTGAGCCCAGGCCAAGTCTCTGAAGGTACTGTCTGTCTACTCCCCTAGTCATTGTGCATGGGATAGGCTTCCAGAAGCACTTATGTGAATGTGAACTCATGAACAAGGGGTTAGCACCAATAAGCGGCCCTCCTACCAAGAGCAGCTGGTTCTGGCTGCTGGAAACAAAAGGGCCCTGGTCTGACCCCCTCCCCCTTGGCGATGGAGAAGCAGCCCAGAGGTGGACAGTGCCCCACCAGCAACCAGGCAGCCAGCCCACCCACAGGACAACCAAGCAGCCTGGCTACAGCTTGTGACCTCAGCCCTCGAAAAAGCAGCAAAGCGGTTCCCAGGTCTCAGCTCTAAAAGTCTGCTCAGAAGTAGAGTGAGTCACTGCTGCTCACAGCTGGTAGCCAAATGGAGCCATGTGCCCAAGCCTACCGGCAATGGGACAAAAAGGAACAAACCTTCCACGGGAACAGTAGAATCTTAGTCATGTGATCTATCACCTGGATCCCCAACAGGGAGCCTTCTGAGCAGAGCTCAGGGCTGCATAGAAGCTGCAAGTGCCTCTGAGAGCAGGTGGGGCTGTGGGGTCAGAGGCATCTGCTCTTCCTTAAAAGCCCACACAGGATGGCTCAGGTGGCCCCGCCTAAGGTGTGGCTGCGACCTGGACAGACGCAATTCCTGTCTGGCTTGCAGCAATGCCCCTGGAGAAGCACCTCCAAAACCCCTTGCACAGATGGGGACACTGAGGCTGGCATTCCAGGAGGGAGTGCCCCTGCGTGTCAGGCACCAGGCCAGGTCACATGGGATGTTAAACTTTAGGACGACCTTATGAGGGAGGCGCCATTACCGTCCCTATTTTAAGGGTGTGAAAACTGACCTTTCCTCAGTCATGAATGCCTACTATGTGCCAGACTCCAGGCCATGGGGAAGGAGCGGGGAATAAATCACAGGCCCCCCAGCTCAGTGGCCATGGGTTCAGGCAGAAGCAGGAATAGTCAGAAAACCACACAGTGGACAACGCACGAGCAACGTGTTGTAGAGTTTGGACACAGCGACTCATGTCATCCCACATGTGCCATCTTCCAGGCACAGAGAGGCTGGGGGACTAGTCCCAGGTCCCATAGGAGGTCAGTGGCTGAGCCGGGAATAGCACCAAGAGGTTTAAAGTCCAGCAGGGGGAATGGCATTGCACAGGCCCTGTCCCCTCTCATGCGAGGGGCTTCAGGAGGGTTACCACTGTCCCCACACCAGGCATAGGCTGATTGATCAGGTGTCCAGACCATGTGTGACATGGCTTGGGGAGGCCCCTCCTCCAGGGGAGGCCCTGGAAAAGTTACTCACCTCCCCATAGCTCTAATGGTTTTGGCCTCTAGAGTCACTGAGAGGACAAGAGAAGTGATTGATGGAAAGCATTCAGCTCCCCGACCCCCCGCCAAGTGCTCAGAAGGAGCTCACAGCTGCTGTTACTGCTGTCATTTATTCATTCAACAAACTTCACCTACAAGCCCTTGCCCCAAGGCCTCCCAGTCTCAAGATGGAAAGAGGAGTGGAGAGTGGGCCTGAGGCAGTGGGGCCCTGAGAAGGGGGTGAGACCTCTGCTTAGGGGAGAAGGGTCCCCCAGGCTACTGACATGGGGGAGGGGCCACTGGGCTGGTGCAGAAGGGGCAAATGTGGGTGTTCATCTCCACCCAGGAGAGGGACAGGTGCCCCAAATCAGGCAAAACACGCATCCTCAATGGATGCAATTCCTGGGCGGGTCTTCAAGTGCAGAGAGCAAGCACCAGTGCTACCTGGTGCCACCTAGAAATACAGATGTAGGCCCAACCCTGCAGGGCTGACCAGTGGATCCCCAAAGCAAGTGGCTTGAGGCTGTCCTGTGCTGGCCAGTCCCAAGATTCCCACAGGACCAGGTGTGAGCCTCAGGCCAGACTCAGGTGTGTACAGTCTCACCCCTTATTTCCCAACTCGGCTTCAGATGCAAGGCCCCTCCTCTTGGCAGGTGAAGGTGTTCCCTGTGTCCTTCCTGGGCTATAGCTTAGGCTACAACAATGGCCACCAGGTGCCTGTCATCTCTGTTGTGTGGCCTCTACAGGTCTGGGGCCTCACCGCTCGCTCACAGCCGGGCCAGCCCCCAGCAGTGCTGCTCTTATGTAGCCAGGGGTCTTCTGAGACCATCAGACCCCAAACAGCACTCTCTTTTTCTCTGTCTGCCTCTCTCCCTCTCCCCGACCTGTAACCCCTGGTTTAGGCCAGAGGAACTCTTTTCTCCTCTTATCTCTCAAAGTGCCATTGGAGCTGAACCCCTTTCCCTAACAATGGGGGCTTTTGTGTCAGCTGCTTTTGATCGCAGCCTGTCAAGGCCTCCATGGAAGCCACAGAGCCTACTCACTTCCATCCTTTCCTTGCAGGCTCCACTCAGGACCATGAGACCAGGCTCCAGGGGCCCCCAAGGGGCGAAGATGGCCGCCCAGCCCACTCCCTGCGGACACCCTCGGACCACCACATCTTCCTAGCGCCCGGACAGAGGGGCCATGCCTGGGGAGCAACCCCGTGGAGCACCGCCCCCAACCATGACCGGAGGCTTGCAGCCCTGCCAAACGGCCAGCGGCATAGCCAGTGGCTCAGCTACGCAGCCCCCTGGCGAGGACGGTGCCCTGGCCAGCAAATCCACCAAGGCCATCAGAGAAGCAGGCAGTGGGGCCCAGGCCCTGGGGCCCCCTGATACCCAGCTTCAGCAGGCTAGGGAGGTGGAGCCCAAGGCCCCACTCCCGAGGACACAGCCCCCAATCATCCCCCATGGGAAGGGTAGCAGCCCCCGGGCCCCACTAGGGAGGATCCACACACAGGCTCCCACGCGGCACGCAAGCAGGGCAGATAGCAGCCCCAAGCAGCTCTACAGTCTGAGCATTGTGGGCTCGAGGGCCAGACCAGCCTTGGATGAGACCCATGAGGGCCCACAGCGTGAAACCCCCCAGCCCCCTGAGGCAGAGGCCCCACCTGCCCCAGAAGAGCTCAACTTCCAAAGGTGCTTCCAGGAGACCCCCTCCAGCTTTACCTCCACCAATTATACCTCACCGAGCACAACCCCTGGGCCCCCACCCCTCAGGGCCCCCCAGAGCAGCGACGCCAGCCCCTGCAGGCCGGCCTCCTACTCGGAATTCCAGGCCAGTGGGGCCACTGCCTGGCCTCCCACTGCTGAGAACAACTTTCCAGGTGCTAGTTTTGGGGTGTCCCCCACAGAGCCGGAGCCCTTCCCTGAAGGCAGCAGCCCCAGGGTGGCCTCCTTCCAGTTCCCTTTCTCTGCGCTGCATGGGGCTGGCCCAAAGTCCTTCCCCGAGGACACAGTTGGGCCTAAGTACTCCAAGAGGGCACTGGTATTTGCCTTCCCTCAGCCTCAGGGAGCGTGGCCTGAGGAGGTGATAAGCACGGGCACTGCCTACCCGCTGCCCTCCCGGCCTGCTCCCCAAACCCTGCCTTGCTACCCCAGCCAGCCCAGCGGCCTCAACTCCCCCAGTGACCTCGGCCACACTCTCCCCCAACCTGGTGCTGCTCACCCAGCCCCCCACCCCTTCTCAGAGAGCACAGCCACCTTCCCAGACAGTTTGCACAAGAGCCTGACCAAAGCCCTCCCTGAGAGACCACCTTCAGCCCACAATGGGCTGGGGAGCCCCAGGGGACCCCCAAACTCTCTACCCCAGAGGCACTTCCCCGGGCAGGTGTACGGAAGCCCCAGAGCCAGCAGGGTGGCCACCAGTCCTGGGTCTCTGGACACAGAGCTGGCCACTCCAGGGCCGCTGCCCACCAGACAGCCCCAGCTCTGGGACCCTGCCACAGCCCCTTACTCCACACCTCCCTTGGGGCCCCCATCCACCACCAGGAGTGTGTTCTTTGAAGGCCAGCCCAGTCCAGGCCAGCTGCTTGGCCTTCCCCAGAGTCCCCCACTGCCCTGGCCCCAGGTGCTCCCAGCCACTGGGCCTAACCCCCATCGGGTGGAGATGCTAAGCCGGCTGCCTTTGCCCTCAGGGGCCCCAGAGTGGCAGGGAGGCAGCCAGGGAGCCCTAGGTGCTGCCAGCAAGACACCCGGACCAGGAGAAAAGTTGGCATTGCTGAGAAACAGCCCAGGCCAGCACGGCGGTGGCTCCCCTGGGCTGTTCACCTACAACGGGCTGCAAGACCCCGGAGCCCAGCCCCTGTTCTTTGGGGTGGCCCAGCCCCAGGTTTCACCCCGAGGGACCCCTGGCCTGCCGCCAGCCAGGCTGGTGGGAGCTTCTCCCAATGAGTCCCCACTGCCTTCGCCTGCCACCAACACAGCTGGCAGCAGCACCTGCTCGTCACTGTCACCACTGTCCAGCAGCCCAGCCAACCCCAGCTCAGAGGAAAGCCAGCTCGCTGGCCCACTTGGGCCCTCCACCTTCTTTCAAACCCCCACTCACCCCCAGGAGACCAGCAGCCCCTTCCCGTCCCCAGAGCCCTCACACACCCTCCCCATCCACTACCAGCCAGAGCCAGTCAAGGCTTTCCCTTTCCCCACAGAGGGGCTGGGGGCCAAGGGAGGCTTCAAATGCCTGGAGGAGGCCCCGTTCCCCAGCACGGGCCCTGACGTGGGCAGCAGGGGCCTGGATGGCTTCCCCCCTGAGCCACCCCCGTACTCTGCCCACCACTTCCCACTCAGTAGTGCCAGCCTGGACCAGCTGGACGTGCTGCTCACCTGCAAGCAGTGTGACCGCAACTACAGCAGCCTGGCTGCCTTCCTGGAGCACCGGCAGTTTTGCAGCCTGCTCCTGGCCAAGACCCAGGAGAGCCACCAACAGCCCTCGGGGCTCCCTACACCACCCACCACCCCCTCTGTGCTGGCCACCCCCAAAACACCAACCGGCGGGAACCCAAGCCTGCTCAGCCACACTAAGACGGTCCCCTTTCTGCTAGGGGGGGATGTCCGAGTGGATGGCAAAGATGACCCCTTGAGAACAAGTTTCTTGCCTGGCCTGGCTGCTGCCCCTTTCCCACTCCCTGCCTCGGACCTAGACCTGGAGGACGACGCCAAGCTGGACAGCCTCATCACTGAGGCACTCAATGGCCTGGAGTACCAGTCAGACAATCCTGAGATCGATAGCAGCTTTATTGACGTCTTCGCCGACGAGGAACCCTCTGGCCCAAGAGGTCCCAGTTCTGGGCAGCTCCCCAAGACCAGGGTGGGGGCCATGCCAGAGAACAAAGCCCAGCTCTCACTCCCGGCCATGGCTGCCCCACTGGAAACCCAGGACCCCTGCCCTGGTAACAGGAACTACCTGGCCTGCAACAGACCTAAAACCCGCTCTCTGGGCCCAGTGCCTGCGGAGGCAGGTGGGGCCAGCCTGGCCAGCCAGCAGAGGAAAGGCAAGCAGTTTAAGTTTTTCCGGAAAGAACTGGGCACATCCAACACCACCAAGAGGCCGGGCAGGAGCACCAGAGCCACCTGCCTAAGGACCAAGAGGAAGGGCAACAGAGCTGAGCCAGCCCCACCACACCCCCGGGACCTTAGAACTCAGGGCCCCAAGAGCCACACAGATCCCAGTGGCCAGGCCCTCCCAGTGGAGACCAGGAGCTCTAAGCGCCTCCGACTGTCTCTTGGAAAGGATTCCAGGAAGAGGAAGACGCGGAGTGGCACCTGGAGCAAGGAGCTCATCCACAAGATTGTGCACCAGAAGAACCAGCTGCACAAGCGGCAGGTGCGGCAGGACACGGATGGGCACGTCTCCCTGGCCACCCAGAGGCCCGAGCCCAGCACCCTGGACGGCGGGCTCCAGGAGTACGACTATGCCTCGGAGTCTGAGGAGGAGGATGTCTTGCAGCCACGGGGCTCCCGCTTCACAGGCCAGCCCCGCATCGGCTCTCAAAAGTGGCATCGGGGTGAGAAGAGAAAGGATCCCCGAGAGGATCGAGAGCAGCAGCAACCCAAGAAGGTCGTGAAGGAGGAAACCAAGAAACCAAGCGGGTTTTGCCCAGGCCCCGTTGAGAGTCCTGAGGCCAAAGCAGGCCCTGAGGAGAGATGTCCCAAGCATCTCCTGCAGGTTTCCAACAGCGCCAAGACCCCAGAGGAAAACCACCCATCACTAGACTTTCCCCAAGAGACCAAGAACTCTGAAATTGCTGAAGAGTTTCCCCCTGGTACCACAAAGCTTCTCAGAGGCGTTTCCAGCTCTTCTCCAGCCACGCATGTGGAAGGAAGTCCCTGTCCCCCAGCCCCAGAGCAACCACAACCAGGCAGAGAGGACACCATGGTGCCCCACGGGAGCTCACCAGCACCTGGTGCAGGGAATATGCTGGGTGCCTCCCCATGCCCAGAACTTCCCATCTCTGGCGACAAAGAGGACCCCCCTGCCTACCTGCCAAGAGAATTACTGGTGCCTGACATTACCACCACCACTGCCTACCCCGAGCCGAACATCCTATTTTTAAAGACCCCTGACCTTGACTGTGACCCTGGTCTTTTTAACAAAAACTCTGTGGCTCCAGCTACCAAAAAGGGGCCCCAGCCTTACAGTAGCCCCCACAGTGAATTGCTCCTTGGACCCCAAGAACTAGCTGGCTGTTTCCATGAAGACTTATACTCCAAGCCCTCGGCTCTAGACACGCTGCCAGGCAGCAACATGCACCTTCGCCAGGATGATGTGGACACCAGTTCCCTCAAGCCAAAACCTCCCAGGAGTCCACCCTACACAGTCAACACAGACCCACACAAAGCCAAATCACCGCTGACCTCGGAGTCCACGCCTCTCCTCTCAGGGCTGCCCGTGGACGGCTTCAACTCGCCAATCTATAGCAACCCGTCTGGCAATGAGGATACCAACTCACCATCTTTGTGCACCAAACCTCCCCCAAGGAAACCCCAGCTAGACCCACCATACCCCTCACTTCTCCCTGAGAAAGGCTGGTCCTTGCTGGAGGAAGTGTCCCCGATGCTGTCCAGCCATCTGGGCCATTTTCCTGATCTCTCAGGGGAAAAGGAATTCAGTAAAAAGCATCCCTGTGAAGGGACAGGGACCACCATTCCTTCCCCTTTGCCCAGCAAGGTTAGTGAATGTAATATCACTTTTATGAACAACTTGTCTGAGGATGAATTAGAGATCAAAAGATTGGTCACCGAATTAGAAAGTCAGTTGCAAAGTCAAAATGTACACGAGGCCCCAGGAGAGTTGTGTGGAGCTGAGCAAAAAGGCAAGGTGTGCTCAGGCACAGGCACCCCCTTGCCCGACCACCAGGCCGCCTTGCCCCAAAAGGACACATTCTCTGCAACCGACCCCACTGGTCTTAAGGAAATGAGTCCACGCCAAGAAGGGGAAGAAACAGCTGAAGCCACCAAACAGGAGACTCTGGGGAGTCCCAAGGAGGAATGGCCCTCATTCCATGTGGGAGAAGCAGCCCCTCTCCCCAGCACCCACAGAGACCGGGTTTCTGGAGCTCCTTTCAGCCCCACTGGAGCTAGCCTCAGTTTCCAGCCAGTGCAGAATGTCAGAATCTCCAGGACGGGGCTTTCTGAGGCAGAAGAGAGCTGTAGGGTCTGCCCAGAAGCCTGTCTGCCCGACCCCAGAGAGCCACGCAAGCCTCCATCAGAAAGGGGGAGTTTAGTAAAGTGCAGCCCAAACCATGAGCCTTTACTTCCTAAAAATGACAGAGCCGCCAGAATCCATCACAGCAAAGACACCTTGCTACTCCTTCCGTGCGCACAGAAAAGAGGGCTATTCCCAGGATCCCTCAAGACACAGGGGCCCTGCCAAGATGCCCCTGAGCTGGAAGCACTCAGCAGCCCTGTCACCCATGTGGCGCCTGACTTGGCATTTCAAGGTGCCAGGGTTCTGCATCTGGGTGCCACTCCACCTTCTGGTGCCAGTCACAGTGATACCAAGGGACACTCTGTAAGCATCACAGGCAGGCCAGAAGAACCAGGGCCCTGCCACCCTGTGGTGGGAGGCCTTGGCTCTGAGGACAATAAGGAGTTTGTACCAGCGGGGGCCTCCCCAAATCCTGTTTGTGTGCCTAATGCCAGTCCTGGCAAGAGGCCCCAGGACCCAGCCACAAGCCCCCTATGTCAACTCCAGCTCCTGGTGGCCAGAGCAGCTGAGAATGAAAATGACACACAGGGGTTGCAGGGGCCTCTGCCTGCCAACATCCAGAACCTTCAACAGAGCAACCCCTCAGATGTGGAAGGGGACAGCATAGAAGGTGGGAACGTCACTCACAGTCCTGCTAAGGGCTCTGATAAGGGTGCACAGGTGACATCTGCCCCTGAAGTGGCCAGATGTCAGCTGGAACCAGAGACAGATGGACATCTGGGCTTGCTCGGCCAAGCTGAGAAGCTCAAAGGCCAAGGCAAAGCGAGCCAACTACAGCCAGATTACTGGGGGACCCCAGAGGAGCCAAATGACCTTGCCACGGTCAATGCTGATCCTGAAACCACACAGGCCAGCTCAGCTGGGGCTGCAAACCAACTAACAGGACAGCTCCAAGGAAGCAAGGCAGCCTTGGGTCTTCAGAACGAGGCCATCCCAAGCCCCGCCTCTGATGCAGAATCTTTCGTCCCGGCCTTGGCAGCAGCCCACTCCCAAAATGAGCCTGAGGATTGGACTCCAGAAGAGGCAGCCATCCCAGGCCTTAAGAAGCACCTGTTCCTCTCTGGGGAGAGCCCAGAACCCCCTATGAGTAACCTAGTCAGATGTGCCCCCTCGCCCATTTCTATAGCCACCCCTGTTCCCTGCAGCCTCGAGCACCTGCTCCAGGAAGACCCTCCCACGATGCCTTCAGGTGAGCTGAGGGGGCTGGTCGCAGCATCTCTATCTTGCAGAGACCCTACCAGCCCAAAGCACCTGCCAGCCTGTTCCTCTGCCTGGACAACTCCAAAAAGGGATGACTATACCCCAGCCCCCACAGATAATGGTGCTGGGGGGCCCCCAGCAGCACCCTCATCTTTAAGGACAAGACCTTTTGGCCTCAAGGAAAGTCTGGCTTGCTGCCCTCTCCTGGGGGAGCACAGCTCCATGGAAGACCCTCCCTTGGACCAGCCCAGCTTCATCAATGTCTTCACTCCCACCCATGTTGGGGACCACCATAAAGGCTACATTTCAAGAACCCTAGAGAGTTCCAAAAAGGAGAGGCTGAGGGGATCTTCTGTCTGTGATTCCCCTCCTCCCGCAAGAATGACCATCAAGGCTGTTGCCCTACCCAGCATTCCCGCCACAGGCATGGCGGCAGTCGGAGGTCCCAGGGCTGAGTGTCCAGACCAAGGCTGCAGGGGAACCCCACCCCACTCCAGCCCTGACAGGATGCCCGAGGGCCCTTCCTCAGAACCCCCAGGAAACGGGGAAGGCCAGAGCACCACTACTGTGCCTGCTGACCCTTCCAGCCAGGGGACCGCAGAGCCAAAGCCTCATGCCTGCTGGGAAGGCCAGGCGGGGTCCAGCTCCCAGGGCCAGGAAGAACTGGAGACACCTAAGGCTGAGCACCCTGGCATTACAAAGGCCTCCGAAGCTGGTACTAGGAGCCCAACAGTCACCTGTTCTCACAAAGAGCTCCACCCAGGCAGAGCCACCTCTCTGAGCAGCACAGCCAGCAACTCTGAAACCGACTCCTCCCAGAGCCTCAGAAGTGTCCTCTACCAGATGCCCCAGGAGGACACCCTCTGTTCCCAGGACCCCAGACAGAAGCCTCGTGGCTTTAAAAAGAGGCCCGTCTCCACTAAGAATGGCCACTGGAAGGACCGAGACCCCAGCGGGCAGCCCGTGACCTGTGAGGTGTGCTTGGCTACCTTCCGCTCCAGGCCGGGCCTAAGCCGCCACAGAGCCAGGAAGCACGGGCTGCACAGGGGGGCCACCTCCCAGCCAACTCCGCTGGCGCTGCCCGCTCCCCACCCTGGGGAGCCCGCAGCCCAGATGTGCCGCACCCCTGGAAAGAAAAGGCGCAGGGCACCTGTAAAGGAGAAACTGAAGCACGGGCTGAGTGGCCCCAGCCACACTGCTGGCTCGCCTCCCATCCAGGGCCCCAAGGCTCCTGAAGACAACCCAGGTCCTGACACATCCAAGGGGCTCAGGCGGGGGCTTGGCATTCTGGGAACACCAGGTTGTCCCCGCAGCGGGCAACCACAACCCGCAGGCCTGGTCAAGCAAGAGGTGGACGTGAGTCCTGCAGAGCCCAGGAAACGGAACCGCCTGGAGAGGAATGAGCCTCGTCCTAAAAGGGGAGAGAGAGGAGGAGGCCAGAGGTGGGGCAAAGAGCCCACAGACGTCCCCAGCAAGTCAGAGGGAAAATCAAATAAGAAAGCAAGAAAGCCAAGAACGAGAAGGTTCCGGGAGGATGGCAGTCCTCCAGTCTCTCCTGATGTGATTTCAGATAGAAGCCCCTGGAATCCATCAGCTGAGGTTGCCATTTACCCAGCCCCTCCAAGCCACTGCCTCGCACCAGATGCAGAGCTGGAGACTGAAGCCACAAAGCCACCTCTCCCTGTGGCCACAGACCTGGAGAAAATGGGCACACAGAAGTCACCTGGGAATTGGGTGG
Source organism: Cynopterus sphinx (assembly GCA_030015415.1). Classification (NCBI taxonomy): domain Eukaryota; kingdom Metazoa; phylum Chordata; class Mammalia; order Chiroptera; family Pteropodidae; genus Cynopterus; species Cynopterus sphinx. Next base: position 28,691,715 of record CM057386.1, read on the forward strand.
CCCGTCCAGGGAGGATGGAGGTGGTACCTCCTGAGGAAGGACCAGGGGAGCAGAAGGCAGCTTCGGCAAGGGGGTGCCAGGGATCCAAAGACACCAGGACATCGAGCATCTACAGAGAGCCATCAGGGGCAGCTAAGGGTAAGCCTGCAAGGAACAGCAGAGTGGCCAAGGGTGAGTCAGGGCAAGGTTTCTGGAAGGGGCACAAGCCCCCCTCTGGACCTCCGGGACCTCCAGAGAATTGTGGTTCTGAAGCAGGCAGCACCATCAGCACTTGCCTCCAGAGGCCCCTGCGCAGCCCAGAAGACAGGGTCCAGGAGCATGAGGGTGTGGCTCCTGAAGCCCCCAGCTCGGGTCTCAGGGACCCTCAGAGCTTGTTTGATGATGAAGCCTCCTTTTCCCAGCTCTTCCCTCTGCGCAACCGCTTAACTCGGAAGAAGAACCTCCGAGTCTATGGGAAGCGCTGTAAAAAGCCAAAGCCCCCACCACCGCTGGAGCCCAGTGGCAAGCTCCAGGGCAGCGCTGCTCTGTCTTCTTCCCGCCTACCCACCGACCTCAGTGACTCGGGCTCCCTCTGCCTGTCCCATGAGGACCCGTGGAGTGACGAGGCCATGAGCCTGCCCGAGTCCTTCCTCCTAGAGGGCTTCCTCAGCAGCAAGATGCCTGGCATTGACCCTTGGGCCCCTGACCCCAGACTGTGGGCCCTGGAGCCTGACCCGGATGCAGACTATGCCAAGCAGGGGCCCTCCTACAGCGCCGAGGATCACCCATCAGAGAACATCCCTGAGCTGCACATGGTCCCAGAAGCTTGGAGAGGCCTGGAGCTGCAGGGTCCCACTGATGAGACCACCTCTTCTTTTGGAGACATGAGCCCCGAGCCTCCCAACCTGGAACGAGAACAATATGACTGCGGACTCCCAGAGAACACCATGGATCTCGAGAGCTTCAGTGCCAAACTTGAAATGCAAGATCTATGCTTCCTGGGACCCTGTGAGGACCCTGTGGGTCTCCCCAGCATGAGCTTCTTAGACTTCAAGACCACAACAAACTCCCAGGGACCACGAAGTGAAAGGACAGAGGAGGCAGCCGGGGCCAGAAGGACCCCGGGCAGACACAGGCAAGCCAAGGCCGGGAGGGCGCCCTACAAGTGCAGGGTGTGCTTCCAGCGCTTCCACAGCCTCGGTGAGCTGGACCTCCACAAGCTGGCCCACAGCCCCTCGCCTCCCCCCACTTGCTACATGTGTGTGGAGCGCAGGTTTGGCTCTCGTGAGATGCTGCGGGACCACCTGCAGGAGAAGCACATGCAGGGCCGGGCGGGGCTGTGGGCCTGTGGCATGTGTCTGAGGGAGGTGGCCGACATCTGGATGTACAATGAGCACCTGCGGGAGCACGCCCTTCGGTTCGCCCGCAAGGGACCATCACGGAGGTCTCTGGGGGACCCTCCTAAATGCTGGGAGGGGGACGGCACTGTCACACACTTTCTGAGCAGCATCATGGAGCAGGTGTCCAGACCCCACAGGGGCAAGCACTCAGTTGGCCAGGCAAATGAGGTCTCTGCGGAGAGGGAAAGGGCAAAACCCAAGGCTCGTGCCAACAACTCAAATCAGGATGGCGCTTTGATGACAGATAGCACCTTGGCCAACAGTAGCCCGTCAGCCTGCAAAAACCCCACTCCTCCCAGCAGTTCTGCCACTCTCCCCAGCCCCACCAAGACATGCCCCAACCCGTCCCCTGACGCCTGCTCCAATCGCGAGCTTCTCCTCCACACCACCCCAGTGCACCAGGACTGCAAGGACCCGGCCCGCGACTGCCACCACTGCGGGAAGAGGTTCCCCAAGCCCTTCAAGCTGCAGCGCCACCTGGCGGTGCACAGCCCGCAGCGCGTCTTCCTGTGTCCCCAGTGTCCCCTGGTCTACCCTGAGCCTGGTGAGCTCCGCATGCACCTGACCAGGGAGCATGGAGTGAAGGAAGAGCAGGAGATGCAGCATACCCTGCTGTACACGTGTGAGCTCTGTGCCAACGTCACACACATCAGCAAGAGATCCTTTGTCTGCAGCTCCTGCAACTACACATTCACCAAAAAGGAGCAGTTCGACCGGCACATGGACAAACACCTGAGGAGGGGGCAGCAGCCCTTCACGTTCCGTGGGGTACGGAGGCCAGGAGCCCCTGGGCAGAAAGCCCTGGCCCGAGAGGGCACACTGCCCAGCAAACGACGAAGGGTAGCTGTGCCCAGCAGCACCCCCGGACCAGTTGTGGACCAGTCTCTACCCCCGGACAGCAGCTCCACACTGAGTGAGGTGACCACCCCAGCCCTGCTCCAGCCATGCCTGGAGGCAACTCCAGGTGGCATCAAGGGTCAGCCCAGGACCCCGGAGAGACCTGTGGACCCTGCGAGCAACCTGGTCAGGGGGAGCAATCTGCCCTCTGACCCCCAGGAGCTCTTGCTCCCATCTCCGTCTCCTTTCCCGGCAGCCTCAGTTGGTGGTAAAAATGGCCACAAGCCAGAGCAAGCCCAGGAAAGCCACACAAACGAGGCTTCCCCGGGCAGCCCAAGGCCTCTTCTCCAGCAGGCTTTCCCAGTGGAGGGGTCTCTGCCTCGGCCAGGGGCCAGAGGCCAAACTATAGAGGAACAGAGGTCTGCTGGCCTGTTCTCAGGGAAATGCAGGACCACAAGTACCCCTGGCAAATGTGCCCCTGCCTATTGCCCAGAAGCACCCTCCCTGCTTCAGAAGAAGCAGGTGTCTACATGCCATGTGGTGCCTGAGGGGAACACAGGGGGCCCTTCCCACAAGGGCAGTGCTGCCAAGCATGGGGGCTGCCGGAATTCACCAAAGGACAGGCCAGCTTTGTCCACCCCCAACAAAGCACCCAAGTTCCTAATGCCATCAAAGAAGGCCATGGTCAGCCCAACACCTGGAGAACCAACCCATGGCACTGAGGATAAGCAGAAACCCACTGCCCTCAAAACCAAGCCGGGCCCCAGCAGTGGAGGCCATGGAGGACAACAGCACAGCACCAAGGCAGCAGGTGGCAGCCAGCCCCAACCAGCCAGTGGGCAGCTCCAAAGCGAGACAGCTACCACCCCAGCCAAGGCCAACTGCCTAGGCCAGAACCCCACCCTAGACAAGCCTCTGACTCGAGCTCCAGCCAAGGGCTACTCTAAGGCACCAAGGGAAGTTGGTCACCAGAGGCCGCAGGGGAGCCCGGGCCCCAGGGAGGATGGGGAGGGCAAAGAGAAGAAGAGAAAGGGCCGGGCCCTCGGACCAACCAAGAATGAAAATGTGGGGAGCTTGGGGAGAGCTCCTTCAGTCCCTGACAAACCACCCCGGGCTCCCCGAAAGCAGGCTACTCCCAGCCGTGTGCTCCCCTCCAAGGCCAGACCCAGTAGCCAGAACAGCAGCACAACGCTGCCCCAGCCCTGTGAGCAGCAAAAGGGGGAGCCCGGCCACTCATACCGAGACTTCAGACGCAGCAAAGACGGGCTGGGCAAGGCCTCCCCGCAGGCGAGACCCCTGCACAGGCCCCCGAAGAGGGGCAGAGCTATCCATGGTGCTGAACCTGCCAACCCCCGTGCCTGCTGGACAGCCGAGTCCCAGAGCGACCTCCTTAGCCAGCTTTTCGGACAGAGGCTAACCAGCTTCAAGATCCCTTTAAAAAAGGACCCTTCTGAATAATTTATAGGAGTGAGCAAGTGCATGGGAGAAGGGCTGGGGGACAAGCCCAGCCGATGAGGGACTCCTGTCTACACTGGTGAGCTTCAGTCTTCTGAGAGAGTTCTCTTGGAGGCCACATCTTAATCCATCTGACTTGCCATACAGATGCTCAGACTTCGGTGTTAGAGCTGAGACTGATGCTTTGAGCAGAGCCTGGGGTGGATGGACAGCTGGAAGGTGAGGGTGAAGGGCAGGCCAGCTGCAGTCTCTTTGAGACCACACAGCTGTTTTCTCAGTACCAAGAACCTGAAGGAAGAGCAGCTCACACCCCACATACCGTGTGCTCCCATTGTGTAGGCACAATACACCACAGAAGCTCCTCCTTTGATGGTTTGCAGAGGATCCCCTCCCCATGTCAGCTAGAAGGGAAGTGCAAGGTAGCCATGGTCAGATGGCGGCAGGCCCCTCTTAGTCTTGTTGCTGCTGTAGCTGGAATTCCAAAGTGGCCTTACAAATCAAATGGAATGGGGGGGGGGGAGTGGCAGGGCTCTCCGCCTAGAAGAGTGGTTTGTGAGCTGCCTGACCCCCCAGGGCACAGCAGGCCTTCTCTAACAACACGATCTTGACAGCCACTGTCTTGACAGCCACTGTCTGTACCACCAACAGAAGCATTGGTCTCCAGTGCACCTTGACCCCTGAGGACCAGGTTCACATGCAGACAGGGAGAAAGCTGCTCACTGGCCAGCTTCTACCGGTCCACTGGTCCTCTCTCCCCATCCCACCCCTCTTCCCCCGGCCCCAATCCAGCCTCTGCAATCGATTTCTAGAGCCTTCCTCCTACACGGAGCTCTCGCTGCAACTATCAGCAATTTAGCTCTGAAGTTTCTGGTGCTATTTTCATGTTGTAATGTGAATACAGGCTTCCTCAATTTGTTTTACTTAGGGGATTGGGTGGGGAGACAGGGTGGGGAGGCGCAATGGGGGCTGCATAGAAGGCCCACAGGCACCAGCTGCCCAGAGAAGTCTTTCACTGGCTCCCCCATGCCGGCAAGCTCCAGCCCCAGGCTTGCAGTCAGAGCAGCCGGCTAGGACACTCAGGGCCGGGCATGGTGCTGCTAGCACCTCATGCACTGACGTGACCCAGGGGTCGGTACACGTCCTTTCTTCAGAATTGTGTCTTTGAAGGGGGTAGGAGGGTGGGAGAGGCTTCCTCCTCGGGTGTCTAAAGTTTGTGGTTTGTTTCCTTTTTTTTTTTTTTTTTTTTTTTTTTCATTTTTACCTTGGGTGCAATGTGTATGTCAAAAGTTGTTATCTTGGTATTCTGAAAGAGACCAAATCAGGCCCAAATCTTCTTTCTAGAAGGTGTTGTGTGCCTCTCAGAATGCCTCTTTAGTCCTGATAAATAAAACGTGGAGAAACTCTGAGGCTATACTGTACGAATCACAGCAAACTCATCCTGTCAAATACATTCCCACTATTTTCACAGAGAGCCTCTGCTGTGTGGTGCCTGTCCTCCCATCAGCCCCTACCCTGCCTGCCCTCCTAGACCCAGAACCTGGTTCATAAAGTGTGAGTTTCAGCTGCTACTTCCATCCCGTCACCTAGTCTACCTGGCCTAAGAAGCAAAGTGGTCTCACTAGTCCCTCCAAGGTTGTTACCACAGTGTAGATAATGCCATAGCATAGCCTCTCTTTGTTTCTGAAGCCTCATGGCTTTGGGCTGGGGCAACTGGGGAGCAGAACAGGAGAAATAAAGTGTCAGCGATCATTAATGTGGCTTGGTTTTGGGGACATGGGAAGGTAGCAGAGACAGCACAAGGAGTGAAACCAGGAAATCCTCCCCCATTGCCAGCTCAGACCCTTGGGGCCCACTATGTCCTGAAGATCCCCTCACAGACTCCAGTGCCAAGGACAAGCACCTGGAAGGCAAATGAGGCTGTTTAGAGTCAGGCACCCATCTGGTCCCACCTCTGATGGCCATCTGGGCCCAGGCATGAGGGAGACTGTTCAAAGCAGGCCCTCAGCAATACGTGCTGGGAAGGGGAGGGGAGCCTTACGGAGCCCTCTCCATAGAGAGGGATCCCACATTTGAAACTGTAACTGGGATTTCGTCACTTCTGTCCAGGTCCACAAAGCCCCTGCCCCACCCACACACTCCCCTACCGCCTCACTCACCTTCATCCTGCCAGGCCATTGCCTGTGCAGACCTTGCTACCAGGAACACACTTCCCAGCTCCTCTCCCTCAGTCTCACCCCCTCTGATTGATCAGTGCACACCCCTAGCCCCAGGTGGGAAGCCCTGAGGGACTTTGTAAGGGGGCCCATCATCTCACATTTACACATCTATTTTGCATTGGGAAATGAACCAGATCCATCCCCCTCCCTCAGGGAACTCCAAACAGATTCTGTTATGAGTGGGGGCTTTTGTCTCTTTGGGGATCACCATAGCAGGGCCTCAGACAGGACTGAAGATCAAGAATGGAAAGGGGTGGGAAGAGCCCTGAGTGCAGCATAAAGGAGAGAGGGGGTCGGGTGGAAGCGAATGAGTTTGAGCCGTGTTTGAGAAAGACCGGGGACTTGGGATGGAGACCCATGGGACACAGTGGGTCCACAGGACTCAGTGCTCCCATTCCTGGGTGCCCCCCATTCAGCCCATCATACCTCAGGCAGGGCCTGGGGCCAGCAGCATCCACATCACTTGGGAACATGATGAACATTCTAGGCTCTGCCCCAGACTTCAATCAAATGCTCTGGGGCAGGCGGACAGACACTCTGTGCTGTCACATGCCCTTTGAGTGCTGATGCTCATGGCATTTGGAGACCCACCATGGCTCCAGTCTGTTCAGGGACTGGTATGAGCAAGCCACACGACTCCTATGACTGAAGCCCCCTCCTGTGGCCATAGCCCCCAGGGTGGACACGCTGGCCTGGCCAGCAGGTGGCAGCATTCGCCCAGCTTGTCTGGGCACCTGGGTTGGACAGCTGGACTCTAGGCCTCCGCATCGCCCGCTGCTCTCACTTACGAACACGATAAACATGCATCCCCTTGCACCCAGCCTCACCAACAGGCTCAGATACTTGTGCTTACTGCACATGTGCGTGCGCCCCTTCATGGCCTCACATACGCTGACATGGCATGTGGCCCACACACAAACATCTGACCCTCCTGGACAACGCTGAGGTGTAGTACTATGGGTACATCAGGGGGCCCTGGCCCTTGAGAAGTCCCCAGGCAGGCATCCCAAAGGGCCCTTTTGAACCATTGGACTGGGCTGTATGAGGATGGAAGAAAGTTCAGGCAAGAACGGCCTGGGCATAGGAGCCCTGCAGGGGCTACTGCTCCCTAAGGATCTAAGAAAATGCCCAGCCATCCTGTAGCTGAGAAAATGAGGCACAATCCCCCACACACGTGTGCCCCAAAAGTCCTCAGGCAGGACAGCTTCTGCCTTGGCTCACCACCTAGGAAGGCAGCAGGTCTTTCCAGGGACTGCCCCAAAGCAGACAGGAATGGGCAGAGGGAGATGCATATTGGCAGAAGGTCACATAAATGTCTGTATTGTTCAACTGCATTCTCTAATAAGTCCCAAAGCCTGACCCCAGTGACCCCTCAGCCCCACCAGCCCAGAGATAGGTGGGAGAGAAGACAGTGCCTGGGACCCGGTGAGGAAGTGCAGGAGTTAGCAACAGGGTGGGAGAGAGAGGAACTGGGTGGAGGCCTGGATTTGGGTGGTCAGGGCAGCCAGAGGAACAGCAGCTGGTGGTAGGGTGGCATTCCCCTAGGCCCCATAAAGTGGGAGCTTTGCTGGCCACAACCACCTAGAGAACCCATTGGAGAATGTTATCTAAAGTGAGGGTTCCTTGGATTCTGGGGCCACAAATGCCTTAGAGACCAGGAAAGTGTGTAGACAGCCACACTCAAAGTGAGAATAATCCAACGGAAAGGATCCCACAGAGCTGGCCTCAGATGCAGACAGCTCCCAGGGAAGGAGCAAATCCTTGGCACTCTGGGGTGGCCATGTCAGGATTCCCTGAAGCATCCCCCATGAGGGGAACAGGACTTGGAGGCCCATGGGTTCTGACCATGTCACATGTGAATGTGCCACATATGGGCTCTAAAAATCCAGCTTTGAAGCAACATGCCTCCTGTTTCTCTGCCTGTCCAGTGGGTGGGCAGCACATTTCCCCAGAAGCTTGTCCTCAGGTGCCTGAGGTCCTGCTGCTGCAGGGATGGTGTCCCCAGAGTAGCCAATCTGAGCTCCTTGGGGCTGTCTCTCCTTCCTGCCCACTCTAGCCTGGGTACCCAAGGCCAGGGACACTTTCCCACAGGGCACTGTCTACCTCACTGACCAGCTGGTGTGGCCTTGTGGGCTGCAGCTCAAGGCCACAGACATCCTCCTGGGAGCCCCCAGGCAGAGAGAGGAGGCAGGAGACAGCCTCCCGAGGCCAAAAGTTTAGCTGGGCTTGAACAGACTGCACTTTGTCCTGCACTGTTGAGAGACACCCCTCAGCCTGTGTCTGGGGCCTAGGAGGGAGGGTGGGTGTGTTCTGTCAGCACAGGCACTGAGGCTGGCCAGGCTCTGAGCTGGAAGCTGGGAGACCTCAGGTTCATCATTACCCTCAGGGCACCTCAATTTTCTTGCTCATTTAATGGGCACAACAATCATCAAAAACCCTTCCAGCTGTGACACTCAGAGGCTCCATCCGAGGCCTAAGTGCTGTGGCTCACTACTGGGGGGTCTCACTACTCTGCCCAGACCCTTTCCTGTCAGCATGCACTTAGTTCCTTCTTCAGGTCTGTACTCAAATAGTTCCTCCCTCTGTGGTCTCCCTAACCACCTGTTTAAGGTGGCAGGTACACCCTCAGTGACCTGGTGGGCCCCTGCCCTGCTTTATTTATAGCATATTTGACTTTCTGTTGTGCCCCAGGGCCCACTCCTTAACTGTGACTGTTGTCCTCCTGTGGCTTAACCCTGGGAGATGTCTTGTGTATATTCATGATTGTGCCTTTAGTGCCTAGAGTGGGAGCTCAATACAAGTTTGAGGGCAGGAAGCAGGAAGAAGGGGATAAGGGAGGAGGGAAGGGAGCAAAGGAAAGGGGAATAAGGCAGAAGGGAGGAGGGGGAGGGGGAAAAGAAGGAGAATGAAAGAAAGGAAGTCTTCCTGTGAGGAAGTGTGCATTTCCTATCTGGTGATGTAACCACGTGACCCCAGCTCTCAGAGTTGGGAAATGTCCAGATAATACTTCCTTCCAGATAATACTTGCTCCCGGTACCGCCTTGCCCCATGGGGTCAATGGGCCACATTTGGGCAGCTGCACAGAAGCATAACTCTAGCTAACACCAAAGGATCTAGGACAGGTTCCAAGCAACAGCCTGTGTGTCCCAGGATATCAGAGGGTGCAGCTTTTTAGAGATGCTGGCTTTACAGAGAACAGGGCTCCTATGTCCAGGCTGCCTTTGCCATTCCAGGAGAAGGGGCTGGTCCCATGTGCTCTCAGGCCCACTCTGCTATCCTTCAGACAGAGTCTCCAGCTGAGGGCAGAACTGCTTGAGCCCAGTCTCCAAGGCCAGGGCCACCCATCCACAATGGGAGCAGCGAAGGCAGCAGCCCACCTACCTGCTCCTACCAGCCCGGGGTAGCCCAGGCAGCATCTAGTTGTCCCTGACCAGCTCCTCCCCCACTGCCCCACAAGCGGCCTCCTGATTCCTAACTTAATTTATTTTGACATCCTTGCTGCTGTTTGACCTCCTTATAGAGTCACATGGTGCCTAAAACTCATTATCCCCCACTTGAAACAGGAAGTTAATTAAACCCTTCACAAAGCCAGTGTTGATGAATGTCAGGATGGGCCCCTGATGCAGCTGCCCAGCAGCTCCAGGGCCTTGGGCTGACTGGTGGCTGGGAAAGCAAAGCCTGGCCCAGGCAGGGGCAACAGGACAGACTGGGCCCCCTTCCCTCCAGTGCAGCAACCAGAGTCCATTCTGGAGCAGAAGGTGTGGATTTCCTAGAAAGAATCTGGCTCTGCCACTTAGTTGCTGTGTAGCCTTGGGTAAGTGACTTCGTGTCTATGAGCCTCAGTTTACTTGTCTGGCAAATGAGAATTCTAGCAGTCCTCAAAGCACCGCTATGAGCAGACAGTGTGTGTGACCTATACAAGTGCTCAGCATGGAGCATGGCACTGAGGAAGCCCCCATGACATTATTCTCATGGCTGCTAGTGTAAGATGGCAGAGCACTGAGTGCTATGGAAGAGGCCCCTGGTGTCCATAAGCCGGAGCAGAGAGGAGAGGCCTAGTCTTCTCTGGGAGCATTCAGGGACTTCCCCAAGGAAGGATGAGTGGGCCAGGCAATGGAGGAAAGGGTGCGCACCACAGCAGGAACAGCTTTCAGAAAGGCCCAGGCCACAGGACACCTAGATCCATGTATAAGGAAGTTCAGAAAAGAGGATAAGAGCAGGGCAAGCAGAGACAGAGGTTGCCATGATGGCTCACGATGGCTTCAGACTGCAGCATTGGCTTTGCAAGGCCAGCAGGGTGAGGGCAGCAGTGGTTAGAGCGGTAGGTGAGGGAGGCTTGGAACAGGATAGGGGTAGTGGCAATGTCTCAGGGAGCATTTGAGACCCATAAAGAGGTGAAGTCACAAACACTGGGGTATGGTAAAACAGAAAGAGGGCCCTTTGTGTGTCTTGCTGTCCTGAGGCCCTTCATCCGGCCTGGCCTCAGGACATGCTCCCCACAGTCTGCTGCAGCCCCAGGCATTTGAAACCCCGCACTCAGCCATCCCTGCCTTTGCACCTGCTCTTCCCTTAGCTGAGAATGTCTTTCTTTCATCACATCTCTTGAGCATCCTCTTCATCCTTCGATGTCTAGCTTAAGTTTCTAGAACATTCTGTGGCTTCCTTAGTCTTAGCCCAATAACCAGTGCAGGGCCTGGCACATGGGAGGTGCCACAATTAGCCCCCTCCCAGGCAAGGATTAAGAACACAAGCTCTGGAGTTAGCCTGCCTGGGGTTCCTGCTTCTGGAGGACCACTCTGAGCTTTATTGTCTTCATAGCTTCCACAACAGCCTTGAATACCGTCCCCTGGGCCCAGCTCTGCCACTTTTTGTTTGAATGACCCTGATGGTCATAACCACCATAGAGTGGCACAAGGACATCATGAGAGAATATGAACCAGCTCAAAGGAAGGGCTTAGAAAATGCTGATGATGTAAAGATGACATCACTCCTGGCATAAGTGCCCACGACAGACCCATGCCCAGGAGATCTTCCTGGACCTAGACACCCTTGGCACCTCCTAGGAGGCCTTCAGGAAGCCTGTTATGGGCCTTGGAATCCAGCAAGCAGGGCACAACCAGGCCTTGGTCAGGGCAGCCCAGCTCCATGCAAAGTCCCTCTCAGTTCCACAGTGGGAGCTGAAAGCCCCTTATGTGGACTGAATGTAGTTATGTTTTTTACGCTAATGGCTTGGATGTGAATCCTGGCACTCTTTGCAGTCATGCAGGGGCAGGCAAAAATTAGGGTTTACAAAGGTGACCCATGGAGGATGGACGTGGCCAGGTGGGATACTCTCAGCAACCCTACACCCTGCTCTTCCTCTCCCACCTAATCAGAGACTCCTGCCAAGTTTCACTCAGAAGTCACCTCCTCCAGGCAGCCTTCCCTGACATCCCCAGGCAGAGGCAGTTGCTCCTGCTCTGTGCTCACCCAGACCTTCCTTTCATTTCTTGCTCTTTTTCCTCCATTTATTTGTTATCAACAGATCTCCCCTGAGGGTGTTAGCAGTGTGTTCAAAGTCCTATGGCATCACCACTGATCACCAGCAATGCAGTTTCCTCCTCTGTATGATGGTGGTGATAATATCTCCCGAAGGGCAGATTGAGGCAAAGTATAGAAGGAAAATACTCTAGAAAGAGCTCTTACCTGTGTCAGGGCTGTCATGTCATTTCATGGGCCTGTGACCCGTGCAGATGCTTGGAACCTACACTTGGGAAGTCCCCGCACTTGGTTTAACACTCTGCTGTCACTGCCCTGAAATTCTTTTTTTTTGCACTGGGCCCTACAAATGATATAGCTGGTCCTGGTCAGCAGGTTCTGTTTCTGACCTGCCTCTGCCCCTAAGTCGCTGGGTGATTTGGATCCTCACAGGGCCTCCATTTTTTCATCTGTATATGAGCAAAGAAGTGGCCAAAGTTAATTCTAATCTTCTAATCCTGCACCCTAGACAGACATTACTAATCAATTATGGCTTTCTCCTGCCAACCCCCTGGATCCTCCTTAACACAGATTTCCAGCCATTCCAGCAGCACCAACCTGGATGTGCATAGAGCCTCAAACATAGCACAAGTACCAGCCCATGGCCACCTCTTCCAGAAATCCCCCTGACTCTCAATTCCCCATCTTTGGGAAAGCAGTAAGGCCCAATGGAAAGCACAGACATCAACAAACATCATGGGAACCCTGAGCGAGTGAAACAGCCAGCCATGGGCCCCATGCTCAGTGAGGGGGTATAACACCAGGTAGCTATAGGAAGGTTGTACCCACTGGCCCTGAATAGGAAGCCATGTGACTCTGGGCAGGTATCTTGGCCTCCCAGGTTTAATGTTCCTCTCTGTCCTGTGTTGGTGGACGGTCCTGGGGTGGACCACAGCCTCCTGCCCTGTCTGCCACTCTCCTGCCCAGAGACACCCCCCTGAGAGTAGGCAGGACAGGGGAGAATTCTCAGCCTCTAGGGGTTACCCTTCTCTTCATCTGTGGGGTGGGGACAGAGGTAACAGGAGTCAGAATGGTGGGGGGGTGGGTCTCATGGGCAAAGGGCTCAACACTCAGGTAGCCTTGCATGTGACAATGGTGATGATTATCTGCCATCAGGTGGGTGGGACTCTTTGCAAAGTTCTTCCTGCTAGTCCTGGCTCAGATAACTCCCTATTTCTTAAGAATATAGGGGAGAGGGTCAGACACCAAATGCAGACCAAGAATATTAAAAGAATACAGTCGTGCTCCCAGCGACAACTAATTCTGTGTAACCTTGAGCCTCACTGGAGATAGGGGTCCTCTGGTATCCCATGAACATATCCAAAAGGCAGGCGGGTCACCTCTATTACCAGGGTTGGAACGAACAGAACAGATCCCGGGACCCTCCCTGCCTTCAGATTACGCAGGCAGAAGGGGCGAAGGGATTCCTTCAGCCTACTGAGGGGCCTGCTTGCTGGACCTCCAGTCGGGGTGCCTGGCGAAGAAGAGGCTCCGAGGGGCAACGCCATGGGCTGCTGAGAGAGAAGAGCAGGGACATACCCCTGGCTTCTGTACCCTCTCAGATTCCCGGCCAGATCTGAGCCCAAGGGAGAAGGACCTGAGGTCCCCACTCTCTGTTCGGGGGTTACAGCCAACAGGGTGCTGGACCCCGGGAGATGCTGCTTCCACGGAATTCCTGGATGAAAGCCAGAGTCGGCCAGAGCCTACTCCACACTCCCAATCTGGCCCAAGACATGCGGGGGGTCAAGGCCTTGGGCTTCCTGACGTCTCACTGCCGCATCGCGCAGGTGGAGGGGGCGCAGAGCCAAACGGAGACCCTCGGGGCGAAGTGACAGGGCAGGGGGCGGTGCCCCGGGAAGCTCGGGGCGAGGCGAGGGCGGGGCCAAGGCGGGGACGGGGCGGGGCCTCGGCGTCGAGGGGCCGAACCAGGCCGGTCAGGCTTGGGGGCGGAGCTAGCCCCGCGGGTCGGGTTCACAATGACCCGGAGCACGGCCGGATCCGCGCGGCGGAGCGGCGGGACGGCGTACGTCGCCGCGCCCGAGCCAGGCCTGAGAGCAGGGCTGCAGGGCCCAGGAAGAGGCGAGGGGGCTAGCGGTGTGCCGTCCCCGAGGGGCGGGGCCCGACGGGGCGGGGCCTCGCGGCAGGGGCGGGGCCACCGCGCAGGGCGGGCTGCGGCGGCGAGGGAGGGGCGGGGCCGCAGCGCCGGGGGCGGGGCCACCGCGCAGGGGGCGGGCTGCGGCGGCGGGGAGAGGCGTGGCCGCAGCGCCGGGGGCGGGGCCGGCGCGGAGGAGGTGGGCCCGGAGGCGCGGCGCCCGTCACGCGCAGACTCCGCCCCGGCCCGCCCGCCCGCGCGCCCGCCCGCCCGCCGGCCCGCCGAGAGCTCCCCGGCCCAGGCCGCCCGGTTCGCCGCGCGCAGCCCGCAGGTTCCATTGAGAAAAGCTGATCGGCGGCGGCGGCGGCGGCGGCGGTGGCGGCGTCTGCGCGAAAGCCGAGGACCGGCAGCAGCCCCGCCGCCCGCCGCCCCCGGCCGTGCGAGCGGCCGCAGCGCCGCGCAGGGCCAAGCCTCTGGCCTCCGCAGCGGCTCCGGGCCGGGCGCGGCGGGCTGGGGGCGCGGGCTGGGGCGGCCGTGGAGCCCAGGGGCCGGGGGCATGAGCCGCTACACGGCCCCGCCGCGCCCCCGCCTCCCGCCGCCGCCCTCTAGGGGCTAGAGGCGGCCGCCGGGCGGGCACGCGGCGCCGGAGACATGTCCAGGAGGAAACAGAGCAACCCCCGGCAGATCAAGCGTGAGTCAAACTTTGCCCGCCCCGCCGCCCCGACCCCCGCCGGTGCCCCACCAGCCCCCGCCCGCCCCGCTCTGTCCGCCGCGCTGGCGACCTTCACCCCGCGCCGCGCCCCCCGCCTTCTGTGCCAAGCGCGCGGTAATCTAATCTCAGCGGCGGGCTGGGCCCCCGCGTCTCGGCACCGGGGGTCCGGCCTGGAGGGGGGTCCGCCCAGAGGGCGGGGAGCGCGGTGGCTGGGGACGCGCCCCCCTCGCGGCCTGCCCCTCCCCCGCATCTCCGAGATGGTGCGGCGATAAGGTGGCCCCGATCTGGGCTCAGATAAAGTTTAAAATATTCCATTCTGCAAGTCCCATCCTGATAAGATCGCTCTGTCGGGACGGGCTGAAATTGTGATCTTATCTTGCGCGGTTGACTCTCCCAGGCTTTGTATCTAGAGGGAGAGAGAGAGACCTGGAGGGGAGAGGGGGCAACCGGGGCCGCATGATGCTTGGCCAAGTGGCGGGGACCGGCCCTGCGCCCACCACCACTCCTGCTGGCCACAGAGCCGCGTGCCTTGCGAAGGTGGGGCGTGGGGGTCCTGTGCAGCTACTGCAGGCCAAGCACTGGGCTCCAGCCACTCAGACCCCCCGCGTCCTGTCGCCAGGGTCTGGAACTCGAGCCTTCCCTGCTCAGAGACAGCATCCTGAAGGTCCGACCCGACCACGGCCGCAGAAGGTGTGCTCGGATGCCTGTGGGCACACGCGCCCCCCATCCGAGGGGCTGCTCCAGATCAGAGAGGGGGCTCCTGGGGAAATGACTCCAGACCAGGGTCGCCTCTACACGCGTCCAAGTTTCTTGCTCATCCGGCCCAGGGGCTACTCCTTGGAGGCTGGGCGGCCAGTCGGCTGCTATGTCCACTTGGCGGATGCCCCCGCGATAAAAGTGCCCCATACTCTTTGGGCCACTCCGGTGCGCGAGGAGCGACAGAGCGAGCGCACAGGAAGCACTGCTTCCCACCCCACGCCAATAATAACTTAATGCTTTGACATCCAGGGCTGGGGCTCCAGACTTCCTGGGCGGGGGGTGGGGGGGTCGCATCTCCCAGTCCAGACTGGCAGGTAGTCGGGGCCTCCTAGGAGGCGATGAGCGGGGGCTGGCCCACTCCCAGCCCCAGGCATCCGGACACTGCCACTTATGTCCTCATGACCACTGCCACCAGGGCCCCAAGTGCAAACTCCTGGGAGAGTGTCTACTCTCTAGAGGTCCCGAGAAGAAGTGGGAACGCAAGTGTGAATCCAGATTCCTATAACCCGATTGCCTCAATGTGCAAGCGAGACCTGTTTTCAGAAAGTCGCCTTCTATCAAGTCAGCCGAAGTATTAAAACCACCCACAGGTCCCGATTTGCGCGCGTTCTCTGGTTTCTTTTTCCCCTCCTCCCCCACGCGCCTCTGTTCGGTCTGTTCTCGTGCGTGTGTGTGTGTGTGTGTGTGTGTGTGTGTGTGTGTGTGTTTCAGCGTGATGAGAAATGCAGATAGCGCGGGCAAGGAGATCGCAGGTTGGGAACCGATCGCCAGCGCCGATAAGGCCTCGAGCGGGGTGAGCGCCCGGGCCCAGCTGGGTCGGCGGGGCTGCGCGCTGGGGACGGGACCGCAGCGCGCGCAGGAGCGAGCCGTCGCTTCCCACCCTCCGCGCGCCCCGGACCTGGGCAGGGGAGGGGGCCGGGCCTGGGAGGCGGGGCCGGGCACCCTCCCTGCGGCCCCGGGCGCCTCCGCCCCCCGCAGATCTTCGCGAGTTAAGATGCAGGAGCCGATTGTCACCGAGCGGCGGCGCCCGCCCGCCCGCCCTCCGCCCGGGGCCGCGCGCGGGCCGCGCCGGGCTCCCCTGCGCCCAGGCTGTGGGTGCAGCGCGGAGCGGGCCGAGCCGGGGCCGCCGCCCCCCGCGCCCCCCCAAAGCCAGGGCGCAGCTGCCCGCGCCTCTGTGCGCCTTTTGTTCCCGCAGAGATAGATGTGCTGCGCCGATAAGGCGCGTAACCGATGGCGGCGGCGATAGGCGCGTCCATTTATTAACTTCAAACGTGGGAGCGGGGCAGGGCGAGGCGGGAGCTCGGCCTTGGCCGGCCAGATGGCCCAGACGATAGGCCGGGCCGCGCTGGCGGGGAGCGGCGGGCAGGGCGCCGCCCGGGACCCCTGGCTCCCCGGCCCGCCGAGCCTTCCTCCCCTCCCCCGGGTCGATGTGAGCCCCGATAAACGCCGGGGCCGGTTGGCTGGATGGCGATCGCCAAGAGCGATAAGAAGCCTTATCTCCGGCCACCAGGCCCCGCCGGTTCGAGGCAACAACAGCTTGGGGGCGTCGCAGCTGGGCCGAGTGGGGGCCTCGGACCCAGGCAGGGGCAAGAGGAGTTGGCATCTGCGCCAGGGTGCGTCTGTCTGGGCGAGTTTTGATCCC
Source organism: Cynopterus sphinx (assembly GCA_030015415.1). Taxonomy (NCBI): domain Eukaryota; kingdom Metazoa; phylum Chordata; class Mammalia; order Chiroptera; family Pteropodidae; genus Cynopterus; species Cynopterus sphinx. Next base: position 28,708,324 of record CM057386.1, read on the forward strand.
AAACACACTTAATTGCCAAGAAGGTGATCCTCCCCCTGCGGGTGGTACAGTCCATCAAAATGAAAGAAAAGTGACTGTGCTGGCCTGGAGTGGGGAGGACACCCCGCCCCTGATTCCTATTAGATGGTGTGAGATAGCCGGAGGTGGGGTTGGCACCTCCAGCAGGAAAGAGGGTGTTTTTCTCCTTGAATCATGTTGAGGTTGGTGTCGTTGATGGCAAGTGTGAGGTGTAACTTGCTTGGAGTTTTCTTGAAAAAAAAAAAATCAAGGTGGTTTCTATTCCTTAGGCTGAGTTTGAGGGGAATCAGTGTGCTGGTATCTTTTTGAGCAGGTCCCCCAAATCAGGAGAGAAGGTCTTCTTAGATCTGCCTTGCTTCACTCATAATGTCTTTATTGAGACTTGCTGTATGCAAGCACTGGGTCATGCCACCTTGGTGAGATGGGAGGGGGTGAGGCTGGTGGCAGTGTGGGAAGTCAATACAGGGTAGGCAGTAGAGAGCAGATGGAGTATATTAAATAGTCAGGGACATTTCCTAGAATGGGGGGACTTCCAGTGAGGTCAGGGAGAGGTCAGCCATGGTGGAGTCCTAGGGTCAATGGGCAGGCCTCACTTTCCAACTCTGAAAAGTAGAGTGATGATTCCTGGCTGTTGTGGGGAGCTAAGAAGAGGCAGGGGATGCTAAGGATGGGCTGGCCTGTTTGAGGAGGTGAGAATGAGGTCAGGAAGGTGGGGCTGGACCTCAGTTTCTCTTTCTGAAAAATGGTGACTGGAGTAAATCCCCAGGTCAGACTAGGGATGTTGAGGGACCACAGAGCCCCTTTATAGTGGGAGGGTCCTTGGGGATAATGGATACCAGATACCAAGTGGAAACCAAGGCCAGCCGGGGAAGGGGTTCCCAGAAGAAGCTGGGCCTTGCCCAGCCCCACCAGTCCTCACTGGGCCCAGCCCTAACAGCTGCTCTGGCTTCATCTCAGATGATGTATTTTTCACACATCCTCAGAGTTGATTAAACAAATTATTGGTGGCCACAGGATGACTAATTTACTCCGAGCTTCAAAAGCACCTGCCTGCTCTCCCCAGCAGCCTGACGCCCACCTGTGGAACTAACAGTCAGTGCCTTCTGGCAAGGGCCAGTTACGGGAGAGCCTGGGTTAGGCCCGGAATGGAAATGAGGTGGTCTCTGTGTGAGTTTTTATGAATGTAAGCCTGATTGTCGGCACAGGCCATGCACACTCTCTTTCCATGTGTGAGAGGCACCTGGAGTCTGCCTGGCTCCCAGGAGCCACCTTGTAATGCTCATCACCCCACTCTAATGGCAGAGAGGCACGGAAAGAGGGGGCTGTGACAACCTGACCGCCCTGACTCAAGCCATCATAGGCAAGTTACTTTGCTTGCATGCCTGCCATAGCCTCTGAAAAACAGGTATGACAGTGCCTGTCATCCAGAGGTTGACAGGGACCTAAGTCCTGCCCTCAGCTGGCTTCGGCACCCTCCTCAGAGTTCTGGACTATAGCTCAATCGTGAGGATTGAGCTATAGTGAGCAAAGGAGACAGAGGACTTAGAGACCTTTGGAGGGACTTGCTCACAACCACCCACCACTCCTGAATGTGGACTGATGTGCTCTGGAGCCCAGCCTCTCACCCTTGATGGTGGAGCTTCACCCAGTTCCGCACTGTTCTTGGTTTTTCTGCATTCCTGCGCCTCAGGGAAGATAGTCAGCTCATTCGATAGTAATAATGATATTAATTATAGCTAATACTTACAGAGCTTACTCTGTGCCAGGCCACATATTAACTTAAAGCAGATCCTATTCTTATCATCATTTAATCTAGGGAAACCGAAGCACAGAGAGGTTAAGTTTCTCATCCAAGAAAGTGGCAGAGCCAGAATTGGAATGCAGGTAACTTGGCCCCTCACTCTAGACCAATATATCCATGAATATCACACTGCTTTCCAACAGTCCTCTCACCTCTGCCTGCCCCTGGGCTTCTCCAGGCCTCAGTCTCCACACCTGTGAAATGGCCTTGGGGAGCAGAGGTGCTCTGGGTTCTTCCCAACCCTGCCCTTGCCAAGTTTCCCATGGAAGGAGACATTCCTGTGCAGGGGTGGCCCCTGGGGAGACTTCACCCAGTCCTACCCAGGGGCCTGAGACTAGCCTAGCCCTGATCGCCCAGCCAGCCCCTCCCCGGAGGTCACCAGGAGCCCAGCATGGCACCAGCACTGCCAGCGATTTAAATGGGTCAGTTGGGGAAGAAAGGAGGAGGGAATGCGATGCCATTAATTGTACCCCTTATCTCCTGTTTCTATGCCAACCAGACGTTCCTGGGGCTTGACGGGCTCGTGAATAATACTCCCGGCCGGCCTATCTGCCATCGACAGGCCTCCTCCTGGAGGCAGCTGTTGCCTCGCCGATTGTTATCACCTACCCCATAGACCCAGGCCTGGGCCCTCATGTAGGCCAGCCAAGCCACACTTGGGCACCTGGCTGGGCTCCTGCCCACCCAGCCACCATACCCATGGATCTTCCTGGAGCTGCCCCTGGCCCCATTTCACAGATAGGGAAACTGAGGCCACAGCTACATGTGTGCTCTCTGGACCTTATCTGCTGCTCCCCACTCAGGCAGAAGTAGCCTGGGGTGAAGGGGGTTCCCCTTGCAGAGAAAGTCAACCTCCATGTCTCCTGGCCCTCTGTGGGCCTCAGTGTCCTTGACTGTGGCAGTAGGGAGCAGATGAGCCCACTGGTAAGAAGAGCTCAGCTCCTTTCAAGCTACATTGAATGTGGCCCTGTGAGAAGGGGAGAGCCTACACTTGTAGGAGCAGCTCCCCTGAGGACTGAGCTCCTCATCAGGGCTGCGCACAAGTCAAGACTGGGAGGCTCTCTCTCTTTGGCTTTCTTTGGTCCTTTGGTCTCTTCCAGCCACAAGTCCTCTGCACAGCTGCTCAGAGGCCTGCACGGGCAGGTTATTACCCCCCTTCCATACCCACCCTTCCTGAAGCGACCTCATCAGTCTGTGTGATCACTCACTCCCTGGGAGCAGGGAGTGGGTCTGTCCTGTCCCCATACAGTGGGCCTTTCAGAACTTTCTGCCGGATGAATGATCAGATGGATACAGGGCATGAAGTGGATGTGGGCTGGGGTCCACTTACTGCTGTGGGACTAGGGGCAGTGCCTTCCCCATGCGAACCTCGTTTTCCCCATCTGCCAGCACCTGAGAGAACAGCTCTGAGAACCGAAGGGAAATACACATCATCTGAAACAGATGCCACCAACCATCCTCTTCCTCCTTGGCAGTATCTCTGGGGTCAGTTGGGTCAGATCTGTAGTTTCCAGTTTATATGAGATGGAGAAATTCCTTTACCGAAACTCAGAGAGTAAAACATAGACAGGGCCTTGCTGGGGAAGTGCCCCACCCACTCCCCAGCCCTGTGGACCACAGAGCTCACTTTGCCAGTCCCTGGTCACCGGCCACCCCTCTTCCTGCCAGCCTTCCCCTCCTGCTCATCCTTGCCACATTTTGCCAAGTGGATATTCAGGCTGTGCACACCTTTGGCACATTGTTTGCCCTCTTGGGCTGGGGTCTACTCTGTCAGAAAGAAGAGGGGCTGCATGGGGGAGTGGTTGATGATGTTCTCCCCCCAACCCCTACCTCTTACCCTACATACAGTGAGCTCTGGATGGGTCTAAACCAAGCCAGCCCAGAGCTGAGGAGCCACAAGGCCAGGCAGCCAAGTGAGAGGACCCCAGATTCTCTTCTGTCCCTGTGCCCATTTCACAGATGAAATGGGAGCTGGAGGCCTAGAGAGGAAGGTGGGCTTACTGAGGGTCCCCAAGCCGTAGCTGGTAGGGCCAGGAGAGCAGTGGGCCTGGCTCAGCCTGGGAGAGCAGGTCCAGGAGGGGGTGGGGTTTCTGTAGGAAGGCACACTTAGTGGCTCCTGGCAGGAACCAGGCAGCATCAGTGTGGTGCTCCCTCTCTGCCTCATTCTGCCCATTGAGGACATCCCAGTCCAGTGCCCTAGTTTTCAAATGAGGACATGAAGTCTGCAAGAAGTTGGGACTTGAGTCCTGCCTGGGTCAAAGAGGAAATGGAGGGCGGGGATGGGCCAACTCTGAGGGAGGCCTGGGTCTCAGCCTCCACTCTCACCCCAACCTTTCATCTCAGCATGTGGATATGAGCTAGAAACCCAAGCGAGACCGGAGGTTCAACTCCGGCTCATGACTTTTCCGCTGAGCACCTTCGTGAGTGTTTCCTAGCTCCGATTCTCTCGTCTGTAGAATGTATGCAACACAGTGCCTGGTCCAGTGGCTGTGCTGAGAGCCAAGCACCCCCAGGACACAGCAGGTGTCAACAACCAGCAGCTGTTGGAGCACACTCGAGGTCCCAGATCGGGTAGGGACCTGGGCTGTGTGCTACTGGGTGATATGTTGCTCCCATCACCCCAACTGTCCATGGCTCCACTCGGTGGGCTGAGGACAGAGACCCTTTCTTTGGGGACCACAGGCTTCCATCCCCCACAGCGGGCCTGGGCTGTCCTCTGGGCTTTAGGCCAGCCCTTGCCTCTAGAGTGGGAGGCTACTGCAGTAGTGGTCACTGCTCAGCCATGAGTCCTGGCCTCGCTATGACCCTGTAGGCAAGTGACTTCTCTCATGCCTCAGTTTCTACTTTTGAAGGAGGACCTTAATAAGAGCAGCTCCCTCCTGGGGCCTTTATCTCGGGTCTGAGATCTCAGACGCAAACTGCAAAGTGCTGACCTAGGGTTGTGTCCTTGATGAACAGTGCAGCTCTGAGAGTTGCTGGCTGCATTACTGATATTTTGCCAGAAGCCCCAAGCCCTGTCTCCTGCCTTCCTCCCCTTTGGATGTTCATTTTTTAAGAAGGACTCATGGGCAGGGGTGCCCTGACTATACCACACCCTGGGCTGGGCCAGCCTCACACCTAAGCCATCTCAGGGCTCTTCCCTACTGTTAGGATCATCATCGTTATTGACTGACCCATTTTATAGGTGAGAAAACTGAGGCCCTTGGAGACTGTAACATGCTTGTGGCCTCATGACACAAGAGCTGGGTCTGTGGACCCCAGAGGTGGGCAGAGGTTTCCCTGGACAGTGCCCACTTAGCCCCCTAAGCCACCTGCCTTTCTGTCCTGTATCCTCCTAGGGCCTCTCTAGCCCCTCTCCTCCCCTCCTCCTTCTGCCTCCCTAAAGCCCCATGTTTGGGAGAAGGCAGTGCCCCGCCGGGGCAGGAATGTGGCAGCTGACCTTGGGCCAGAGCCCGGTGAGACAGATAAGCCGGCCCTCCCCTTGGCCTCCTGTCCCTCCATTCTGCCTACCCTGGGCTGGCAGGCTGTGGACTCTCAGAGCCTTGGTCTCCCTACCTGTAAAAGAGATGATGGGGCATGATATACAGCTTTCTTGAGCTCAGGCCTGGTCAGAGCCCAGTCCAGCCCAGCTCTGGTGCTCTTGGCTCCTCCAGTTCAGGAGCTAGAGTGGAGACAAAGACTCAGCCGGCCAGGCAGCGTCTGCAAGCTCCTACCTGCTAAGCACTTTGTAGGCATCCCCCCCTACAATTCTCCAGTTAGGGTTCTCAACCCATTTTGCACACAAAGAAATGGAGGATCTGACAGTGTAGGTGGCTACACCAGTCACACAGCATGTGAGTGAGGTGGAGACAGATGGAGTGGTCTGTGTGAGCCCTGCCCCAGCAATCAGCTTGGGCACCTGTGTTCCAGCCACTCCCCCCTGCCCCCTTCATAACTGGCAGGGATATTGCTTCCTGGGAAAGAGGAGAGGCCACAGGGAGCATCTCTGAGTATGGGTGCTACCACTGTGGACAGGTATAATCCCGGGGTCAAGGCTCTTGGACTCCACAGGTATACAGAAATTATCTCACTTTCCTGAGCCTGTCTCTATCTCTGCAAGATGGCGGTGTCATGGGGACACCAGCCTGAGCTCTGATAGTGCCTGGGCCTCATGTAAGTCATTGAGCCTCCCTGAGCCTCAGTTTCCCTCTACAAAGTGAAACAGACCTCCCTAGACATCTCAATGAGACGAATGAGATTTGACATAGGAGGAATAGCCTAGGCCAGAGCTGGTGTGTCATCTATGTTGTTTGACAGAATTAAACCGAAGAAGACAGAGGGGTACCACTCCCCTCCCCAGGCTCCCTCGGGCTGCTTCCTAAGAATTCCTCTTGGTGTCTAACTTCAAGACCTCCAGCTTTCCTAATCTGCCTCAATTTCCCTTTTCTCCATCAAGTCCCCATCCTGTAAGTCAGACCCAAGGAGCAAGAGGAGAAAGGGCCCCAGAGCCAGGTTGTCTTGGTTCCTTCCTGCAGTGGGGGTCTGACAAGAGCTGCCAGAATTCCCCCTGCTAGGGACAGGGCCTCATAGGCAATGGTGGATCCATGCTGGGTAGTGTGGATTCTTAGCCCCCAGGGAGTGATGAGGGGCCTGAGGCTGCCCCCTCAAGCTGGTCTTTGGGCTGCTCTGGTAATCAGCACTCAGCTCCTTGAGACAGAGGGAAAGCCAAGGCTAGAGCCATGGGCAGCCATAGGGCCTTGCATGGCCTCTTCCATCTGCCCCCAGCTTATTTGGGGCCCCCAGCTCATCCCTCGACCACACTGGGCTCACTGGCCATTAACTGAGTCCCTGCTCTGTGTCCAGGACTTACATCCATGAGCTCACACCCTTCCCCCCAGCAGCCTTCAAGAGAGGCTCAGTGATTAGCCCAGTGCACAGTGGAGAAACTAAGCCTTTGAGAATTTAAAGGTCAGACCCAGGACTGCAGAGAAGGAGAAGATGGCTACGGTGGTGGTTTTCAGAGTAGAGCTCGTAGCTCCCTGCTAGGCCTGGTGACATTCAAGTTCAAGTCCAGGAAACTGAGGCCTTCCTGTGGCATCCAGCTCTGGTCTCCTTGCTATTCCTCACTGGCTGCGTGACCTTGAGTGCATCCCTTCCCCTCTCTGGACTAAGGTGCCCACTGCCCATCATTCCATCTGCAGGACAGCAACTAGAACCACAGTTATCAGGCAGGGTGTCTGGGTGGAAGGGGTCCTAGGTTGAGACCCATGAGCCATACCACAGCTGCCCCTCTTTGAGTAGGAACACTTCGTCTCCAGGGGCTTGCAATGAGTGCATTTGGGGACCCTTTCCTCTGAATGGACAGAGGTGTTCTGTTTATGGGCCCTGAGTACTCCACCCCCCAAGTGTCCCATGCAAGGGCCCTGAGGGAAGTGGGAGGCCCTCAGCATTTAAGGGGGCACAAAAACATACCCCATGCTCCCCAGGCTACCAAGGGTCTGTGGAATGTGAGCTAAGCCTTAGGTGAGGACTACAGGGGTAAAGCCCACCATGATGTCCCCACCCTACTGATATTTCCTACTCCTTGGGCTTGGGCCTAGAAAAGGCCTTAGGCAGTGAACAGGGGACCCTGCAGGTCACCAGGTAGGAGAGCAGGGTGTTCTCCTGGGACCCAGAGGTGGCCTCCTGCCTCAGTTTCCCCTCCTAAGCAATATGCCCACACCTGGCCCCACCAAAACAAACCTCTGTCCAGAGAACAGCGGGATTCCCTACACTCACTTCAGTGGCCTTGAGGGTCTGCACGCACACAAGTGCTCAGGGGCCCAGGCCTGACCAGCGGCTCCCCTCTGCCTCCCAGTTTTGCCGGCCAAAGCCCAGTCTGCCCCGAACTGTCTCCAGTCCGGGCCTCTGGCGGGCGCAGGTTTCAGCTCCTGTGATAACTCCGAAAGTTGAACTGGCCCCATTACTGCGCCCAGATGGTTGGCAAGATACAGCCTTGATAATGGGGGAGATACGGCGTCTCCGTGGCCAATAGCCCAGCCTCTCCACCCATTAACATTCCCCACCAGCGATCCGCTCTGCTCCTATCTCCTCCATTTCCACTCCTCCCGCAGATAAGAATGGAAATTCTGACTTCATAGCTCACTGATTAAAGTGTCTGGATTTCTTGATAATACACAGATAAATTATGTTTTTGAAAAAGAAGGTAGGGAGGAGGGTGGGGAGAGTGGGGGCCCTGGAGGGGAGCCCTTGGCTGTCTCTCCCGGGCCGGTCCTGCACCTTGGAGCGTCCAGCATGCACCTCCTAAGCCTTGGTCCAAAGACAGCATCCCGGGGCCTGGCCAGGGAGGCAGAGCAGGCCTCTCTTAGAAGAAGGAATCACACTGGAGGGATTGGTGCCCAGGCCTGGGGGCAAGCCCTGTGTGGGGGGAATTTAAGCCTTGTCAGAGCCAAGAGTCTGGACCTGGCTTCCTGGGTTCTAACTCTTGGGGCACCTCTCTGTGCCTCACTTTCCTCAACTGTCAAACGGGCCCAGGCTTATAAAGAGGATGCAGTGCCCCCAGAGCAGGAATTTTGCCTATTCAGGTCTGCTGTCTCCTGGACACCTAGAACAGTGCCTGGCTGTACAGTAAGTGCCCAATTAATGTGAGGGACCAAGCAGAGCTCCATTTGCCAGTTGAGGAAGGAAGGGAAGGGCTCCCAGTTGTCTCCCTACCTCACCCCCAGCCATTCTGCTTCAGGCGGCCAGCCTAGCTGCCGTGAGTGACGGCGGCGCCCAGATGGGACTGAGGTGCCATCTTTGCGTCTGTCTGGATAAAGCTGCCTCCTTCAGCTGATCTAAGATCCGGTGCTGATGGTGCGATTAGCAGCGATTAGGGCCGGCGTGTGGCTAATCCTCCCAGTGAGGGACAGGTGCGGCAGCCGTGGGGGGGCGGCTCGTGGAGAGGGACACCCAGCCCCCAGCTGTGCAGGAGGGGAAAATGAGGCCCTGGCAGCTTTGGCATGCCCCCGGGGGCAGGACCCAGGCCAGGCCTGCCTCCCTCACTGCAGAGGGTCCTCCAGAAGAACTACAGGGCTCCTAGCAGCCACAGGGCAGCTGGCCGTTTCCCCTCTCTCTGCGTTGATTTTTAAAGTGACCCTTGAGAAATGAGATTCTCTGTGAACCCAGAGGCAGGTAGCCCGAATGGGCAGTTTGCAACATTTCTGGATGGTTCTGGGACTCCCTGATTATAATAATCTCAATGGCCGTATACTCAGTAAAGGTAATAGCTCCCTTTACTGAGTACAGGCCTGGACTTAGCCTGTGCTGTCCTGTAGAGTCCTCCTAGCAGCCCTGGGAAGGGCACCTCTGACCTCATTTCTACTAGGAGAAAGACTCAAGGCTCAGAGAGGTTGAGTAACCCATCCAAGGTCACACAGAGCGGGAGGGAGCAGTAGAGACTGGCTTAGAGGCCTGGTCAAGGTGTGTGACTACTCCAGGCCACACAGCCCTTGCCCAAGAACAGTGGATGATAGGTACCTCTACATCCGCCCTCAGAAAATTGGCTCCTTCGGTGATAAAGTTGGCGTCTTTCTATCCTGGGTTTTGATTTCTCTCGGTATTCTAAGGGAAGTCAGCTATTTCCAGTAAAATGAGTATATGTTCAGGAGAAGGGGACAAGTGTAGGGTGGGGTAACTGGGGTTTGGTTCCTGCTCCCTGGGCAGATGGCCTGGGCAAGTGACTTAATGTCCCTGGGCCTCAATTTTCTCACCCAAACGATGGGTATAATCCCAGTTCTGGCATCCTTGGTCTTTGATGAATGAGATGGGGAAGAAGTGGGGACAGCATTGAGGGTTCAGGGGCTCTCTAGGGAGCACATATGTGCAGGGGCAAGGGTTCCTGGGGCTACTGGCTACACGTGCTCCATGAATCTCATTAGTGTTCTTCCTGGACTCCAGTTTGTAGAGGCTCAGGAACCCGTCCTGTCCCACCAGCGACTCAGGTGGTTCTGAAACCTATTTTCTATGGCTTTGGGAGTCTGTTCCTAAGACGGCCACCCTCTCGTCACCAGGGCCAGAGGGAATGCAGAGGGAGTGTGGGGTCCAGCCTGCCCTGTCACTATGGCTCATAGGCGCTGCCCTGTTCTGAGCCTCAGTTTCTACATCTGTATAATGGAGCTAAAGATACTAAGACCTGCCCTACAGGCCTTGGGCTCTGGCCAGCTCCCCTGTGGGCTCCCTGTCCCTGCCCAACTATGCCCACCAGAGCAGGACTTCTCAAGTTAAGAGTTCAGCACCCGGTCTCTAGACCACCAGCCTCTAGGCTCAGTTTTAAATCTCAACCCCACCCCACCCTTGTCGCGTCTCTTGTCTGAGCCTCTCTGCCTTCATCCATGAAACAGGGAGTCATCCCCTCCTGGGACCCTTGTGTGAGCTGATGAGGGGGAGCTGGGTTCTTTGCTCTGCAAGGGCAGAAGTGCTGCTGCAGCTGCTGTCTGCATGGTGACAATTACCCTAGGACCTCCGCCCCTTCTAGCCAGGAGCTCTGGGCCAGCGTCCTGGATATGTTGGACACTGAGGGAGGAAGTCTGAGAGAAGGAGGCTCTACCCCTTGGTTCCTTGGCTTGGGGGCTGGGGATGGGGGTGTGTTCCACCCTACCCACCCCCAACAAGAGAGAAAAAGGAACTGTGATAAACAGGAGATAGGCCGGTGTGGTGGAGGAGTCCTATCGCTGTTATCTATCTGCCTGCTGCTCTGAGCGGTTCTGTTGTTTCCCCTTATCTCACCCACCAAAATGCCAGGAACAAAAGCACAAGCACACTCACACACTCACACCCCTGAGCCCACCGCCCGCAACTCACAGAGCCCTGAGAAAGCGCTGCCATTAGATCTAAGGCAAAAGCCAGTGGGATTGGGTTCTCTTAAAATCATCATCATCATCAATCATCAATCATCATTTTGAAAAGAAAACCAAAAAATAGCCCGCCCTGAGACAAGGCAGCTAAAATTAAGAAGTTGCCCCCTACAGGCCCTCCCTGGAAGGAAGGGCCCAGCCTTGGTGTTGGGGACTTGGGCTTGGGGAAGTTCCAGCTGTGCTGCCGTGAACTGGCCGTGTGACCTTGGTTCAGAATCTTCCCCCCTCTAAGTCATTCCTAACTGGGGGACGGGGGTAGGTGGCGTTTGAGGATTTGAGAGAACCTTAGAGGAAAAGAAGAGTCTGAACTATAACTCAAGTCTTCCCCATGCAGCAGGCAACCTTTTCTGTCAGGGATTGGGGCTAGGGCAAGTTGCCCAGAGCCAGTCACCCCCAGAACCTGTTCCCTCAGAGCCCAGAGCCCCAGCCAAGCCCCCCAGAGTCTGGCACTCCCAGAGCCCAGCACCCCAAGATGCCAGCCCAGGATCTCATCAACTTCCCCCAGATCCCAGCCCAGTCCCTCCTGGCACCCCAGAATCTGGCGTTCACAGAACACCAGGCCATCTTAACCTAGTCCCCCAAAGTCTGGCTCCCCCAGAGTCCAGCAGCCCTAGCCTGGCCCCCCGAAACCCCTGCAATCCTGCCCACTCAACAACTTCAGGCACCCGTCAGCCTGGGAACCGAGGTCCGAACCTGTGTGCTGGCACCCAGTGGAAATGGGGCATTGCAAATGGACGTGGGTGAGACCCAGGGATTGGCTGAGCACTGTGTGAGGGGCAGGCCTCCTCCATTGGAAGCAGTTAACATGGTTGCCAGTGTCCCAGTCCAGACCTTGCCCCGGTGGTGAAAATCTCCCTGCCCCAGCTCTGGAACGGTCAGTCATCCCAGGCCTTGCTGCCAGAACCACCCATTTGCCTGTCTGTGCACAGAAGGCTAGACAGGCTGACCTTTAGGTGACCTCCTGCTGACCCTCAGAGCCAGACCCCCACAGCCTGAATTGGGGGCCAGGATTTGTGTGTTCCTGAGATTAGCGCTGCCAGCTCTGACTCCCAGATGGGAACACTGAGTTCAAAAGTAGGGTGGGAACCGCTCAAGGCCAGCCAGCTCCCCTCCTACTCCCTGTGTTTGGGCACCTCCAGACCCTGTGCATGCTGTCCCCCGACTCTCTGCCCTCCCTCAGCTATGACTTTTGTACAGAACCACGTTCTGCCAGGCTCTTGGTAGCACCATCTTCATGAATGACAGTCCCAACCCGTTTGCCAGACCTGCTTCCCCTCTGTAATCGGGAGAGTCTTGTCTCTGCCTCCCAGGGTGGTTCCTGTGCTCCCCAGCAAGCCCTGTCATTCCCTGGGCCTCGATTTCCCCATCTACACAATGACAAGGATGTTCTCTGGGGGTACCCTACTCTTTTTGTGGCCGTAATGTATTCTAGAAACCTGGAGCCCTTCCGGATTTCTCATTTTCAGAAATTTACAAAACCAGACCGTATCTGTAGAAAACGTTCAAGCAACTTTGGGGCATTCATTGTGTTCAAAGTCACTTTGCACCCCTACGGGATGTCTTGTGAGCAAGACGGTAGCCAGGTAAGGCCCAGCCAGCCCAGTGCCTGGCCAGAGGCACCCCCAGCTCCCACAGTCCCAGCAGGGCTTCGTGACCCCAAAACCAGCCGCAGGCGTGGGTGTTTTTCAAAAACACGTAAGTGGAAAATAGCAGAGGGGTGAGGAGGGAACGAGTTTGGGCTGAGATCTAAGGGGAGGAAACAGGGAGGGGGCCATCGGGCCAGAACCAGACAGCCAGTGTGTTCTCAGCCCCTCACCTCTCTGGGCTTTGGTTCCCCATCTCATAAGATTGGGTGATGGTGCCTCCTGGGGGTGGGGCGCGGGGTGTGAGGATCAGAGGGACTCAGTGTGCTAAAGAGAGAGGATAGTGTGGGCAGCCTTACCTGGGAGGAGTCTCCTAACACCTGCATGGAAATCTCTCTCAGAGGTGCCCCCCATTCTACCACCAGCTCTGTTTTCCCCAGAAAAGTACACAGCATACAGTAGGTGCTTGATAAATACTCTCTGGAGTGATCTTTAAATCTACTTTCCATCTCAGCCCCTATCCCAGCAGAGCAAAATAAACCAAAGGGAAAGAGGAAATGGGAAGCAATAGCTAGTCCCTGCAAGTGAGCTGGTCATGCACAGAGCCCCGGAGGGCAGGAACTAGGATCCTTACCAGTGGACAGCAAGGTCCCTGTCCCTGAGGCAGGGCTGGGCTCACTCCTTCTGAGGCTTTCTGGGAACTGGGACAGATAGGCTGACCTCTGACTTGTACTGAGCACCTGCTGTGTGTGGGGCCTGGACCAGGGATCCCAGTGACCTTCACATGCAGGACCTCAATCCTTGCCCTCACGGAGCTCTAGGCTGGTGGGGAGATAGAGAGAAAAAGAATCCCTAACAATGGAAGAGCCCTCTGAGCAGGGGGATGGGTGGTCAGGGAGAGCTAGGTGGCCACAATGAAACAGACTTTACGCAGAGGCTGAGGGATGGTGGCATGTGTGGGGAAGAATGATCCTGGCAGAGGGAACAGCAGAGGCAAAGCTCTGAGCAGGGAATGAGATGTCACAGTGAGAAGAGAAGTGCCAGCCCCCTGCTATGCCCTGAATAACGCAGCCAGGGCCCAGTCCAAATACCAGCACCACCTCAGCATGCTGCCTAGACCTGCCTGCAGGGCAGCCATATGGCCTCTGGGTCCAGGGTGTGAGCTGGGTACACGGGGAACTGTGTGGCTCCTCACCCCCCTCCCCGCTTCTTTCTCTCTCCTCTTCCCCCTTCTCTACTTCCTTCTGATGTACCAGACTTTTCTACTCCACTTTGCCCTTGACCTGATGGGCTTGGGGAATCTTGATGCCAAATGTTTGACAAGCCAGAGGGTTTGCCTCAAAGCTGTAATGTCCAGGCCCCAATGCGACCATCATTGTCATGACTCTCAGTTACCCTAGAAAGGGTTGCGGCTGCCAGTTCTGTAGCCACATGGCTTGGGTGTAAACCCCAGCCCAATACGTACTGGGGCCCGTTGGGCCAGTCACTAAAACCCCTGAGCCTAGGTCTCGTTTTCTGTGAGATGGGGGTGGGGCCCTCCGAGGTTGTGAGGGGACCATTAGGTGCCTGTGGACTGTGCCTCACACATGCCTGGGGCTCGGTTCAATCTCAGTGGGTATTCTTGGGCTGCAGGGCATGGAGCTAGATGCCAGGGAAGCCTCAGTTCTCTCCTTGGAAGTCCAGGAGGGTCAAAGCATTACCAGCAGCAGGACTCTGCCCGGAGCCATTATGGGACAGGTCAGCGGGTCTGGCCTGCCTCTTAGACTCGACACAGCCCCTCAGCATCTCCACCCCTATCCATGGACACAGGGACAGACCCTGGCAAGCCCTGGCCTCAGTCTCCACATCTGGCAAATGGCCCAAGGCAATGTGGTGGCAGGGAAGGCCAAGTCACTGTGTGCCCCTTGGCACTGGGTGTCAGATATTTTTTAATTGTAGTAAAATATACGTAAATTCGTCATTATAACTTTCAAATGTACAATTTTGCGGCGTTAAGTATTTCCACAATGTTGTATAACCATCACCACCATCTGTTCTCAACAGAAACTCTGTCCCATTGAACACTAAGTCCCCATCCATCCCCCAGGGCCCTACAGCCTCCATTCTACTCTGTCTGAATTTGAGGCTGATGTTTTAACTCCCATATGTGCAATGGGAACAGACTAGATTTGCTGCTTAGGACCTGGCCACACCCAACAAGGAAAAGGGCAGCCTAGAGGACCAAGTTCTTCCTTCCTCCCTGCACACCATCCCCAGAGCACTGGAGAAAGAACCTGGGGTAGTTGCCACAAGTCTGAGCACTGGAGTCTCCCAGGCCTGACCACAGAGATTTGGGATGACCTGGCCTGGAAGAGGGGGTGACACCCACCCACCCCGAGGGGTGAATGAAATCCTAAACCCAGGACTCCCTGGACCCAGAGTTCTCACCTCTCCCTGGGCTGCTGCTCTTCAGTAAAATGGGAGAGGAGGCCCCTTTCACAGTGGCTGTAGTGCAGGTCCCGGTGCAGTAGTGCCTGAGGGCCAGGTGAGAGAGGAGTCTGGAGCTGAAGAGGGCTCCGTGCCTACCCATCCCTCCTTGGGTTCTCCCACCCCGACTATCAGATGGCAGGGCACTGTCACACTGGCCTTTTCTCCTTCCAGGAAAGCAGTGATTCCATCCGTCCTACATGGGGGCCACCCGGAAACGGCCCCATCAGCCGTGGCCCCGCTCCCATCTATCAGCCTTATCGGCCCATCTGGAGAATCTCCCTGGAGCCTGCGGCGCCCCTGTTTTCTTGGGCTTTGTTTCCAGTCTTCTCCCCAGGCGGCCTCCTGCTCTCCATTCCGTGCCGTGACCTTGACCACCAGTCTCACTCACCCCACACCATGGCCTTGCCCCTCCACCTCCCCACTAGCCACACTGGGTTCTTCACCACGTGGCCCCAAGTGTGTTCTCCACGATCCCCACGCCCCACGAGTGACCTGGCCCTCCCCGCCCTGCCCAGGCCATGTGGTCTGTGCCTCCTCTCCCGGAGTATTAGCAATCGGTCCTCAGAGGGAAACAATCTCATGTAATCTATCAGTGGCTATCGGGCCCATCGGAGGGTGGGGAGTGGCCAGGCCCAGAGATGGCGCCAACCTCCAGCGTTGATAAAGTTTCCAAGCTGAGCGGAGATGAATGTTGAGTAAGTGCAGGCCGCGCGATAGGATGTGGACTTGGCAGGCCCATGGCTCCGGCTGAAACCAATCTCTCCCCTATCAGCCGGGCTGGGCTTTCTCAGGCCCCACTCTTTCTTCCCACCTCCTCTGCCTCCCCTTTCCCTGCCTCACCCTGCCCAGCCCCTGCCCCTGGGGACAGGGGTGGGGGACCAGTCCACTGGCCCTGGCCTGAGAGAGAGGGCAGGCTCGGGGCAGGGTAGGATCCTGATAGAGGCCAAGGAGGTGACATCCCACTGGGGGCTGCCTGGAGGAGGTGGCCACCCACAACAGCCACACACCGGGGCCTCCCTGCTGTCCAGTGCCCATAGTCTTCTGCTTAGCTCCCCAGGTACCAAGAATAAACCCCTGGCCATCTGCCTTGTGCTCCAGCCCCTCTGCTCCTCCGCCCCACTGTCCGCAGCTGCAGCACAGGAACCCACCAACTCCTAGGCTTTTGCGTTGACAGTTCTCTCTGCCTGGAACAGTTTTCCCTGTTCATGATCACAACCTTAATACCTCCTCGTCCTTCTCCAAGAAGCCCTCACTGACCAGCCCCACACCCACCTACCATTCTCCATCCTGTACCGTCCTAGTTCTCCATGGTGTCTAAGATTCATGTCCATCCCCCACCCAGAAGGTTCACACACACACACACACACACACACACACACACACACACACACACCCATCTGGACTGTTTGCCCACGGTTGACCCAGCACATGGCAGACACTCAGAAACCTGAAAGGAGTCATAGTGTTCCTGAGAATAACTCACATCTGGGGAGTCTTCGCCCCCTGCAAAGCCCCTTCCTGTCCACTCGTAATGACGCTACACGGTCAGTGCTGTGGCGCCCATTTGCCAGATATGTAACCCAAGGCCTAGGCAGCCTCCCTAGATCTGGACTCATATGTCCTGGAGCCCAGCCCCTGAATAGCTGTGTGAGTGGATGGCCCAAGGCCCATGATGGCGCCCAGCAGGGACTGGCATAGTACTCTGCCTCAGTTTCCTCTTCTGTACAGAGGAACCAGTTTCTTGACAGGCTTTTGCTGAGCAGGGTCCTGCTAGAGCTTCATGAACTATTGAGGACTATGCAAGTGTGTCCCGGGGATCTGAACAAGAGGAGGCCGAAAGGAGGGCAGTGCCTTGGGTGCCAGCCACTGCACACCCCTGCTGACCCTGCACCACAGCAGGAAAGCGGGCAGACATTCCCATACGGTGGAGAGGGGCACGCTTGCCCCACACCATGCAGAGAGTAGCTGTCAGCCCAGTCCCTGGCCTCGAGGGACAGACAGTCGAGGGCTGGGGTTGGGGAGGCCGGGCAGACGTATGGCAGTCACCCAGCAACCAGAGAATGGGTGCAGAAAGGAAGAAGGAGGGAAGGGAGGGCTTCTCCAAGCTTTGTGCTGTCTGTGACACAGGGCCAGGAAGGGAAGCTGAGGCCAGGTGAAAGGGGAAATAAAGCCTCAGGCCCAAGAGTCTGCAAACCTGGGTCCAAATTCCTTCCCCACCTCAATAAACAGGGAGAGCTGAGCAGGAAATACTGGGCACAGGGCAGGGTACCGAGAAGGGGAGCAGGTGGGCTGCCTATCCACTCTCCTAGCTGTGAGGCCCTGGGCCAGTTTCTTTACCTCCCGTTGTCTCAGTTTCCACATCTGTAAAAGAAGGTAACACAAAGTCAAGAAGTTGGGGCTCAAAACGGCCATGTGGTCGAGTCCTTAGAACTGGCCCTGCTTCAGAGGCCACTCTGCGTCCCTGCTGCTGTCATTACGCTGTTTACTCCTGCCCTGCAGGGGCCAGGCTGGGAGGGGCCCCCATGCTGCCTGTGGTCCCTCCTGCCCTATGAGACCTCTAGGGGTACGTGAGTGTTGGGAGTGCCTGTCTTACTCTAGGTCCCTGCTGGGCGTGGCCCTCAGGTCAGGGCAGTTAAGCCCCCTGAGTTCCGCCTGTCGGTTACACTGACCACAGGAGGAAGTGGTGGTGGCTGGGGGGCAGGATATGGGTGCAGGACCCCCCTGCCCACTGTCAGTATCCTATCTTTCCAAATCTTGTCCCTCCCAGCCTGGAGCCGCTACACCCGCCCAGACCTCAGATACCCCAGGCAGGGCAGGCCCAGCTTATCTTCCACCACTGGGGGAGGTGGCATGTCTCTGTTCTGGGACTCAGCTCCTGGTCACCCACCCCCAACTCACAGGCTCAGACCCCAAGGCTTCCCTGTGGGGCCAAACCAGATACCCCAAGTTCTCCCATTCCTCTGCTCCAGTCCCACTCCTGTGGGAGCCCGGGAGACGCCCAGCCATACCCAATTCTGGGCCAAGCCATCCACGAGCAGCCTGGTTCCCTACCCCTAGCCCCCACTTAGTCACCAGTATTCATTAAGCACCTACTGTGTGCCAGGCACTGATCCAGAGCTGGAATGCTGATGTGGGCTATAGCCCATGGTAAGGTTCTAGCTTTTGTACTGAGGGAAATGGAAAGCCATGGGTAGGGGGCGTTTGAGCAAAGGAGAATGGGTCGAGCTGTACGGGGTTTCCAGGTGAGGTCGCTGGTAAACCTGAGTACAGTGGGGGACCACCATCCACCAAAGAGTGTGTCCTTAGAATCCGAACCGACAGTCCCGGAGGAAGGAGCTAGGAAGCTGACCTCCAAGTGTCCAGGGAGGGTGAGGCCTAAGGAAGAAAGGGTGAAGGCCACAGGGCGAGGAGAGCCTGGGGCCTGGGAAAGGGTCCTCCAGTCCCAAAGCTACACTGCTAGGAATTGGGTTCTCTTTCTGGGCCTGCAGCTGCTCTTGGTTATAGCAGCCCCGCAGGCATAATGGGGACACGGGGACAGAATATCCATGTGACCATGGTCTCACCCACCCTCCGTCTGCTAAGGAGAAGGTTTATTTTGTCCTTGACACCCAGGCCTCCCTCCATCCGCTTACAGTGAGGTCTGGTGGCAGCCAGCCTAGCTGCCAGGCCTGTGATGGAGCCAGAAAGTGGATGTGGGGAGAAGGGACCTGGGAAGAGGGAGAGGAAACCTGGGACAATGAACATTCAAACAGGGTGTAGGGCATGAGAGTAGAGGACAGGGGCCTGGCTGGTGGTTTGGTTTAGGGCCTGAGAGGCAATGGGTGGCTGGGGTATGGGAGAGCTGACAAGGAAGGGTGCTACAATGTGTGTCTTTGCATACCACGGGCCACAGGGGCCTGGGTTTTATTGGGGTATATATGACTGTCCCTCCCTTCTTTCAATGAACACTTAGGCCTTTAAACCTGAGTGACACTTGAAAGGATGAATTTTATTGTATGTGAATTATATCTCCATGAGATATTTTTAATTTGTCAGAAGCTGGAGTAGATCCCAGCAGCACGTCCGTTAGAACATGGTTCTGTGTTCCCAGAGAGCATGCTTCTTGGCACCCCCCAGGCACTGCAAGTTTGTGCTTGATGCTGAGGGCATCTCTCTGCCCTCGGATGGGCCAGAGCATATTGTGACAGTGCCACCCGAGTAGTCCAGCCTGGCTTACTTGAGACAGTCACAGTCACCAGCACCACCGGGCTTGGCCTTGGTGCCTGCTGGACTATGAGGCCCACAGCCTGGCAGTTATACACCGCTGTGATGGGGAGACCAAGGCCTGAGTCTAGGACTCAGATGTCTGACTCTGTAAGAGCAGTAGTGAGCTCCCCGTTGCAGTATTCATTCAAGCACTGTCTGGCTGCCCCTTAGTGAAAAAGTAGAGTCAAGCTGCTCAGTCCCCATATCTCCTCAGCCCCAGCCCCACTCATGCGGTCGGCAAGGTGGGGGTGGGAGTAGGCAGGACCAGTGCTGGAGGGCGTCTGGATCCAGGTCCCCAGTACATGCGGAGGCTCAGACACTCGCTCTCCCCTCCACAGGGCAGGCTGCCTGCTCGAATAAGCCAAGATTATCTTGCCAACATCCTCTTTGTGGTCGCCCAAGCTGTCATCTGGGACTGATCCTGGGTTGATGAGAACCACTGGTGGGCCACAGCATGAGCCTGCGGGCCCCTCCTGGTCCACGCCTACTGAGGCCCCAGAGACTCTTCTGTGTTCCGCCGGGACCCTCTGCATCTCCCGTAGCACCTTCACCCTCGTGGCCATTGGTGTAGTTCTTGAACCTGGGCACACCCCATGAGGGTCATTGGGGCTGCACTTTTCTTGAAGTTGGCTGCAGGGTGTCACCCTTCAGCCTCCTCTGGACACTAGGAGGGGTGGGCAGGG
Organism: Cynopterus sphinx; assembly: GCA_030015415.1. Taxonomy (NCBI): domain Eukaryota; kingdom Metazoa; phylum Chordata; class Mammalia; order Chiroptera; family Pteropodidae; genus Cynopterus; species Cynopterus sphinx. The sequence goes on from CM057386.1 coordinate 28,727,996, forward strand.
AGCATCAGCCAACCACATCTTCCCTTCCCCCACCCCCGGAGAAACGACTTGCAAATGAATGTGGGGCTTTGGGAACACCCAGACTATGGGAGGAAGAGTTCACTGAGGGGTGAGATGCCTTAACTGGGCAGAGAGGTTGTGAGAGAATGTCCTGGCAGAGGACAGCACGCCCTGAGGCCCTGTGGGTGAAGGCCCAGGGCAACAGAAGAGGTTTAGGCTTCATCCTGGGGCAGGAAGGAGCTAGGGCTAGGTGGGGAACACCTCCTGATGGACTGGACCCCTTGGTGGCAGTGGTATGGAGGGAAGGGGGAAGCTTCCGGCCACATTTGGGAAGATGGAGTGGATGGTAGGTGGACCCACTGAGATTGCCAGGCTCCATGTGGCATCCGTGCCAGGCCTCAGCATCCTGATGGGAAGTGGGCATAAGAGGAGGGTTGGTCAGAGCTAGAGACTGGCTGGGTACCCAGGAGGCCCTCTCAGAGCTCTAGCCTCCTCCTCTAGGTGCCTGCACCCCTCAAGAAACCCCACTCCTCTGCTGCTGCAAGCTCCTAGGAGGCAGCGGACCAGGGACCTGCCTCTGTGCCAGATGTTAGAGAAGCCGTTGAAGAAGTTCAGATTATGTGAAACCCTTTCCTCAGGCCTCGTAACTTCTACTGGGGGTCTAGCACTCGCCCCCTGTGCCTACCCGCCTTTTCCCAGACCCTTTCCTATCAAAAGCCCCACTGGGCATGCCCCTACCCGCAATGGATGAAACAAGCTGACCTTCCCGGCCCCAGGACCCTCTGGGGCTGCTCTGAGCAGGGCCCCAGGGACACCCTGTCGTCATCAGAGCCCCATAGGCTGGACTCCCTTCTGGTCCTTTGGGCTTGGTCCGGACCCCCACCTGTCCCTACCCAGTGCTCCCTGCTTCTAACCTGCTCCTCCCCTTCCACCTCGGCTGCTTGTCAGGATTGTGCGTAAAGCACGAGTCTCTTGGTCCTGAGAGGCCTGGAGCACGAGTGGAGGCTGGGTGGGGTGGCTCACACGGGGCGCCGGGCCAGAGCAGCCGGCCTCCCTGCGCTCTGCGCCTCGGTTTTCCCGTCGGTCACACACTGGCCAGATCTATCTGGGAGGGGTTAGGAGCATCCAGTCCTGCCTGCCAGGCCCAGGGGAAGGGATGCTTCAGCAGAGGCCGCATTGCCCGCTGCCAAGAGGTCAGGCTTCAGACCCAGCCCAGGACGACCGAGTCACACCACCCTGAGCTCCCACGGCCCGGCTTCTTCAGCGAGAGCAGGGCTGTCTCCACCGCCGCTCTGTCCCTGCCATGGCCTGAGCTGCCCACTCCCCAGCGGTGGGAAAGTCTGAATCTGTTGCTATTTTCTCTCTGTTATCGGGGCCTTATCTGGCTGCTGTGCTGCCCAGAGGCCAGGGTCTCTCTCCTGGCAGCGCCGTGCCCCCGCCCACCCACCAGCTGCCCAGCAAGTCAGGACTTCAGGCCTTCTGCCAACCTGGGAGAAGATTCTCTTCTGCCTGCATTGCCCTCCCCAGGCCCCAGCCCCTTAGCCACCCCAGCCCTGTCCACCCCTACCGCCACCCCCAGAAGGGCAGGTGGCACCTCCCTGGAGACTTGAAACAATAACAGTTGTAATAATAACCACAAGCCTGTGCTCAGCACCCACTGGCACTGCCTTGCTGAACCCTGACCCAAGCCCATGGCATGAGACTGTTTCTATCCCTAACTTTCAAGAAACTAGGCTCAGGGAGGCATAGCCTGTCCAGGTCATCAGCCTCAGCATCCTGCTGTTCCTCCTGCCTGGAATGCTTTTCCCTGGCCCCGGTTTCAGGCAACCTCCGTCTGTCCTCTTCCAGATCTCCATTCATGTGCTGCTTCCTCCAGGGAGGCTTCCCCGACTCTCACCTCCACCTTTCCTTGTGGCAATGGCCATACTTGCGTCTTTCAGGTTTCTTTCTTGGGAGTAGGTCTTGGTCACTATAGGGTCTCCAGTGCCTGTGGGGGCCTGGCACTTGGTGGAGGTTTGATGAGTGAGTAAATAAAGAACTGTTAGTGAATTGGTGAGTGAATGAATGAAAGAATAATGATTGAGAATGGGGCCATCAGAGCCCAGGTCCACCCGTACTCCAGGCTCTGCCTGGTATCCCTCTCCCTCTTCTGCTTCCCCCCAGGCCTGGATATTGATGGAGGAGGAGCAGAGCACTGTGTCTTCTCCAACCCCAGGCCAGCGGGCCTGTCTTCAAAATCTAGCCCTGACACAGAAGGGATTGCCTGCGGGGGGTGAAGGGGGGCTGCCTGCTCCTCTGTTTCCGCCCCTTTTAGTTAGGACTCTAGAGGACCTTCCCAGAGAGGCACAAATGACCTGTGCAATAGGCAAGCACAAGGAAGACACCCAAACCCATGGTCAAGCCCCAGTCGGGGGTGAGCTCACTGGGGCTTTGCCCTGGTTCTTTCACATTTCCAATGACCTGGTGTCCTTCAGAGTCCCCCCACTCAACACATGTACAGTCTATGGGAACCGGGGGAACTCACCCGGGCCTCCAGACTCCCCATCCAGTGCTCTGAGTTGCTTTGAGCCACCCCCATCTGCACCCACTGGGCAGGTCCACAGGCAGGTCCACCTGCAGGCCACAGTCTGGGGGAATTTGTTCCCTTCTCAGCCCCCAGCTCTGGCCTTCTTTAAGGCAGTCATTCAAAAGGACCCCGCCTCCCCCACAGCTGCCTCGCCACCGTGGAAGCCAGGAGGGGGGTCATCGTTAATCGTTGCTGCTCGGGGCCTTGGAGGAGTTGAGATCATCCCGCTCCACAGAGCCTGTCTCTGTAATTCAGTTTTAAAGCATGAAAAAAGGGAGTTGATGAAATTCCACTATCAGCACTGAGCCAATATGCAAAATATCTCACCCCCAATCAAATAGCTATTATGTTTTCATTTCCATTTTGGCGTCCAGCTTAATGAGCAAGAGACAGATCTGTGTGCAGGCAGCTGCTCACCGTGATAACTGAGGGGCTCCGGACAGCAGGGGCCGTACTCGGTGCTGTCCTGGCCAGTGGTGACCACTGTCGTCACCTGTGGGCTGTCCAGACAGGTATCTGGCCTCTCCACCCTGCCAGGCAAAGGGACTAGTGTCGCTCTTGCTCCTGATCACCAGCAGGGCTAGGGAGGCATGGGGCAGCTTCTGGCACAGAGTAGGACCATGGCCTGAGCCAATGTCTGGAAGGGTAGTATGTTGGGGGAGGCTCCTGCCTGCCAGCCCCCCATCACTGCTTCCTGGCCCAAGCCCGTGAGCAGGTCAGTTCATCTTGCCGGTCCTCAGTTTACTCGTCTACAAAGTGGGCCTGACTTGGGCTTCCCTCTGGGGAGTGTTAGAAGGTACACTTGCCCATAACGACTGTCATCAGGATCCTGCCTCACCCTCCATCTCACCCCCACCACCCTCCCACTGTCCTCTCCCACCAGTCCTCTGTGTACCCTGTCAGGATGCCTGGTAGTATGCCCCGCTCCCCACACACCTCTATACCCCGGGGCTAAAGAGGCTTGGGGGTAAGGAGGACATTTGTAAAATGCTGAGCACAGGGCTCATATGTGGGCAGTGCTTAATAACAGCACATCCCCCCACCATTTCCCAGGCCCCACTGGGCGATGGGTGATTATAGCTAATCGTGATAACAGTTGATATGTGGGGTGTACTTACTGCGTGCCAGCCCTGAGCTAAGCTCAGATACAGGTGGCACCACATTTCATCCTGCTAGGTAGGAGCTGTGTGGTTTCTGAGCACAAAGAGGGACTTGCTCGAGACCGCAAAGCAAGGACACCTCCTGCCTGGCCATGGGTTGGCCTGGCTCAGCTGTTCAGGCCTTAGAGAGAGGGTCTCACAAGGGCCAGGGAGGGCTCTTTGCTAGCACAGGGCACCCAGGGAAGCAAAGCATTTCACCAATGCCCCTGGCCAGCAGAGAAAACTTCCTACTTGAGACCCAAGTGGATCAAGGACCCAGGTGCCCTTGTGTGGTCCCGGGGTGTCACAGGGGCTCAAAAGGTTGTGGCACACTCCCAGGAGGCTAAGGCAGGCGTGAGGCGGAATTCGCTCTGCCACATGCTCCTTGTGAGCTTACAGAAATTTTCTGGTTAGCAATCGTCTCCTGCATTATCAGAACTGTTTTAATTGTGCTGGAACTGAATTAGAGACATTAGAATAAATTGCCAAGGCCGGCAGCCTCTTTCTTCACGCTCATTGTCACGCCTTTGTGCAGAGCGTGTGCCTTTGTTCTCCCATCAATGGACCCACCATGAGCTCAGGGCCTCCCTGGGTGGCTGAGGCCCACCTGAGCAAGGCATCTTTTCAGTGCTGGTAGGCACGGGGAGCAGAGTGTCAGCCGTGAGTCAGGTGTCAGCCTGGCCCCAGGGCTCTGGTCCCTGCAGGCCCTAAAAGCAGGTGGCTTTATACGCATTCTCCAGAGCCGAACACTGAGGCCCTGAAGTCCCACAGCCATGCAGCAGGACGGGCCTCAGCCCTGGGGCACCCACTCCAGCTCTGAAGGAGCCACAGAACGCACCAGGGCTTCTAGAAAATGGCCAGCAAATAGGCTGACTACAGGACTGCGTGCTGGCCCCAGTGACTGGCAGTGCCCACTTAGGACTGACCGACCCTACAGGAGGTAGATGAAGGCCAGCCTCCACCGCAGCCTCTGCTTTCCTGCCCCAGTGCATGCCAAGGGAGGTCATGGCGGGTCAGGCCTCCTACCTGTCCCAGAGGCACGCGTCGGACCGGTCTGGGGTGTGCCCAGCCCACCACGGAGCCTGCCCGTGTGGGCGCATTGATGAGAGCATGGAGGCTTAGCCTGGGGCTGGTTCTGTGTGGTCTGAGTAATTACAGCTCTGAAGTGTGGTGGAGAGGTTGGGGCTCATCAGGAGTTAAGTCCAGGGGGCTGCAACTGGGAGATGACCCTGCTGCCCCTGCTGGGATCCTCTGTGGCTACTCAGTGCCCCCAAGATTAGGGTCCACATGCCCCCCGCCTCTAGGTCAGCCCTTCTCCCCTCTCAGCCCTGAATCCCCGCCCCCTCCTCTACCGCAGGAGGCCTGTCTGATTTATAGGCCTTTGCACAAGCCGCTCCCTCTGCCTCTCAGCCTTCACCCTCGTACCAATGTCGTCCCCTCACCTCAGAGATCTGCAAGTAACATCTCTGCCGGGTTTGTTGTGTTGTTTTATTTTGTTTTCTTCTCTCTCTCATTTGCCTCTCTCCCTCCCAGCACATTTATAACTTTCCGTTGTTTCAGTTTGGGGCCCATTTATTGTGAACTGTCTCCTCTGCCAGCCTGGAAGTCCCCTGCAGAGTCCAGAGGTCCTGGCACCTCTGCCTTCTAAAACAGTGTCTGCCCTCAGAAGGCAGGAAAGGTGTCTGCCTCACCAGGAACAACTCAGTTTTCCCTACTGCAGCCGGCCGTCATCCACCTCTGGTCAGAGAGGCGAGCTGAACTGCAAAGAGAAACCAGCTTGCCACCTCCCTGCTCCATGTAAATTGCTAGATTTTGAAAGTAAGCCAGTGAACTTGGCCACAGCATTGCTCATTCTATCAGTCTCTTGGGTCTCCCCTTCCTGCTGCCATTAGCCAGCTTGTGTGGCCCGTGTTGGATGCTGGCTGTTTGCACAGTTGTTACTCGATGGACAGGCCTCTAAGGAACCAGCAGGCCCCATCTCCCTTCATCAGCCACCTAACCCAACTTCCTTCACCCCTGGAAAACCCTGGAAAAGGAGGAGAGTGAGGGTACCAGAAAGGAAAACACTAGTGATTGAGTGAGAAGCCGCTTAAACTGGACAAATTTTGGTCCCTCTGTGCGTCTTCCTGGGGAGAAGGCACGGATTTCATCAGATTCCCAGAGGAGTCATAGCATACAAAAGGTCAGGAACCACCAGCCACAGAGGTGTGAATCCCAAGCAAGTCTCCCTCTGCTGCTACTTGCTTACCTCCAGGGATGGAGAGTTCAGCCAACTCAGGCCTTCCTTCTGGTGCCTTCTGTTCCTGCTCCATCAGGCACCTCTGACACTGAATTTACAGATGTTGCCACAGCTTTTAGACTCTTCTTGTTCATTTCCTCAGCAGCAAGAGGGCCTGGGCCCAGAACCACCACCACCCCCACACCCCGACTCCTGAGTGCACATAGCTGGGGTTCAAGAGTCAGGATCCTCCCCACACCACCTTGGATGGTGGGTGTCATCTACCTGATGACCAGTGGGTGGGAGGCAGGACAGGTGGCTGCAGGAGAGGAACTTGGGTAGAGTAAGTCCTCCTTTAACATCACCTATAGGTTCTGTGACTTTAAGTGAAATGACATATAATGAAACCAGTTTTACCCTAGGCTAATTGATTCAAACCGCAGTTAGGTTCCTATAGCTTCTCATCAACATTACAAGGAAATAATGTTAATCAAGGAGCTGTTGTAATTGGGGCAGGAGGCAGCCCCACCCCTTACCTGTCTTGGGGCCAAGGCTGAGACAGAAATAGAAGGGGCCTAGAGGATTCAGGGAGCGGGTGGGGTTCACACATCAAGTCTTGGGGACCCTGTTCTTCACTGTTCCCTCTGCCCAGCACACTGGCACCGTTCTTCTGACCTCGGGCCAGAGGTTGCCACCCTGGCCTGCAGTCAGGAGCACTGGTGGCTCCAGCTTCCACACCTTCACAGGGGGTCTGGGTTTACGTTACCTTGATTCTCATCTGTCTTCTCGCCTGTTAGGTGGGCTCCATGGGGCAACTCTTGTAAGAGTCTTTGAGGGGTTGAGATTTGGAATTAGGGGGCCCGAGGCCTGCGGCACTCTAGCCCCCAGAGGTTAGATGCCTGTGTGTTCACCTGTGCCCCATCAAGCATTTATTTCTTTAATCAGCTTCTCTGAGCACTTCCTGTGTCCTGGGTGCTGGGGCTCACCCTTGTGAAGCTCCCAGACCTCAAAACCTGAGCTCAAGGCGCTACCCAGAGGAGAGGTCCGAGGCGGAGGAAATAGCTGAGCAAAGCCCAAGAGATGTTTACCCACAGGGGCTCTGGATGCACACTTGGGCTCTGTGAACCCCTAAAGTGCGTACCTGTGGGATGGGGTAGGCCATGGCATTCGTGTAACCCTCAGGGGCCCAGGGGCGCTACTTACTGGTACAGCCAGCATTCCCCCCGGCCAACCCCTGGGCTGTGTTCTTGTTCTTCCTGAGCCCAGGATAGCCCTATAGCTGCTCCCATGGCTTGAGTAGAGCAGAGAGGAGAGGCTGGGACCATTGTTCTGGCAAGAGCAGTTTGTGGGGCCAGCAGAGGCCGCAAGGCCGATGAGGTGGTGTGGGAGGGCCAGTGACCCCAAGACATGTGAATTGTTGCAGGGGTGGGGTTCACACAGCAAGTCTTCAGGGACCCTTGAGGGAGCCCCCATGCTTACGGATCTCCAGTCATGGCCTCTAACCAGGAGTGGCCATTGCCTCATGATACCATTGGGCTGTGTCCACAGGTTCCCTCGGAGACATGGAGGCCAGAGAAGAGGCCCAGGTCACAGAGACTGGCCTCCCACAGCGGGAAGCTGCAGCACCAGAGCCAGAGGCCTCGGGGGAGCCTGAGCCCCTTAGCCCTTCCAGTCCAGGTGAGTCAGGCGGTGGGCGTGGCAGGCTGGGGTTTGGCACCCTGAGCCACCGCACACCTTCCTTTGTCCTCACCTGTGACTTCACAGGAGCCCGTCTCTCTGAGTTTCCACACCTGTAAAGTGGCATTGAGCTTGGTATGTCTGTGGGCTGACTGTGCCCAGTAGGACCAGGGGAGACCTGGGTGGCTCCCAGCCTAGGGCCTGACCTCAGGGGCTAGAGGGTGCAGGGGGTAGCTGGAAAGAGGAGGCATGGACACCCTCAGCAGAAGAGTCTTAGAAGTCCTGCCCCTGTGGTACAGATGGGGAGATCAAGGCCCCAGTGGGGAAGTCCTAGCCCAGGGTTAGAGGAGGAATCATATGGGTCACTGAGTGACTCCAGGAAAGCCATGTCCCCTCGCAGCCACAGTTTACCCTCTATGAAATGGGGCGGCAAGGCCTTGCCCGACTCTGGTGCCTGTCTCAGCACACATGGTGCTTGATACATAGCAGGTTCTCCTATTAAGGCATGTCACTCCATTTTACAGCTGCAATGAGGCCCAGAGAGGCTAATGACTTGCCCAGAGTCACACAGCCTGTAAGCACCTGAGCTGGGATCTGCCCCTCAGGTCTGGATTCATGTTGATGCCTCCACCCTGTCTCCCTGTCTACTCCCCACCCCACCCCACCCCACGCACCTGGAATATATCCTAAGGCCTTCCTGGTGGCACTTTCCCCAGGGGCTGGAGGGATGCATTTCTCAAGCTGAGAACAGGACTGGGAAAGAGAGAGCCCCCACTCGGAGGTGAATTAACCTGACATCAGGAGAACTGCTCTGGCCAGGTCTCAGGCAGGGCCTCAGAGCTGGGGCGGCCCCTCTGGCTAGCTGTACCCCCAGGGCTGAGGTGGAGGGACTCCCACATCCACCAGATCCTCCACCATAGTCATGGTGGTGATCTTACTCCTGATCCCATTCTATACAATTAAACCCTCTGCACACAGAGGCTGAGTTACCTACCCCCAGACCATAGTCTCATGGGAGAGGTATATGCCACACACTAGACCATTTGGGAGGGTAGTAAAGATGGGGGCATGACTGGAAGTGAAGGAGAGACAGGGAGAGCGGGGGGGGGGGGCATTGAGCAAAGACTGAAAAAATGCCACCCATGCTGTGAGTGCACAGGGACAGGTATAATGGGCAGTGGCACCTGCAGTGCAAAGGTCCTGAGGTGGGCTAGAGAATGGACTGCAGGGGAGGGGTGGGGTGATTAGAAGCCAAGGAGGGGCAGAGGGTGAGCAGAGATCCCAGACAGACCTTGATCCCTGGAAAGGAGGATCCTTCTCACTGTGGACCCTCTATCCCCAGCATCCCTCAGTGTCAGAGCATCAGAGATGGTCACAGGCCCCGGAGCCCAACAAGCCTCATCCTCTGAGACCTGTTAGCCCCTGTGTCCCTCTCCCCAGCAGCAGGCCCATCAGGCCATTCCATGAGAGGAGGCTGGGCCAGCAGGACTTAAACCCAGAGCCAGGGCTTTCATCACCCTCAGCTCACCAGGAACCTCCGGGCTGGGTGAAGACACCCTGGGCCTCGCCTCTTGTGCCAGCTCTGGCTCGTTGTTGTTATCTGTGCCGTCATCAGACATCATCTTGCGCTACTTACTGGTACAGCCAGCATTCCCCCCGGCCAACCCCTGGGCTGTGTTCTTGTTCTTCCTGAGCCTCAGTTTCTGCATCTGTCACTGGGCTCACGCCCCTTGGGGTGGCCGAGGAGCTGAGAGAGTATGTGGGGGGGGCACCTCGTCACCATGACGATTACTGTTAGGTGCTGTGCACTAATGTGGGGGGGTGCCTCTCGAGGCCGATATCTGCCAAAGGGTGAATGGCTCATTACTGGTGGACTTTGACCCAGTGGCTTTCCTGGGAAGCTAGGCCCCTTATCTGATCTGGGAGCTGGGGTTGCATGGGGGCGGGGGTGGGGAAGGACCTAGAAAAAACAGCCGGAGTTGCACCTGGCACAGGCCGTGGTGATAACGTGGCGATGGACGTGATAAGGTGGCAGGAGCAATATCTCCCTCGCAGGCGGGCCCCGCGCGGTTCCCCGGCCGCGGCTGGAGCTCAAATGCCAGCCACGTTGATTTATAGCCAAAAATAATAGGACTTTTATACTGTGTGATTGATTTATTTGATGTTAATCACGGCCCTTATCTCGGGTATTAATAATCTGCCGGGCACGTGACGTCACTAAGGGGGGGCTTTTATGGGAGCTCATCGATTGGGGGCCGAGGTGGTTATCAGGCCGGCAGGGAAGGCAAATATGCCCTTTGGGCTGGAATTGGGTGCAGAGCCTGCTGGAGGGGCCCCCAGCTGCCTGAGGAGGAGGCCAGGGAGGCGGAGCTCTCGTGTGTGCCCCTGCCTGGGCGTGGCTGCGAGGCCATCCTGCGCTCTAATTATTAACAGCAGCTGGGATAGCAATTATTGCTACAATTAATGAGGGGATAAGAGGTTTTAAAGGCCAAGGGGAAAATTGAGATGTCTGATCCTTCCCAATTAAAGCAAGCCTAGGGGTGGGTGACCTTAGGCTTGTGCTCACCCACCTGGGCCTCAGTGTCCTTCCTGGACACAGGGTGGGGCAGGCGGGCGACTTGGTGCCAGTGGCTTGGAGGGAATTGATCATGTTTTTCTCGCTCTGCAGAAGTTAATCCCCTGCCACCACTGCCCCCGACACCTCCAGGAGGCCCCGAGGAGACTAAGGGGCAGGAATCAGAGACAAGTCTGGAGGAGGAAGCCAGCTGCTCCTGGAGCGGACCAGGTAACCATGGCTGCAGTCAAGTCTAGCAGCATTACCCCTCCAGGATGCCCCTAGGTCCCAGCCTTCTGGGAGTCCTGGGAACTAGCCACCCTGACAGCTTGGATGGGATGGGCCTGGCCTGCTGGCCAGAGAGGTCGATGGCAACCCACCAGGCCTGAGCCGGTGCCTATTCCAAAGTCCAGCCCACTCATGGGGCTGGCAGTATCGTTGAAGGCAGGCGCTGAACTGTGCCGATGCTCAGAGCTGAATCCCAGGCCCTGTGTGGCACGCCGGAAGTGTTATGAGGATTCCCAGGAGGTAGAGCCTTCTCTGGCTGAGAAAGAAACAAGCAGTGAGGGCAGGGACAGGCATCCCAGGAGACAGAAACAGCCAGAAAAGGACGGTGGTGGATGCATGTGGAGGGCCTTCCCAGCCAGGCTGAAGGTTCAAGCTGTGCAGGTACTGAGGAGAGAACTCACCCCTACCTGCCCCCCCTGACCCCGAGTGGCTGCAAGCCACCTGGGAGGCAGGAGGTGGCTGCAAACTGCCTGGTTCTGGACCATAGAAGTGTCTTTGAGGGCAGTTTTGTGCTGCCCTACTACCCTTCCAATTTGAGCTGGAATTCTGACCTCGGATTTCCCACCAGATGTGTTCTCTCTGTAGCCCCCCAATTCTACCCATTCATGGTTGTCTCTGTGGTTCCTCAGCTTGGGAACACAGGCTGGTGTGTGAGAGGGTTTGGTGGGGCCGCATCTCTGGGTTCAGGTACAGCTTGCCCTCAAGGGCCATTGCATGGGAGCTGGGGGTGGAAGAGGGAGCACATGGTTCTTGTGACTGAAAGGGCGGAACGGAAACTGTGTACTCATGCCAGGCACATGTGTGGATGCAGCTAGCATTTATCGAGCACCCACTGTGTACCAGATGTATAGCTGTGAGCGCACACATTCCTCAGGGAGCGTGCGTACGGATGTGATAATAAAAGTGAGGGTCATGACTGGTGGAAAGAAACTGCATGGTGAGGGCCTCACCTTGCTGCGGTGGGGGGAGTGTCAGGGAAATCTTGCCTGACAGAGGGCCACAGAGCAGCCGAGGGGCTTGTGCAAGGTCACCAGCTGGGAAGTGGCAGAGCCGAGTGCAGACCCACCACCTGACTCCAGAGTTGGCTGCAGGTTTGTGAGTACCACTTTGGTTATCCCTCCAGGTGGTGCCCGTCCACCCCGCAGTGTCAGTATCATCGTCCCCATTTCACTGATGGAGAAATAGAGTCTCCCAGAGATCAGAACCTGAACCCGGGTGAGGGCTAGGGTGCACCCGGGAGCTTCCGGCACTATTCGCATCCTTGGGGGCCTGGGGACTCCCTATCAGCTCCCGCAGATATGAGTTTCTGTGCAGTGGGCAGCGATGGGCTGATAAGCGGCCGCTGGCCAACCGCCATGGTGGCCACCCCCTATCAGAACCCAAGCAGGCCACACTTATCGCCCCGCCAGGGAAGCCAGAGGCCCAGTGGACTCTTATCTCGCAGGGGCCGTCCGTGCCGGCAGTGGGGCAGCAGGGCTTCACAGGGGCCCAACTGGATTGGTCTCCCCAAGGGCACTGCCCAGCAGTGACCATCTGGGGGACAAGGAACCAGCCAATGATCTGCCACCTTCACCTGCAAATCCTGGCACTCTTCACAAGTCCAAGGCCCTCTCTCCCGTTCTCTGTCCCTCTGAGCCCCTCTGCCTGTCATGTGTAAGCGTCGCTTCCTGCCTGTCTCTCTCTCCCTGTTTCTTGATCCCTGGCCTGCAGCTAGTCCCCTGTCCCCAAGTCTGGGGGGAAATGCAGCTCCCACCTTCGTCAGCAGCCCGTGAGGCCAGCCCAGGGGCACCCCCCTCCTTTCCCCTCTGGAATGGGGGCAGCATCTTTGACCACAGTGTGCCCCACACTCTCTGGCGTTGGGCAAGTGACTTGGCCCGAGCCTCAGTTTCCCATCTGGCCTGCCTGAGAGTGGGAGCCAGTTGCCTCATGGAGCCCTTCTGCAGCCCATGATGGCTGCCCCCTCCTCACCTTTCTAGCCGCCATCTGCTTGCTGGGACCCGGGTGACACCAGCCCAAGGGAGACAGCAGGCATCAGTGTCCATCTCTTCAGCTGCTTGGTAGTGGGTACAGCTTGACTGCCCTGCCTCCGAAGGTCAGGGCTCCGAGCAGATGGCCGCAAGAACCCTCAAGAGGCACCCACGTGGCACAGGGCAGAAGCGAGGCCTCCTTACCCCCTCTCCTCCCAGGAGGCCCTGCACACACACTGCACACACAAGTGAGGCCCTGGATGTGCCGGGCTCTGTAAGCACTGGAGTGCTGGTCCGGGGCCTGCGAGTGACCGTCACCAGTCTTCCACCCACCATCTCCTGGCCCCATCGCTGCCCTGCCCTAGCTTCCTCCTGCCCCTGCCTCATACCTGGTGACCTCAGAGCTCCAAAAACAGACTAGAGGGATGTTTAGGGCGTTTATTTTCATTTTCAAAAGTTATGAGCAGTGCCAGTTGCTGGAGGCTTGGTTCTCAGGTGTTGCTGCTTCAAGTTGGACCCTCGAACTGTCCTGAGAGCAGAAGCACAGAGCCCCAGTCTGCCCACTAGGCCAGGGTCCCAGCTTTGCTGAGTAGCTGTGGGCAGGCCATTTGGCCTCTCTGGGCCTCAGTTTACTCATGTGTACAGTAGAGCTAACGAGGGTACCAGCCTCTCGAGGGAGCTATGAGGAGAAAATCGTGCCTGGTGCAGTCAGGGCCTCACCTCAGCATCACCCTTAGGACTATCACCCCACCCTGGGAGCCTGGGTTCCTCTAAGGGAGTCTAAGGGTGTAGGCAGGTTCTGCGGGGGGAAGCGACTGTCTGAGGCAGCCAGAACTCTACTCTTGGGGGTGGGCAAGCTGAGCAGCTGTGAAGCAAGGAGAAGTACCTTTCACTCCCTGTGGGTAATGTTCATCTCAGCCCCATAGAAGCCACCACCCTCCCCTCACCCAAGATAAGACGCTTCCACTGCACCAGAGCCAGGTCACCAGAGCCCAGGGCCCAGGCTGGGTTTGAGGCCCAGTTCTGTGGTGATGCCACAGTGTGACCTCTAAGATATCACCTCCTCCTCTGCGCCACCAGGGGTGGGTGAGGGCTGGGGCAGAGCTGCACCCAGTAAGTATTGGAGAAACGTGGGGTGTGCCAGGGATGTGCACCCTCATAGAGCTCAAGCTACACCAGCTTGAACTGTGTGGTGTGTGGGAAGGAAGGGGTCCTAGGGCGTACACACCTGGAGGTCCCCACAGAGCAGGAAGGGCCTCAAGCATGTGAGAGGGGAGGGTGCCAGGTAGAGGGCACAGCCCATACAAAGGCTCAGAGGTGGGATCAAGGCCTAGAAAGGAGGCCCTGGACCCTGAAGGAAGGAGGGGTTAAGGAAGGATCTAGTGGGTGGCATCCGGTCCCAAAGGAGAGGAGGTAAGGTGGGAGTTTAGCAGAGGGGGATCCCTCTGCGCCAAGCAAAGTGGACTAAGGTGGGGCAGGGGACCTACCCCAACCTCTGGTCTGTGGGGTGGGGGTGGGGGGGGTCCTGGCCTGTGGTGTGGAAGGCACCCCCAGAGCTGAGCTGGGGAAAAGGACATTGGGCTGGAGCAATCCTGGCCTGATCCTCCAGCCCAATTCAGAGGGAGAGGGGGATAGGCAGCAGCAAGAGGGGAACTCAGTATTTTTATCTTTGAAATGACCTTGTTTGCTTGAGGGGCTGGCTGGCTGTTTAAAATTCTGATATGCAAATGGCTTCAAGCTATAATCTATAATCCCCAAAGCCTGTCTGGGTGGGTGGCTGCCACTGCCTTTGCTCTGCTGGCCCAGAGCTCTGGGCTCCTCAGGGCTTGGTCCCACCTGCCCTATGTCCCACCCCCACTTGTGCTTTGTCCCCACACTTCCATCACCCTCTTTTCCTCTGCCTCTTCACTTAACACCCAGAAAAAGCAGGTCAGCCCCCATTAGGATTGAGCCCTGAGGGTCCCATCTGACTACGTGGGGGTCCTGGGCCTACCTCATGGCCCTGTTCAAGCCTCTGTCCGGTAGCAGTCAGCATGACCTCGACCTGCCTGGCATGTTGTAAGAAGACAGGTAAAGGGAGAAACTGCAATGTGTTGGTGCTGGGCCTAGGTTTGAGCCCCCAGGGGGACCTCGTGTGTGGGGTTTCCTCTCCCTGGGAGCCCTCTTCCCACTGAGCAGCCCCTCACCCAACACAGGGAAGGTGACTTGCCTGGGGTGGCCTGAGAAGGCTTCACTCCTCTAACCTCTCGACCCCTCTGTGCCGGTCACTGAGAGGTGGCAAATGAGCATCTTTGTCCACCTCTCCGTCTGCCTGTCTGGGAGGCAGCGTGGTCCTGGGGCACCCTGGCTACTGAGCGCAGGGCTGTGCACCATAGGTGTCATGCTCACTGCAGAACAGGAGGGGAACCCAAGAGGCCAGAGGGCTTCCCACCAGCTCTGGGGACATCAAGTGGCCATGAAGGTGGCCTGGATTTCACAGGCCCAGGAAGAAAGGGCATGGCCAGGGGCACATTTAGTGGTCAGCGCAGTGGGTGCCTGGGCCTGTGGCTTGGCCGTGTGATCAGGCCCCAGGAGCAGGGTCCCCTTCACCTGTAAGTGTCTCAAGCCTGGAACTCTTTCCTGGAACCACTGTTTACAAAATAAATCCAGCTGGGCAGAGCCTTGAGGGGTAGGGGCTGGGTGAGAAGATCTGTGGGTGGTGGGGCAGCCTCCTGTGCAGGATCGACTGTTGGACCATGGCTTGGCTTTATCGTGAAGGCACTGGATGAGCAGGACGCTCATCCACAGGTCCCCAGACAGACACTGGGCAGGAAAGCCAAGGTGGAGCAGGAAAGGGCCAGGGAGCAGGGCTGGGGGATCACCTGCCACCCACCTTTTACTCATCAACACTCAGCAGCAACCTATACCCGGCCCCGTGTCGGGTAGCACTGAGACACTCCTGGGGTAAAAAGTCCCACAAGGGGCCAGAATCAGTTGCCCCCACCCTAACTCCAGGAGTGAGTGGGTTCTGTTCCCCCCGGAAGCCAGGGCCTATAGTGGGGGAGCAGCCTAGGGCTCCCTAGAGCTAAGACTGAGGCGGACGCCCCTGGGTCCTGAAGCCCCTGCCTGGGGCAGTCCAGTTTCTGAGAGAGGGTCTTGGGGCAGGGATAGGGACTCACTCCCACCAAGAGCAGGACTGTGGAGCACTATGGAACCACCTGTGTGCTCAGGACCTGAAGAGAACCTCTTTTGCTCATGTTTTCTGCATATCTTGAGCTGCACTTATCCTTTCACACCTGTTATCTCTCCTAATCCCCTCAACAGCCCTCTGAGGGAGCTACTAGTTGAGCCCCACTTTACAGTTAGGGAAACTGAGGCCCAGCAAGGTGAAGCAACATGGCCAAGGTCACCCATCCCACAGTGGACAGGGAGCTAGGATCTAAGTGAGTTGTGCCTGTTTGGTGGGGGTATCTCTGGGCTTCATTTTAGTGCCCTCTCCTACCCCACCCTGGCCTCCAGGAGACACACTCCTTGTTTCTGGCCTTGCTGTGTGATCAGGGCCCCAAGAGCAAAGTCTCCTTCACCCATCACTGTCTCAGGGTCTGGAGTTCTTTCCTGGTGACTGCTGTTTACAAAATAAACCTAATTGCCCAAACATTGAGTGTTACCTTCTTTGTTAGAGCTCCATCCCTGGACCTGGAGAGAGTGATGAGTAGGCCGGCCAGGTCCCCACAGCACTGCAGGTCAGCAGAGGGTAACGGCCAGGTGATCAGAGCCAGGTCAGCACTGTAGGAGGGCCCCTGATCCCACCCCTGTGACCCCAACTCTGCCAAGCTGAGGCCTAAAGTACAAACTGGCGTGGAGCGAGAGTGTTCAGGCAAGGAGCTGGCACACACAAAGGTCCTGAGGTTTAAAGCATGGGTGTGACGGAGGGCTTAGAGGCTGGGGCGGCTTGGGGAGAGGTAGGACAGGGCACACATGGTCCAGGGTTCTGGCTCGATGCCACGGACTGTAGGGAAACACCTCCATTCTCTTGGCTATAAAGTGGAGGAGCTGAAAGGTTATAAGCAGGGCATGTGGTCAGTTGCCTTGCAGAGTACGGGCTGGGTAAGAGCACCCCCAGGGAGCACAAACGAGGCGGCTGCTGTGAGCGGCTGGAGGAGGCATCTGTCGGCCGTTTCCTCCTCAGGGATTGGAGCCTGGTCCCCGGAGTCCCAGGGGTCCTGCTGAAGGCTGAGAATCCTCGCCCTGGAGTGCGAGTGAGGGCGTCGGACTGGCTATCTGGGCCGTACTCCGCTGACTAATCTTGCTGCCTGGAGTTTCTATGCAAACCTCAAGGTTTGTTATCGGGCAGCAGGCGGGCTGGCGGCTGAGGCAGGACGGCCTGTCCTGATGGACAGCCCAGGAGATGGGCTGATACGGCTGAGCCACGAGTCCCCTCCTGCCAGTTCACCATGTGTGGGTGGGAAAAATCATTTCAGCTATTTTGCGTTATCACCAGGCCTGGCATTGCAGCCTGATAGGCCTATTTGTCTTAGATTAACGGATGGGGGAGGGGCACAAGAGAGGAGGATGTCGGATGGCAGGGGTCAGCCTAGGGTCAACTCCAGAGACCAGACTCAGAAGCTGGGCCAGGAGCCACCTTTTTTGGGTGTCCCAGGGAAAGCGGTCAACACTAGGTACCCCAGAGGGACAGGTTCCCTGAGACTACCCAGCAGCCCCCACACCATCCTGACCCCCCACTTTAGAGCTGAGCAAACCAAGACTTGGGGGAAATGGAGCTTTTGCTATGGAGAGGGCTGTGTGTCCCTGCAGTGACCATCCTTTCTTCCCAGGTGTTTCCTGAGCACCTACTAGGGGCCAGGCATGCTGCAGGTACTGGCAGAAATGGGAACAGTCCCGCCCTCATGGAGGTGTGTGGTGGGGGGTGACACAGGCCATAGGACTAGAGGAGTATGGGGTCTAAAGCCCAGGTGTGGGCAAGAGAAGGAGGTTGTTTATTCGCTCAAAAAACACTTGTGTATTAAGCACCAGCTCAGTGCCAGCAGAGTCCAGGCGCCCAGGGAGCTGATGTCCTAGTCAGGGAGACGGAGACTAAATGATAAAGAAGTAAAAAGGTCACGTGTTTCAGGGTGCAAGGCTCTGGAATAAGAGACGGGGAGTGGTTGTAAATTGGGCGGCCAGAGTGGGTCTCACTGAGCCCATGTTTGAGCTAAGACCAGAAGAGCAAAGGGAACCAACTGCCACCTGCGGACGAAGTATCAGGCAGAGGGCACAGAGCAGGCAATCGCTCTGAGGCTATGCGTGTTCCCAGCTGGGTCTGGAGCGAGTGCAGGGGTGAGGAGGCAAGCTCAGAGTGTGAGGGCCCCGTCTGCAGGTGGCTATCTTGGAAACAGAGTTCAGAGGTCACAGGCTTTGGCCAGCACAGGCCAAGGGTGGCTGGCTGACCAATGGACACATTAGCTATCACTGTCCCCAGACCCCTAGTTTTTTCATGACCCCTCCCCATAGCATTGGCCCCCAGGCCAGGCTAGGGCCTGAACCCCTGGCCCATGTCTACCACCAAAGCTCAGGACTGCCCACTTCTCTGTGCAAGGCCCCGGGACAGATAGGGCTAAGGTAGGTGGGTGGTGAGCTTGTGGCCTCACCTCTGTGCCTGGCCCGGCCCACATGGATGCTGCTTCCTGCGCTGCTCGGGAAGCCCCGGGGCCCAGGCACCGGGCCACGCACAGCACCCCAGAAGAGCCCTGTGCAGAGCGGACTCTGAAGTAAGACCTCCCACTCCCTCTCTAACTGACGAGGAAACCAAAGCACAGAGGCGGCTTGGGTCGCTGACCCCTCAGCCCTGGATAGTCCCCTCACTTTATTCAGCAGTTTCTCACCCCAGAGGAGCTGACCACCCAGCACCCTGCCATAGCAGCTGTCCCTTGGCCTGGTTGTGACTCGGACCTCCATTCCTGACAAAGGCACCTGGGCGTTAGGGTCATGGTTGGGTCAGGGCAGAACCTGTAGGAAAAGCAGGTAGTCGGTGCAGCCCTTTGCCATGACTCGACTGCCATCCCTTCTAGCTTCTTCGTGGGAGCTGATCCCCACTCGCTCACTCATTTATTCAGTGCCTGCTGTATACCAGCCCCTGTTACAAGCACTGGGGTATGGCATGAGCACAACGGACTAGCCTCTGCCCTCCCAGAGCCACAGCCCACAGCAGAGAGAATGGTCAGCAAGGGGCGCGGGCTAGCAAAGCGGTGGTCAGGGGGCTTGGGTGGAGCCACCTCTCCCCCCCGGGGGTTGCACAGAGAGCTCAGTGGACACCCCGGGGGAACGCCCTACAGAGCACAGAGTGCAGAAGCCCTGTATTCGGGTGGGGGGGGGGGGACTCATGCAGGAAATGAAGACAAAATAGGAGGAGGCAAGGGATGGCACCTGCCCTGGCGACTGTGTGGGGAGCAGACTGTAGGGGTTCAAGGTAAGCACGGGAGACCCACGGGAAGCTGAGACTGAAACTTAGCGTCACGTGCCAGACTCCCTGTTTACAGATGTGGAATTCGGCAGCTGCTCCAGTACCACTGCTGGGCAATTTAGAGAGCTGAGCCCACAGTCCGCCTCCCAGAGAACGGCCCTCGCCCTCCCTCATGGGCTCAGAGGGTCTGGACACTGCTGGGTGGGGGGCGAGTGCGCAGCAGCGGGGTGTGTGGTCAGGGCCCGGTCCCCGGCTGTCCCAGCGGCTGGTGGGGCCCAGGCCTGGCAGCCTGCCTATGCTGCCCACTGACCTCACTGGCCTTCCGGGAGCGCCTATCTGTGGCCGAGGCAGCCTATCTTGGCCGCGGGCTCTAATCAAGCCCAGCTTCCTCCTCCGCCCTCCCACCAGCTTCCTGCCCCAGCCAGCCCACCCCACTGGTCGGCTGCATGTCTGAGCATCAGCCTTTGCCCAGCCTACCCCGCTCAAACATTAATGGGGTCCAGGTCTTCCCACCCCGACCTGGGGAGTCCCTGGAGCTGTGGCTGCTCCTTCCAGAAGTTTCTCTCCCTGTCTTCCTCCTGGGCCCCAATTCAGCCCCACTGCAGCCTGGCCATGTGGCTTGAGGTATATTAGCTCACCTCTCTGAGCCTGTTGCCTCCCAGTAAAATGTCCCAGATGCACTTGGAGGCCCCTGAGGGACGGCAGGGCTGGTGCTTGACAACAGGCCATTACCACAGCTGCTGGTGCTGCTGTTCCTTTGTCAGTGTCCGTGCTGGTGCGGCGTGGTCCCTCCTCCCTGCACCAGTGCTCACCCCGCGCTAGTACTGTCACCAGTGCTCATTTGTCACTCCTCCTAGCACTAGTACTGTCACTGCTGCTATTGCTAGCATTATTGCTGTCACTAACACTGGTGCTCGTATTGCTACTGTCACTGTCACCAGCACTGTCACTGTCACTAGTTACTGTTACTATCACTAATGCTATCACTATCACTGTCCTTGTCACCGGCACTTTTATTGTCCTGTTACACTTGCTGGTGTGGCCCCAGCAAGATGATGGCTGCCAGCCGTCATCTCTCTCACTGGGATCCTTGGGCTTACCACACCCCTCTCTGGGCTCAAGCCGCTCCTCTGTGGGACAAGGACAGGATGTTCAGGCTGTCCGAAGGTGTCAGGAGGGCAGGGCAGGGCAGCAGGAGGGCAGTGTGTGCAACACGGTGACTCTCTCCAAGCATGCCCAGGACTGCGCAGCACAGTGCTAGCCTCTCCCTGGGGTTATGCAGCCTCAGCTGGGGCATGTCAGGGTCGCCGTCAGGCAGTTTTGTCCCCTATACCAGCCAGCTGTCCTTGCCCAGGAGGGAGTCAGAGGCGGCCTACTGGCAATTGTAGGTGGCACTTCCCTTGTGCCAGGCACCATTTGTCACGGTATCTCCCCCAGCCCCAAGACTCAGCTCCATCACACCCACTTGACAGATGAGGAAACTGAGGCTAGGTGAGTTGCAGTGTCTCCCTGAGACCTAGGATAGGAACCAGGCCCCACTAACTTCTCAGTCCCCCAGCCCATGACTTCACACTTTGTGCCCAGAAAGCCCCTCTCCCAGCCAGGCGAGCTGGGCTCCTTATTTATTTATTATTCCTCTATCTCCGTGCGTAACTTTTGATTTCCTCACCACGTTTTTCCATTACGGCGGCCGTGGATGCGACCGATAAGATCGGTCCCCAGAGATGGGACAAAGGGGCCGCCATTGGTTCGAGGACTGGTCATATCCTGCCCGAAAGGGCCGAGCTGGGGCCTGAAATGAGGCGTGATGCTATCTCGGTGGCTTATTGTGTGTCATAGTGGGGAGGGGACCCTGCCTGCCTCGGCCCCTCCCCCTTTCCATCAGAACCCGCCTTCGCCCCTGCAGATGGGACTCCCTCCCGTGCTCAGCCCAATCCCTCAGGGGATGCCACAGTGTCCTCAGCAGTGGGCCCTTGGAAGGACTTTGGCCCCAGGCACGCATCTGAGTCATCCCAGTGCATTATGGCCTCCTGGGCTGTTCCTTCAGCCTCCTTGAGTCTCAGTGCTCCTGTCTGTCACCAAAACTTCCCCTGCTTCCTGGATGCAGTAGTTTCTGGGGACCCAGGCCCACCACCCACCTCCCTAACCAGCAAGCAGTCACACACACCCAGGTGCCCAGGGCTAGAGTCTCCCAGACTCTGCACCGCACTATTATGCTCTTGCTTCGACTCAGCAGTTCAGCTTCTAGGAATTTATCCCAGATAAATAATCTCAGCGTGGACAAGCATAGAGTGGCAAGAATAGTCATCACGCTGTGTTGAAGATAGCAAGACATTTATTTTTATATTTTTGCTGGCCTGCAGAATCTCTATAAGAGAGAGAAATTATAAAAGAAGCAAATCTATCCAGATGTCCCCAACACATCACCAGGGTGTGTATCTCCCCACATGCGCACAGTAGGTCAAACATGCCCAGTGCCAAAGGCCACAGGCAAGAACAGCAAATCTGGGGTTGACATGAGGCAGCCCCACCACCAGCCACCCCCTTCCCTGGTCCTTGAGCTTTACTGGTCCTGCCAAAAGTCTACCTGCCCCTCCCCAGGGCCCAAGGAACTTGCTGGCTCTCAGAGGACACATGCAATCACTTTGGTAGATGAGAAATGGGGCAAGGAGTAGAGGTGGGAACAAGCACCGTGTCCCTGAGACAGGGACCTCCAGTGGAACCCGGTCATGGGCTCAGGTAGATGGGCAGCAGAGTGTTCCATTCAGGGCCCAGTGGGGAGCCCCAAGAGTTCCTGAGTAGAGGCACAGCGTAAAGGAGCTATGTCTGGGGTAGGGACCCACCTGTGCCCACTGCATGCAGGGTAGGGCTCTCTGTACTCTAAGCCTCCTCTCCCCTCTTCCCCAGCCCTGCCCTGGCCCAGTCATTATCCTCCCCACCTCCCCCCGCCTCAGGGGCATGAAGGATAGAGCACTTGGCAGGGTCTGGGACCTGGGTATGTACTCAGTCACCATGCCTCACTGTGTAGCTAGGTCTTCTCTGACCCTCAGTCTCCTCATCGTGAAAGGAATAATACCAGTCTCTATGGCGTGGGATGGTTTGAGGATTGAGTTGATCAGTGCCATGGAAGTATGTGTCTGCTGGTTTTACACAGTGCGGCGAGCGTGCTTTCCAAAGAGGGAGCTTTAACATTCCCGGGGCTCACCTTGTGCTGGGCCATCCCTTGGAAACCCCTGGGGCAGGGGGCCAGTGCCCCAGTTAGAGCCACGGGGCTCAGTGGTACTGGGAGGCAGCCATAGCCCCTCTCAGTCCCCAGCCTCCCTGCGCTCGGCAAACACCCCCTCTGTGGGCGGAGCAGGTGGGAGGTACTTGGTGCTCATAAAGGGTTAGCAGGTTCCCAGGGACTGTTGTCTTTTCTGGAAGGATCTTTGCTATCCCTAAGGGGCTCGTCCCATGTAGGCTGTGGCAGTGTCATGATATTCTCCAGGGTATTGGCTCAGTGCCCGCTGCTGCCTCCCAGGAAGGACTCGCCTGTGGCTGGTGTGGACCCAGGGCCCCAGCAGAGGCAGTGTGATGGGAGGGACCACTCTTCTTCATCCTTTCTACCACTGGGCCTCTGCCCAGATCCTCGCTCATCCTCATGCCCACCCCTCCTGCCCATTTACAGAGAAGAGACGGGACAGGGCCATGCCCCAGCCCAGGGCAGGGAGCAGGCTGGGCTGGCCAGGCTGGGGGTTGAAAGGCAGTGAGCTGGAGGCTGGATCAGGAGAAAGGGCCCTCTCTGTGGCATCAGCCCCTAGAAAAACAGGGGGCAGGGGCCAGGACGCTCAGGCTGATAGGGGCCAGATAAGCTATTTGCACATGAGGTATTTTCTTTACCTTATCACATATCCTGCTTCCAGCCCGCCCACAGGACAAGGCAGGGCAGGGGAGAGCCGGGAACCCTGACCCTGGTGCTCAGGCCTCAGGGTCTCCCAAGACCAAAGTATCAGGGCTCAGGAGCTAATGAGGCTCCCTTTCCCAATTCACAGGTAGGAAGGCTGAGATTATGGACAGTTAGCTTTTCGAGAATGGACCATGAGTCTTTGTGCTTTGAAACACCCAGACAGCTGTGGTACTTGGGCTAGGGGGAGGCTCCATCCAGGATGGGGACGAAAGAGAAGCCTGATGGAAAACCCAGCGAGGTCAGGGCAGTGTCCTAGGCCAAGCACACTAACATCTAAAGAGTTTCAGGCCCCACTGCCCACTCCGTGGCTGTTCCTGCCAGTCAACCAGTTCTCTTGGCTGCGCCTTGAGGGGACAGAGTGTATGAAACACATCCCACCCCCAAGGTGCCATCTTGGGGTTCAGATGGGATGATCAGATCTCAAGGCAGTCCCCCACCACAACCTCCCCTGAGACTCTGAGCTGCCCTCAGGGTCTCAGCAAAGGTACCTCTGGGTCTGAGTGTGGCCTCCTAGTGGCCCCTGCTGCGCACCTGGGGCCCAGTCCAGATGATGGCCAAGACCTTGCCCCTTCCCAGCCCACAGACACCCGTTTCCCTAGGGCCGCCCTCTCGCCAGGACAGGCCTCTGGGCCTGCTAGTGGTGAACAGGCCCTACAGGTCCCAGGCAGGGAAGCCAGGCCCCACCCTGCACCCGGGCTATTTCCAGGCAGTCCCAGATCCACAATTAGCTGGGGCCAGGGTTCAGCCTGATAAAGATGGGCTGTTGTTCTATATCAAAAAATCAATAATCCCCAGTGATGTTTCAGTGATAGGGAGAGAAGTTCACAGACACCAGCTAGGTAGGACAGGGGTCAGGCCCAGGATCTCCAGGAGCTGGGTCTGTCCTCTCTGCCTGGCCCCCACCTGGCTAGCCGGTGCGGCTGATCCACAGTGGACTCCAGGCTCAGCCATCCCCCTCCTTGCCCACTGCCTCTTTATGGGTGGGCAGCTTGAAACCACCCCTGTGAGGAGGCCAGAGCAGCTTGGCCCCTCCCCAGGCTTGGGTGGGGAGGTGGCTGGCATGGGGCCCCTCCATGCCTGGTAGGACCAGCCACTCCATCTCCCAGGCTTGTGCTTGTCAATTGGACTGGAGTGTCCAGCTCCAGTTGTGCTTCCTGCCACCATCACCGGGCACTCCAGACACTCCAGGTGCTTGCTCGGTCTCTAGCACTTTCGGGATCATCAGGGCAGAGCCATTGATGACCCCAGCCCAAGGGGCTGACATTCTAGTGGAGAGATTGAAAGTTAATAAAATACAGGCGTCAACTCCACAGTAATGGGAGCAGTGGCACTCAGAGCACAACAAAGCAAGAGGTGGGGGGCCTATGGCCAAGGGCATCACCCCTCTGTACGCATGAGTGCAGTTGGGCACACAGAGGCCCTAAAGGGCCCTCCCACCCCAGCCCTGTGGCGGGCACTGTGCCTGTACTCACTGGCCCACAGTGCCATCCTGTCAGCCCCCTCTGCCGTCAGCTCCTGGGAACATCACCTGCCAGCTCTGCCTGGGCTCAGCCGGCCCTACATGGCACAGCCACTCTTTGGAGCTTGGCAGGAGAGAGGAGGTCTGAGAGCTGGCATCTCGCCCAGTGGCGGGCACTCAGCTTATGTCCGCTGGAGAGAGAACCTCAGGCAGGTGTGGTGGGCGGGCAGGCCACCATGGGTCTTCTGGCAAGTATATACCCACCCACAGGGAGGTCAAGATGAGGCCTCGGGGTCCAAGCTCTGGAAGCCCCTCCAAGGAGCCCCCTGCACCCAGCCATTGTGAGCACAGGGTCTATAGGGAACTTCTTAGGAAGAAAGGTATGGGCTGAAAGCCCTTTGAAAAGTTCTGACCTAGAATGAGAAGGAAGCCCTCTTCCAAGGAGGGCTCAGGCCCTGTGGACTCAACTAGCCTAGGCACTTGAGGGACTAGGTGCCAGCAGAGGCTGGAAACCCATAACCAGGCCCAGAGGTCAGCAAGGGCCACACTGGGCAGTGGGTACCAGGGATCAGGGCAGAGAAGCCAGAGACATCCCAGGGCGGTGGTGGGACTAGGTGGGGGGCATCCAGAGGCTGTGTGTAACTAGTTGGGCAGTTCCCAGGAATTTTCTCTTCTCTGATTTTCTTTGTCAGTGAAATAGGCACTGGTCTTGGTCACAGTCACATCTCCAGTGCTGGGCACCCACTCATGCCAAGAAGCAAAAATGATCAGATGGAGGCGTGGCCCTGTGGCCTGTATAGGCACCAAGGGTAAGGCATCATCTCACAATAGGTGGTCACTGTCTGAGGGGCAGAAGCTGGCATTGGGCTCCATGGTGTCATGGCCCTGCAGGAACCAGAGCCTGGCTCTGCCACAGCATCCAATATCTGCTGCAAGACCAGAGATCCCAGATGGTACATGAAATCTTATTTTTAAACAATGACAGCTGGTCCTCATTTTTATTCAGACCCTAAGCTCTCAGCTCCCAGCCCCTCCAGCTGCCTCTCTCTGGCCCTGTCCCTCCTGTGGGGGTCTGGCCTCTCTGAGGGAATCTGCAGAGATACCCAGGCTAGCGGCAGGGTTGAAACCCTCGCCTGGGCGCAAGAGCCACTGACCTGCCAAGCCCTCAGGTAGATTTGCTTCTGAGGCTCCCTCACTACCTTTGCCATGGCCTCCCTCCACTTCAGATTATTCCTTCCATCTTGGCCCTCTCAGCTGCCATGGGGCCAGAGACCTGGGGAGGGGCCTGGGAGCAAGTTTCAACCCTGGGCCTGTGGCCTGTGTGCACCGCCTGGGCATCAGCATCATTTCCTCCTCTCTCAGCTCAATTGCTCCCATCCATGAAATGGGGCCAGGACTGTTCTCAAGTCCTGGAGCGCGCCAGCCGTGTGATGTGCCAGATTTACTGTAAGCGAGGGCACACTGCCAGGGTTAGGGTCAGAGGGACATGAGCTTGACTCTGTGCCACTTGCTGGCCATGTGACTGTGGACAATCCTTCAACCTCCCTGAGCCTTGCTTCCCTGGACTGGCAGAGAACAGGGAAAACAGACCCCACTCTTTTTTCTCCAAAGCTTTTTCAACCATGTCTCCTCAATATTTTGTTCCCATAATTCACAAATCAGAGCCTGAGGCCTGAGATGGAGCCAAAGGTGCTGTGGCCACTGGTGACAGAGCCAGGACTAAAATCAAGCTCCACCTGATGTGGCATTCAGGTGTGGCTTGATCCAACAGACACACTGGCTAGCTGGGCCCCATGGCTCTGGGTCTCCTGGTCTGTGTGGGCATGTTTGCTTTCCCCGTGCCCTGGAGGGTGGAACAGCTCAAAGGACGGCACCAAGCCTGTCAGCAGTCCTGGGTGGGAGTTTTGCCACTGCCCCAGACTAGTCCAAGTGGTAGAAGCCACACAGCTCCCACAGATGTGCAGGCCTAGGGAAGAGCTGGCAGCACAGAAGGCCTCCTGGGAGCAGTGTACTTTGACCTCACCAGTTCACCCAGGCACATCCCACAGCCCTCCACATGCCTCAGGCAAGTGTCTGCCTCCTCAGCCTGTCCCCAGTCCCACATGGGGACCCTGAGCCAGGTCTGCCTCCTCTGAGTTTTGTTGCCCGTTCTGTAAACTGGAAGCAAAAACAGGGCCAACAGGGTGGGTCCCAGCAGCAGGTTTTAAAAAGCTGATGACAACTTGCCCTCCCCCAGCCATTTCTCCCCAAGCCCGGATTTGCCCCCTGTAGCCAGTCCACATGAGCAGGGCCTCAGCATTCGCTTAGAACACACTCTCAGAGCATAAAGGAAGGTGACCAGCCACAGGCCTTGGGCATCCAGATGGGGTGCCCAAGGGGGTGCCTACCCCACCTGGGGCGCTCTCAACAAGCACCGCACAATAACCATCCAGAAGGTGGCCTCTGTGCCTGCCTGTGACCCCTGTTTGTGTGTCCATGTGACCAACCTGCCAGGACCAGGGGCAGGTGCCCAGGTGGACAGTTGGTAATGGCTACAGCTGCAGCCCACCACCATGACACCCACCATGGTGTGTAGTGCTATACCAGACCCAGCAGGAAGCCCTGTCACCGTTGAGAGTGGGCACTGGTGTCATCTGTTTTAGGGATGGGGCCCTGGCCCTGAGGGACTGAGCACCTGGCCACGTTCACGTCGAGGCTACAGCTTGGCTCAGCCAGACCCCTCCTGTCTGCCTGAGTAAGTGCTCATCAACCACTCACCATGTGTGGGCCCGGTCCTTCATGGACCATATCCATTATGTCATTTTACCTTGCAATGACCTGTGAGGCAGATGCTCTTATCTCCCACTTCATATAAGAAAAATCAGAGGGCTAGGAGGGAAGCAACACGTCCAGCTGAGAGATGGCGGCGGCAGGGTACGAACACAGATTCCAGAGCCCTCAGGGCTGGAGGAGGTTTATACATCATCCTCTAGCAGTTGAGTTAATTGGAATCAGTCCCCCACTCCCTCTTCAAGGCAGCTCAGTCCCAGAAAGGCAGGCCCAGGGTCAGTTGTGGAAGCTGCAGAGCCTGGATGGTGGTGACCACGTGGAGCAGACGAAGGAGCCACTCGGCCTTCTTTTAGAGCCTCAACTAGTTTTCCAGTCAGAAGGATCAAGTTGGAGGGAGGAAAAGTGCTGGACTTCAGAGCCGGTGACCTTGGGCCAGTCACACCACCCTTAATAAATGGGTGCAGCCCCTTAATGTTGTAGATCATGGGGGTATCCAGTGAGAGGAGCTGAGCAAGTGTGTGAGTGAACAGGTGTGCATGACACATCACTGTGGGAGAGCTTGTGCCAGTCTGTGCCAGGCCAAGGGGAACAGAGAGGGGCCAGCCATGATCTGCTGTGTGACTCCGACAGAGCTGCTTGCCCTCTCTGGGCCTAGTTTTCACACTGGTACAGAATGTGTTGGAAGCATACACTCTTGGGGCCCACACAGCCTCTAAGCTAGCCCCACTCTGGGCCCACGCCCACAGAGACTTCTAGAACCCTGCCAGGGCAGCGCTTGCTCACCCCAGGGTTTTCCTTCTCTCTCTCTCTCCCTCCTTTTCTCACTCTTACTCCTTTTTTCTCCCTTTTCTATGACTTTTATCAAAGGCAAACAGCGTGATCCCTGAGATAGGGCCGCTCCCCAACAAAGCCAGGGCCAGCTGGCCCACAGGAGCCACAGGGTGGGGCTGGGTAGGGGAGATGGAGCTGATTAGATAAGTGGATGCTGGCGGTGACCTCAGGGTGGGCTCCCACATGCTGATCCCACACCCCATTTTTCAGGGTGGGGACTGCAGGACAGCTGGACTCTGCTCTGGAGGCCACTGGCCATTAGCACAAAGAGAGCCTGGGCTCTGAAAGGAGGGGCCAGCCAGCAGGGTGCAGGCGGCAGCCCCCAAGCTCATGGACACTCCTGTAAGCCCACAGGACCACCCAAAGTCGGAGTCGCAAACCAGCCTGCTGGGGCCATTGCTCAGGAGGGAAACTGAGGCCTGGGAGATGAGGCATGGTGGGTTCTGGAACCAGGAGGTCCAGGGTGAAGCCCTGGATCTTCCATGAGAAAGGAGCTCGGGCCTGGTCTAGGCGGGGTGACTGCTGTGCAACCCTGAGTGAGTTGCTCAAACTCTCTGGGCTACCTTAGTGGGACAGAGCTAGAAGAGTGGAACCTCCTCACTGACTTGTTCATGTTGATGAGGGAGGCCACCACAGGCTCCAGGGTAGCAGCAGAACTGGGGGCCCAGGCTGAGGGCAACAGCTCAGTGGCAGCCCCAGGTTGGGCCGCAAGCCTCAAGGTGCTTGGGCTCCTATGACTACCAACATACTGGCCTTGACTTGCACAACCACCAGCCCAGCAGGTAAACTGAGACAGCAAAAGCCAGGCAGAGGCAGGCCCTGGCTCCAGCCTCTTAATTTCAGACCACAATTCTCCCACCTGGCCACCCCCTCCACCAGACTCCTAAGAGTGGGTCCTGAAATGGCCTGGGTGGCAATACTCAGCTCTGCCTCTCTTCTCTGTCCCCTTGGGACACCATAGGAGCATTCTGAGACATAAATAGGTATGCAAATCATATAAATATTCAAAGGCCAAGTTTTCTCATCTGGTTCCTTGCAGATGCTTGAAGGTAAAATTGAATCCCATGCAGCATGTTGTCCTGGAAATAATGTGTGTGGGGTTGTTTACCAGAATAAATTAGTCTTTACCCTAAAGCTGTCCCCGTAGTAATGGCCCGGTCCCCATGGAGGTAAGGGGTCCACCCAGGCAGTGTGGGCTTGCCCCTCTCCCAGAGGAGACCATCTGCAGATGGGAAAGCGAGGACAGAGCAGGAAGTCAGCCACAGGACAAGAGCTGGGGGCTGACTCCAGCACCCTCCCTGTCCTGTTCTCTCTTTCACCTCCTGCCTCAGCACAGAAAGGGGTGTCAAACCCTGGCCATGAGCATGGCTGGGGCTCCCGTTCAAATCCCACCTACCTACTATGCACTTTGGGCTGGTTCCTTGACTTCTCTGAGTCTCAGTCTCCCGCTCTGTACAACAGAGAACACGTTCAGTGTGACTAGGAGAAATCCCTGTAGATTGTGCCATGTGTTTGGCTAAGGCTCAATACGGGGGGCCAGAAATTGTGTGAGGATTGTAACTTATTGGGACAAATGGCAGCACTGTCTAGCTGAGGGGACAGGGACCAGGGTAAATAGAGCAGGGAAAAGTTGGCCAGGACCTGGCCAGAGCTGACATCTCTCTGTGCCTTCCTCACCCCAGCTGCTCTGGGAGAAGGAAACGAAGATACAGGTCACAAGATGCTGATGGAGAGGACACCTCCACCTGCAAGCCTACCCTGACTGGCCCACCATTAGAGATGCCAGCACATGTTTCCTGGGAACCACCAAGGGCAGAGGCTATGCCTTTTTTGTCTCTGTCCCAAGTGTCCATATAGGGTTTCATGACTGAGCCACAAGTCCAGAGACCTGGTTTCCAGTCCCACCTCCAGCCTGAGCTCAGGGTTGGAGTGTTCCTGGGCCCTAGGTTTCCTGTCAGTGTGGTTGGGAGCTGACCATTTGCAAGGCCACCACCGTCTGGGTCCTCCAGCTATTATAGAAGCTGTTTGAAAATAACTACATCTTCTTGCTTGTCACTCCATCTGCCAGCTTTTACTCCTGGCTCAGTAACTCCCACCCCTCAAACTCTCTCCCTCACTCATTTCTGCTTTTACTCATTTTTGGACTTGAACTGAGCCCTCGTGAGGTACCTAGTCTGCCAGGAGTAGATCCCACCCACCCCCACTTTTCTTATGCAATTTTACTTCTGGCTGGGAGAGTCTCTGCTAGGTGCTAACTGGGCTTCGACCATGCTTGACCCCATTTCAGCCAAGCAAGGGTTTGGAAAGGAACTAGGAGCTAGAAATAGGTTATCTGAGCAGTTGAATATCATTAGAGTTGCACAGGTTGCGTACGGCACGCAAGCAGTCAGTGGGTGAATTGGGGCTGGGATCCAGCTATGTTCCCCTTATCAAGCCAGGCATCTGCCATGGCCCTGCATTCAGACCATAAACAGCCTCCCTAAGACCAAGGAGGTGGGTTGTCACAGTGACCATTGCCAATCCCCCAGCCCAGGTCCCTCAGTTCCCATGCCTCCCACCTTTCCAAGGCTTTGACCAGCCCCCAGAGCCTTGAATGGTGGATTCTGCCCCTGGGTGTGCAGAACAGCTGCCTTTATCAGGAGCCAGCCTTCTCTGGCAGTACATGATATCCAAGCAGTGCAGCAGCTGCCATGGGGAATTCCAGCCATGCTGTTATCGGGGAGGCTCGCCCCACTAGCCAGCTATAGGGGCTCCAATTAGGGAGCATGGCTGTTTGCCTATGGGTGCATGTATGGACAAGTGGAGGGCCCACCTCCTTCACTGACACAGGGTAGGGGGCAAACCAGATGCATGGGAAAGGGACCACAGGCCCCTGTAGCTGTGACAAGTAGGGAGGCCTAGGACTACCCCATTCTTTCTGTCGCTCAAGGGGTAACCTGGGCCAGCTGCCTCCTTCCCCCTTTACGTCCCTGAGTCTGGGTGGGGCTCAGCCCACACATGGAAGACTGAGCTGAGTTCTAAGTTCCTCCTCCCTCAGGAAAGTAGGCACCAGCCTCAGACGGAAGGCGTTATCTCCTTGTGGGGTCTCCATGACCAACAAGGCTGGGAACAGCTCTGTCATAAATGTTCTGTACACAGAAAGGAAAATGATACGTGAAAACAGAGGGAGTCGTGGCCTTGTCCTGCCTGTGGCCCCACCAGAAGAACTAGCTCCCAGAGGGTCACATGGCAACCCTATTCAGAGGCCCAAGTGCAGGCTGATCCCTGTGTGGCTTAGTGCATGTCTGGTTGTCAGGGTAGGGGCAGCCGTGGCGTTAGGATTCTGTATGCTTCCCCCTTGGTCCCACTGCCCTGAGTGGGCTCAGTCCATGGGGGGCTCTCCACCAGCCTCAGAAGCAGCACTTGAACCCATCAGTTGGCTGGAGAGGCAGATGCATGGATGGACAAATGAACTCCCAGTGAGCTCATCTCTAAATAGCCTCTTCCTCTCACACACACCCCTGAGGGTTAGCCGGCTAGATGGCCAGAGACCCAGATATACCCAGGACATGAAGGGCCAGGACCTCAGTCAGTGTCTGGAGCCAGGCAGCCTATGTTCAGATCCTGGCATCTTGCTGCCAGCCACAAGGCCTCTCAGAGCCTCAGCTTCTTCATCTATACACGGGACATAAGAAGAGGGCCAGCTTTATAGGGCAGCTTGGGCAGGATCAGGTGACTGCGTGTGGCCAGGCCACACTCCTGTCCATGATGACCAGCCAGCTCTTACTCAGTCCCTTGGTACCAAGCACTACAGGGCCAGGGGAGGGGGTAGCCCATGGGCTGGGACCCAGGGATCCTGGGTGGGCTGGCAAAGGACAAGGCCCCTCATGGGCAGGCCACAAAGCAACAGAGCTGGCCTCTACCCCCCTCTCTGTGAGGCTGATAAAGGGGCGCCGGCCTCCTTGGCCTCGCCCTGGTCCCCTGCCATCTTATCTGCCCTGGGGAAGACAAGGACCCAGTTAGAACGTTTTAGCTGGGCCTCCTGGCATATTTACACGTTATCTCTGCCATTAGGCCGGCAGTTATCTGATAATCGGGCCCATTAAGGCCACAGCCTGCCCAATCGGGGTTGCAGGAAGTGGGGCCGCCACAGCAGCGCTCACTCGGGGACCAGGCCAGGCCATGTGAGGTCTCCATGGGCCCAGGCAGCCCAGGTAGCACCTGAGGTATAATGTGGCCAGGCCTTCTTGGGCAGAGGGTATGTGCCCTGGGGAGTGGCTGCCCTCTGAGGACATAGCCACCACCATGCCCTTGTCCAATGAGGACACTAAGGCTCTGAGGCTGTGGGGGTGGGGGCAGGTAACATGCAGGTGTGCGTCTCCCAGGGCTGCCCTGACAAATTTGCACAACCTTGGTGCTTTAAAATGTCAGAAATCTATTCTCTCACAGTTCTGAAGCCAGAAGTTCCAAATCCAGATGTCAGCAGGGCCATGCTCCCTCTGAAAGTTCCAGAAGAGGGTTCTTCCTGCCTCTCCCAGCTTCCAGGGGCCCCTGGCACAGCTTTCTCCTGGCTGCATCACTCCTTCTCTGCCTCTGTCTTAGCATTTCTCCTTTGTCTGTTCTTATAAGGTCTTTTGTCATTGGATTTAGGGCCCACTGGATGATCCGGGATGGTCTTATCTTGAGATCCTAACTTGATTACATCTGCAAAGACCCTTTTTCCAAATAAGGATATAATCACGGGTTCCGGGTGGGTGGATCTCTTGGGGTCCACCATTCAGCCCACTATACAAAGTCATGTGGATCATGTCGTGAAGCTAGACTGAACCCCAGAGCCTGACTGCATACCGTGTTCAACTCCAGCCCCACCCTGCCCCATGAGAATGACCATAGCAGGGGCTTACAGCTGAGGCCCGTCTGACTGTGTAAATGTAACAGAATACTGCAGCAGATGCCACTACTCTAGCCATGCAAATGGAGTCAAGGCCAAGGCCACTTGAGCTGACAGAGCCCCCAAGAATGTGGCCCTGCCCACAGCACAGGTAGCCACAGCTCCCTGGGTGCCTTACACCCTCAGCTAGGAGATAGATCACAAGAGAGGCCGCAACAGGCCCAGGGCCTCAGTTGGCTGAGGGCCTCAGCAAGAGTCAGGGCACAGACCTTCTAGAGAATGAGCAGGGGTCCTGTGAGAGATGTGGGAGCAGCAGTATTCTGGGGTTCCCACCAATCTGTGGGAAGTAAATGGAGCTGACCTCAGCATCACTTAGGTGCAGATTCTGGCTTTGCCAAGGGGCCTGGGGGAAGTGCTTGGTTCTGTGCCTCGGTTCCCCCACCAGGCCCAGAGCTAAGCATGCTAGGTGGATTAACACATTCCAGCCTCATACTACCCTGAGGAGGTAGGAAGTATTGGAGACCCTATCTTATAGATATGGAGACCAAGGCCCAACTCTAACAGCTACCCTCACCAGCCTGCTCTGCAGAATCAGGGACCCAACCAACGGGAAGGGGCTGGGAGGACCATGCAGAGGTGATAGGAGTGGGGCTTGTCAACATCGTCATCCTCCACTCTATGCCACCCCAATATAGGCAGCAGGGATGACCTGGCTTCATACATGCATCCTGGGCAAAGGCAACTTTGTCAGTGCCACTCTGGCCTATGTGAGGGTCACGTGTGTCCCTGACAGAGCAGCAGGGATCTCCAGACCATGTGTGTCCCTGACACAGCAGCCATGGTTCCCAAGATATGTACCTGCATGCTTTAATCCAGCTGCAGTTACCCCTCACTATCCTATCTGTGCAGCCCATTGTCTCCAGGAATGGTCTTGCCACAGGGGCTATCCTGGCTCCCAGGAGCCAGGCACCAGCCACCATCCCTGTAACTGGGCAGCCCTCCCTCCTCTGCCCTGCAGCCCCCTGCTGCTCCTGGGGGCCAGGGCTTCAGAGGTGGGCTGGACCTGGGCAGTCACCACAGCATGTGCTCCTCATACCACTGATGTCTCTCCCCACAGACGAGCTGGAGCAGGTCCTGCAGGATGGACAGAAGTGCGTGCGAGCAAGACACAGCCTCCCTGAGGGCCTGTCTTGGGGTCCATTCCAAGGAAGCATCCAGAGCAGAGCTTCTTCCCCTGGGCAGGCAGAACCGGTAAGAAGCCCCACCATGGCCAGCCCATCCACTAACCACAGCCAGGGCACATCCCATCCAGGGCAGAGGCCCCTTTGACCCTCTGAGTCAGGCACAGGTTAAATTCCAGCCCAGGAGCTCCCACCACTCCATGGGAGATGTGAGTGTTGAGACCAGGAGGGCTGGGAGTGCAATGAAGGCTTTCTAGAGGAGATAATGGGGGGCCTATAGAACCTTGGGTGAAAAAGGGAGGGCTTCCTGGAAGAGGGGTTTTTAAGTGGACCCTTAATGGATGAGAAGTTGGTGAAGCCAAGGAGAAGGGCATTCGATGTGAGGAAGCAATAAGGAGCCAGGTGGTTAGGGCATCAATTATGGGAAATGAGTAAGCTTGGGGCAGCAGAATGGGCACCATATAGTAGGATGAAAACTGGGAGGAGCATGTGCATGATGAGTGTTCAAGAAACACCTCCTAGTCCTAATGGCCCTTGCCTTAGAGGCCAGGCAGTACCCCAGTTGGTCCTTTCAAGCCCAGGCTGAGGCCCTCCAAATGTGCAGGTACAGCCATGATCTGGGCCCTTCTTGATTTCTGATGTGGCATTCAGGTGTGGCTTGGTCCAGGGTACACATTGGCTGGTGGGTGCCCACAGTGCTGGGTCTCCTGATCTCAAATACCCAGGTATAGGCCTCCAATCATCTTCCATATAGTCAGCAGGAAGTAATGGGTTGTATGGGTGGGGTTCCCCCCTCAACACTGGCACCTGGAGGCCAAATGCCGCCCTGATAGCCCTAACCAGCTCCAACCTAGCAGTTAGGGCCCTCGTTTCTCAGTCACAGAAACCAGGGCCTTAGGAACTTGGCCTCCAGTAATGTCTGAGGGATGATGAGGATCACAGTCAGAATCCCCAGCTGCAGACCCTTGGACCAGCACTCATAGCCCTTACTCACTCCCATGGGTGACAAAATCTGGGCTGTGGGTCACATTGCATCAGCATCTCTAGGCTTGGGCCTGGGCCTTAGGAGATTGGAGATCTCCCAGGGTCCGAGTGTACAACCCAGCTGAGGTCCCCTAGGCCACCAAACTGCCTGTCATATAACTGAGCAGCCAGGCTCAGAGGGCAGGTGCTTGCCCAGACTGCTCATCGAGTGAGTTGGATGCTGGCCCAGGACAGAAGGCACCTGCCTTCATAGCTGAGTGGCCCCCATGGCACAGGAATCAGATCCTGGGGTCTCCTACCTCATGGCTGTTTTGCTGTGTGTCCCTAGGCAGGCTACTGACCTCTCTAAGCTACATTTTTGTCAGCCTTTGGGGCCTCAGGAGAAACAAGGAAGCCCTAAAGTGTCCTTGAGTCCTAAGCTTGCAGACCCTCCAGCCTACCCACAGAGGAGCCACAGTTTGTGGGGAAGCTGGCAGCATGCCTGCCTCCCGGGGCAGCTGGGCAGGTTAAAGGAGAAGTGATCCACACATGGTGCCCACCATAGGACAGGGCTCGGCAGGCCCGAGGGCCAGCAGGCCTGCAGCAGGGATGCCCCTTTTGTCCTGTGGCCCCAAGCAGAGAGGAAACAGTGGAAGCTCCAGGGTAGATTTTGGCTCCATTGAAGGAACCCGATTTTGGATCCACTATAGGATGGAGGCTGTGGTGTCTAGAGCAGTCTCTGGAAGCCATGAGCTTCCCGTCACTGGAGGCATTCAGGCAGCAGTTGAGTCGTCAGAGGCTAGGCTGTTGGGCGCAGTTAATAGTTGGAAGGAGGAGTAGGTGAACTGGGAGCTCTTCCGTTCTCATCTCTGATCTCTCAAAGTGTCGAGAAAACCTGTGAGCAGTGACGCGACAAAGGCAAGGTGGCTAAGGACGGGGGTCAGGGCATGTTCTGAGTGTCCAGACTCTCCCAACACCATAATAATTGCCCGTCCTTACAGCCTCTCTTTTCTTCCTCTTTCCCACCCTGAGTCAGGGATCACTGTCCCTGTTCTAGAGATGAGGACACAGACTTCAAGAGGTTAAGTGACTTTCCAAAGTCATCAAATCAAAAAGCAGAGAGAATTGGAACCCATGTCCACCCAACCCCAGAAACCCCTGCAGGTTCTAAAAGGACAGGACTGAGGGGCTGGAGACACCCTCACTAGCCCCAGGATCCCGGCCATGTCCCTGCTTTGCCCTCCCCTCCCATCTGCAGCCTCCTCTCTGGGAGTTTTGTCCTCCTTGGGCCTGGGGCACAGGTCATTCTGGGGAGACTTGGCACGAGGCTGAAAACCCTCTCCAGGCAGAGAGATAATGTCCAAGGGGAACAAGGGAGCCAACACCAGAGAAGCCAGAGGCCTTTGAGGCACTTGCGGAGGAGCCCGGGGAGGAAGGAGCCTCGCCTGCTCTTCCCTGCAGTTTTATCTCTTGCAGAATTAAATCCTTGATTAACCCTTATCTCCCCAGCAAGTGCTATCTCTGCCTTGGCGCCAAATGTCCAGACACACGAACAAGATGATTGATTTCTTAAAGATATGTGTGCCTTTCTGATACTTCATTTATTGTCTAAATATTTTTGCTAACATTTCAGCAGGCCCCTTATCGAGCTCAGCTGATGGGTCCCAGTTCTCTCCCCCACACACGTCCTGCCCCAGATCATCCTATCACTAGCCAGATGGATTGTCTTCACTCTTTGGAGAGGGAGGAGGGGGAGAGGCACTGATGGGGTATGGCCACCTTTTCCTGCTGGTCTCCTTAAGGGAGCGGGGAGAACACTCATAGGCAGGAGTGGGGTCAAGATGGCTGGACGTTGTGGGGTTGTGGGTGGGAGCCCCAGGAAGGACACAGAGGGCACAAAGCCGGTTGGGGCCAAGGCTTGGTTCCGACACCAACCTGCTGTATGACCTTTGGAAAGTCCCTCCCTGATATAGTAGCAACCTCCACTATTGGAAACCAGGGCTTAAAGACCCAGCCAGCTCTAAAATTGGCAATCGGATACAAAAAAATTATTCAGGATGGA
Organism: Cynopterus sphinx; assembly: GCA_030015415.1. NCBI lineage: Eukaryota > Metazoa > Chordata > Mammalia > Chiroptera > Pteropodidae > Cynopterus > Cynopterus sphinx. The sequence continues at coordinate 28,764,925 of CM057386.1, forward strand.
CTGACGGACGGAGGGAGGGAAGGAGGTAGGGAGGGAGGGAGGGATGGATGGATGGGTGGATGGATGGATGGGTGGGTAAACGGATGGATAGATGATTGGATGGAAGGTGGGTGGGTGAATGGGTACATAAATGGATGGTGGTTGGATGAATGAATGAATGGGTGAATGAATGAATGAATGAATGAACAAATGAGCTCTTTCATTTGGCCCATCTGTCTGTTCATTTGACCCACAGGACTCACTTAGCCATAAGACCATCATAATATCAATGAGACCTAGGAGGGGCCCATGGCTGCCAAGCAGGGCAACAGGTTCAGTGGAGAAAATCCCTACCTGAGAGGTTGAAATTGGACCTCCTAGGCCCTGACCTGCCATGTGGCCCCAGGCAAGTCTTTGCCCAGGGATCAGTGTCGAGGGTCCATTGGGTGGGACTCCTTGATCCCTCACCTGGAAAGGGAAATGGGGCTGGGACCCTTGGAGTGTAGCATCCCAAGGCTCTTAGTATCCCTCCATGTAGGAAGCCCTGAATGCTGGCATCAGTGTCACTGCCATAATAGAGCCAAACCTCACAGCAAGGCAAGCTCTGGACAGGGGCCAGAGGAGGCCTGAGGCGGGATGCCAAGTGTACTCCTAGTGATGTTCCTTTCTCCTCTTTGATTCTCATTTATATCTATTTGTAATAATAGGTCATAAGGGACAGGGTATGCACAGGGAAGACACCCCCACCCCCAGCCTGTCACTGCACTGACTTCTGGGACACCCAGCCCACGTGTCCACGTGTTCTTTCTTTATTCAGACGGGGATGCAAGCCACCCTACATCCTGCTTTTGCTCACCTGCTGAAATGTTTCCAAGCGTCCCACGTCACAGCACCAGGTGCAATGGGTCACCCTGCTGCTGGCTGTAGCTGTCCAGCCTCAGAGTTCCTACCTGGAAAGTGAGAGTCAGTGACACGTGACATGTAGTAAAATACCCAGCAGCAGGTGGTTGCTGCCCACTAAGGCCTGGGTACAGCAGAATAGCACTGGAGCTGGCCCACCAGCCATTCCTGCCCTAGCACTGCCCCCTTACTTAGCAGACTTATGGCCCTCTCCATGCCCCTTGCGCTTCCGGGAGCCTCTCCCAACCATTCCAGCCCGTTGTCCTCTGTCCAGTATACCCAGCAGCCCCATGGGACCCCATGGGAAATTCCCTGAATCTGTGCTCCCCTCCTCCTCCCACATTATTACTGGGGTGTAGCCTGGCCCAGGGCTGGGGATGCCAACAGGTCACTAGGACTAAGGTGGTCATTCCCCAGCAGGCCCCAGGCTAGAATCTTAGGCTGACACTGTTGACTCACCTTGACCATAAGGCAGCTGTTCTGATAGCCCTATTACATAGATGGGGAAACTGAGGCTCAGAGAGGTTCCCCAGATGTGAGTTTCCTGTGGCTGCTGTAACAAACTGCGTGTCTTAAGCAGAACTATATTCTCTCCAGCTTCTGGTGACTGCTGGTGATCCTTAGAGTTCCTTGGCCTGGAGACATATCAGTCCCACCTCTGCCTCTTCTTTTCCCATGTCTTCTTCTAGTCTCTTCTCTCTTAAGAATACTTGTCTCCTTAGGACCCACCTGGATAATCAGTAGTCTGGATTATCCTTATTTTAATCACATCAGTAAAGACCCTTTTTCCAAACAAGGTTGCATTCAGGCTGCATGCAGGTGGATGTATCTGCAAGGGCCACACTCAGCCCACTCCACAGAACTAGCAAGTAGCAAAGCTAGGGCCCAGCCAGGTTGGCCCCTAGCCCTGCATGGGGTGGCCCCTGAGGGGATGATCAAGTCTAGGCTCCTCTGGAGCCCCACAGTGAGGAAGAGTGTGGCATGGGTGCCCTCCTAGGGACAAGCCCCAGACAGGAAACCTGCTGCTGGTCTTCCTGGGTCCCTGACACCCCTCCTCTCCATGCCTCAGTTTCCCTTTCTGAAGTAATGGGAGTTGGAAAACTGTGGCAGGATGTGAGAGAGGCCATGGACGTGAAGGGGCATGGGCTACAGAGTCAACCCAGACTGGCCACCTGGGGGCTCAGGAGAATTCAGCTGGTCTCGGGGACGCAGGACCCCTCCTGCCACATACGAAAGACCCATGCTGAGTGCTGGGAGAGGCCTCTTCTCCTCAGCCCTGGCCATTCCTCCTCTGGGTCCAGGGCACCAGGCCCACCCAAATGGATGGCACCCTCCCTGAGTTCTGGGGCCACCCGGAGGAAAATGCCTGGGAGTCACATGGGTCTTCCTCATGCAGTTCTCTCCCCCCTATTTTCCCTTCCTCTGCTGTCCTTCCCCCTGCTGTCCCCTCCTGCCTGATGTCCACACAACTCCCCTTTTTACCCCTCCAGGCCTCACCCCAACTGCCCTGGCTACAGTGGCCTGCACCCTGCACCTGCACCCGCCAAGCCTCAGCCCTTCCCAGTCTGTCCCTGTTTCTCCAGCACTTTCCCCTCCAGCCTCCATGGCTTGCTTTTGCCTCTACTCCCGCATCCACACCAGCACATCAGGGACTGCATGTTCTGTTCACAGTGACCCCACACCTGGCACAACGCAGGCTCTCGGAGACTGTTTACCAAATGAATGAATGAAAGAAAAGTCTGCAGTGGTGTAGTGGAAATCATGCGGACCTAGGTTCCAGTCCTGTGTGCACATGGCCACCTCCCATGGTCTTGAGCACCATTCACCCTTGTGGGCCTCAGTCTCTTTGCCTGTGAAATGGGTTCTTCACAGGGTCTGAGAGAGACAAAAGGGGGCCCAAGGACTGAAAGGCCGTTGCCTCTGGGTGGGGCATGGTTTCTCAGGACTGGATGAAGGACAGAGGGGAGGAGGGTCTAGTCAGAGCCCCCCCCCTGCCCTGCCCCAGCCCTGCCCTCCCACAAACTTGCTGGCGGTGACCTGGGGGGAGGCCTGGTGGCCCCATTAACCTTCTGCAGGGCTGTCTGCTCCCTATGCTGGGCCGCCCTTGCCCAAGACAGATCCCCACCTCCCCTCAACTCAGCCTTAAGAGAAGCACCGCCAGGTTTGGGAACAGCCTTAGATAAAGTTGTCACAGCGGATGCGGCAGAGATAGGGTTTCTGATGGTTATCAGTGGGCACAGAATCCAGACACTGACCTCTTTGTTGGGGAAACAAGGAGCGTTCTCAGATGCACCCGGAGAATTTAAAGTGGCCGCCCGTTATCCAGGAGCTGGGTGGAGCTGGCCCAGAGCCAGGAGGGAGGGACCAGGAAACCCCAGGGGTCTGTGGGCAGAGCTTCTCACTAACTCTGGACAGGGCCTGTTCAGGGAGAACTGAACTCAGACTAGGCACCAAGACTGGGGTACCCACAGAGGAAAGGCAGCTGGTGGCACCCAGGGCTCTGCGTGTTTTTGCAGGAGGGCTAGGGAGGAATTATGAATGGATGACCCCTTCTGGGTTTACACCCTGCTGCCCACAGGCAGGACAGGCAGGAAGGGGACCTGCCTCAGCCAGTGCCTTCACCACAAGAGAAAAGGGCTTCTGTTCCTGGGCTGCTGAGAACTGGGGAGAAAATAGGGGGGAAAAAGGAAAAAAATAATGAGTAATGGGCAGCCCTATATGGTTTCAGCTCCTCCAAAAGGTAAAGAGACAAACCTGCTCCTCACTCAATGTACTCCTGGGGGCAGGGAAGTGGCCTATGGGCTGCTTGGTACAGGGCGAGGGGCTGGCTGCCTGAAGTGGGTGGTGGGGGTGAGAGCAAGCTGGGCTGAGTTGGGCTCTGCTCCCCAAGAGCCAGGGTGCAGTGGGCCCTGTACCCCTACGAGCCAAGTGAAGGCATGCGCTGTCATTCAGACAGTTGCCCCCTCCCCGCCCCATCTCAAGCCTTCCCCGTTTAAGTGAGGAGCCAGCCCTGTCCTGTTCCAAGAGTTAAGGGTGGAGGGAATCTAGGGGTGCAGGTCAGCCATTTAGCCCTGGATCTCCCAGCACATTTCCTCCTGGGAGTCAGGTGCAGGATGCAGAACAAAAGCCCCCCAGACCCCTTCATGCCCTCCCTCCTCACTTGCCCTCAAAGACAGGGCCGTCACCCAGCCCGGCCAGGGTAGCCACCAAGCTTGGATGCTGAGTACCCTTCAGGACACAGAGATGGGCTGCTCCAAGCAGAAGGCCCAGAGCTGGCCAGCGACACGGTGCCACTGCCTTCCATCTGCCTGGAACATCCACGGGAAATTAGGGGTTCTGCAGCGTCAGCAAAGCTGGGCGCGGGGGCTTTATCATGCTGCGAACACGCGCTCCTGAGAGTGATAAGCATTAAACCGACGGGGAGGCTGTCAGTCTCAGTTTGAGGGTTTAGAAATATTGGGACGAATAATTAGATTTCATATCGTTACCGCAGCGCCCATCAGAGGATCAGGCAGATTAATTTTTTCACTCTCCTCCGCTCATTAATATTCATTAGAGACTTGGGGCGGCCCCAGCTTCCGCCTTGCTGCTGGCTGCTGGCCCCGCCGCTTCACCCACCACTGCGCCAGCCCCACCCTTTCCACTTTGCCTCAGACCTGCCTCCCACTGCGGTCTCCACAGAACCCCCAGCTCGTGGGGACCCCCAGCTGGCACCCAGCTCCGCGCCCTACTCTTCGGTGTCAGAATTACCGGTGTCTTCTAAAAGCAGGGAGCTGCCTGGCACCAGCCGGCCCCAAAGCGGGCTCCTTGGCGGAAATCCCCACCCTGAGTTGACATGTGATGATTTCTGGCTGGTGCTTCAGTGGATGCCAGCCTCCTGGGCCCAAAGGCAAGTGCCTGCCTGGTGTGTCCTGCTGGCCAAAGGGAATGTGAAAGCAAGGATGTGGGGGCTCGTTTGTCATGTGCTGGTCACCTACCAGGAGGGCACTGTTCCAGAGGAGGGCTTCACACAGATTGTTGCTTCCCAGTGCCCTGGGGGAAACTGAGTCACAGAGTCATGGATGTGACCCATCCTGCAAGCAGTTGGCAGGACCGGAATGGGTCTGGAGTGAGCATGCAGGCTTGGGCTGAAGCTCTGAGGAGGGCTTCGTGGTGCTGGACAGCAGGGCTCTTCCTGACCCACTGGCCAGCTATTCTCCGCTCACCCATTCCATGGCTGAGCTGGGGCGTGCTAACCTGGCTGGGAGTTGTTACCAGGAGTGTCCAGCACACTGGCCTGATCTTACTGGGTCCCTGAGTCTGCCACCAGATGGGGACTAAACACAGAGGTGGTCAGAGGGTGGGTCAAGGAATGATACCCTGCCCAAGGTCACAGTAGGGGACGTCAAGCATGGACTGGACCCTGATACCCAGGTCTGGAGCCCCTATGGTCTGCATGGGCAAAGCCCAGGAAAGTGCTGTGGGCTCGGACCTGGCAGGGAGGTGCCTGGAACCCATCAGAGGATGCCCCACATGCCATCACCTGTTCCGGCTGTCCCACCATGGCAGCATCCCCACCAAATACCATGTGCAGCCCTAGGGTACACAAAACCACCCCTGTCTAGACAATAGTATTTTCAGGTACAGCAAGTGACATTGGTTCTTCAGTTTCTAAGTAAAAGGTATAAAACAAAAATACTCAAATGTTGATGTGCACCATATCTTTCTACATGGGACTCAGTGGGTGAGCTTGGGACCTCTAGGCAGAGCTGCCCAGAACCAGGGTCCAGTGGTAGGACTGAGGCCCGAGAGGAGGCAGCAGTCACCCCAATCTCAGGCAGAGAGGGCCAGGTTTCTGCTCTGCCTACCAGCCAACCATGGGTCTGTACCATGTCAGAGGCTGGGCCACAGAGTGGGGCTGTAGGTGGCTCATACCACCCAGCGATCTGACACCAGACCGCATTGGGACAGGGGACATGTGTTTCCTCTGCTTTGCAGGGTGCTAGAAATAGGCCACCCCCATCCAAGGCCCAGCCCTGAGGGCGTAACCCATAGTGCTCTTTCCTTCCAGGTGTTACAAAGGCCAACAGGCAGACCCAGGTGGGGAGAGAGCATGGCTGGGCCAGATGCTGGCTCAGACTGTCCCCCTCTTCCCTTCCCTCCCCATGCCTCAGTTTCCTCACCTGTGAGATGAGAGAAGGACACTGCTTACTCCCCAGGCTGGCAGCAAGGCCGGGTAGGCAAGGAGCTGGTATCTGGGGGCCACAGGAAAGAGACCAGGTGCTGAGCCAGCCTCAGCATGGGGACATCAAGCTGCCTGGAGACCTCAGCAAAAAGCTACTGGTGTTCTTCACGTGTCCACCGTGTCCTGGCCCCAGGAATGGTCAGGACAAAGGTGGGCCTGCCATGTGCCCTGCAACGGTGAAAGAGCCCCACTGTCAGAAAAGACACAGAAGACTCCAGGGAGATGCTGTCTTCTCTGAGCCAACCTTGGCCTCAGACCACAGAGCTCATTTTAGAGGCCCCTGGGTGCTCATGTGGGAAGAGCCTGGTACAACCCCATGCACCCATGGAAGTGCCATAGCTCCCAGTGGCCTGCCAGGATGGGGGTGTGGTAAGGAGAGAACACAGGTCTGAGGGCAATACCATCTGCCATCGGCTGGCTGTGTAACCATGAGTATGTTGCTTGACCTCTCTGGGCCTGTTTCCAAGAGAACACAGCGCCATATCCCTAAAATGTGTTACGAGCTCAGCACTTGATGAGTATCCATCCCACAGCCTGGCCCAGCCATCCCACCAGGCAGTTTCTTGGGCTTTCCCACACACACCCTGTAGGAAGTCCCTGGCTGGGCGCTTTTCATTCTGTGTCCTTGCTGATGCCCCCTTTCTGTCCCCCAGAGCCCAGCCCTGACTCTGCTGCTGGAGGACGAGGCCTGCTGGCTGAGGACACTGCCCTGTGCCATGACAGAGGCCGAGGCCAATGTGGAGATCCACAGGAAGGGTTGGTATCTGGCGCTTCCCTCTCAGCCTTCCGGAAGGTGGAGGTCCTTTGGCTGGCCCTTAAAGGGAAACCAGCCTGCCCTGAGCCAAGCTGAGGGACTGGCCACCACTGCAACTCCAGTACCCCAATTAACAACCATCTGGGGCAGGACAGATGTCTGCCCTGGGGGTGGGGAAGCGGGGTCTCAGGAAGCCAAGACAATTCTCAGGGCCTCTGGGAGACCACTGAGGCGGTGGAAGAACGCAGGCCAGGGAGGTCAGCAGGCCCAGCTACAGGTGCCGACTGGGCCAGGGCATGTACAGTCTGGCCCACTCCAGGAACATCAGGAGGGCTGTGTCCGAACCTAGCTGTGGGGCTTAAGTCCCCTCACCTTCTGGGGCCTCCATTTCTTTGTGATGTTGAGGAAAGAGCTTGATTAAGCACAAGAGCTCATGGCCCCAGAGCTTCTGCCCCGGCTTCCTTCATGTGTCCCTCCTGCCTCCCTGCACCTTCCACAAGAAGGGACCCAGGAGAGAGAGCCTGAGTAGGGGGAGAGAGAGCAGGATAGGCATCCTCGCCCCCATCACTTTCTCACTTTCAGAGTTCAGGCCACACAGATGAAGGGACCTGTCTCTATCACTGCAGCCCTGCCTGCCCCAGTGGCCTTATTCCTGAGGAAGGTGTAGCATAGCCTTCCCAAGGTGTGAGGGTTAGGGTGTCAAGGTGATGAGGACCCCCTGTTATGGATAAGGAGGCTTGGGTCCCAGGAAAGGGTGTGTGGACAGACACGTGACAACTTCTAAGTGAAGGCCATTTGCCACATGGTCACCTGGGAGGACTCTGCACTCATTGACCCCAGGAGACCTGTCTCGTTCCCCTGTGAGGGGCTTCACTTTGCTAGAATGTTCTGGTGGTGTCACACCCACCACCACCTCCTGAGCATATAGCATGTTCAGCCAAATGTCCTCAGTAAAAGTAAAGTTCCATCCTGAGAGTGGCTCTCATCTCCAGACAGAGCCAAAGGCCACTGGGGGCAGGCGGCAGCACTGTAACCAGCTTCTCAGCTCGGCCTCTACTCACCTATGAGCTGCCAGGGTGTTGCTGGGTTCAGCATCTGGGGACTGTCCTACCCTGCTGTCCACTCTGTGCACCTGGGCCAGCACTTCACCCTGCGTGCCTCAGTTTAACCCTCTGCAGGGGGAGGAACCCTGGCCCGTCCTCCCCACCAAGAGGTACTCTCAGGACCCAGAGCAGCTGTAAGGCACTGGAGGGCCTGGTGTTGGCAGCAAATGGTCAGCCTTGAGTTTGTACTTCCAGCCAGGACCTGAGCCAGTTAACACTGCCTGGCTAGCCCGCCCCTCCCGCTAGCCTGGTCAGCAGGGCTCCAGCCACCTGTGCCTGCCCAGGCAGGAAAAGCGTTCTTGGAGCTGAGTGGCCGAGGGCTCGCATGGTTGGCACCTCACTGGGGTCCTGCTGGCCAAGCCTGCCCCCTGCAGGCGGCCGCGGGAACAGCGCAGTAGCAGAGTTGAATGGAGCAGGGTGGCTGGTCCAGGACCTTGCCCAGCAGCCACTAGGCCCTCCCCAGGTGCTCTGCCCCTGTCCCACATACCACCCCTCCCCTGCAAAGTGGGACAACTGTTCTAACCGCTCTTGGGGCACTCCCATTCCATAGGCTCAGGACAGGGAGGCCCGAGATACAGGCAGGCCTGGGGGACCATCTAGTCACCCCACGGAAGCAAGACAGCTTGTGGAAAACAGCCAGCCACAGCTGTAACCTGCATGTGGCCACTCCCTGACTGTGGCCTTGGCTCCATCCCCCACCACTGGCTTCAAAATACTGATCTCTAAGATGAGGGGCTCACAAGGATAAGATGGGCAGAGTCTTGGCAGAGCAGGGGTGGTGAGCCCAGGGCTCCTGGCCCTCCTATCACAGGTGCTCTTACCCCTGCAGATGAAGCCCTCTGGTGCAGGCTTACCAAGCCGGTGCCAGCAGGTGGACTGCTGAGCGTGCTCCTCTCAGCTGAGCCTCACAGCACCCCCAGCCACCCTGTGAAGAAGGAACCAGAAGAGCCCGAGTGCCTGGCCCCCTCGCACACTGACATCCAGCTCCTGCCCCAGCAGGCTGGCATGGCATCTATCCTAGCCACAGCAATCATCAACAGTAAGTACACCCTCATGCCACCACAACTGCATGGCAGGGAAGATAGCACCGTCCCTGGGGTACAGGGCTGCAGGTGGTACCCAGGAGCTCAAGATCTGCAGAGGAGCTTAAAAGTGGGGTCCTAGGTGAGGGCAGGAAGCTCCAGGCTGTGGCCAGTGCATGAGAGCAATGTTGTTGGCTTACGCATAGCGATGGGGCAGCCCTGAGCAGGCTGAAGGGAGGCAGGTCAGTAGCATGCACCTACCTCAAGCATAGAGGCAGCAGGGTCCCCAGGTCTCTTGCACTGGGAAAGGCCCAGCAAGCAAGCACAAACCTAAGCCTGTGCCTCCCCTTTGAAGCAGAGCAGGTTTCTCAGTCTCCGCTGACAGATGCACCCAGGGATGTGGCACCCCAGCACTGACCACTAGATGCTGGTACTACCCCCACCACTCAGTTTTAACAGCCAAGTGTGCCCTGGGGGCAAAGGCACCTGTTGAGTATACCTGAAGAGGGAAACTGTCCCTCATTTCTCCCAGGACACATTAAGCCTTATAGGGTTCCTGTGAGAAATAGGATTCGCTCATTCCAAAAATACTCTTTAACTTCCACACTGAACAAGCAGAGGAGGTACCAGGGTTGCTGACCCACTCCAGAGAAATGGCCTTACTTAGAGATGGGGCAGCAGGAGCAGGCAAGCCCATAAAGGAAAACAGTGATGTGGTCAGACGGTGGCGGGGCTACTTTAATTGGAGTGGAAAAGCCACTCAGAGATAACAGGCTGAGACCTGCACACCAGGAAAGAGCAGTTTAGTGGTTGCCTGCAGGGCAATGGCCCAGGAGGTGGTCACTGTGGCTGGAGCCTGACAGTATGGTGAGCATGCAGGGGATAAATTTCTGAGGGTGGTTCCAGACAAAGAGGATTTCTTCTCAGAGCAACAAGGCCGCACTAGAGGCTTTAGGCTGCAAAAGGTGTGACCCAATTTGGTTTTGAAATTACCTGGTTGTTGGATGGCAATTTTGGGTTGCAAAATTAGAAGAAAAGTGACCTTTTTGAGTAAGTCAAAGGTGATGACTTGAAGCAGGTGGAGGCAGCTGAAGCAGAGCCATATGGGACATCAGAGCCCACAGGGAACTGCCAGGGGCAGTCAGGCTGGGTGAGGTGGCAGCAAACACAAGGCCGGGCTTTGATGTGGCTGTCTGAACAGATGTCTGGCACCATACCTGGCAGGGGAGTCAGGGAAGAGAGCCCCTCTGAGCATCATGACCCTCAGGGCTTGGTCAGAGTCTCACAAGCGCCATGGGGAACTCTGGCACAGGATGAACCTCTCCCCCACCCCCCAAACAAAAGAGACAGGACATGTGGGCACTAGCTGGGGAATTCTGCTGAGGACAGTAGTGTCTGCTGTCTCTTGACTGGTGAGACCAAGGCAGAGAGGTAACTGCTGGCCTCGGCAAGTGTGGAGGTCCCTGAGGTCCAGACCAAAACCATAGTAGCGAAGCAGGAAGGAAGCTTTTACAGAGGACAGAGGAAGAGCCTGTCTAAAGGGACATGTCCTGCATTGCTCAAACTGAGTACTCCTGGTGTTTGTATGCTGGTAGAAATGACCTGGGGAGAGAAACTGGTGACACCAGGGTCAGGGAGAACAGGCTACAGCTGTTGAGGTCTGACCCCAAAACCTGAGTAGTGGGGCTAGGCCAGACCGGGCAAGGCCACTGCCCCAGGGAGAATGTGGGTCCTGCAGTGGGGCTGAGAGGGCAGCACCAAGCAAACAGGTCCAGTCTGGACATCAGAGGCCAGGACAACCACCTCACTAGGGCAGGGAGGTACAGCCACAGAGTGCCTGAGGGACCCAACTCAGGGAATGGCCTCTAGCATGACATGGTGGCATGCAGAGGTCACTCGAATCCTCAGCGTGGAGGCCACCTTCCTGTCACCTCCATGTGGACTACACCACTGGCGGGTATAGAAGGCCCTAGGTTTGGGGCTTGCCATCTCAAGCCAGCCCAGGCTCAGCCCCTCTGGGTCCTTCTCTGGCCTCAGGCTTTGGTGTCAGTACCTATCCCCCAGGCAGCAGTGTCCCAGGAGCATTTCATTTGAGAAGGCATCTTGTTTAAACCTCCAAACCGCGCCTCAGCCCTTTGCACAGACTTCTTAAATTGGTCGTCCAAAAGGGCCTTAAGAACTCGAGCACCGGCATCCATCAGACCCATTCTGTTTAATTCTTGAGACTTCACCACTCTGGGGCTGTTTTCTCACCTGTAAAATGAGAGTAATCATAATACCAGCTTTGAAGTGTTTATGCAGGTCACCTGGGTCAGCTCTGGGTCGCTGTCTGGGGCTCAAAATGTGCCCTTGAGGCTCTAGTAGCACAGTCCTCAGCACTGACTTTGCAGATACCAAAAAAAAAAAAAAAAAAAACAGGTAGCCTCAAGTCCCCGTCTCAGCTCAAAGCCCCAGCTGACAGAAAACAGAGCTGCCTCAAGGTCCCCACATGAAAGGCAACTTGAAGAGCAGAGGAAAACAGCACAATAGGAAGGGAACAGAGCCAGGAAAGTCACCAGAAAAACTGCAAGTATGGGCACATGAGGGGCGGCCACCTCATCCAAGTAGACAGGTATTAAATTCCTTAAAAGAAGTGGGAAAATGGGAAACCTGGCAGCCTCCTGGGTGGAGAAGCACCTCTGCCATTACTGTAGGCCCAGGACAAACATTAGAGAAGCCAGGCTGAGAAACATATCCTAAGCTGAAGTAGAAACCAGACTTGACACTGGTCTGTAAATCCCATGGCCTAAAAGTCAGATAAAGATCCCCAGGGCCCCTTGTTCCACCTCAAGGTCAAGATGCAGAATAAGCCCTCCCCTGGCTCTCTTCAGAGCAGGGGAAGAGACGAACAGAACATTCCTTTAAATTCTGCTATAAAGACACATTGAGAACCAAAGAACTGGTAAAGCACCCATCAGAGACATCGTCAACTGCTGGCAAAATCACCCCTGCAATCCAAACTCCTATAAAGAGAAAAATTAGAGGCAGTCCATTTGGGATAAATGTGGTAGATTCAGGAATGTGACCGTTCAGTCAGTGACTGATGTGGAACGAACCAGGTGTGGAGGTGGTGGTGAAGCAGGAGACAGGAAGGGCTATTCCTTGCAGCTCCTGGTCTCACCCCCTGTCCACCCCGACCCCAGAAGCCACCCAGAGTAATGCTCAACTCATCCTTGTGCCTAAGTGCTTGGAGACTCATGTGCATGGTCCCTGTGTACCTAGCCACTGACACACCTGTTCACATGTGCACGCACACTCCTGTTTTGCCCTCCACAAATATCTGGGTCCACACCATCTCTCATGGCCCCCTAGCCAGTACACATGCACCTGCACACACTCACCCACCTTCTTCACTTGTTAATGTCACCTCCACCAAGTTGCTGACACAGCCACATCCCAGACCCCAGTCCCACTCCTGTAGGTGTCCACTAGTATGTCCATGCTCCTCCCATGAACACACAATGAGGCCACAGCATCTCCTTATGGGGCTCACTGTTGGGAGGCAGCATGGAGGCCATCCTGGGGATACTCAGGACTCCCATGCATGTGGTCCCACAGTATCCTGGAGATCTGTAGAGAGCATTTTTTTTTTGATAGCATGGAGCACCCCGGGCTGTAAAGAGAAATGAGAAGGGGCAACAGTAATGGGGAGGGGGGTCAGGTCACAAACCTCACTGCTCAGAACGAGAGGATACTGGGGGCATCCAGGGCAGAGCCCTCACTGTGCAGAGTCCACTGCCCTTGCCCTGGGTCGCATTTGAACCCCCCTCTGCTACCACAGTGTCTCCTCAGGCTTCACCCACCTCTCACTCCCACAGAAGACGTCTTCCCCTGCAAGGACTGTGGCATTTGGTACCGCAGTGAGCGGAATCTGCAAGCTCACCTCCTGTACTACTGCGCCAGTCGCCAAAGCGCCAGCTCCCCTGCCACAGCCATCACGGATGAGAAGCCCAAGGAGCCATACCCCAACGAGCGCATCTGCCCCTTCCCCCAGTGCCGCAAAAGCTGCCCTAGCGCCAGCTCCCTGGAGATCCACATGCGCAGCCACAGTGGTGAGGCCCCACGCCCCCCAGGCCCCTAGACTGCTCTACAATAGCGTGTGGGTGCCCGCTGTGCCCAGGCCACAGATGCACCAGCGGTATTCCCACATCGCACAGCCTCCCACAGCTCCCAGGGCATGCAGCCCACCTGTGGCTGTCTGGATGGTCAGCTCGGGGCTGGGCCCGGGCTGGGGTCCCGGGAGGCTTGAAGAGCCCTCCACAGATGGCCGATGTCACGGCCCCTCACTGGGCCCTGTGTTCCAGGCGAGCGCCCCTTCGTGTGTCTCATCTGCCTGTCTGCCTTCACCACCAAGGCCAACTGTGAGCGGCACCTCAAGGTGCACACCGACACACTGAGCGGTAGGCAGGCTGGGAAAGGGACAGGGGTGGGTCAGGGGGTGTCTGCGGAGCCCACCCACTCCAGGGCCCTGACGCCACAGCCCATCTGCAGGTGTCTGCCACAGCTGTGGCTTCATCTCCACCACAAGGGATATCCTCTACAGCCACCTGGTGACCAACCACATGGTCTGCCAGCCAGGCTCCAAGTCTGAGGTCTACTCGTCAGGGGCCGGCCACCCGGCAGTCAAGCACCCCTCAGGTGAGCCCAGGCCCCACCAGGACTTGGGAGGGGGTGGTCCTCGAGATAGCGGGGTTTCAATTGGCCTTGGCCCGCCACCTCCTGTGCCCCGCCCAGCTCTCCCTTCCCACCCTGCCCCCTCTTCAGGTCTGGCCCAGGCAGGTCCTGCACCAACCCTGAAGTGCGGCCCCTGGGGTCTCCCTGCAGACAGTCTGGCCGGCTTCCAGCAGCACACAGCCCTGCACGGCCCCCTGGCCTCCGCCGATCTGAGCCTGGCACCCACCCCGTCACCAGGACTGGACAGGAAAGCCCTGGCCGAAGCCACCAACGGAGAGGCCCAGGAGGCCTCCCAGAACGGGGGCAGTGGGGAGCCCCTGGCCGCCCCCAGGAGCATCAAGGTGGAGGCGGCGGAGGAGCCCGGGCTGGAGCCAGGGCCCCCGCGAGCCCCGCCGTCGCGGACACCCTCACCGCCCAGCCCCGCGCCGGCCCGGGTCAAGGCCGAGCTGCCCAGCCCGACGCCCGGCTCCAGCCCGGGCCCCGGCGCGCTCTTCCTGCCGCAGCTCCCCGCGGCGCCCCCGGCCTCGGAGATCCTGGCCAAGATGTCGGAGCTGGTGCACAGCCGGCTGCAGGCGGGGGCCGCGGCGGGCGCGGGGGCGCCGGCCGGCTTCCTCGCGGGGGCGGCCGCGGGCGCCACGTGCTTCGAGTGCGACATCACCTTCAACAACGTCAGCAACTTCTACGTGCACAAGCGCCTCTACTGCTCGGGCCGCCGCGCGCCCGACGACGCGCCCGCCGCGCGCAGGCCCAAGGCGCCCCGCGGCCCCAGCCCCGGCCCTGGCCCCGCGCGCGCCGCGCCGCCCGCCGAGCCCGACGCGCGCGGCTCGCCGCCGGGCCCCGGGGCGCGCGAGGCGGACCCCGCGGGGGGCGCGGCCACACCCGAGGCCGAGGCGGGCGGCCGCGGCAGCGAGGGCAGCCCGAGCCCGGGCAGCGGGGCCGACGACGACGACGACCCCCGCCGGACGCTGTGCGAGGCGTGCAACATCCGCTTCAGCCGCCGCGAGACCTACACGGTGCACAAGCGCTACTACTGCGCCTCGCGCCACGACCCGCCGCCGCGCCGGCCCGCGCCCTCGGGCACCCCGGGGCCCCCCGCGCCCGCGGCGCCGCCGGTGCGCACGCGCCGGCGCCGCAAGCTCTACGAGCTGCAGGCGGCCGGCCCCGCCCCCGCGGCCCCGGGCCCCGCCCCCGAGCCGCCCGGCCCCGCCCCCGAGCCGCCCGCGTCGCCGTCGCCGCGGCCCGGAAGCGGAAGCGGAAGCGCGCCCGAGCCCCCCGACGGGCCCATCGACCTGAGCAAGAAGCCGCGGCGCCAGGCGCCCGCCGCGCCCTCGGCCGGCCCCGCACCCGTGCTGCCCGCCCTGGCGGACTACCACGAGTGCACCGCCTGCCGCGTGAGCTTCCACAGCCTCGAGGCCTACCTGGCGCACAAGAAGTTCTCGTGCCCCGCGGCGCCGCGCCGCCCGCGCACCGCCGACGACCCCGCCGTCGTGTGCCCCTACTGCCCCCCGAACGGCCTGGTGTGCGGAGACCTAGTGGAGCACCTGCGCCTGGCGCACGGCCTGCTGCTGGGCAAGCCCCTGGCCGGCCCCGCCGCGGACGCCCGGACTCCCTCGCCCGCCGCCCCCCGCGACGGCCTGAATGGCCAGGAGCTGCCTGCCGGGCCCCCTGACGGCAGCCCCAGGTCTGGCCCGACCCCGGCGCCTCCAACGCCACCTTCCCACTCGGACAAGGGCGTCCAGACCCCCAGCAAAGGGACGCCGGGCCCCCTGCCCAACGGCAACCACAGGTACTGCCGCCTGTGCAACATCAAGTTCAGCAGCTTGTCCACCTTCATCGCCCACAAGAAGTATTACTGTTCCTCGCACGCCGCCGAGCACGTGAAGTGACTAGCGGCCACACTACAGACAGGACACGGCTTCACACGCCCCGCTATTCCCCAGGAGCCAGGGCCCGCCGGCCTACCGCTCTCAGAGACGGGATCACCCCCAAGCCCCTGGCTGTTGGGGACTCTGGCTCCTGGAAAACGCACCAAGCACAGGCTTCGGCAGAGAGGGCTGTAGCGGGCAGCACCAGCCTGGACCCTTAGCACTTAATAAAGAAGTTCAATTTGATAAGCAGAGTGGTAGAGCAGCCTAGTTCTCTGCGTAGAGGGCCCTGCGGGTGGGGGCGCACCCAGCAAGCGTCTTGGGTGGTCTGTGCACCAAGAGGCCCACCACCACCACCTCCATCATACACACAGGCCTCTGCAGTCTGAAGTGACTGGGTACCCTGACAGAGTCACACAGTTAGTGGCTCTAATCTGGGCAGAGTCCCAGATTAGTCTGATGGTGCCCCATACACCAGGAACTGCTGCCCTTCTAGCTATTCTGCACCCACTTGTGGCACACGGAGCAAGCACAACACTTCTAGGTCCACTGCTGCCACCCCTCCAAGATCCAACCAGAAGTTCTTGTTTGGCTATCAGATACCAAAGAAAAGAGCTTAATTCTAACCAGCTGACAGCCTTCCCACCTGGCTCAGTCTTGGGGCCTGGATGTCACCCATCCAGTCACAGGCCACCAAGGTTCCAGGGATGGGAGCATCTTGGGGAGGATGAAGCCCCATGTCCCAAGGCTGGTGGGGGAGAAGGGGATAGCTGAAGAGGACACCAAAGGCCGCAGTGGCCCCTGAGATAGTTGTAGGGGTCAAATCTTGGGTAGCACAGCACCCGTGGTGGCTGCAGTAGGTGTGAAGAACAAGGGTGCCCCACAGCAGTCTCCTCCACTGGTTCTGTGGGGACTGCACATGGGATGGCTGGACCAAATAATACTAAACCAGTCCCACGCTAGCTGAGTCCAGCTATGGTCTTGCCACTTGGCAGCTGGCTGGTGGTTGGCTCTTTCCAGCCTAATGTTTCTGGTAGAAAATGCACCTTTTTCCAACTTTGCTTGAAGTAGCAAACAGTCTACAGTGGATAAAAGTGAATTCTGACCTTTGACCCACCTTGAGAGGTGCTTTCTGCCACCCACCCATACTATCCAGGCTCAAGGCAAGTTTCTCTCCCACCCAGCCCCACAGGGGTAACATGTTAACTACCCTGTGTTTGGACAAGAACAGTCTCCATGGCATCGTCCACAGGTTCTTGTCAGACACACATTCCCCACTGAGAGGACGTGAGTACCAGGGCTTTACCAGACAAGGTTATTTGACCAAGGTCACTGGACAGTCAGGGTTCCCTTACCCTCCAAGGAAGGGTTGGAGGGGTGTCTCAGGAAAGTCAAACTGCCTTTTTTGTAGATGCCTGTCCTTGCAAAGACCATCCCAGTCTGCCCTTCTGTGTCAGGGCCAGGGAGGCCCACAGGCCCTCAGCCCTGATCCTCATTTGTGTTCTGCGTGAATTATCTGAGAGTTCAGGAAGCTCCACCTCCCAGCCAGATCACCAAATGAAAGGCAGACGTTACTCTGATGTTTGAACACTGTTCTTAGAATTAAGATGCTGGGCAGTATCAGGGATATGGCTTCCGATGAGCAGCAGATGCTCAAGGAGGGAAAAACCGCAACTTAGATATGAGAAATGGAGGAGGCCAGCATCCAGCTCTTCACCCCGCCTAGTGAGCTGCATTCCTATCCCTACACAAAGTGACAAATGAATAGGACAGATATGAATGGAAGACGGTGCCACACAGAAAAAGGTCTCAGTTTCCATACCTGTAAATGAGGGGTGGGGTGTGCTCAGTGATCCCACAGCCTCTTCTGAGAGTTTAGCTCAGAAAGAAGAGCCAACCTGGACCCCCACCCCAGGCCTGAACTGCTGGCCAGATCGAGCCCTGTCACCAGAGTGGGCCTCCACCCAGGCCTGGGGAAGGCCCATGGTGGCTCAACTTGGAGGCTCTAAGGCAGCACCCTGCTCTGCATTAAGGGCCCTGCAACTGGGTCCTGGGTCCCGTCGTCCTCCTTTGCACCCCCCAGTGTAGGGTTGGGCACCCTACTGCACTGACCCATGGTCCAGAGCCTACCATCCCCTACCTCCTCAAACTCCAGTGTTTCCCACACCCCACAGACTACCATGAGTAGACCCTACATCTTTCTCAAGCCCCACCACCCCACAACTCAACCCAACGCACACCAGAACTTGCCACCCTCCCTGCTGCCACTATCTCAGCTATAGCCCAGGAGAGTACCCTGGCCTCCTTCCCCACTTCTCTCCAAGAAACCTGATGCTCCCTGCTCCTAACCACCCCCAATTTCCTAGCCTGCTGCATCTAAACGATGAGAGTTCAAGGCTCTCAGAGCCCCTCGAGCCCTTCCCTCGAAGATCTTACTGCATACTCTCCAGGCGGGCACACAGATTCCTGTACCCCTAAATCTCTAGCCAAGCCATGCCTCTTCTGAGCCCTAGACCTATCTCCCCACTGCCCTGATACTGCCCTATGTCTCTCAAGGTGCCTCAATGTCCAAGAACAGGCACCCCCCTCATCCCTTCATTTCCTTCCCACCCCTGTGCAGACATCAACTACCCTGACAGAACACCACATTCACCTGCTCACACCTCACTGTCAAAGCAATTCTCAATTTCACCAAAGCAGCTCTTGATTTCTCCTATCAACCACCTGGCTCTTAGGTCTGCAGCTTCACCGGGGTTCTCTCTCGGTTGCCACTTCCAAACCTACCAACAATCCACTTGGCCCTACCTCTCCAGGGATAGCTGACGCTTCATCTATGTCCTTGGCCACACCCCATCCAGAAGCCACTACCTGTGCTTCTGCCAGCTGAGATTGGGGAGTGGTTGGGAGAGCAGGTGGCAGCATGCCCTGCTTAGGCCTTCAGGTGTTCCCACCACACAGAGGTGAACTCCAAGTCCTGGTCCACCCCACCACATTCTGTGGTTCTGTTCATGCTGCTCAGTTTAGTTCCTCATCACGGTCTGCCTCCCTGGAAGGGTTGCCCTTCTTGTCATGCAACTGTCAGCCTAGGGATATCCCTGGTCCTCCATACTATATCATCCTGTTGATTTCCCCCATAACAGTAGTCACTCTCAGAATCCCCTGGTTTTGTCTCTCCAGCCACTCCCCAAGGTCTTTGCTGGCCTTGGCCACTGCCTCCTGGGCACCTGGCCCATGGCCTGACACTGGGGAGGGGCACACAGTCATTGAAGGAGTTAAAGGGCCAGTAGACAAATAAGCAAATCCTCTCCCCCACACCCTGATGGTCTACAGCCCATCCCCAAAGCCAGCCTCTCCCGTCCACCCCCGGGATCCTTCCTCACATACCAGCCCACATTCAAGGCCACCACTTGACCCCTTCTCCTCCTAACTGGGCCATCCACCCATAGTCCTATGAGCAGCCCACACTCAGATCATCGCCATCTGCAGCCCTGGGCACCGCACACACTGCTGGGTACAGCCTGGCTCTAGGAATGGTTGCAGGTGGACATTCCTGGCACCAGGGGTCAGCAGCGATACATTTATCTGTGCCACTGGACAGGTGGCAGGAGCCTGCTACCCTCTCACACTTCAGGGCTGGCCAAGCCTGTCCACCCTATGTCTTCTGAGGAGGCAGAAGGTAAGGGGTGGGAGGGAGCAGGAGAGGTGGCCAGTCCAAGCCTCAGGAGGACATGGAGCAGGACAGCACACAACACACAAACCTCACAGAATTTGGAAACAAGTCTGTCTCCACAGAAAGGGAAGGAGCAGCAAAGATGACCAGCCAGCTCAGGAAGGGCCTAGACTGGGGTCGGCTGTGGGTGAAGGGAGCACCAAGAAGGCAAGGGGGTTCCCCAGGCAGAGTGCCTGCAGCCTCCAGGAGGTAATCAAACTCCTTCCATGGCACCCGTTTGATAGCCTGTCTTTCTTTCACTGTTCTTTTTGAAGGGGCAGCAGGCTCAGAGGGGGCTCGACTTGCTCCCGTCTCTCCACCCAGGGCTGCTGGGAGCACTAAAACAAGGTGTACACATGGCCACAGCCTTGGTGGAAGAGGTCAGGTGACTGAAGCCAACAGGTAGAGACCACTAGGCACTGAGCACCCGTTTCCTCAAGGCGACAGGAAAAGGGGGCATGCTTGTTCTGAACACACAGATTCTGGGTGGGCTCAGAGCAGGAAGATGCCCTGGCCAAATAGATGACCTTGGCAGAGCCTTCCATGGCACAGAGGTCCACGTCCCAGCTCTACTTGTAACAATGAGAGTTGATTCAACTGCTCGGCCTCCCTGAGCCTCCCTTGCCTCATCAGTAAAATGAGAAGGTCCCACTAGCCCTACAGCATTGCCACCAAGATCATGCTCTCTAATATCAGTGGTAGACATGTCATTATCATCAAAGGCCATTCTCCAGGAGAGTATCCCATTCACCCAACAGGAGTCAGAAAGGGCTTCCAGGCCATCAGCCTCAGTCCTGGCAGGTTGCAACAAGTGTCACATGGCAGGGCCACCACCCCTCTTCCTGCCTCTTGCCTCCTCAGTTTGGGGTCTCCCACCCCCCCAACACCATGCATTTCTTAGAGATGGTGTCTCTACCTTATTCCCCTCTGCACCCTGGGAGCTATCACACACTGAAGTCCATTCTGCCATGAAAGAGGCAAACGCACAAGTAGGGCCAGTTCTGGCAGACCAGGAAGGGTCCCAGCCCCGATGCTCCCTGATCAAGATGCAGATCACCCAGGGACAGGGATGGACACCCAGGGTGGCTCCAAGCCCAGGACCCAGGCAGGGAGATGTCATTTGTGTGGAGCCCGTGCAGATTCCACAGGTGAAGGATAAAGGTTCATGGGTCTCCGAAAGGGGAAACAGTGATCAGAAAGTAGGCTTGGGGACAGACATCTCTCTCTTCTACCTGCTTCGTGCAAAGCCTGATGTCAAACTCCAGACCAGGAAAACAGTGGAGCCCAGAGGCCACAGGGCATCCTTCCCCAAACCTAGACTTCACAGAGAGCTGAGGGCCAGCCTCTGACCAATGCAGGCCACTGTGTGGCCTTCCTCACCCACCCGGGACACCCACAGGAAGGGAGTCAGGGTTCAAGCTCAGCCGGGTAACAGCTTTCGAAGTGCTGTCTACTCAACTATTTCCCCAAACAGGATGAGATAAGATTCTTTTTAAATGATCGTTACACTGCTGACCTTTCTAAGTACTTTATCTACATTAAAACAACCTGGACTCGGCCAGCAGAGTATCCCAATTTGATCTCAGTGAGATGGAGAAGGATGTGTGCAATCCTGGCAGCAGGCAAGAGGCGCTTAACCCTCCCAGGGCAGGCACGTGAGGGCAGAGCTCACAGAGGCCACTGGAGCACAGGACTCAGACCACCAGTGAGTCACTGCTACTGACTCACAGGGTGGGAGTGCTCAGGGCCTCAAGTGGTTTTGGGTCTCGCCAGGGCAGTGTGGAGACCAGGCTCCCCACCCGGCTCACTCCCCACCACACTCTCTTCCTATGGTTCTGTTTTTTAATTAAGATATAATTCATGTGATATAACATCTACCCTCTTCACATACATAGAATATCCACCCACAAGGGCCACCCAGCACTCTTAGGGGAGTCAACTCTGGTTTCAGAGTCAAGGAGGTAATGAAATGTCCCCCAGGGCACCTCTGACTATCCTCTGTGGTAAAATACACATAAAATTGACCATCTTGACTATTTTTATGTGTACGGCTCATTGACATTAAGTTCATCCACATCATACAACCATCACCACCATGAGCAGAACTTCCCATCTTCCCAACGAAACTGCACCTGTAGCAACAGCATCCCGTGCCCCTCCCCACACCTCTGGCACCCATCCTTCTACTCTCTGTTTCTATAAATTCGACAACCCTAGGCACCTCCATATAAATGTAATGATATAGTATCTGTCCTTTTGTGATTGTCCTCAAGGTCTATCCACGCTGTATGTGGACCGTAATTGGTTTGTCCATTCATCCATTCGTAGACACTGGGGTTGTTTGCATGTTTTAGTTGTGAATAATGCTGCTGTGAACATGGGTATGGAAATATTTCTTCAGGGCCCTGCTTTCAATTCTTTTGGGGTGTGTACCCAGAAGTGGAATTGTTGGATCAGGTGGTAGTCCTATGTTTAATTTTTTGAGGAACTGCCAGACTTTTCCACAGCGGTCACAACATTTGACAATCCCAGCACCAGTGCACAAGGGTTTCAGTTTTTCTGGACCCCTTGTCAATGCTTGTTATTTTGTTATTTTGTTTTCTTTACATTTTTAATAGTAGTCATCCCCATGGTTATAAGGTGGCATTCGGTGTAGTCTTGATTTGCATTCCCCTAATGATTAGTGATGTCCTTATTGTCCATTTGTATATCTTCTTTGGAGAAAGGCCTACACAAGGTCTTTGCTAATTTTTGAGTCAGGTGGTTAGTTTAGTTTTGGTTGTTGACTTGTATTGATCCCTGATCAGATACACGATTTTCTCTCCTTCCACGGGCTACCTCTCAACTTTGTGGACATTGTTTTTAAAATTCTGTGCCCTTGGGACCCTAGCAGATACCCTACTGTGCTGGCTGCCCACCCCCACACTGCAGACAGAGAGGCTCACTCGTGACAAGCAGGCTTTCTGAAAACGTGGTTGCCACCAAGACTTGGCCATCTGTCACAAGGTCCTGCTGTTCTGCCATGAACCCTGCCCCCAAATCCCATGGGTGAGCATATTACGTTTTACAAAGCTTTGTGCCAGATGTTTTCTCATCTAACATCACAACAAGGTCATGCCTTTATTTCTATGTGGATTCTCATTCCTATTTCATACGAAAAGCTCCTTATTTTTAGGAGCTTCCCACAAGTCCGGGCTGCTACCAAACCCTTTGCATACAGCATCTCATTTACAGGTACCTGGGTGACATTTTGCTTCCAACCCTGTTTACAGATAAGGCCAGAAAAGCTCAGATGGCTCAGCAAACTGCCATTCTGCTCATAAGTGGAGAATGAGGGCAGCAATTCAGATTCATTCGACTCAAAGCCTGAGCTAACCCCTCCATTAGAATGAGGGAGAAAGAAATTAGAGCAAACAGACACTCTTAAAGCCACACGAGTGCTTGCTAAGAAGCCGCTATTTCTTGTCCTTTCTGTGATCGAATGACATCCAAGCACAGGCCAGGAGATGGTTTTTAACATCAGAATCTAGTCTGGTGGTTCACACTCACTTTGGTCGGCTACCTACAGCCCCTAAAATAAACTATGTCCTCAGCCCCAGAAGGTGTAAATGTGACCTTATTTGGAGAAATGTTCTTTGCAGATGTAGTTAAATTAAGAATCTTAAAATGGGGCCATCATCCTGGATTATCCAGGTAAATTCAGGATCCTCTTGCATATCCTTACAGGAGGGAGGCGTGGCATACTCAGGAGCAGAGAAGGCCGTGAGATCACGGAAGCAGAAACTAGAGCCATGTGGCCACGAGCCAAGTATGCCTGGGGTTCCCAGGGGCTGAAAGAGGCTAGAAGAATCCTCCCCGAAGAAGCATGCTCCTGCTTATTACACCTGGATTCTGACCTAGTGATACTGATTTCGGAGTGATTTCAGTCTGGCTTCCACAACTGTGAAATTATAAGTTTCTGTTGTTTTAAATGCCCCAGTTGTGGTGCTTTGTCACAGCAGTTCTGGGACACTGAGATACTCACACACTGGCTTACATCAAATAAACCCTCCAGGCTTAGCGGCCTTGAATCAAGACAGCAGGAAGATCAAGCCGCTCAGCCGGGCTGGTTGAAATTCTGATTTTGTTATGAACTCTGTGTGCAGCCAGCAATGTCCTACTGTGATGGAGTCTGTGGCTGAACACCTGGGCCCGCTCCCCACTCTGACCTCAGAGTGGGGCTCCAGCGACACCTCTGGGCCAGGCTGGGGTGAGAGGCAGGTATCGGGAGCTGTCTTTTGCCTTTTGTGAGAGGACAGGAGCCCTGATTACATTTAAAAAGACAAAACCCATCGAAGGTGCCTCTTGGTTGCTACAGAGACAGGACAATGCAAGAAATCTAAGCAGAAAAGCCTTGGGAGTATCCTGGGTTTGGAAGAGACCTTGCTGTGATGGACGCCAGGCCCACCAGCATCAGGACAACTGGTGCCAGGGCTACAGTCGCTAAGCAACTTTGGGCAAGTCCTTTCCCCTCTTATGGCCTCAGTTTCCCCAGCTGTGAAATGAGAATCTGTTCTGACTTAATGGCTCTCAACCTACAGGTATAAACACTTGGGGGCTTGAGTTTACAGCCATCAGTCATGTCTGTACAGTGGCCAAGCCTGTTCCTCATATGTCTGCACCTGCACTCGACCTGTGTACGGGAGACGTGCATTAAGTGTCTCCAACTTCAAATCAACTCTCCTTCATTACAGTTGTTCTCATTCAATAGACACTCCAGTTCAACTATCATGGGGTGGGGTTGGGGGTACCTCTCACATTGAATTCTTTAAAAATTCAAAACGTTAAATAAGTTGAGAAGCTCAGAAAAAGAAAAAGAAATCAAGGAGACTGTGGAGCAGGCTGGAGAGGACAAAGGTTTGGAGTTAAAACCAGGGTAAGTCCTGCTTCCATGTTCCAGTAGTGATGCTGAGTCGGGCACAGAGGCTGCCCAGCTTCATTTTTTTCTCCTCAGCAAAGCAGGGATGGTCCTACTCCAGAATCACGAGAGGAGCAAATGAGACATGTTGGGCTAAGGCTCTGTGAGGCTTATAGCTGGATTGCATTGGATTGCATTCACATTCTGAGACTCTGTGATTTCCTAACGACAAAGAGCTGTGGATCCTGGAATCTATGTTTTGAAAGCTCAGTGCTTCCAGTGGCCTGTGACTCCAGGCTCCCAATTCCCCAGGTGAGGAGAGCCAGCATCTCAGGAATTTGATGACACCCTTCCAGTCCCTCACAGGTTTAATACTCCTGCACTAACTAACACCTTTTATCAGCCTATTGCTCTGCACGGCACATCCCTGCTCCCAATTGGTTTGACACAACCTAGCCCATTATCTCTAGCCCACCTCAGGACACCCTGATGGGCTGGGCCAGGGCAAAGACACATAGAAATAGAGAAAATTTTTAATTCTCCATGTGCAAAAAGGGAATAGGATTGTTCCCTCTCCTTAGAGCATTTACTTGAGGAAACTTATGAATTCTTGCTTTGCCTCTTTTGAAATGTATGTAATCTTTTTAAAAACTATATGAGCCTCTTGCAGTTTTACAGCCCAGGACTGCCTTTCTCAAGGACCCGGGAGGTACCTCATTGAATGTGATCATTAAGCAGGGAGTACTCTGTCTGTCTCCCAGTTTCCGTGGAGGGCAGGAACCTAACTTAACAGGCACCTGGCTCCCAGCTGCAACCCCAGCCCCTGTCAGAGATACAAGAAGTGTTATTATTCCTTTAGATAAAGGCAATTAGCCAACACAGATGGCCCCCAATTGCCAGATAGGTTCAGCATAAACTACACGTGACAAATAGTGTTGTCAAGTCCTTTTTCCTAAGAATTAATCCTTGTTTGTGTTGAGAACACGTGTGTCATGGGCTGCATCTCAGCGAACCAAACAGTGGGCCCTCCCATCTGCAATCACCTAGCAGATGAGACACAAGTGATTTTCTAGGGTCTTGCTTATTCCATAATAAAACCATTCTCTCTCTCTCTTCTAGCCTTGAGGAGAGGTTTTCTGGGTCGACAGATTTTGTTTTAATCATATTTCCCCAACAGCTTATGCAGATGAGAAAAGAGCCTGGGTCTGCACTCCACCAAACCGCTGTGACCACATACAACCTCCTATGCCTCCTTAGTTCTTATAAGATAGAACCAGTCACTTTCTCAGTGGCCTGCAGAGACGCTCACGTGAAACGATGGATTTGAAGGTACAGTTGACTTCTGAACAGTGCAGGTTTGAACTGCAGGTCCACTTATACACAGATTTTTTTCAATTGACCTGCACAGTTCAAACCTACGTTGTTCAAGGCGAAGCTCTGTGACTGGAGCTGACTGTAGTTATATAGGAATTTTCAACTACATGGAAAGTCGGCACCCCTAACCCACCCCTGCCTTGTTCAGGGGTCAACTATACTTTGTGCTGTAACACAGAGGAGCTATACAGGAGCTCTTTTCACTTTTTCTCTTTTCCTAGTTTTTCATACTGAGCATGTCTTGCTTATAGCTAAAAATTGGCAGTGATTTTGTTGTAACTGGAGACATGAATGGAGGCTCCCCAAAGGCAGGTGCTGGAGTTTTTCTATTCCTCACAGTGATTTGCCTTCTCAGAGATATTTCCAGATGCTGGTGGCCCCTGGGGAGGTGGAAGGGATAGATTCTGAGCAAGTGTCATGAGGGCTCCAAGCTTCTCAGAGAAATACTGCACCAAGACACCCTTGCTCAGTCATCACAAATGGAGGGGTGAGGGGGACAGGTGGGAGGAAGAGGGTGAAGGATGAGGTGGGCAGAGCAGGCATCACTGGCTGGAGACCAGCAGTGGCTTGGTCCTGCCTGTGTCCATAGGTGGTCCTCTCCTCTCTAAACCTCTGTTTCTCCAAAAGTAAACCAGAAGGATGGAAAATAATCATTTGTCAAGAACAGTATTTGCCAGGTACTATGCAAATTAATTAGCCTCTATTGTCTGATTAAGTGGTTCACAACCTTAGTCTCAAGACACAATTTATGCTCTTAAAAATTAATGGGACCCCCAAAGAGCTTTGATTTATGTGGGTTATTTCTATAGGTATTTACCATGTTAAATGTGAAAACTGAGAATTTTTTAAGTACTTATTTTATTTAAAACTGACAGGAATAAATCCGTTACATGGTAATGCAATGCTTTTACAAAAAATAATAGTTTCCAAAAGAAAAAGAAAATTCAGTGAGAAGAGTCTGCATTTAATCTGCTGCAATATATTATTTTGGTTGAAGTGTACAAAGAACATTTGTTTTCACACAATATGTTGTTGGAAAGGAAGGAGTGCTTTAATAGCCTTGTCAGGCCATCGTGGCTGCACCAAAACTTGATAAGTCCTCGATTCCAAATGATTAGCTTTAATGTGGAATCTGCCACCACATCACTAAACTTTTCATTCTCTGCTACATTAAAATCCAATGGTCCATTTTGCATTTTGAAAATATGTGTAACTCAGGCATGATCTTAAACATCCACATTGCATCGTTTGGAAAATCTAAGTTCAGAGTCATCCTGATCTCCCAAATGGTGACATACGTCATTATACAATATCTGAACATCATGCTTGGTAGTATCATCACCAATTTCATCAGAAAAGTCATTAAACACTACAAACCTGTCAAGTTCACAGTGGAGATACAGACTCCCCTAAATTCTAATTTTTATTCAAGAGCTCAAATTTTATCGTTAGCAACAGATACCGTCAGTTGTTCTCTCCAAAGCGGCAGGCTCACTTGGTGAGTCTTTGAGAAGACTCAGTTCTGTGTTACCATGATGTGTCACAGTCACTCCTGAGTGAACAGATGCTCCATGGGAAGAGAAGCTGGCACAGCTCAAAGAACACACCTGGCACACAAGCCTTCCCTCCAGACAACCTGCACACTTCCCATTTTGTCCAAAAACATCCAAAAGACAGAATTCAAGAACTGAGATTTAATACAATTAATATGTGTTGCTGCCTCATCCAGAGCAGTCCCAGAGGAAGCTGTGTTTCTTTGGCTGCATGCGTGAGTGTGAAGGACATAGTAATCCTGGGTGCAGGTCGGGGCCACTGCCTCCATCCAGCTCAGGCTGCAGCAGTTTCGCCAGGTTGC
The DNA here is from genome assembly GCA_030015415.1 of Cynopterus sphinx. Taxonomy (NCBI): domain Eukaryota; kingdom Metazoa; phylum Chordata; class Mammalia; order Chiroptera; family Pteropodidae; genus Cynopterus; species Cynopterus sphinx. The sequence goes on from CM057386.1 coordinate 28,792,320, forward strand.
TTCTGTCCCGATCAGTGCAAAAGTCCAGTGTAAAAAAGGCAAATGACGGCTAAGTGATTTTTACATTACAGACCTGGAGGGTTCCACCAACCACACACTGAGAACTGCTAGATTAAATCCCCTTCCCCCGCTCCCCGGGGCCATGGGAGTGAGTTCTCTGTCTTGCGGGAGAAGAAACTGGAGGCCCAGTGACATTAATGTAGTGCCTGGACATGAGCCAATCAAGGCACAGCCCCAGTGCCCTTTGAGAACCCTTCCTTCTCCACGTGCTGTGGGGCCCTGTCTCTCTGTCTCTAACGCAGCAGGAATCTGAGTGACCACACTGGCCCCTGGCCAGCATCCCACACAGGGCCAGGCAGGGAGCATCCCGGGCCCAGAAGCTCCCTGTGGGAGCTGCAGCCTCCACCCCATACAGGTCCAGTGCTCTGTTGTCTGTCCCACAGACCTCTTCAGTTTACTTCCAGGAACCTGGGTCCCCTGCACAGGAGGTGGCCTCCACTAGCTGGTTAGTTGGGGCCTTCAGATGCCTGAGTCACCTTGATAGCTCGTGACAGCCTACTGAGTAATGACCTACCATGTGGGTGAACCCTCCACCCCAGGAATACCTCACAGTTTACCACAAACGTTTCATCCTCCTTCATCCTCGGGACCACTGTGAGGCTCCATCTACATGGAAAATGAGAAACAGAGGCTCAGAGAGGCCCTAGAGCTACTCCCCATCAAGAGCCTGGCTCTCTAACTTCCACCCCTACCTCCCCCCACCTGCTCAGCCTCTGTCCCCCAAACTCTAAGTTGAGGATCCACCACTGGGGATGATGCCAAAGACAAAATCATAGGAAAGTCCTTGGTTTAACTTAGGCCTTGGCAATGTAGAGAGCTCGTGGGTCTGAAGGCTACAAGTCCTGGCAGGTGGTTTTGTCCCGAGTTTGTATGGGGAGTAGACAAATGATGGGTAGTCTGTAGGTGACAGGTGGGTAGTGTGCAGGTAGCAGATGGATAGTCCGCAGGTAACAGGTGGGTGGTCTGCAGGTGACAGGTGAATGGCCTACAGGTGGGCTTGCTTCTCAATTAGGGGAGTCAGGGTTAGCTGAGTGGGAAAGGTTTTTCTCTGAGCCTAGCTAGTTTCAAGGGGACAAACAGTTCTAATCTCAGTCAACCATGAGACGAAGAACAGGGAGCTAGAGGGTCTGGGTCTAGCTGGTCACAGGTAGCCTAGGGGTCATCTGTGGGCCTTAAGGGGGTCATGAAGAATAGTAGACCAGGGTTTCAGCTCAATCATTTGAGGACGGGGTTCTTGGCAGTCAGCCATCTCCCAGGATATTTGGAAAACAGAAGGGTCATGGGGAAGTTTTCCCTGTCCCTCTTTTCTGGGAGCACAGGCTCAGACAAAGTCCAACATTGTCCTGAGGAGGCTCAGAGGGGACCACACACAGCAGCGCTTCAGCCATTTCCTAGAGGCGGCCCTCTGAGGCTTGAGCTCCAGAAAGCACACAGCCCCACACATTTTCCTCCCTCGCTGCTGTCTCTGGGGCAAGGAAATTCGTAGGTCTGCCTGTGCCGGCACTGGGACCTGTCTCTTCGTTGACCACCCCACGCGGGGTGTTTACCCCCTAGGCTCAGACCTATGTTGAGGCTGCATATGCTCCTTAGAGAGCAGGAGCAGTGGCAGAGGGCTCTAGCAGCACTTAGTACCGTTACATCAACATGTCTTGATGCCCAAGGACTCCGCCATCATCACATTCCACCCCAGTGGCTCTCGGGGCCACTGTCACTTTCTGAACACAGCATTCTGGGCTCATTCCCAAGAAACACAAGGCTTTCCACTGGCTGGCTTCGCCCTGACTGCCACACCCACTCATACACGGCAGAAAGCTCTGCTGACAGTTGTTTCAAGGACAGCATGAATCTGAAATGTGGAAGAATGAATCTCATGCATTCATCAGACACACCTGTCTGTGAGGATTTCGTATCACGGCTGAGAACCCCTGGTTTATGCTTTTCACTTTTAGCCACTTCGGGTGAGAAATATATCGATAGCACAGTTTATGGTCCTTGTCACCTTAAACAGGGTGTTGCCTGCTACCAGGCACTGTTACAGTTAAGGGGTGGGGGTAGCCCAGCCAGAGGGCTAGGGCTATTTGCTCAGGGGCCCCCACTCCAGTGTGCTTAAAACAACCAGCTGTCACAGTTTTTGTAGCCTACTTCACTGTCATCATTGCTTCCAATGGCTCTCACTGAGTATCTCCCAGCCCCCTCTGTCGCGGACCCTTAGGCCTCCAGCTGGGGCCCAGGGAATTCACATGTGGGAACTGCCATCCTGGTCCACAGTACTTGAGAACCCAGGAAATGGGAATTGGATCAAGTCGTCTCCAGGTTCGCGAATTCCTGGCCCACTGCACTGAGTGCCTGAGAGCTGTGCGTCAAATAAAGTAGAGACACGGACTCACTCCTGGGTATCAGTGAATCTGCTTGGTGACCTTTTGCCTTTTAGAAGTTTTCTTTTTTCATTTGCAGGAAAGTGAGCGATACACAAATTCACGGACTTCCTGACTTTCATCTATGTCCTGCGTAAGGGACAACAAAACAGTTAACTTCCCTGTTGATGAGATGTTCCTGTGCAAAAAAATAAAATAAATATTAAAGGAACAGTTCAGACAGCAAGACTGCCTAGCACTGGCCTCTTAACATCAATAACTGGACCTTGGCACTGGCAGGCCATCAGTGGCCAAAGGAGATGCCTTTGTCCACTGCGCTCAGCTGCAAGGTCACAGTGCGGGAGCCCTTCCTCCAGTGAAGCCCCATATCTTCCCATCCTCCCCTATCCATCCCTTAGCCCCCTCTGGAAATTCAGCCTCACCACCACCAGCACCACCTGCTGGGTTGGCCCCAGACTTTGAAATGCCCACCTGCCCCTGATGGCCCTTATTCCTGCCTCCCATCACCCTACACAGATGTCCTGCTGCCAAGGTGACACTCAGGCCACCTCTGGAAAACTCAGACTCTCTCCCAAACAAGTCTCCACCAAAAATATGCTTTTAATAACCATCGCAGGGGCCTGAGAGGAAAATAATCTTGAAAGGAACAGAGATGGGGTCAGGGGTCTCGTGGCTTTGTCATATCTGGCTCTTTTCGGGAGCTCCATGGCTCACCCACAGGGGAATAGGTGGCTATACCTGAAGATCAAAGTTGGTCCCACAAGACTGAGCTTGCACACTTGGCAGCCATGGAGGTCAGAAATAGCTTCCTGCTTCTGGTTAAGCGCTCTACTCCATTTGTGACCCAGAGACAGTCCTGCTCTAGAGACAGAACTCAAAAGAGAGGGAAGCAGCAGTCCTATGTACCAGGTCATTCTCAGCACACATGGGTGGCAAAGTGGAAACGGCCTCTCTGCCAATGATGGGGCAGCATGAAGTGTCTCTGGGTGTAAGCCCGTGGAAGCCAGGTACCCTTCTGTGGAGGCTAGGCACTCGGTGGTGCTGTTCACAGCGAGACTGATGAATGGGTATTTCAAAGACTGGAGGTGTGTTCCTTTAATACCTACCAGGACTTTTCCCTCAGGGAAAAAATGCTTAAAGTAATAAATAATAATGATAGAAGGCCATAATTTTACAAAGATGGAGTCTGGAGTTCTCTCAGCTTCTTATTCCTATTTCTCGCCACCCCTGTTTCCGGAGGAGGTAAGAGCTATCCAAATGGAGTCCAGGCTTGAACTTCAACCACCTGACCCAGGACACTCTAACGTCCTGCTTCATGAAGGAAGCCCCTGGGGACCTGACGCTGAGAGTCACTGGCAACAGGGATATCTGTCCTTCTCCTGGCCCTGCCAGCCACAGTAGATAGGGCGGATGACTACAGGACCCAGCAGTGAGCAGACTGAGAGAGTAGAGACAGAGGGCGGCCCAGAGGGGCTGACCAGCAGCAGGGCAGCCCTCAGACTGTGCTGACATATAGCTTCTGCAGCTGGGATGAGGGCACAGCTTCTGAGGGCTGGAAACCTCACTCCTCCTGGTCTGCATCTTCAACGGGGGTCTCTTGGACTGCATTGTCGCTGCTGGTGGTGAGGCAGGCTGTGCACCTCTGCAGCCCCTTTGTCCGACAGGTCACCTGGAACTTCTGGGACATGAGGCTGTAGATGATGGGGCTGATGGCACTGTTGGTATAGACATAGGTTTGGCAGAAGAGAAGGACCCAGGGGTCTAGGAAAGGTTGGGCCATAAAGGAGTTGAGCAGTACGAGCATGTGGTAGGGCATCCACAGGAGAACAAAGAGCAGCACAACCACCACCAGCATCTTGGTGACCTGTGGGAGGGTAGGAGAGCGGAAGCCACTGGGGCCCAGCATACTACTTGGCTGGGGCCAAGCAAATGCCATAGGAAGGTGCAGCCATGGCTCCTGCCTCAGAAAGGGTTTGCTGAGTAAGTGATGAGAATGTCACTAAAATAATAACTTAAAACTATTACCACACATCCACGGCACTGTACTAAACACTTTCTATGCAGTAACCCAGGGCTGCATTCAAAGGTGTGCCTACTGATAGGACCTTGTAATATTTCCACATAGGCTGGTAAACAGTCACTGCCCTGAGTCTCCTCCCCCCAAATGCACCCTGCCCCCTAGACCTCTCAAATTCCCACCAAGCAAAGATTTGATGCCTGGAGCAAGGCCTTGATACCCAGATGCTACAGAGAGGTCCAGGACAAATGCAGTGGTAGCCAACACACCATACCTCCCCCGCACTGGGCCCTTCCCACTGCACCTTGGCAAGGTGCTATTCTCTTCTCTGCTCTGCAGATGAGGAAGCAGAGGCTCAGAGAGCTAAGGGATCACGCAGTATGTGTCACCCATGACCCAGGTTCTCCTGCAGCCCATCTGTGCTCGTGGCAGTCTGATGGCCCCTTTCAGCTATGGCCGTGTTCCTCTGGGTGGGACCCCGTTCCATACTTTCAGCCCAAAGGTGAGTCACCAGAAAAATAAACCTGTTGGGGAAGCAGGATGAAGACAGGGGTTTTACAGCCCAAGGACAGTCTGTTAGGATCAGGGCTTCTTTGTGCCTATGTCTGAGGGAGGCGAGGTCATTGAGAAAGGGAAGGGACATGTGCCCAGACCACTTCAGAGACAGCCACAACCTGAGCTATTCAGGGAGCTTCCTAGGGGCCCCAGAGCTAAGGGGAGGTCTCTGGAGGTCCCCTCAATCGCCCTAATCCTGGCACCTACATACTGCTGCCTCCAGGGTGTAGAGGCAGCAGGTGAGTGTGGGTGCTGAAGCAGGTAGGCCTAAATTAGATCCCAGCTCCTTGCTTTCTGGCTGTGTGGCCTTGGGCAGCCCACATAACCTCTCTGAGCCTCCCTCTCTCACTTATAGCAGTAGGATAACGGCAGTCTCTTCATGAACTGTGGTGAGGAAGCGAGGCACCATGAAGTCATCACTTTCTTTCCAAAGCCTCTCTGCTCCCAGCTTCATTTCTTTCCTTATTTCCCCTCTTTCCTCTAACAGACTTTTGTGTACTTGTGGTGCTCATGGCATATTTCCACCTGCCACGAGCCCCAGCAGGTCAAGATGTCTATTTTGTCACGTTCTCCCCTAGAACCATGCCTAGGATATAGTAGGTGCTTGATAAACACTCGTTGAATTAATAAACAAATGTTGAATTTGCTTCTTCTCGCTGCCTCTCTCTATGTACCAATTCCTCCCACCATCTAGTACCCCACCTGCCACCCAAAACCAACCCCGAAGATCTCAATTACCTGCTTCCTGAAAGATAGGAAGCCTTTGGGCCTGGGGCAGCTGCCCACTTTGCCCTTGCCTGGTCTGTGGGGCTGCCCCTCCTTGGTTCCTGCCTCCAGCCACATCCCCATGGTGAGTCAAGATTGTCCCAATGAGCCCATAGAGGATGGTGGCCACCAGTAGGGGCATGATGAAGAAGACAGCAAAGTCCAGCAAGTAGATAAGCAGGTAGAGGCTGCAGGACACCTCGTAGTCGCATTCCAGGCCCTGGGTCTCACTGATGGTGAGGTCCACCAGGAAGAGCCAGAGCAGCCAGTAGATGGACCTGCCCACCTCAAAGAGGCTCACAATGGTCCGCTTGACTCAGGCCATGGTGTACATGGCTGTGCCTACTTCAGGGAGCAGATGGTGATGTACTTGCAGCCACAGGGTATACACAGTTGCTCTAGAGGCAGCGGGGTCACGTGACTCACCCACAAGCATGTGATTAGACCACAGTGGGGGCACCTAATCCAGCTTAGCCAACCAGATTCCCTGTCTGGGGAATGGGAAAGAGGACACAATAGTTAAACTGGTTCTTTCATGGGAGAATCTGAGGGCCATTTGAGCAGCCAGGTGGCCATTCTGAAGCAGCCATGGGGAACTGGCAGAGTAAAGAGAGCCAGTTCCCTCTTGCCCCTTGAGGACCTTTGTCCCTGAGGCCCACCAGGCACAGCTACAACTGCTACAGCCCAGGGACACTGGTGCCCTTCAAAAGCCTTTGACTTTGCTCCAGTCTCAGGTGTTTCCCACCTCTAAAGGTCACTGACATTGTGTGCCCCTCATGGCCAGGCTCACAGAATAGACCTGGATCCCCCCACACCACAAAACCCAGGCCACCAGGTCAATGCATATGACCAGGAGATGGAGGCCACTGGACCCAGACAGGCACAGCCAGGGAGAGCCGGGACCAGGTGAGGCTCTGGATGCCAGAAGGCATTCCCCACTTATGCCCTGAATCTGTGTGTCCTTGGAAATGCCACCCCTCCTCTGGACCAACTTGCCCAAAGCCATGCAACTAGGAAGTGGCAGAGCTGGGTTTGGACCCAGTCAGCAGACTTCAGACTCTACTTGCTTAACCATGAGGCTAGAATGCTTCTCAGGTATTAAAATTAGAACCGGAAGAGACCCAAGAAATTATCCAGTCCAAACACCCACTTTCTGGGTGGGGAAACAGAGCAAGAAGAATGAAAGGATTGCCTTGGCAAGTTAGCAACAGAGTTGAGATGAGAACCCCACTTCCTAACGCCTGATCCCTTGTGCCAGGTTTTTCCAGGGTCCCACCCCAGCTCCCCTCTCCATTCAATGGGGTCTTTGTTTACCGAGGCTCCCAACAAGGAAGTCCTGGATGCATTGCTTTGTGGTGAGGGAACAGCATGCAGGAGGAAAGCTGGGAGGATCTGCCTCTCCCCAGTGACTGCTGGGATGGAGCAGAAGGAAACATTGATGCCCAGATATTCCACGTTAATGATGTCTGGGCAGTCAGCATGCCCATAGACCCACTGCCCAGCCACACTGTCAGAGACATCGGGAAACTCCTTGGCTACCAGCTGAATGAGGTAACAGTCAGCAGGTGTGTGCATGTCCTGCATAGTCAGCACCACCAGGATCACTATGGTGATGCCCATGGTGTCCACCTTGCATACCAGGAGCACCAGGAAGACCAAGACCCTCTGTACTCAATCGGCCCCAGGAAGGCAATTATCCATCTTGGTCCTATTTTCCATGGTGGCTGACCAGGTGCTGGAGCAGGGCAAGGAGGTGCCCTCCTCTTTTCTCATGCTCCTGGGAATGATAGGAAAAGGAGTTTTCTTATGAGCTGAAAGAGCCAGAGTCATCTGCTCAATGAGTGAAGTCAAAGCTAGAAGCTGGGCAAACAGGTGAGGGCATGGGACACACACGCACGCACACCACATACTCATATTACACATTCATAAACACTCCATGCCACACAATACACAACGTACTCTCACGTACACCACACACACCACATACACACATGCTACATACATTCACACACCTCTTACACACACAACACCCTTACATACACTATACACACACCTCTGCCCTTTAACTCTGTTAGTGTCATTGGCCCAAAGGGCCACATGTCAGCTCCTCGCAGAGCCCAACTTGACATAAGAAGCCAAACATATGCATAGCTGGCCCATAGCAGCCCCATCCCACCTCCCCACCAACTAGGTCAACTCTCATGGTGACCTGGAACTGGCAGCAGATGCCCCTCTGTGCAGATGAAGCCGAGCCTGATCATCACCCACAGCTGGTCCCTGGGCCCGTTGCCTGGCCCTCGTGGCCAACAGCCCCACGACCCCCACTGCAGCTCCCACAACAGTCGTTTGTACTGTAAATACAAACACACACCATTCACTCTCACGTGCCCACATACACAAGTACACAGAACTCACACCACGCCCTGTATTCATAGACACTTTATATACACCCCACACATGGATCTACATGGCCCCCATGTCCATCACTCTCCTGAAAATGAGCCTTCTTTTCTGTTTAGTGAGGAGACAATCACCCGAGGATCACAGTGCACCACTGAGAACCACCCAAGTTTTCATTTCCTTTTCAGCTGCAGAGACTGGCAGCCCTGGGGACTGAATCCAGGGTCCTCACAGCAGCCTCTTCAGATGTGCAAGCCCCCACCTCTGCATCTCAGTGGGCCCCCCATCTATCCCCTCCTGCTTGCACACTTGCCCTTCTCCACAGAACATTCCACCAGGTGGGCAGCCCAGACCACTGTCCACCATAAAAAACTTGCATACACCCCACACATGGAGTGGGAGAACTCACCCCATGAAGAGGTGGGGTTAAGTTCCTTGGTGCCCTCCTTCTCCTCTCTCCAAGAGAAACAGGAAGGGAAACAAATCCCACATCACAGTCAGTCCACAGGTGAAGGCTTCTCATCTTACAGGTTGTAATGCTGCACATGTATGCGCAGACACGAGGCCCCCAAATTCTCCGCAGTCTCTCATGCCCCTCACCCTCCCTTTGCATGGCTGAACACACCAACCCTGTGTCAGCTGATGCAGCCCACCCAGCAGGGAGATCTATGAGAAGAAAGCCCAGGGCCCACTGCCTCTCCTCCCAGGTCCTGGGTAGGGGCTCCCCAGGAGTTCATCAGGCTCGGAAGGATCCCCAACTAGCCAGCTGAGCCCTTGACAGTGGCCTGACAGGAGGGAGGCAGAGACCGAGGGAGGAAATAAGGAGGCAGAGACCAGTCCCCTTCTCCATGAGAGGCTAGGCTGGATTTAGCTGGGGATGCTCAGCTATCTGGAATCTGAAGGTAACTCTGTTGTAGTGGCCACTCCCTGAAAGCACTTCATAGTGACCTGGGAAGGACACACTTGCTGAGAGCCTCCTGTAGCATGTGCCAGAGGGGAAACTGTGGCTCTAAAAGAGAAGTTGCTAGTTAAGGTGAAGGAGTGGGACTGGAGCCTGGTTCTGGAGGCTCTGAGGGGAAGAGGTGCCCCAGACCCTTCCTACTGGAGCTGGGGTTTGCTGCCACGCACCCTACGAGGGGCATGGTTGGCACCCCTTCTCTCAGGAACAAACCCCAAAGGGGCCCCTCAGTGGGCTCAGAAAATAGGAATCCCAGACTCTTTCCCTCCAATCGCCGGAGGCCTGGCTTTTCTGAGGCATTGAGAATGCAGATTCCAGCTTCCAGACCAGGGTCCTCAGGCTGCAGGTCAGGCATGCTCCTCAGAACCCAGAAGAGCTCAGTTAACATGCAGATTCCTGGGCCTCCAAATCGAGTTCCCAGGAGCAGTGGCTTTGAATATGTGTTTTAATAGCTCCCTCCCCTGTAAAATCCAATGACCACTAGTATCTTTCTCTTTCTTTACATTTTCATTGTGAAATGTGTTATAGAGAGAGAAGAGGCATAAAAGGTAAATGAATGGTTGAATGAATAAAGTGAGCACACAGGTAACCATTACCCTTGCCCTCCCAGCCCCTGCTCTTCCCTGGCTCTCATCTGCAAAATCCATTCTTTATCCTGTGTGTGTGTGTGAACTTTCTATAATCGGAACCACACATAGTTGTTCGTGTCCTGCTTCTACCACTCACATCACCATGCTGAGAGATTTATCCTCACTAAGTGTGACTGTAGCTCATCCATTTCCACTGCTGTGTAATATTCTCATAGGACTAGGCTGTAAATGTTAATGTGTGATAGACTGTCAACATCCTTCTGGGTTGTTTCCAGCTAGAGGTAATCACAAATGACACTGCTATGAACATCCTGTACAAGAGTTCTGGCTCAGTAGTATTTTCATTAGTTTGGTCCAAAAATGTGATTTCCAGGACCCTGCTGAACTTGGGACCACAGAGATGAGTGGAGAGTGGATAAAACTTATGGGGAGAAGAAAAAGTGGCAGAGGAGATGGCATACATGGCAGGCTGTGGTCCTTAATACCCCCAAACACTGCACTCAGTTCCCCACTAGGGCTGCCTGGAATGGCTGGGAAAGCTGTGACTACATGAGCTATAGTCACACAGAAGGCTCTGCTGTGCCCCGTGGGTGGCAGTTTTCTTTATCTCTCACCATCTGCTACTGCCACCCCCAACCCACCACCCACACACCTGCTGCCCTCTCCTCCAGGAGGTCCTCCAGTGAATTCAGCCCCATGGACAGCTCCCAGGCTGCTGTCCTCGGTCTCTGGTGCTGAAACCACCCTACTGCCTTCCAAGCAGCCTTGCAGAAGCAGCTGCAGGCTTGGGTGAACTTGGAAGAGAACAGAATGCAATGGTGTGGAATGGAACTACAAATCCATCCACATGAAGACCCTCATCACGTGGAGGTGAAAACAGAGGTCCAGAGAAGGAAAGCGGTTTGGCCAGAATCACACAGCTAAAAACAATGACGAATGACACTGAAATTCAGTGAGTACTTTTATACCCCAGGCACTATGTTATCTACGTGGGGACTACCTCAGCCAATCCATACAGCAGACTGAAGAGTAGGAACCTTATTTTTTTTGTCTCCTTGATAAAGGAGGAAGCATGTCTAGAAGCAGTAGAGCCAAGATGGGAATCTACATTTTCAGCCTTATGCTGGCCCTTGCTCTACACCATACCCCTTGCCCTTGATCCTCCTGTGTATGAGGCGATCCTCCTTCCATCTAGGACAGGAGAGAGACTCCCAGAGCAGCAAAAGCATCACTGCCCAGAACTTATGTAAAAAGTGTTTTTCCTCTGCCTTGAGTTCTTGTGCCCACTAGCTCACCTGTGAACACACCACATTTCACAGATTTTCTCATGTCTCCACCCTCTACATACCCCAGGAGTCCTGTGGCCAGTAGAGCAGCCCCACCCTCAACTACCACCAGCAGAAATGAAACCCTTTGTGTCACCTCTTGGGTGCAGCACGGTTATGTAGCTTTTGTCCATAACAAGACAACTTGCTGACAACTTAAATGTCCATTCAGAATGGTAAAACTTGATGCTGTGTCCTCACAACAGAGTACTGGGCTGTTAAAATTGATGTCATAAGGGAAAAATTGATGTCATAGAGAAGTACCATGATTCCCATTATCCACACTTTTGCTTTTCATGGTTTCAGTTACCCATGGTCCAAAAGCATTAAATAGAAAATTTCAAAAATAAACAATTTGTAAATTTTAAATTGCTCACTGTTCTGAGTAGCGTGATGAAATCTCATACAGTGCTGCCCAGGAAGTGAATCGTTCCTTTGTCCAGCATCTCTCCATGCTCTGTATGCTCCCTGTCCATTAGTCACTTAGTAGCTGTCTCAGTTATCAGATCAACTATTGTGGTCTTGCAGTGCATATGTTCAAGTGACCCTGTTTTACTTAATAATGACCCCCAAAGTGCAAAAGCAGTGTTGTCAGCATTCAGACATACCAAAGAGAGGCCATAAAGTGTAAACATGGGAAGAAATCTCAGGTCCTTGATAATGGCCACATGGTTGGAACTGAACTGACTTTCATCCATTTACTCACCCAAACCAGCCTGCAGAGGCCCTGCAGAGTGCTGGGTCAGCAGGGCAGGGGTTGGTGAGGGGGTGGCTGGGGCAGCAGAAACAGTAAAACTCCCCAGCCTCAGGCACCGGGGGTCCCAGGAATCCTTCGCTCAACTGGGAAGGTAGGGCTGAGAACCTTGTCAGAGAGGCACTGGTAGGCAGTCACTTTTTAGCGAGGTTTGAGGGTCACCCCTGGATGTCTTGAGGAAGGGTAGGAGGCCACATAGGGTTGATGTTGAGTCCCCATAGGATGTTGGGAAAAGAGCCTGGAAGGGACAAGGTCCACAGGGATAAGGTCACCTGATAGCAGAGACCCACCCTTTCTCATCCTCACACTGTGTCTGGGTAGGAGTTGTAAGTGGAAATCCCACACAGAACGGGAAGGGGTCCTTACTGCATCCACAATGTGGCTCTGACCAAGTGGAAGGAGATGAACAGAGCTTGAATTTCCATGAGCCTGATGCTGCCTGTGCCTGCTAGTCATCTTCCGTGTTGCGACCTGAGAATGAAAAGGGCTGACAGGACCTGGAAACTAGGACAGCATGATCCACCAGAAGCAACAGCTACTCTTGAGCACTCCCTCATCCCAGGGATGCAGTGCCCACCCCTGGGTCCATCCAATCTCCCTCTGTGGAGAATCCCTGGGTTGGCAAGCTCTCTAGCAGTGGTTTGAGAAAACAGCAGGGGCTAACCTGGATTTGGGCCAACCTGGAGGAAGTTTGGTCCATCATATATATTCACCTTTAAAAAATACTGCTTTTAGACAGAATCCTTGTATTGAACCTTCCCACCTGCCACTAACAACAATTATAAAAATTATAAAAACATAAAGATAGACATGCATATATTAAAGCATTTGGAGGCCAGCCAACATTGGTAGGTCATAGGGGCTCTGACCCTTGAGGGAAGGGAAACAAGTGACACCACTACCATCCTCCTCCATTCACCCTGTTGGCTCGCCCCTTGCTGGTATGGGAGGAATAAAAGCAGCAAGCACAGCCTTACTGAGCAGACAGGGGTCCAAACCAGCTGGGACTTGAGGGAAAACCCTGCAGAAAAGGCGCCCTAAATCATGAGTACAAATCCTCTGAGGTCGTGGCCAACCCAAGCCAGGAAAACTGCAAGAACCAGCAGAAAGGAGCACCTGGAGGATAAGGAGCTGAGCACACATTCAACAGCCATGTCGCTCTTGGAGAAAGAGTTTGTAGATCACACCTGTGGAGGTGAAGGCCAAGCAGGCAGTGAAGGCTTTCCACTGAGAACAAAGATGGTCCACTCCCCAGGAAGACTGGCCACACTCTTGGAAAGAGAGAGACTTTGTGAGTCTTCGGAGCAAGGCTTAACCAGGACCCAGTGATCTGCTGAAACCAACTGACTGTAAGAATAACGCCTCACTCTCTTTTGGAGTAAATACTATCTCAGTGCCCCCACAATAATTTATCCACAATATTTAATATCAAATAAAAAAATTACAAGGTGTGCTATAAAAAGGGACCAGAGCACCAAAAGCCAAGAGGGAAAGCAACAGACGCACAGGTGATTCAGATGTCGAAGCTATAAGATAGAGACTCTAAAATCTGCAACGTGCCACTTTCTTCATGTCACTCCCCTGCTCAAGAGTCTACTGTGGCTTCTCATTGCTCTTCAGTGAGGTGGTCAATATCCTCTCTGGAAGCAGCTTTGCACAGCAGAAAGAAAACAGCTTCATGTATAAGTATATGTAAAGTTGAGATTCATGTATTATAATTTTAATGCATAATTTTTAACGTAATATTACTGCATAATTACCTATAAACATTTGGGTCGTGTTTTTTTTTTTAGTAGTAACTAAAAGCTCTTCTATGAACATCCTTGTCCATGTCTCCTGGTGCCTATGGACAAGAAAGTCACCAGTCCAGTGGTTCTAACACCCCATGGAGCAGCAGAATCCCCAGGGCCTGTTAACACAGACTGCTGGCCTCACTGCCAGAACTTCTGATGCAGCAGTTGTGGGACGGAGCCTGAGAATGTGCATTCCTAACAAATCCCCAGGTGCTGCTGCTGCTGGTGGTGGAGGTCCAGGAATCCCACCTTGAGAACGCCTGTCTAGGTGTATGCTAGGGCGGAACTGCTGGTCACCATCTACAACTCTCAATAATTCTCCAATGTGGTTGTTGCCCAGTGTATCTTACCACACTTGGTATTTTCAGATTCAGTGTCCCATGGTCTGTCACAGCTCAGTGGAGGCAGCTATCTCACATGGTAAGTAGTGTAAATGCAGGCCTGTTGTCCTTGATTGATCCAGTGGCACTTGCCAGATGGGACCATGCCTTTTGGCACCCAGAATGTCAGGGAATGTGCCCATTAGCTTCAGAGTGACTGCTACTGACAGTGCCCCCAAATGATAAAACAGGGGTTTAAGTTTTTCTTACCTAACAGTCACAGCCAGAGTAACATAATCTAGGGACAGCCTCATCCATTATGTCATGAAAGGCTTGGGTTTGTGGTCCAACTGCCTGGGGCAAAATTCTAGCTCTGTGACTTTCCACCTTCTACTATTTCTCCAATCTATAAAATGAAGATAATGGTGGGAACTTTGTTCATGAGGAGCTCCACAAACCAACAAAATTTGTATCTGTCACCTTGTGGTCTCTTCATTCCCTCCAGAAAGGGAAACAGCAAATGTGAATAACCCCACTTTACAAAGCAGTAAAACTGAGGCTTAAAGAGATGGTGCTTGCGCTTTCACACCTGGGGTATCTGACTCAAAGCATAGAGGTTCAAGCCCATGGTGTTTAGATTCAGAGAGACCTGGGTTCTAATCCAACCTCAGCCATTTTCTTAGTCTTTCTAAATGCTCCTGCCTAATACGCACACACACTCCAGATGTTGCAAACATTGTGATTAGAAATTCAGTGCCTGACCCCAGGTTACAGGGTGATCACTGCAGTCCTGCCCTCTGGAGCTCTCACCCAGCTGTGGAGACGGGGCTCTGGGAGGATGTCCATCCAGATCGAGACCTGAAGAATGATTAAAATTTAGCCAGATGAAGGGGAAAGGTGGGAACAGGGTTCCAGGCAGCAGGTGTGGCATGTAAAAATACCTGGGGAACAGAAAAGTGTGGAGCGCATTGAGGGCCAGGGAGGGAGGATGAAGGCTGGTGGGCTGGGCTGGCTGGGCCAGACTATAGAGCAGGTGCATCAGACTTCAGTGTTTGGGTTTCATCTGGGTGCAGAGGGAGCTGCTGGAGGGGCCTCAGGCTGGAGAGGTGATACTGGAACCAACACAAGATTATAGCAGGTGATGGGGGGATAGTTTGGAGCTGTAACATTAATCCTGGTGATGGTGGGTGGAACCAGAGTCAAGGGGGATGAAGAAAAGGGAAGATAATTTGAGATTCAGTTAGGAGGCAGAGTTGTGGAAAGGGGTCCTGCCCCTTTTCCTCTCCGCATTTCTCTCAGCCCTTTCTCCTCTTCACTCTTACCTCCTCTCAGTTCTCACCCTGCATTTTTTCCCCTCCTCTTGACTCCCTTCATTTCTTTTCTTAAAAAAATAATAGCTTAAGGTATAATTCAGATGCCATAAAATTCACCTTTTTAAAGTGCACAATTCAATGGCTTTTAGTATATTCACAAAGTTGCACAACCATCAGCACTACCTAATTCCAGAATGTTTTCATCAATCCTAAAAGAAACAGTACCAATTTGGTGATTACTCCCTATTCTCCCTCCTTCAACCCCTGGTAAACACTAACCTAATTTCTGACTCTATGAATTTGGGTCTTCTAGATCAGCAGTCCCCAATCTATTTGGTACCAGGGACCAGTTTTGTGGAAGACAATTTTCCCACAGACTAGGGGATGGGGTGATGGTTTCAGGATGATTCAAGCACATTAAATTTATTGTTCACTTTATTTCTATTATTATTACACTGCAATATGCAATGAAATAATTACACAACTCACCAAAATGCAGAATCAGTGGGAGCTGATGGAAGACAATGACACTCTAAGTGTGTTCCTGCTTCACAAAGATAGAATTTTGGAAATGGAAACATGCTTTTCAGTGCTTCTGTGATATTCTGCCTCGACTTTAATTCAGAATGTATGCAGATTTGAAGTTGTCTCAAACATACTTTTAAGGCCATCGTCATTTCCGATCTCAAGCAGTTGATCCTCTTTTAGCACAAATTCGATTGACCTTGTTTATTTACAAATGGGTGGCAGATTCATTCCTTTCCAATTTAGGGGTCCTTTGTGGCTGGGAAGTAATTCTTAGACTCTTTTGAAAGCTGAGACAGGTGATCATACAATAGCTAGGAGAAAGAAGGCCCTGGGTCAGTCTGTTTCAAAATCTCTAATGTTTGAAACATGTCAAAAATCCCAACATTCACTTGTTGTCCCCATAACTCCAAGTTTGGCTTTGAATACAGATGCTTTATCTGCTGACTTGAACACGGTTGTCATTTTCCCTTGAAGTGACAAATTTAGTTGGTTAAGCAGGTTGAATATATCAGACAAGTAAGCAAGTTTTGCAACCTATTCTATATCACTGAGATGTGTCACCAGTGGTGACTGTTTCTCTAAAAGAGATATCTGGAGTGGCTCTCATAACTCAAAAACTCTGGCCAGTGACCGACCTTTAGAAAGTCATCTCACTTCTGTGTATAAGAGAAGATGTGTGTGCTCTGCGTCCATCTCCTCACAGGGCTGCATGAACAGATGTGAGTTAAGGACACGTCCTTTAATGTGGTTGATGTATTTAATCACATCCTGAAAAACGTTAAGTTCAGGTGACATTTTTTGGCTAACCAGCATTTCTCTATGGATGACACAGGGTGTACACTCACATTCAAAAAGTACCTCTTTGATAGCAGGCAGGGTCAACTCTTCACCAATAGTAAAGGGCTTCTTAGCTTCAGCAATGCAGTCAGCCACAAGAATGATGCTCTCAGTGCAGACACATTTGATGACGTGGTGGCCTTCAATAATTGCTTCTGTTCTTCGTGTTCATGTTTTGTTGTTGTTGTTGTTGTTGTTTGTTTGAAAATTCCAAAGCCTTGTCTTTTAATACAGGGTGCTTGGTCTCCATGTGGTGAAGCAGTTTTGAAGGTTTCATGGCTTTGTTGGATAGCCAGTTGCCACCTATTATAAAAAGCAGGCTCAGAGAATGCCAATCACCTGTTGCAACGAACTCGTAATTTAAGTAGGATCGTTAGTATTTCCTTTTAAATGCAGTCTTCTTTTTGTTGGCTGTCTTAAATTCTGCTGTCTCACCTTTGGGTCTTTCCCCCTTTTCAAAGAAGCTCTCCAGTGACATTTGTTTTTACTCATTTTGGCTAGGGTTAGCTTGTGGACTTACCAAAACTGAGACAAGTGTGCTGTGCGGGAAAGAGGCACTGATAAATAAAATAATGGATGGGCCACACACAGATTAAAGTGTCAGATTCTGACCTAAAGCCTGCCGGCAGATGCAGCTGTGCAACTGAAGTACATCAACTTACTTGCCACTATAAAGCCTTCTACCAGATGCAGCTTAATTGTCACTTCTACTCACTGATAAAGAGTTTTGAAATGAGTCTGCAAGCAATTGATTTGTTATGATCTCTGTATAGTCACACCTCTCTGCTGATGTTAATCTATTTTTGCAGCCACTCCCCAGCTAGCATCTCTGCCTCAGCTCCACCTCAGATCATCAAGTGTTAGATTCTCATAGCAGTATGCAACCTAGATCCCTCATACGCACAGTTCACAACAAGGTTCACACTCTTATGAAAATCTAATGTCTGATGACCTGAGGTGGAGCTCAGGTGGTGTTGCTAGTTAGCACTGGGGATTGGCTGCAAATACAGATAAAACTTTGCTGGCTAACCTGCCGCTCGCCTCCTGGTTCCAGTCTGGCCTAGGAGTTGGGGACCCCTGTTCTAGGTAATTCCTGTAAATGAAATGTGTAAGTTAGCTTAGGCTGCCATAATAAAACTATAGAGTGGCAGGTTTAAACAACAGAAATGTATTTTCTCACAGTTCTGGAACATGGAATTCTAAGAACAAGATGCTGGCATGATCCAGTTCTAGTAAAATCTCCCTTCCTGGCTTGCAGATGCCACCTTCTCGTGTCCTCACATGATGAAGACTGAGAGAGACAGAGGGAGAGGGGATTTTGTTCCTTTATATGGCTGAATAATATTTCATTGTATGCATAGACCATTTTATTTACCCATCATCAGTTGACAGACAGCTGGGTTGTTTCCATTTTGGGACTATTGTGAATAATGCTGCTGTGAACAATTGTGAACAGGTTTTTGTGTGCATATGTTTCAGCTCTCTTGGTTTAGATACCTAGGAGTAGCACTGCTGGGTCATATGGTAACTCTATGACAATGCCTTCATTTCTTCCCTTGCTCATTAATTCATTCAGATAACATGGGGCAAACATAATTCATTCAACTTCACTGTAGGTCAGACTCATATCTGTGGGCAGGATAGTGGGTTTCCCCAAGAAGGAGCAGGTTTCCTGGAGGAAGAAGATCAGGTGAGGAAGGGTCTGCTCTGTTCACCATCCCCCCCCAATCATTAGTTATCTCCAGTACATAATTTGCAGGGTCCAGAGCAAAATTAAAACCTAGGCCCCTTGTTAAAAAATGATTGAGAATTTTAAGGTGGAGACAGCATTCTACCAAGCCCAGTACCCTTCTAAGTTCAGGTTCCTCTTTAAACAGAGAACACACTGATCCTCTGCAGTCTGGCTCTATGAGGCTCCCCGTGAGGGCCTATGAAAGCAGTAAGCTTTCATGTGATGTCCTTCCAATCATGAAAAGGTTATACCAGGTTAAGTGGATCTCCTTTAAAAGATGCAGAGCTATTTTGTCTAATGGAAATAGTTTAAAAATTTTAAGCTTTACTATTTAAACTCCAGATCTCAAAAATGATTAATTTGTGTTGAACTGGTTGTATTTAATAGAGTGGAAGCCATTTAGGCCCACGGAAATAGTTTTAAATGTTTCGTCTTAGCCTGGAAAAAACCTTGACGGATCAGTTAAGTCATGTCCTGATTCTTTACCTACAGAGACTATGGATTTTAAAAAATTGTTTTAAGCCACCAAGTGTTTGGGTAATCTGTTACACAGGAATAAGTAATAAATATACAAAAAGGCTTAGACTTTGGTATTTAAATTTGGTATCTCAAAATTGATTTTTTGTTTTGAGCTGATTATTTTACTGCAGTAACATTGGTTTGTAAGATTACCTACGTTTCAGTTGTGCCACATTATATCTTGACATCTTTCTTCACCCTGCTCACCACCAAAAGTCTAGTTTCCATCTGTCCCATTGACCCCTTTACCTGCTTTGCCCTCCCTCCACCCCCTTTTCCCTCTGGTAACCACAAATTTGTTGTCTATCTCTTTGAGTTTGCTTTTGTTTTTTAGATTGCATATATGAGTGAAATCATATGCCATTTGACTTTCTCTGGCTTATTTCACTTAGCATAATTCCCTCAAGGTCCATCCATGTTTTCAAATTGGCAGAATTTCACATTTTTATGGCTGAATAAAATTCCATTGACAAATGCTTGTTCTTTATCCATTCATCTATCCACAAACACAGGTTGCTTCCATAGCTTGACTACTGCAAAAGCTGCTGTAACAAACGTGAGAGTGCAGAATTTTTCTCAAACTAGTGTTTTCATATTCTGCAGGTCAATATCCAGAAGTGGAGCTGCTAGACCAGGTGATAGCTCTGCTCATAATTTTTTGAGGCATGTCCATACCGACTTCCAGAGTGACGGCACCAATTTACATTCCACCAACAGCATAGGAGGATTCCCAGCTGATTATTTTTAAGAAAGCAGGGCTAGTTAAAATTTTCCGGTTTTTAAATTTAAGCTCCATATCTCAAAACTGATTCATTTTATTCTGAACTGATTACATTTAATGGGGGGGTCACTGACTCGGAAGGAAACAGTTCAAAACGTTCAAGCTTTCATTTTAAATTCAGTAACTCAAAGGTGGTTTTTGTTGTTGGGCGCTTACGTTTAAGAGAATGGCGCTCTTTCGTCTGATGGAGGTAAAACGTGCACGCTCTGACGGCGAAGCCGGGCAACGCTGCAGGACCCGAGCCCTCACCAGGGCTGGAGCCCGGGAGGCGGACGCCTGGGGCTCAGCACGTGACGCGACCGCGCGTCGCCGTAAGCCCGCCCCCCGGGTGCGTCAGGGGGCGGGGCTTTACGGCGCCGGCCCCGCCCCCACACGCACACGCGCGCGGGGGCGTGGCCTCCGGTGGCGCCTGCGCCGAGGCGGGCTCGGGGGCGGGAGCGCGCGGGGGCGGCCGCGCGGAGGCCGGAAGGAAGAGGGCAGAAGGCGGGGCGAGCGAGGGAAGCCCGCCGGGCCGCGGGACGACCGGCGCGGCTTGATGACGTCGCACAATGGCCGGCCCCCGCGGGTAGTGGAGCCCGTTTGTTCCGCCCGCGTCGCGCCTCAAGCCGGAGCCTGTGAAGAGCGGAAGGGCCGAGGGACGTCTTCCCCGCGCCGCCCCGATCCCAGCGGAATCGTGGCCCCCTCCCCGCCCTCGCGCTGAGGTAAGCGGCCGCGGCGGCGCCGGCGAAGCGGCTGGGCCGCCGGGGAGGAGGCGGAGGTGGCCAGGCGGGGAGCGTGGCGGCGGCGCGGAGTCCAGGCCCGGGAGCCCGCCGCCGCCGCCGCCTACGGGGAGCGCTCCGGGGCTGCTCCTCCGGCCGCACCATGGCTTTCGGACCCCGGGAAGGGGTCGCTGAGACAGTCACGACCCCGCGTTCCGTCTGCGGCGAGCTGGTCCGGGGGACCGTGGAAGCCCTCAGATTCCGAGCTCGCCGCGACTGCTTCCGCGCCCCGCGCCGGAGTTGGTTTTCCTGAAGCTGTCATTTCTCTTCCGGGACAGTCGCTTGGCACATGTTTGCCGCTCACAAAGGTGGGGGGGAGGCACGCAGGTTCGCCCTCCGGAGGCCTCCAGCCCAGACTGGGGATGGGCTCTTTGGAAACTTTGAGCTCTCTGGAGCCTACTGGAACTTGTTTTCTCAGCTTCCCAGTGTGCACAGGTTGGACGTATTGGCTGTTCTCAAGACGCGCGCCACTCTCTTAGGAATATGTAACTTCTGTGACCCTTTGGTTAGCCCAAATAATGTCGGAGCCTTGGTATAAACTAATTGCAGCTATCATGCTGGAAGAATCTAAGACTGAGACTTCCAGTTTTGTTCCTGCTAAAACGTAAGTTCCTAAATTCTTTATAACAGCTAAGTTTGTCAGGTAGAGTAGTCGATCATTTAAATATCAGCAAACTCAATTGCAAGAGTCAGTCAGTCCTCAGATCCATTTGGAGGACATGGAAAAAGAGGCCGTTTGACATCTGAAGTCCTGTTTAGGGTCATAGCAACGACTTTGATTATTTCTCCCAGGAGACATCTCCATCATATAGCCAGCCCATGGATTGCTCCTTGCTCAGAGTAGAGGTTGGGATTCAGAATGAGCCTGGACCGAGGCTGATTGCCACTTCCTAGCCCTGGGAGGGCAGGCTTTGCCTGATAATTTTACAATCTGAGACATCTGGAGCCCAGCTAGCTCTGGAAAGCAGTCAAACGTGTCTCAAAGGCTGGACCTCTCTGGTTTTGAGTGGGAAATGCTAAAGCTTTGTAAGAAAGCTTTGTGGAGTCATTCCAAAGAGAAAACAGGTAAGTCATGGCCTTACTCTTGTTTCAAGAGGCTTTTTCCTTTATTTTTTTTTATTTATTTTTTTGTTGTTGTTGTTATTTTTTCACAGCTACAGATCATTTCAAGGTGAGTGCTTCCTCCCTGAGTTTTTGGTGGTCAAGCTTAATCGGTTCAGGGGTGGTGTCTGTCACCAACTTTGACATCTTTCTTTTAGATATTGTACGTTCACAAAATTATGGATCAGAATTTTAGCCAGATGTTCCAGAATTTAGGCATTTAAATAGGGACTGCTCTGTTTAAAGTTGTTATCCCAAGAGGTTATGCTTGTATTTCATTGGTTCTTTGCCAAAACCTCTCAACAACTCCTTTTTTGGTAGTAAATACATAAGCCATATGAGAAAATCAGTTTCATTACGTAGTCACACCCCAAGTTTGACCAAAAATTGTCTTACCTGGCATGTAAGTCAGCTCACCAGGCTCTGAACAGTTTCCTGTGGTTTCTCAAAGTGACCCACCTTGAGAAGAGGAAGATTTGCTGCTACTGAGAGTATCCAGAGTGTGCTCTGCAAATTCTAATGGTCACTCAAAAGAGAAGCTCTGTGCTTTAGCAGTGCCATTGGAATCAGTGTGCAGTCTTCCAGAGTGACTACTGGGAAATGAGACAGCTCCCACTCTATGCTTGAGTTCTGGTGTAGTCTTCTAAAAGTTAGGCACTTATTTCCAGTTTATTTCTGGTATGCAACAGGTAGTTTGTCAAGTAACAAGATTTTGTCATTTATTCATTCAGCAAACATTTGTTAATCACCATCTGCCAAATGCAATAGGCAATGGAGACAGTAATGGATGCTTGTTATGCTGTTCTCTGGGCAAGTTCACCATCTTATGGATCAAAGGACTAAAGAATTAGTTCTAAACTTTGCCAAGAATCCTCGATTACACAGTGATTGTGTGCAAAGAACAAACAGCGAAATCTGTGTACTTGGGCGTTGGTGAGGATGTGACCAGAGGACCTTCCATTTCATTGTCTACACTTAACAGTGTTTTTCCTAGCACCTGACATAACCACATGTTTTTTCTAGCACCTGGCATAGTACACACACTCAAATATTTGCCAAATTGAATTAATTTTAAATTAATTTAGAACACAGACACCTAGCGAGACAGCTTGTCCAGAGTGGGACCTAGAATACAGTCCATCTTTTGAATTCCACTGACACATTTTCTCTTCTAATAACAGGAAGATTCTTTGACATGTTTCCCTCTGCAAGGTGTTCACCTGTGAGCAGCCTCAGATTGTAAATTCCCAGGAAGTTCCATAAGAAGAGACATGACTCCTTTCCTCAAGAAATTGTCAGGGCCTCCTAGGGTGACTGGTGTCCCGATGAGCCTCAGACAGCCCCTGTTCATGCCTATTGTAATTGTTTGCAGTGCCCCCCTTTTAGTCTAAAACATATCCCAGTTTAGTAAATTACATGGGAGCTGTTAATAAGTTCCAGCCTTTGGCTGAGCCTAGGGAACACAGAGGTCTGAGCCCTTCCACTCAGGCACTTAATGGGAGGCAGGGGAGTCTTCCAAAAGACTGCAAACAGGTACTCTAAGCGTGTTATGTATGGGCACATTGTAGAAAAATGTACAATATAATTAGTGCAAGAGTACGTAATCTGGAAGGTTTTAAACTCTCTAAAATAGAAGGTAAATTGTGTGTGTCCACGTTTTTCTAGGGAGGGAAGCCATCTCCATCAGATTCTCAAAGCAATCCTTACTCCCCAAAAAGCTAAACATCACTGACAGCACTAGATTGCCCCTGATAGTAGCAGGTGCACTCAGGATCTTTGGCTTCACCGCCTCTGGTCAGCACTGAGAGCTACATTTGAGAGCTGGGAAGTTATCTTTGCTTCCTTAGAATGTTGAATTTCCATAATTCAAACGAGGGCATTATTGTTTAGTTTAAATACCTAAGATTCAATCTTCAGACAAATTTAAAATTATAAAATAAATGATATCACAAGTTGGATCTCCATATGATCATCACTATTTTTTAAGTAGTCTGTATAAATTATATGTTAACTTCCATCTATATGAAAAAATGTATGGTTCTAGAAGAGCTAAGATAGGACTATACCTGGATCAGCACAAAACTTTAGAAGGAAGAAGAGAAAAACAGGCAAAATCTACTGTTGCGGTGGAAGTCCCCAATTTATGCATGGGCTGTGTTCCAAAAAGGAATTTATAAAATCGGTTTGGAACTTGTGTCCCATTTTCCTATAGGAACAATGGCCAGTGGGGGTTAGTTCCTAGCCAGGGAACAGAAGCTCATCTGCGTGGCTCTGAGACTGAGCATTCCCTCGAGGTGCAGCTGTGAGTTCATTCCCAGGATACCTACTCAGGCCTTATGGCTCTGGTTTCCTATCTTTGAAGGGGAACATCACTTATTTGGAAGGTTGATAGGAAGAAATTGGTCAAGTGCCTGACAGTAACGGTCACAGTGGACAATGGCAGCTGTTGATTTTATTGCAGAAGTTGTTTTAATAATAGTCTTGAATTAAGTAGATTTTCCGATACTTACCGAATGAAACAGTGAATGAATTACTCTTGAGTGCACCGAGAGACTTGAACTGAAACTGACAGGTGAAAGGAGTATGGCTTTTGGAAGTTGAGAATTACATTTACTCACTTTCACATTAATTCAATTTAAGGTAAAATGTGTGGAGCATGTGCCAGGCACATTATCAAGCTCATCTCATCTAATTTTTGCAACAGCTTCATAAAGTAGTTACTGTTATCCTCATACTTCAGACAAAGAAACTGAAGTCTGGCAAGTTTACATAATTTGCCCAAGATCCTAAAGCTAGGAAGAAAGTCATAGAGCTGGGGTTCAAGTTCTACCTCAGAAGCCCATATTTTGCATTAGCCCATGTATCCCATAAAGATACAGTGTACCAAGAGGTAAAACGTTCCATGTTACTGCCCTACTTCTTTCATTGGTTCAGGTGTTAGAAGTTAGGCACTCTTTCCTTCCAGTTCTTACTCTATGATTTAATTTCAAGTTTGCTAAAATATAAAAAGCAATTTGATTGGATCTAGTCTTAACAGTGAAAGCAAAGCAGAAACCACTTTGCACCTGGGCCCTGGAAAAGAGCTTTTATCAGGTTTTGAGAGTTTGTAGTTGTGAATAGGATAGTATGTTGCGAGTCCAATCAAAAGCTTGGGAGAGGGAGTGTTTTCTGCAGAGTATCATTTGTGTGATTTTTAAACTAGTTTGAGAGGTCCTTTAATTTTGGTTGATTGATTTAAGAGGTAACTTTGTGCCAAGGTCACCATTAGTCTGTAACATGGGAGGATGAGAATTTGTTTGGTTTCAACTAGTGATGTTAAGGCTCAGTAATCAGTGCCCTGCTAGCTTAAGCATCTGGGGAGATAAAGTCCCTGCCCTTCTGTGGAGATTTCTTATATACAATGTAATAAAAAGTATACAGAGATAAGCATGGGGTATCATACACAAAGGAAAATCTTACCTGTTTTAATATTAAGGAGTAAGGAAGCCACCAGTTTGCCTATGGTCCATGGCTGATTGCTGTAACTGCCCCTGTGCTCTGTCTGGAACAGCTGAGAGTGTAGGGATCCTAGCAGCCGGCCCTGTTCTTGGTAGCTTTCTCATCCTTGCTCATTACAGTGGACTATAGGAGTGTTGTGTGCAGTGACAGGCTCTGCCCTGTGCAGGGAGGTCAGGAAGCCATGAGAGTAACCTCAGCTTTTCATTTTTCAGCAGAGTACACCATATATTCAAACTGACTTTAATAGTTATTTCAGTAGTCCTACCTCTGCATATTGTAGTTAGGTCAAAAAATGAATTTTTTTCAAAATCATCTACTTAAATGATTTTGAATTAATTGGTAAATTTTTATTACTGTTAACCATTTAGCTTACTTATAATGTGATGAATTTTAAGCGATTTGTCCTAACATATGCTGATCTATAATAATTTCCATTAAGAGGCCCAAAATGTTTTTAACTGTAGGTTCAGATACCAATGCCAGTTCTTGATGTGTGCATTTTTAAACATGGGTTCTCCTTTGGAAAGTAGAAATTTAAAAGATATATATATTTTTTAATCTTTAGTTATATAAATGCACAAAATAACTTTATATGTCTAAGAATTGTAAATTTATTTATGTTTTCAGATCTTGCTGAGATCCTAAAGCAGCATGACTGTGACATACATTTATTTTAAATAAAAAATTTTGAAGAATCAAGTGAACATTGAATCCTTCATTATTCCTGTTATTTCAGACTAACTTGGTGGTAACTTGCTACACTTTTTGCATTAGTGAATGGAATCTGCTCATAGACTACTGTTGGATTCATGCACACATATTTTACCTTTCCTTATGCAATCTATGTTTAAAACAAATGGAACAGTGTACCGTCTTTGTACATTAAGGTGGTAAAACCAGAAAATGCTCACTTTATAATTAAATCTAGATTTGTAAAAATAAAAATAAAATCTAAAATGGCACTGTCAAGTTTCTTTACAAAAGAAACTTCAGTTGAACAACTAGGATTTAGGGGTGCTAATATCCTGAGCAGTCAGAAATCTAAGGGTAACTACAGTCAACCCTCCCCATACTCAGATTTCAACCATAGAGTTGACCCTTGAACAATGTGTGTTTGAATTGCATGGGCCAATTGAAAAAAAAAAATCCACATATAAATGAACCCACGCTGTTCAAACTCGTGTTGCTCAATGGTCGGCTCTACCTAAATATGTAAAATTTTCTGCCAGAGTTCTTTCTCACAGCATACCTGTATTTAGAATAGTGGCTCTTAATTTTCCTGTGAGAACTGCAAAGTACATAAATGCCACCTTCTGGGCATCCATTGGTAACTCCAGCATACAGGTCTGCAGTGAGGCCCAAGATCATCCCAAGTGCTTCCTGATAGTCAGGGTCATACTTGGAAAAGTGCATTCAGAAACAGGAGACAGCCTACAGATGGGCTGGGTTTCTGCTTCAGACCCTTCAGATAAGTCCAGAAATATGGTCCAACATGTGCCTTCAGCTTTGCTGTCTGATTCTATAATGCAAAATTTCTTGAATTTCATCAGCAATATATCCCGCAAATCCAAAAGGCTGTCCCTTGCAATGCACATCTTATCACTCACTTTCTGTTAAACATTTGGTTGCACTCATTTGAAGGAGGGGTACACCAAGTGTCCTTCTGCTTGGCTACTGCAGATGTGAGGCACTTAATGCACAGCTTAATGAGCACAGTCCAGCCTTGTGGAGGTGTTGTGTGCAGGGATGGCCCGCCATCCTCTGCCATAGAACAGCCAACAGCAGAGGTCTGTGGACTGGGGTCTGGAGTTTGGAGAAGTTGTGCAGGTCCAAGCAAAGTGCAAGTCAGGTATGAGCATGGGGCCAGGAAAATCAGGGCATGATTCACTTTCCATTTTGTTAAATGCCTTGATTCTGTTCTCTTGCAGAACTGTGGGTACCGATGGATGTGGCCGAGAGCCCTGAACGGGACCCTCGCTCTCCAGAGGACGAAGAGGAGCAGCAGGGGCTCTCAGATGATGACATTCTGAGGGAAAGTGGGTCTGATCAGGATTTGGACGGAGCTGGGGGGAGGGCTTCTGATTTGGAGGAAGAGGAAAATGCTGCCCCAGGACTGAGCCAGGAGGAAGAGGAAAGTCACTCGGAAGAGGAAGACCAGGACCAGGACTCCGAGGCCCAGGAGCTAAGCAGGGGCCCAGCGAGTCCCCCACATGCAGAGGAGGGAGATGGTGGGGAGGAAGACCACACAAGTGATCTGAGGGACGAGGCCTCGTCAGTCACCAGGGAACTGGACGAACATGAGTTAGACTATGATGAGGAGGTCCCCGAAGAACCAGCCCCTGCCGGGCCGGAGGATGAAGCTGAGAAGGCTGGGGCCGAGGATGACGAGGAGAAGGGAGAAGGAGCTCCTGGGGAGGAGGGGAAGGCAAGTGTCCACAGTGTGGAAGACAAGGAGCCCCTGGAGGCTGCCAAGGAGAAAAAAAAAGAGGATGATGACGGAGAAATCGATGATGGAGAGATTGATGTGAGTATACCTGAACCGCTAATGTGTGTAGATAAAACCCAAAAGGACTTCCTGCCATAAGCTGCACCTTGGCCTGGTGAAGGAGCCAGGAGGAGGGCTCTTCATAGGGTTAACTCAGTGATCCATTCATCTCAGAACGAGGAAGTGGGATGGAAGAGTACAGGAAAATAAGATTGTTTTAGGAGCAGTCACCATGGTAATTAGGAAGCGCTGAAAATCAAGAAAGAGAAATAGGCTAGATTCAGAAAACTTCTGTCTGCTGGTTGGTAGCTGGCAGAATTTCCATGGACCCCCACTCATCTCTCTAATGCTATTGATGGACTGTATTAAAATGCCTCGCCCCAATTGTTTTTTCAAATTCTGGATTTTTTTTTAAGAAGTGAAGAGGTAATTTCTCTCTTTGTCTTTGATATTTTTAAATCCTAGTTGAATTAGCATTCAACTAAAACCTTCGTGGATCTTTAGTCCTTTAAGGTACTTGAGATTGAAAAATTTCAAGAGGCTTCCTTCCAGTTTTGTCTATTTTAGGCATTTTTTTGTCCCATGGCCTGTCCTCAGCTGGGCCAAGCATCTAAAATGAACTCCAGGACTGGATAAAGTGGAGTTGTGTGTCAGAACATCTCAGCTTTTGATCAAACTATTAAACTTTCTTATAATTTAGTTAAATAATCTGTCCTTCAAGTGAGAAGGTAAGACTTGTAGTATGTCATTTTTAATAGGGGTAGTTTGGGGTTTTATGACATAAACATTTTGAAAGAACTTTAATCATGATCTTTAAGAAATTGAGTTTTGAAGAGAAAGAGCCCAAAGTCTTATTGAGTAATCCTTTTACTCAAAGGAGCCAAGAGAGGGACAGAGCAGATTGAAATAACATGTTTTTTAATTTAAATACCCCAGGGAAGAAGATGTTACTTATCTGAGAGTCATCTTAGTGAAAAGTATGTGGAATATCAGAAATGTTTTGGGTTGGGAGGGAAGAAGTTGCTAGTTAACATTTAACCATCAGTTTACCATGCGTTGGTACTTATGTCCATTTTAAAATGTGAGGTGGCCATGGTGTGCCCAGTGAATTTATAGGGTTTTAGACATTGCTTTTCTAACTTTGGTTCATAAGAGCAAAACTTTGTGGGGTGTATGTGTGGTTGTAAGATTAGAATTTTAGATCTTTTATCTTCTCACAACTAAGTGTTGGAGATGGTCTAAGTTTCTAACCTGTACCTAATATTGTTTTACTTAAAAGGGGGGTGTTGGGACATTATCATGCAGGTATCCTTAGGTTTTGCCAGCTGTGCTTCCCTTCCACTTTTGGAAAGTTCACCTCTACAACAGGGTTGGCAAAGGGGAAAATGGTACC
This sequence comes from Cynopterus sphinx, assembly GCA_030015415.1. Lineage (NCBI taxonomy): Eukaryota > Metazoa > Chordata > Mammalia > Chiroptera > Pteropodidae > Cynopterus > Cynopterus sphinx. The sequence goes on from CM057386.1 coordinate 28,821,177, forward strand.
ATAACACTCAAGTTAATCAGTTTGGATGAAATTTTGGGCAGAATGTGAAGCCATTGGTTGAGTTTGGTTTTTCAGTGTTAACGAGAGAAAAACCATGTCTGTGTTCTGCCATCGGGTAATGTGGGGGAGCTCCTGATTTTGGTACAGGAGTTCTACATAGTCCATTACCCATTGAGAGGACCAGTCACACTCTTCTTGTTTCAACTGTTGCATAAGTCTTAGGGGGAAATTCATCTACTCTCCTGCCTTTCCGTGATCATATGGGGTCAGGTATCTCCCTGCAGGTTCTGGAGGGCTTTGGTGTCATCATACCAGTGGGTTTTTCCACTGTACTTAGATGTGGCAGTATGAGAGATTGAGTTGAATTGAGCTGTACTTAGAAAACATTTTTTCTGGAGATTGGCTGATTTCTCCTAGAAACAACCTGTGAAATAATAAATTCAGTTTGATTTTCTTGCCCACTCAGATCCCACCGTTGATGGGTTGGTTTGGCTTGTTTTGCCCTGCATGGCACCCTCATGAGGGGCCCCACAGCCTGGTTAGAAACAGTGTGCTACTGTGGAGACCAGGTTCAGTTTCAGCCACAGAAGATGATTTCCTTCCCGCACCACAGACTGTGCTTGCTTACCAGGTCGCCCTTGCAGGTCTCTGCTCTTGGACACAGCACTGGCGGGCCCTGCAGTGTGCCAGGCTTATTGAACTGCGCTGAGGATGTGAGAGGTTAGAGCAGAGCCTGCCCCCACCTCAGGGACAGGCAGACCTCACCTCTACAGTGTCTCCCCTGTAAATGGTGACTTGGGCCCTCACAGGAGTTCACCTGCCCTTGTAGTATCTCTTCTGGTTGCCTGACTTCATTCTGAGTTTCTCTCCATCCTTTATTAGCGTAAATGTCACTTCCTTTACAAAGGCTCTGCTCTGCACCTGCCTCTCTGTTGTACCTGCCTTAGTACTTCCTTTGTTGTACTTCCACAGTTAAATTAACCAGGTCATCTGCTTGTTTGTTTCTTTTGCTTCCCGTCCCCCTCCCCACACCTTGAAGAACACAAGTCCCTTACATCTAGGACTACTAGGCTGGCTCCCTCTGTATCCCCAGGACCTGGCACATTGTAATTGTCAGCAACTGTCTTCTGAGCAGGTAGAGAAACTCATTGCTTTGGGGCACATTTAAGTTGAATGCCATGAGAATGGCAGTGAACAGAAGGTCTGTCCTGGAGAGCCATGCACCTAGAGAGGGCAGTCCAAGCACTGGCTATGGGTGACTAGCACCAGCTCTAACCACCCACCATTGGAAGAACCTAGGGTAGACATGTGTTAGCTTGTATATGAATGACTACTGTTGGCTCCCTGTCACATCTCTGCTAGAGTATATGCCCCATGTCTCCACCAAACACGCACTCCTTTCTTTCCCAAAATGTCCTGTCCCCATGTGCATTTCTCTGATGGAGAGGGAACCAGAAGTATGTACTTGGGTCCATGAATAGCCTGCATCCAACAGGCCTTTGGCCTGGTCCCCTTTAGTTTAAATCCCTGCAAAGTAGTTTCTAATCCCGGTGGAAAGTATACATCGCAGAGCCCTTTTCCCTCATGGCTTTCAAGCACAGCTCTGGTGTCAGAATGAACTACCTGGATGTTTTTTGAGGAAGAAATGTGCATTCAGTGAGGCCCCCGAGCGGTTCCATGCTCAGTGGGCATCTTCCAGGCTGGCCGAATCAAGAGGCTCACAGTTCAGAGGGCCACTCCTACACACGTACTGCTCCGTCTCTTCCTCCAACTCCAGTCCTGCGTTGCTGGGAACAGCTGAGTTGAAAGAATCTTGAATGCTGAGTGACATGTCCTGTAATGTAACTGAGGAGCTCTTCCCTTCTGTCAGATGTATCATTCTGCTCTTCTCTAGATTTTGGGTCTCTGGGAAAGGTGAACTGATTTGGGAGGCATCACCCCTACACTTCCCAACTTTTCTATTCTCTTGGTAATTTCTTTGATAGCAATGTCAATTTGTATAAAAAAAAAACCTTGAAATTCGTTTGTCTAAACCACACAGTTGGTGACTAAGGCCTTAAGTTATCTTTATGTTTCTGGTGTTTACCAGAACACCTTTCAAATACAAATGCCTTTCTGAAAGTACCACTTCTGCTGTGGTAGGGGTGGGATATTGCACACAGGTGTGGTCCAGCTGTTTCTAGCACCCTGGTTATTTGTGGAGTTGGGGCCACAAGTCCCCGGCAACTGAGCCTGGTGTGAGCCTTATTTAACAGGCCCTTACCTGTTCAGGAAGCCACACTTAAGAAAATCAGACACAACTGTTGCTTTGTTTCTATCTATGCATCTCTGAGAAGAATGAACGGAGCCACTGTAATCAATTCTCACTGTATGAAGTTCTTTTCTTCTGCACCTCTCTGCTTAGTCTCTCACCAGAACCATTTATTCCATCTCAGTTTGATGAGCAGATTAAACCTTCATGTGTCTTTGATTCACTTTTACAGGCTTGCGTCCTCCCATCTTTGGTCTGTCCATTCTCTCCTTGTCTCATTTACTTGGTTCTGTTTTTATATCTTAACTTGTCATTTCAGCCACTTGTTACTTCAACCACCTGGAGTATGCAGTCCCTTTGGAAAAGGATGGGGTACATGTTTTGTTCCATTCCTCTTTTCATTGATGACTCACTCTGGTAGGGTGGCCTCTCAGAGACAGCAGGACAGCAGTGGTGTCTTAAATGGACAGTCCATGTGATTCCTTGGTCAGAAGTAGTAGCTCTCAGCCCACACACGTTCAGAAATACTTTGAAGCATTTTCTTTGCAGGTGGTTTTTTATATTTTCTGTTCAACTACAGCTTTTTCATTTATGTCTGGATTCATGCTATCTTCTACAAAAGGTCATCCTCAGCTTACCTTCATGGTTAAGTATTCACTATCTGCAAGGCCTGCTCCTTTCACGTGGTACATTCACTGTGTTGTTCGCTCTCCTCCAAGCCATTGGTGGATAGCATCAGTCCCCTTGCCAAAGCCTAGGAAGCCAGTGCCTGTGCCACTTGAGAAGAGAGCCCATGAGGTATTAGCCACTTGAAGGACTGGTCAGCATGGCCATATAAGTAAGCACAGGTCACAGTCCTTGCTCTTAGCCGGGAGAACCCAGAATCCCTGAGAAGGGGAAGAAAGGTTTCCTCACTCGTTGGATGGCAGATCCAGCCCAAGCTGACACCAGTCTGTTTGTGCTTTTGTATTTACTGCCTTGTGAGGCTGGTCACACATCTCCTCACAGAACTACTACTGTTACGGTATGGGGTACTGTTCTGACCCCATTATATCACCTTTCTAAAACCAAAACATTTCTGAATTCCCAAAACATCTGGCCCTAAAAGGTTGATTTAGGGATTATAGACCTTCATTGTTATCCCGTTTTACAGTTGCAGGATCCCAGGTTTCAGGAGACTGTGGTTGGCCCAGGTGGCAGTGTCCAGGTGGCGCTTAGGCCTCTGCTCTGGTGCCTGTGTCCACATGCCATGTTTGCTTCCCTGCACAGCCGTACCATGTGGTGACTCCTTATCTGCTGTTGCTAAAGGAGCTGCCATATTGGAAATGACTTCTCATATGAAGTCATTGGTTTGGGTTTTTGAGTTTTTTAAGGAAAATAAAAACCTGCACAGAGAAGAAAGTAAAAATCCCCTATGCTACCATTGCTTAGAGATCATCATATTTTGGCATGTTGTCTCTTAGGTATTTTTCTATTAAAATAATGAGCTCTCATTGAGTATTCACTACTTGTGTTTTATGCGAGGCACTGTACATGAGCACTCTGAATTGAATGTAGTCCTATTCTGCTAGAGGAAACCACAGCTCAGAGTGGAGGAATATGTTTCTGGTCACATGACCAGAATTCAGACTCAGGCCTTCCATCCATTAAAGTTGAATGTGCCCTGTGCATACTGACCCCGACAAAGTGCTGCTAGAGGTATGCCAGTGAGCCATCCTTATTTAGATTTGTAAACTCTAAAGGGCCTTGCATACTTCCCCCAGTTAGGCGTTTGTACCATTTTAGCCATTTGGGGTGATGTATGCGGAAAGCTTCATGGACACTGTCCTCATAGACCTACCATTTTGCTTCTGGCTAGACCACCAGGACCTCTCCCTGTCCTCTGCTATCTGCTGCCTCTGCTCTAGGTCAAATGGTCAGGAGACCTGAAAGAATTCCTGTATGTTACACACTTGATGTTAACAGCCCTCACACAAATGAGCACTGTGAGTTTGGCTGTAAAGATCCCTTTCTTGATTTGTATTTGCAGGAAACTGTAAGATTTAAGAGTTTGTTTTAATCATTTATCACTTAACATCTATCCATAACATCCATCCAGGATATTATATATTGTTGAATGATTTACTGATTGTTTTTGTTTTTTAATTAAAGGAGATACCATAAACCCAGCACACCAATGTGTACAGCCTTCTGTCTCTATCCTGGCAGGTGTAGAGACTAGAAGACTGGTCAGCTGGTAGATGCTGTTCTATGTTCGTTGAGTTGACATTATATCGTGTGCTTTACTGTACATTTCTAGGTATGTTTACTGATCATTTTTAGTAGCTGCATATAGTCCTTTATATGATTCATGTGATTGCTTACCAATCTTAAGATGGGTTGGTGGTATTCCTTTTTGCTCTTGCGAATATTGAAAGTAACACCTTTACAGAAACACCTCTTTAAATCTGACATAGTACACTTACTCGAATCCTAACTTTTGAAAAACTATTATTCTATACTCATCATTTCACTCCATGCGTTAATTTCTAAGTCAGGAAGGTTTGAATGGATTCTAACATTCAAACAGGTCTAGTTTTTCTAAGGAGAACAAAAAGAGAATTTGCTCTCAACTTAGATTTGAGCTCATGTAAATAACCATATTCAGGTTTTGGTGTAGTAATCATCACTGTGAGAAAAGTAGTAAAGAATAATAATAATAATAACAGGCTAAAAGACCAGGAGAGAGAGGTGTTCTGTCTTGACATAAAATAATTAATTTTCTCTAAAACTTAAAGCAAGTATTCTGAGGCTGAGGAAGATAGAGAGATATTAAAAGGGTACAAATTTTCAGTTATAAGATGAATTCTAGGGACCTATAAAAAACTTAATTATTTAATCTCTTAAAAAATTCTGTTGGTTCTCTTAAGGTTGTAACTTTCAGGCACCTGTTCTTTTTGTTATAAGATGCTTTTAATTAAATACTTTCAAGACAGATTATACAAATATTTAAGCTTTAAAAATAAGTCATCATAAGTCCAGGGTTTGCTTCATTTCTGCATTCAACAAATACTGACCATTTACTACCAGCCCTGCACTTCATTTGGACCAGTAACACATGGTGAGTGGACAGATACAGTCATGCCTGGTGGAGCCTCCAATTCTTTTAGGCAGGCCGTGATGACCATGACCAGTGCTGCAGGAGAGGGAGCTGTGAGGACCTGTCCTGAAGGAAGATGGGGGACCCTGAGGAAGGGGATTAAGCTGCAATCTGAAAATGAGATGAGTTAAGTGATGAGAGAAGAATATGCTCAGGCTAGGGTTTGAAAAGCTCGCTGTTGGTAGTGTGGGCAAGCTCAGGAGAGAGTAGGGGATGCCAATTAGGGAGTACTTCTCCCAACCAAGTGGGACCAGGCCATGGACTGGAAGACAGTGGTGCCACAGGAGATGAGAGAGGGGTCCATTGACCCCCAGACTCTGCCCTGTAGGACCCCTTGGATTGCCTGCACTAGGGCACTTGAACACGCTGGGACACGGGCAGTTCCATTCTGGAGAAACCAACAGAGATGTGGACAGGGTAGCTGGATATCTGCTTGGGCTAGGGGTGGTTGGAGGCGGGTACATCTTAACTGTGAGGCACAGGTGGCAGTCTCTTTAGGTCATTGGTGACAAAAGGGTGTGGGTGGGAGTCTGTACAGGTCAGTAGTGACTAAAGAGTACAGGTAGGATTCTCTGCAAGTCGGTGGTGACCTGGGGACACTGGTGGTAATCTGCAGGCTGGTAGTGACTGAGGGACATAGGTGGGAGTCTGTGCAGATCATTGGTGACAAAGGGGCATGGATGGGAGTCTGCAGGTTGATGGTGATCAAGGCCCTGGGCACAGGGCTATGGTCTAGGTTGTGGCTGCTCTTTGGAACCCCTGAGCTTTGGTATTTTTAAAACTGCTACATTATTCTAAAACTTGACAGCCAAGGTTAGGAAGTCTAGACTAAGAATGAGAAGATCTGAGGTGAAAGGTGAGTCCACAAAACTGGCCAGGTGTCATTGCTGACCTGATTCTCCTAACTTCTCTCCTTCCTGATCCCATACTTTTAAATTAGAAGTTAGTGTTGAATGTAAGGGCATAAGATACTTTGTTCTATAAATTTTGTTTAAATGCACAAAATATTAAAAACCTTAAGCATAACCATTTCCTTCCCAAAATTGTTAAGAAAATTATAACAAAACTCCATGTACTACGTGCTTCACAGTTTTTTTACTCAGTGTTCTTTCATGATCTGCCTCAGACTTGTAGGTAAGCTTTGAGCTGTTCCATTATGTGGATGAGGAATCAGGTTTGGAAAATGTAGACAAATTGACGAATGGCCCAGACATGGTTGTTGTGACCGCATCCTTTCTGGTTTGGTGAAAGCCATGCCTGTTGGTAAATGCCCCTCTTCCCTGTTCCCTCTCGTTTAGATGATTCCTTTTGCAAGTCACATTGTCCTTTGTTTCAGGATGATGATCTGGAAGAGGGAGAAGTAAAGGACCCCAGTGACAGGAAGGTGAGGCCTCGTCCCACCTGCCGATTCTTCATGAAAGGTAATTGTCTGAATGAGGGGCCTTTGCATGGCCCATTTGTGTGGCCTCGGCTTTTCCCAGGACTGTGGTGGTGATTCAGCCTGTTGAGTGCCCTGGAGCATATGCAAGGCTGTTCTTGGGGCCAGACTGTGACAGTTTGTGATGGTGGTTACTGTGGCATTAGCATGAAACAATATTGGTCATCATGTTAATAACTAACTTGGAGGGGGGCTAGCCTGGTCATTTTCACACTTGTGGTTCCAGGCCCATCTGTTTGTAACAAACCCATGACTTTAACATAGACAATATAAATAATGTTTCTAAGTGGTCCTTTTTATAAGGGAAAATACCCCAGGTACCAGTTTTGACATTTCCCCCTGACTATAAGGAAAATTACCACTTTTCTGCAAGATGTATCAGAAGTATATCATTCATTTGGAATGGATTTTGAAATAGCAAAGGGAGGCCTCTGAAAGCAGCAAGGCTCCCTCCTGAAAACTGAATAGTGTGAGTTAAGCAATAACAGGTGGTGATGTAATAAAATCTTGTTGAAAAGGCTGGACTAAAGTCTTGAGATTTGGAAATGGAAATGAGGATTCACAGTCTTAAGGTTTCTTTGACATGTAGCATTAGGTTGGGTATGTCATATTTCAGCATTTTCCTTGCACAAGTAGGAAGATGTTTTTCTCTTAATTGTGCTCTGACCCATAATGACTTTGCTCACTGACCCAGCCTGTGTGTACCATCTAAAGTTCACCAGAGCTTCCTGTACTTCTTTTCCAGATGTTGTGACACCATTATCCACTCTTCTTCCACCAATATCAAATTCCATACCATTCAGAGACCAGGTTAAAGGTACAAAATATACACTATTCACTCTGTTTAGCCCCTCAAAGTCCCCCTGCTCCAGAGGCGAGACTTCTTTGTCCTGAACCCAGAGTACTACTGTGAAGCCAGAAGGAAGGGGAGACTTGCTGGGGCAGAGAGCAATTGTGAGCCTTAATTTAGAGGCACCTGACGGGGCCCTCAGTAGCTGTGCACTGACCTCACGGGAAGGGTGGGGTCACGGGCACGGTGGAGTCCTATCTCACAAAGAGGGCAGCTCTGCACTTCAAGTGGCCTTTGAGCAACCCTACCCCTTGTACTGAGGGATGGCCTGACGATGAGGGTACAGTCAGGACCTGGATCAGCGTGCTCCTCAGGGTATGTGCTCTTGGTCTATGCTGTTTCTGTACTTGTTTTTACCAAGTGGAAACAGTTCGACTGCATATGATGGGCTCCACTATGCCCTGGGAAGGCAGCCAGCATAATCTTGTGCTATAGAGCAGATGTTATATTGTGAGCAGCAGAGACACCCTAAGACCACAGATAAGCACATAATATGTTTTAAAAAGTATTTGAAGTGTTGGTATTTCAGAAAATTTAAACTGAAGCAGAAGACTTCCTTTCCATAATGATGTGAGAATAAATGTCAGTCCGTCTCTGAAATTTCTAGATTAAAGCAATAGAGACAAATGTGTATACATATGTGTATATGTACTTGCAATCATTTCCAATTAGCACTGTTCACAAATTGGCGGTCGGGACTAGCCAGAGGCTCTCATAGCAGGAGGTAGCAGCACCCACCATTCATGCCACAGAGGCTCTAGCCTAGGTGCTGGGGTCACACCACTGGAATAGTTTCCAGACTTTAGCAAGAGAAGCATGTACACGAATGAAGTTGTTGCTGGAACTGCAAGTTGATCAGCATCATCAGGAGATGCCCGATGGACAAGGACAGGATGTCATCTCTATGGACGTCACCAGGGTCACATCACAATAAGAGCAAGGTGCCTCTTGGGGGGTCGAACTAAGTGCTCAATTTGGCTGTCAGGAAGTGAGACCAGTGGGTAAGGCTTTCTGCAGTAGAAAAATTTGAAGTTAGTGGCAAGTGGCCATTTTTGCAGTTTAATTAGATGTGACCAGTAATTTGTTTCAGGAATATTTTTTAAATATATATTTACCTTTCCCCCCTCCTGTTTGTTTCACCTGCAGAGTAATGTGATATACAGAAGGAAATAGTTGATTCTTTCAGTGTTTGAGAGCATAGCTCCTATTTTTGCTTAGGAGAAAGTTTCCAGATGTACATGTTTTTGCTTACCTGCAATTTATAAGCTTGGTGTTAAATTGAGATGGATGCATTTAAGTTCCCTTCAACAGCAAGAGAAGTCACTTTGAAAATGAAGTTTGTTGTGTTTGGCAAGAATACATAGAAGTGGAACTCTCATATACTGCTGGTAAGAATGTAAAATGGTGCAGCTGCTCTGGAAACAGTCTGTCAGCACCTCAGGAAATGAAGGGTAGAGCTAGCAATTCCACTTCTGGGTGTCCATCCAGGAGAAATGAAAATATGCATGCATACAACTTGTATGTGAATATTCGTAGCAGCATTATTTACAATAGCCAAAAAGTGGAAACAGCCCATCAACTAATAATGCATAAGTAAATATTATTCTGCCACAAAGAGGAATAAAGTATTAATAATACAACATGATAAACTTTGAGAACATTATGCCAAGTGAAAGAAGCCAGACACACAGGATTGCATAGTGTATATTTCCACTTATGTAAACTCCAAAACAGGCAGATCCATAGAGACAAAAAGTAAATTAGTCATTTTCTGGGCCAGTAGGTAGGGATGGGAACAGTGAGGGGATGGTGGCTAATAAATACATGTTTCCTTTTGGGGTGATGAAATGTTCTGGAATTAGGTAGTGGTGGTGATTGCACAATTTTGCGAATATACTAAAACCCACTGGATTTCAGTATACTTTAAATGGTGGTATTTTATGGCATGTAAATTATCTTAATTTGAAAATTCTTTTTTATAAAGTGTTTTAGCTATATAAGTTGTGATCCGCAATTAGGCATTTAATTGCCCAAATGGGGACACACTGATTTTTGTGACCATTGACAGCACATGAACTTAGGAATTCAAACTGAAACATTTTAAAGTACCAGTACTTTGTTTATGATATATTTTTACCTCTCACATATTTATATTGACTCATCAAAACACAAAGTTCTGTTCACAAAGGCAAAAATGTTATTTTCTTTAAACTGTCCTGCATTGAGTCTCTGATTTACTCAACTGTCAATAGTACCCACCCATCCCATTTTGTGAGCCAGGCTTCTTTTACCCTCCTGCTTCTTATTCTCTCTTTTTTTAATTATAGTAAAATGCACATAAAATTTACCATTTTACCACTTTTAAGTGTACAATTCAGTGGCATTGGGTATATTCATATTGTCATCACTACCATTCATTTCCAGAACTCTTTTCATCTTGTAAAACTGAAACTTTCTTCCCATTAAACACTACCATTCCTTCCTCCCCCCTACTCCCTGGGACCACTGTTCTACTTTCTTTATGAATTTGACTATTCTAGGTACCTAATATAAGTGGAATCATACAGTATTTTGTCTTTTTGTGACTGGCTTATTTTACTTAGAATAATGTCTCAAGATCTATCAAGGTGTGCCAGAATTTTCTTCTTAAGACTGAGTAATACTCCATTGCGTGTATAGACCAGTTTGTTCATCTGATGAAGGACACTTGAGTTGCTTCCACTTTTAAGCTTATGAATAATGCAGTGAAGGTAGATGTGCAGATGTCTCTTCAAGACCCTGCTTTCATACCTTTTGGGTATATATGCAGAATTGGATTGCTGGACCATTTAGTAGTTCTATTTTTAATTTTTTGCGGCACCGCCATACCATTTTCCACAGCAGCTGTACCATTTTACATTCCCACCAACAGTACACAAGGGTTCCAATTTCTCACCTCTTTGCCAACAACAAATAACAACAATTATTATTTTCCAATTTTGTTTTTTTAGTAAACATCCTAACGGACGCGAGGCTGGTATATCCTTACTCATTGTGGTTTTGATTTGCAATTCCCTGATGATTTGTAATGTCAAACATCTTTTCATGAGCTTCTTGGCCATTCATGTGTCTTCTCTGGAGAAATGTCTATTGCCTTTTTTTTGAATCCCTGTCTTGTTTGTATTTAAAGCAGCAGATTTCAAAATGTGGTCTGTGGACCTCTAGGGGTCTTTGAGACATTTTCACAGGACCCCTGAGATCAAAACTATCTTTATAATAATGTCTGTACTGATAGTCAGGTATTGATTACTGTGCACTCACAATTAAATAATGCTAATTTCATTTAATGATATCTGTGATAGAACAGTAAAAGTTATAGTTAAATTTTACACTTGAGTACAGATCTTTTTTTTAAAAAAACAACTTTAATGAGATATAATTTACGTTCCATAAAATTTGCCTGTTTTAAGTGTACAGTTCAGTGATTTTTATTAAATTTACCAGGTTGTGCAGCCATCATCACATTTCAATTTTAAAACATTTTCATCACCCCATAAGAGCCCTCAGTACATGTCTTTTCTGCATTCAGTATGATGAGATTGGAAGTGCACATAGAGCCCCTCTGCTGCACACTGAAGTGCAAAGGTCCTCCCCAGGGAAGGCACATAGGAGGTTTGCACTGTGAGCTGCGCTAGCTGCTTTTCCCAGGAAGTGTGTGATTCGCAGGAATAACCATGATACACTATGGTGCCGTAAAACCAGGTCTTCTCAAAGACTCACCAAGTGAGCCTGCTGCTTTGAGGACTGACAATATCTGTTGCAAATGGTAAAATTTGAGCTTTTGAGTGAAAATTAGAATTTTCGAATGTGTCTATCTCCACCATGAATTCGACAGCTTTGTACTGTTTAATGAACTTTTCCAAATGACCATTATATGATGTTACAGAATCATACCTGGGTAGAAGGCCCATTCACAGTTCAAGATAGACCAGTGGACTTCAGTGAAACAGAGTCAGAAAAGTTCAGTGATAGGGTTGCAGATCCCGCATTGCTGAGTTTGGTGCAGCATCAAAGAACATCTGAGAGTATCTGAAAAAGCTATTAAATGATGCCCCATCTTTGTCCAGCTATATATCTGCCTGTGGCTGGATTTTCACCTATTTTAACCAAAACAACGTGGCACAACAAATTGAATGCAGAAGCAGACATTAGAACCCAGCTAGTCTGTGTTAACATTAAGAGATTTGCAAAAAGGAAAATAATGCTATTTATATCACTTGTTGGTTTTTAAATAATTAATTTTCATAAAACATGTTAGCATTTTTAACGAATTATATATGTTATATATAACATAGAGTTTCAACTCTATGTTATTCATAAGGAAGCTGTCCAGAAATAATTTTAATTTTTTAACTACTATAATGAATGTGTTCCCTAAGTTAAAATATCTCAGAATTCTGCTCAGTGTCTGTGACTGTCTATCCATTTCTGTCACAGTCCTCTGTGACATGGGAAAGGAAAGGACACATGAGTTCTTGATGTTGTACAACTTTGTGATGTTTCGTTGGATTTATGCCTATTAGAATACAGATTTGTAGAGCTTAGTTTTGTTCTTAACATTTAATTATTTTTAAATATTCTACCTTCCCGTCATGAAGTACTTTAAACTGCTTTATTTTATTTTCACAGTCTAATATTTATTACCTATTCTGAGTTGTTTAGACTAACAGGAAATGGGAATAAGGAATATTTAAGACCTCAGTGTCTTTAGAAATAAGCAAGTCTTTCTTTAAAATTCTAGTTTGAAGCAAGTACTTTGTATGAAAAATAGAGAAAATATAAAATCATTTTAAGTGTTCTAGTAGGATGCATTGTAAATACAGTGACATTTCACCTTAAAAAATGATATCACACTGCATTGTGCTGTTCACCATTTGAACAAACAATCATATTTAAAAATCTGGTAGTATTTTTGGACATCACATGCATGCATGCTCGCAGAAGTGACATACTTTTTCTGACATTTCAAACCATGGGAGAGATGGATTCTTTGGGCTGCTGTGGTGTGTGGGGTGTGACCAATGGGTTGCTAGCATAGGAGATGTGGATTTCATTTCCTGTCTTTTCTGTGTCTAGTTTTCTTGATTTCTACTGGGGATCAGTAGGTTTCCTGCATATGTCATGTCTGTTTCGCTGATAAGTGTTTGGGTTTGTTGCTGTTGAACTTGGAGGCTCCTCTCGTAGATATATTGAGTGGGGGGAAAAACGAGTCAACACAGTCTATAATATAACCAGGAAAAAATGGAAATGGGTACACCAATTTAGCCCCAATAAATTGATAACTGCCTCTGTGGAGGGTCCTTGGAGTCATGGAGACTTCTCTGAATATCTTTCAGAGTATTTGGATACTTTTTGTTTATATGTATTGCTTTTATTAGTTTTATTATGAAATTCTTCATAATATATAATGTTTATAAAGGATAATAAAAGCATAAAACAATTACCGATGTGCCCACCAGTTAAGAAAAAGAAAGCAATCAAGGTAAAGAAACTTGTCCCACTGTCCTGCCCCTATCACAACTGTTGCCATTTCTTCTGTTCCCTCTGGTTCATAGCCTTGTCCTTACATAATTGTAAACCTATTTATTCATCCAGTCAGAATCACAAACCACATAACTTTTGTGTTTGTGAAGTTTCATTTAGAAGCAGACCACCATACAATTTTAAAACCAGAAAAGTTCAACGTTCATTTCCGTTTCCCAGATAATTTTTTTCCCAGTTAAATTATTATCATTTTTTTTAATCATGAAAGTAACGTGCTGGCAAGAGTCAAGATAATCAAAGATAAAAGTCTCTTTCCACAGTCCCCAACAGTTCCAGGCTTCTTTCTACACAGATAAAATAGTCATTTTAAAAAGGCTAATGAGATTGCATTATTCCAACTGCTCTCTTCTGACTGCATTTGCTGGACATCTGTCCTTTCTGGTACTCAGAGGTCCAAACATGCTCAGCGAGGATCTTAGCACACCCAGGAGCAGGAGGGTCCAAGAGGACAAGCTTCTGTCACTCATGGGTGTCTCAGAGGAGTGCATGTCCTGTTCTTTCCTCTTAACTTTCCTCACATGTTTCTTCTCACCCACCTGTTCCTCTTTTCTCCCCCTACCTATAAAGAACCATTTTTGTCAGTGAGCTGACTTATGGGTAATGTTCTGTTTAGAAAATGTTTTAAATACAAAAAAAGAACAGAATAACAAATACCCATCAACCCACCACCCAGATATATATATTAGGTTTAAAAAATTACAGAAAAGTTGTAGTTGATATTGTTAATACTTTTCTGTACTTGCAATCTTCCACCGTGAGCTTTTACTTTTTTAACTACAAAAGCGAGGTGGACTACAATATGAGTTTTCATGAGTCATAGTGAAGACAGTGTTTTGGAATTCTTTATTTAGCTGTCTTTTTTTCTTTAAACCTCCTGAGACTCTGGGATTTTAGAACTGCCTTCTATGTGATTTTACAGACACTTTTAGGAATTTTAAGAGTTAGTCACTTTTTGCATTCCCAGAGAAGCAATTTTAAGCATACTTTATTTCATATTTAATTTAGATCAATTTATTAAGTTTTAACATAAATTTAAGTATTCATTTAAGTGTTTAAAAGGTAAAATTTGTCTTTTTACTAAGTACCAAATGGTATTTCTCTTTAATTTACACTGTACAAGGGAAAACATGTTTAGCTGACAAATGTTCAAATGGAATATGTTTAGAAGTGAATATATATTTTAAAATGGTTTAAAATTTAATGACATGTTAACTCATTGAAAATGTTTTTTAAAACTACTTAGGTATTGTGTGCCATATTTATTTTTGAGCCTGTGTACATGTTATCTACTCAAAAATTAAACTCACAAATTAGATTAAAAACTGACTTCTTGCATTCTCTGTCGAAAAGGCAGGTGGTTTCCTTGAATAACCCTGGTGTTCTCTTTTGTGAAGTATAAACACCTAATTTATTATAATTGTCGATGTGTTTTAAGTTCAACCCATTTAAGTAGCAGAAATATCCTGAAATGGTTTGTGAGTTTTTGATAAGAGAAATGCAGATTTTCAGAGCTGGTGGTAAAGACCATGGGACAAGCTTATAGAATTCTGGTTATTTTTATGCTTCTCATTGATTTCTATTTCAGTATGAGTGGCTTTTGAGTCAGAATCATGGTCCTATATATGCACCTGTGAGCCTGGCTGGGAACACAGTGTCTCTGAGCAGTAAACCCACAGAGCAAGGGCCGCCTCTAACTGGGAGGCTCTTGGACTTTTCTGTTTTTAGGGGGAAATGAACTATTCCCACAGTGACTTTGGAACAAGGGCTATATTTCCTCTAACATGACTGGCTCCTTTCAGGAGCCCTTTCGGAAATACTGCTCGTTCCCTAGCTTGAGAGTCTGTTCCAAGACTATCCAGGCCTGCCTGCTAGGGACCTGGGAGTGTGTGGAGGTAGGGGCTGGGAGCTCATTAAGGAGTGAGCGCATGCACACTTGCATAGCTGTCCTGGCTCCCTGGGGGGAGGTGATGGTGGAGGGTGTCAGCCCTGCTGTGAGCCCTGGCCCTGCCACTGTAGCCCCTGGGCTTTGGCCTGTTCACATTTGGGCTCATGCAGCTTATGGGATGAAAAGTGACAGCAGTAGCCCGTGAGCATGCTCAGCAGACCCTTGGGAAAGCTGCTACCCAGGCAAAACAGGCAGGAGTCTGATCTCATGCACTTGGGCTCTCATTGACCCATTCTGACCTAACTTTTGTTTCTTTAGGGAACTGTACCTGGGGAATGAATTGTAGGTTTATACACCCTGGAGTCAACGACAAGGGCAACTACTCCCTAATCACCAAAGCCGAACCTTTCCCACCTAACGGTGCCCCGCCTCTCGGACCTCACCCACTGATGCCTGCCAACCCTTGGGTGCGTGAACACCTCTTTTCTTTAATTACTAGAAAATCAGACATCTAAGCTCTGTGAATCTTCAGCTTAACGCATATTAATGCCACCTTTATAAAAGGCATTTCTGTGATGTCATAGTCGGAGCTGCCTTCCAGATGCTTCCTTTGTCTTCATGTGTAGAGGTAATCCTAGACTCAGGGCGGCCATATCAGGACAGAGTGAGACTCTCAGGAGAGACCAGGCAGTGTGCAGCCAGCTGATGTTTAAATGGTGATTTTGCTCCCGTTTCTTTATAGATTTTAAAGTTTTGCTTGCTTTCTTAACTTTCCTGTCTCATTTTTTAATAGGGTGGGCCAGTAGTTGATGAAATTTTGCCTCCACCCCCTCCAGAACCCCCCACAGAGAGTGCCTGGGAACGAGGACTTCGGCATGCGAAAGAGGTAACTAGCAGAAAACCTGAGAAGAAAGAGTAGTGGCAGTCCTTGCATAAAACTAGCATTTCCTTGACCCAGAGACAGTGACTAAAAACTCAGTAAAGCTTCTAAAGTAAGAGGTATATTTCTCTGATTTCTTTGAAGAGCTGGAAAATAGAAAATGTGTCTGTGAGGCATGCTAGGTCATGACCAAGCCCAGGAGGCCATAAAACTCCAGCCTAGAACATGAACCCCTATCTTCATGTGGCTTAGGTAACATTGGATCGCACCCGGCTAGTGCTGCAGCCTCCAGCCCCTCAGAGCCATTCCCCAGATTTAGCACACACTGCTACACCTAGCGGCCTGTCTTCTGTAGAAGCCATCCTCTCTTCGTAGAGATCCTCAGTGTGCACATGGGCGCCACTTCTCACTCCCTCACTCCAGGCCACATACTTGTCCCAGATGTCTAGGCTGTTTCTGAGCCACTTATGTCAGTTTCTTTTCAGTAAGATGATAGACTAAAACAAAATCATTCTCCTTACTACTTCAGCTCACACTTCACTCCTTGTGCCTTTTCTATCATAAGCAGACTTATATTCTTCACACTGTGTCCTCATCACTGAATGAATATCTGGGTCTCCCTGGTTCAATGCCAGGACTATTATTAGGAAGCGGCCACCTCCAACACCCTTCCCAGAATGTCAGATTTGTGGCGCTGCTTAGTGAGTTCATCCTGACTGCCACGTACAACTGCGTGTAGGGACAGGACGCTCTAGTCCCACAGAAAGACACGCGGGGTCCTATGCGCCTGGCATAGAGTTCAGGCACACCTTTCTTGCTGAGCACTCAGTCGTGCCAGTTCTGTGGGGCTGCTCCAGCCACAGGGGCCAAGGCTTTGGGTCAGATCAGGACAGGCTTCCCTTTGTTTTTCCTAACAGTAATGACGGTTGGTTTCTTCTCACAATGGTAGGTTTTAAAAAAGGCAACCATTCGAAAAGAACAAGAGCCTGATTTTGAAGAAAAAAGGTTTACTGTGACTATTGGGGAAGATGAACGGGAGTTTGACAAGGAAAATGAAGTTTTCCGAGATTGGAATTATCGGATCACAAGAGATGTCAGAGACACAACGTAAGGAATGATTTGCCTCTTCATTCCATTTTCGAGAGAGAATTAAGTTGTCCCCAGCTGTGTGGGGCTTGGAAGAGAGCACGTAGGTCCCCAAGGTGTGTGGGGGCTGATGACTATTCACTGTCCCTGACTGAGAATGACATCTTTGAGATAATTTCAGACTTCTTTGCAATTGACTTTCCTCACTTTTTTGCTTCTCTGAAGTGCATGTTTTAGTTTTATGTAAGGGCTGTGTGACTGCAGAAGGCTCACACCTGTTTGGGTTCATACAAACTCTTGAGTTTTTACAGCTGGTCTTGAAGCCCCATATGTCTCCTCTCAACCCCTTCCCAAGTTCCCCAGAAACCAGGAAAACCTATGAAATTTGTCACTAAAATCCAGGAGCATGGCAGGTGCGATCCTTTTAATAAAATACTGTCTTCATTGTTTCTTCTCTCAGATATTTTAGTACTGGTTTTTTAAAAAATAGGAAGTACATGTGGTCAAATCTTTAAAAATTGTGTAATGTAATAAGTACAGCACTTGTCTCCCAGAGTTCCAAGGCAAAAGCACTTACCTCTAAGGGGACAGAAACAGGCCAGGTTTCTTCTGAGCAGCTAGTATGATGTGGACTCAGATTATGGGGATGGTATATAATTTATTCAGTGATCTGAACTAGCTTTAGCACCATCTTAGTCTTGTAGCAACCATGTATGCATTTACATTTACTAGAAAGTCACAATCACTGACTTCTGGCTGAAATGACAGTAAAAGGTACAGAAAAAAAGAACACATACAAGTATTTGTGTTTCAGAGTTCAGTCATGTTGACTTGCATTCAGTAGACTGTCTAGGGATTATCTGGTCATGGATTACTCTCCCCTAGACTCTGTTTGTAGGCCTGTCATGGCAGCTAACAGCTCAGAGGTCTAAGAGATAAAGATTTAAAGAGTAATTAAAACTTTTGTTTTCTAATTCTGCATGTGGGGACAGTGTTAAATTACAGTGTACGTGAGTGAGAAGTGGGTCCCTTGATAGCGTATCACCCCAAGTCTTAAGACTTTATCTCTTTCTAGAGTAAATGTGAGTGATGACATTGTCCTTCTTGTCTGGGGGCTGTTTCTGAGACTCATAGGAGCTGGTATATACAGAAGTAATCTAAAGCACAGAATATGCTCTGACTGGGTGTGGTTCTTGTGACTGGTGAGGGAAGAGGCTTTAGCACCCCTGACTCCACATCCCTGACAGTGTTTCCCATCCTGGCTAGAGCATGGACCAGGAAACTGCCAGTGGAGAGCAGTCAGGCATGGCTGGTTCTGTGGCGGTCTTGGCTGCATAAGAGCCTGTGCTCTGACCTTTCCCCATGTTTGGTGCCAAGCTGGCACTGGGTGCTGCCTTCTTTACCAAGGAGGGTCGATGCTACAGGACCGTGAAATTCTGAAGCCTCTGAAGACAGGCCTTAGGGCAAGATTTTTAATTGTATTTTGTTTGTTCAACATCTACTGTGCTTCTGTGACTTGCATGTGCCAAGCCCCACCCAGACCTAGTCACTCCAGACCTCTGGGAACAGGTTCCTGGCATGTGTCAGATGGGAAAGCATCCATACTGTTTCTAATGGCACTCAATATATGGGTTGTGTCAGCCAGGGTCCACTCAGCAGGGGAGACCACTCAGCTATTTTAATGGAGAACATTTAACATAAAGACATGCTCTTTGGATGACTACAGAAGCAATGGGAAAAGTAGCAACTTGTAGGAAGTAGCTGCTAAGGGCAGGGGTGTATGTTGGAACTGTTAAAGTTGAGAAGCTGGGAGGAGGAGCTAGAACTCAGACCTCTGAGGAGGGCACTCAGGCCAGCTGTGCTGGCATCTTTGAAGTAGGAAGTACAGAAGGGTGACTGAGAAACTAAGTTGGAATTTAACAAGAGGCTCAAGGGTCAATGTTAAGACTGAAAAAGACCAACCTTACTAGTTCCTTACTAGTTACTGGAACCCTGTGGTGTTACTGTTTTGTGTCCAGGTGCTCCTTTCCAAGTGACGCAGCATGACTTTGATCAAGGTTATATCCCAGGTAGGGAAAGGTGGTAAAATGACTGAAAGCTGTGGCTTTCCAGGGATGGTCCCTAGACCAGCAGCAGCATCACCTGGGAGCTTATTGGAAATGCATTCTTTCAGAGCTGCCCCATCAGAAGTTCTAGGGAGGGCGGAGCCCAGCTGGCTGTTTTTAACAAGGCCCCTAGGTGATTCTGACGTCCACTGATGTCGGAGAGCCACAGATTTCAGTTCCAGGGGCGTAGGCCGTCAGACATGATGCTAAAATTTAGGGATAGAAAAACTGAATAGTTGCCATGTAGAATCAGTCTCCTTAGTGTGGTCAGGTTCTGGTCATGTGGAGCTAGGTGCTAGGTTATAGAACCCATGGGAAAGCTGCCTATTCAAGAACTCCTGAGGAAGGATTCTGGGATGCTCTAAAGAACGGGTCCCCAGCCCTTGGACCACACAGACCAGTACTGGTCCCTGGCCTGTTAGGAATTGTGCCGCACAGCAGGAGGCAAGCAAAGCTTCATCTGTATTTGCAGCCACTCCCCAGAGCTAGCATCACCACCTCAGCTTCACCTCAGATCATCAGGCACTAGATTCTCATAGGAGCACCAGTCTCTAGTGGTCCAAAATGTTTCGGACCACTGCTATAAAGGATGGGAAAATAAGTTTTTTCTTTATACCTATATTTGGAAATAAACAGAATTTGCTAGCATGATTACTTAGTAAAAATAATGCTATACTAGACAAACACACCCCAGTTCATATCTTTTAAAGTTCCGTTTCTACCACACCAGGCACTTTATTCAATCACCATCTGACTTGTGAGACTTCATGCATAGGAGACATTAAGGAATACCATTTCTGCACTGAGCTGTGGGGCACTATACCAAGAGTACTCCATTGAGTCCTGCAGGGGCCAATGGTCCAAAAGACACAAGGGGCCCCCAGGATGCCCAGGGTGTCACCTGTGAAGAATAAGGTCATTGGCACTAGCTCTATCAGGAACAGAGCTCGGTAAACTGGAGCCATACTGTAGGTCACATGCCCAGGGCCTAGGACTGTACCTTTGCCAGCATCTGTCCTTCATAATTGTGCCTGAGGAGGTAATCATTGGCAGGTTGCATTCATGGCTGTGGGCAGCCCTGACATGGTTCTGAGGGAGGCAGGCTGAGGGGATACTGCATGCCCTTTTCCCATCATCTGTAGCCTAAGACAGAAGAGTTCCTTGGGCGAGAGGTCATTTTCATTTCGTTTATTCAGTTTTCCCAAAACAACTTACCTGACCTTCCCCTTTGTGAGAGCACAATCCTCACACCCAATTTGGAAAGTGTTTTCTGGGGTCTTCATTGGCTGTATATTTGTGTTGGCTTTTGTATCTTTACGGTCACAGGAAAAGTCTGTGCTCTGGGGACCATAGTCTCTTCTTTCTGTGTAGTACTATGCCATGCTGCAGGCCTCTGTGCAGATTGTTGTCATCAAATATGATCTGCGTGGTGAGAGGGTTAGATTGTTAGAAAGATGTCTTGCTGTTTGGGATGAAAAAGAGCTGTTATTTGGCAGAGCCAGCCTTGGGTTATCTCTGCCAGAGGCACTGGAAACACTGGAGGGGAGATTTCTTAGAAAGTAGCCAGTGGAAAGCCATGCAGACAGTTGGAGATGGCAGCTACAAGGGTGGCAGCAAAAGCCTGGCAGAGGCCTTTGCAGCTACCCAGAGTGGGGGCCTCTGCAAGCTGGAGGCACCTTGGTTTCTCCTGCCAGTTTACCCAAAGGGGAGAGTTGGTCTGGAGCCAAGAAATGCTTGAAAGAACCTCGTATCTGGGGTCTATCTGTTGTCAAATGTTCCCCTTTCCTCCCCTGCCCCTCACCTAGATTCAAGGCACCCACAGGGCAGGACCTCTGGGTCAGTGTGTGTGTCTTCTAGCCCAAGTGAGGAACATGGGTCTACTCAAACACTCTTCCCAGGTGTTGCCCTGTCCCTGTTGATTCAAAGTCCATCTCTACCCTGAGTGCTGGGGTCTGTTTCTGGACTTGTGTTTTATTCCTTCATCCGTATTATATCTTCATTCCCAGGTTTCCTATATGTCACCTCTCAGGGTGTGTTTTGTCTTCTCCATGTATGATTGGATGGTCTTGCATGTCTGTTTCCATGTGGATGTAAGTTGAGGATCAGTTTGTCTCACTTCATAAAGAAACTTGGTGTTTTTCCTGAGATTGTCCTAAATTTGTAAATTATTATAGAGAGAATTGACATCTTGTTGATGTCCAGTCATCTATCCAAAGACAAGGAATATTGTCACACGAACTTGCATGTCTTTCAAGGGTGTTTTGAAGTTTTCCTCAGATAGGTTCTAGACATTTCTGGTTAATTACATTTTGTTCCTAAGTATTTTTTTCTTCTTTCTTGGGGTTGTAAATGAGATTTTCTCTATACTCCATCTCCTAATTGGTTATTACTTATATATATGAAGATGTTGGTTTCTGTGTGTTAATTTTTCTCTGTCTGCTTTATTGGGTTCTTCTTTCTGGCTCTTTGAATTGTCTTTAACATTGAGTCTCAATTTTTCAGATATAATATCACTTAATTTGCATATTGAGATAATTTCACTTCCTTTCCCATTCTTCCTCTCTTGGGCATCTCTAGTCAGATCATGTTGGCAGTGCCTCTAGCACAATGGTGGGTCATCAGGGAGGCAGCAGGCCTCCTTGCCTCATCCAGATCTTACAGAAATGTTCCCCCTGCTCCCCTTAAAGTGTATACATATATTACATTTAAGAAAATGTTATTTCCTTTTCTTTTTTTAGTATTTTCATCAGGAAGGGGTATTGAATTTTTATCACAGGCATTTTTGTCATCCGTGGGTGGAATCCTATGACTTTTCTTGGTAGGTGTATTATCATATGAAATATACTCATGAATTTCCTAATATTGACCCACGTTGGTATTCCTGGAATAAATCCCACTTAGTAATGATATATTATTTTCTTAATACGGTGTTAGATTCTGTTTGCTAACATTTTATGTAATATTTTTGCATTGATATTTTTAAGTGAAAAGACTTACTTTTTATTCGTTCTCTTTTCAGACTTGAGCCTTATGCAGATCCTTATTATGACTATGAAATAGAGCGGTTCTGGCGTGGTGGACAGTACGAGAATTTCAGGGTGCAATATACAGAAACAGAACCATACCACAATTACCGGGTACGTAGGATTTAGATGTGTAGATCTAAACTCACTGATTGATTCATTAAAATTGCCCCCTTTTTGTTTATAGGACTTTATGTGGGCTTAAACATGTTGGTATGGTGTACTAACTCCAGCCCAAATTGACTGTAGAGAACTAATGGAGATCCACAGATTAAATTTGTGGTGATTTAAACAGACTTCCTTGGATTTATCTCTGTTCTTGCTATGTCTTTTTATATTTTAATTAGATTTGCTGATTGGGTTATTGATACAGGTTTACAGGGTTGTTTCACCCTTTTAAGCATATTACTTTTTCAAACTCCTTGGATTTATAATCATTGTGCTTGACCAGTTAAGTACATTCTTTTGAGCCTCTACCAGCCATGCCTTGTTGGTCTAATGGAGAACTGGTCTATATTGGCATTTCCCTGAGAGTTTAGTATATTTATGAATATATGTGCTTCAGCCTTTGGGTCCTAACCTTACACTTGTTAGGGTGACATGAAAAAAGCTTCCACTGGGAAGGGATCAGTTAAAGGCAGTTTAGTAGTTTCTATGCTATGACTTATGTGATAGTCATGTGTTTTTAAGACCAAAGGAAGCCCTGGGTGCCCATTGGTGAGCTTGTAAAAAGATTGGAGACCTTGGTTGATCATCTGTGCCCCTCTTACCAATAGAGCAGATTCCTCACTGAGGTTGGGCTGCAGGAGTGCGGATGCCTCATGGCAGGCCCAGCAGCCTTGGAGGTAGCAGGGATATGCTGGAGTCCCTTTCCACCATGTGTCCCCACTGTGTCTAAGGGGCAGGGCAGCATGAAGGTCAGGAGTGTACTTCATTTCCCTATAGGCCATCTAAAGCCCAGAGCCCATCAGTGTACTGTGACTTGGGCTTTATTCACTTTTAATTTTGACTATTACAGCAGATGAATGAATGAAACAGAACAGTAGTTCAAAAAGGTATTCAAGGATTATGGTTAGAAAAACAAGACCCCCCATTTTGGGGTGTCCACTCTGTCCTAGACACCCCTAAGCATAGTGTTTTAGGCACCTGGGTTGTCTCCATCTTAAGCATGAGTTGCTAAGGCCAGGGATGCCCACCGGCTCATGTGCCAGAACTTGCACCAGCCTGAGATGCTGATTAGTCTTAAATTGGTGGTTGGAAGGGTTCACTCTTAAGTCTTATTCCACTCTAATTTGGCATCTAATCCATTTTTTAACATGTTTTAAAGAGAAACTCTGAAACAAAATTAACACCAGAGATTGTTCTAATTTTCGTTCTCTTGCTCTTTGCATTTTCTCTGTACTTTCCATTTTAAGTGTTTAAATCACAGCTGGTATATGTGTGTTTGGCTTTTCAACAAAGGAAAGGGAAAGGGAACGAGAGAGAGAGAACAGACAGCGCGAGCGGGAGCGGGAGCGGGAACGAGACCGAGAGCGAGAGCGCCGGCAGCGGGAACGTGAGCGGGAGCGAGAGCGTGAGCGAGACAAGGAGCGGCAGCGGAGGAAAGAGGAGTGGGAGCGAGAGCGAGCCAAGCGGGACGAGAAGGACAGACAGCACAGAGACCGAGACAGGGAGAAAGAGCGGGAGAAGGAGAAGGAGAAGCCAAAGCCCCGCTCCCCGCAGCCACCAAGGTAGGCTGCCCACTGCTGGGGTCCGGGAGGCCGGGGTGTGGGGCCCTGAGAGGAGGAGCGTTTGAGGCCTGCAGCTCCACTGTCTGGGCCCTATTGACCAGCAGATCTGCCTGCTTGCCACAGTCCCAAACCCGCCGTCCCAAAATCAGTAGCTAAAGAAATGTTGGTGTGTTTTGATTAGTAGGTGCTGCCCCATCATGTAACGTGTGTTACAAAACATGTGCTGTGTGTAGTACTCTATTACTTTCCTAACTTAGGAAAGTTCTGAATTCCTAGTTCCTCTGGGACTTGGAAGAAGAAATTGAGAGGTTCAGGATATGCATGTTGCTGGCCACAATATGGCACTCTAGCAGCTAGAATGCAGGGACAGCTGGCCTCTCCACTTAGCTTGTCCTCTGTGTGGCAGGTTCCATGATGCTCTATGAGAGTTGCCAGTTGGACTGCTGGGGTGGGCAATGAAGACATGGCCCCATAGCAAAGGCCTAAGAAGCTTGGCAGGCTCTGGGGCTTCTCACAGCCTTTTTTTTTTTTTTTTTTTTTCCTTTTTAAACATATTTAAATATTGGAGCAGGACAGCTGCTCCTCACTAGAAAATCATAGAACTTGATGAAATTTTGTGTATTTTTGTATAGCTTTATTGAGATATCATTCACAGACCATGCCATATACCAATTCAAAATGCAGTGGTTTGTAGTATATAGCACAGCTTAAAATTGTGGTGCCTTCACAATTTTAAAACATCTTTGTCCCCTTGAAAGAAACCTCATTCGCATTAGCAGTCACACCTCATTTTCCCCCAACACCCACCTGAGCTGGCAACCGATAATCCATTTCAGTCTCTATGGATTTGCTTATTTTTCATATATGTGGAATTATAATATATAGTCTTTTGTGATTGACACCTTTCATTTAGCGTGTTTTCCAGTGTTCATCTACACTGCATGTGGCTATAGCCATATTGTCATTCATTTTTGTGGTCGAATAATTTTCCATCATATGGATGTACATTTTGTTTAACCACCCACTGACGGGCATTTGGGTTGTTCCTGCAGTTTGGCTATCATGAATGTGAGCATTCATGTGTAAGTTTATGTGTGAACATAGTTTTCATTCCTCTTGGGTAAATGCCTAGGAGTATAACTTCTGGGTCATGTGGTAGCTATGTTTAACCTTTTGGGGAATTGCTGGACTTTCCCAAAGTAGCTCCAGCATTTTACATTCTCATCAGAAACATGTCATGGTTCCAATTTCTTCCTCTTCCTTGCCAGCAGTTGTTAGCTATCTTTTTGATTGTAGCCATCCTATTGGGTATGAAATGGTATCTCATTATAGTTTGATTTGTTTTTCTCTGATAACTACGAACGTTGAACATTATTTCAAGAGCTCACTAGCCATGTGTATATCTTTGGAAAATGTTCAGATCCTTTGCCCATTTTTAAATGTGTTAGTCTTTATTATTGAGTTGTAAAAGTTCTTTATATAGGTGTAAGTTCTTTATCAGATATCTAATTTGCAGATACATTCTCCCATGCTGTGGGTTATTGTTTTAGTTTCTTGATCATGTCTGTTTCCTTTATTTATTTATTTTTTTTAAAGAAGGCCTCTTATTTTTATTCCAGTTTTCTAAAGAAAAGATACAGATGACATATAACATTGTGTAAGTTTAAGGTATATAATGTGATGATTTGATACATTTATATTGTGAATCGATTACTGCAGTAAGGTTAGTTAACACCAACATCACCTCACATAATTATCTTTTTTCATATGTAATAAGATTTAGGATATCCTCTCTTAGCAGCTTTCAACTGTACGATATAGTATTGTTAACTCTTGTCATCATGCTGTACGTTAGATCCCAGAACTTACCTTATAACTGGAAATTTGTACCATTTGACCAACATCTCTCTATTTCCCCACTTCCTAGCACACAGCAACCACCATTCTACTGTTTCTATGAGTTTGGCTTTTTTTTGGATTCCACATATAAGTGAGAACATACAGCAAAAACAGAGAATCTTCGACTTACTTTACTTAACATAATGCCTTCAAGTTCCATCCATGTTTTTGCAGATGGCAGGATATCCTTTTTCATGGCTGAACAATATTCCATTGAAAATACATACCACATTTTCTTCATTTATTCATCAATGGACATAGGTTGTTTCCATATCTTCACTATTGTGAATAATGCTGCAGTGAGCATGAGAGTACAGATATCTCTTCGAGAGTGATTTAAATATATACCCAGAGGTGGGATTGGATTGTTGAATGGTAGTTTTAGTTTTAATTTCTTGAGGAATCTCCTACTGTTTTGCACAGTGGCTGCACCAGTTTACATTCCCACTAGCAGTCCACATCCTTCCCAGTCCTTGTTATTTCTAGAATAGCCATCCTAACAGGTGTGAGGAAATATCTCATTGTGGTTTTAATTTGCATTTACCTGGTGATCAGTGATGTTGAGCATCTTTTCATATATCTGTTGATCATTTATTTGTATGTTATCTTTGGGAAAATGTTGAGTCAGATCCTCAGCCCATTTTTTAATGAGATTGTTTTTTTGCTATTGAGTTGTAGGAGTTCATTATATTTTTTATATTAACCCTTTATCAGGTATAGGATTTGCAAATATTTTCTCCCATTCTATAAGTTGTCTTTTTGTTGTTTCTCTTGCTGTGCAGAAGCTTTTTAGTTTAAAGGTAGTCCCACTAGTTTATTTTTGCTTTTCATGCCATATCCAAGAAATCACCAAGGTCAAAGAGGTTTTTCTTTGTTTTCTTTTGGGAGTTTTATGGTTTCATGTCTTACATTTAAGTCTTTAATCCATTTCGATTTAATTTTTGTGAATGGTTTAAGGTAGGGGTTTAGTTTCATTCTTTTGCGTATGAACATCCAGTTTTACCAACATTACTTATTGATGAGACTGTCCTTTACTTATTAAGTAGTCATGGCTCCCTTGTAAAATATTAGTTGACCCTGTCGTCAAGAATTTATTTCTGGGCTCTCAATTCTTCTCCATTGATCTATGTGTCTGTTTTTAAGCCAGTACTGCTTTGATTACTATAGTTTTGTAATGCAGTTTGAAATTGAGAAGTATGATGCCTCCAGCCTTGTTCTGCTTTCTCAGGATTGCTTGGCTCTTTGGGTTCTTTTGTGGTTCTGAAAAAATTTTAGGAATGTTTTTTCCTATTGCTATGAAAAATGCCTTTGAAATTTTTATAGGGATTGCATTGAATCTGTAGGTTGCTTTGGGTAGTATGGACATTTTAACAGTATTGACTCTTCCAGTCTATGAGCACAGAATGTCTTTTCATTTATTCATGTCCTTCATCAATGTCTGATAATTTTTAATGTCCAGATCTTTCATCCCCTTGGTTAAATTTATTCCTAAGCAATTTGGTATTTTTGATGCAATTGTAAATGAAGTTTTTTTCTTTGTTTTGTTTGCAGATAGTTTGTTAATGTGCAGAGATGCAGCTGGGTTTTGTATGCTGGTTTTATATATATCCTGCAACTATACTGAATTCATTAGTTCTAAAGTTTTTTTAAATTAAATTTATTGGGGTGTGACGTTGGTTAATAAAATCACATAGGTCTAAAGTATACCATTCAGTAATACATCATCTGTATACTGCATTATGTGTTCAGCACCCAAAATCATATCTCCTTCTGTCATCATATATTTGACCCCCTTTACCCTTTTTCTTTTTCTTTTTTTTTTTTTTTGTAGATGAAACCTCATTTCTTTATCTTGACCTTTTGATGATACAAGCTCCTGTGTACAGTTGTATTTCTGCATGTAAACTACAAGACTGTAGTCTTTCATATGAAATGTATGCCTGCAGCAGGATGCTTAGTTTGTGACAAGTGTCAGTTTTAACTGTTTCGTCATCTAAATTGCAATAAGTTGGCCTCCCTTAAATTTACTGTATTCTTTCATGCTTTTCTAACATTGGGCAAAGTAATATTCTTAAAGAACATTCAGACTAAATCACATATTTTAGATGCACTGACTTTGTTCTTTAAGACTGCTTTAATGAATCTTTTTGTTATAGTAATCACTTTTTAAGTTATCTTGAAATTTATAAATTTATTTGATTTTGATCTCTTTGTTATTGGTCCTTTTGAAGCCCCCTAGAAGCCCTTTGCCCTGAGATGCATGGTGTTTCCACTGTGGACTCAGTTCTGGGGCTGCCTTCCCCACTGGGTGATGAGGCCCAGTACTCTCCTCTGCTCACACGTGCCGGCCACTCATACATCATTGTAGCCTCAGCCTTTGCTCTGTCATTCCCTCTTCCCAGTGTCTCCAGGGCTTTGATCAAATCCCACTATTCAAAGAGGTCTCCCCACTCACTCCTATCTTCCCACCCTGCTTTATTGTCCCTCTTTTACTTATCTATTATCCTCCATTGACCATCTAGAATGTAATCCGCTGGAAGGCCCTGTAGTCTTAAGGCTGGCACAGAGCTAGTGTTTGTGAACATTTGATGGAGCCATAAATGAATTTTGGGTTTGGTAGCAGCCTGCATTTTTACCTTATGTGACACAAGTGAGTGCTGTAGAATTGGCAAAATTGCAGACTGAGTTGTACAAAAAGAACTAACTCAGTTTGCTTTCCAGATCCTTAAAGTGGCTCTGTTTTCATGCATGTCCAGATTCCTGGTTTCAAGCAGAGACACAGCAATGGCTAGGATATCACTGCCCATATAACTCTGGATTCCCCAGTCACATGAGCAAGTCTAGTTTTGTAGTTTTGTGGTTTTACAAGCATATTTACTCAGGCTACAGACCCCTTCCCCAGCCCATACTAACATTGCTTGTTTCCAAGAAGCCAGGCAGCTCTTTCAAATCAGGTGTCTGTGTTTCTACCTGAGGGACTTGTTTTGGGTATGCCCACAAGGGTACTGTTTAGAGTACTTGTTGGAGGATGGCTACATAGGTCAGCTGTGTTCTTGGCTTGTTACTAACTCATGGGACAGATGACCAACCAGTGCTCGCTTGTATCTTCATTGTTACCTGATCTCTCTAGAGGAAAGTACCTACAAATACAAAAAGAGTATTTTAAAAGCTGTGGCATTAATTGGCTTGGCCCCCAAGCAGCAGATTCCTGTGAACAGCTTCCAAATCCTACATGTGTAGAACCATAGACTCTCAAGAGTGGAAAGGATCACTGAGTGCTCAGCTGAATTAGTAGATCCGGTATCAGGAAGCTTAACTAAGTGAGTTCTTCCTAAAATCGGATGCAGCTTTTCTCACCAAACTGGGTGGGTCTGTTCTCCCTCCATCCCACCCCAGTGTCTGACCTTGTTTGTTCCCTTCTTTTCTTCCCCATACTCTCACTTATTATCCTGTGGGCATCTACCCCCAACATCTACTGCCATCAGCAGAGGTAGGGCACTCCTGTCATTTGGTCTTGGATTTAGCCTGTCTCACTAGTGCTAAGGAGTCTTAAACCCCGTCTTTGATCCCCTGGCTGGAGCCCTGCCAGCCCCACTACCAGCCTGAGGGCTAGGATTTCACCAGAGCAGAATTTCCAGCACAGCCTCCTAGTTTCTTTGATCAGCCGGAGATGGCCTGACCACTTCAGGGGGTGGCTGAATTTCCCTACAATAATACCTTTATGTGATCTCCCTCTTACAGAAGAGCTTATTTATTTGGCTTTCAACAGGTTTGGAATTTTTTCATCAGTAACTGGATGAAAAGAACTTTTCTCACCTAAGATAGGAGATGACTTAACTGCATCCAAAAAGAGCCACTTGAGAAGCTTCTGTCTCCAGCCACTGGAGAGCAGAATCTCTACTGGAAATAGTACTCACAGGGTCCAATGGACATAAGTTGGAGTGGACAGTGATATACTTTAGTAAACTACAGTGGTTCTTCTGTTTCACCTGCAACCAGTGAGGGCTTTAAGCCCAGACACCCCATTACCAGGAGAGAGAAGCACAGAGTAGCAAGCCAGCAGGATACCAGGGGCTCCCTTCTTCTCCCACCTTGTCAGCACTCTTTTCTGTGGTTCTCTCTCACTTGCCTGAGCTTATGTACCCCTCTAAACAATTAGTGAGCTTTCCTCAAATTCCTGCCTCAGAAATTGCTCAGCTTTTCTCTAGTTCTCCTAGGCTACATGCAGTGTCACTGTATTTAGCAATTATGTCACTTTTCACCCACATTTTCCTTTTGTAATTACCCCTTTTGAAAACTTGTCCACTTCTATACTGGAGCTATTTTTAGAGCAGAACCTTTTAACCAGTTTTGCAGAATGCATTTATATAGGTTAGGGGAAATCCCTTTTGTGAAACCTGCTCTTTATAGATAAGCCAGTGGGTATGCTTTCTGGGTGTCGTGAGTTGGGGAACTAGGATGTTCTTTGGCTTAGGTGAATTAAATTCATTCCAAATATAAATAGTAGCTGGGTCATTCCTAGAGGAATTGCTCAGATTGCCTGTTATCTTTAAAGCTGTTGATTAAACATTCAGCTGTGCATTGAAATGGCAGGCTCCTCATTTCCTAGGAGTCTTGCTTAATCTTCATAAGGGAACACCTGTTCCTGCCCATTTTATCACCCTCACTGAATCCTGGTGGTTTCCCAGATGGGGTTCTCGTCAGCTGCCAGTGCTCCACGTGTGGCCTGTTAGTAAGTGTGCTGCAGGTGGGATCATTGCCCTGTATGTCTCCATCCAGCTCTGACTTGCCATTATGGATATAACTAAGGCTGCATGGCCTTCTGCCACACTAGAGAGAAGGGTGACGGTCATTCTGGTCTGCTCTGACTGGTCCGTGGGACTCTGCTATCTTTTTAGTAAAATTTATATGTTAGGTTTCCCTCAGCTTTTGATGACTTTTTCCCTCCCTGTTTTTTTTTAATGCAGAGGCCTCTCTTCCAGCCTTGCCCAGTGTAGTGTTGGTCATCTCTGTTGCCTTTCTTCGTTGCCTCCAACAACTAGGGGTTCAACACCACCTTCCCGTTCTATCCCATTGATATGCACATCTTATATGGTGGAATTTGTTAATTTCCTGATTTTGAACATTAAGAGTTGGGTTTGATTGTACCTAGACTCCCATGGTGGTGTCACACACCTTTGATCCTGAGTGTGTCAGATGACCACACCTGAACTGCCGTCAGGAGCTGCACAGGATGCACATAACCTGTGAACTGGAATGGTGCCATCCTGAGGCCCTGTGACAGACAAGTCTCCTGGCCTCCCACTTCACTCCCAACTCTGTCTTTTCCTTTACTGCCCCCTGATGCGCCAAGTGGTCAGACTACAGAGTTGGATCCCTTGCTCTTAGGTTCAGCTTTAAAATAGTCACTGATATCTCTGTTAGCGCAAAAGACACTCTCTCCTGAGAGTTTAATAAACCTATTTTACCTTTCTAATCTCATTCTGATCTGTCCTGGGCAGGGCTTAATTGCTTGGTTCTTGGAAAGTCATTGTGCCCAAGGCATATTTAAGAAAAAGTGTATCCTGTTTAACTTCTTGACTCCTCACTCACTGAATTTTCCAGAAGTTGCCCAACTATTTCATAAAGATGGAAAGGTAGATAAATAGTGGTTTCTGTGTGTTCAAGGCTAAGGAGAAACATCTGTTATGGGTAGGAATTAGATGAGTACAGATGAATACAAATACGATCAGAATTAGAAGCATTATTGAGCCCTTTTGAGCCTTACTTAGTTTACAGTCATAGCTTTATGTTCATGGTTGGGGTCAAGGGTGAGAAGTGGAGAAATGACATAAAGAACTTAAGGCAATGTTCATAGTCTTGGAAATTCAGGAAATATATTTGAATGACAAGCCCTCACCATGGAAACAGGAAGACTTGATGACATCTGTCCACCACTTGAAACAGTACAGATTATTTTTCTTTCTGTTCCCCCAGAAATTAAAGTGTGAGTGGGAACGTGTTACCTTTGTTAACAGTTAATTTCTCTGAGGTTTAGCTACTGTTTTCAAGTTCAAATGTGTTTTCAGAGTCTGAGGATTGAAGTTATAGGTCTGTCATCCCTGGGTGCCCACCTCACCAGTGAAAACCCATCTTTCCTGCTCCCACTTTTTTAAGCCTCCCTTGGAAGGACTGTTGCCTGGATGGCAGCACTTGGTATAAGTCCCTGGATCCTTGGAAAGTCCTGTTTCATCAGGGCCACCAGTCAAGGCTCATACTCTGGGCCCTGGAATTGACAGAGTGCTGGGATTTACTCTGTGCCTTATTGATACAGCATGCATTGGCATGTGCTGCAAACCTTCTGCTCAGTCCTGTGAGGGACGCAGTTGAGAAATGTGATTAGGAAATACAAGTTATATCACATTCTTATTTGTGTGTAGGTCCCTAAGAGAGGGCCACACAGTGTAGTGGAGGTTGGAGGAGGGGTTACAGCCAGCTGGGTGAATCATAAAAAGTAATGATAGTCCTGGGCCGGGGAATGCAAGGGACTTCACTCTAGATGGGTATTATGGAGGGAGGGATTGATTAGGGCTTGGAGTTTCTTCTCCTGGCAGGTGTCCACCTAGGCATGCTGAGAACAGGAGCCTCCTGCTTTGTGTGGTGTGGAGCAGGAAAGGATATGGAGGCAGTGTGCACTTGGGGGCCGGACAGGAGGGCCACCAGCACAGTCTAGAAAAGGGGTATGGCAGCCCTAAGCACACTCAGGACCCATGTAGGCAGTTTTGCTCAGTGTCACAGGAGGTGAGCAGAGTGTGGTGCTCCACAAGGATTTCCAGATGAAATAGAGAGGAGTTGCTATGAAAGACATCTGAGCTTCTCCAGATATGAATGTGAATTCATTTGGGAGGAAATGCATATGCTTTAAATTCTCTTTCTTTGTATCTTTATTAGATGTTTAACCTTTTTGATTTTAGAAGAGAACCTTCATCCCTTTTATCTTTTTTATTTTACCTTTGACCCCAAACCTGGCAGCTGCCCAGGTCGGAATTTCCAGACACTCTCGCTGTGGCCGACTTGCATCATCGGCATTAACACCTCTCGTGCTGATGTAATATGTGAGCATGTCCTGAGCTGACTCACAGACCCTTTGTTGTGTTTTCTTGTGATTTTTATTTGACAGTCACAAAACAGCTGACCTCTGCCCCTTGGAGTCTCTCTTTAGTGGCCTTGAACAAAGGATCAGGTGCCAGGGAGATAAGATGTGTCTTAGCTATGCCTGGGGAAGGCCACTTCCTCCCTCAGATTACTAGAGGGTTTTTACCCCTCTCTGTTTAGAAGTATTTATGCAAATTCCAAACTTCTGCCAACTCTTGATGTCAGTATTCCTGACTGAGATCATCTCTTACCAGCTGTCTCTCCATTCAGCTGGGTTTTCTTCCTGTCCATGTCTTCAAATTTAACAATTTGTGGCTGACCTGCACACAGGTTTAGTGGGTTGCATGTGTGGAAATGGTGGCAAGCCTGCTTTTTTCTGTCTGGGTATAGTTTGTCTATTTATCTAGCTTTCATGTTTGTCTCCCTGTCTTTCTAGGCTCTCCCCTGGGGTATTGTCATTTAGTGAGAGAAGGGCTTTAGCCTGAGTTATCTTATGCTCCTTCATAAAGCAGAAGTACAGCCCTACATCTCTGCTATCGACTCAAAGCACCAACATGACCCCAGCCCCACAGCCTGAGCAAATCTCTGGCCACCTGAGGACCCTGGTTATGGGCCCCATTGTCAAGTGCCACCCTCACCAGGATTTCCAGGGCACATCAGCCTAAGCCCTGTTCTCTACTTATTGTTCCCTTACTAACTAGGTCATGTTTAATTTGCCACTGGGTGCAGGAAGACTTCTGCTATCCCTGATGGTGTTGCACATAAGGACAGTTGAGGACTGACATCCTGGGCCATATACTCTCTCCAAGCCACTTTACATTCCAGTTTCTTAGGTCAATGCTCAGGGGCACCTTCCTTCTCCTTTGAGGTTCCACTGCTGGGTAAAACTTCTGAGAGTGTGTACTCGTCAATAGTGTTAAAACATTGTCTCTGCAGAAATGAGAAAAAAATATAACATTCAGGTATTTTCTGTAATAAATTTAAACCACAACAATTTAGGAAAATTTGGAAAACTTTCTAAAAAATAAAAATTAAAGAGGAAAAGATGGCCTAGAGATGACTGCTGCTGTTCTAGCTTGGCCACACTCTCCCACTGCGTGTGTTTGAGAGTTCGAGAGCATACCTGTTTTGCCTCTTCTCCCTGCCCTTCCCCAGTATCATATGAACATTTTTCCCAAATGGAGTTTTTAATGAATTTTTTAAATTGATTTTTAATGTCATCATTCTTCCCAAAACATTTGCCATTAATATGAATGATTTAAGTTTTCCTTCCAATCTGAAATCATTTCTTTCTGGTTTGGGTCCCCTAAGTCTGGGGAGAGAAACCAATTGGGGTTTAGCTCATTGATATTTAACTTTGATGGTCTACAGAGTGGCTCATTAACATAGAATTATCCCTAAACTTACCTCATTCTTATGCCAACTACATGATTTTCTATATCCAGGTGCCACCTGTATGTTTTTTAAATATTTTCACTTTTTAAACTGGGGTCACTGCCAGGCCTGGTACTGGCCCTTGGGAAGAAAGGCAATGCCAGCTGTTGGCTCTATCTGTGTAGGGCTGGCTCTGGGGTTGATGGGAGTGTTCAGGCCCATCCATGGCACCAGCACAGAGAGTGAGAGACTTTGGAGACACCTCCAGGCCTCATTCTGGCATGGTTTCAGGAGCCAGCTCATTTTGAAACCTAGAGTAAGTGAACGATTCTTTTTGGTGAGAAAACGTTGACTCTAAATAAAAGATTATGGAGGCCTATGTTGGCCACCTCTATGGTCTCAGGTAGTTTTCTTTTCCATACTGTGATGGGGATGGGGTACAGCATTATTTTCTCCTCAGTCACTACAGCAAGATCTTTCAGTACTGTCATGGCTGTGTCATGAATCAGTCCCTTGATTTCCATCTTTTCCTCTCTCCCTATGTTAGAAGGGCTGCTGGTTGACAGAGCTGGGCCACTTTGATGACTAATAAAAAAACCTGGTGACCAAGGTGCTTCCTTTCCTGTTGCATTTTAGAATGAGAATAACACAGGAAGTATAAAGGTGAAAGCAACTCCCCGATGGCCTGTGACAGGCTGGAATCATCAGACAGGTTTTGCTTCCTTCCTGGATTACTTTTTCAGAAGGACATGCTTTTGAGCTCATGTGGCAATAGCTCTCAGGGTTTAGGCCGAGGTAACAGGGATTTTATGCCCCAATTTAACATGTCCTTAAGGCAGTTTTATAGGTTGGGTGTTGTTCCTGGTGTGGCTCTTGGCAAATAGTAGGCATAGAATTTGCTAGTTGGTGGATTCATTGATTCAGCAGTTCTGAAGATATCAACAGGCAATGGTTTTTATGTTATGATGTCATATAACTAGATACTGGTCACAGCAAAGCCAGGTATAAGCCAAGATGCTGGGTGGTAGAGAATTCATAGTAACTAAAATTCTACCCCCATAAGGCAGGACTTCTTACAAGAAAAACTATTATCCTTTGCTGATACCCATAAAAGAATACATGAATAAATGCTGTTAATAAGTTTAATAACATTATAATCCAAAGCTCAGTGGGACTGGGGGAGCAGGGTCTGACTGTCACTAAATTCCTTCTTTAGGTAAGGAGAGGCAGGACATGCCAAGAAATTTTTGAAAATTAAGAGTATTAGGAATTTTAACTCCAGATTCTCCTCAACTCAACAATGGGTTACGTCCTGATAAACTCATCATAAGTCAAAAATATGTCTAAATGTAACACGTCTAACCTACCAAACATTATAGTTTAGCTTAGCCTACCTTAAACATGCTCAGAACACTTATGTTAGTTTACAGTTGGCAAAACCATCTAACTGTAGAGTATGGGTTGTTGATCCTTGTCATTATGGGTGACTGCCACTCCCCAGCATCATGAAAGAGTATTGTACCAAATATCGCTAGTCTGGGAAAAGATCAAAATTCAAAGTATGGTTTCTACTGAATGTGTATTCTCACATCATCGTGAAGTTGAAAAATCCTGTCAAATCATTGTAAGTTGGGGACTATATCTATATCGTGGGTCTATCTGCAGATATGATTCTAGAATGAAAGTAGATAGATTAATGGGAGAGCACAGGCCATGAGCACTCCCACCTCAGAATAAGAATTTATATATACCAAAGATGGCATTGCACACAAACCATTTGGGAAAGAGAAGCTGATCAGCCAGTGCTGTAGGAATAGTCAAAAGAAAGAAACTTTAGATCAACTAGAACTAAAATGCAAGTGAATATGACTTGGAATAGAGAAGGGCTCTGTAAGCCTAAAAGAAACGACACAAGAGAAGGAAAAGGAATTGACTTGACAAAGTGTTATGCTCTATGTGACAAACACCATCACCAAACACAGTGTAAAGCAAGTAGCCTTACAATCCTTCATAAATGAAGAGCTTACTAGAAAACTGGCCAAGAACAGGCAGATGATCAGAACTCGCAGGTGCCAGGACTCACAGAGGACAGAACCCTCCTGCCACTGGTGTCTCTGGGAACAAACAGTGTCTGTGTGTGCAGCTGTCACGATCTGGGGTTTATTTTTGTCTAGTGGTACTTGTGGTATTTCACTGGTAACACAGGAACCCAGAGTTTTGAGAGTGAGGTAGAATGGACACCTTCCACTGCTGGGTGAGTATAAATTGGTTCACTTTCAGGGAAAATATTTGACAGTATACTAAGAACCTAAAAAATGCTCATCTCCTTTGAACCAGTGGCTCTACTTCTTAGGCATTTGCCCTTAAAAAAAAAGATGTCCTTAAGATATGTAAATAAGGGTCATTTCAATGTTATTTGCATTTTTAAAAAGAAACAGCTAACTGTAGAAATGTTCAGATTATGTAACACCTGACAGCGAATTGTCACATAATCAAGAAAGACCAGTCTCCACAAATGGACAATGTGGGAAGAGTTGCTCCCACTGCCTGCCGAGCAGTCACAAGAAGGTCCTAGCTGTGGTTAGAGTGTGAGCAGACGTGTGAGTGTACATTGTGGAAGATAAAAGAAAGGCAGAAAGAAAATGCAGAGATGCTAAACATTGGCTGTCCCTGGAGAGCAAGATAACAGGATGTTTATTTTCTTGCTTTTACTTTATGTATTTTCCAAAATTTTTTAATAAACTTATATAATTTTTTAATTAATAAAAAATAAATCGCGGGGCTAGCACATAGCTTCATGTTAAACTACCGTTAGTGGTTCTGGTTCTCTGCATGTCATCTTGTGTGTTTAAGTGGAGACATTTAGGTTTGTGGGTATTTCTGTGAGGCGAAGTGCCCCTGGCTTGGTGCTGAGCCTCCTCTCAAGGGCTGCTGAGCCTCCCACTCCCACTTTCCCTCCAACCGGGGCAGGGCTGATGGGCTCTCACAGTCAGAACTCAGTGATCACTGCCTCCCTCCCCTCTTGAGTTCTCCAGTACAGTGTGTGGCTTTCACATTTAGGACTTGATTTGTTTCCAGCTTGTCTCATCTGCCCACCTTTCATCAGCAGTTCCATAGCCCAGCTAGGATTAGAGGGGAATTGCCATCAAACCTGGCAGATTCTCACCTTGCTAACCCACAAGTCCTCAGTCTGGACTCTTGTAGTTAATGGTTATTATATAGGAACACCTGTAACTTTCTCTGGGCCACTCTCTCATCTCTCTCTCTGGAGTTTTAATCAGGATGTTTCTTAGTGAATAAAACTAATCTTTTAAAACCTTAGAGAATAAAGGAAGTGTTTAAGACTTGGATTTGATAATTCACAAAATTTCTAATGCATTTGAAAATTTAAAAATACTTTATTACCCTTTAATTTCATAAGTATTTATTGTGCACCCACTGTGTGTGAGTTCTAGAGAAAACATGTTAGATGAGGCCGACTCTGTGCATGCCCTTCCCAGAGCTTTTGTGTAGTGGGGAAGATGTGAATTAAATAAGTAATTACACCCAAAAAATGAAGCACCAGTATGGTTAGATACTGTGAAGGAGAAAGATGGATGTTTCCCTGAAGATGATACATGTGAGTGGAAACCACTTATGGAGAAAGCTCCCCTTGTCTTATTCAAGATAAGTTTTGTTAAGTGGAACATCTGCTTCTTCTTAGAGATGACCCTTTATTTTTTTAGGCATTCCTCAAAAAAGCAAATATGTCATCATCTCATTCTTCACTTTCTTTCGCCAAACAGCAGTACTGTCAAATGGAAGGTGGCCCAAGAATTGCTAACACCTCTGTGATTTTAGCCGGCAAGCTGAGCCACCAAAGAAGGAGGTGACCTCCGCTGGGCCACAGGTAAAGCGAGCAGACGAGTGGAAGGACCCTTGGCGCCGGTCCAAATCTCCCAAGAAGAAACTTGGAGTATCAGTCTCCCCTAGCCGGGCACGAAGGCGTCGAAAAACATCAGCCTCATCAGCCTCTGCCTCCAATTCCTCCAGGTAAGGAGGCTGGCTCGTGGGAGTGGCTGCTCATAAACACCACAGCGGTGACACACAGTTGTTGCCTGGGGAGACATCAGTGGGACCAAACAAGAATTTGTTAGTTGAGCAGAAACTGACTGAGTGATGCTGGCGCATGAGTAGCAAACGAGACTGCTGCATAGAATCTTACAGTCTCATGTGAGGAGATCCTCCAGGATACGGGTGACCCAGAGGAGAACACAGGCCTGGCCAGTGAACTAAAGGGCGGGGAGGGTCAGCAGGGGAGAACACTTGCCTGGGTGACCTCAGGAGAGACATTGTAAGGAGCAACCAGCAGAACAGCTTGAGCCCCGTCATAGAGTCACCTCTTCTATTTCTCCTGTGAGTCGGGGTTAGCAGCTCTGAAACTTGTGTGTACACTAGTTCTTAACAAACAAGTGAGGAAGTTGTGGATGGTGAGAACTAGGTCTCTCCCTGCCAGAAAAAGGCATTACAGATCAGAAAGGGTGACCCCAGGGGAGCCAGTGTGTTAGGTGGGGACTGCAAGTACCAGTGTGGATTCAGGGTTCACTGTGTGCACAGAGAGACAGATGGAGAAATACATATGCACATATCCTGGTTCTATCCACTAA
This sequence comes from Cynopterus sphinx, assembly GCA_030015415.1. Taxonomy (NCBI): domain Eukaryota; kingdom Metazoa; phylum Chordata; class Mammalia; order Chiroptera; family Pteropodidae; genus Cynopterus; species Cynopterus sphinx. Next base: position 28,860,200 of record CM057386.1, read on the forward strand.
GAGCCTAGGAGCTGTGTCACCATGACAGTGAGAGGCCCAGCACCCAGTTCTTGGTTGCTAAACACCATTCCCAGCATAAGGAAGATGGGACCACGACATATTCATAAAGGTGTCCAAAGGGTGGGCGAGTCTGTGTGAGTGTGTGGGGGTGTATCTGGGTGTGAGTATAGCCTTGTTTTCTGGGTCTGCACCCTAGGCCCAGCGCTGGCAAGCAAGGCAGGGGTGGAAGAAGACCTGGCCTTTCCTCTCTCCCCTCAATGTTCTAGGTCGTCTTCACGGTCCTCATCCTATTCTGGCTCTGGTTCGTCCCGATCCCGGTCCCGGTCCTCATCCTACAGCTCCTACTCTAGCCGGTCTTCCAGACACAGTTCATTCTCAGGCAGCCGGTCCAGGTACATTCCCGGGGCCCCGCGGATGTGGCAAGCTTGGGCACTTCTGGGTGTGACCCAAGTCTTCCTGAGTTGCCTGTATTGATGGTAGGTCTCTGTCCTGATGGTGTTCTTCCAGGTACTATTGTTTTCAAAATAGTCTCACCAAGTTATCTGTCATGTGGTAAATTCTGAAGAATGTACAATAAGGTGCCAACTAATGAACTGCAGGCACTGGGAGATCTTAACACAGTGCACATCAGAGACTCTTTAGAAGCCACACCTACATTGACCTCATTGGGGGTGTGCTAAAATCAGGCAGCACACACATACACCCACATACACACACACACCACACACACTTCTCTGGGGAGCATCCCCCCAGATGTTTTGAGAATAAATGGACCACTTCGTCTTGCGGGAATCTGTTGTTTCACAGTGGCACCCCTTCCTGGCAGCAAGTCTTACTTGGGGACAATTGTAGAGAGAATTAGAACAGCATTAGATCATTGAAGCTATTGAATCTGATGGTCCAGTTAACATTTAAAGTGGGCTGTGAAACAAAGCGGATGATATGTGGGGCCTATTTTCCATGAATGTTGAACATTAGCTTTGGTTGAGGGGTCGGGGGGAGAAAACCTTTTTCTAAGGATATCTAGAGGGTCAGCTGTGGGCCCTAGGGCCTCATGACCTTCTTGCAGGAAGTTTAAGCAGTATCTACGGGGCACAGAATGGTTGCCAGGCATGGGGCAGCCATGGAATGTGGCCTGTAGAAGGTGAAATGGAAGACAGAAAAGACAAGACATTGGTCAACAAGGGAGAAACCTCGTGTGTGGCTTCATTTAAGAAACGAGACTGATGAGCTACGCAAAGAAGCCTGAGGCCAAGTTGGGAAATTTGAAATTTTTAGAAATCACAATGTCAGGACGGCTACCTACAGCCTTTCCTGTGCATGCACAGTTGACCCCAGCTGTCCCCTCAGCCCTCTCCTCTCTCCTCTGACACTATATTTTACAAGATCCAAAAACTGTCAAACCCATTTTAAATGAGGCAAAGAAGTAGAAGCTCATAATGGCCTTCTTTGTGAATCCAGGGCGGTGTCCCCAGTGTGCTCAGGCTTGGACCAGGGCACCATAGCACTCCCTCCTCACATCTCTGTTTACTCCCTAGGTCCCGGTCCTTTTCCTCATCCCCATCCCCTTCCCCAACGCCTTCCCCACACAGACCTTCTGTCAGAACCAAGGGGGAGCCAGCTCCACCTCTCGGAAAAGCAGGGTAAGTGCCCACGGGTCAGTTAGACCAGGCTGACAGCCTCCAGCCTTCTTCCTCCCTCCCTCCCTCTTCTATCACATCTGTGGAGAAGCCCCGTGGGAACAGTACATGGGACCCCTGGGGTGGACAGAGCAGCAGGGAATTGGGCTCTGGAGGCCAAAGGATGCAGGCCTCGCCTCTCACTTCCCAGCATGTGACCTACAGGTCGTGTGTCACATCTGTGCTCCAGCACCCCTGCTTGGAGTGTGGTGATGGATGGCCAAGCTCCTCAGATTTGGAGCAAGCACAACACAGGCCACTGGCTCCGCTCTTATTGAGCAAATAGGTGGCTGGGGTTTCATGCCAAGCTCCGCCCCAGGGCTGTCTGTGATACTTAGAAAGAGCAACCTTGCCAAATTCTGTCTCCTCTTCACCATCTGCTGCTCCTGGAATTGGTCACATTGATCCTTTTCAATAGATGTCACTGATGGGAGAAGTTAAAAACATCTAGAACTTACTATACAAACATTGCAGCCCTGCAGCAGCTGTCTCTCTGCCCAGACTTATTTACCCTCAGTGCCATGCTGAGCAGCTTGCTTTTGCCCAAGACTGCTTGCTTCCTGCTGATGGCACTTTGTTGGCAGAGTTTCTGATAGGTGCATGCTTTGTGCTCCATCTGAATCATGATGCTCAGTGCTGCTAAAACAATTAGAGTGTTTTCCCATGTTGACAGTAAAGAGAACCTTTGGGGGTTATTTTTTTTACTGCCATGTCGTTTCCACATGTGAGTGTACCCCAGTACACTTGCAGGGCCACCCACACATTTGGGGCAGAGTGTCTGAGGGACTACACTGCCAGCTCTTGGCTCTTCTCAAGAGCTCTCAGATGAAACTCTTCCTGCTGGGGATGCACCTCTTCTGCCTGTGAAGGGGAAGCAGGGCTGGTTCTCCGTAGCTTCAGAAGCATTCTAAGAGCCCAGTGTAACGTGGGATCGACACCTGATGTGCCCTGAGGTCTTTGGCAGGCCCCTCCGCCAGGTCTAACCTCCTTTCATCCTATGTCACAGGGAAAAGGCGGTGAAGAAGCCAGCCCCACCTCCAGCCCTACCACAGGTCCCTAAGGCCACTGCTCCTGCCCCAGAGCCCACCAAGCCAGGAGACCCTCGGGAAGCCAGGAGGAGAGAACGGCAAGCCAGGACCCCTCCCAGGAGGTAAGTCTCTCTGGGGGACCCTCATTGGGATTTCCACATCTTTGATGCCAGCACTGGGGGAGGGGGTACTCCTGGGCAAAGCAGTTGAGGCCAGGGACCCATTCTCTCCCTGACACGTGAGGCTTTGGCTAGTTATATTGCCTCACTGAGCCTCAGTTTCCCCATGAGTGTAGTGGATAGCATGAGCCCATCGCACTACTCTACCTGAAGAGAGAAGACACTTCTTCAGCACCCAGAAACTTCCATGGACAGAAGCAATAGTGATTTTGGGACACTGAAGGAAGGTTATGTGTTTTTTTTTTTTATTTTGGAAAAAAGATGTACTTAAAAAATAGAGCCCTATCCACTTTCACATCTGTGTTAAGTTACTGATTAAACATTTTCTCAGGTCATTGATTAACCCAGGTTTCAAGACTGACTGTCCTTTGTCAGTTCTGCAGAGATGTGAGTGGCGGGACTTTTGTCTTTCTTGCAGGCGGACCATCAGTGGCAGCGGCAGCGGCAGCAGCTACAGCGGCTCTAGTTCCAGATCCAGGTCATTGTCAGCATCTCTCTGGCCCTAGTCCTCATCAGCTTCCACCCCTGCCTCCCCTTTGTAGTCCATGAACCCTGGAAGAGGGTCAGCTCAGATGTGGCATCCTTTTCCCTCAGGCAGCCTGAGTGCTATTTTAGAGCAGCGTGGCTTGCTGTCTCCACTGGACAAAGAGAAGTGAACACACTAATGCTCGTATAGTAGGGAGCCTGGCCCGATGGCTCCAGGCATGTAGGAGAGGCCTGTACACCCTCTGTCCCCACAGCACCTTACTGACATGAGGACACCAGGGCACTTCTAGCCCAGCAGGACTAAGTAAGGCTGGTATATATGCCCTCATACCTGTTCTTGTGTGGAGGGATGAGTCCTGCCCCAGCCTCTTGTTCCTGAGGCACCTGGGGACAATCAATTTTTTTAAATCTGATAAAATAAATAGAATTCTGCTACTTAGTTGTTTAAAAAGAAGACAGTAATCATTCTTTAGATTCCTCGAGTCAAACTTCCTCTTCCATTTCTAGGCAGCAAGTGGTTTGTATACATTTACCTAAATCTTTCTAAATAGATTTAAAGACCTAACCTTTAAAGAATAGTTGGGCTCGCTCTCTTTCCCCCTCCCCCATCCCAGCATCTGATGACCTTAGGAAAATGTGGTTGGTGTTTTCTCAGAGTGTAAGATGTAGTACTTAGCAGAAACCAGCATAGCAGCTTTATGCATTTCGAGTCCTTATGCGGCATGAGCTGTGACAAAACCAAGGACCCAAGAGATTGGCCATCATTTCTATGCTTTCCTGAGATATTCCATGTGTTCAGGTAGTCTCCAGTCTGGTGTGTGGTGTCACTGCAGGTTGAAGCCCTCTCCCTTTGTGTGCATCATTCACTGGGACTCTCAATTCCGTCATCACTTACTCTTGGGTCACCCTTAGTCATGTCCCTGCCCAACAGACAGGATGGGGAGCTTCCACTCAGTGATGTGAGTGTCCCTTCACTGTGTCACCTTTACCAAGCGTCCCCTCTGAAATTTAAGGTTTGGTGGGTACATGTTCCTTAAAAATGGAAGTTGGAGAAACAAAATAGAACCCTGCACCAAGCCCCCACCTACCCACCCACCTAAGCTCTCCATCCTCAGCCCATCTTGTAATCAGGGCCATGTGGGTACAAACAGGCTCATGTGTGTCTAGGTCCCTGAGCGTGAGCAGCGTCTCCTCAGTGTCCAGTGCCACATCAAGCAGCAGCTCAGTGCACAGCGTGGACTCAGATGACATGTATGCAGACCTGGCCAGCCCTGTGTCTTCAGCCAGCTCTCGGTCCCCCACCCCAGCCCAGACCAAGAAGGAGAAAGGTATAGGGGCTTCTTCTTGTATCCTGGGTGTTGTGGTACCAGAGGAGGGGCAGACCCTTTGTGGAAAAAGGGTGTGAGGTGCCTCAGTCAGCAATGCTTGCAGCTGTCAGACAAGAACGCACTGGCCTCCCAGTTGCATCCCTGTGCACGTATCAGCTGGCTGATAACATAGTCCTTCACCAAGCAGCACATGGGAAACCATTATACTGGCTCAGTGACTGTGACCAAACATTTTTCCTTGGCAGGAAAATCTAAAAAAGAAGATGGCATTAAAGAGGATAAGCGGAAAAGAGATTCATCCACACAACTGCCCAAATCCTCAAAACTTTCCGCAGGCGGTAAATCTGCCCAGCAATCCTCAACCCCCCAGCAGGCACCCCCTGGACAGCCCCAGCAGAGTGCGTTTGTGGCCCACAAGGAGATCAAGTTGACACTGTTGAATAAGGTGAGGCCAGAGGCATTCCTGGTGGGTATTTCCAAGGAACTGTGCACCTTAGGGTCATCCTGGGAGTGAGAATGAGTGAGGGCCGGCAAATGGCATTTCAGACTTGGTGGCCAGATATTACCCCGGCTCATCCTCCTGCCCTGATGGACAGCCCTGTGGGAAGTAGAGGGACATGTGGGCACAGGGGAAATTGGTTCCTACAGCTCATCCTGGGATATCAGAGCATCCAGGGGAGAGTGCTCTCCCTGTTCCTGAGAACCTGCCCCCTTGGCCCTCCTTCCTATGCCTGGCTTTCCAGTTCCCACAGGGCAGCAGTGCGATGGAGAGCAAAGCAGATTTGGCCTCTGTGAGTTGATGTTCCCAGGGCCCCATGAAACTAGAAGAGTAGTGAGGATACGTATGCTGGAGTTCTGTCCTTGGCTGTTGCCCTCACCGGGAGCACAGCATCTTTGCTTGCACCTTCCTTACAGAGAATCAAGGCCCCAAACCATGGGCCCTGCTTCATTTGAGGCCATGTGAATGAATGAGGAGCCCAAAGGATGGGGCCCATAGGAACAGAGAGCAGGTCTGAGCATGAGGATGTCACCACTCTGCTCCCTTCTAGTATGTTCCACTTGGTGGCCAGCACTTAGGCCCTGTGTCCTCACTGTGTTTCCTCTGTTATTTTAGGCCGCTGATAAAGGGAGCAGGAAGCGATATGAGCCCTCAGACAAGGACAGGCAAAGCCCTCCTCCAGCCAAGCGGGCCAACATGTCCCCAGACCGAGGTAAGCACTGTCCATGCAGGGCCCTGACGGGCAGAGGGACCAGGACCCCTTCTGCTCTTTAAAAATATTGAGGACCCCCAAGGAACTTCTCATCTTGTAGGTTAAATATATCAATTTTTATAGTATTAAAAGTTAAAACTAAGAAAGACTTTTAAAACATTTATTTTAAAATAACTAATAAGTCACTATGTTTTAACACACACACAAAAAAAAAACATTTTTTTATGAAAATCTATTTTCCAAAGCAAAAGTTAGTAGAATGATGTTATTCCTTTTTTGACATAAATCTCTAATATCTGGCTGAAAGACAGTGGCTAGGTTCTCATCTCTTGTGATAGCATAAAACACACAGCCCCTGGAAAACTCCACCTTAGGCTGTGAGGACTTGAGAGCACAGAGGGCAGGCAGGGTCTCGGTGTGCTGTGAAAACAGTCTGACTGCGTGGACGCTTGCAGTCCAAGGACCACACCTTAAGAACCCCTGGCCCAGATTCAGAGCATCTTCCTGGCTGGTTTTAACAAAGCAAAACCTGAATTGTGCCAGGCCATCTTTCTTCCCTAAAACAGAAGGCAGGGGGCCGGCCAAAACTCCATAAAGTTGGGTGTGCAGGTCTCGGGGCCCATCAGGAGCATGAAGGTTTGGGAGGGAGTGGGGTGCTACATGCCTCTGCTGGTGAGACCAGGGCTGTCCTTACCCCCAAAGCACAGACGGCACAGTGGTCACACTGGTCCTCCTCCTAGAGCCCATCTGCCTCTGCTGAGCAGTGACCGCCCACCCATCTGCTCTCACTCCATGAGCTCACTTGACAGCAATGCAGCCAACACTCCTGATTTCTTGGTTTTGCTTTTATTTTTAAACTACTGTGACTTTTGTTCCCATTTGAAGACCCATATGATAAGTTTCTTCAAAGCAAGGAGAGAGGGTCTTTTCTGGATAATGAAAACTCAGTGGTTTTAGACACTGGCTCAGGAAACCTGGAATCCAAATTGGAGTTCAGCTTCTGGGGTTTTCCTGGAGCCTCATTCTCATGTGATCAGTTCTCCCCTTTCCTCACCAGCTCCACCCTTCTGCTTCTTTCTGTAAAAATGAGAAAGGTGTGCTGAGCTGTTGTGACCGGAACGTGGCCACTGATATCCAATAAGGGTGGCCAACCCCTTGCACTGCCACACACACCCCCAATGTAACTGGGACCCTGATCTTACTTTGTCCGTGTCACCCAGGTTCTCGGGACCGAAAGTCAAGTGGGAGACTGGGCTCTCCAAAGTCGGAGCGGCAAAGAGGCCAGAATTCCAAGGCACCCATGGCCCTGCCAGACAGGTGAGTATCTCACCTGTGCCCCTGGCACACCACATGGGCCCCTTTGCCCTGAGGAGGATCTGCAAACCCAGATGCAGCTTGGGACTGTGTACTCAGCTTAGACTCGAGGCAAGAGGGTAGCCCCACACATATCTCACTCTGTACCACCGCCAGTGGGTCCAGGAATGAGGAATGGCCCAAGGCACTCAGCTCACAGCCTGAGGTAGGAGAAAGGGACAGAGATGGTCATAGCTCTTTTCTAACCTTCCATGTCAGGCACAGGAATCAGGACAGTAATTTCCTTTTTTCAGGATCCTATGCACCTGCACCATGCAGCTCAGGGTCAAGGGCTGTGAGAGGAAAGACACAGAGAGGGCGGGCACAGGACTCAAGCAAGGAGCTGTACAACTCCCCCAACACACTGGGGAGCCCCACAGCCTCAAGGGTCCTCCTGAGTCTGTGGGGTTTTTCCTCATCACAGAGGGAAGTTGCATACAGAGACGAGGAGTAGAAGGGACAGCTTAGCAGAGTGCTAGGCTGGGCCCTGGATGCTTATCCACTATGATGAGGCCTTTGTTCCCCGGGGAGAGGGCACCTCCTGCCTGGCAGGTACAGCTTACAGGGTCTAGGCTCCAGACTTGACCTCGTGTGCCCTGGCTGGCGAGAAGCTCGTGGCACAGAGGAGAGAGGCACTCAAACAGACCCCTCTAATAGCCTCTCCACTCCTGCAGGAAGCGCCAGTTGTCACCCCAGTCCAAGAGCTCCAGCAAGGTCACAAGTGTGCCTGGCAAAGCCTCAGACGCCGGCACTGCCTCTTCCACCGGCACCAAATCAGGGAAGGCCAGCACGCTGTCTCGGCGGGAGGAGCTCCTGAAACAGCTCAAAGCCGTGGAGGACGCCATAGCTCGCAAGCGGGCCAAGATCCCCGGGAAAGTGTAGTGGGCCCCGCAGGCTCGGCTCCCCCACTGGAGGCAGAGACTCAAGTGTTTTTATAAATAGGGTAAGCGCAGCCATTTTGGATTTTGCATTTAATGTCTTATTTTGGCTGTGAGTCTTTTTAAAAATTAAAAAAGAAAAAAAAGTTTCTCAGCTGGAAAAGAAGCCACACACACGTAATGAAGATGACGCTGAACCTCAGCCTTCTCCCGACCACACTGACCAGTCCCTTCCCAGAGCAGAGGTCCCACGAGACAGGCAGGCAGGCGGCAGACAGCACCGAGCGAGGACGTGGCACAGTTTTATGTAAATTATGAGTCCCATACGCCCGGATCAGCCAGCCCATACTTTTTTCTTCCCCGTCTTCTTTTCCTCCCTCTGCTAGTTAGGCGAGTTCTCGCCCTGCTGTGTGTGGTGTCCTCACCACACTGCTCTCCTGTCGGCAGGAACACCGAATGCTTCTGAGCAGCCTCTTCCCCATCCCCACCTGACCCCAGGATCAAAAATATATATATTCTTGACAAAAGTCTGACTAGGAAATATTTCCTGTCTTTTATTTTAAGCATCAAATTGTTTTAGTTGATTTGAAAAGAAAAGAAAAAAACAGGAAAGACCAAAAAAAAAGGCCAAGGGTATTGTTGGGCGTCTGTCTAATGTGGAGGGTCTTTTTTTGAGGGGTCTCCTAAAATAAAATATTTTGATAAGCAGCTGTCTATCCCTGGTGGTGATATTTGCATGTGCCTAGGTCCCCCTACCCTCTGCCCTCTCCACGGTACAGGGCCTGGCCACCTCAAGACACCGCTAAGCCTGCCTTGCATTTTGGAGCCCTTGGCTGATGGATGCTGAGGACCCGGAGTCCCCCCCGAGACCTCTGCAATTCCCAGCGGGCTGCCAGTCAAGAACAGTAGGAGCTCACTCACCCACCAGCCCAGGCACTCTGCCCTCTGGCCACAGCCCCCAGGGAGCACTGCACCTAGCTTCTTCATGGTGGAACTGGTCCTGGCGGGGCTTCATGAACGAAAGCCAGTGGTAGCCTCTCCTAGCAGCAGGCCCTGGGCCAGTGAGGTCAGGAAGGACACTCAGACCCAACCCCAAAGCCAATTCCCAACACAGAGCCTTAAACATGTCATCTGATCCCCACACAGCTCTGCACATACCTAAGCTTGAGAAATCCTGGACCCAGAACTACTCTGTCATCCTTTACAGAACAGAAATGTCAGTTCTGAGGGCGGCCACCTTTGCAGTGCTCACTGCAGCCCAAAGAGCCACTGGGGCCACCAAGACTGCCAGTGGGGAGACCCCAGTGCTCCCTCCAAGTCTTTCTTCATGGGATTAAATCCACAGAGTGGTGCCACAGGCTTTGGAGTGCCCTGGCACCCTCAGGTTACCGTGTAGCAAAAGCCGTAAATGCTTGTAGACAGAATGGTCCCCAGAGCCCAGGCTGCTGCCCCCAGTTCGGTTCTGCAGTAGGGCCCTGTGGGGCCAGCATCAGGAGGCAGCAGCCTGGGGTTCTCACCTGGTTGTATGACCTGCTGAGCTGCGACCAGCTTACGGGGCACATTCCACAGCGCTCGGTCCCACTGCTACCTGGCAATTAGACTAGACACAAACACTGTGAGGGAGGGAGCACTGTGGGCCGGCCACACAGGCCTCCTGAGTGCACTGTTTCCATTTCATGTCCACGTCCCTTCCACAGCACAGGACAGGAGGTTCCCCGTGCATCACGGTAGCCTCAGTCACACGTCTTCACAATTTTTAAAGGCTTGCCTGGTTATCAAATCAAAGGAAACCCCCATTCTCTGAATGGGTGGCTTTCAAGGATACGGAGCCAGAATCCAGGATAACTTGAGCTCCAGTCTGTCCCTGTGCACTCTGCCCCTGAGCCATTGGACCCTGCAGCCCAGCCAAGTAGTGACTGCCCTGCTTAAGTCAGGATCCCACAGGTGAGCACACCGCAGTCGGCCCTCCTCGACCACCGGACCAGCCTCTTTCCATCCCAAGGGGCTGACCTGACCCTGACAATGCCTGGGCCAGAGCCACAGCCCTGGCTTCCCCAACCTAAGGTGACTAAACTAGCAGCTTTCCATTTGCTGTCTGGGGCCATAGCTCACGGGCTAGGCCGGGAGGGATGGGGGCCCACGCCCTGAGCCAACTCTTCACTCCCCAGGCCTAGTGGAAAGAACATTCTATTCTATGCCAGGCGTCTGAGCAAAGGGAGGCCTCTGTTGTGTGATGGCTCCTGGGGCATCTTTGCCCACCAGGGAACGTAAGGGCTGAGATCCTGACGGGTGGTTAACATGCAAATGGTGGGAATAATTATGAGTTCCTCAGCTTCCATCTCTGCCCACAAGACTGCTCCTTGAGTGTGCAAGCCACTGCGGAATCCCCTGCCCCTCCAGTCCTCACTCCCACAGCTCAGGTGGCCTTGCCACACTGCGATGCGACCCTCCCGCCTTTCCCTACCTCCTTGCCGTGCTTCCCAGCCAGAGCCTCTGCGCATGCTGTTCGCTGGTCCTGGAACGCGCCTGGCTGACTGCCTACTCCCTCTCACAGCTCAGGCGAGCCCGCCCTGTCCCCTCCCAAGTCCCTCCATCGTCTGCTGCCACAGTGCTGTCCTCAAGTTGTCACCTCATCTATCAAGGAGGCACTTGATGCAGCTCCCAGTATTATTAGTTCTCCAGGGAAGGCATCGGGTTTTAATTTCCACTTCCCTAAGGCCAGGTCCCTGCTGTTCCCCACAAAGCCCAGGGCCCCACCTGCCCTTACTTCCCCCAGGTTGCCCTCTCCCCATCATTTCCTGCCAACCATCCAACTCCATGGAAGTTCCAGGAGCTTGGGCTGAAGGACGCCAGGCCCTGGGTAAATAAGCAGGGACAGCCCTGGACACGCCATACTACTGGGTCATGGACAAAGATGAGGCAAAGAGGTCATTCCTGACAGTGCACAGTGCACAGTGCTGTGCGCGCAAGAGAACTGGGCTGTGTGATAGGCCGACCGCAGGCAAGGCCGCCTGGGGCCCAGTGGTTGGGAAGGCCATGTCTCCGAGAGAAGCGGAGACGGTGTTGTCGCTCCCACTTCACAGATGAGAGGTCTGAGCCCTGCCATTGGGCCTTCCTCCAGGACTGGGGGAAACTTCAAACCTGAAGCCTAAACCCCTCCTGCAGGCCACTTCCCAACCCAGGCCCACTTCCGTGCAGCCAGGGCTGTCAGGGCTCCGAGCCACAGGCCGGCCACACCAGAAGTGTGTCTGTCCCTGTGTGTCCTGCATTTCTGCTTTCCTGCCTTGGCCTCTGCCTGCTTCTCTCTCCCCTGCCTTCCCTCTTCCAGTCTCTGCCTCTGCATTTGTCTGAGTGTCTGTGACTCTGCACCTGTCCTGCACCTACTCCTGCATCCCAGTTCCCTCACACATCCTTCTCCCTGCACCTCAGTCCTCTTCATTCTGCGTTTCTGGAACGTGGAGGCGTAGTTGGCGGGGCGTGGTCTGTAGAGGGTGGGGTGGGGGTGGGGGCGTGATTCGAGGAGAGGGGAGGATGAAGGGGGTCTTCCCAGACACCACCTGCAGGATACACTCCGGCCTTCTTCTGGCTGCCACTTTTCCAGTCTTGCCCAACTTGGGACTTCTGTGCTTGCCTCAGCCTCCCAGGAATGAGGTGCCACCCCAGCTCGCCCTGTATCTGTCCTTCTGACCTCTGTATACAGCAGGACCCCTGATCCCTAGTCCCCTTGCTGGTCCCCCCGAATTGGCCTTCACTGCTGTCCCCTCCCCACAAAAGCACTGGGAGCACCTGGAGCATAAGGTAAGGAAGGATAGGCTCGAAACCAGGGTCCTAGTTTCCTCCACTCATCCCGGCTGCCACCCACCCACCCGGCTGACTGTTCAGAGCAGACACAGGAACATAGGAGATGTAGACACTCACCCCGTGGGCGGCTGGCATGGGCAGGGGGACAAGGCTAGGGCCCCACTCTAGCCGGAGCATGCAGTACATTCCTGTGGGCGAGGACACCCAGGGAATCCCTGCTCAAGCAACAGTTTTACAGCCTTGTCAATACTTAAAGGAGCATCTGCTTAAGTGTCTGGGCTTTTTAGCCCAAAGGAAGCAATATGGTTGCCGGCTAGTCTCCCTGACTCCAGGCCTTCCTGTCCAGCCAGCATGGGCCTCCATGTGTCCCCACGTATGAGGCATTGTCATCCCATTTTTCCCCCAGGAGAGTCCAGACTCACCTCTCTTCCCTTTGTTCTGCTATATTTATAGAGCTCCAAGTTGCCAAGGTGTGCTTGGGACACGGTCCATGCCCACAAGGGGCTCACACTACCTTTTGGGGATGGAAGGAGGGACTGAAATTTTTCTGAGGCCTTCCCAAGTGCTCCGGCAGGGAGGGAGGGCTAAGCTCAGCCTAATGTGGGTCTCTCTCCAGCTGACCTAACCCACAGTACAAGCATCCAGGCCCCACCCTGGTAGAGTGTATATTGGACTCAATTGTATCTCCCCAAAAAATATGTTGAAGTCCTATCCCCAGTACCTGCGAGGAATGTGCCTGTATCTGAGAAAAAGGTCTTTGCAAATGTAATTATGGTAAGGATCTTGAAATGGGATCATCCTGGATGACGTTGAGTGTCCCTATAAGACAGATACACAGAGGAGGCCATGTGAACACAGAGGCAGAGATTGGAGTGATATGTCTACAAGCCAAGAACTCCAAGGATTACCAGCAGCCGCTAGGGGCAGGAAGGATCCTTACTGAGACCCCAGAAAGAACCAACCTGCTGACACTTTGATGTTTGGATTTATGGCTTCCAGACTGTGAGAGAAAATTTTCTGTTGCTTTAAGTCCCCTAGTTTGTAGAACCTTATTAGGGCAGCCCTAGCAAACTGATACAGAGAGTGAGCTCCCCATTGCAGGAGGCATGCAAGCAGTGGGTGGGTGGGTAAGGGCATTGTAGGGAGAAGCAGCCCTGGGGACTCAATGCATCCATCCATCCATCCATCATTCAGAATAAGCGGAGAAAACAGTCATGAAGCAGCACCTGCTGCCACAGCGTTTCCATCTGGCCAATGAAGCACGGGGTTTCCTTTAATCCCCACCTGCTCCCCAGGAGGGCACCGTAGCCCTGCTCACAGGTGCAGATGCAGCGGCCCAGAGAGAGCGACTCCGTGCCCAGCGTGGCACTGCTGAGTGGAGGAGCTGGGAGAGCCCAAGCATCCCACTACCTTCTCCAGCCCCTCCCTTCTCGGGGGTCTTCACGTTATGGTTTCAAACTTCGAGAATGGTGCCATAACGGTATACATTCTGGCACCTGCCAGCAAGCGAAGAAAGGCTGGAAGGCAGGTTGACAACCTCCCTCCACTTCCAAGACTCCTCACCTGGACATTTTATTTTACTCCTCTCCCCCCTTTAATTCCCCACATACTTTGACCCCTGACCTATGGATATTGCCCTTTTCCCTTTAAAAACGGGATCTCTGAAGGCAGGGGGTCTCTTCCCACACGCTGGCAGCGTGCACCCAGGGCCTGGTGCACCCAGGGGCTGGCGCACCCAGGGTATGGTCCGTGGCTCCCCCTGGGGTGCAAACCCAGGACCTTCTGCATGTAAAGCAGACATGCTAACCACTACACTATGGAGCCACCCCCCTCAGCTGGACATTTTAGACCAAGGGTCCCCAACTCCAGGTACTGGTCCATGGCCTATTAGGAACTGGGCTGCACAGCAGGAGGTGAGCGGCAGGCTAGTGAGCCAAGCTTCATCTGTGTTTGCAGCCGCTCCCCAGCGCCAGCATCACCGCCTCAGCTCCACCTCAGACCATCAGGCATTAGATTCTCATAGGAACACCGGTCCCTGGTGTCAAAAAGGGTGGGGACTGCTGTTTTAGGCTCTGATTCGAGAGGACCAGGGCAGGCAAGGTCCTCAGCCTTTGCAAGATCTGGCTCCAAAGTCTCTCTTTTTCAGGATAACAAAGGCACCTCCAGCACCCTCCTTTCCAGCCAGCAGCACTGAGTGGGTAGGGCGCAGGTGGGCTTCTAGGGCCTTCTTGAATAAAGCTTCCTAGGGTCCACTGTACCTTAAAGTTTCCAAGGCATTCTCACCCCCTCTATCTCAGACTTTTTAACTTGAACTTTTGTTGAATAAAACCACTGAAGCCCAAATAGAAATCTGAAGAGGCTCACTGTCCCAGCCCGCCACATCTCTCCTGGAACATTTCCCCCATGGGCAGGAGGGGAAAGACGCTGGTATCCACCTGATCTTGATTATCTTAAATAAAAAATGAAGCCCACCTCGTATACACTGACAGGGCTCAGGAGAAAACTCTGGAGGAGCACTATGCCATAGCATGGAATGAGCGACCCCGCCCCACGTACCCAGATTACTAGGTCCAGATATCAAAAACATGTAAGTGGAATCAAAAAAGCAAATTGCAAAAGAAGACTCAGCCTGTAAAACCCTTTTACAGGTTTGAGAATGTCACAGGCAAGACCTGTTTACAGCCCCATCTACAGGTACTTAGCCTGGGGTAGGGTCCCTCTAGGTGAGGGAGGGAGGGTAACAGAATACAGGGACAATTTGGTGGGGGTGAGAGTGGGGCTGGAGTCTGGCCCGCCCTGGGATGGGGAGGAGAGGACCGTGGGGAGGGGAGGAGGAAGCAGCAGCTGGGCACTTCCCAGGAGGAAGCGGTGCAGGATTTTCCCCAGGTGTGGCTGAGGTATAAAGGGCGCTGTGAGTCGGCTACTGCCAGGTGCACCCCAGGACCACAGCCAGGTGTGTCCTGGACTGCCACCAGGAACACACCAGCCACTCAGGCCCAGCCACCGCCACCACAATGGTGAGCTTCTGCCCACACACCAGCCTGGACAGTGTCATCTGGCCCAGAAGGGTTGGTGGTTCCCTGAACCCCAAGCTAAGGATGTTGGGATGGGGTCCAGAAAGCCCCCCAAATCTTGAGGCAAGGGAGAGCCAGGACCCAGGAGCCCCAGTGCGATGGGGAGCTAGGGCTAAGGGACTAGCCTTTCTGGGCTTCAGTTTTCCCAGCTATGAAGGGTGGGCTGTACCCCAACTTTCCACGGGGAACAGGGCAAGTTGGAGTGGCAGAAGGGGTTCACTGGGCACTCCCTGACCACCCACTACCTGTTCCATCAGCTCCTCTCCGGCCTCCTGCTTCTGCTCTGGCTGCCTGCCAGCCTGGCCCACCATGGACCCTCACTCTGGAGAAAGCCCCACACCCACACCCATGGGACCCCACGCTGCTACTCAGCCGAGGAGCTGCCCCTAGGCCAGGCCCCAGCACATCTGCTGGCTCGAGCTGCCAAGTGGGAGCAGTCTTTGCCTGTAGCCCTGGTGTCCAGCCTGGAGGCGGTGGACCGCAGGAAGAGGGATGAGAAACCCCCAGCTGGGACCCGGTGCCCAGTGCTGCGACCTGAGGAAGTACTGGAAGCCGACATCCACCAGCGCTCCATCTCTCCCTGGAGATACCGGTGAGGACTGTGGGGGCTCCCTGGGCACTGAGATCTCCCTGTGTGGCATTAGGCTCCCTCCCTTCTCTGGGTGCTGGCTTTCTGCAGAGCTCTGAACCTCAGTGTTTCCACCAGTGAAATGGGATAAGCATGCTGACCCCCATACAGCCAGCCCGCATGGGAGGTGGGGCTCCATCAGACGAGCTCCTCCTTTCCACTCTTATCTCCAAGATCTTAGCCCCGTCCTTGGGTACCAGGGTCACTTGGGAAAATTCTGAGGTCCCCATTTGAGCTCCTGTGGAGATTGAACTAGGCCCAGAAGGGAGGGCCGGGGCTCCTGGAAGCCCTCTACCCCGGCTTCTGTGCTCTGGGAGAGCACTGGGGTCATGGGTCATCTTCATCCAGTGAGCACCGACTGCATGCCAGCCCTCGGGGTGCCCTGCACCATCCCGGTGCCTCAGCCCTCAGACCAGTAGCACCCCTGAGCACATGAGGCAGCCCTGGGGGGCGGGCAGGAAAGGAGGGATGCACCCGCTGAGCCTCTGGGGCCCGGCCTCTTCCATCTGCCCCTTTAGCGTGGACACGGACGAGAGCCGCTACCCGCAGAAGCTGGCCGTGGCCGAGTGCCTGTGCAGGGGCTGCATCAGCACCAGGACCGGCCGAGAGACGGCTGCGCTCAACTCCGTCCCGCTGCACCAGAGCCTGCTGGTGCTGCGCCGCCGGCCCTGCTCCCAGGACGCCACGGGGATGCCCACTCCCGGGGCCTTTGCCTTCCACACCGAGTCCATCCGTGTGCCCGTTGGCTGCACCTGCGTCCTGCCCAGGGCGACGTGGTGACTGCCAGTCTCAGCTTTTCCCCGCTGGGATCACCTCCCAGACTGGACAGTGGGGATCTCTGTGGAGAGTGCCCCTCTTATTTATGTGTATTTATTGGTTATTTATGTGCCCTAAGTGACTGCTTCCACTGCCTGGGGTCCCTGGGCAGGTACTGGGGCTCCGGACCTCCAGTTTGAGCTAAGAACTGTGGAGACCAGCCACTGAAAGGACCAGGTGACCCTGTGCTGATCAGGTCCCACCTGGATACTCACAAAAAGTTGGACTAGAAAGAACCTTGTTACTCTTCTAGAACTTAAAACAACAGAAAAGGTGTTCTGCTGGCTCCAGCTTGGTGGTCCCCCTGGGCTACCCTCATCCCCTCACCCTATCACTGGTCTCAGGCTGGTCCAGGCCACCTCAAATTCCTACTTCCAAGCCCTCCCCCCGTATTTCTAAAACAATTATTTATGGTAAATGTAAATGTGTTATTATATATGGTAAATGTTAATATTAAATTGATAAACACCCCCCGGAGACAGCACTTAATGGCATAGATGTAGGGGTGAAAGCACCCTTCTCACCCTCACCACTGCCTGGCTGACAGCCGGCTGGCCCCGCAGGGGCAGCCACAGGCCCGATTCTGGTATATCCTTCCAGGAGGTTCTCTGCATAAACCCCTAGGGCATCCAGGATGGGGAAAGGGTTTGAACAGAGTGGAACGGAGGCGTGCCCTGCTAGCACCTGTGCTTTCCACCTGGTGATACCTCCTAGTGATAGCTCTGGGCCTCAGGGATGGGCCTCCCTCCCACAGCCCGGTGGTGATGTAGGCAGGCCCTCCTGTACCTGCTGGCCAAGGGTGTGACCAGGCCTGTGCTGTGACAGTGAGCACCTACAGACATACCTCTCTCCCTGAGGAACAGGCGTCTCTGAGGGTAACTCCTAGAGGGTGTCAGCTCAGCAGGTCATCGCTGCAGCCTTGGATGAGAGCATCGTCACCTTCTGGTGTCTGAGTCATTTCCCCAGCAGAGGCCTAGGCAGTTCCAAAAGCCAGTGCCATGGCCTGGACACCAGCTCAGGCTTCTGTCCATTGCTGGCGACCTGCCAGTCTAGGGGCAGCCAAGCTAGCTAGCACCCCCAGGCCAGGTGCCCCACTGGCCACCTGATGACCTGGCCTGTACTTACTATACGGCCCCTGGATTAGCACATTTGGCATGTTAAAATTGAAGGCATGTAGTTAAGGAGCCCAGGAGTGCGTGTCCTCAGCAGTTGTGAAAGGGGCCTTGGGATGGTTCTGGCTCAGACACAACCCCCTGTGGAGCCTCAGTTTCCCCATCTGTAATGCATAGGCCCCACAGGTTCTAAGGGTTCCTTGGGCTGTGGGGGTAGGAGGCGAGGGTGCTGCAAGGCCGTTGTTAGCACCTCCCTGCCTGGCCAATCATTTTCACCTACTGATCAACACCTCTTCTGTGCAAGCGCCCAGGAAGAGGGGCTGGGGGAGCTTTGCCTTGCTCCTGGAAGGACTGTGGGCTCGGGACATATTTATGCACTGGGAATAGGGCGGTAAACAAAACGGGCAGATGTCTGCCTGCCCGCATGCAGGTGACCGACAACCACAGAACAACCAGTAGGGTGCTTGGTCCATTAGCGGTAAGAGATGGAGGACAGCGAAGCAGGGAAGGGGGACGGACTGCAATTCTGAATCGGTTCAGGGGAGCTCCCCCTGGAGGTCACCTGAGCAAAGGCCAGATGGCCAGCCAGAGACCTGTGCTCCGGGCAGAGGGGACAGCCCTTGCAAAGGCCCTGAGAAGGCAGTGCGCCTGTGTCTGATGGTCAAGGGAGGTCACGGTGGCTGGAACCAAGGAAGCAGGAAGTGACCGTGGGGTCTAGGCATAGAGGGGTCCACCCTGGGTTCTGAGCGGGCACAGGCAGGTAAGCTGCAGTGCTGGGAATGGCCTGCAAGGGGCAGGGCAGAGTGTGGAGGAGACAGGTGGCAGATTGACTCTGAAGACAGAACCCTAAGAGAGTATGGAGTGGATCAAGGGTAAGGCAAGGGGGACTGAGGTTTTACTGACCTTCTGGAAGGCCGAAGTGGCCATTTCCTGGGGCAGAGCTGGTGCAGTGGAGTTGGCCCTGGGACATTAGAGGACCCCCAGTTCTGAAAGTAGGATTTGCTGATAGGTGGTAGGGCCAACAGAGGTGAGGGTTTAAAGGACTTTTCCAGACTTCGGGGGAGTACCTGGGGAGAACCCACCAAGGAGGAAGGGGCTTCCTAGCTGGAGTGTGAGCTGAAGCCAGGCAAATCTTGGGGGCCACAGAAGTTCCTGCTTGGGAAGCAACAGGCAGTGACCAGGAGGACAACGCCCAGCCCTGCCCTGGTAAGAGAAAAAGAGAGGAATAGAGGAGGGGGCTCAGAGAGGGGGAGGGAAGGAGAGAGAGAGAGAGAGAGAGAGAGAGAGAGAGAGAGAGAGAGAGAGAGAGAGAGAGAGGTGTATTTGCCGCCTCAGGATTGAAGAGGCAGGGCAGGTCTGAAGCCTTGCCCTCCGGCTGGCCATCCAGCTGGCCATCTGGGGTGACACCAAGATGAAAGGGCACCAAGGTGAAGGCCTGCTGGGCTCCCTGCCCTCTCCCTGGCTAATCTGCTTTGCCTCTTCACTCAGCCCCTGGGGTGAGTCTGAGCAGGCAGGCCCAGGAGAGCTGGAGAGGGCACGCACACTCCCTCCTCCCAGGCTCAGGAATTTCATTTCCAGAGTAGAAACTCAAATACTTGGAATTCTAGATACTGTATTTCACGAAATAGAAGATGCTCCATAATTTCCAGTGTCACTGAGAAGGATGACAGGCTGCTTCGAATGACACCAGAAGAGGGCCTGTGGTTCTGCAGGGCAGGAAAGGGGGTACCCTCCAGGTCTGGGTGCCCCCCCCAGAAGAGCTAGAGACAGCAGCCACTCAGGGAGCAGCTCACGGTGTCTGTCACACGACCTCATCTGTCACTGGAATGGGGTTTTCTTGGGGGCCGCTGGGAGCCCCTGCCACCACCTCCTCCCCCTCCTCGCTGGGCTTCTTGCGGGCCTCGGCAGGTGGCCGGGGTGGGGGGTTGCTGGGCGGCTGCTTGATGGTGCCTCCAACCTGTGGCCGCTCTTTGGGCTTGGGCTCGATGGGGGTCCACTGCTCACCACGGGTGGCTGCCTGCAGGACACAGAGGGGCTGGGCCACAAGCCTCCAGGAACCGCCCCCACACTGGCCCCTGCCTCTGTACTCCCTGACCCACCAGGGTACAGAGCAGTACCAACTCTGAATCTAATAAGACTTGAGGGGACTGTAGCTCAGAGATGTTAAGTGACTGGCCTGAGGCCACACAGCAAAGACCTGGCTCTGCCTGACCCCAAACTGGAGCTATTCTACCATGCCAGGAGGGTCCCCATGGGGTAGGCAGGGAGCAAGGAATCACTGGGTTTCTGAAAGATCCCCTGGGGGCCACTTCCAGATACACATTCCCAGGCTCCCCCCGGGAGTAAGACAGAGAGGCCAGACCTCTGTGTCCATCACTCTGAGTTAGGAGACCAGGCAGCACACATGGTGAGAGACGGCCAGTAGAGCAGCCAAGGAGGGCAGGGGCCCACTGACCCTGGACCTACCCTGGCCTGGAGCCTCCCCGAGGGCACTAGGCCTGCTGGGGGGTAACGAGTGTGTAGCACAGGGAACTTGCTAAAATGCACT
Organism: Cynopterus sphinx; assembly: GCA_030015415.1. Classification (NCBI taxonomy): domain Eukaryota; kingdom Metazoa; phylum Chordata; class Mammalia; order Chiroptera; family Pteropodidae; genus Cynopterus; species Cynopterus sphinx. Next base: position 28,880,321 of record CM057386.1, read on the forward strand.
CAGGCCCCTTGCGTCACCACCGCCCCCATTACAACATGAGCAAGGACACAGGCTCCTGGCCTTGGCTCAGTCTACAGGAGGTTGCAGTGGCTGAGGAGCTGAGCATCAGCAGGGCTGACCGCAGACCACAACACTCACCAGCAGATAGATGACGCTCGCAATGGCCAAGCAGGCTGTACCCAGGATGGTGGCAAGCAGGAAGCCGGCTGGTACCGAGAGCCTGGCAGGTGGGAGGGTGGGAGACTCAGAAGGGCAGTCAGGAGTCTGCAGGGAGCCAGGTCTTGGCCAGAGGCCACAAGATACCAGGACAAAACAGACCTTAAGTGTGCTGTCCCCAGGACAAGTGGATGGAGGGGACACCTGGCTCTGCCAAATGCTGGGCTTTTAAGTTTGGGCCCCTGGAGCTGAACTCTGCCGTGACTTAGACCTTAACAACCTTAGGATCCTTGCTCTTGGCCCCAGCTGCCCTTCTGGGAGGTCCCGGCGGCTGCAGAGGCATGTGGGTGTTCCAGCCTGCTGCAGCCACCACCTGACGCGTCCTGCAGCAGCTCCCGGCTGTGGCCCGTCAACGCCAGATTTGAGCTACTCAGGTTCGGGGCAAATTGTTATGCAGCGAGATGAGGACTGCAGGTTCGGAGAACCCCTGGCAGAGCCTGGGTGCTGGCTTTTGTCTGGAAAAACGGCTGGGCTAAGAGGGGCCTGACTCGCCTCTCCTGTCCAGGTGGCCCGTCCAGGAGGCCCGCTGGAAGGACCTTCTCCGGGGTGCTCCTGAGCCTGGGAATGGGCGGGGACTCACCCGAGGTGCAGGAAGGCACGGAAGTAGTAATTCCTGGAGAGAGGCCCGAACAACTTCACCACTTTCGTCATGTACTTCTGTCCACTGGGCCGAGGGAGGGAGGGAAGACAGACTGGGTCCTATCGGGTACCCCACCCTGCCCCACCCCCACCCCAGAGCGCCCTTGCTTCTTCCCTTCCAGAGACCACGGGGCCACAGCAGTTAGGCGGGCACCAGTCTTGGTTTGCCCAAGAGGGCAAGTGGGTTGCTGCTAGAGCTTCAGCAGGATGGAATGAGGCTCCTGCAGGGTTCACTGCCTAGAGTCCCGCCCTTGTGAGTTCCACCCGTCCCCCGGGATAGACCCCAGAGCAAATGGGAGACTCACCATCTCTCCATGGTGGAGCCCTTTCTCCTCTTCCCCCGGGGGTACTCCAGCAGGCAGATGAACACACCTGCCACGCTAAGGCTGCAGTTAAGGAACAGCCAGGGTCAGCCACCTCTTTGCTGATGAGAAATAAGAGAGGTACGGCAGTGGCCTGGGTCACAGCCGGGAACAACTAGGCGGGATTCCACAGGTCTGGCCACTTCACTGCCTATCCTGCCTTGGTTTCCAGAGGGCCTGGAACAGCTGGCTTCAGGGCAGGAGGGGACAGAGGGGGCCCAGCCTGTTCTGACAGAACTGGGCAGGCCACTCGGGGGGCTGATAGGAGGTGCAGAGGGGATCCCTGGAAGTGCTGACACCTCCCACCCCCTCGCCAAGACTCAGGCAGTTCTCTGATGAGCCTCGGCTCCCAACACTGCAGCTGAGCCCATCCTGAGAGTCTAAAGGGCCCGGGGATGTGAGCAGCACTCTGCAAACTGTGAAACGCTGTACCCCCAAAGGCAGTGACACCTTTGCCCCCAGCCTACAAACACTGCCCCCAGCAGTGCCTTCCCCTCACCCAGTCTTGGGGTTTACAATGGGAGGATACATGGAGTAGGCGCCAAAGTACCATTGGGTGAACTGACCGGCAGTGGCCACGATGCCACCCGTGATGAGGACTGTAGGCAGAGGAGAAGCGGGTTAGTCACCAGAAAGAGGCGTGCCCCCACTCTATCCCTGCAGGATTGGGGTTTTCATGGGGCTCTGACCACCTCCCCTTGTAATGCCCCCTCCCATGACTGGGCCACCAGTCCCCCACGGAGCTACCCTCAAGTCCATCAACACTTTTGCCAGGCAAGGGGACCCAGGTTCCTACAGACCCGCAGATAATGAGGGACACCTAGGAAGTGGCACATGAGCTGGATGAAGGGCTGAAAGAGCCAGGCACCGATGGAGCCTGGAGCTGAGCCTGCGTCCCAGGAGTTGTGGGGGGAGAGTCGGCCTCTGAGCCTCGAGCAGGAGAGGCCTGCCCTCCAGCCTGGACACTCACTCTTGAGCTCTGAGAACCCCTGTCACTTCAGGTTTTGCTTTATGCATTTACAGACTGCATTATCGACTGCTGATCTCATGTCTGCTGCACGGATGCACGGCCTCTCCTCATCGCATGGGCAGGTGCCTGTTTGCCCACTCCCTGCGTTTCACCTTAATTTGTTTTGTCTGATACTGGTACCCACACACCTTCCTTTGGTTAGTATTCGTTAGCTGTTCCGACCCTTTCATTTTCAGTTCTGTGCGGTCCAGCTGTAAGTGGCATATATTTTGATCTTTCCTCCCCAGTAACTTTTTTGCAACCTTTTTATTGTAAAAGATACACAAGTAAAACTTTTCATCTCAGCTATTTTAAATCAAACAGCTCAGTGGCATTAAGTACATACACACTGTTGTGCAACCAGCCCACCATCCATACCCAGAATTTCCAGCGATTTACTGAGGCATAATCATTACACACAGTAAAATACACAGTATAAGCTTGATGACTTTTTACACATGTGTACCCCAGGTGACCTCCACCCAAGATTCCCTCCATCCCAGAAAGTTCTCTCATGCTCCTGTCAACACTGGAACCCTAGATCTGACTTCTTTTGCTCAATGGAAGGAAGGTTGTCAAGGTCATTCATGTGGTTTGGGTAGATCACTAGCTTGCTCTTTTTCTTATTAAGTAGTTTTTTTGTGGCATGAATCAACCACAATTTATCCATTCTTTCATCTTTGGGAAATTTCAGTTGCTTCTAGTTTTTGACTCTCATGAATAAGCTGATATAGATGAATTTTTTTATATTTTAATCCACTTGACAGTGAATTGAACAGATTTTATTGACTATGATTACAGATAATTGGAACTTATTTTATCTTATTTCGTTTTCTCTTCAACAGGTGTTTTTGTTGCTTCTCCTGTCTCCTGCTGACTTGATCAAATTTTGATTTTAAAATTCCTCTTCCTGAACCACATGTGGACTTTAAAATGTTTAACTTCAATCTCATTCTCAAATTACCTATTATTATTAATTATTTACAGTCAGTACTTAGCCACCAATGTCTTCATGCTTGCATCCCAGTCCTTTCCTCTGGATTCAAAATTCAACTTTCCTCTTTCTGAAGCACATACTTTAGTAGTCCTTTCCGTGATGGTATGTTAGCGGCAATTGTCTGGATATCTGAAAATGCCCTCATTCTGGAATGATGGTTTATCTGGATATTGAATTCATGTTTTCATCTCAGCATCAAAGGTATTATTCCATTGTCTCCTGGCATCTATTACTAATGATAAGTCTGAAATTAGTCTGATATTCATCCATTTTTTTCCTCTGGTAAATTTAAAGACTTTCTTTAATGGTCTGTAATTTCATTACAGTATGTCCGAGAAGGGATTTGTTTTCCTTTATTCTGTAAGGAACTTTGTTTTCTCCTTCAGTTCTGGAAATGCTCACCCATTATCCCTTCTATATTGCCTCCCTCCATTCTATTGATTCTCTCCTCTGGAACCCCCATTACACATATGTTGCATCTTTCTGTACTATTTTACATGACTTAACTTCTTTTAGCTACATTCGGGGAGGCTTCCTCAGATCCATCTTCCACTTCATTAATTCTCTCTTCATCTCTTTATAGATAATTCATCCATTAACCTTTAATGACTTTATATATTTTTATTTCTAGACATCCTATATTCGTTATTTTTCCATTGTCCTGTGTAATTTTCTATTCTTCTATCTCCTTGAACAGTTTTAAATATACCCATATGTTTAAAAATGTACACGTATTCTCAAGCCCTTCCAAATGGCACTGGTAGTTCTGGTTCTAAGGAGGCACATTCTCCCGTTTATGACGTCTGCTTCCTCAAATGGTGGCTATGTTTATGAGCTGTGCCCAGCAGGGTCTGCTTTTGTGTGACAGTCTGTGTACCCTGGTTGAGGAAATCCCCTTATAGAACAGTTTCATATTTGCCTCTGCTAGAAGCCTAAGGGTTTCTCCAGTTCTGAATCAAATTTATCTGAATTTTTTGGTCAGTGGTCCTTATAGCACAGGGTAGGACAGATTCAGCCCTCACCCTATGCACAACACAGGTCTGAGTTTTCAGGGGTTTTATCTTGTTCATTACTTTTTTTTATCCAGGCCCTGGCAGCAGATGGCATGCTTCCTTGTGGAGTAGGGAGGGGAGGGACAGTTTTCGAATTTGTTTCTTGTATAATCAGTCTTTTCCAGCTCTGCCTGAGGCATGCACCTCACTTTTAGCCCTTTTCACACAGAGATCCTGAAATCCCACTTGGTAAAAATCTGAGTCCCTGCTGGTCCCAATCCTCCAGGTACCCCTTCCTTCCACCCCAGCCCCTCATCTCTAAACTTCACTCTGCTTTTGTGGCCAGTGAATTTCCTATTCTTGGAGTTGAGTTCAGCTACATATTAACTCTTGGTTTGCTCATTAGCACTTCCATGAATTAGAAGAAGAAAAAGGGCAGTCCACTCGCCTGTGGGGGTACAATTTTCCCATCCTGAACCTCAGTTTTGCTGCTTGTCGTCAGTAAAAGGGGAGCAAAGACACCTGTGGCTTGCCAGAGAAATGTGAGGGCTGACAGAGCACTACTGTGTGCAAGGCCTCTTGTAGGTGCAGGCATGCAATGGGGCCAAGACGGGTAAGGCCTCAGCTCTCATGGGACTTACAATCTCAGGAGGGGATAAAAATAAACATCAGAAAGTGGTGAACTAGAACGGGGCCTATGACAGAGGTCTAGGTGCTCTAGAAAGACTTCTGAGCAAGTGACATCTGAGCTGAGAAATGGATGGAGGAGCCAGCCACAAATGCTTCAGACTATAGAAGCCACTTCTGCAAAGGCCCTGCGGTATGCCTGGGAAACCTGGGAACAGAGAGGAGGCCAGTAAAGCTGGAGTGACAGAGAAGAGAGGGGGACAGGGGCAGAGCAGTCAGAATCTGGCTTTTAGTCTTTGCAATGGGATCCACTGAAGGGTTTTCTTCAGGAAGTGGCACAATCTGATTAGATGGGATTTTCTACAATAAAAAAGAAGCCTGCTGGATACAGCGGCTAGTTAGTAGGGCCTAGCCAGGCCTGAGCAATCCCAGGTGGCTACATTTATAGTGAATCAGAAAAAAAGAGGAGGAACTCAGAATGGGAAGGGCGCTGGGAGACCTTTCAACAAATGACCTCAATTGATGGTGGAGGAAACTGAGCTGCACCTTGGCTCTCTAGGCCCCAACTTCACCGTTTGTAAAGCGGACAAAAGATCAGCTCTGGGCTCACGACACTGTGGACACTAGCGAGGAAGGGACAACCTGCACATAGTGGACATGCCATGAACAGGGGTGTTAGAGGGTCACTATCTGTACCCACGAGGACTGGAACCCAGGCCTCTCGGAGAGCTACCCATTTGGTGCCCCCTACCATCCTCTACTTCCTGGGTGTGAGGAACTGTGGGAGCAAGGGAGTCTGGTCTGCAGTGGTCTAAAGGCTCACAGACTGTGGCAGGCAAGGGAACAGCCTGGGGACAGCTCTGGGGAGAAGTGAGGAGAAATATCTGACTCACTGAGTTCTTACCCACTCTAGACGCCAAAAGGGGGGCGACCTGCCTGGAGGCAGAAGAGACAACTGGGCCTCATACCCTGAAGCTGCCCACAGCAAAATGTAATCTTATAGGGCCAGGGAGACTTCACCTGCATCTGCTCCCTTCGCTCCCAGAGCTTCACCAGGCTCCTCCGGTCCCTACGTGGGGTGGGGTGCTCAGGGTGGGTCCCGAGGGAATGGTGGTGGGCTGGGACCCTGCTCGTCACCACATTCCCCACAGTCTTCCCCCCCACCCCCGCCACTGGGTGCAGGTCCTTTCTGGGGGTGGCAGGTCCACAGAGGCCGGCAGAGCCTCTGGGCAACTTCCTCTTGCTTCAGCCCCAGTTGGGCCCAGCCTCCCGCAGCCCTCCTGACAGGTTCCCCTTTCGCGTACAGCACAGGGGTGCAGATCCTGCTGTGCCTTCACCCACGCGCCCGGGCTCCGGCTGGGGGTGACTGGGGCCTGCCATCCTTCCCCCACGGCAGCCTCAGAGGAGCTGGGAGGAGTCCCTCTGGGGACTCGGGGCTGGGCAGGGGGCCCCTCGGTTCCACTCGGGGCAGGGGGGCCGGAGTGCGCGGTCCCGCCGCGCGGGGGGGGCCCTCGGAAACCCCCGAGGGGACGGCCTTCCCCCCCAGCGGCCTGCAGCTTCCTCTATCCGCGGGCGGGCGGGGCCGCGCGGCGGGGGAAGCGGGGGCCGCGGGGATGGGGGTGGGGGTGTGGGGGGAAGGGACGGAGGCGCACGGGCCTGCGAGCCCGAGGTCGGGGCTGGGGGCGCCCAGAGCCCTGGGCCCACGTCCTCGCCCCGAAGCTGCAGGTCTGCGAGGCGCCGCGGGGCCCCCACCCGCCGGCGTCCGCCCCCGCCCTTCGGGCCCCGCCGGCCGGCTCCGAGCCCCCGAGACCCGGCCCACCCCGCGCCCCCCGCCGCCCCCCGCTGCCGCCGGCCCCCGGGTCGCCCCCGCCCCCGCCGCACTCACTGAGGCCGGACGCCAGCGCCTGCTCGTTGGCCCACATGGCCCACTCGATCTGCCCCATCGCGGCGGCCGGCGGGGCTGGGCGCGGCGGGGACACTGCGGCCCGCGCCCGCCGCCTCGGGCCCAAGGTCCCGCCCCGGCCCTGCCCACGACCCCGCCCCCGGCCCCGCCCCCGGCGGGGCAGGCAGGGACCCCGCGACCGGTCAGGTGTTCCGGAGGAGGCCGGTCCGGCCCCGCGGGCCCTTTGCGTGCCAGCCGGAGGGGCCCCACTTCACCTCCCCCTCCGGCGCCCCCAGAGGCACTGCCGGCCGCACCCACTTGGACGCCTTCGGGGTGCCAGGCGCTTTTCCCGCCAGCCAGCTCCTCCCGGGACAGCCCCGGGCGTCCTACACATCGCTGGAGACGGGGCGCGGGAGGCGTCTGGGCCGCGAGGCGGACACCTGCTTCGGAGGGCAGAGCCCCTCCTGAAGGAGCCAACAGGGGCCTCTTTGGAAAGGTGTGAGGCCAGGTTCCTAGGAGGACCTAAAGGTCAGAGGCTTCGGGTCCACTTGAAAAACTCCCCTCCAAGCAGAAGGGCCTCAGACTAGGAGCCTCGGAGCCTGGTGGAGGCCCTCCCTGGAAGTCAGTGCCCAGTCCCCACTTCCTCCTCTGGCCCTGGGCTGCTGCAGATGTGGGCAACTCTACTAAGGGGCGGGAAACAGTGTGCAAAGCTTCTGGGAAAACCCAGAATGTGAGTGCTGTGTCCTGTTCATCTCCCTCCTCTGCCCACCCGCCTCAGGGTCAGCAGGAGCAGTGTCTGACCCTGTAGAGAAGAGGCTGGGAACCAGGAGGTGGATCAAAGGGTGCAGGCTTCCACCCCTCCTCTACCCCTAAGCCAACTGTGTTGAAGCTGGGAAAGTGGGGAGTTCAATGACCTCTACACTAATGAAAAAACTCATTAAGAAGTGTGAGCCACTCCTGGGTTCCGGAACCCGTAAGATTCTGGGCTGAAAGTTGTCCCTGATCACACTGTTCCTCCCTGAAAATCTGCTTCCCACTTTTTTCTTGCTCTGGGAGCTTAAAGCCACACCCAAACCACATCTCCACACCAGTCAAGCGCCCTAGTGAAGGCATCAGCCACTGAGTGTGGCCTGTGGCCCCAGGGGTGGCTGTGTGCTTAACACCCATCACAGGGCTGGGCAACTGAAGGGGAGCTTTGGATCAGACGGCATCATCATCATCATCATCATCGGGAGCAAATCAGCACGTGAGCAAGTTCCAAGTCCTCTTCCCGCAGAAGGCACACAGCCCCTGCTCTCCCCCGTGCTGCTCACCACCACACAGAACTCTGGTTACATAGAAGAATGCCCGGCCCAATCAGCAATGCTGGCTTTATTCCCAGTGGCCAATTGATGGGGTTCTCATGTGACCACACACCTTAGCTCCCCCACCCGCTGGAGTCACATTCCTTGTCTTCTTATGAAGAAGCATTCTAACCACTGCGGGCTTGAGCTCCGCAGAGGAGCTAGGACGGAGATGTTCAAAGTACTCCATGGCAGGCTCCTGAGCTTGTAGAGGTTGCTTTCTGCACAGCGACCAGTTCTTGAGCTCCAAGGAGGAACGCGAATTCTCTACCATCTCTGGTGCCCAGCTCCAGCTGTGGGCAGTGGGGAGGGAACTGCCCCAGTAGGAATAGGGCCAGAGATCCTTCACTGGGGACACATGGCAGCTCACCCCCATCAGCTGGGTCCTCCAGGTCCCACATCCGATCCCAGCCCTCATCTCAGGACTGCATTGGTGCAGGTGGGGAAGGTGAGGCATTCGGTGGTAGGCCTACTCCTGACCACCTAGGCGCCTGCAGGTGGTCACTCCAGTGCCCCCACTCAGCCACAGCATTCTGTTGCACCCGGGACCGGTGGCCACCCACCAGTCCCAACAAGCACACCCCTGCTGCTGCCACACCCATCTTCCCAATCCCAGCAAAGTGGCTCCTTCTCCAAGTGGTGGTGGGGCTCCTGTTGAGGAAGCAGTCAAGCTGCTGGCTTTGGCAGGCCGTCAGGGCCCAGGAGGTGAGCATGAGGGTCGTCCAGGATTTGAGGCCCAGGCCCTACCTGGCAGGTAGAGAAATCAATGTCAGGTTAGGGTGACAAGGAAAGACAAGTGTATCCTCGCCCTCCCAGGCAAGTGCAGGTTAGAAGCTGACCACCAGTGTAGTGACACCCTGACCCTGTGCCCAACTCCCTCAAGCAAAGCTACATGGTCTCTCAGCCTCTATCGCCTAGACTCAGGTGAAAAGACGAGATCGGGGCTTACACACACAAGGTCATGGGGACTTGGAATCAGATGATCTGAGTGAAATCCCAGCTAACCCACTCTGAACAGGGATTCCCTTCACCCAGACACACCAGGTATGAACCCTTGAGGCCAGTGTGCTGGACACGGCCCTCCCCGGGTGTACTGGGCCATAGGGGCCCCCAGGCTCCGGGGCTGAGGGCCAGTGCCAGGTCTCACCTGAGTGGCAATGATGTATTTGATGCCGCCAGGGGTAGGATCCACGCTTAGCGCAGCTTTAAGCTCGTCTGAAAGTGGGGCAGGCCTCACAGGCAGTCCCTTCAGAAACCTGGGGAAAGGAAGGCAGAAGTGTGCTGTGCGCCCATTAACAGGAGGTATGCAGAACTCAGACCCAAGATAGGAAGGGGTGTGACTACCAGTAGATGCAGGGTTTCTTTTAGGGTGATGAAAAGTTCTGAAATCAGACAGAAGTGCTGGTTGCGTAACACTGAATATACTTAATGCTGCTGAATTGTACACTTTAAAGGGATTAAAATGGTAAATTTCAAGTAAAATGTATTTTACCACACACACACAAAAATTGAGCAGCAATGACCAAGCACCTGGCTGGGGTCACTGTGAGAGAAGGGTTTCAGGGAACCTTCCCAAGGTTTGAGTTCATCTCTGGCCTGTGGCTCTTGCTCTGCCCAGTGTGGGTAACATAAGAAAATGCCTCAGTTCAAGCATGAGTCAGTCCATTACTGTGTTCCTCAGAACAACAAAACCTGCACATCACCCATTGGGGTGACAGAGGCAATGAGCACAGAGCTCCTGATGAAGACACTGCCGGCCTCTGAGGCCATCATGGTCATGTGGTCTGTCCCACTAACTGAGGAAGTTAGTAATCCAGCCTCCCACCCACTAGACATCAGTACTGCTCCAGCAATGGGGACAGAAGACAAACCCACACACTTTCAACATCCCTAGAAGGTAGGTGTCTCCACATTGAAAAGGAATGATAAAACCAACAGATAAGAAGAAATCCAAATTCTCTGTCCCCACAACGGGGCGGTGGGCACTGTCCACACAGAGCTGTGCTATTGCATGTGCGTATCTCTGTGACTATGGGTCTGGGACATGTGATGAAGAGTCATATGTACCTGTGGTCCCCAAGGGGATCAACACTTCCTGCAGGACTCCCCATTCAGCACTGTTGCCTTAGGTTCAGTCACCCTGATCCAGGCAGGACACCCTGCTCCTCCCTCCACAGCCTCCAACATGGGGAAACCCACAACTCACTTGTCTCCATTTGACTCAGGGGGAAAACTGTGCTTTACAACAGCCACAAACTCGGCCACTGTGTCATCCAGGGTGAAAATCACGGCATTGGGGCCTGCGTCAAACGTGTACGCCACCTGGAACCAGTGTGGTCAATGTGAATGTGTGCACCACGGCTCCACTTGACTTAGACCCCCGCGTCTGCCTTGGAGGCCTGGGGCTTCCCACAGTGCCCGTGGGGCCAATTTGAAGTGGAGCGGTGGCACTTCTGGCAGCCAACTCAGGACAAGGGGTGGGGCCCACACCAGTACTTTACAGTTCAGGCTGAGATTCCTTAGTGGGTCATGCAACCAAAATGAAACAGGGTAAGAAGGAAACTGTCAGTGCCTCGTACATAGGAACATAAATCAGGTTCTGTGGAATTTTGTCACAGACAAGCACGTGCTGGCTGGGATACGACGTGGTTTTACTGACGCTCGTAGCCTAAAGCCCACTAAATGGTTTCCTGTGCGGCCCCAGCCCCACCGTGCCTTGGTTTGCCCGTGGTGTGTGTTGAAGCGGTGCACCAGTTGGATGATGCGCCTGGAGATGTCGTTGAAATAAGAGATAGGCGGGAAGGTGTCCAAGCAGGTGGCATGATACTGGTTGCTATCCTTCATGGTCAGTTGGCCAAAACCCTGGAAGTCCCTCTCTTTGATATACTGGATCATCTCTGCCATGCGAGCTGGCACCAGCGCTTCGGCCCGGAACTGTAAGGCACAGGAGTTTCCCAATGAGGCACTGGCTGCTTCCCAGCCCATCAGCCAGAGCACACACTCCAGGTCAGAGGCCCCCATCCCCTCCCAGGCCTTAGGATCTGTACACATGTTCCACATAGCAGATGAGCTCAGCTTTGGAAGATGTGGGTGGAACCTGGCATGTGTCCTGACATGCAGATCACACCCTGGGGGACTGACATCTGCCCCAGCACTGGCCTTACCTTGAGCAGTGGGCTGGTCTCCACGCTGGTCTTCATGCCCACTGTGCTACTAGTCAGCTTCTTCTCACTGCTCACCTGCACAGGGGGAGAGAGAGCTTGGACCTTGCCCTAAATATTCATCCTGTCCTTCCCCTTGGCTGGTGTAGATAGCAGGGTGGGAGCCAGCAAGCCTCCCGCCCATGGAGGCCTCCTGACCATAGCAGAGATGACGCAGATCTAGGAACGGCAGCATCTAGATCAGCAGCCTCCTTAATATGTGCGAGTCATTCCTGAATGTTCCACCAAAAGCCTCACCCCTCAGCAAACTTGAGAAGCAGGTGAAACATTCCTTCATCCTGCTCCAAGCTCAGCCCAAGAGGACCCTTCACTCCGTGGTAGTATCACTTACCACAAGGATGAGGACTCGGAGTTCAGGCCAGTGCAACTCAGGAGCCACCTGCCGGGCAATGCTGTCCTTCCCATCAGCTCGCTCCCCCATCTGCCACTCCACAAAGCCGCCATGTAGGCTCCGGCAGGCACTGCCAGAGCCCCGGCGAGCCACTTCTGAGAGATCACTCTCAACCCCATAGACTTGGGCCAGAGTAAAGGCTGCAGGCACATGATGGAGAGTGGGCAGGGGAAGGGGACTCAGAGACTCAGGAGGCAGTGGGTGCCAGGCCAGGCTTTGTTTAGCACCCCTTAAGAATGCGCCCCACAGGAAATTATAAATTTCAAGATGCCAATACTGCAGCCACCAGCTCCCAAGGTTAGCATTCACCTGTTCACCCATGCACACATCCACGTGTTTACATATTCAGTGTTCTCAAAGGTGCATGCTGGACATACAAAAACCTCTGGAGCCTATGGAGCTGGAGTGGAGGGGAACCACTCTTGGGGACTTGGTGGTGCCGAGAGGCTGGAGTTTCTCCAAGGAGTGGCACCAAAGGCTTTGAGAGGTGCCAAGGCACAGAAGCCTGAAGAATGTGCACCCTCAGGTCGACCAGCACACTGGGCATGAAGGAGCAGGGCCAAGCCTGATTGAGGGTCTGATGCCTGGACTCAGAGCTAGGGGTCCACGAGGCAAGCACTTTGCCCCAACATTGGCACTCCCTACTGGCCTAGCTCATACACTCCCTGGTCCCCGATGGTGGTTCAAGAATAGGCACACGAGCCAAGCTGACCCAGTAAGCATTATTCTGGAGTTTTCAACGGGCCACTTGTCTCAGTGGCTATGAGGACAGTATGAGCCCAACGCCTGCCACTGTGGTAACTAGCTTTGCCCTTAGGTGGGGAGAGCCTGCTGGAGAGTGAGCCAACACAGAATATAGCATGCCAGGGTTTCAAGGGAGAGAAATGGATGCCCAATGAGGCTATTGGAGAGTCTTGAGCCTGCAGCACCTGAAGCAAGCTGCACCCCCTGGAGTTCTATTATTGGGAGCCAAGGAATTATCCCTACTTTTGGCTTAAGCCAGTTTAAGTTGGGCTTCCGTCGTGTACAACCTAAAGGGTCCAACACATAGAGCTCTTGGGAGATTTTAACATTCCAATATGTGAAACAACCAAGGCCTCAGCCTCATGTGATGGTGGCTCCCTGAAGTCTGCAAGAGTGTGAGTCTCCCTGTGGGCACTCACCTAGGCAGGCATAGCCTGCGGCTGAAGAGGCCAGGCCTGCAGCTGTGGGGAAGTTGTTCACCGATGCAATATGAACCTTGTAGCTGAGGCTGAGGGGTAGTGGGTCCTTGTCATCAGAGCTTCTCCGCTTCCGGGCCAGGCGGCGGACTGTGGGGAATGGAGGGACAGCCACTGGGCAGAGCTGCCCCAAACTTCTCCTGCAGACCTCCTTGGTAAAAGCTCCAGACCCAAACCCAGTTGTGCTAATAGGCAGCACCCTTATCCCAGGGGCTCGGGAGGCTGGGTGAGGAGCAAAGAGGCAGCAGCACTTGCTGTGCCCTTAGACCTTGCCCAGAGCTGGGAAGAGAAGGAACAGACTAGATCTGACCCCAACATCCCACATGTGACCCCACTCACTCTCTCTCAGGCAGGCCTGGATGCGTGGCTGCCCTACGTCCACTTTCTGGCCATTGAGCCAAATCTGGTCCTCGGTGAAATCCTTGCTAATGACAGCTGTCGTGGTGGTTTTTAACTGGAAAAGAAAACACAGAGTGACCTCACATGCAGGGGCCCACCAAACACCCCTTTCTGCTCAGGAGGCCTTTTTTGCCATGGCCCATCACAACTGCCCACTCAGAGACAGGGACAGCCTTGCTGGAGAACAAGAGGTCAAGACCAAGGCAGGAGGTGGGTCAGGTAGTGGGTAGGCTCGGCCCCAGGCCTGGTGTTCCCACTCATCTCCTACAGCAGAGCCACTGGGCCAGGTATGAAAGTGAAAGGACAGGGCAGAGGCAACCAGGGGTGTGTGCACGTGCATGCATGAGCATTCCTGTCAGTGGGGCATGGAACAGACGCTGTTCAAGGACTGGGGATTTACTGCTACCAACTCTTAAATGATAGGTTAACAAAAGTTTAGTAAATATTTATTTTGGTGTTTATTGCCAGTCCACACTAACCTGGTCTTGGTGTAAAGTGACACTCAGAGAGGAGTTGATGGGCAGGATCAGGTCCTCATCTCGCTTTCCCCCTAGAACAATCAACGGCAAGGCCAGTCAGTTTCCCGGCCCTGTAAACCAGGGCACTATTGCCCCAACTCACTAAAAGACCACCCCTCCCCACTGGCACTCTCCAGTCACCCCCATTCCCATCCCACAGCTCCCAGATCTGCCTGAACCTTGCTCTCTCACTGCACAATATAAGTCTTCTTCCTACTGAGCACCCATCTTCAGGAGGCCCTGCTAGATTGCTCCCCACTTCACAGAGTTCCAGGTCCCAGAGGAGAGCTGGAGGCTAGCCGTCTCCACTTCATTCTTTCACCTTCTTTCACTCATTTGACAAATCACTTTGGAGTGCTTACCAGGTACTAAGCATTGTCAGGTGTTTGTTTTCTCTTATGAAACAGAAAGAGCCCCAGTTACTGAAATCACCTCAAATCTCCCTGCTCCTACTTCCTGGAGACACTCAGAATCACCCCACCTCCACTTCTGCCTAGCACTTCCACTGCTGGCATCTTAAAACAAAGTGAACCTTCCTGAAAGTCCAAAATTTCAAAACCCTTTGTTAAGCACACATGGGCCAAAAAATGAACCTTGACCCAAGTCTTATACCTTACATGCACAACACACACACGCACACACACACACTCAAAATGGATCACAGACTTAAATGTAAAATGTAAAACTATTAAAGTTTTAGGGGAAAAACTGAAAATCTTCAGAATGTAAGGCTAGGCAAAAAGATCTTACACTTGACACCAAAAGCACTACCCATAAATGGAAAAACTAATAACTGGACTTCACACATTTTTAAACCTTGGCTGTTTGAGAGACTCTATTAAGAAAATGAAGACAAGTTACAGAATAGGAGGAAATATTTGCAAATCACATATCAAAAGACTGGTAACTACGATATATAATGAACTCTCAAAACTCAATGGTAACAAAGCAAACAATCCAATAAGAACATGGACAAAAGATAGTTCACCAAAGAAGACACGCAAATAGCAAATAAGCCCATAAAAAATGTTTAGCATCACTGGCCAGTGGAAAAATAAGCACTAAAACTACAATGAGGTATCACCTAAAACAAAAACCAGTGACAATACCAAATGCTGAAAATCAGGATCACATATATGCGGTTGGCAGGAATGTAAAATGGTACAGCCATTCGGGAAAACAATTGAAGTTTCCTAAAAACTAAAGTAAATATGCAACTACCCCAGGATTCAGTAGTTGCACTCTAGGGCATTTAACCTAGAAGAATGACAAACTTTTGTTCACGCAAACACCTGTACACAAGTTTACAGTCGCTGTATTCCTAACAGACCAAAGCCGGTCTGCTGCCTTTCAAAGGGTCCACACCAGGAAAACAGGACTCGGCACCACCGCGACCTAGGACACTGATGCCGCTACCACCTGGTCGCACCTCCAGGAATCAGAGTGAGTGAAATGGGCCAATCCCAAAATGCCATCTGCTGAACGATTCCATTTACGGAGCATTTTTGGGGAAAAAGAAAATACATGCTAGAAAGGAAAAGCAGGCCCGAGGTGGCCAGGGGGGCGTGACCGGAGAGCTGGGTGCCCCTCGGGATGGATATCTGCGTGGACCGCGTTCGCCGAGAGTCCAGGGCTCCGCGAGGATGGACGTCCCATGAGGCCGGCACCGCCCCCGGGGATGGACGTCCTGTGTGGACATGTGCCCCAGTGTCCCGGCTGCAGCGTAGGTCCGGGGCTCCGCCGCGGGGCCACCCCGCGGGGCCGGGCGAGGGGCTGGGGTCAGGGCTGCCAACCGCCCCGGGGCCTGCGGCTGCGTGCACTCACAGTACTTGATGACCGCGATGTTGACCGGCGCGGTGCAGGTCACAGCCACTACCGGCTTCTCGGAGGCCATGGCGGAATGACAGGGCGACTCCGGCCGCCAGCCCCTGCCCTTCCACCCGTCGCCCCTGCCCGCCAGCCCATTGGCCCACGCGACCAGCTGTTTCTGCGACGTCCAATCAGGAGGCGGGCCTGACCCGCGCTCCGCCGCTCAGCCAATGATCGGCATCTGGCGATGGGCTGCAGACGCGCCGCCCGCCTCCCGGGGCCCCGCGGGCACGCGCCGGCGCGGGGACGCGGGGGCGCGGCACGTACGCAGCACGTACGCAGGCACGTACGCAGCACGTACGCAGGCACGTACGCAGGCACGTACGCACGCAGGCGCGGGGCCGTGGAGGCGCGGACGTGCGCAGGCGCGGGGCGGGGCCGGGCCTGCCGGCGGCGCCCGCGGACCCGGCTCGGACGTGCGCCTGAGGACGGCCGGCCGCAGAGGAGGCGGAGCAGCCCCCGCGAGGCCGGCGGCTCCGCACGGAAGCCTCGGCGCCGGCGTGTGCCCGGGGCCGAAAGTTAAGCGGTTCCCCGCGCGGCAGCTTCCTCGGGGCCGCGCCGCCCTCCCCCGGACCCGGGCCGCTGAGGCGGGCTGCCCGGGGTGAACTGCCTCCGAGACAGGCGCTTTCAAGCCCTGCTCCCGACTTCTTTAAGCTCCGGGAAAGCAAGGATTCTTTGTTCATGCTGGACGCGGATTGCCACGTTTACACTCATTCACTTGCTTTGCTCGCGGTAAAATGCACGTAAGTGAGGCTCACCGTTTTAAGCACCCGAGCATACAGCTGTGTGGCCTTGAGTACATCCCCGCTGACGGGAGACCAGCACCGCCGCCCGTCGCCAGGACTTCTTCTTCACTCTAAACGAAGTCCTTACCCTTCTAACGGGAATTCCTCGTTGCCCCCTTCCCGTCATGAAAGTCTACTTTTAGCTTGAAAATGGTTCGGATTTCAGTCAAGATATTAATGGGCAGTTTCCCACCCTGGGTCCTGTCACAGGGCTTTGAGTATCTTTCCACCACCGTTTTGAGCCATGCTTTGAAGATAGTGCAGGTTCCGTGCCAGACCACGTCAATGATGCGAGTCACACAGATGTTTGGGTTTTCTCAGTGCCTATACAATCGTGTCTACACCATACCGTAGCTTATTAAGTATGCGATAAGCTTGTCCCAAAAAACTGCATAATCTTAATTTTAAAAATACCTTTGGCTAAGAAATGCTAACCATCATTTGAGCCGTAAGCCGGTCGTGATCTTTTTGCTGGTGCAGATCTTGTCTCAATGTTCACGAGAATGCAGTATCTGTGAAACGCAAGAGAGAGGTAATGCCCGTACACGCATATAGATAGCTCTTTCTCACCTTGTGTTTTCCACTCTGTGTTTCCTGGCGATCATCACACTTCAATACAGAAGAGCTCCTTGGTTTTGTTGTCCAGAGGTACCAGTTTGTTCCCCCCTCGCTGTGCTGTTACCGTTTATATATATAATCAGCTGCGTTTCCACACATTTTGTGCATATGTGGATATTTCTGTAGGGGCAATTTCCGGAATGGGAATCTCTGGGCGAAGTGGAATATGCCTGAAGTAATTCTGATAGCTGTGGGCAAGTTGCCTCTGGAAGATGGGTGATTGTCGCAGTATAGTGCGCCCGTGCCTGGACCAGCAGTCGCCCCATGGGTGAAATATGGTATCTCATTGTTTACATGTGCATTTCAGATGATGATTATTTTAAGTTTCTCTTCCTATCACTTTTCTGTTTCATGCAAAGCCAATAAAACTTCTTATACATCATTTTTTTTTTTTTAGATGAGGCAACCCTTGGTTGACCTCACAGATTGCAAGGACCTTGTCAGCTTACAGCCCCTTATTTTTTATTTTTTTATGCCTACAGCATTTGGTCTTCTTAGGTGGTCTCCCATACAAGTACTAACCATGCCTAACCCTGCTTAGCTTCTGAGATCAGATGGGATCAGGCTTGTTCAGGGTGGCATGGCTGTAGGCTATAAAACTTCTTTTGAAGAGTTGATAGTAGATTGCTTTGGACAATAGTCACAATGTATTCTCTGAGCGATGGAGGAAAGGGAGAAAGGCAAGTCACCCATGAACCTCAGTAATTTATGGTAGTGGGAGAAGGGAGAGCACAGATGTTTATTAAGCATCTATTTTGTGCCACGTACTGTGAAGTGTTTTACCTACATAATGTGGGTAACTTTTTAATCTTGTTTATGATCAAAGGAATCAGGAGGTGGGGCTTTTGGGAAAGGATTAGGCAGAGCTTTCATGAATGGAATTAGTGCCCTTATATAAGAACCCACAGAATTTCCTTGTCCCTTCCACCGTGTGCGGATACAGCAAGAAGACAGCCATCCATAAACCAGGAATCAGGCTGTCATCAGAGATGGACTCTGCCAGCACCTTGATCTCGGACTTCCAGCCCCAGAACTTTGAGAAATCAATGGTTGTTGTTTAAACCCACAGTCTATGATATTTTTGGTTCAAGCAGCCAGAACAGACTAAGACAGTATTATACATACATGATTTTAATTGTCATTTATCAGACCCTAACCATTTGTTTGCTCCCAAGTTCTACTCATCAAAAGCAGCCACTTTCAAATCTTTTATTTCTACCCATGTTTCTAAATAACCTGTTGTGGTTTTCTGCCTTCCTTCCTGCCTTCCTGACTTCCTTCTTGCCTGCCTGCCCATTTTAGACAGCATCTGTTAATTACCACTAACTAGAATAAGGAATTCTCTTTGATCACAACCACATTCCTTCCTCCCCCATCCTCCCTATACAGTTAAATGGGTATTCCTTGCTTCCATTATTATGATTATATAACAATAATCACAGTTGAGCCATATAGGCATAAATGCCTAACTATGTGCATGTAGGCAAGGGCTCCCTTATTTAGTATAGAACCTTGAATGAGCAGCCCCCTGAAAGAGGGCTAGACATAGATCGTCATGCTGTTACCTTCAGCTCAGGTCCTGAACAGTCAGGCTATGTACATGTATAAAAAACTCATTGTAGGGCCTCTTTGGTAAATAACTGTGAAATACTTTTTTCTATTTTTAGATTTTGTCAAATAAGTTGTGGGTTAATGCCTTTTGGGAGACAGTACAGGTGATAAACCGAAGGACAGGGACTTTACATGTCCACACATTCGAATTCCATTATGAAATGTTTCAAAGGGGATAGTAGTTGGTGCAGGAAATACAGGAAATAAAGCTTGAAATTTTAAGGTTAAGGAGCAAGAACAAGTGTGTTATACTCCTGCTGTAAGCCCAAAGCATCTTTGGCAGTCCTCAGATTTGTTTTGAAGCATTTTTTAAAGTTTTGTTCTGAAGCATTTTTTAAATCATGGTAAAATATACATATCAACATTTGCCATCTTAGCCAATTTTAAGTGGACAGTATATTCACATTGTTGTACAATGATCACCCCTATCCATCCACAGAACTTTTTCATCTTCTCCAGCTGAAACTCCGTCTCCATTAAACAGTAACTCTATGTCCTCCTCTCTTAGGCCCTGATAACCACCATTATGTTTTGTGTCTCTATGAATTTGACACCTCGAGTAACCTCATATAAATGGAATCATAACAGTATTTGTCCTTTTGTGTCTGGCTTATTTCACTGAGCATGTCCTAAATGTCCATCCATCTTGTAACATGTGTCAGGACTTTGTTCCCTTTTAAGGCTGAATAATATTCCATTGTATGTATAGACCCCATTGTGCATATCCATTTATCCATTGATAGACATTTGGGTTGGTGTCACTTTTTGGCGACTGTGAATAATGCTATGAACACAAGTGTGCAAATATCTCTTCGTGTCCCTGCTTTCATTCCCTTTGGATATATACTCAGAGGTGGAATTGCTGGGTCATATGGTAATGCTATATTTAATTTTTTAAGGATCTGCCATAGTGTTTTCTGCATTAGCTGTACCATTTTACATTCCCACTAGCAATGCAGGTGGGTTCTGATTTCTCCACAGTTTTGTCATTTTCTTCTTTTAATAATAGGCATCCTAATGGGTGCGAAGTAGTATCTCATTGCAATTTTGATTTTCATTCCCAGATTTCCTTTTATTTAAGGTAATCTAATGTTGATGAGAGACCAAGTAGGATGATGTTTCTCAAGTGTTAATATGCATACAAATCATCTAGGGAGCTTGTTGAAAGGCAGGTTCTGATTCAGGAGGTTGGGTGCGGCCTGAGAGTCTGCATTTCTACCAAGTACCCAGGGGATTCCAATGGCGGAAGCTGCTGGTCCCAGGGCCACACCTTGAGTAGCAAAGATAGATGACAGAGAGCATGGGCTCTGGAGTCAGGCAGACCTAGTGTGTTAAGTAAGTTTCTTCACTATAGTATGCCTCAGTCTCCTCATATGCGAAATGGCAATAATGCTCCCTACAGATCTGTTGTAAATTGCCAAGCACAGGGCTCCAACACAAGCATAAAATAAATAAGCCGCTTAATCAAAACCTGCTACCTAGCCCTTCCATGTTGGATGAGAGATGAGAACAAGATGTCGAGTCAGAAATCAAGAAATGGGGGTCTTTGTGTGCCATTATCAAGCACCAAATATGTGACAGGGGCCCAAGGGCTGAGGGTCCTTCCTGACTTGTTCTTCCAGCCTTTTTTTCTCTTGAGGTTACAGAAAGTGTGAGGGAGGCTGCCTGCTCATTCAGTAAACATTAGTCATGTGCTTGCCATGCTTCTCACTGCTTTGCTAAGTGCAGGTACCCAGTGTGATGAGCAAGGGTGGACAATAAAGCAGAAACGGATTAGAGCCCCACCTGGGACCTAGGAAGTTCGCCCTGGGCCTGAGTGGTGTCACACAGATGCCCCGCTTCCTTCCACCTCGGGCTGCCAGGATGGCCAGCAGAGGGGACTAGAGAGCAGCGTTCCCAAGCATCCTGTATGGTGATTCTGGGTGCCTTTGGCTGACTGACCTGTCCCTCTCTGTCCATTTTGCCTCAGCACATGTTCTGAGGCTTGCTATTTTCATACAATTACATCTCTAAAGATCAGTACTCTCTTCACAGGATGAATTCAAAGTTGTGGGGATCCACAGCCAACTTGGCTAGGGCAGAGTGTTTTCAGCTGCAGAGTACCTGCTGGCATCCCAGAAAAGGTGAGAATGAGAAGGTAGGGGGTTAGTAGCAGAAATGGGAAAAAAAGCGTTTAAAGGGTGCATGTGTCAAAGACTGGTATTGAAACGAAGCTCATTTCCCACTTCACGTGAGAATGAATGTGAGGTCACCCCCTGACCTTCATATTTTCAGGCTTTCAAAATTATTCTCCTATTCTCTTCCTCTTCAGGGAGATCTTTCCAAGAACCACAAACAGAAATTCTAAAGCCTTCTTAGTCTTTTCTCAACTGTGCTTAAGTTGTGTATACTTCTCTGTGTTCTTTCACAAACTTTTATTGGGATGCCCCTCTAGCAGGGCACAGTATCAGGTCAGCAGGGCACAGTATCAGGTCGGGTGAGGAGGCTGACAACCTAGTTGTGGAGATGAGACAACTTCTAAAAAGTGAATAGCACACAGCAGAGAGTTGTACAAGAGGCCACAGGTGATGGCAGTGAGTTGCCAGAAGATGCTATAAATGCTGAGGTCCCACAGACATGGAGGCAGGCCCAGCTTCAGTCCGGAGAGTGACACAATTGTAATTGTATCCTAGGAGCAAAGATAAATGGTGATATGGATGAAGTGGAGCAAGGACCATTTTCAGTCAGGAAGACCCCTAAAAGATTGTTTTGCTGGTTTATGACATCTGTCATCTGTTGTAACATAGACTATGGTACTCGTTAATGGGATATCTGGACCAGCAGTGGAGGGGCAATAAAAGGAGTCTGAGGTCTCAGAAGTGTGATGAGAAGAAAGCCTGAGATAATGTCAAGGGCCTGGGGGTAGAGGTTAAGGGAAAGAGATGGGTAAAAGATGGCAAATTCCACTCAAAAATTTAAGAAAATGCCAACTAACCTGTAGTGGCAGGAAGTGGATCAGTGGTTGCCCGGAGTGGGGTGAAGGCTGGGTGTAGATGGATTAGGAGGGGCAGGAGGAAACTTATTGCAGGTGGATACATCTGTTAGGTCGATTGGGGTGATGGTCTTACAGGTGCATACAGATAGATGTCAGAGCCCATCAAATGTGTGCACTCTATTGTATGCCAGTTACACACCAGTAAGGCTGTGTTATTAAGCCAACACTTTATGTCTGAACTACTAGTGGGTAGTTATGAATTGAGGGCTCAGAGAAGGGAGGGAGGGAACCTGGTGAATGTCTGGCTTTATATTTACTGCCTTGAATGGATTCTGAGGATATCCAATGTGCTTGTCATGTCGGAGCCATAGATGTCTTTGCTCATCTAAAAATATTGTCTTTCGGTTTTGGAATCAAAATATACTCTTTGCATCTGGCATAAACTCATTGAAAATGGCATTTTAAAACAATGGTCAAATGACAATAAAGGCAGCACAAAAGTAAGTTCCATTAGTGGGGACCTGAAGATGAGTTTGGAGGAGGGAGGGACGTGTCACTGATGAGTGGTGAGACCCCCTTCCGTCTGCTGTTGTTTGGCTGTTCATGTCTTCGTTAATTCATTCTGAAGTGTGGGACCAGATGCATCACTGGCAGGGCCCAGTGCAAATAGAAAATGTGGGCCCTGTGTTAAAAAAGAATGAAGAATTTCAAGATGACAGTAGCGGAACATTCACACAAGTGTGGCAGGTCCTCTGTGTATCCTCTTAAACTGGGGAAGAAACTCGGAAGAAACTGTTGCTGCCAGTACCTTGGCTGGAGGCCTAGCTTAGTCTGTTTGCATGGTAGTTCCTACTCCTCCCTTCTGAAATTACTGACATTTTTTATTACTCAAGGTGCTCCTTTATTCCACTTCTAGATTCCATTCATAGCTACCATGTCTGCCTCGTTGGAGGAAGGGAAGCCAGAGTTTGAACCCCTGCTCTGCCATTGGCCAGTTGGCCTCTTGGCAGTCCCCAGCCTCCTACCACTCCCATTTCCTACTGAATCCTTTCTGGGAACCTGTTAGGAGGTGACATGGCTAGCAGGGAGCAAGGACTCAGCAAATGTCAGTCATCTCCCTTTTTTCTCCATTGACAGAGAATAGTAGAAGAGAAGAATTTAGTTCTAGATTTTTAATTTCTTTTTTATTTTATTTATTTATACTTAGGAAGTAGTCTTGGGTATGTGTGATGGGTGCAGGGTGAGGAATTGATGCTCTAGTCAGAGCCGCCAGGGAGCTTCTGCAATGGGGTGGTGCATCCAGGAGGCTGGGGTGACGGTGCTCATTGCCTAAAGAGCTGTCGGTCCCCCTGGAGGTGCTGCTGGAGAAAAGGAGGGCCGACTGCATGAAAGGCTTCTAAAGCTGCTCCAGAGGAGCCAAGCAACTGGCTGTTGTACAGGTGACAACAGTTAAGGAAACCACCTGATCAGAGTCCACCCATCCTCTGAAAAGCTGCTGTCTCTAGCAGGAAAGAAGCATGAGAAGGATTCCTAAATCTGGGGAAGGCTGCTGTGTTCAAGTCCAGGTCCCACAAATGTAGCCACAAGACCTTGGACAAGTCAGTCTGCCTGCCATGTCTGTGCCTCCACCCTGAAACCAGGGCTGAAAACAGTACTGTTCTCAGAGGGCTAAAGGGACTGACTCCTGGTTGGGGTGGGGTGGGGGGCCCTGGGAGCACACCAGCACCTGGGGGGCCATGACAGCCTTTCATTTTTAAAATAAGATTAAATGGTTCTGAAAGGAAGCTCTCGTGGGCTGAATTGAATCTCCTGAAAATTCAGATGTTGAAGTTCTAACCCACAGAACCTCAGAATGTGACAGTGCTTAGAGATGAAGTCTTTAAAGGGGTAGTGAGGTTAAAAGTGAGGTCAATGGGATGGGTCCTAATGCAACATGACTGGGGGAAATAAGAAAACAGGGCACAAACGTGCACAGAGGGACAAGGACACAGTTTGGGGGCAGAGTCTACAAAGCAATGAGAGAGGCCTCAGGGGAAACCAGCTCTGCTGACACCTTGATCTGGGACTTCCAGCCTCTAGGCTGTGAAGAATGTGGTTTAAGCTGCCTGTCTGCGGTGCTTCTTCCTGGCGGCCCTAGCAAATGAGTACAGAGGTTGTATAATACATTGTATTCCTCAAATGCAACAAAGCAGGCATGTTAGTGTACACTTTTAACTTCAGAGGCGGTGACAGGGATCCTCTGTGGAATCGCCACCTGCCTCGCAAAGGCCCCTCAGCACCCCTTCTCTTGCAGGTATTTTGACAGAAGTACCTCCCAGCTACCAGCCGACATCTAGCTGCTCATCTTTCCTTGAAAGATTTGTGGTTCCAATAGAAATTGCTGAAGGTTTCTCTCATTGTAAACCAGGCAGGCCAGAGCTGTGAGTCATAGAGTGTGGAGGGCTGAACATTTATTGAGCACCTGTTGTGTACCAGGTGTTGCACTGGGCTGCTACTTACCTGTTACTTAGGCTCCAAATTGGGCTGTTGGCAGGTGGACGTCACACCTGGCTCAGGAGAAATCCTTTGCAAATCCACCTTTGGAGCCATTGCTCTGCCACTGCCCTTTGACTTCCCTCTTCCCTCCTTTCTTTTTTGCAGTTTTTGTCTTGTTCATAAACTGTGGTCAGCTCTAAGATTTTGAGCATTTCCTGTTCCTTATACTACCTTCCAGCCCTATCTTCCCTCTGGTTATCACACCTTCTCTTCCCCTAACCAGTGGGTGGAAGAGAACCAGCTTCCCACCCTTGAGTTCCAGAGCTCCAAGATACTTTTTTTCCAGGTTCAGGCAGCTCCCATTCCTGCACATCCTCTTGGTGGCCTTCTGACCATCTCACCTCACACCCTGGCTCCAGTTTGAAAAATAGTACCTGCTATCCTGATCTGGTACCCTCATTCTGATTTCCAAGTGAAAGGAAAAGCTCAGAATTTCTTACTGAGTGGCTAAGATGACAGTTTTAGAGCCAGAGTACTTGGGTTTAAATCCCAGCTCAGCCACTGACCTGCTTTGTGACTTTGGACAAACTGCTTAACTGATCTGTACCTCATTTCCTCATCTGTACAAGAGGGATAAGATAGTTCCTCTCTCATAGAAGGTAAAATCTTATAAGCGTCATGTAGTCTCATACCTGTGCCAATCCACAGTAAGGGTAGGTTATTATTGATCTTAAAAGCAGCTCTGGGATGAGTATAGTCACCTTTCGGAAGAAACAGAATGTTCATTTGGTGAAATCAGTGAGAAACTCAGACAGCTTGTATATAGCTTCCAGTTTTCCAAATGAGCACTTCAAACATGCCATCACTGACTGTACGCACGTGGTGAGGAATCTTTGCCAGTTGGGGCCAGCCGTCTGGCATCACCCCTCTGCACTTGCCTTGGCGTCTTTTTACCCAAGCCACTCACCATGGAAAGTATTTCTTTCATCAAGGGGACGTGCGCCCAGCTCACATGCGTTCAATCGCACGCACACATTGTCCTGCACTGCAGTCTGCCTGGGTAAATTGATCCAAGGCTTGGTTCACATGGCCCCGGTAAACAGGAGGCTGCTTGCCCTGTCTCCTAGGGCTGATGGTGTTACGTTTGTGCAAAGGAAAGCAGATTCCTTTCCACTGGTGGGGAAAAGCCACGATTGTGAGATTAGCCCCATAAATTGATTAAAGTGGGGAAAAGGTCTGGTTTAGACTGAGCCTTGCCCTGTATCCTTTATTCCCTTGATGTTTGTCAAGTATCTATCCCAGATCAGATACAGATTAGGCGGGTGGGATACAGAGGATGCTATGATATGTTGGAGATTCATGGGAAAATGTGGCCTTGTGCTTGATGCCAAAGATTATGGGCTTTAACTTGAGACTACAGGGACAGACAACCCTGTTGGAGGTTGGAAGGGAGAGTAGGGGGTGGTAAGCAGGTTGTGGTGCTGCACTGGGGGTACAGGGTGGAGGATGAATCAAAGATGGAAATGCAGGGCTAGAAGGATTCCACAGTTGTTGGCCTGGGAAGTTACAAGAGCGTGAACTAAAGTGATAGCCGTGAGGATGGAGATGAAGAGGCTGGTCTGAAAATTTTGGAGGTGAATTGACTATAGACATGGAAGTCAGGAATGTGGGGGCTCCCTAGAAAGGACTGTGGGGCCATTCTCCTGCTGATGCAGCAGGTCTGTCTTTGCACGCCATGAAGTCACATGGCCTCAGGGATTCATTTCCAGAGTCAATGCACAAAGCCAAAAACACACATAGAATTAGCCCTAATAACCCCTAAAGTCATCCAGGAAACGAGAGCAGAACCATCTCTCGCTGGGCCTGGTATAAGCTTTTCTTCTGGCACTGGACTGGACAGCTATTTCTTTAGCACCGTGGGTTCATGTTCACACATTATAATCACACGTGGGATAGTAGTTCTTAAGCTTTGTGTCTCGGACCCCTTTCACACTCGTTAAAATAATGGAGGACTCCAAAGAGCTATTATGTACATGGGGTACATCTATCTAACATCCATATTAGAAATGAAAATTGATACATTTTTTAAAGATTTATTAAATTTATTTTAAATATCATTAATGAACTAATCACATGTTAACATTTTTATGAAAAATAACTTTTCTGAAACAAACTTTTCTGACCACAAAGTAAATTTTGTGGTCTTTTTTGCATTTTTGTAAATCTCTTTAATGTTGGTTTTCATAGATATCAGCAGCTGGGCTCTCCCACCTGCATCTGCCTTGTGTTGTTTTGGTGGATGCATTGCAACCCCCACTGCTTTTGCCAAATGGTGAGAAATTTCCCTTAGCATAGCCCCCCTGGAGTGGAGTCTGAAGACCACCTGTGTGATGTACTGGCATAGGGGTGCTGATTCTGTGAGGGAAGACGACGACTACCAAGGTGCTGGAGCCTCAGGACCACAGGCCACACCTCACCCACGTGTGTCAAGGAGGGTCCATGCCCATTGAAGGAATGGTGGCAGGATCAGGCCCTTAACTGTTGTCAATCTCAGCTTCTCTTTTTGGCCAATTCAAAATAGTTGCATTTCAAAAGGTAAATAAGCAGATTTCACACAAGAGTCCCCTGTGATTTTATTACCACCTTCATACCTCTCATCTGATTTACCCATAAAGGCCTGCTCCGTGAGGAAGGAAATGGGGGCTGGTGTTCTGAGCTGGATAAGCAAAACTGAAGTGATTAAGGACCAGTTATAGTCGATCCTTACAGGAAGAAACAAGGAGAGAAAACAAAAGGTCTGGAGGGACAGAGGTGTGGGGATGGGGAGGGTTAGGGTCAATCTGGGCAGGGGGAGCTAGCTGTAGAAGTGAGGGTTGGGGAGAGGAGTACAGCATTGATTGACATGGTAGGAAGGCAGCCTCTAACTTCACACGACACTCAAAGACGGTAGGTGCCCACCCATGGAGGGTCCATGGTTTGAATCCCTGGCCCTTGCCTCTCTTGCCCATTACAGTACCCTTTTACTTCCTCTCTACCCAGCACTCTTCTGGCACCTACAGCTGCCCTGCAGATGCTAGACCACCCCCAGGGAGCCTGGGCCACTGGGAGGAGAGAGTTACTCCAGCCAGAACGTGGTGATCAGAAATAGAGATTCTTAGAGGAGTCAAGATTGAGAGTTTGTCTGAAGGTAGCAATTATTTTTATTTTCAGTATCCAAAGTGATTTTTTTTTTTTTACTATTATGCTTACTTGCACTCTCTTGAATTCTAAAATAGAGGTTAGCGCAATTCCCTTTTTACAAACATGGAAACCAAGTCTTCGTAATGGAATTGGTTCAACCCCAACAGCACCATAGTGCTGGAATCAGAGCGCCTCCCTTCTGGATCTGGCAGGACACCCTTGTTTGCTAGCAGAGCTCCACAGACTCCCTAGCACAAGGGGAAGAGGGAGGCTGTATCTATTCTAGCTTCTCTCTGAGCTCCTCTGAGACTTGGCAGCCGAGGTGCACTCCTGGAATGTTCTGCCATCCACAAGGTGATGAAGGCCTGGAAACTTTTGTTCCATTGAACTTTGCCAGGGAGCTATACTTAGCCACCAAGTGGAGGCCAGGAGTGGGTTCTCTGGATATAGATAGTAACAAGTGGGCTATTTTCAAACTTCCAGTGAATATTTGGGGCCAAAATGATATTTATAGAGCCCTTTGGGTCTGAAAGGGAAGGCATAACCTTAGCGTGTCTGCAGTTTCAAGAGAAAGGTTTCTTTCAACAGGGAGTGGGGTGAGGGACCTGGCCACTGAGAGGCTAGGTGTCCCTCTCACACCTATTTCCAGGGCTTGAGCTCATGGAGGCCAGGCACTCATGTCTGTGAGTCAGAAAAGAGTGGAGGCCTGCTGTGCCCAGTAGCTCTTTCCTATGTGCTCCGGTGCCAACCCTGTCCACCTGTCACATACCATCCTGGGAGCACTTTTTATGCCGTGAAGCTGCTGTCCCCAATTTTGGAGAGCCTGTTACATGGTTTTTCTTTTGTCTGGAATCCTCTTGATTTCTTAGGTTTTCACCCAGACTTAACCAGGCTGTAGCTGAAACACCTTCCAATGTCAAAGGTCTACCTCTTGTCTATCTTCCACCTCCACTCTCACCTTGGAGAGAGGTTCTGACAGCATGCTTGGAGTAATTCAATCAGAAAGCTTTCTTTAGGGAGAAGTGATGAGTCAAGATTTGGGTAGGAGAAAGAAGGCCTGTAGGCAGGAGGACCAAATAGCAGTCCCCCAAGGAAAGAGCTGGCCATGCCAACATCACCCAGGAACAAGTGTGAGTGAGCCTTAGACCCCTGATTCTCACTCTATAGCTATGGGGAGAGGGCTTCAGGAACTCCAAAATTAGAGGAGCAACCCGGATCAATTCTGGTGATCAGACTGAAGAATAAGGAAAAACAGGGCGGGAGGAATGCTGTGATCCCTGAGTGAGCATTGTGGTGTGGCCTGAGGGGGATGTGGTGGCCTCACCATCTGACTATGGCTGACTAGCTCCGAGGGGGATGTCCCCCATTCATTCCATATCAGTTTCCTGGCAGGTGCTGGGCCTTTCCTCACCCTTCTGCCAACCGACCCTCTACCACCCCTGCCCTACGCCAGCCCAGATATAAATATAAGAACATTTTCCATGGGCCGGCACAGAAGGGCAAACATTTGACTTTATTTTAGGCCTGTGAAATTCCCTTCCTTCATACCCAACAGGTGCATTGCCTCATTTAGATATTGGGGCCCATAAATAGAACACAATTTACAATATAGCTTCCTTCAGGCAGCTGGATGCTATTAGAAAAAAAAAAAAAGCCTCCTGTGAGCTCGTTAGGCGCAGCAGCACAAACACTGGCTGGAGCTTTGGCCTTTGCCAGGAGAGGTGCTCACCCCCAGGCAGCTTGCCCCTGCTTGGAAGAGGGGCCAGGCACCTTGGGAGACAGAGTGGGTGAAGAGTCAACCTGTTAGGGCACAAGTCTGTTCTCACTCCTGCAAGACCCCCTGACTGGATGATGGAGAGGAGGGGGACAGGCAAAGATATTAGAGAGGATCCGGGTGTTGGGCAGAGAGACTCAGACCTTTGGAGGAGGTGTTTCTAGTAACTGTCAGTTAGAATCCACTGTCCCTTACACCCTTTGTGGACTGGGGGAGAAGAGAATTTGGCTTGCCTTAAGCCCAAGCACAGGGACCCACCCGGCATCTCTTGGCAAATCATGTGTCCTCATCAGCTGTTGGTGTGTGGGGGGGTGAATGGTGTCCTCCCAATTTATATGTTGAAGTTGTAACCCCCAGAACCTCAGTATGTGGCCTTATTTGCAAATAGAGTCACTGTAGAAGTAGTCAAGATCATTAGGGTGGGTCCAAAGCCAATATGACTGGTTTCATTAGAAAAGGGGGAAATTTGGACACAGAGGTACACAGGGAGAATGCCATCTGAAGATGGAGGCAGAGATGGGGTGATGTTCCTACAAGCCAAGGAACATCAAAGAGTGCCAGCAAACCAGCAGCAACTGGGAGGGGCTGGACAAATTCTCACTCACAGCCCTAAAAGGAACCAGCCCTGCTGACACCCTGGTCTCAGACTTCTGGCTTCCAGGACTGCGGAAGAGCACATTTTTGCTGTTTAAGCCACCCAGTGTGGGGGACTTTGTTACAGCAGCTACAGCAAACTGAAACATTAGCTAAATGACACATTCCCATCTTCAGAAGCATCTTCATTCCACTGGCTGAAAGTCTGGTATAGCCCAAGCAGGACTCTTCTGAGTGGCCTGTTTCATCAAGGTCATCTTGGTCCAGAAAAGCTTAAGACCAATTTTAAGTCCGTTTTCCTCTGGGATACCCCCAAGGCCTTTCTAATAATCATCATCAAATCAGCCACCCAGGGCCCTTTATCCCCTGATGAGCATCAGGTGGAATCTACGGTGGGAAATGCCAGGGCCAGGACTGCGGCACCAGGTAGCTGTCAGGATAAGATACTTGGCACCTGGTGTGGTCCTGGTGAATACTCCTGAGCATTGTCACATGCAGAGGAGGCCAGCAGGCCTGGCAGCTCAGGGCTGAGAGACGGGGGCCTCTTGCTGTGTGGCTCCATTCCAGGGCCAGGACCAAGGGGCCTAACTCTGTCCCTTTGCTAGAGCCAGAAGTGGAGCTACATAGAGGAGCAGATGTCCCTTCTGGTGTCAAGAACTCAGTCAATCTCCATTTGACTCAGGCTTCCTTTGGTCCTGGATGCCACCCATCTTCCAGGGTCCCACTGGAAACAGTTAAAAGACACTGACAAGGGGTGAGACCAACGCAACAGGTGACCTGGGGGTGAGAGGAGGCCATCTATGAGAAAGAAATGATGCCACCATGCTGGGGCAGTAGGCTCAGGACACGGGTCAGTGGGGAGCCCTTGTGTGTTAGCATCTGAGTTGGTTTGGGCAGACTTGTGTGTCTGGGGCAAGGTCAAAGTTCTGGGTCACTCACTCAGTTTCTCAATGCCTACAGCCTCAGGACAGGGTGTGCAGAAGAAAGGCGACAGTACTGCCGGCAGATGTGGAGACATGGCCCCTCGGTGAGATGGTGCAGTTAGGAGACATCTTTGTGGCATTAGTGGCAAGGTGCACAGATGCAGGACTGCTTCTCTCTTCTAACTTAGAGCTTGGGGAAAAGAGGCTCTCAGCTCACCTGTGGCTTTTTCTCCCAGCCTTCGTTTCCTCACACCTCTTCCCTCACAAGCCCTCACTCACCTCCAGCCTGAGTTCATGCCCCTCAGTCATTCTTCCCCACTGTTTAACACTGTTCCTGTCTCCATTTTTCACTTCCAGAAGAAGGCACCCTGCTCGCCCGGACCCTGCATCCCACAGCCTTGCTCCCCATCCCATAACAATGTCACAGCTCAATGCCCTGACCCCTAGTCTCCCCCTCCGCTGTGTCCAGAAGGGTCCAGTTACCCAGGAACCATGTTGCTTTGGGAGGATTTCTCAGAGCTTGGCCTCCTCTGTAGAGATGGGACTGGGTAGACACGGACCTTTAGAAGACAAGACAGGCCTCTTTATTGCTCCATGGTTGTGCATGGAGGCCCAGCTGCTGGTCCCTCCCAGTGCTGCTCCATTGCAGGGAACGCCTAGTGAGGTGGGGAGGGTGAGTGTGCGTACGTGTGACATGAGGCAGTGTGGCCCAGATCCCAAACCAAAGGCAGGTGGAGGTGAGCCTTGAGGTAGCTCTGCCCACACAGGATAGACTGCAATGCGCTCAGCACAAGTCAGACTGTTCGTGTGGGGCTGCAAAAGGATCCAAGGGCAGCCTCGTTCATCAGCTTAATGGCATGAATTGTCTGTGCTGGAGACAGTCTCCCAGCAGTCTTGAACTCTGAGAAACAGAACCTGAAACCAGAGCAAGTGGTAAACAGAACAGTGATTCTTGTTTCGATGGGAGTCGTCCATGGAAAAGAAGTCCCCTCTAAGTGAGAAGAGTGAGGTGGGAGGTGTGCACGAGCTCACCCTAACGGCCCGCTGAGCTGCTCTGGTTCTGAGGGAAGCAGACTGCATTGGCAGGGGAATGCGCCTGAGAGCAAAAGGCTGGGCTCCTGCCTTCCCAGGATGCTTGCCTCCTCTGGGCACACCAGAAAGCATGGGGCTGCCAAGAGGGGTGCCAGACTTAGGTTCTTGGGGTGAGGTCCTGTCCCTCCTACCTGCACCAAACTCACGCCTCTCAGGGGCCAGGGCAGCAGCCAGATTCCTCGTGCCGTGCCAAGAGCGACATGCGGGAGAAGGTCTTGGCGCAGCTCTTGCACTGGTATTTCTTGGTGTCGGAGTGTGTCTGTAGGTGGGCCCGGAGATTGGAGCGGTCCGCAAAGGCCCTGCTGCAATGAGAGCAGGCATAGGGCTTCTCCCCTGGGGGAGGAAGAGGGAAGGGCCAGGTTAGTGACTGAGGCAGCCCAGGGTTCAAGTGTCCATGTTTGTAAATGAAAAACCCATCCCTCCCCCTCTCAACTTAATCCATTTATCTTCATCGCTGCCCCCACTCCAGGAGCCTTAGCCCCTGCCCTAGGAAGAGATGCTAAGGCCTAGAGGCCACATAAGCACCCAAGGTTGAGGCCACTTGGGGAAGGGATAGAATGATACACCTAACTCTTCCTAAGAGCAAAGGTCCAGTGCAGCTACATCCACCACACCTGCTAGGTCTTTCTCTGTTTTTGCCAGAGCTCTCGTGGGGCCCCTTGCCACCCAGATCTGGACGTGAGCAGCACAGACACCTGCTGGCAGCTGTATTGGCCACTGAAGGCCAGTGATGGAGACTGGCCAGGCTCCTGCAGAGTCTACTGTGAAGGCAGGCTGGAAGGAGTGAGCCCTCCTCCTGCACAGGAGGTAGGTAGGCATTTAGGAATGGTTAAGATTGTCCAGGCCACCTCCAATCAGGCAACCAGAGATTTCAACAAAGTCCTGTTGAGACCTTGGCCCCCAGGACAACTCTGACAAGTGTAAACAGGAGGGTCATTAAGAGTCACCTGTTCTCTGTTCATGTGGGGTGGTTTTCAGTCCTGCAGCCCCACAGAGTCCTGAGAGGCACCAGCCTGCAGTCCTAGCCTGACACCCAGGCATGATCCCAGCCAGGCCAGTCTCCTGAAGGGCTTCCCACCCTCCTGCCTACCAGACCAAGAGCACTAAGCCTCTGATGGTGTGCAAGATCCTCAGCAAAAGGTTAGGAAAAACAGACGGAATTTCCAGCCTGAAAAAGCCTCCCTTCCAGCAAAATCCTTTCCAGCCACCACCCAGGTGTGACTCTGAAGATTCCAGTCATGGAGCCATGACTTAGGGAGATTCAGTTACAGAAAGTATGTGTTGCAACTGTGGGTCTGCAATCAGGATCAAAGTCATTCTGGGAGCTCTCTCTGTTGCTGTCTCCCACTCTGTACAGTGTGCCTGACAAAGTCCCAAGCTCCAGGCAAAGCCCTGGGCTGAGGTCCAGTTGGCCGAGGCCACTGGCTGCCCTTGGGCAGAGCAGGCCCATTCTGCTCTTTCTGGGGAGTATTTTGTAATCTACAGAATGAAAGACTAAAGTTCTTACATCTCCTTCAGTTCCTTGCCCACATCCTTCTCCTTCCTCTGTTTCTGTCTCCTCTCCACAACTGCTCTTCTCTCCTTTGTTTTCGGTAGGCTGCTGGCCACCCTCTCACCCACAGATGGGTTTGCTCCAAGTCCCCAAATCTTGAGTGAAGTCCCAGCTGTCATTTCTGTCCTTTGGATAGGCTGTGACCCCTATGGTTCTCCACCCCAGGCCAGGCCTTTCTTGCTCACCTCTCCTTCTGCTCCAGAATTCTTCAAGGCTGTGGAATGTGAGAAGTCAGACCCCACAGATGCCCTGAACATCCTGTGCTTTGCTGGGTGTTATAGGTTGAATTGCATCCCCCAGAGACATCACATCCTAAACCCTGGTTCTGTGGATGTGACTATTTGGATATTAGGGGCTTTGCAGTCATCAGGTTAAGATGAGGTCAGGCTGCAGTTTGTGAGCCCTGATTCAATATGACTGGCGTCCTTATAATAAGAGGGAAATTTGGACACAGACACACAGGGAAGAGAGACCATGTGAGGATGGGAGTAGAAGTTAGAGTGGTACAGCCACAAGCCAAAGAATGCCTGGAGTCCCTGGGAGTTGGAAGAAGCAGGAAAGATTCTCCCCTTAGAACCTTTGGATGTATCCCTGGGACTCCTGGATTTTGGGCTCTGGCCTCCAAAGAGAGAGGACATTTCTGATGTCTTGAGTGCCCAGATAGTAGGATTTTGTGCCACAGCCCTGAGATGCGGAGACACTGGAGAGAAGAAGCTGTGTGAATGTCCATCTTCTTGTTCATAAAATCACCCCTCTCCTCTAATTAGCAGGTCCCAACTGTTCCCCTACCCAGATTCCTCTTGTGGACCTGACACCATCCTACCTGTGTGGGTCCGGATATGTCCCTGGAGCAGCCAGGGCCTGGAGAAGGCCTTGCCACAGATGGCGCAAATGCAGGGCAGCGTGTGTGTGCGGATGTGCATTTTGAGGGCACCCAGGCTGGCATACTCCTTGTCGCAGTACTTGCAAGTGAAGCAGCGCTGAGCCTGCAGATAGCAGTGCAGCTGCCGGTGCCTGGCCAGCCCAGCAACCGTGTGGTAGGGCTTATGGCAGTGGATGCACTGGAAGCCACCTGGGGGGCAGGGGACCTGCTCAGTCCCTAGCAGTCTGTCTGGAGCCTGATCTTCAACTGGGTCCAGGTTTGGGGGCCACCGCATGGGCAGAACCAGCAGTGGGGGCAGATTGAGGTGGTTCAGGCTGTCTTTGAGGGGTACGCTAGGGCCTCGGCCGGCCCGAGGGTCCACTGGGCTGATTTCCAGGGGGTCTGGCTCAGAGGTCCCCCGAGCTTCCTCATTACGTGCGAGGGGCAGGGAGATGCAGGTGATGACAGAAGTATGATTCCAGGGCTGGGCAGTGTCACCAGGTGTGGGAGCGGCTGCTTTGTCTGGAAGGAGGAAGGGCACTATCAGCCCCCCACAGGTAGAACAGGCACCATCGATTTCTAGAAGGGCAGAGAAAGAGAAAATAAAAAGGTGAAGACTGAGTCCAAACATGCTGTGTTCTTAAACTTGCATCTCAGGTCCAATTTCAAAACCATCTTCTAGGCCATCAGCAGCATGGCATGAAAGATGGACGTGTTGGCTAAGGAAGTGACAACGGCCCAAGACCACAGGGTCTAGAGGAGAAATCTCAGTTCCTCTTTAAAAACAAAGAGAAAGATCTTGTAGGATCCCAACACGACAGTCTTCATAGGGCTAAGGAAGGCTTCCTTGCTGCCAGGCAGGGCAGGCACTCTCTCTGAGCCCCTGTCCTACCTCAGGACCAGCTCACAGTGTATCCCCCAGGCTCCTAGTGTTAATGCAGAGCAGCAGGCCACCATGTGTAAAATAACTAGCCTCCAGTCACCTCCTGATTACCACTGGCCATCATGACATACTGCCTCCAGCTTTCTGCCAATGCTCCCAGGTCCAAAAGGGCTGTCCTCAGGTACCATACTGCTTCCTAGGTGGACTTGACCTCAGCCTGCTGCTCCAGTATTTGTGGGCCAGCATGCCCCATGTTTAACCCAGATGAGGTCCCCAAAGTAAACGAGTTAGCAGGGAAGAGTTAAATTCTGCATCTCCCCAAAGCCCAAACCTCCAAACAGCCGGCAAACCATTTCTTATTCCTTATGTGTTGAAATAAACCTTTGGCCCCGGTTAGAGGAGGATAGGGAGGGAGAGAACACTAAGGGGCTGCAAGGCTGTTCTCTGACAATCCATCACTGGGCCTTGCACTGCTGCCCATATTTGCACATTCAAATAGTGAAGTGGGCACACTGTATTACTGGACTCTACATAATGATTTTTAAACATTTAAAACTATGTCAATTCAATTTTCCATCATATATATCTGAAACAGGAGTTTCCTTTACTGGGAGCACTGCTCTCTGACGGTTTGTTCTGGTGGTGGCTCTTGACTTGATTTCAGGTGGCAGAAGTGAGAAGCCCGGTTCTGGAAGGCGCCTCCTGGTGGCATCCAGGTATCGGTACTGGTCAGCGACTCCCTCCCCACGCTGGGTTCTGAGAACCCTAAAGGCTCTGAGAGGCACCAGTTGGCTGCCCTGGCCCCTGCAGAGTCCTTTCCACTCTCCCCCTTTGAGTCATGGAGCAGTCCTTCAGGGGGTCTTTGCCCCAAGAAGCTGCGGAGCTACGGGGGACAGCTCTGATGACTCTAGGGGCCTTTGCTCTGGGACCTTGAGTCCTCGTGCCTAGCAGGTGATGGGAATGAGGGGGCAGTGTTGGATGCCTGGCCTCCCGTCTCCCCACTGAGCCACCGGGAAGAGGACTGCAGCCCCTTAGCCCAGCCTGCCCTGGGCAACCTCCACTGGGGTGAGGAAAGGCCTGAGAAAAGGAGAGCCATGCGAGGGGTGAGGAGGCACTGGAGGGGGCTGAGGAACGCTAGGCGAGCGGAGTCTTGGCACCATAGAGCCTATGGTCACAATTCCTGTCCCCTGTGGTCACCACCCAAGACAGGATGCTCTGCGGGGGCGTTTGGACGGCAGCCCCAGGTGTCCCTCCGTCTCTTTCCCCACACCTCTGTCACCCCTTCCAAACTTCCAGCCCCAGGAAGATGTCTCCGGGTTCCTTTAGCTGGGATGGGCGCACCAAGCCGTAGAGGGTGAGCCCAGAGGGCCTGGAGGCCTAGAAACGTGTCCAAGTGGGGGAGAGAATCCCCACCTGCTCTGCCCAACTCGGGCCACCTACCGACCTCCAGCCGCAGGGCGTCGGCCCCAGCTGTGCTGGAGAGCTGACTCCCCTCCTCCCACCTGGGACAGGTGCACCCCCCACCCCCAGCTCTTCCTCCTGCCCCGCGGCAGCCCAGGCCCCGGCCGGGGTGCCCGGCGGCCCCTACCTCTCCGCGTCTCCAGCTGCCCGTAGTTGGGGACCCTGGCGCCGGGGTGCGTTTTCACCAGGAACGAGCGCGGCATGACGGGCTCCTCGCGGGCGCGGGTCCCTCTCTAAGTCCGCGGGCGCCCGCGCCGCGCCGCGGCAGGTGCGGCGGGGTCGGGCTCATTAGCATAGCGCCCGGCTCGGCCAACCAGCGAGCGGCGCGGCCGCGCAGGGGCGGGGCGGGGCCCCCGCGCGGGGCCACGCCCAGGACAGGTGCGCGGCGGCGGGCGGCGGCGCGTGGCCGGCGCGGCCTGCCCACGGGACCGCCCTGGCGCGCGCCGCGAGTCACGTCGACCCCTGGGGCCTGGGCACCCACCTGCCTGCGACTGAAGGGCGGAGGTCAGGGCTGGCCCGGCGCACGGGCCGTGGAAGCGTGCGCGGAGCCCAGCTTCGGGGGCCCCTCGCTCGCTCCAGCCGGTTACACCCGCTCCGCCTCCTGCGGGAACCCGCCGCGGTAGGATGCGGGAGCACGGTGGTGAACTCGGGCGCCGACCCAGCTGATCGGCCGTCGTGCGTGCCCACCGGGAGGGTCGGCGGGCCTGGGGGGGCTCCTCCTTCCAGGTCGCCCCTTCTCTCCGGAGAAAATGCTCTAGGAGTTGTGCCCAGGCGCCCCGAAAGTTCATTTGGTGGGAGAAAGGACATAGCCTGGAACTCCGGAAGGCTTCCGACGTGCTCCTACGGGGAGTTTAGTCAGAGGGCACAGCGCGTGCACTCTCCCGCAGCTCGTCTGTGATGCTGGCCGGCCGTGTGTGTCCATCCTGCATGTCATTTGGAATTCTCAGTGTGGAAAAGAACTGGGTGAGTCCGGTCTGCATGTCTAGGCCCTTTTGTGTGGACGGTTCATGAGTTCAGGGGTCAGAGGTGGTCTCTGGGCAGGTGGACATAGAGCCTCCTGATAGCCATGGAGCATTTCCATGGCTGTGCAGCAGGCCTGCCTTCCGAGTAGATTCCTTTGAGTTCCAGATGCTGCGCACGGCTGAGTGCTCTTTGTCATTTGAGGGTTTGGGAGGCACAGTGGGGATGGTGGTGAGTCTGTAGAAGCCCGTGCAGAGACAGTGGACGGAGGGCCGTGTCACACAGTGTCTTACGTTTCCACGGTTTTACAGATGAGAAAACTGAGGCACCAAGAAGCTGGGAAATGGTAGAATTGGGACCTGGGCCCACAGTCCCAGCCTTACCCAAGGCATGTGTACCTTGCCTGTTGCTTGGTGAGAAGGGGAAAGTCTCTCCTGTTGGGCCATAGCCTGGTACCACACTGCCACATGTGTGGCTTTCAGAGGACATGTGGGTGCCTTCTGCTTATTCACCTGTTCCTCAGCCTTGAAAAGTTTCTATTTATACCCTCTCTTCTCTCTCTCTCCCTCCCCAGGCATAGAGAACACTTGCAGATACCTGGACCAACCCTCCACCCACCCCGTCTTTCCTTACCCAGCCACCCATTGTGTGACCCCAGGCCAAGATGACCCTCTTAATCCCCAGAGAGATGATTTATTTAGGGAAGCTGGACCACTCCTATAGAGAATCTGTTTATTTCATCCTGGAAAGCCCCCAGGGTTGCGAGGGCCTTTAGAGTGCCATTGGGTAGGGGCAGTTTATCCCTTCCCTAGGGCTGCCATAACAAATGACCTGAAGAGAAATTTGCAGTCCCAGTGTCTCAGAACTGACCTCCTGTGGTGGCGCAGGCTCACTTTTGGCTGTGACTCACAGAGTTGTGTCTGGGCTGGACTCAAGTAGGACCCACAAAGGAAAACTTCAGAATCTGCCTGTTCCCAACTGAGTGGCCCAGGGAATGGGGTGTGGCTGTCCCCATCTGCTCTGTGTCCTTCTCAATATCACTGCTGTGCCTGGCAGTGAAGCCTCACACCGTCCTCTGTAGTGAGAAACCCACTTCCCACCAGCTCCCTCTCTCACCTAGAGCAGGACTTGCAGGGAACCGAGGTCCACTTTTCCTGCAGA
The DNA here is from genome assembly GCA_030015415.1 of Cynopterus sphinx. Taxonomy (NCBI): domain Eukaryota; kingdom Metazoa; phylum Chordata; class Mammalia; order Chiroptera; family Pteropodidae; genus Cynopterus; species Cynopterus sphinx. The sequence continues at coordinate 28,918,911 of CM057386.1, forward strand.
AACCGTAGCAGTCTTACCTGAGCACCTTGGACCTGGGGAATGACAATTTCCAAGAGCCAGGCTGCAGCTCAGCACATCTGCCTTTATTAGTGGCCCACCAGGCCAACAGGCGGGTTCTAAGTTAGGAAGCAGGGTAGCCCAGAAACAGCGGGTTGGATGTTACAATTCCATTAATGTTGATGTTTGCTCTTTTTAAGTGTATGTTTTGTACTCTTTTTGTATGCTACTTTATAGTGACTGTGATGATAGTGCTTGGTACTATCTATGTAGTGTGTGTACACATACATCCGTGTCCCACTGATGCTCATTTTTTACTGATTGGGTTCCATGAGCCATTGTGGAACCCCCATTCCTCTGGGCCAGGTGAGAGCCAGCCCTCATTCCTGCACAGTGCCTGCATGTGTTGAGGCCCACAGCAGGGGTTCAGCAATGTTTGTTGGACTAGATCAAAAGTTCCCAAATAGCATAGCCCTGGGTACATGTGTCCCTGGGAGTTGGAGGGGTGGGCCCCTGTCTGTGCTCTCAACTGCAGATATGTGTTTGCAGGTACAAGGTCCTGGGGGTGAGCCTGGCACTGGGACTCTTGGAACAGTGCTCAGAGCTGGGGCTTGGCTGTCCCAGGCCCCGGGCAGATGGCCCTCACATTGGGGCATCATCCATGGCAACAGTGGCCCCCTTTGTCAGTGTGTGGAGTGTTTATTGAGGAAGGGTGGATGTGGTTGGGAAATCCTGACTTGGGGCACCCCCCAGCTGTCCAAGTTTATAGACTTGCAGAAACTTGGATTCAAGGCTCCAGCTCCCAACATCTGGTCAGATTGGTGGCCAGCATGTGCTTGGTCATCCCCAGTGAAGGGGAACTTCATTCTAATTGGGGGCCTGATTGTTGAAGGTGATACTGGTTCATAAAATGGGGTTCAGTGGACACATCCTGTGTGATATGGGGGTAATGAGAGGGGATATCCCTCTTCACACAGCTTATAAGACAGGAAATAGAGGCCTAGACACCATAGGGAATGCCGGAGAGAGCGATGTTGGGTGCTGAGGAGGGTCTTGGGGGCTGGGACAGGAGAAGTGAGAACTGAGAGGGGACAAGGCAGGGATGCGCCATGTGTACTTGTGTTAATGTGTGTGCATGTGTGTGTATGTGTGTGTGTGCAGGCCTGTGTTCTGTACATGCTTACGTACAGTACACATACATGCTTGCATCTGTGCGTGTGTGAAGTTGCAGGAACTGTTCCCATGTGTCACAGATCTCGGGCGTCAGTGGATGAGCCTTGGCCTTGAGGAAAGGGGTCTGTTGGGTCCACAGCTTGGTTCCCAGCTCCTCATTTCACTGCATCCTCTCTGCACTGTTCTCTGCACAGTGGAACTGGCCCCTCATCTCCAGCAGGTTGTTGGAGAGACTCAAAGAACCACGTGTTGGGTGATTCTCTCTTACAGTGATGGACTGGACATCCCCACCTTATGGATCTGCCCTCACTGGAGCATCTAAACCTTGGCACATGCAGCCTCATGTTCACTTGGTCAGTATGCTGTGCCTCTCACTCACCCAAGCCACCAGGGCACAGAGAGCAGCAAGGCATGGCCTCTCCTTGAGGCTTGCAGGAGAGGCATCTCAGCTGGCTCTCACTTCTGCAGCATCTTCCAGCCAAGGAGCTAAGCCCTGCCAGCCAGAACATGCCCAGGACTCCAAGATGAGCCTCCTGAGCCCTGGGGCCCTCATGACAGGCAGCCAGGCTTAGGGCAGGTTCTCTAGGAACCTATGACTGCAGGATCTGGAGTCCTTTCAAGGCACACCCCAAAGAAGCCAGCAGTGGGGCGGAGAGGTCCAAAGGCGTCTCCACTGGCCTATCATGCTGGTTACCACGTTCAGCAAGTCACCTCTGGGCTCTGTCCCTGGGCTGGGTCAGGGCAGTGTCAGATTCTCAAGGGGCCCTCAGCAACACTGGTGACAGGTGGTGGCTCTAGAAGCCTCCGTGTGCTCAGGGAGTTCACCTTTTCAGGTAGCACCAAGCTGGAGCTCACACCTAGTTCTTCTCTACTTGGCATATGCTGACAGTGAACTGACGGATAGTGTTGGGAGTTGAAGCATGTGTCCTGGAAAGATGTTGAATCCTAACCCTGGCACCTGTGGTTGTGGCCTTATTTGGAAATAGGGTCTTTGCAGGTGTAGTCAAGATGAGGTCATTTGGGTGGCCCCAGTCCAATAACTGGTATTCTAATGAAAGGGGATATTTGGACACAGAGAGCAGATGACATGAAGACACAGGGAGAAGGCCATGGTGAAGCCGACGGGTCAGAATGATGCATAGCTGAGCCAGGGATGCTGGTGGCTGCCAGAGCCTGGCAGAACTGGAGAGCAGGAAGGGAATGGATGCTTCCTCACAGCTCTTGGAAGCGACCAGCCCTGACAACACTTGGATCTCGGACTTCTGAGCTTTGCTGTTGTGGAAGCCTCGCAGCTGTGGCACTTCGTTTTAGCTACCCCAGGACGCTCATGCACACAGTGGCCTGGCTTGCCCTGATTTGCAATGAGGGCCCAGATAATCAAGGAGAACGAACCACAGCCCCAGAAACCCATGCACCAATATGTTCATAGTTTCTAGAAAAAATCCCACATTGGTGCTGCTTGCACTTCTCAGTGGCCCATGCTTGTACCCACCTGCCCCTTTCTCCCCCAAGTGTTTCTAGGGTTTGCTAGCATAGACTCTCAAGTGACGTGCAGTTCAACGAAAGTCTGCCAGTTCCTGCCTCTTCTGCTCATCACTCGGAGAGAAGCCCATACCAAGAGGGGCCCAGCCACTGGCCATACTTGTGGCTTTGGGGGCAGCACTCAGAGGAAAACAGCTTGTTTTAGCCAGCCTTGTTTCCATCTCGTCGCCTGTCTTTCCTGGGCAGAGGCCTAGGCTCCCGATGGCAGGCCAGCCTGGCTTCAGCTGAGAGAGTGCATTCCTGAAGCTGATTGTGTGAAGATGCCTTGGATCCCATCAGTACTCGATGCCTTGTAGTGAGTGAGTTTAAGCCTCTTTCCCCAGGAGCATGCTTAGGGAGGGACAGAGGTGGGGAGTCCTGGCATCTCAGTGCTAGAAGAGCCACAGTGTGGGGCATCAGCACCGTGGGAGAGTGGGAGTTCAGGAGCAGACAGCCTTTTCAGTCATCTCTGATGGGGTTGGCGCACTCCCCAGGCCTGGGCAGACTGACTGCAGCTTGGCCATGAAGACACACCCTCCCTCTCACCAGACCCTGGTGGCAGAGGCATCTGTTCTCCACTGATGCCTTGGGTCTTGTTAAAGTATGTCTGTAGGAAGAGCCCATGCTGGGGCCAAGCCAGGCCCTTCGCCTCTAATGGCACATTCTTGGAATCTCTTACTTCATCTTGGAAACGATAATAGTGACTTCAGTCTATTTTTCCTGGGGCTTGTGAGCCTAAATCAAGATGGCCCTGTGTTAGATGAACTCCAAGGTACCACTCTGCATGTCCAAGGGATTGGGGGAGGGATGACTCTGTGTGGCAGGTGTGCTGGGCCCCCTGATGATGAGGTAAAGCAGGTAGACCTGTTTGTTTATTTTCTGGTGCCAGGCACCTGTGCATACTTGTATTTCCTGAAAAGACTCGCCTGGAGTCCCGCAACCCCAGTCTGAGCCAAGCCTGCCAGAAGGCCACTCTGCAGTGAGCCTGCATGACCATTGTCAGCCCCACCCCATGTGTCTACACTGCTGCCCGTGAGTGCCCAGAGCTGGCAGCTAGTTCTCAAGAGCCTTAGGCTAGTGAAGGGAGCCAGGGGGCTCCATGCTGCGGGTTTCCTGCTTTTAGGTGGACTGGTCACCTCTACTCTGAGCAGAGAAGGTCGCAGGTACCTGGGAACCTGTAGGCATAGGTGAGTGGGCCCAGGATGTAAAGTCTGCTTGACTTCATGCGGCAGAGAAAAGCTGCTGAGGATTATCGGTCCCTGCGTTTGTCAAGGTAGAAGGGACCCTAACTTTAGGAACTCCCAGCTTAAAGAGGTAAGTCCCTGGGTCAGCTCATACTCAGGGCACTGGGAGGCCTACGATGCAGGCTTGTGGCAGCTCTGCCTCTGACTGCCCTGCAGATTTGTGGTGGGACCTAGGGACGGACATGAGGGGCAGGCTCGGGTCTCAGCTGTGGTCCAGGCCTTTCATTCTTACTGGGAAGCGCCACTACATGGATTTCAGACATTTGGCTCTACCTCAGATTTCATCCCAAGAGGAGGCTGCTGGTGCAGTGGCTTCAGCCTGAGGTGTCCCCTGTCCCTCCCACTGTGGGTCTGCTGATCCAGGTCACATGCGCCCCCACCAAATGGGGTTCATGCTGATGCCCTCCCCTGGGAAGACTGTCCTGGACACCATTCTGGAGCAGTAGTGTGGCTCATGCATCCTGTGTGCCCTATCTGTCCCATTGAGTACCACGTGTCCCATGTTCTTCATATATCCCGTAGGCCCCAGGGACCTTGTGTGCCCAGTGTGACTCCATGTGTCCTGTGTGGCTCTCTAGCCCCATCACTCAGCCATCATCTCTCAGACAGGCAGATGGCAATCAAGGACATGGTGAGGTCAGGACCTGCCAAGATGCCCTGAAGCTGCCTCCAGGACTGTGCACTGTGGTCCATGATGACTGTCCGGCCTGGGCCTGTGGGAACAGCACTGTACTAGTCCTCAGAGGGTGGGTGGGTGGCAGGCCGTCTAGGTGTGGACAGCCCTGGCTGATGGCCAGGGGGTGAACACACACTCCAACACCAGCCCTGCTCTAGACAAGACATGGGCCCGTGTGGACAGCCCCAAACCACAGCCACTGCATGTCCAGACAGGATGTGCAGGCTGTTCTAGGTGAAAAAGAGACAAGGGTCTTGGCCAAGGGGAGACTCGGCCTCTCCTGGATAAGGTCAGTACTTTGGACATGGGTACAGGGGAGGCCCATGAGGGGAAGAAGGTGTTGGGTTGGAGGATGGAGAGATGGGGCAGCAGGAGGGCGGGGAAGCATCCACACCAGCAATCAGAGCCCAGGTGGTCCAGTACTGCCTTAGCTGGCTCCAGGTACCCTCAGTGAGTGTGGCCTGAGTCTGTGCTTGGGGCTGTGTGCCTTGTGGGCTGGTCAGCAGTGTGGGGCAAAAGGGCCTCATTCAGGCCAAGGTCCCAGGGTCCCAGCCTTTCAGCCTCCTCTAGGAGGGGACCTCAGCTGCTGGACCACCCTTTCTTTCCTGTCAGCCCTGGAGGAAGCTGCGTCTGCACTCAGACAGCTCCCCTGGGGTGTGCTGCATCACAGGCTGCCAGGGGCCTCTGCTGCTCCCTGGAGCCCAGCATCCACAGTCTGTGGGGTCAGATAGTCGGGGGAGGGGGTCAGTGGCTCCTAACAAAGGTGTCTGAGGCCAACTGCTTCCAAAGGGGTAACTTCAGCCCAAGTCACATTCTCCCCTTGAGTGATTGCTGTGGGGATTTCTGTTTGCCTGGCCCTGCCACAGCTTTAAGCTCAGGAGACCCACCTCCTTCACAGAGGAATGGTCTAGAACACAGCCCCACCTGGTAAAGGAGGCTGGAGACAAGGGGGAGCGAGACCAGTGCAGAACTCGGCCCTGATGACCAGCCATCAGGACACTGGCCAGCAGGTAATTCTTGCCAGCTTGAAAAGCTCATAGTGACCTGGGGAGCAGTAGGGTCTATGACAGTGATGGTGGCCGGGCATCAATGTCTAAATGGCTCTTCATGACCCTCCAGTGGCTGTGTGAGGCTCAGAGGCTGAGAGCACAAGCAGGGTCACGAGGAAGGTTGTGGGGAAGGCTGTGGAGTGCCAAGAACCAGCAGTATGGAGAGTGGCCACCACATGGGGACTGCAGAACTGTGGGCCTTCACCCCAAGGGCATCCCAAAGACCACTCCAAAGGCCACCATGGCCACCTCTGGGCACCAGAACAGACCCCATTCAGATCAGCCCCAGCTAGGGAGCCCAGAGAGGTACCCAGCCTACTGGCCTCAGCAGACCCCATCTCAGGACCAGGAAGGAGGTGAAAGCCACCAACACCCAGCAAACTTGTGCCTGGGTTTATCACAGGGGACCAGATGTAGGTCAAGAACTTGCTCTGGGAGAGGCAGACACAGGCCAGGAGTAAGGGACACAGGTTGAGGAGCCTCCCGTGTGCTGTGGAGGCACAGTGCTCGTGGGAGGAGCAGGAGGATCTGGTCCTCCTGGCGACTGCTGGTGGCAGAGGCCAAAGGGGGAGAGGGCCTTGGCAAGACAGCTGCCCATGGCACTCCTCTTGGCTGCTGTGTCCTCTTCGTGGGTGACCCTGAAGCCAGCTTCACTCTGAGCTGGAGCTGCCTGGGGACAGATGCACATCTAAAGGCCCCATGCAAAGAAGAGTTGCAGCAACTCCACACCAGCCATCGGCTTTTAATGTTTACAGAATGAAACCCATTGGTCCAGGCTGCTGTAGATGCTCTGAAACATTTTATTTAATTTTTTTTTGAAAGACAGCAATAATTTATGCCATGAACCAAACGAGAGTACTGACAAGTGTTTTCTAGCCAAGCCCAACATTGCAAAGGCCCCCCGCCCCCAGCCCCTGCCCCCAACTCTGCCACCACTGAGGGTGGCCCTGTCTTGGAAAGGTAACAGCAGGCCTGAGGCCAAGACCCCAAGCAGGAAGAGGCCTCAGAACAGCCTGGCAGTCACTGCAAGTGGCCAGGGTGTCATGATTTCTTCCTGGTCATTATCCAAGGGAAACGACAACCAACCACAGGAACCCTGGAAAACACTGAGGATGGCCTGGGGCCTGGCCACCTTCGTACCGTGCTCACACCCGAAAGCCCAGTTCACCTTGACTCCTACCTATGCCCCATCTCTCCTTCCCTCCGCAGCTTGATCCCACAACTGTTTGTTTTTGATTGTTTTTTTAAAAAATATAATTTTGTAAATGCTCCATAAAAATACTATTGTTCCTAGTCAAACACGGATATTGCAATATGAAGAGTAACTGCTTTGTTTTTGCTCTATAAAATGTGAAAAGGTTATCACATTGGATAATATAGAAAAATGCCAGAATTTCTAAGTATCACAAAGCCAGTACCAGGTGCGCGGGGGGAAGTGTTGCCGACGGTGGTGGCCGGTCGGGTGTGTCGCTGGGGTTCCCCCTCCATACGGGGAGGACATCATGGCTTTGAGAGAGACAGACTGCCGACTGCTCTCAGTCTCAACAGGCCAGCCCTGCGAGGGCCGCCTGCTCGGCCCGAAGCACCGAAGAAACCAGCCATGCTTGGCCAGGAGTAGAGGCAGCTGTCCTCTGATGGTGAGGGGACAGCAGTCTCCTGGGCCCTGGCAATCTGGGGGACTGCCTTGCTTCCTGCAATGCTGCTGCAATGATGAAGGCCTCACCTGGCCCAAAAGGCGCCTTCTAATGCAGGCGCCAGACCAGAGAGCCAGCATAGCCCTGTCCCTCGAGGCAGGAAGGCTTGGTCCTGGTGGCTGGGCTGTGCCTTCAGTTCTCAGAGAGAGACAGGGCCAGGGCAGCCTGGAAGGCGGCTTCCTCATCAATGCTATAGTCCTGGAAGACAGGAAGTGGAGATGGGCCAGGGGACAAGAGGGCCCAGACAAGCCCAACTGTGCCAGTGGTCTCTCAGGGCCACCTCCTCTGTCAGCTCACCCCAAACAGAACAGTGCTACCACGTCTAGTCTCCCACCTCCCTTCAGCATGACTCAGGCCCAGACCGAGGCCCTGCACAGTTATGGGGTCATTGTGTTTGTGGCAACAGCTCTGTGGGAAGTTAAAGGGCTGCCCGCATGTGGGATCGCTGTCTGGCTTCTCCCAAGTTCTTTGCTTCCCTGAGGGCAGCATGGGGCCTCTGCAGCCACCCAGCAGACACCCCGCCCAGCAGGCCTGTGGGAGGGGTGGAACTCAGAGCCTTTCACCTCTGAGAACATGGTTAGGAGATGAGCAGGAAAGCTAGAGCCCCATGCCTCTAGTCACTGGGACCCGGGGGTCAGAAAGGAACACAAGTGATTCTCTTCCACTATCTGACACCCCCCACCCACCCCACCCACCCAGGTGCCTGGAAGGCTGGCCAGGACAGGAAGACGGGGCTAGGTGAGGAGGGGCCAAGCAGGAGGAAGAGCCTGAAGAGGGTCTGTCGGCCTGGGCAGGCACAATTCTGACCCACACAGGTGGGAGAGGGAGAGTAGAGGTTTAAGGTAGTGAAGTCCCTCTGGTTTTTCTCCAATAAGCACCTGAGGGCAGCCCGTTGCCCACCATGGGACTCTGTCCTGGCAGGGAGACAGTGCCTCTGTGACAGCCACCATACCTGTGGCTGACTCTCCCAGAGCTGCTCCCCCCACGTGTAGATAGCTCTCTGGTAAGGGACCCTGCAAAACCAAGGGGCCCTCACGGACTGCTCTGCGCAGATGCTGAGGCCCTGTAGCGGCCACGCAGACCTGACTGCCATCAGCACCCAAACCACAGGCGGCTCCCACAGAAACCCAGGGAGGCCTGTGTGTCTCCAGTTCCCTTTGCCTGAGGCTGGTTAAGGGCGGGAAGTTAGGGCAGGGAACGGGATGGTGGTGGGGGTGGACAGGCGACGTACCACGAAGGTGTCATAGGAGAACTTGTGCCGGTGGAGCAGGTGCTGCAAGAAGTTGGCGCTCTTATAGCTGGGGTCACCCCAGGGCATCGCCGAGCAGATGGGGCACACCTGGAACGGGGTGCTGGGGTGAAGCTGAGCCAGAGCGGGCAGTGGGCCCCCACCCCAGAGTCCCAGGAAGGCACTTTGGGTGGACAGTGGGGCTGGGGCACCCGTGTGGGCTGGCTGTGGATGCTCACCACACGGTTGGGGTCACTGCGATGGTTGTCCACGCAGTGCTTCACCAGCTCCTGCTGGTCCAGGTTGCGGGCGCCACAGTAAGGGCAGGTGAAGGTGGACCTGTTGGGGACAGCGCTAGGGAGGGAGGAGTGAGTGGTGGCTGGGTCAGGTACTGCCCACCTTCCTGCAGCCCGGCCCTGCCTGCCCCAACGCAAGCGTGTTCTGCCCTCCCCTCCATGAATCCTGGGTGGCCAGCAGGAAGGAGACTCAGCCAGAGTCTTGAGGACCTTGGCCAAGGTGAGGTCCTCTGCCCCGCCCCCTTGCACATCCCCCTATAACTGCTCTGGAGCTACTTGCACCTCGTAAAGTCCTGGTCCCTCTCCTTCCCTGATATAGCAGGGCAAGCAGGGGGAGGATGGGCCATGTGCCCTGACGAGGCATCTGTCCAGCCCCAGCCTTTCTGGGGACCACACTCCCCTGCTGTGAGGTGACACATAGGCCTGGCATGGGACCTCTTTGGGTTCTCTTCCTGCAGGGTGGGGAGACCCTCTATAGAGGGGATGCAGAGCCCCTCCCAGCTTCTCAGGGCAGAGTAGTGCTTCCCCCACCTAGTGATGTAGACCAGCAGCTGCTGCACAACAGGGACCCTGAGGACCCCTGGCAGGGCAGCTTACCTGGGAATGGGCTGGGATGTAGGCACCACAGGGACAAACTTGGGACAGTTGGCCATCTGCTCCTGGACCTTCATGCAGGAGGAAATGTGCACTCTCATCTTGGCCAGTGTCACCTAGAAGGAGAGGCAGGGCGGGGGTCAGGTGATGGGGGCATGGGGGCAAACCTCAGGCTCCAGAGGATCAGAGGACTGCCAGCAAGCAGGGCTAGTCCTGCTCTTGCCATTCATGGCCCAGCAGCATGTGTAAGCGGGTTCTGAGGGCCTCTCTCCGGGGCCTAGTGTCCCTGCTGGAGAAGAAACACCGATGGATGGAGACAGACTTGAGACCCCAGGGAAGCACTGCTGTGGTTGCACAGGGGGCCGGCGTCAGCCACCAGCCCCTGGATGGGAGCATGCCCCAGCTGGGGTCCCTGGGGATGTACCAAAGGGCAGGTACAAACCCTGAGGGAATGGGAGCACATTCATTTAAGGAAAATATACCTCATAACAAGAACCAACAGACAAAATCCTCTTAGGTGAACGTCTGACAAAACTCTTTACCTAAGGAACCAACCAAACACAGCACAACCTTCTCCTTGGCCACCTGAGTCATGAGCTCTGGCCCAGGGGGCACCCAGTTCAGAGAAGGGTGAGAAGGGAGGGGAGCACCGACTCCCTTGGACAGGTGGGGAATCTTGGTCAACCCTCCCTGGGGAGTGGACACCACCCTTCTGCCATGTCACGAATGTCAAGAGGCTGGGGGTAAACATGTCACAAACAGGAGGCTAGTTCACAGAACTGAGGAAGAAGCAAGGGGGGGGTGAGTGGGGTGTACCTGCCTCCATGAGCACAGGGTACAGTCCCTGAGTGTCCAGGGGAACAGGAGGAAGGCTTCCAGATACTGGCTCTGCCCAGGGCTGCTTCATATACAAGACTATAGGACTCTAGGGGAGAAGCCTGGGGGAGGGGTGCACTGAGCTTGAAGGAAGCCCCAGCAGCCCCTCCCTGAGGTCCCTGGGGCAGCCTCTGAAGTTCAGACCTTCGACCTTTAGGGTAAAGCAACCAGGGGCTGCTTTCCTTTGCGATAAGTTGGTAGAACTTGTTAACCAGAGAGATGGCAAAGTCTGAAAATGTGAATTCCAAAACGGTCCTGGGTCCAGTACACCAGGAGGCAGGACCTCCCAGCCCTGGGGCGCCAGTGGATTTAGGGAGGGCAGTGGGGCTGGCTCCTGGGGCAGGATGGTAAAGGCAGGCCAGGGGGGGTGACAGAGGCTGCCGGTGCATTCCATTCTGCCTGTGGCCCCCAGCTGCCCTCCTCTTCCCTATGTCCAGCTACAGTGGGTGGATCACTGGAGTGTCAAGGCCGCATCTGGGGTGGGTTTTGGCTCAGCTCGTGTCCCTGAATCAGCTGCAATGCACACAAGTGACCCAGAGCCTGAGCCAGGCAGTGGGGTGGGGGGTTGCGACATGTGACACACAGCAGGGCCAAGGGGAAGCAGGGCTCAGCGTTGTGGGGGAGGGGCTGAGCAAGCCTTTGGGTCCTCAGCAGGAAAGGGAAGAACCCAGTTCCACTGCTGGAGGGCAGAACCAGAGCCCCAAGTACCAGATCAAAGCCCCCTCCCGGCCCAGGAAGCCCCTCAGGGTGGGGTACCTTCTTGTTGCAGCCCCGGCAGGGTGCCTTGTAGGAGGAGAGCTGCTTCTCCACATGGGTGGCCTTGTCCACCTTCTTGGGGTCAAAGGGCAGGCGGCACAGCGGGCACAGAGGGGATGGCACCTGCAGGCATGGCTGGAGGCACTCCCCGCAGAACCTGCAGGGGGCAGGGGGCATGGGCTCCAGCACACATGGGGCAGCCACTCTCTGCTGCCAACTGTGTATTTCTGGAGACAGTCACTTCTGAGCCCGAGTCCTACTGGCTAGACGGACACCATCTGGCTAAAGGGTTCCCTCCCAGCCGTGGGCTCTTGGGATGCTCTGCCATATCTTGGAGCCAAGCAGAGCTACAGCTGTGGCTCTATAGGACCTGTGCTGGCCCCAAGGCCCTGGTCTCAGCAAGAGCTCTGGCTACAGTAGGAGGCCGGGGCTCAGCCTTACAGTCTTACCGCCACCCAATGATAACAAAACCTCAGGGGGCTCAGAGGACATGGAGACAGCACAGGGGACCCTGGAGACCATCCACCCACTAAGCTCTAGGGAGTAAAATCACTGACAATGGCAGGAGAGGAAACTGTAGGGCCCCAGGGGCCCAGGAATCATTGGATGGACCAGGGTGAAAGCTGGCAGGTGAGCAACACCAGTCCTGGGACAAAGCCCCATCCCCCAGGCAGGCTGTGCCAGGGCTCCCGACTGCCCAGCAATGACGCTCCCAGCCCTAGGAACGTACTTGGGCACCAGAAGCTCCCTGCAACCCTGAGTTCTAGGCACTTGTCCCTGGAGATGCCACATCCTATGTACGCTACATGAGCAGTGAGCCCTCCTTCCCTGTGCCCTTCAGCTGGAATTTACAACCACCCCCATGTTGCAGAAGAGTGTGCCACTCATTCAGGGACAAAGTTGGTCAGCAGGAGAGAGAGGGAGAAGGTGCTAGATCACAGGACCACCTTGGTCCAGCTTCATAGGAAGTGCTGTGGGGACCACATAGCTGCGACATGGAACCTGGAACTGGAGACACCAAAAGGGAGCCTCCACAGCCACAGAAGGGCACATGCTAAGTCCCATCACGACAGCTTGGCTCAGATGCACGAGAAAGGTAATCCTGCAGACTGCAACAAATCTGCAAGGAACCAGGTGCGTACATACTCCTCTACTCCCACCTGTGTGCATGAAGCAGGCTGGGCCATGGTGGGGCAGAAGCTGCATGGGACACAGAGATAGAGAATGTTCCTGAGTGTACAGAGGGCTCAGCTAAGCTAAGGGGTCAGAAGTCCCTTCGCCCTCAGACTTTCACCTCCTTCTCAGGAAGAGGCAGCCAAGAGGGATCCAGAGTTCCTCCTACTGCTCAACCGCAGGCCCTCCTCCTATACACTGGCTTCTAGTGCTGCCACCACCTGGCTGGTCACCACTAGAATTAAAGAATTAACTGGCACACAAGAGAAGGCTTGGCTAGGCCTGACGACACCCGAGGCCATCAGAGTGCAGTGTTCTGACAACCCCCGTCCTGAAGAGGAAGGAGCTCACCTCGCTTGTTAGGTCCTGCACCTGGCAAGAGCTTGCCAGGTATCACAGCAGACGTGCAAAGAAGACACCGCACACCCACCCCTGGTGAGGATTCCAAAGCTGTCCCTCAGCTGTCCCAGGATCTGCTTAGCCTAATCACCAGGGGAAGCTGCTTACTTCACCCAGTCTCTGGAGGAAAGTGCTGGCTAGGTGGTCACAAAGGGGAGACCGCAGGAAATCCACACACGAGTGTTCGTGCAGCACCAGTTATAAGAACCAAGAGGAAAGCACCCCATGTCCATTGGTGGGTGATAGACACACAGACCTCGGCTCATTCCTGTGATGGACGACGACTTGGCCATGAGAGACAGTGTGTGCTGGCAGATGTGACCACTTGGAGGAAGATTGAAAACGTCATGCTAGTGAAAGAAACTTGTCACAGAGGGCCACATAGTGTGTGATTCTATTTATGTGAATTGTCCAGAACAGGCAAATCCACAGAAAGCAGGTTAGAGGTTGTGGGGGGTGGGGATGTAGGGTTTGACCTTTTGGGGTGATGGGAATGTTGTAATATTGGTTGTGGTGATGGTTGTTCAGTGCTGTGAACCACTGAACGGCACATTTTAAATGAGGAAATTGTATCTTGATAAAACTGTAAAAACACAAGCAGAAGGACAGAGGACCACACATTGGGACAAGCCATCACCACATCATCAGTAGAAGGCAGGATCCAGTGCAGGCCTCAGGAGGAGCAGTCTCTGACGAGAGATGCACAGGACGTTGGGGCAGAGAAGCTTTGGGAATCTTGGGAAGGCATGCACAGCCCTCGGCCTGACACCCGGACTTACCCGCCAGCCCCGCAGCACTGCCTGTCTTTGTGTCATGGTCCCTGAGGAGCTGGAGACAGAACCGGGTGTCCACGAGGCATCATCACAGTGGTGTGCTGACAGCCACAGTAGATTCACAGTGCCTGCTTCTCTCTCAGGAGGCTCCCACTAGCATCTGCCCGAGGGGCTGGTGTGGGGCAGCTTCTCAGCTAAAGGAGGCAGCTGAGGGGTCTGCTCATCCATCCCAAGCCCATGGGCACGGCTGGAGTAGTGTGACAGCTTCTCACGGACCCCAGGCTGCAGCGGCACCGCTGATGTGTTTCACTCCCACCCTTGCTTCTTGCTCATGCATATGTACATCAGGGAAGGCCAATGTTTCAGAGACCCGGGCGGGCCAGGCCCCAAGCACCTGGAGCTGTCCTGAGCACAGAGGCTGACTTCCAAAGCCTTTTCCAGGTGGTCACTCACTCACTCCCATCCTGGCCCATCTGACTTGGCTCACCCACACAGATCTAGGTGAGCTGCTGCCTGTGGGCTCAAGCCTCCATGCGCCTGTCCAAGGGTCCTCTGGGATCCTGCCTAGAGAAGCCAGTGCATTGGTCTGGGTGCAGCCCGGCACAGGAGTGTAAAGGCTCAGCAGTCCCCAGGGTCTGCGGTGGCTATTACAAGAATACAAGTGGTGGTGAGGGGGTGGTGCTGAGGGGGTGGGGGCTGCTGAAGGTGGTAGGGGAGAGTGGCCAAGAGGCTGGCTTGGCCTGACTACCTGAGCTCAAATCCTGGCTTTACTGTGACATTTGAGAACTTTACTCAGCCTCTCTCTGTTGTTTTCCTTGTATAAAAGGAATAGTGACAGTATCTGCCTCACTGAGCTGTGGCATGCAGAGAGCACTCAGAAAACATCAATTATCATCATTTCCTATAGTTCCTATTAAACGTGAGCTTTTAAGTTTTTCTATGACCTCTGTTCATGAACAACATGCATGTGGGGATACTTAGATACAGTGACAATTGTGACAGCGCTGACAAAAGGGATGAAAGAAGAGTTATAAAGGCTGGAGGTAGCCTGGGCTGAACCCTGCCCCAAACAAACACAGGCCCTTGGGGGATGGTCCATTAGAGGGTTAGAAACAGCAGTGCAGCTTTTGGTTCTGGCTATGGCTCACTTCCCAGGATGTCCCTCAACTGTGACAGAAAACCTTCCACTGGGGCCCCTGGGGCGTTCCTGAGAGCTCTTCCACAAGTTCCACTGAGGGGGGACCTGCTCAAAAGCCCTATGACTCTTTCTGTCTGGGTGCTAGAGCAGGGCTACCTGCTCCAGACAGGGCTGCTCTCACTACCAGAAAATCTATTTTGTGGAAGGAAACTGCATACATTCAGATAGCTATGGAGGGAAATAACCAGACGACCAGCAAGTGTTTTAAAAGGAAAAGCGGAGCCTTTAAAATCGTGTTCATCTGCACACATCTTCACAACACCAGGCAAGAAACTTAGGGAAAGTAAGAGGCAGAGACAGAATAACCAGGAAAACAAGCCAACAGGGAAAGCCAGGGAGAAAGTATTTTTCAGGCAGAAGCTGTAGAAGTTCATGTGGGACTAGCCCGAGATGTAGGAGGAGATGGTTCTGTCATGAAAAGCATGGGAGGAGGGGCATTTACAAGCGATGTTTCACAACAATTCTATGTAGTTCTGTATTCTGAAAACCACATTTTAAGAAAAGACTTATTTGGAAAAAAAGAAAGAGGAAATACATATTTGTACAGACCTGGAGACTGGAAACACTGTGGCCCAAAGCTGAGTGAGTGTTAGTGCCAAGGGGTCATCACCCAAAGCCTAGGAAAGGCTTTCTAAATATGAGGACCAGGATAAGCCTTACGGTTCTCTCAATGATGGACTGAAAGGTGCAGGAGATATCTTAAAACACCCACTAGTATGTGCTTGTAAGAAACAAGTCCTGTTCAGAGGCTGCTGCCCCTCTCAAAATGTCACAAGCAGCATGAAAAAGTAAGGTGCAGTATTCTTCAGGGCCAGTCTCCAGTGCTTTCTTGTGCTGCTTGACATGGTGGGAAAGGAAAGTGGAGGCTTCCTGATGCTGACACTGTCCCTGCCACCTCCCTGGGTGATGAGCAGTCACTTGCCCACTCAGTAGTTCCAGCTCCCCTTTCGTATCGACAGCCTCTCAAGTCAGCTATCTTTGTTTGCAAATATTCTAGGTCTCCTACTGGCCAGAGTATACCTCAGCCCAACTTTTTTGAGTGAAAGCCCCACCTCCTCAGCAGCTCTCTACTGGCACCCAAGCCCTCCAGCCCCCTTTCCCCATCTTGCTGATTTTACTCAAGAGCTGTATTCAGTCCCTTGGGAGAGTCAGAGAGCAGATACCCTGATCTCAGCTCTCTCCAAACACGGCTGGCAGCTGCAAGGAGACTTGAGTGCAGCTGTCAGCTGAGAGGAGAGCCACATCCTCAGGTTTCTGTTCTCGAAACACCCTGCAGGAGCCCACTGTGGGCCCTGGTGCAATCAGAAACCCTGGCAAGGTGCTTGGCGACTGGTCCCCCGAGGACCAGCCTGCTTAACTGCTCGGTGATGGATGTAACCCAAGTTCTTCATCAGAACAAAACAGCACCAGACCCCGGGCAAGCCCCTCCCCTAACTTTAGGGAACTTCTCAACAGCCTAGACAAGCAGACAGCGGGTCCGAAAGAGCTGACAGCAAGAGCCACAAGACATTTATTGACAACCGCCCCCTCAGTCTTCAAGGACCAAATCCAAGGCGCCCGGCGCAGAGGTCGCACCTGCTGCCCTCTAGTAGCCGGGGAGGCTTGCTGAGGACACAGCAGTCCCGGAGGGCCGGGACCCCGACACCAGGCAGTGCCGCGGGCCGCCCCCGTGTGCCGAGCGGGTGGTGGGGTCGAGTGCCCGCGGCTGGCGGTCAGGAGGCCGGGCTGAGGTAGAGGAGCGCGCCCCGAAGGCGGGGCCGGCGCTGCACAGGGAGCGCCCGCGCCCCCGAGTGCTCCGCGCGCGCGGCTCCCGGCCGCGCCCCCTCCCCGCGGCAGAGCCCGGGCCCCGCGGCCGCCTGGAGGCCGGAGCACTCACGTGTGGCCGCAGCTGCCGATGGCCACGGGCCGGTGGTACACCTCCAGGCAGATGGGGCAGCTGTACTGCGCCTCCAGGCCGCTGTCACCGCCCGCGGGCCCGCCCGGCGGCGGCCGCTGCTGAGCCGAGGCCACCAGGCTGCGGAACATCGCCATCGCGGGGCCCGGCCCGCCGCCGCCGCCGCCGCCGCCGCTGTCCCGGCCGGCCCGGCCCGGCCCGGCCCGCGCGTCACGCCGCGGCGGCGCCGCGCTGACGTAGCAGGGCGCGCCCCGCCCCCGGCTCGGGCGGCGCGCGCGTGACGTCATCGGCGCGCGTCCCCCCGCGCGCGTATCCCCCCGTGCGCGTCCCGTCGCTGTCGGTCGCGCGACCCAGCGCGAGGATGTGCCAGGTGGGTGAGGAGTTCGGCGAGCCAGCGCCCGAGGAGCTGCCGCCGCCGCCGCCGCCGCCGCCGCCGCGGCCTGGGTGAGAACCGGGCGCCGCGCCCGCCGTGGCGGTTTCCCGCGGCCCCGGCCGCGCTTTGCTGTCAGTCCCGGGCGTCACTACGGGAGGCGCAGGGACCGCGGAGGCCGGGCCCAGCAGTCCTGCGGCCCGGGTAGGGGCTGGACCTCGCTCCGCAGCTCCTGGGGAGCGCCTGTCAAGCCGGTGGCGACCCTCGCAGGGAGGGGCTTCCTCCACTCGCTCGCACCTCAAATTCTTGCGCCGCCGCTGAGGATGCTGTCCTTAGGCGAAGAGGAAATCGGCCCCCCTGTTGCTTCCACCCACTGCCTCCACGCCTCCCTTCCAGGGCCACAGCAGGCTGGGTCTGCCAGGCCTGCAGAGATTGAGAGGTGGCCTTCATGAGCCTTCTGAGCCGGCTTTAACAAACGGAAACCCCCCAGGGCCCTTATCTTTTTACAAATTGGTAGTTTGGTAAGACACAAGCCCTGGTTTGTGTGTGTAAGCCTCCCACTTGACCTCTTCCACACACCAGCCTGGGGTGAGAAACAGGACACCGACTTTCCGAAGCCTGCTGGGAAGGGTGTGTAAATCTGTGGTCTTGTTCTCTCCCCACTCCCATGTCTCCAAAGCCGTGAGCTGAAGTGTATGAAGTGCAAGGACGTCCGGCCTGTGGTGGTGATCCGAGCAGGAGATGCCTTCTGCAGGTGAGGCCTGGAGGTGGGTAGAAGACCCTGGCAAATACAGTCTTGCTCAGCAGCCAAGATTGCCTCCATTTCTGTGGCTTTATTTCTTGCATTTTAAAGCATTTAATCATTTTACTTCTGCTTCTTGCTCCTGGAGACTGGTGTTGGTGGGAAAGTATTGATTTCTTTTGTGGGTTCTATTCTCCCAGCATCCAATTGTGGATCAGGTGGCAGGAAGGTATGCAATGAAGCTTATGGGGAGAGTTGGCAATGAGAGTGAGTGAGGTGTAGACAGGATGAGCATTTGGGGCAGTTGGAACACATCTAGGGTCAGTTTGGAGCATCCTGGGATCTTGGGCAGGTGCCCTGTGCAATGCCTGTTTTACTTGTGAGTGACAGGGGAATGGAAGGCAGGCCCAGCCTTTCTCCAGTTCTGGGGGGCTTCATTTTCAGAAGAGCAGAAGGTTATTCTCAGAAGAGCCTGGGCACCAGCATGTTGTTTTTTCTGAAGCTCTCTTGTGGCCCTGTCACCTTATCCTCAAGTCCTAACTCTTCTATGATCACTTTTACTAGATTCATAGCTCCAAGAGGGCAGGGCTGGTCTCCCATTTTATCCCTATTAATTCCTGGTGGCATTGCATGCTTTGTATAGCAAATGAACATTATTGAATGAGTGACAGGCTCACATCTTTAAATTAGTTTCCAAGAGTTTGGACTCTGCTTTCTAAAATGTTGCAAAGAAAGAAACGGAAGGGACTGAGTAAATTGTTTTTTAAAAACTTTCTTGTCTCTGACCATCTTTTGGGAGTGTAGTAGACTTGGTATGTGCTTGGTTGAATGAGGTGTGTTCCACCAGGAAATACATTTTAAGTAAAGAAGCCACTGCGTTAATCACTTCAGAGCATCTAAAAATGATGGTCATTCCAATCTGCTTAGAGAACTCCCCGAGAAGGGGAAGAGAGGCTCCGGTAGCTCTAGGAAAGGACGGCAGGGCTCCTTCTGGGCCCAGAGCCCCCTCTCCTACTTCCTCAGTCGCAGGAAAAGTTGGGAAGCTGACTTTCCAGGTTGTAGGTTTTGGCAATTTAGACTTAGAGCTAGTTTTCTCAATGACTGAGTATCAGCATGTGTGGGGAAACCCTGGCCCAGAGGGGGAATGTTCTTTTGGGAGGGTGGGTGGCCTGGGCAGTGTGGCTGCAGCCAGTGGTGGTTTGTGTTGCAGAGACTGTTTTAAGGTGTTCTATGTTCACAAGTTCAGAGCTGTGCTTGGGAAGAACCGATTGATCTTTCCAGGAGAGAAGGTAGAGTATGGGGTCACTTCTTTGTGGGGTCCCTAGCTGGGCAGCCCAGACCCCCAGGCTGGGCTGATTCTCTGCCCCTGCCACCCTTCCCACAGACGGCTTGTCCCAGCTACATCCCACAACCCCTCCCGCTGCCCTACACCTTGGCTCTGAGGATGGACCCATTTCTGGGGATGTCCATGGCAGTGGTTGGGGGGTGGGCAAGCTCATGTTGGAGATGCGGTACCCTCTAATAATGTTCCTTTTTACCAGGTGCTCCTGGCATGGTCTGGGGGGCCTTCATCCAGCTCCATGGTCTGGCAGGTCCTTGAGGTGCGTTTCCACTCTGTCCTCCTGGGCCCAGATTGTTGCCCCACCATGTTTGAGGGTGGGGGGTCAGCATTGAGGGGCTCTTGCTTGGAGATAGAACAGTCCACCTTCCGCATTCCTGGTGAGGGGTGCAGACAGGAGGGACTGGTGATGAGTCTGAGGCCATGGAGGGGTCTGTGCCCCAGCATGGTACATCTGTTCTCCCTTCACAGGCTCCTAAACCTGACCAGGTGTTGTGAGATAAGCGCCTGCTCCCCCAGCTGTTTGTCCAGCACCTGGCCCTACTCTTCTCTCTAAGCAGCAGTGACTCACTTTTATCCTGTTGGCCCCTTCCATGCTGAGCAGTCAGAGGGGCTTGGATAGGGGGCATGGCAGGCCATGTAGAACCAGCTGCTTCACAGGACATTGCCAGGAGCAGGGACAGATTGGGGAAGGCAGTTTTACAAGGGGGAGTACAGATGTTCAGATTAGGCTGCTTTGAAGTGAGTCAGGATATACGGCCTCCCCGTGCAGCCTGTCTATTACAGATGGGGGTCACCGCTCCTTCCCAGAGGGTACTCAGTCCAGACAGAGAATGGTGTCTGCAGGAAAACTGTCCTGTGGCTTCTGGCCATGTTCCGAGGCCTTGTCCCTACCTCTTTCCAGGGCCTGAGTCGAGATTCTGCCAAAAGACTGCGTTTTGTGCCGGGGGTCGTGTACATCGATGGTATGTATAGCCATTTCTCCTTCCAGGCCCGGACCACTCTGGGTGGGCCCCCTGAAACAGCTGGCACGGTGCTCACACCAAGGCCCTAGTGGGGCACTCCTCTGGAGACAGAGTGCACATGTCCAATAACAGCGGTCCCCAACCTTTTGGGCACCAGGAACTGGTTTCATGGAAGATAGTTTTTCCATGGACCTGGGTTGGGGTGGCAGGAGGATGGTTTCAGGATGATTCAAGTGCATTACATTTATTGTACACTTTATTATTACTATTACATTGTAACATGTGGTGAAGTAATTATACAACTCACCATAATGCAGAATCAGATGCCACCAGATGCAGCTTGTCACTTGGCACACTCACTGATATGGTTTTGATATGAGTCTGTAAGCAATTGATTTATTATGGTCTCTGCATTCAGACCTTTCTACTAATGTTAATTTGTATTTGCAGCCGCTCCCCAAAGGTAGTATTACGGCCTCAGCTTCACCTTAGATCATCAGGCATTAGATTCTCATAAGGAGTGTGCAACCTAGCTCCCTCACATACACCGTTCACAGAAAGGTTCATGCTCCTAAGAGCTCACCCCCTCCTGTACCGCTGGTTCCTAACAGGCCATGGACTGGTATCAGTCTGTAGCCTGGGGGTTGAGGATCCCTACAATGACAGACTGTACCACTGTTGTCTTAAGTCAGACCTTCATCAGAGAGTTCGACAGGATCGCCTACCTGTTCTCTGTGAGTTGAAGTCACTGAGTGAGACAAGCAATTCATTTTCCAAGAGGCTGGGATGCTAATCTGCTCTGCCCCTCCCCTTCCTTCCTCTCAGTCACTGCAGAGAACCCACTGCTCATTCTGAAAATGCTCCTCCAAGGAGGTCTGCAACACGTGTTTTCTACAGAAACTACCACCTCAAGGGATTTATCCCATGGTGTTGACCCTCTTGTGCCTGCCTGGGACTCTTCTCCTATAAGCCATGTCTCCTTTTTGTCTGCCTGTTTCAGAGGGAGCAGTCTGTGGACAGAGCCCAGAAGAGAGAGCCAAAACCCTGGTTGAAGTGAAGCTGATCCTGCAGACCGTTGGCTTCCCCTGGCACATTGTTGCTTTAGAAGAGGTGGGTAGACCTGTCTCTGAAAAAGGCCACTGGAGGTGCCTCCTGGAGTGTCCACAAGGAATGTTGTGCCTACTTGTTCGGGCTAGCCTGTGGTCCTCTTGCCTGGGCCTTTTCCCTTTCCCATCCCCCCGCCCCAGTATGTACTGAGCTGGGCATGGGCGTCACACGATCTTCTCCATCCTACCTAACCTGCAAGGTGTTCAGTCTGCCGCCGTCCGTGCTACGCTACTTTGCCCAGGAGCCTGTGGGGACCAAGGGAGCCTACAAGGTAGCTGTGGACAGTTTCCTCCAGCAGCAGCATGCACCAGCCCAGGGAGAGGAGCAGCAGAGCCAGCCTGGCACTCAGGATCCCCAGAGCCCAGCTGGGCCACCCACAGCTGTCCAGACTGAGGCTCTGTCCAGACTGTTCGACTCAGTGAAGACGCTGACAGCCAAGGAGGAGCTTCTACAGACTCTGCGGTGAGCCATCCTGCCCACTGTGTCATGGTCCTACCCCACCTGGGCCTGAAACCCCCCTAAGGTCCCCTGCCATGCTCTGCAGGACCCATTTGATCCTACATGTGGCCCGGACCCATGGCTACTCCAAGGTGATGACAGGGGACAGCTGCACCCGCCTGGCCATCAAGCTGATGACTAGCCTAGCACTGGGGAGAGGAGCCTTCCTGGCCTGGGACACGGTACTCTGGGGCAGCCTACCCGGGGGCCCCTCCTACCCTCACCCCTCAGGACCCTTCACTTGAAAGTAGTGTCATGTGAATCAGTCTTGGGGTCTCCCTAGTGGAGGGTGAAGTGTGTTACCCCCCGGCTGGGAAGGAGGGGGTCTATAAACCCGTGTGCTAGGTTCAGTGAGGAACATTCTCCACACACTTTCCACCCAGGGCTTCTCAGATGAGCGACATGGCGACGTGGTAGTGGTGCGGCCCATGCGCGACCACACGCTGAAGGAAGTTGCCTTCTACAACCGCCTGTTTGGTGTCCCGTCCATCTTCACGCCAGCTATTGACACCAAGGTGAGCTGCAGGGACAGGGCAGAGGTCACTGGCATACCTCTGGCAGCCTAAGCTGTCCATACCAGCCGTCCGGCTTCAGTGCCTACCACCTGGTGCCATAGTGGAGTTCCTCTGTCCCCAGCATTTTGGAGCTTATCCGGGGCATCCTTTGAGTTGGAGGATAGGCTGGTGCCATGTCCCTGGGAAGGCAAGGTGCCCAGCTGGGGGTCATGGACATGGGGGAGGGGATGATGGGGGGCAGGATGACCTTTGTCAGGGACACGTAAGTTTTTTTTAACATAATTGAAATTTTAATAATGTTTGTGTTTAGCAACAGGGACACTTTAGAAGTGTGTGCCCTGGCTTGCTCCATTGCCAACATAGCATTGCCAAGGACTGACAGCATGGAGAAACCCATGGCCCCTGTTCCAGGTGGCCCTTTGACCAGGCCTGGCACCTGCCATGTCTCTCTGTACCGGAGCCACTCCTGTAGCCCCCCATATGATTGTCCCTAGGCCTCCGAAAAGGCCAGCATCCACCGGCTGATGGAAGCCTTTATGCTCGGGCTGCAGGCCCAGTTCCCCTCCACAGTCAGCACTGTGTACAGGTGTGTGTGTATGCCCGGGGTAGGGGTGGGAGTGGTGGGCACTGAGCTTACCACCTCAGGGCATGGGCAAGCCCTCAGCCAACCAATGGTGCCTCTGGCCCTGTCTTCATGCCCCCAGGACGAGTGAGAAGCTGGTCAAGGCCCCCAGGGACAGTGGTGCTGCTGGTCCCCTAGGCCCTCGCTGCCTGCTCTGCATGTGCACACTGGACATCGATACTGCTGGTCTGTGCTGTCTCCTTAGGGTCCTTGGGTGGAGGGGAAGGGGCAACAGTAAGTGGGTGTTGGGGTTCAACAGCCCCTGAGGTGCCCTCAGCTCGTTTCTGTTTATAGATAGTGCCACAGCTTTTGGAGCACAGACTTCGCATCTCTCCCAGACACAGCCCCTGACCCCACCAGCTGAGATACCCACAGCACCCTGCTGTTCTGCAGGGGTGGGCAGGGCCCAGGGCTGTTGCCAGGGGGCTGGGCCCTGTGGGAGGTGAGTCCTTCCCTGACCCATCCCACCCCATTGCTGGTCCCTTGCAACTATGCAGAGGGTGTTGGTACAACCTGGGACCAAGCCCTTGGGCCAGACACACAGGTCTAGCTCTGCTCTTGCAGGGAGGACCCCCGAGGCCACGTCATCGAGCAGCTGTGTTACAGTTGCCGTGTGAATATGAAGGATTTGGTGAGTAGGCGCCTGCCCTGTGTTGGTGACAGGGGAAGCCATCTTACTCTTAGGGGTGAGGGGGCAATTGGGCAGTGGCTCAGCTTAGTGCCCTGCAGCCATTCACCTATGCTGGCTTTCCATTGCAGCCTTCCCTGGACCCCCTGCCACCCTACATCCTGGCCGAAGCCCAGCTCCGCAGCCAGAGGTACCAATGCCCACTGTGCTGGGGGAGCCCTTGGAGAGGGGGCCTCTGGGCATGAGTACCTTCAGGCTAATTTCCACTGTGTGGCTTCCCCCAGGGCCTGGATCTCACAGGAGATCCAGGAGTATCTCATTGAAGACAGCGATGACGAGGTGCACACTGGTGAGAGCTGAGCCTAAGGATGCACACCCAGGGTCACCCCGCTGGGACCTCTGCCATGCAAGGACAGGCAGGCAGCATGTGATTGTCCATTTGTATAAATAAAAATGTTTTTAATTAGAAAACTCTACAGTACATGTGGGGGAGGGAGGGCTGGTGCCCTGGCCCAGTGTGGCTGGCTGTGGGCTACACCGGGCCCAGCAGGGACGGCGGGAAGGGACAGCAGTCCTGTGCTGGGCCACAGAGGGGCCACAGCTTCCTTCTGACAGCAGCATCAGGGTTCAGTGGGCCAGGAGGACATGTCACAGCTGGTGGCCTTAGACTGGGGTATCTGCTCTGGTGGCCCGAGGAGTACCACCCTCCTGCCTGCTGGGTTGGCTCCTTTATTCACGGTGCACAAGGAGCCCAGCTCCTACTCCTTCTCACGAGTCCACTTGATCATGGTCTCCGGTGAGCGGTACAGGAAGATGAGTTTGGCATATAGCTCCTCTTCCAGCTCTAGCTCTCGTGTCTCCCGCACCAGGAAGATGTCCTGGCAGAGCTTGAGGATGCGGTCCACATACGGCAGCTCCTCGAACATGATGGAGTGTGAGATCTCACTGAAGAAGTCACGCACAAACTTGCCAATGACCAGTACGATGGACACATAGAGCCCCATGATCCTGTCAGGCAAGGGCGGGTGAGTCCTGGGGGCTTTTGCCCACAACCACCCCCCAGGCCACATGTCACTACCACACACTCACCCGTAGCCAGCCAAGAAGCCGAGGCTGGGTGGGCTGACCTTGTCGCTGAAGATGACCATTGGCAGCAGGTTGCAGTCAGCCTGGCAGTCCTGCAGCTCGATGACCCACCACTCTAGGAAGCCAGCAGCCCCTGAGCCCACACGCTCCCTCCGCAGCTGGATGCGCACACCAAGGTAGTCAACCGCCTCATCTGCATCAGGGCCGTGAGACAGTAAGGGCCACCACCCTCTTCTAGGGTGGAGGCCACAGCCAGCAACCTCCTCCCACCCACACACACTCACTGGGCTGCAGCTGCTTCACGGGGTTGGCTTCAGGCCCGTTGGGGGCACGGATGTACTTGGGGAAGAGGTTGGGGATGACCCTGTGGGGAGGAGTCCAGTGGGTCAGGCCTGGCCCAGCCCTCCTGGTGCCCCAATGTTCCCTGGGCCCCCACTCACACTGACTGGTCCGAGGTACCCTCCAGCAGGCTGGCTAGCTGCTGCCGTTCAGTACTATTGGGGGCCAGGTCTAGGGTGTGCTTCTCATTGGTGTATTCCACAGTGCCGCCCTTGGCCAGGTCCCTGTAGGCAGGAGTGCAGCGTGACCCTCCATGGGGTGCAACCCCCCCAGGCCCCGCCTAAGCTCAGGACATACCTCTGGAAGTTCCAGGTGAAGCGCAGGGTGATGTCAGCAGTGCCATTGTATAGCTCCCGCTTCATCTGGGCCCGGCTTGGGGGGCTGATGCGCCACAGTGCCCCAGAGCTGCCCTCGATCTGTGCTGTCACGATGTCCTCAGGGCTATATTGGCTGATGAACTGCATGGCCAGCTGGGTACAGGACAGCACCTCAGTGGGGTGTGGCCAGGCTACCCCTCCCTCCAAGCCATCCCCTCCCTTGCCAGGAAGATGCAGCATGGGGGTTGCTCACCGGGTGGCGGTCAAACTGCTTGCATAGCTCCTCGTAGGCCTGGTGTGTGAAGGGCACAATGGATGGCTGCTGGGCACTCATGGTGAACAGGGGCTGGGGATGGAGACAGGGTGACGTGATGCCAGGGGTGCCAGGTGACCAGCACCCAGGCTAAGCTCTAAACTGTCCATGAGGATGAGAAAGCAGAGGAATGGGGCTTGGGGCTGCCTGGCCAGAGCCCCTAGTGTGCGCACGGAGCTTGCACCAGCACTGCGTCCCCTGGTTGGAGCAGAAGGTGGCTGCTCACCTCGTAGCCGCCCAGCTTGAGGGTGACAGTGACATCGATGGGCTGGTTGACCACGCCGACAACAGAGCGCACCAGGGACATGAAGAGCAGTGGGAACCAGATAATAGACACGAGGAACAGGATGATGAGGCCACCCATGCCATACTTAACAATCTTCTTCTTCTTCTGCCCCTTGGGCTGTGGGTATTTCTGGTGGGAGGGTGCATGGGTCACTCGCTCAGCTCTGCCTTCCTCCTGCCTTGCAGGAGCTCTCCTTCCCTGCTGCTCCCGGAGCCGTCCTCCATGCCCTGCCCCTCCTGTCCTCAAGGCCATGGTCTCGGGCTCAGCCAGTGGCCTCATAAAGTCAAATATTGACTGAATATCCAAACTGACTGAAGAGCTATCACAATTAAGACCGTGTAGTGCTGCACAGACCAGAAATTGACAGAAAGATCGAGGGCCCAGAATCAAGCAAGGCTGCCAATCACTCAGTGGGGGAAAGGACGATCATCAACAAATGGTGCTGGGACAGTTGAATATCACATGCAAAAAAGCAAAGGTGGATCCTTACCTAACGATACAAAAATTAACTCAAATGTAAGACCTAAATCAGTGAACTCTAACAGGCAAACTTTTGTTACCTTATATTTGGCAAAAGATTCTCATCTAAAATGAAAAGTATGAGCAACAACAAAAAATTAAACTGTCCACTATAAAAAGTACTTTTGTGCATCAGAGGACATCATCAAGAAAGAAAAACCCCCCACAGAATGGGAGAAAATACCTATGAATCATATTTAATCAGAATTGAGTAGAATATGAATCTCAATAAAAGACAAACACAAGGGAAAAAATGAGCAAAGGAGCGGAATGGACATTTCTTCAAAGAAGGATGGACAGGGTCTACAAGAGTAAAAAAAAAAAGATGCTCAATGTCATTAGACAATGGGGAAATGCAAATCAAAACCAGATGATGGATAAAAGAAAAAAGACAATAGCAAGTGTTGATGAGACGTGGAAGGGATTGGTGGGACTCCGATATGGTGCAGTCACTGTGGATATCCATGGCAGCATTTTTTATAATAAAACAAACCCAAATATCCAATACTTGGAACAGTTGGATAAACAAAAGGTGGCACATCCACACAATGGAATGCTACTAAACCTTAAAAGGAAACGAAATTCTAACACATGCTACCACATGGACGAACCTTGAAAACACGCTGAGTGAAAGAAACCAGCCGCAAAAGGTCATATATCATGTGATTTCATTTGTATGAAATTTCCAGAACAGGCCAATCTATACAGAAAGTAGGTGGTGGCTGCCAGGAACTGAGTAATGAGGGGAATGGAGAGGGACTGCTAATGGACATGGGTTTGTTTTTTTCTTTTGGAGCGATGAGCATATTCTAAAATTGACTGTGATGATGGTTGTACAACTTTAAATGTACTAGAAAGTACCAAAGTATATACTTTAAGCAGGTGAATCTTGTGGCATGTGAATCATCCTACAATAAAGCTCCTAAAAAAAGAATAAAATTTCATGTAACAGCGATGCCTCTTCCACTGGGCATTTACTCAGGCCATTGTGCCAACTGCCTCCTCCCTGACAGGGTCAAGTTCTCTCTAAGAAGCTGCTTCTGGCCTCATATGAGTTCTAGAAATGCTCTATGGCTTTTGGTGGCCCTCTGGCCTCATGTTGATGTGGGCTGTGAACCTGGTGAGGGCTTGGGTCACCAGCACTGTCTGGTTTTTGCAGCATCCATCTGCCCCAATCGGGAGTGACCAGTGTCACCTCACTACTCCCACCGTGGGCCCAGGCACCTTTTCTGTCTCTCGGCTGCACTTGATGATGAAGATGTTGGCGTAAATGTCCTCCACACACATCCAGTTGGACAGGGACAGCGTGGTGTCTGTCCATACCCAGTCCATCACAGCCCGCAGCTCCACCAGGAATGGCACCAGCCGGAACCTGCCCGAGGCCAGCGGACCCATCAGGAGGAGCTGAGGGAGGACAGCTTTGCTCCTCCACCCTATCCTGGGCTGACCCAAACTCACCCCTGGAAGAGGAAGAGGTTGAGGTGGTTGTACTTCTTGGTGAGGAAGTTGCCGAGGATGCGGGTGGGGTAGCCACAGCGGATCTGGTAGGCGGACAGGGCAAAGTAGATGCACTTCACGAAGTACCAGAGTTGGGCCACTGCGTTCTGGCTGAACATCCTGGGTAGGACAGGAAGCCCAGGTGAGGGCGCCCCACCTGAGTTAGGCAGCTAGAGCCTCAGGGTCCCTGGACCCAGCCTCAGCTCTACCAGGTACTGAAAAGCACACCTGTGCAGGGCAGGGCCCAAGCCCCCAGCACCCACCTTTCGGTGACAGCAGGCAAGATGAAGAACATCCAGAAGTGGATGGCCAGCACCAGGATGACCTGGAAGGCCAGCTTGCCCAGCACGGTCTTGCGTAGGTAGAGGGCACGGTCAATGACCATGGTGCCAAACTGGATCAGCAGCATCACCAGGAAGGCCTCAGGCACCTGGTCATCTGACAGGGAGGATGTGATGTCCGTAGCCGCTGAGTGCTTCTGTGGTCGGGAAAGCAGAGGTCAGGGGGAGCTGGGGTGGCTGCTAGGCTCTGCTCACAGGGGGCCCTGAGCCCAGCTCACCCCAAAGGCCCAGAAGCCAAAGATGATGATGATGAAGTCGACGACGTCAGCCAGGAACATGAGAGCATAAACGTCGGTGGCCGCGCGGTACTTGGTGTGCAGGATGTCATGGAAGAAACGTCGCAGGGGCCGGTACACGCTCTGGGCCCTGGGGAGGGGTAGAGTAGGGTTCAGCTCGGCACACTTGGCTCCTCCCACCCACCCCTGGCCGGGGCCACTCCCAGGCTGCTCACTTACAGGGACAGGCAGAAGGTCTGCAGCCAGATCCCAACCGCCCTCACTCTTTCCCGGGCACGACTCCGCTGCTTCTCTCTCTGAGAGGCAGCTACTTCCTCCTCTTCCTTGTCCTCAGCCTCGGATTCTGTGGGGGAGCAGCCACCACTGATGCAAGGCCGCAGGGGATTTGACCTAGCCCAGCCCCTGACCACTCTGAGAACCCCCCAAGGGGGTGCTATCACCCCGTTTTACAGTACAGGGCCCTCCCAGGGTCACCAGCAATGGGTCAGCTGGGGCTGTGTCCTCTGGACACAGAGGGCATGGTTGGAACGTGGCTGGGGTGGCGGCTCCAGCATGGGAACTGGGTGGGCTGAGGTGCTTGTAGGTGGACAGGGCTGTGTACCAATGGCTGCTGGTCTTCTAGGTTCTATGTTCTCCTTCCTCCTCCTGAAACGCAGACTGATGCGCCTCCTGTCTCGGGGCTTGAGCTCCTCTGGCCGCTCTGGGGGCCCATCCCTCACTTCCACCTGGCTGTCATCCTCAGTGGCAGCTCTGGCCACCCCTGGCTCCTCCTGGGGCCCTG
The DNA here is from genome assembly GCA_030015415.1 of Cynopterus sphinx. Classification (NCBI taxonomy): domain Eukaryota; kingdom Metazoa; phylum Chordata; class Mammalia; order Chiroptera; family Pteropodidae; genus Cynopterus; species Cynopterus sphinx. Next base: position 28,947,953 of record CM057386.1, read on the forward strand.
TGTCCGCCCTGGTCTGGAGTTCCAGCTGGGCTGGCTCCTCCTCAGGCTCCTTCTCCTTCTCATGGCCCCCATCATGCTCCTTGGAAAGCGGGTCTTCTTCATGATCCCAGAGGCCATAGCACTGTGGAGAAAGCGTGAGAGGAAGGGTGGCGAGGCGGCCGGCATGGCCTCCCTAGGCAGCTCTAGTGAGGACAGGCAAGATGGCCAGGCCTACCCCAGGCCAGGCCTACCACGTGTCCAGCCTCACCTCCTAGAACAAAACGGCTCAGGCTGAGGGTGGTGGGGAGGTGCTGAGAGGTACCCGCCCATGCCTGCCACTCACCAGCAGCTGGGAACGGTGGAAGAAGAGAGCCATGAGCTGCACCAGGTCATACTTGATATAGCTGTCGGTCTTCTCCAGGCCCAAGATGCGTGGTGGGAAGTAGGGCTTGTTCTCGTTGCGCCGAAGCACCGTGTGGCTGTTCCAGGGGAAGAAGCCAAACTGGAACAGGTACTTAGTAACCACTGTCACCTGCAGGGAAGAGGGGCTCAGCATGGCGGGGCCAGGCCCCCCACCCCACCCCACCTTCCCGCCACTGCCTACTTCAGTGAAGACGATGGCCGTCATCCAGAAGCGCTTGCTGGGCCGAGGGATGGACAGCATGGCCCACAGGAAGACCAGCACAGGCAGCACCAGGGAGGCAGCTGAGGCAGTGACCATGTGGTTGAGAACAATCACGAAGTAGCAGAGCAGCTCTGAGTGGGCGGCCACGCACTGGTACATGGCCCGCAGCAGCCGCAGCACTCGGCCCTGCCGAGCCTCAAACTGCTCAGCCTCCTCCAGCTCTGGGATTCGTAGGCACCTGCAAGGAGCACACTCAGGCAGGTTCTGACCCCCGGCCTAGGCCCCCCCCATGCCCCCCCCACTGCCCCTTGCTCAAACCTGTCGAGGAGCAGCTCACTGGCTGTGCGCATCCGCGTTCGAGTACTGACAGGCAGCTCCTGGGAGCCACGCAAGGAGGCTCCAGGCTCAGTGACCATCTCCTCACTGCCACTGCGGGTGTTGTAGCCAGTACTTAAGGGGCTGCTGGTGTCCTCAGGTGTGCGGCTCCGTGGCTCCTCAGCCCCCAGCCCACTGTGGAACAGGAGGCTGGTCAGAGGTGGCAGGAGGGCTCAAGGTCCCTGGCGGACAAGGGGCTGGGAGGCCATGTGCCCCTGAGTGCAGTGGCTTGGGCAGCCCTGGCTCTGGGCCCGAGAGCAGAGGTGGGGTAGGTCCTGACTCCCACTTGTGCCCCTGTGGCCCACACCTACCTCGATGTGGTGCTGGGTGCATCGCGGGCCTCTGAGGGGCCTGTTGACGTGGCCTCAGCTTCACTTGAGTACAGCTGGTCAAGCACACCCCGGCGCACCTCTCCACTCTGCAGGGCACACGAGGAGGCTCAGGGCAGTGGAGGTGGTCCCTGCTCTGCTCCATTCCCCAGCGTGGGAGAGGCGGGGCAGGGGCATGTGGAAGGGCAGGGTGGTGGGTTGGGAGTATGATGGGGTTGAGGCACGGCGGCACCCACCCTGAGCAGCTCCTGTGTGAGCAGGTAGCGCTCCGCGCGCAGCACGTCACTCATGGCACTGTGGTGCCGTGTGAAGGTGTGTAGCCAGCGTGTCAGCTCATCCACCAGCGCCTGTCCCAGAACCCACAGGAACTGCATGGTGCTCAGCACCCGCTGCATCACGTGGCTGCGGCCTGCAGGGAGGGGCGTTGGCAGGAGGGTGCTGGAGAGGCAGCCAGTGGGAGACCCTCAACCCGCAGGCCCTGGGGCCTACACACCTGTTACCTCGTCCTCTGGGCCCTCTTCCAACTCCTCCTCCAGGCCCGGGCCACCTCCTGGGCATAAGGGTGCTGGTCAGTGCCTTGCTGTCCTGTATCTCCCCCCTCCATCCGCGCTCGGCCTGACTCACCCACAGGCAGTTGCTGTGTCTGTTCCCGTGCCTCCTCCTGCCGCCGTCGCCTCAACACCGTCTGGGCATTGGTCACCCACGCCTGGTATGCCATCTGCAGGCCAGGGCCTCAGGGTTAGCACCTTGCCTCCCCAACAATTAAGACCCTCTGGGCCCACATCTGAGTTCCAGAGGAGGAGCTGGCGATCAGATGGCCCAACGAGTGAACTTCAGCCTGAGCCCGGGCAGGAAATGGGCATCATGGGACTATTCTGCACACGGCCCACCCAGCACATCATGGCGCCTGGGCCCCATGCTAGAACCGGGGACCCAAAGGTAGACAAGAGTCTCCCAGTTCAGGAGACAGACGTGTGTCCAGCAAACATACTCAGTCTTAAAGGCCAGGCCACCAGTGGCCACCACAGACCTGGGTAGTCAGAGTCAGGCCCAAGGGAGGCGGTGGGCAGAGGGGCACATGACCTATGTCCCCCATAGTCTGCTGTCCCTTCTGACTTGTGGACTTGGCCAGTCTGGATGGGGCTGGGCAGGCTCCACAGGCCCTGGGGCCATCTCTCCTCCCTGTGCTCCCCTGGCCCTGGTGCTCCAAGGATGAGGGAAGGCAGGCAGGGGACCCTCCCACATCACCTGGAAGGCACTCTGTGCTGATGGCCTGGGGTCCTCAGGCTGGGCCTCCTCCTCCTCCTCACTGTTGGACTCAAACAGGAAGTAGTCCCCAGAGTGGACGACTGTGGGCAGAGTGGGGCTGAGAGCCAGCCTTCCCCACACAGGGAAGGGCTTTCCACCCTCCCACCCCACACACCCACAAGACCTTCAAGTTCATTTCTTGGGTGTAAGTGGGCCCAGTAACAGGTCTTGCTGGGTTGCCCAACTTGGGTGCCCTCAGCATCCTATGACTCCATGGGCCAAGGTCCCCATGCCACCCTACCCCCAAGTGACAGCCACAGTGGCTGGAGGCAGGAAGCAACAGCCTAGGGGACGGAAGCACATGCACAGGACACAGGCCAGAGCTGCGGAACGAGACAAGACTGGACAAGAGGAACACAGAGGAGGCAGGGCTGGGGAAGAGAGTAGGCAGTGAAGATTCAGACTTCTGAATCCCTGAGTTAGAAAAGAACAGAGCCTGTTGTCAGAGGCCCAGCTAAGTTGAGACCCAGCCCCTTATTACTTCATGGCTCAGAGTGAGGCCTGGGAGTGTGCATGACAGTGATCATGGGGAGCGCAGGGAAAGGGGAACACGCAGAGGCGGGAGGTCAGCACCTGACAAACTCCATCCACCCCAAAGGTGGACAGCAACTGAGAGAAAGGGAGAGTATCTTGAGAATGTGGTCATGGCAGCCAGGTTGGGGCAGTACCTGTGGCGTGGTCCAGCCAGGGCCGCCACCACTGTCTTCGTGGCGGGGAGGAGCCCCCTGGACTGCTGGGCCCTGTGGAGGGGAGGGGGTGGCGAGCATGAGCCAGCATGGAGAGGCATGGGAGAATGGGGGCGGCCCTCAGCAGAGACAGACACTGAGTCCCTGCAGTGACAGAGGCCGAGTGGTACTGTGGGGATGGAGGACAGCCCACAAGTGCAAACGGACAGTCACAGGCCAGCTGTGTGACTTGTGGGGACAGAGAGTGACCACATGGCACAGGACAGAAGGACTGAAAGCCCTTTGGGACGTCACGTGGCACAGACTCAGGCAGGCTCCAGTGGCATAAACACGCCAGGACTCAGGGGCCCAAGAGGCTCCATCCACACATACCTGGCTCCTGGCCAGGGTCTAAGGGTTCCTGGCGGTGGCCAAGATCCACCCGGCTCTGCCTGTGCTTCTTCTGCTTGGTGCGGATACGTTCCATCCTGTGGGTGGACGAAGGCTCTGCGTGCTGGGCCCGTCAGGGAAACACCCCCACCTGCCTCCCCCAGACGGCACCTACTGTCTTTTTAGCTGAGCCAGTGACTTCTCCTCGGCCTTGCGGTGGAAGTCAATGCTTTTGAAGATGGCAGCATTGTACAGGGCGAAGCCCCTGTGGAGAGGTCAGTGAGGACCGGGCGCGCCAAGCTCCAGCTATCCAGGCTCCCCTTCCTCTGGGCTTGGCCCACCTACCCAGCCCCTCCCTGCTCACACTGAGGGCTGGCTCCCCAGCACGACCCCCACCCTGTCGGGCACTACAGTGAGGGTGGGGATCCCTCCCACTGCTTCTAGTCTCGTGGGGGTGGAAAGAAGTGCAAATGAAGAGGCAGCAACAAGACCACAGCCCTGTCTCCCTGGCCATGGGAGCTGCAGAGGCCAGGGATGGGGAGATTCGTCAGCTCACTGACCAGAGCACAGGGGAAGGAGGGTCAGGCCTCTGGTGGGGTGTACCCTAACCCAGTGTGGGGGCAATAACAGACTGAAACACCAGCCCACACACAGCTGGGGCTGAGACCACATGAAGTGCACTTGGGCCTCTGAGGAAGCGCTAATGGCCTGTGGTCAGCGGTTCTCCCTCTAGGGGAACATATCACATCAGGGAACAGCGCCCTGCCCTAGATGGGCCCGAGGAACCAGAGGCAGGGGCCAACCTGGAGGCCTGCAGGGCGGTGGCCTGGAGCTCAGCCCTGACATGCAGGAAGTAGTAGCTGAGGAAGACACGACGCTGCAGCAGCAGGAACAGGAAACAAACACTGTCCCAGAGGATGCCGGCCTCCTCTATGGGCAGCAGGCAGTCCTGGTCCTTGCTCAGCATCTCCTTGGCTGTGGGACAGGCGCCAGCACAGGTAAGGGGTGTGATCAGGGTCAGGAGCATGGGTTGGGGTCAGGGCTGAGAGGCAGGGGTTAGGGACCTGAGTCAGGGGCAGGAGGTCGAGCATATTTGTCGGGGCCATGGTCAGGGACATAGGTCAGGGGTATGGGTCAGGGATAGGGTTTGGGGTCCCAGAAGCGGTATGTGTCCCAGATGCTCCCGGCCACCTGCCCTCTCCCACTCACGGTCGTAGTAGCCTTTGACAGTGCACACGAGGCTGAAGAGCTGGATGACCCAGCAGAAGCTGCTCTGCATTTGCTCCACAAAGACGCAGGACAGGAGCTGGGGGCGGAAGGAGGGTCAGCTAGCCTGCGGGGTCAGGGCTGGGGTCCGGGCTGGGGCTGGGCCGGCCGGCTCACCGAGAGCATGTTCTTAGAGATGATGACAGTGACATTGTAGAGGATGAGGCAGTCCCACAGCACGAGGCGGGCATTCGTGTCCTTCTGCAGCAGAGAGGTGCCGAAGAGCAGCAGGTAGAAACAGGCCAGCAGGTAGCCCAGTCCGAAGACACTGATGCGCGTGGCCCCTGTGATGAACACCACCACCAGCACCAGCCAGAAGAGGTAGCGGAAGACGGCCACTTTCAGCATGTCGAGGTAGGACCTGCCAGGTGGGATGTCACTGTGGGCCGGTTACCCCTCCTCCCCCCCGCAGCCTCGGGCCAAAGGAACTCCAGAAAGCCCCTTTGCTGTGAGGTCAGTGTCCACCCCTTGTCCTCGCCACAGGACATCACTGGCAGCACCTGTCCAAGGCTCAGTCCTAGCCAGAGCCCAGGTGTGTCTGTCAGCCCTGCTAACCAGTTGCCTACACGGCCCTAGCGAGCCCCAGCCCCAACTGGGCTCTGCCGGCTGGCAATGCCCTGGGACCCACCTGCAGTGGATGAAGTTGGGCACAGGGTTGGGCTCTCCCCGTAGTGGCTCCAGGTGGTCGGTGTTGACGCCGGCCATGTGCTGCCACTCCTCAGTGCGCTCAGCTGAGAATACCTGCCACTGCTGGGAGGCGCAGAGCAGCAGGAGGAAGTCACCTGTGGGCACATGGGAGGGCCCCGCCACACTGACCCCAAGAACCACTGGCCACATGGAGGCCTGGCACATGAAGGGCACAAGGCACATCCCACCTGGTACTGACCTTGTCCCCAGACCAGAGAAAAATAGGTTGTGTGTGTGTGTGGTGGGGAGAGACTGGGCAGACACATGTCTGTGTGTGTGAACACTGGCAAGTGCTGCCCCACACTGGCATGGATATGCACATGGATGTCGGGGACCACGCCTGTGTACACGTTCTGCCTATCTGAGCATGTACATAAGGCCCCAGGTACACCATATGCACATCAGGAATGAAGTATGCCTGACTTCACACCATGTAGGCATCAGTCTGTACTCACCTGTGTCTGTCCCTCTGTCTACCCGGTACACCCTTGCATCCACACCAGTGTCCAACCCATCCACACCTGCAACTGTCTCTGCATCCATACCTGTGTGCACAGCTGCCTACACACTGGCAAACAAATACATGTCTGGTGGCTAGGTGTGCACGTGTGAGGTGTGCCCTAGTGCCCTGGGAAGGTCTCCTGTCTTGCTGGGGAACCACAAGATTGGACTGGCTGGCAAGGCCTGGACAAAGCGCCTCTTTGCTGGCTGGAGAGGAGGGTGTGCACTCGCCCGCTGCCTGACCCCGGACAAAACCTCCTTGGCTTCTCATGAGGTTGCAGGTGGCGTGTGTGGACAAGGGGCCCAGTGGTGGGTACTCACTGATGAGGTTAGTGGAGTTGGGGGCCCTGAAGAAGTCGGGCAGGTACAGCCACTTGATGAGTGCAGAGTTCATGGGGATGGCCTGGCTCCAGCGCCACGGGTAGTCTGTAGGTGGAGGGTGTGCATCAGGGCTCCGGACGTTCTGTCCCAGGCCCATTCTGCTGGCTTCAGCCTCTGGGGCCCCAGTGTCCAGGGGAATCACTCTTACACTTACACTTACACACACACATTCACACAGCCTCAAAAACACACCTACTCTCCCTTGGAATCTCAAGAGGGTACAGGTCCAGAGCTTCTAGCACATTCTTACGTATATGTTACCCAGGCATAAACTGTGCCTCAGGTCCCGATGGGAGGAACTGAGTTACATCTAGAGGATAACGGGCAGGCAGGTAGGCGGGGCAGCCTTCCTGAGTGGTGGGCCATGGTATGGATGGAGCAGAATGAGACATCATCCTACACCTCTCAGCATGGCCAAAATAAAAAATAGCGGTGACACTGAATGCTGGTGAGGATGTGGAAGAACCGGAGAACACACATGCTGCTGGTGGGAATGTAAAATGGGACAGCCACCCTGGGCATTTATCCCAGAGAAATGAGAACTATGCCTGCGCAGAAACCGACACATCACAGCCCCAAACTGGAAAACAACCAGCTGTCTCCCACGGGTGAAAGGTCAAACCAACGGCAGTACATTCAAACCAAGGAAAAAAACAAAGTACCGACACACACATCAGCACAGATGCACTTTATATGCTGCGGAAAAGAAGGCAGACCCAAAGGTGACATGTTTTGTAATTCCACTTGTCTCACATTCTGGAAAAAGCAAAACTATAGGGACAGGACAGGTCAGCGGTTGCCCTGAGGGTGAGGTGGGTGGGGCAGGCCAACTGCAAAGGAGCCAACCCCAGGGAGCTCCCCGGACCAATGTCCGACGGTGGGAATGATGAAGCTGACAGCGACGGGGCTGGAGAAGAACCCCAGGACCAACCTCCGGAGTCCATATAGATATAAGTAAGCAAGCAAACAAATAGTGGGGAGAAGAGAACGCTCTTCTCCAAAGTAGATACCCAGGAATAACTGTAGGAGAAACAGGGAAATAGGAAGTCACTGTTAGAAAGCCAGGTTAATCCGTGAATTCCTATGGCAGGATCCACCAGTGGAGGCTAAAATGAGTGGATGAAAGCTTAAGGAGAAATGAGACATCTGTATGGCCTCGGGTACCCCCCCAAATAAGAATATTAATCACGAGAAGGAAAACACTTCACAGCAGAGAAGCCCTGCAGATAGCACTGCAATCGAGTGACGACGGAAACCGCCACTGTGCTGAGACACACTGGCCTCGTGTTACACGCTGAGGTAGACGTGTCACGACCACGATGTTCCTGCCGAAAGTGTGTAACCCGGCCTAATGAAAAAGCACCAAATGATGCCAGACTGAGGGACAGTCTACAAAGTAACAGCACAGCGCTCCTCCAAAGTTTCAAGGCCACGCAAGATGAAGGGCAGCGGAGACAGCATGACAAAATACACTGGGATCTGCATGGGGTCCTAGGACAGAAAGCAGGTGGCAGCGGTCCGGCAGGGTGACCGGCTGCCGCACGGTCTGCGTTTCCACAGACTGAGGCACTGCATCCAGGTTCATCTCTCAGTTGTGGCTACTGTACCAGGTTACGTCAGAGGCTCATGGCAGAGAAACTGGGCGAAGGGCATCTGGGAACTCTGGACAACCCAACTCTCTCTAAGTCTACATAAAAAGTCAGAAAACAAAAGCAAACGAAAAAGGAACGCAGCGCGGATACACACTAACACGGGAGAACCTCGATGCGTTCTGCTGACTCGAGGTGACACACCGAGTCCCTGCGAAGGCCTTCTGGAAGAGGCAGTTAGGAGGGGCAGATCAGCCAGCGTTGGCCAGAGGTGAGCAGGGGGAGGGGCCGCGCAAACATGGGGCGTGGGAGCTGAAACACTTCTGTATCTCACTGTAGCGGCCACGCGACTTTGAGCACATGTCAACACTCAGAACTATATGCTAAAGATGGGGCGGATTTTGCTGGGTGTGAACGGAGTCCCAGTGAACCTGACTCCCAAAGGCAGGGGTGGAGCACACCAAAAGCACCAGCTCGAAGGGCTCCCATGGCCACCTCTGAGCTGTAAAAGGAATGACAAAAATGGACGATACGTAACACATTTAAAAAGGAACTGTGGATCTGCTGACAAAAAGAAACAGACAAGGGGAGGGTGAGAAATCAAAGCTCTTTTCACAGAAAAGCCAGCTAACAGGAATAACAAAAACGAAGATGTCCACTTTGTAACGTCCCACCGTGGCTGACTCGGGGAGAGTCAGTGAACGAGGGCACCACACACATTGATGATGAAAGGTAGGGGGGCTGCCCCTCCAAAGAGCGAGCTGGGGACCCCGGAACAGGACTCCCGGTGAGGGGTCACACCGAGGACATCACCTGGCTGAGTTCTGTCTACGCATTTGGGAACAACGCCGCAAATCCACGCAAGAGCTTTCTGCAAACCCACTGGCCTGACTGGACAAACTTCCTGAGAGACAGAGGCTGGGATGGTCTAGGCTAAAGCAGAGGAGAGAAGGGGACAGCCAAATGCAGATGTCGGGTCCTGCATCAACACAAACAGCCACCAAGAACAAAGCTGTGAGGATGGGCCAGTGAGTATGAATACACACCAGACCAGAGTGTCGTCCAGGGCCGAATCTGTGTGTGGTCACGTCCCGGGGCACAGAGGGCACCCGCTCTCAGGCAGTATTGGGCATAAAACTCCTCCAGGGACTCTCATGCACTCAGAGAGTGTACACTGTTCCTTGCACTATTCTCCCCGCCACCCCCCCCCAAAAAAAAAACTGTTTAAAATTTTTAAATAGAATGTTGGGCCAAAAAGAACGCAGTGGGCGCATGGAGTCTAGTCATGTGCCAGCCCTGCCACTCCAGAGAGGTGGCCGCTGCTGGCAGGGTCCGTGGAAGGAGCACTGGGGGCACCTGGGTGCAGCTGGGGCCGAGCTGGGATGGACTAGGGGAGGCCGGGCTGTGGAACGGTGAGGGCAGCTCTGGGGGATAGAGGAGCCCAGAGCAGGTGGGAAACACCCATGTGCGCTTCTGTGTGGCCACAGCCATGCGCACCGGACCACCCCCTGCCCACAGCCCGCGGCCTGCTCACCAATGCAGAGGGCCGGGGGGATGCCCAGGCACAGCAGGTACTGGTACAGCAGGAAGAGCGTCAGGAAGAGGCAGTAGTTGGGCCAGAGGCGGGCAATGGCCCTGCGGCGCCGGCGGGTGAGGATGGCCACCAGCCAGCAGCCGTGTATGATGACCATGAAGTTCATGCGCTGCCCGATCACATTCACGGCCATCAGGAAGCAGATCTGGGGGTGGAAGAGTGGGCAGGGGGTGTGGGGAGATGAGAATGAAAGACGGAAGGAGCTGATGGAAGGGACCTTCCTGGCCCTGCCTGCAGGCAGCCTCGGGCCCGGCAGGCTGGCTCAGAGGCCACGGGCAGCACGGGGCGCGCAGGCAGGCTGGCAGCAGAGCGCCCTGTGCCTCAGTGCACTAGGGTTTCACACACACAGTGGGAGCCTGCAGCCCACGCCCATGGCAGCTCACACCACCCTCCTGGAGGGATGGAGAGGGGAAACTCTGAGGCTAGGGGCAGAGTCTCGACTCCGACCCAGGCTCTCGTCTGATTCCTGGCTCCCAGCCCTCGCCCTATAGGCCTACCTCACCCAGGAGAACCCTGCACCCCTGGGGATCGGTCCCATGTCCCCAGCACTTTGCAGATGCTCAGCCAAGACCCCACAGAGGGTGGCATGGGTCCCCAAGTGGCTGAGCCCTGCTGGGGGAGAGTGTGAGGGTTGACACCTGGCCTCACCTCCAGCCCGAATTTGTAGAAGAAGAAGTTGACGAAATATTTGACGCAGCTGAGCAGGTCCCGGTCCAGGTGCTGACGGGTGCCGTCGATGCAGATGGCCTGGGCAGGCAGCGGGGCCAGCTGGTGCTGCCGGCGGTGGTACTCCTGGCGCCGGTACACAATGGACTCGAACACCAGCAGCAGCAGGATCTGCAGGTGGTTCTGGGGAGGGGGACAGCCAGGCCCCTTCAACCCCTGCCCCACACATATACTCCCCAGCCTTGTTCTCTCAGCCCCCTTGATCCCACCCTTGCCTGACCCTTTGGCCCTGCCCTCACCTGGATGTAGCCCAAGTTCGGGAAGCCTTTCCGAACCCCAAACCAGTTGGCCGGGTCAACAGGCCCTCGGTACAGCAAGGACTGGTTGATCTCCGTCTTCTGCAGGTTGGTGCTATTGGGGAGGGGCTGGGGGACGTGGGCAGCATCAACACCGGCTCCCTGGATGCCAGTAACTGGACACTGGCCCCAGGGGCCACTGACCCTGCCCTGGGCCCCTGCTCCAACCACAGCTCCAGAACAGGTCTGGCCAGACCACAGCTGCCTCTGGCCAGGGACATGAGGGTGCTGTTAGCCTCCAACCCACCTTAATAGAGAATGGGACAGGGTGACTGGGGCTGGGGGTGCTGCAGGCAGGGGCCGAGGGGTGAGTGAAGAGAAGACTCTGAGTAGGGGCTGCTCTGAGTCTCCCCTCCCAGGCCTGGCTCAGGCTCTCTACTCCCTTCACCCCAGGAGACACCTGGCCTCAGCGCCACCTCACGCCATGACCTCATTTCATCAGGGAGCCTGCCAAGTCAGGACCTCTCTGGAACCCAGACACCTTGGCATAGGGAGTGCGTGCTGTGTAGACCAGGTTGAAGTACACCTCCTCCAGGAAGCCCCTGGCCCTGAGGATGGCCCTCTGCATCTGTCCCTCACTCTGAGCTGAAGAAGCAGCCCCTTGGGCTCCTGAGGTGCAGGAGACGGGCGAGGCTCAGGGCTGTGGTGCCCGGCGGCAGTACCTCGGTGCAGTTGCTGGAGTACTCGTGGGGGCTGACGACCTCAAGCTGGTAGAGCATCTTGCACACGATGATGATGCAGGTCCACACCGTGGACAGGCAGGAGGCCATGGGCCTGAAGCGGGGGTAGGGCAGGGCGAAGGCCCAGAGCACGACCAGCAAGAGGTTCATTACTGACACCTGGTGGCAGGTGGAAGAGGCGGGGCTGAGCCAGGAAGGTGGGGCCGTGCCCTTCCTGCCCGCCTCCAAGATCCAGAGGCCAGGGAGGTGCCCGAGAAACCCCACTGCAGAATAGGAAGGTGTGTGTCCCACGCTCACCTCCTTCAGGGCCACCCAAACAGTGTACAGAGCCACCAGCTTGAAGACGTGCAACTCCAGCAGGCGCCGCACAAACACCTGCACGCGAGTGAGGACGCTCGAGAAGCTGGCGGACAGATCCAGCAGTCGCTCGGCCACCAGGCCCCACTTGTTGGCTGCAACTGTTGCGGTGGGGGACAGGCGGTAAGAAGGGACAGGGACTCTGGGCCTGGGGCTACTCTGTCCCACAGAGACAAGGCTCTGGGGCTCACCCACAGGGGACCCAGTGGCCCAGCTCCTTGGTACCCCACACTCACCTCTCTGGGTCCACACTCAGTCCCTCCTGACTTACCTTCTGGGGCCTGTGTGGCCTGGTGGAGGCCAGCTGTGCCCAGCCCCTCGTCACGGGGGCCCTCCTCCTCCTCCTGCTGCAATAGTGGGGTCCCACTCATTGCGTCCTGCCTAGGACAGGGCCCCAAGGTGTCACTCCTACCTGTGCTCCTGTCCTATGGGGCTGACAAATTCTGCCTGCACCCGCTCCTGCCTCTGCTTGGTGACCCGTGTTTGTGCTGCAGCTGCTAGGTCAGAGCATGCATCCCAGTTGACATCCCGCCCCCGAGCCTCCACTGGGTTGGAAAAAACATCCAGCATCTGAGGCCCCTCGGCACTCAAAGGTGGTGGCCAAGGACTTCCCGCTGTCCCAGGTCACACCAGCCTCCTGTCCCCTCCTAGATGAGGCCCTTCTCTGTACTAGTTTGAAGTGGGGTGATACTCTGCGGACCTCCAAGCCTTCCCCTCACCCTCCCATGCGCTGAGAGCAGAGCCCACAGCCCTCAGAGGCTGCGGGGGAGGTGGGCCACCTGGAGGGGGCAGGCGCACCTGTGAGCCCAGCGCGGGTGGCAGGCGCTGGGCGGGGGGACGTGCTCCAGGTCAGTGAGCTGCATGAAGGGCTGGTGGAAGTAGTGCAACTGCAGGATGCAGGCGAGCAGGAAGAAGCCGGGGATGAGGATGCTGGAGAAGAGCTCGGACACGGTGAACTGCTTCAGGCCCAGGTCCCCCAGCCTGGGGAGGGTAGGCTGTCAGCACCGGCCGGCCCCTGGGCCCCCCAGTGTAGAGCCCTGGGCCCGAAGAGATGAGTAGCCCGTGCCCGAACCTCACCCGCCTGCCTGTCCATCTGCCCACCCACAACTCACTGCTTGTCAGTGAAGCCCGTCAGGTTGCGCCAGTACATGGGGAAGTCCTGGAACTGGAAGGTATAGACGGCAATGAGCACCAGCATGGTGTAGGCCACCACCAGCCACCAGAACACCTTGAGCAGCTTCCTCCATAGGCTGTAGTAGACCTGCAAGGACAGGGTGTGTGAGGCCTCCTGCAGTTAGGCCCAGCTGCTCGAGGGTCCCACCCTGCCCGCCCCAGGCACCTGGAAGAGGGTGAGACAGAGCAAGAAGAGGAACATGTAGACGATCTTGTAGACGACGAGGCGGCCGGCGAAGCTGACCACAATGAACATGCCGGCACACAGGTAGATCCAGTACTTGGCATAGAAGCCTGTGACCAGCTCCCCCAGGCTCTGGAGCAGCATTCGCGTCCTTGTGGGCTCTGTGGGCGAAGCCAAGGGTCAGAGGTGTGACTTTAGGACCAGGTGGGAGGAAGCTAACCTTACTGCCCTGACTGCTCACCTGTGTCTCCTATGGTGACCTCCATCAGTGCAGGGGGCACCTTCTTCCTCCTCAGCAGCTTCTCCTTGACAAATTGGCGCAGTAGGAGCCAGAAGGTCAGGGTATACAGCAACTGGGATAGGGTGAGGTGGCATCACTGAAGGCCAGGTGGCCTGGCACCCCTCCCAAAGCCAGTGTCCAGACCAAGAAGATATGGGCGGAGGAGAGACCCTCAGTAGGGAGGCAGCCAGCTCAGCCCCCTGTAGGCAAAATCTCAGCCCGTCACATACACCCCTGCACACGAGTTCACACACAAGTGCACACACCTGCACACAAGGCTCATACATCTGCTCACATTCACATATGCACAGGCTCACATGTACGTGTGCACACAGGTTCACATCAGTATGCACACGCATGCACGTGGGCTCACAAGTCTCGCATGGTGAGATATGAACCCACTGAGACCCAGACCAGAAGCAGCGTGCAACACTACAGGTGCCTGTGTCAGGGAGATGGGGACTGCGCCCCTACAACATAAGGTCATCATCACTCACTCACTCAAGCAACTACTCTGGGTGGGCCGGTGGGAAGCCGGTGGTGACCGCACGCTAGAAACAGGCCCACCCTTCTGGAGCTCCCATTCCACCCAGAGCTAGGTGATGAGCAGAACAGTCCGGTCACGGGTCTTCATGCAGAAACCCAAGGCACTAGCGTATGCCCACAGGTGTCCCAGGGCGGGGGCACTCACCATGGCACCGAGGTCCAGGCAGGGTTGGCGGCTGCGCTCCAGCCCCAGCTGGCGCAGGCTGACAGGACCCAGGGTGGTGGGCAGCTCGGAATGCAGGTCCATGGCCCACACATAGCGCAGGCCACACAGCGCCAGCCCGTAGAGCAGGATGAAGGGTGAGCACAGCATGGCCAGCTGGTGACGGCTGCGCACAGTCCAGATGAGGCAGGCCCAGAGCAGCAGCACGAAGGTCAGCCAGCTGTGGTAGGTGATGCTCCACACCTGGACGGCAGGGGCCGGTGGGCAGGCTGCACAGTCCACCCGGCCCAGCCCGGCCCCGACCTGATCCCCCAGGATGCCGTGGGGGTGGGGCCCCTGGGGAGGTGCTCAGATGGGAAGGCGAACACACCCTGTCGGTCCGAAGCACAGTAACAGGACACACGCCCCCGTCACCACGTGTAGGCACGTGCATTCACACACATCCACACACGCTCCGTGCTCATGTGGACACATTCACATTTGCAGAGGCTCACACACAGGCTCACAGTGCTCACACGTGTACACACTCATTCAAACCTATACATGCTCAAATTCAGACACACTCACACAAGCTCACACACACGTGCTCTCACACGCAGCTGGGGGCTAGCCAGGTGGTTCTTGGCCCAGGAGGACACAGCTCCATCCATGTCCGGTGAGCTGGCCCTGAGCTGTGCAACATGGGCCACTATCTGCCTCCTGGGACATGCGAGGGAACCCGGGCAGGCTGCTCCTTACCATCATGGCGATGAGGGCACATACGTAGCTCTGGTCCAAGATGAGGTGGCCCAGGCCGTGGAGTAGCGACGTTTCTCTCAGCTCAGCCAGCCTGGGGCGCACTACAGAGCAGGGGGCAGGAGTCGCTCAGCTCAGGAAGCTTCAACATCAACAGGCCAGAGCCCCTCGCTCACACCTGATTCTGTCCCAAAAAGTGGCCAAGGTGCTAGAGCTTGGTGGGAGGAGGGAGCCACTGGGCAGTGGCACTCGTCGGCCCCAGGGGGCAGAAAAGGCAGGCTCCTGTCTCACACTGCTCCCAACTGTTGTGTACCCCTGGTCAGTCCTCACCCCTCTCCAGGCCTCAGTTTCCAAGGCTCTGAAGGCACAGGATGGACAAGACGGCCCTGACCCCCTTCCAGCTCTGTGGGCATACAAGTCCCCAGGGTGCCAGCTTCTGAGGCCAGCAGTTCAGCTCCTGCTTCATTCAGGGGCGATTCACAAATCAGAAATCAAAGCTTAAGAACAACGGTCCTCCCAATGGGAACGCAGAGTTCCCAGCCCAGCATGCACCGGGATGACAGACAGCCACCCTGGGCCTTGGGGCCAGCCTAAGGCAGAGCAGTCTAGTCTTCTGGGAACTGGGAAGCAGATAGGGAGTGGGTAGGAGACCTGGGGTCCCTCCTACCCTCTGCAGGGTCTTGGGGGTCAACCAGCTTCATGGCCCCAGATGGGCCCAGCTGGAGAGGCTGACATGGCGCTACCACGCAGTGGCCACCAGAGGACAGCACCAGTGTGCCCATGGAAGGAAGAGTCCCCTAGGCTGTCCTGGTTGTGTCCTACTCACCGGGACGCTGCTGGACCGGGCTGTGGCAGGTCAGGTCATGCACAATGCAGTTGTCGGCCTCAGGGTCAGGCCCCGTGGGCGTGGGTGTCAGGTGCTGCAGAGGTGAGCCAAGACCCAATGAGTTGAGCCCGAGGGCAGGTGGAATTGGCCCCACCACTCAGCCTGGATTCCTCACCTGGGCAGCTCCTTCCTCCTTGGAGGCTGCAGCCCTGTCCTGGCCCTGGGGCCACTGGTCCACCTCAGTCAGCTCCACTTCCCGTTTTTCGCCTTTGGCGGCCTCCTTCATCTGCAGAAACCAGAGCAGAGCTCAGCTCCCCACCCCACCCAAGGGCCATGGCCTGAAGGAGGTGTGTGTGTGTTTTGGGGGCAGGGGTAGGGGGAGGTGGTCCAGAGGTATGAGGACAGAGGAGGGGCACCAGCCCTCGGCACCCACCTGGTCTGCGGGGTGGTGTGTGCGGAGTTTCAGGAGTGAGGTCACAGTGTAGTACAGGAGCAGCAGGATGCTGGGGCTCACGTACACGGGCCAGTCATGGTTGGTGTTAAGGGCCAGTGTGTTTGAACTGGAGCAGTTTGAATGGGTCACGAAGTCCTTAAGACCAAAAACCCTATGCAGAGAAGACATGGCACTGACCTTTGGCTGAGGGGGAAGGGCAAACAGGCAGGTCCAGGACGAAGGGACAAAATGGGTCTGTGTGGGTGAGCCCTCACCTGGCCCAGATGCTGGCAGGTGGGAGTATATCCTGGGCGAAGGGCACCTGGTAGCAGTAGAGACAGATGAGGTGGCCAGCAGCAAAGCATCCCACCATGACACAGAGTGCGCTGAAGCCCTGGGGGCTGATGGGAAAGTGGCAGGCCCACCAGGTGCAGATGGCCAAGAAGACCAGGAAGTAGACGCTGGAGAAGGCCGAAGGGTGGGCGATGCCTGCAGGACCGGACAGGGCATACAGGGTCATACCTGGCTGGGGCTGTGGGACTTCCATCTTATTGGTTGCAGGGAGCTTGGCAGATGCCAAAAGCCCTCCCGGTATGACAGCCAGTGCCAGGATCCCTGCTCTCTGCCCAGTGGGTACCTGCCAGCGCGAGCAGCACTATGGCCAGGGTCCGTCCGGCGGCCACTAGCAGCCAGTGAGCTGTGATTCGGAACCGGGTGGCCAGCCGTGACCTCCGCTTCGGAGCCAGCACAGGAGATTCCTGCAGCCCTGCTGGGCAGCCCGTGTCCACATCCCTGTCATCATCGTCCTGCCAAGGTCACAGGGAGGGCTAGAGGTCAGGGGCACAGCACTCAAGCCACCAGGGAGGAATAGGAGCTGTCCTCTGAGGGCCAACGGACTTGCGAGCCTGAACACAGACCTGTGCCACCCTCTGCGCCCAAGGTCTTCCCACCTTCCCGCTGCCTCACTCAAGTACATGGCCCTGGCAGGCCTTCCCGGAGGCAGCCCACCCCAGTCCCAAACAAGTTCCTGCCAAGCCCCGGCACACACGATGACTGACCCATGCAGGCTGACCTTGGACTATTCTGTAACCCTTCAAGGGCCTCTTTTTTATTTTTTATCTCCCCATCTAGACCACCCCAATTCCCTGTCCCCCCAAGACAGATAGGCCTCACAGATTCCTGCATGTGTCCTGAAAGCCCCTGATCCTGCTCAGTTTGGCCCCTGAAAGGGCCCAAGCAGGGATTTTTAGGAAAAAGGGAAGCAGTACATGCACGTGTGTGCACTTCACTTTACAGTTTGCAGAGCCTCTTTATACCTGTTACACCTGGTTCCACGGGCTGAAGTAGTACTTTCCTTATAAGAAGCAGAAGCTCAGAGGGATTCCCAAATTATATGGCTGTTTGCACCCTGCTCACCCTCTGCTCCCCAGGGGCCTCTGGATAATGACAGATGGACCCTGTGGGGCATAGCCAGGTGCTGGGGTCTCCTGCTGCATCCTGCCAACTCTTCTAGAGGTCAACCCTCTGAGGACATAGAGGTGGCCAACCACCCGGGAGGAAACAGGATGGCCCTTCCCGGCCTCCCCTGCCAACAGTGGGGACAGAGATCCAACTGGGCCTGTTGTCCCAGCCCTACCTCACGTTTCCTGAAATGGAGCTGCTTCCTGGGCAGGGGAGAGCCAGGGTGAGACAGAAAGATCATGGACTCTGTGTCAGATGCCTGTCCCCCCAGGTCTCCATCTGTAAAATGGGTGCCCTGACAACACCCTTCCTAGTAGTTGAGGCAGCACTAGGCATCCAGGCTGAAAGCACAGGCTCTAGCTCCAGGCGACCTGGTCAAATATTAGTCCCGATCTCCCGTCTGTGCCGCCTTGAGCAAGTCACCTAACCTCTGAGTCCGTTTCCAGTCTGTCAGAGGTGGGTGGGGGCTGGACAGGAGAGGTGAATCAGACAGATCCTGCCCTCACAGGGCCTGCAGGGGTGGGGAGGCCCCAGGGAGGTGCAGCTGGGCTGTACTTAGAAGAAGAAAAGGGAGCAGGCCAGGGGGGAAGGGCTATAGGATATCCATGACCAAAGGTAGGAGAACAGGACCCACGCCTCTGAGGTCAAATGTGTAACCAGGATTCCCCCTTTAGACCCTGGAATGCAAGGAGTGGGAGGCCCCAGCAGCCCAGATGAAGGAGATAGCCACTGGCAGGTACAGCAGCCAGGCCTGAGCTCACCCCCGCCCACAGCCTGGCCCAGACCCTGGGAAAGCTTCTGAGAAGGACTGTGAAAAATGAGCATTTCTGCGAGTGGGGAAAACAGAGGCAGCTGCTGGGTGGAAAGACAGGTGCTTGGGGCTGCCCGTGGCATCCAGCCCAGCCAGGCTGGTCCCACAGGCCATGACGGGCAGAAGTGCCCACTTGTCTCCTTGCCTCCTACCATAGCCCATCTCACCCCCTCAGAGCATGCGTGTGCATGGGTGTGACAATCCAGATGTGTACACATACACAACTGCGTGTACCATGCGTACATGTGGCCCTGCCAGGCAGTGTCACACAGCATTTGGGCTGCCCCTAGCTCTGGGTTTTAAAAGTAGGCAGCTGTGAAGGGCGCCCCCACTGCCGTGCTCCAGGATCTGTCCACACCCGTCGTGCCCAGCGCGGCAGGATGGCACAGGCTCTCTGCCACTGAGGACGCGCATGCAAAGGTGACCTGTCCCAGTCACACAGCAGACCAGAGTCCAGCCCCAGTGGGCAGCATGGGGTGGGAGGCTGACTCCTCCTGCCCACCCACAGGTTTTGAGAACAGTCCAGCCCCTTCCCGGCAGAGCCGTTCCAGGAAGCCCTAGTTCTGCTAATGAGGAGACCAGAGGCGGCGTTGGCCCATGTATTTGCTGGTGCCCACGTGCCCCCGTGGGAAAGGAGGGGGACCCAGTCAGGAGGGGAACCCAGTCAGGAGGGGGCCCTGAGAGCAAGCAGAAGGGCAGTCGCAGCCCTGGCTTAACCCCCGACAAAGACCTGGAAAAGAAACTTGACCTCCAAGTCCCTGTATCCCCCTCTGAAACAGGCGTACCAGCCTTGCCTGGTGGGATGGGGCAGTGATGGGCAGGGCAGCAGGCCGCAGGCTGAATGTCTTGACCTTCTGTGGGAAGCTGGGCTCCTCTGTAGGTCAAGGTCTTCATGCCCTACACGCCTCAGCTACTGGACAAAGGCATGGGGGTATGGAATGGGCTTATGGCCACTGGGAGGCTCTAGTGCCCGGACCCCTGGACTGTCACAGATCCCACCCAGCCATGGAGGCCAGGCCATAGTCATGGCCACAGACCCTGTACAGGTCAGAAGAGCGCTGAGCCTTCAACCGAGGAGGACATCAGGGCCCTGTGCTCGCATCCTGACGAAGGGAAGACTCGGGACCCTCTAAGGACCGTCTCTGATGTAGAGCCTTGCTGGCCTCTGAGCCTACACAGCCCCCACCTTGCCCACAAGCCTTCTGACACTGCTATGCATCAGACTTCTCAAATGTCCCTCCTCGTGTCCGTCAGTCCATCTGTCCATTCGTCCCAAGGACTCCCTGATATTTGGCACAGACCATCCTCTAGCACTGCTGACTCCCTACTGCCCTGTGACCACCAAGAATCTCCTCCAGGACAGTCTCTAAAGGCACAGATGTTGTCTAGGATCTCTGCAGGTGTCCCCTGAGGAGGAGCCCTGTCAGGACCAGGTTTTAAAGGGACATGTGCTGCATTGCTAGTGTACCCCACCCCATGGGAAACGTACCTTCTCTCCCCTCTGGTTCTTATCTCTTCAGAATTTGCACAGTACTGATTCTTACAACTAAAAGCCCACATTTGTTAAAAAAAAAAAAAAAAAAAGAAAGAAAGAAAGAAAGAAAGAAAGAAAGAAAAGAAAAGAGAAAAAGGAAGTAAAATAGTCCTCAGGTGTCTGGGATGCAGCTCTAGGATGCTCCACCCCTACACGCTTGTGCCCTGCCCGCCACAGCTCACCGGCTCCCGGGCACACTGGCTCTGCGGGGCTTCCCGTGCGAGGCGCCCACAGAGGCCAAGGCACACAGCGGAGACCACCAGGATGCCCAAGTCGGGGGCCACCAGTCGCACGGCATTGGGGATATCCTTCAGATCCAGCCTGCGAAGGGTAGGAGAGCCCACTGGTTGGCCCAGGAGGGCAGGTGCCAGTGGAGATGGGGCATAGAGTGGGGGATCCCATTCTTGGGCTCAGGAAATCCCCCGGGGGTCTTACCTCGTGACCCCTACGAGTCGGGAGATGTTCTCCCAGTGGCTGCCTGTGGAGAAAGGTACAGCGGAACCGGGTCAGGAAGGTGAAACCCGAAAAACCCCCTCCATTCAACAGGAGGCCCTCGGATCCCCAGAGTCATGGAACTCCTGGTCTCCAGGACACCTATGGCTGGTCTCTGGGATGCTTGAAAACATTGCCTTTTCCGGTAGGGAGACAGAAACCCAGCCAGGAAAGCCAGGCGGAGCAAAGGCCCATTAGCTCTGCCTGACAGAATGGGATTCACAGCCTAGCTGGGCAGTGCGCGGCCTCAGCAGGGCTGATGTGGCTAGGAGGCTGGACCAGGCTCTCAGACCCATCAGACGGGGCCAGCCGCTCCTTAGGGGCTGGAACGAAGAGGCCTGGTCAGGACAGTGAGGCACCTAACTTCCCTCCAGTTTCTAAACAGAAGGAGGGGCACACTCATCAGGGAACGAAACCAGAAGTCTGGTAAGGCAGCCTCCCCGCCCTCATGGCTGAGTGTGTGCCGGGCAGGCAGGAGCCTGGAGGACCTGGAGGTGGGAGACCCCAGCCAGGCAGGAGTCCTGGGAGCCTGGGGCTCCCTCATCTGAAGACTAGGGGTTTGACGTCAATGGAGTTGGAGGGCTGGGTGCCAAAAGGCCAAGGTGTACAAGGGCGCAAGGTAGTGAGGCTGAGACTCTAAGGCCCAGCAGGTACTGGAGAAAGATGCTGACTGGAGGGTGGGCCAGGTGGGGGTGGGGGTGGGAGGAGAGACACCGAGAAGACCAGGGCTGTCCCAAGAGCAGTAGTCCACATTCTGGAATTAGCACCACACCGGTGCTTAGCCCAGCCCCACGGCCAGCCATTACCGGGGCACTTACCGTGGGCCATCTCGGCTAATAAGTCATGGACAGGCTCTCAGGGGGTGGCCCACGTTGGGCAAAGCCTGGGTGAGGCAGGGCAGCCAGACTCCCAAGGAGACACAAGGTTCTTGCAGGGCTTCGGTGGCTCCCTCTCTCCCCTCCCCGCTCCAGTTAGCTCAGAAAGGACCTAGCTCTCCCCCAAACCTGCTGCCCCTGGGCAGCTTCTTCCCCACTCCTCAAGGACTCACAGTTTGACCCCAGAAGCTGGTCCAGGCTGGGCACGGTGTGCAGGCATATCTGGAAGGTGAAGTGGGCTATGAGGAAGAGGAGGCTGAAGGCCAACAGGGCTCGGAGGAGCCGGCCAGTGTGACCTGTGGGCAGAAAGGGAGGGATGAGGCCGGCACACAGTCCCGGACACACAAAGAGCGTGTCCTGGGGGTCACCTGATCGCATGCAGTGCTCTGGACCATTCCACTGACTGCTCACAGTAGCCCCATAGGTGAGCACTATTGCGACCTCCAATTTATAGACAGAGACGAAGTGACTTTTCTAGTCACAAAGCAAGCAATCAGCTGAGCACAGCACAACAGCTCAGCTGCTGTCTGGGGCTATGGGGGCGTGGGGGCAGGAGCCAGCACTAGAAAAGCCCCCTAGGCTTGGGGAGATACCTTCAGGTTTGTTCACGTGTCCAGCAAACATCTGTGTCACTCGCTCGGCCCTGGCCACAGAATGCTGCTTCACCCACCTTGTATGGGCTGAAATCACGCCCCGAGAACAGGGGGTGAAGGGGGACAGGCTGGGATCCTGGCTCTTCGAGGAAAGTGGGGTGAGCCTTGCCCTCTTGGCAGAGAGGGTGTCATGGAGCTAAATGCCTCCAACACGTATATAGAACAAGTAATCAGAAAGGGACAATGCTGAGGGCCTGACCTCGTGGAGGGAGAAGCCAAGGTGGAGATGGGCCCAGGAGCCTGTGCGTGCGGGCAGGGGCAGCCCTGGACAAGTGCCCTCTCTTTGCCTCAAGCCTGGCAGGAAGAGGCATTCACAACCATGGCTGGACCCTGCTCCCTGGGAAGGAGGATTCAGCCCACCTGATAAGGAGATCTTGGCTTCAGGGAGAGAGCTGGGCGGCCGTGGCCCACCAGGGAGGACTCGGGGAGCCCTGGAGGCACTTCTGCCCTGTGAGTGGGTGGGCAGCTCCCCCTCTGTAGAGGGGCCGGGACCAGAGACCTCTGTTCAGTTCCGACGGCTACACCCTGTGAGCTCTGAATCCTGGGTTAAGGACACTGGGAGGGGGCAGCTTCCTTCTCCAGTCCCTGGTTTTTTGGCAGGAGCCCCCAGGTCCTCACCCTTGCCAGCCATCTGATTTGCTGCTGACACTTACAGAGCAGCTGGGCCCCTCTTTCGACTTTCCAGGGACAGATGGGGTCACCATCAAACCAGCCCAGGGCAAGCTCAGGGCCCCAGTGCATTTTGTTCACTATCTTTTAGCACAATCACTATTTGTTGAATAGACTCAGAACGGGTCTGTCTCCCTTACCCCAGGGCTGGCGCAGCAGGTAAACTGCTGAGGGACATGTCATTCTCACGCTGTCTTGCCTGACTTTGCCAAGGAAAGCCAGGCTCAGATTGGGGGAAGGACTCCCCAAGGCAGCCCAGAAAGGCACCTGACAACTTCTCGGCTTCGCTCCTTTCTAGGTCCCCCCAAGCTCTGACTTCTGACCCTTCGGTTATAGCCTCTGATCTGTGGTGGGCAGGGGTGAGCAAGAGGGAGAGCAGGGTGGAGCTGGTGGAAGAAACAGCTCGCTGGCAGGAAGAAGAAACGGAAAATGAATGGGAGAGTCTGGCCCTGGGCCCTGGCTGGGCCCTTCTGCTCAGAGCCCCAGGCCAAGAGGAGGGAGAGGCCACAGGCCTCCCCACAGGCATACAGATCTGGGCTGCCAGTGGGGCACTGTGCAGGGCTGGGAGGTGGGGAGAGAACCTTCCAGAGGCTGGCCCATACTTCCTCCCCACTAGGACCTCACAGGAGCCACAGGGTGAGAAGGCAGAGCTTCCTCCCTACCACGGCGCGGCCTTCCCTCTGCCCAGCCCGCCTGCCTACCTGACACCTCCCGTATAGATCTGGGAAGTCCCAATGGGGATATGGTGGGAGAGCCCCTGCCCCGCTCTGTGGACTCACTCTGCTCCCAAGCTACAGAGACCTGAGGCTGGCCTTGACAGCCCCGTACACAGCAGGGCCCACGAGTCAGGAAAGGAAGCACCAGGGCGAAGGCCCCTGAGCGGGAGAGTGACTGGAACACCTACCTGTCTCACACCTGACAGCCTTCTCATCCAGCACCCCCGGACATCCGCCTGGCAGGCACATCAGATGTCAGCACTTCCCACTGTCTCCCCCCACCTTCCTGTTTCACTTCTTGGCTGGCTCTGCAGTGTCCTGGACCCTGAGTCAGCACAGAGCCAAAGGGCTGGAGCCCTGGTATGGTGACTTTAGCTCCTCCTGCCCAGCTGGAAGAGGCAGGGTGGGTCCAAGACGCACCCCTGGAAAACATGTGCCTGGAGCGATGTCCCACTGAGACAGCTGCTCCAACCTGGCGGTCTTCTCCAGGGATGGCCGTGGATCCCCACGAGCTTGCCAGCATCCCCAAATGTCCATCTCTAAGAGTCCCCAGTCCTCAGCTCTGAGCTACTGACACCTCCTTGGGGGTATGATGGCATCTGGAATGCCTCTGGGGCCCTGCCGAGCCCCTGCTCCCCTCACTTGGTCAGCTCCTCCACCGCATCTGCTGGTCTGACCTCCAGGAATTGGAGTCTGGCTTGGCCTGATGGGAGGCCCTGCCTGGCACTCAACACACCACTCATGAAAGCTGGGGTGTGCTCGCCTGCCCATGCTCAACTGTGCTGGGAGCAGACAGTCCCCCTGGGAATTCACAGGTGGGCAGCAGGGATGGGCAAGCCCAGGGAGCAGCTCTGGCTCTAGGTGAGAGCAGGGGGTCAGGCAGGTGAGGGATTCTTGCATCTGCTTGGGAGGGATAAAGGGTGTGGCCAGGGCCCATTAGAGGTACTGAAAATAGGTCTCTGTGGACACCGAGGCTGGGAGGAACGGGCCCTGAGTGCTGGGAGGAACGGGTGCCATTAGTGGGCAGGGGATGAGGAAGCTGTGAGGAGCAGGGAGGAAGGCATTAGACTATCCCATACTGTTGCTGCCTGTCCTCTCTCCTGGGACCTGACACTGGAGGCCTGAAAGAGCAGGGCACACCCTGGAAGGAAAACCCTGCCCTTGTGTGGCAGGTGCCCCCAACCTCTGTGCATGGTGGGGGAAGAGTGCGCACAGAAATAACCCCTCCTTAAGGTGCTGGGGCTCCAACTTAGGGACTTTGGGCTCAGGCAGGAATCTCCAGGGAAATAGGGAATAGGGCTGAGAGGCTATGGGTTGCAGAAGCTCAGGAAGGCAGGGTCTTCCCAAAAGGTGGTTATAAAAAGGCATCTGTCTGACCCAGAGCGGGAGCCCTGGGTATGAACTCCCCAAAATTGGCCTGATGGTGGCTGCTCTGTCTGCAAAGGCTCCAGAGGGTCCCTGCGCTCAGCAGGGTCCTGACTCCCACAGATCCCCAGCCTTCCACCTGAACTGTGGCCCAGAAGGCCCCACTCACAGTGCCCTCTTTTGGGGCAGCCCAGGCCCCTTGTAGGTGTGGTGCCAACCCTGGGGCTGAGCTGGGCTGTGACGAGAGGTCCCACCCCCGACACGCACACACACGAGCCAGGCAAAGGCCAAGCAAGGTGAATGGGGTGTACATTGGGGTCCCTCAGGGTGGGACAGGAGTGTTCCGAGAAGTGCCTGAGAAGCCAAGGGAAGGGGTGTCCTATAGTTGTCCAAGGTCTCACCTCATTGAGGAGGGTCCAGAGAGGTGGGGACAGGGACCCGGCAGGGCGTAAACCAAAGTCTGAGCCATGAGGCCCTCCTAGGGGAAGGGGGTATATCGTCTGCTCTGCTGAGACCTGGGTGGGGGCATCTTCTGTTTATAGGCATGGGATCCCAAGACGTGTTTTTTAGGCAAGGATGGTGAGAATCACACACAGGGCACCTCATCTCCTCATCCAACAGACGTTAGGGATCCTCAGGTGTACTGCCCTGAGAAGTGGACCAGACAGCCCTGCCTGCCAGGCCTTGCGTGCAAGCACCTGAGTTAAAGCCATGCCCAGGTGCCTACAGGACAGCCTCAGGTAGGTTCTGTCCAAGGCAGGGACGGGCCTCTTCGAGTCCCTAAATGTTAATCTGGTCACCAGGAACTGACCCCATGGTCTTCCTACAGCTTCTGTTGCATCTCCACCCGGGTTTTTGTGGGCACGTGGCCCATGCGCTCAGCCCCAGCCCCTGTGTGGTGCCCCCACCGTCAACCAAAGTGACCAAGGAAGGTGCTGGAACTTCCCTGAGGAAACACTTCCCTTCTCTTTCCCTCTCTGCACAAGGAGTTCCACTCCAGCTCCCCCTGGCTCAGGCAGATGCCCATGTGGGGATGGGGTCAGGGGTCAGTGCCCGTGGGGGCCCTGGACAGCATCAGACCTTCCTCCAGGAGCCGGTGCTAAGGCCCAGCACTGCACAACCCTCAGCCGGGCTCTCAGGCATGGGCAGGCCTCCCACTTTCCTCTTTCCCGCCCAGAAAAACCCACAGTCTCCCCATCCCTGAAGGGCCTCTGTCGCTGGCAGATGGACAGACAGAGGCCAGGAGGGAAGTCTTCCCGGTGCCTCTCCCCCCGCGCCCTAACCCTCCCTACTCTGGACTCCTCTTGCCCTGGCCCGAGCCTGCACTTTCTCCACTACTGATCAGAGGAAAGTGTTTCCAGTCACGTAAAGGGGATGAAATATTTACTGAAATATTTACCGACAAGCGGCTTTTAGCCGAGGGCCTGGGAACAGACAGAACTGGCTCCACAGAGGGAAGAGGATAGTATAGGTGGCGGACTCTGCCCAGCAGGCCCTCCCCCAGGGAGGGGGGGCCCAGTTGGCCTGAGCTGAGAGTCTTGGGCGGACAGCTGAGTCACCCTGGGAGGGGTCTGGCCTGGTCCCCAGCAGCTCCTAGCACTTGCCTAAGCTGGGGCCCCTCCCTTCTCTGCACCTGAACTCTCCCTGTGTTCCAAGACTAGTGCCTCCTGCAAATGCCCCAAGAAAAGAGGCAGTCTTATGCTGTGGAGAGAGGCTGTGATGGGCCAGGAAGGGGGTGACCTGTCCCCCTACAGGAGGCAGAATGACACCCTCATGGGACGTCCAAGCCCAGTAATGAATAAGTTTCCTACACAAAGAAGGGAAACCATGTTGTCAATCACTTTAAAATGGGCTGATCCTGGGTCCCCGGGTGGGCCCAGGGTAATCACAGGTCCTAACACGGGAAGAGGGGAGGAGGGCCAGGGTCAGGGTGCCAGCCTGGACCAGGGAGGGAGGAGCCGGGGACCAAGAAGCCAGAAAAGACTAGGAAATGAGTTTTCTCTGGGAGCCTCCAGGAGGAACCGGCCCTGTGACAACTGAGTCTAGCCCCGGGAGACGGTGCTGGTCTTCCGACCTCCAGACGAGAGAGAACAAACACGTGTGGTTCCAGCCCCTCAGTGTTGTGACTCTTTCAGCAGCCTCAGGACACTCAGAGGCCCCTAAGGCCCCCAAGGGGCCAGTCTGCTGCAGCCAGCACCTCCCAAGAGCAGTGCCTGTCTCCCTGCACGGCCTTCACTAAACCCTCGGCCTGCCTGCTGGGTGACTTTTCATCCATCTCTCATGGGCATTGGGGCTCATGCTGCCGACAGATTGCTTCCCCAGGACCCTCTTTCAAGCCTGGGTTCCTCTCTTCACCCTCTGAAACCTAGGGCCCTTCCCACCCAGGGACACAGGACAGTCTTCAGGGATGGGTCACTGAGCACTTTCTCTGACTGAAAAGCGGGGACAATAATGGACATTAAAGTACCCAGAGAGTGGGTGGTAGGAGCCCCAGGATGAAAGGGGGGACCCTCCTGCCATTTAGCCTGATGTCATCCTTTGCAGCTCTGTATGCCCCTCCCCAGGGTACCGGCCTGTGTGCTGCTGGGCAGGGGCAGGGCTCCTGCACATCCCCATCCCCCTCCTACACAGGATCCCGAGACAGAGCAATGACCTGTCTGCTCCCAGACCCTCTCAGGTGGGTCTGAATCATGGGCCCCACTGTCCAGACCCTCCTATGGGCATAGCCCCTGATGGGCCTTTCCACGTCCATCTATGTGGTTTACACAGACTTAGACTCACCCTCTAGGAACTCAGGACTTTGACGGAGACACGGTGTGCCTGGTACCCGAAGCCCCACGGGGTACCAGGCAAACACATATGGAGCCTGACTACAGGGGTGGGGGTGGGGCAGGGAGAGCCAGTGTGGTGGCTGGACTTAAGGGTTGGCTGAAGACTGCACGGACAACACTGGGGACAAGGGTAGGGGATGACAGGGGCCTGAGGGAAGCCTGGCTGGCCCTCAGCCCTGGGTCTGAGACGCTCCAGGATCAGGGGAGTCCCCTCAATGACCCTCAGCATGTCCCTGTGACACATGGTCAAAAAGGGATTCTGAAATGGGCAGGGGTCTCTGCTGAAGATGGGACGTGGGACCGCTCAGCCCTTACCCGTGGCTGTGAAACGGAGCGAGGCCCGCTGCCCAGGGTTTCCGAGGGGACCCAGCACCTCCGCCCCCTGGACCCCTGGGCTGGGCGCAGGTGGACAAAGAGCTCCCGGGCCCGCGCCCCCCAGCTCCGGCAGGAGCTCCTGCCAGCCCTTACCTGGGATGCTGTGGCGGGCGGGGCCGGGGAGCCAGGGCAGCAGCAGCAGGAAGAGCAGGTAGGCCAGCGAGAGCGCGCTGGGGCGGAGCAGGCAAGCTGCGGGGAGACGCATGGTTAGCCCCGGCCTCGCCCCCACACACTGCCCCCCCCCCAGCCGAGCTCCTCATCCCCGCAAGGTGGCCCACCTCCCTGCACGTACGAGTCACGGCGCTGAACACATGACACGCCACCTGTCACGAAAATGTGCAACATGCCACCTGTCACTCGGTGCACGTCCACGGTCACGCTGTGTCCCCAGACAGCGCCTGGCACGTCCTGTCACTCAGTGCGTGCACTGACACTCGGTCCTACTAATAGTCTGCTCGCCTACGTTAGGTTTGGGGGATTGCTCCCTGTAGAAACGTGTGGCTCTCGTCATGTCCTGTCCACGTGTCCCTGGCACATACAACACCATGACCATCCTCCTGTGAGCAGACACTGAGGTAGTGACTGATCTTCCTAATTTGCTTTTACATCTTTTAAAAATTTTTTATTTTCAATTAACATACAGAACAATTGACTTTTGGGGTCCAGCTCTCGGAGCCTCCACCTGTGTATAGCCACAGGGACACACCCCCGCTCTCCCCAGATGCAGCGTGCCACCTTTGCAGTAGCCCTGCCCCTGCCGCTTGAACATTTTCTGTGGTTGTGCCTCCCCCAGAATCCTATACACATCACATGAGTAACACTGCCCAGCAAGGAGTGTTTGGCCTGGCCCCTGCCTCTGCCTCTGTGTCAACAGCTCATTCCCGCTTTTCCTCCTATTAACTCCACAACATGTTTTTGTACCCTGTGGGCACTTTCCAGAGTCTCACCCTGTTTGACACTAACTTGACAAAGTACAGCAGGGTGTCCAGAGGAACCTCATTTTCCCACCCCAGGAACTGAGTGTTATCAGGAGATGACAAGGAGATGCTACATGTTTGATGAAGTTCTCATCACAGGAACCTGGGGACCACTCAGCCTTTCCTGGAGTGCCCAAGGGCACTGCACACTGCCCAGGAGGCCAGCAGCATATAGGCACCACTGGAGAGGCCACCAGGGCTTCAGCCCCCTCTGCCTGTGCCGCTCCTCAGTCCCTGCCACCAGCAAGCAGGCCCAGGTTGACCCCAGCCCTGCCCACCCAGGCCCAGAGGACAGCACAGAACTTGGCAGGCACCAGTGCCCATGGCCCAGACGTCTGTGACAGAGCAGAGGGACTCGACCCCTTGTTTTCCCACCAAGAGGCATGGAATAAAAGCCGGCTCCAGACACTGTCTGCTGACGGGGCGGGGGGGGGGGGACATTGTTGCACCTCTACTCTCAGCCCTTCAGACCCCCAAGTGCCAGCCGTGAGCCCAACCATCTCTCAGACCACCCCCTAGCAGCTGTCTGCACAGTCAGGGCTGAAACACTGACTTGGAGCTTGGCTATGGACGTGGCTACACAGACCACGTTCCCTGCGGGAGGTGACAGGGCCAGGTGGAGTGTGCTAAAATAAGCCAGGGCCAGGTCATCTCTTCTGGGAACAAAATGGGCCAGAATAACAGGCCTCTGGGGAGGACGCCAACAGGCAGCGTTCATCTGAGAGATGCTTTTACACCCCGACTGCACCTTCCAAGCATGAGGATTCCCCTGGGGGTAACCTGGGCCCTGCCTGCCTCACAGCCTCTAGCTGCCCTGATCACAATGACCTTCGCAGGGTCTCCTGGAGACAAAGGTATCTGAACCAGGCTGAGGGCAGCTGCTGTTGCAGAGGTGGCATCATTTGCAGCCAGTCACTAGCTGGAAACGATGACATGCCCTCCTGGGCTAGAAAGGTTTGGTTCTTGGGGCCTTTGCAGTTGGGACTCCCTCAGTGGTCTCACCCTGGAGGCCAGGACGAAGGAGGAACTCCTTAAATAATTCAAACCACTGAGACTCCAGCAGCTTCCCACTGATGCTCGACCTCACGCCCAGGCCCATGGTCACTGGTGGTGCCGGGGGGCTGCCCACACCTCTGCCTGTCCCTCATCCTCACCAGGATTCAAGACCCCAAGATGTCTTTTGGAGGGAGCACGGCCCAGCTCACGCGCCCTTCCCACCTCTATCTCCACCTTCACCAGAGCCCCTGGGACCGAGGAGCTCAGGCATCAGGAAGTGAGAGGAGATAGAAGCAAGGAGAGCCTCACAGCCAGGCCACTCTCACCCTAACCTCACGACCCTTGCCACCAGCTCACCCTCCAAGCCTCTTTCTGCACCTGTACAATGGGGTTAAAGCTACCTGCCCGAAGGGTCATCAGGAGGCTTACACCAAATCACAGATGTGAGGTGCAGAGCGCAGGGCTGGGACGCAGGCTTTGGTACCTTCCCACTGACCCTCCAAGCCCCTTCTATGACCCCTCCATGTGGGAACTCCAAAGAACCACGTGGTTGGTGCTGTGGTCCTGAACTCAGGGTTACCCGCCTTTTTTCCTGGACAATGCAGCATGCTCCCACTCCCTGGGGAGCAGTCCTTAACGTTAAGATGCTTCTCTCCATCACACACACCAGCTATAGTGATCAATTTAACTCTAAATCTAAAGTTTTTCAACAATTATACATTTTCATTTTAAAAAAATCAATCTCATCGGGCCCAAGAGGCAGAAAAGAAATGCACTTATGGCAAAGAAGCCTTCTAAAGTTCCTTTTCGTTTTCCATAACTGCACTTCTCAAGATACTGGGCTCTGCTTCTCTCCCCACCACAGTGCCAGCCCCAGCCCTGTTCCCAGAGAGGTGGCACCCTCCCCTTTTGTACCAGCCCATCCATTCATCCATCCACCCAACCACCCATCCATCTACCATCCACCGTCTACCCGTTTATCCATCCAATTTTTCGTACACCCACCCCACCCATCCATCAGAGTAACTTTCTCCTGCGGACCTATGCTGCAGGTCCCTGAACCCCAGCATTCGTGTTCTGATCTGCCAGGGATGCCAGATACATGCACCAGGGACGGCATACGCAGAGCCCGTGACAGGGCATCTAATGTGAAGTAGCCGCCAGGGAAGCTCCTGGAAGCAGAGGCACAGCTTCAGAGGGACAGGTTCTCAACTCCACAGGTCTCCTACAGTCTCCCCTGCCTGGCTCTGTAAGAGACCCTATGGCTGGGAGAGGGGAAATGCAGAATTAGTGTTTAATGGGAACAGAGTTTCCGTTTAGGACGATGAGAAAATTCTCTGGATGGAGGTGGGGATCATCGCGCAATACTGAGCATGCACTTAATGCCACTGA
Organism: Cynopterus sphinx; assembly: GCA_030015415.1. NCBI lineage: Eukaryota > Metazoa > Chordata > Mammalia > Chiroptera > Pteropodidae > Cynopterus > Cynopterus sphinx. The sequence goes on from CM057386.1 coordinate 28,979,188, forward strand.
ACCACGCACTTAACAAATGGTTAGGATGGTAAATTTTATGTCATGTATATTTTACCAAAATAAACAAATCCACAGCCCCTGAAATCAGTGAAGGATTTCAGAAACCAGAGCCTGAGGGGCAGGGGCTGGCCCGAACCCAGTCTGCTGCTGTCAGTGGAGCCATGGGGTGTTTTGGAGCCAGGCTTCCCCCATCCTCTCCCCACCCCCAGGCTGAGGGGGAGGAAAAGAATCTCAGAGAAGTTCTGTTTGCCAAGAGCAGGAAATGGGAGATGAAAAGTCAGAGAGAGGGAGCAGGGAGAGGGGAGTGTAGCCCTTTGGAATGGACTGCAGATCAGCCCCACCAGGCCCGGGGCAGGGTGTACAGGCTGCTGCCCGACCCCGGCGGAATCCACGTGTGCCACAGCCCCGCATGAGGCCTGCCTTGGAGTGGGTAACGATGCCCTCCCCAGTTACCATTCAGCACCCAGCTGACCTACTCAGAGGAAGACACTGCAAGGCTTGGAGGGCACATCCCACAGTCAGACAGTGAAAGGCAGAGAGTGCCTTGGGAGGTGAGCGTCTCCATTCACACAGATGAGGAAACTGAGGCTCCAGCTCTCCTAGGGGCCCCAGGATGTCTCAGAGCACAGCCCACCCAAGCCATCCTGCCCTATCAGAGTGTGCCAGCTCTCCCAAAGACAGGCTGTGAGATGGGTCAGCCTCCCTGACTCTATCTTCTGCCATCAGCCCTACCAGGAAGCTAGCACTGGGCATCGGGTGGTGCCCGGACAGCTCTGAATGCCGGCCCAGGGGACATGAGCTGAGAAAGCTGGGCTGCTGGCTCCCAGCCCTAGCAAGGCGGCCGGGGGCTGGGGGGGAATAAGGGTAGGGGCTGGGTGACGTTCTCACCCTGTTGACCTCTTCTTGTCATCAGGGACAGGGGACCAGGCGAGAGGCCAGCCAGCAGAGCAAGAGTGACCTCGGGCCAGCACGGGAGCAGAGCAAACTGGCTTCAATAGCAAAAGCTGAGCCAACTCTTGCACTCTGTTATTGTTTAGATGAGGAAACAGAGGTTCTCAGGGGGTGGGGGGGCTTCTGTGGTAGGGGATGCAGCCAGGCCCTAGGTCCAGACTCCTGGCTCCACATCCAGGGCTGTTGGAACATTACGAATCAGTCCATCAGGGTTGCTGGTCTAAGGGCCATGAACGTGACCCCACTGTGACTGTGCATACCAAGCCCAGGGCATCAGAGCAGGCTGCCTGGAAGAGGTGATATTGCTTTTGGCCTTGAAGGCCAGCTGACTCAGGGAAGGCATAGAGGAGGTTTTGGTCAGCTCCAGGTTCCAGCAGAGAAGGAAGGACTCATCTGGGGAGGAGGTGGGGACCAAAGACAGCAGAGAAGGGGGGACAGGGCCTGCCTTGCCAGGCAGCTCCCACCTCCCCACAGGGAGCCGCCAGTGGCCAGGATGGTGACCTCATGGGGGAAATATGCCTTTTCCTGAGCCAGGAACAATAGGATGGTGGGGGGGGGAGAAAGCAATGCAGGGCAGGAAAGAGCTCTCTCACCCCAACCAGCACAAGCTTAACCCCTCCCAGACCCTCACCCAGCACATGACATCCTTGTCCTATAGATGAGGAAACTGAGGCCTAGAAGGACAGACTGCCCCCAGACTCAGCTGGTGCTAGGTCGGGCAGGAAAGGCAGGGAGGGCCCGTGATGAAAGTCACAAACATCCAGGACCACTCTGCTGGGACATTCCATGCAGAGGGCTGGACACTGCAATCAAGGCCACAGGGAGATGGAGGCCTGCCCAGGGAACGTCAGACACCTGAGACCCCAGATCACATGCAGCTCCTGAAAACATTCCCCCAGGCCCTGGAATCCGCTTGGATCTTCCCTGCACCATCCTTCCTGCAGGGGCCTGAGGGAGGGCCATCTGCTCTGAGCCTTGGTTTCACTATCTGTTAAGTGGAGCAAACTGCACAGCATAGAGGACTGTGGTAGTGACGGGCAGGCACCTCACATGTGGCTGTTTACAGGGTCTTCGCAGTGACCCTCTGAGGAGGTTATTTTTAGTGCTAACTTCCAGGAGGTTCCAGGAAACAGACCCAGCTGCCTGGGCATGACACCACACTGCCCTGTGACCCATAGGCTGGACAGTGGGCCTGAGAGAGACGGCTGGAACTGCCAGTGTCCCAGGGAGAGGCAGCGAGGACTGCACAGTTGGTGGGCACACCATGGCCATCACTGTCACTGTCCCCGTGCACCTGCAAGGGGCACTATCATTACCTTTACTCTGCAGGTGAGGAAACTGAGGGAGCCCAAGAACTGGGGCTGACGCACCCCCCACGCCCTGAAGTAGTGTGGGTCTAAGTGGCCTGGAGTATGGAAGGCAGGGGAATGAGGGTCACCCCTAGGCCAGGGTGCAAGGGCTGCCATACTGGCCCATAGGACAGTCTGCAGACAGGCAGTGGGCGGGCAAGGGGGGCGGGGCTTAGTCTAGGACTAGCAGGTCTGAGGAGATAGCGGGTGGGCAGGGGACCTGGCCAGCAGGCCCAATGTAGGAAACCAGGACCAGGGCAGAGCTGTCCGCCCTCCCGCCAAGGTGAGGGAACAACCAGATCCCTCTGGGGGACAGCCAGAGTCTTGGCACGTGGAGGAACATGGGTAGAGGGAGGGAGCAGGGCCCAGAGTCAGGGGGCTTTGCCCATCATAAGGCCATTCCTCTTCTTCCCACTGTGCTCCTACTGTGCCTGGGGCTGGACTGCTGGGTTGAGGAGGAAAGGGCTGATGGCCAAGGGCTAAGTAGTCAGGAGGAGGAGGTTCTAGAAGGAGGGGGCTCAGTGGCACAGACCCCGTGCCAGGAGCAAGGTAACTCGTCACGGCCTTCCTCTAGCTCTCGGTTCCCCCATCTGTGAAATAGGGTTGGAGCCTGTGATCTGGTGGTTCCACTCAGCTCTGCAGGAGACAGGGGCCTTTCTGGAACCCAGTTCCCTCAGCTGTTCAGTGGGAAGGATCGTAACTAGCACCCTGCGGGGCTGCAGTTCCAAACAGTGCTCGGCACATAGTAAGGGAGAACTGATGCGGACCAATCTCCAAGGCACTGCTGACCATCACGAGCCAGTTGCCCACCTATGCACACCATGATTCTTCGCACATAGACCAAAACTAAACACCAACCGTATTTGTGCACACAAATGTATAAAAAGGCCCGGAAAGATCAATACCCAGCCGATGCCAATGTTCACCTGTGTGGAAGGGTCGCTGGCCCCATCTATGAGGTTTCCATTTTTACAAGGAGAACTCTCTCGTGGGTTACTAGGGTCATCGCCAAATGGACTTATGGGGGAAATAAAGAAGACTGGAGGAGACATGCCACAGAAGGGCGTTGGGTCACACAGCCTAGGCTCCCCTTTCACTGAAGGGGCTGGTGGCTGGGAAAGACCTGAGTCATCTGAGTTCCCAGAGGACAGTGGCAATGGCAGGACTGGATCCCAGGTCTCCCGACCAGGCAGGCACCTTGCGGGCCTGCCTTCTGCCATGGGGAGAGGCTCCTCGGAGGACAGGGAGGGCCCAGGGATGGGAGGCCCAGATTCCCCAGATGATAGTTGCCAGGCCCGGACAGCTGCCAGGAGTGGTGATCCTGGTCCCACCGCTGGCCCCTCCCCCAGCCTACTGCTTGCTCTACCTTATTTGGCTTCCAGGAGAAACCCATAAACACTTCTCTGTCAACTTCTGCCAGCAGGCAGGAGGGGCAAGGAGAGAAGAGAGTTAGAGGAAAGACAGATGTGGCAGAAGGGGCACCTGCAATGCCTGGCTGTCCCCTACCCTCCACTGGAAGTGCCCAGGCAACTGGGCCTTACACTCCCACAGTGCTCAGGTATTCACATCTGTCATGCCCCCCTCGCCCAAGGGAGGGTGCAAAAACTGAACCCAGACCCAGGCCTAGAGGTGACCCAGGGCTTAGGTCGACCTCACCTTTCAGGAAGAGGAAAGCTGGAGAGGTTGGCCTAGTTAGCCAAGTGTCCCCTCACCTTTCAGGACAAGAACTATTGTTGGGGTCAGCTAGGGCAGTGCAGCCTGGCATCTCAGATCTCTGGGCACTCAGGGACCCTTGGTGAGCATGCAAAATGCGGAGTGTGGGAAGAGGGTCTGGTTGGCCCAGACCCTCATGGGCCATGCCCACAGCCCGAGTAAAGGCTGCCAACCTTCTTGAAACACCTGGTGCTTCAGCCATCTGCCCCTCAAGTCCCCTGCCTTTTGTTCGTCATCCTCTGTGATGCACTCTGTAGTACACGCCCACCCGAGACCCTGTCCCACCTGCAGCACCCACCACCCCGGAAGCCCACTTCACGAAGGGCCAGGCCCTCTGTCCCCTTGGCAACTCCAGCATTGGGCACACGCTGGCAGTGCCGGGGGCTTTGCTCCGACAGCATGGATGGTTGCAGAGGTGGGACCCTGCATGGTATTCCTGACTCCCTGGCCAGCCCCGCTCTGAAGGATGAGGAAAGTTGAGAGAAACGAAGGACACCCCTCTTTAGAGCATAGCACAGACCCAGGCATGAAGAATGGTTTTTAGAGCAGTTTGCAAAGCTCTCGAAACTCAGGGACTGTCACAAGAATCCCTTTCGTCTCACAGAATGAGGCCTGAGGCAAAAAAGGGGTATGCCTGCCTGAAGTCCACAGAGGACGAGGACCAAGGTACTGTCGTGGGCAAGGGGGAAGCCTGGGCAGAAGGAGGGGCCCTTGGCAGTTAAGGGACATTGTGTTACCACGAAGCCTGGGCACCATGTCGCAACCTTGACTAGCACAGTGTCCAGGTTAATTAGTACAGCATCGGGATGCTTGGTTTTATAGCTCACGTGACCCACACAGGGCAGGTCAAGCGTCCTCCTCACACCAGCTCTGTGAAGCCATGGTTGAGTGCCCAGGGCCTAGGGGGCCTTGGTGGCTGCTATGGGCTCGGTATAGAGAAACCCCACGAAAGGGACAAGGCAGCCACAGCTGCCTACCAGAATCTACCCACTCAATCCCTGTGGGTTTAAAGAGCACCAGTGGCATGCCACCTCCTAGCCATACTCAGCCCCAGGCTGTTGGTGAAGCCCCTGTTCCAGAGGTTGAGGGAGGGGCAGCTGTAGACACGTGACAGCACAGGGACAAATGGCTGGTAGGAGGGGATGGCTACCTGCCCAGGGAGCATGAACAGCCCACAGTGCCCAGCAGAAGTTGATAGGCCTATACTTTGTAGGACAGGAGTCAAAAGTCCCAGAGGTTCGGTGCTGTGTCTGCGATAGCCCAAAAGCAGGTAGGGGACTGAATCAAGTCTTGGGGGTCCTGATAGCCCACCAGTAACAACGCCACAGGCATTGTCCACAGGACTCCTACACAAGCCCAGGCCGATACCACTGTGTCCGTTTCACAGAGGAGTAGGCAGGCCCAGGCTGTAAGGAAACAGCTCCCCAAGGTGACAACAGGTGGAACAGTGGGGACTGGAACACCTGAGCCCCCGCTCTCAACCAGCACGGCCTTGCCTGGGGAAGCCCAGGCCAGAGTGGGCCATGCTGACGGAGCTGCTCCTTGAGGCCACAGGCAGCCTGGCCTCAATGACTGTTTCCAGGCCTCCCAGCCGAAAGGCGTCCAGAAGCGGAGCTGCCTTCCGTCCTCCCGCAGCAGGCAGGTGGGCGCTCTCTGCACTGATGAGCAAGGGGCACTTTGTGCTCCTCAAGGCGGCTCGGACCCCTCTCCCCAGCACGGCTGGGAAGCTCCTCCACCAGACTCGCCCACCGCCAGGGCCCCAGGAAAACAGCATCGACAATGACTGTGGCCCATTGTCAGGAGAGCACTTATTTGTTATGCTTTCAGTTCCCCTGAAGGGTCAGCACTGGCTGCCCTGCACAGCCGGATTCCAGGGCAGGGGTGGGGCCGCATTCCGCAGGGAGGAACCTCTGTGCAGAACCCCCTCCCCCACACCGCCAGGGTGGGAGGAGACCAGGCTCTTATCTGCCTGCACATCTCTGCCGCTGACACAGGTAAACAGGCAGGAGGGCAGGGTGCAGGGGAAGGGATCAGTTTATGGACTTGGGGTCCTTGTGTGTGGTGGGCCCCACCTCGGCACGGGCTGCGATTTGACAATCCCCTCATCCTCCTCAGGAAGAGGTCACAACTGGGGCCTGCACGAAGGGCCACAGTGAATGGGTGACGCAATCAGCCTAAGTCCTGGGGTCCCCAAACCATTAGAGGGAGCCCTCCTGCCTCACCAGAGAGGTGGGACGCTAACACCCTCCACCTCTCCAAGGGGTCAGCCCTTGTGTGCCAGGCTCCAGCCTGATCCTCAGGTCGTTACCCTCCCAGACCCCTGCCACTAAGACTCCCCAGGGACAGGCAGAATCCACCCCAACAGCTTCAAGAAAAGGGGCTCCCAGCTGAACTGTACCCCCAGACCATGGAGAGCACTGCTGACTCCCACCAGGTTAGACAGGGTCCTCACTGCATCCCTGAGAGCACTGCCAAGCCGGACCCTGGGCTCTGTGCCAGCAAAACCTTCTTGTTGTACCCTTTGCCAGTGTCCATGGTTGGACTTGTGACAGAGGGCACCCATCTAGGAGGGCACAGCGAGAAACAGCCGTGGTGATAGGACAGCAGCTCGGGGGTGGGGCCAGGTGAAGCCTGTAGTTTCAGCTTATGATTCAGGTCTGCCTGGTGTCCAGCTAGTAAGCTGGTGGCTGAGACGCTCACCTGGGATGAGGCCACTGTGCCTGAGCAGGTGGGCAAGCAAGCGGCTCCTCTGCAGGAGGCAGAGAATGCTGGGAAAGGCCTGAGGCTGGGGGCTCTGAGCAGAGCTGTCGTAGGCCACAGGCAGGTGGCTGCTTCTCTGCAAGCCTCCTCTCATCTAGAAAGTGTGGCCAGCAGTTCTGGCCCTGACCTCTCCAGGTGACTGTGAGGATCTAATAAGAGACACACATAAGGCATGTGCCCAGGGGGGTGGGCCGCTAGTGAGGGCTCTCTTGAGAGCAAGGGTGAGTATGAGGGGAGGGGCATGCTGGCTTCAGGAATGAGTTCATGTAAAACTGAAGAGGCACAGCCACCTCTCTGCTTTCCAGGGTGTGCAGAGGAGGTGGGTCTGGACAGTCCCCTTACACTATCTGCCTGACCCCATGAGTCCAGGGGCCTCTGGGACCATGCTGATATGCACAGAGAAGAACTGGTGTTAAGTTCTGGGTAAAAAAAAAAAAAAAGAAAAAATAATGAAGACCTCCAGGACCGGGAGCCATGGCCATACCTACTCCTACGCTGGAATTCCAGGATAATTGATACAACTGAGTTCCTACAGAGGTGGCCCCATTCCACAGATGGCGCCATCAATGACACCTGAAACGATGAGGCCATGCTGCATAGGGGACTCTCCTGAACCAGGACACAGGCCTCTCATCCAAGCCTCTCATCTAAACTCTGAGCCTGGGCCACCCAAATCCTCTCACAGAGACAGAACCCCACCCAGCACTGGCTGCCCTCAACAAAAGCCCTACCCAGAGCCACTCAGGCCCCAGGGTGAGGGTGGCCACCTCACTCCTCTCCGCATAGGGCAGAGGAAGAGAGGTGATGGAGCTCCTACGGAGCACCCACAGCCAGTGCAGTGAGCTGGCTCACAGTGTAAGGAAGCACAAGCTGTGAGATAGGGTGTGGGGTCCACATCGGTTGCAGGCCCCCAAAATAACAAATATGCATGTACCAGCCAGTCGTGCAGCAGGCATGGTCACAAACCCAGTGATGTGAAGAGACGGAGCCTGAGCTGAAGATACAAATCCAAAGAACATGCAATGCAAAGGCCCTGGTGTAGAAATGCAGCAGGAGCTGTCAGGGGACTCAGAGGAGGCCAGGGAGCAGGCAGGAAAGTGGGACTTGCTGTGACACACTCAGGAGACAGACATACTCTCTAGGTCTCCATCGCAGGAGGTTGGACCCTCCCAAAGTCCCACTCAGCCAGCAGGCCACAGCATTTTCCCAAGTTCTTTACTGTGACAAAATTTAGCATAACCCATCCCATAGAACTGTAGTCCTCAAAGTGGGGCTCTCATTAGCATCGCCTGCCAATTTGGTGGCAATGCAGACTGAGGCATGCCTGACCTTTGGGAGCAGGCCCTGCAGTCTGCGTTGTAACCCCGCCCCCGCAAGGGAGGCAGATGTGCCCTCCAGACTGAGAACCTGCACTCAGGAAGCGGAAGGACACAGGTGTACACTTCTTCCAACTCGGAAGGAATGAGCAACACGATTATTCATCACGATCTTGTCACAACCTGTCTTTCGGTGGGTGGTGTCCAACCCAACAGTGTGACCTGGGTCTCCCCATGAAGGAGACCGACCCGTTCTGGTTATGTGGTGGGGGGCACCTGCTGCCCTCTTACAAGTCCTGCCTCCCTGCGAGTGAAGACACGTTCACTTTAAGGACAGCCCACAGCAGCTGGGCCCAGAGGCAGCAGGGTCTTCCAAAGAGCTTCTGGGCTGCTGACCCCTTCCAGTGGCCACCCTTTGGGGCTAGGGCCACCTTCCCAGAAGGGGAGTCTACCCTAGGCAGAGCCAGAGCCCATGTCTCCTCCTTAGCTCTGGACACAGAGGCTGAGGCACTGACTCAGAGGCCCAGGTGGGGACTCAGCAGCCACCCCCCCCCCAGTACCCCAGCCCTTGGCTTGTCCAGTCTGGCTTGTACAAATGGCTCCAGAGCCTGGTCACTTTACCAACACCTAGGAAAGAATGCCACCTGGCAACCTCCTGCTGGGAACAGTCTGGCCAGGTGGGGGAAGGGGACTATAGGTGCCTTCAGAACCTGACCTCCCCAGGGATGGCAACGTTGGTGACTGTGTCTGGGTGTTAAGAATGGGGCTATCATTATCTTTGCATATTCAGCAGGAGACAGCCTGCCCACCTCAGGTCACAATTTCCCCCTTTGTAAAACAGGACATTGTCCTCTGACCACCGTGCTCCACAGCAGACGCCCACCCCAGCATAGCGCCTGTCCCCAGTAGGCACCCCACAAACGTGTGACTCAGCAAGTACCTCCCAGAGCCAGTGTGAGGACCAGATGACAGGTGACACCTGGGTGTCCTCGGAAAACCTGATAGGCTATCTCTACTCTGAATGATGGCATGAGGTCAGGGGACCTGCCCCAAAGCCTGGAGGTATGACCAGAGAGGTTGTGTGCAAATCGGGCTCCCAGTCTGTGTTTTCTAAGAGTTGCAGGTTGTAACAGAGCAGCGTGGGAGTGGTGGTGCCTTGTATATGTCAACATGGGCGCCAGTTTAGTCAAACACCAGTCTGTGTTTGCTGTGAGGGTTTGTTTGGATTGAGATTAACATTTAAATCGGTCAACTCTGAATAAAGTGGATGGCCCTCCATCAGGTGGGGAGGTCACAGCCAGTTGGATAAAAGCCTTAAAAGCAAAGACAGAGGCCCCCTGGGGAAAAAGGAATTCTCCAGCCACTTGCCCTGCAGAATGTGGACCGAAATTTGCAACATCAACTTTTGCCTAAATTTCTAGGCTGCTGGGCTGTCCTACAAATTTCAGCCTTGCCAGCCCCACAACTGTGTGAGCCAATTGCTTAAAACAAATCTATCTCATGTGTGTACACATGTATATACACGTGTGTCAATGTGTACCTGCAGAGACATCCTTACGTGTCACATCTATCTGTATTCCACTGGTTCTGTTCCTCCGGGGAACCCTGACTGATCCAGCTGGTTTGAGGTTCTGCACTGTGAACACTGGGCCAGCCTGCCTGTCTCTGAGGTCCAGGCCCAGGTGGCTGCAGGGCTAGGTAGACAGGGTGCCGGGGGCCCCACACATTCTCTGGAAATTCAACAAGCTCATCAAGTGACCAAGGGAAAAATCAACATAGTCTGCTCATAACAACTGGCCTGGCCCCACCCCCAGGAAATCAGCCCCTGGAACAAGGACCAGGGGGGCCCACGCTGCTCTCTCTAAGCATCCAAGGAGTCGACCAGCATGAGTCTGGAAAGACAGGCATGTGGCCTCCCCAAGCTTGAACCCTGGGCTCTAGCAGGCTAGAAGTGGGCCTCAGTTTCCCCTTTGTATGAAAGGTTGCTGCCCAGCTCATATAACATTCACTTTCCTTTTCTTCATCTTCAAGTTTTTTAGATGCAGAGAAAATAAAAAACATCCAGTCCCATGCCTCCTGGTACCAGCTGTCTGTCTCTGACTCAATTCTCTGGCCAACGCATATTTTTCTGAATGAAACTTTACTGATTATCCTGAAGTGCCCTTTGCTCATCTCACCACAACTCCTCTCCCTCCTAGAAAAAAAACACTTGTGAATTTTGAGATATTCTTCCAGGACAAAGCCACTTCTGACCTCTGGGATTCCATCCAGGGTCATTTCTAAGGGGCATTCCAAACCTGGGCTGTGGCCACTCTAGGGCCTCAAAGCCTTGCTGGGCCAGGCCCTGTGCTGCCACAGAGGTGCCATCCTTGTCTGCGAGGCCATCTTGGCCACTCCCAATTCCCGGGGGACCGAAACAGAAGCCCGGGCCAGTTGCCCAATGCTATCCTGCAGAGGAGGGCAGAGGTCTGGGCAGCTCAGGACGAGGGTGGGAGCGGGTAGGCCTGTATAAGCAGGCCACAGGGCTTTCTCCCCTCTTAAATCAGCATGAAGCTCCAGCCTGGCAAGGAGTGGCCGAGGGCAAAGCTGGTTTTGCTGGAAACCATGCTCCCTTCCCCTCATCTCTCAGATGTCCCAAAGTGGGATCCCATCAGCTCTCAGCCTAGACAAGTCATCAGGCCCTACACTTAGAGCCTATGGTGGAGGGAGGCCCCCTTGCTGTCTGCTCAAGAGGAGGGCCTATGCTTGAGGAGGGAAGGTCCCCACAGGTCACAATCCAAGGCCACACGGCCAGTGAAGGACAGAGCCAGGCTGGACCAGCTTCCTCTGAGCTGGGTCTTTAACTGTGGAGCATTTTCTACCTACAGCTGGGAAGTAGCAGCTCCTTACACAGAACTCAGAACAAGGGGGTAAAGTCAAAAGACTCTGCAGCTCCTGTCACTAGCAGGACAAAACCCACACCCCCTAACACGTACCCACAGTGGGACCCACGAACCTCTGAAGTTTAGGTTTTGAGGGTGCCTTCCTGGTAGGAGGGGCCAAGGTGCCTGCTAGCTCCCCCGGGCCATCATCACCCAAGGGTCAGTCTAGCATCACAGACTTCCAGACAGGTTCTGTTGTGTGAGGGTTTGTTTGGATTGAGATTAACATTTAAATTGGTCAACTCTGAATAAAGTGGATGGCCCTCCATCAGGTGGGGAGGTGTGCCCTCCTCCAGCTGGTGGCATAGTGGCCTTTCTAGCACTGCTGGGTGGGCCCTGTAGCCCCTCCTCCTACACCCTGCCTGGCCCTCATAGCACACCACCATCGGCATGCTGGCTCCTGGAGATGCAATAAGCTTCCCAGATGAGAGGAGAAGACGATTAAACAGCCACTTAAGAGCAGAAAGCGACATTCCCCGCACCCTGGGGAAGGCAGCGGGTGGGGATAGGGCAGCCCTGGCTAAAGCTATACATTCAGTTCCTGGAAAAAGAGGAGTGAGAAAAAAGACTGACACAACCGTCTCACCCACCACATCCTGTTTTTATGGAAAACTAATCTAATTCCTAACAGCAGAGCAAGCAGCAGACATCCTCAGGGGTCCCAAGGGGCCATGATGGATGGACCCCAAGAGGCAGGAGGGCTCCCTTGGTCCAGTGTGGTAGAGCCACCCTCCCTTGCCAGCTCCACCCAGGCTCAGAGCCTTCTCCCTCCCAGCCCCCACTTTGGGCTGGCGATCAATGGCCCCTCCCCAGCAGCGAGGAGAGGACTGACTCTCATCCACACACCCCTATCTCAGCTGGACCCTGCTCTCGAAAGGCCTGTCATCTCGGGGCAGCTGCCCATGATGGCAGCTCAGAAAGCGCCGGAGACGTCATTAGCCTTAAGGCCCTGCTTCTGGGCCTGGCCTTATGTCTGTGACCTCTCTGAACCTCAGTTTCCTCACCTGTAGTATAGGGATGCCAACCGTGTCCATCTCCAAGTGTGATGCCCTGTGGAGAGGCATGTAGGCACGTTGGTTATTGCTATGGCAAAGCGCTGTTTCCTTTATTAACACCCAAAGTGGGTACTGCCCCTCACTTGGGGCCAGGCCAGTGCTTGAGCCTGATGGCTGAAGGCTGCTCTTAGAAAGGCCAACCACCCGCCCAAAACCTTGGAGCCCTGAGCCTGAAGCCAGGCCTTGCGCCCACCTTCCCACCACCCCCCTGTACCCTGACCACGGGAACCCCTCCTGCAAGCTGAGGATGAGCCTTCAGGAACTGGCAGACTCCAGTCAACGTAAGGGGGAGAGGCCAAACATGGCACTGAGCTAGCCCTGCCCCTAGGTCCCCGGGCTTAACTATGTTCCCCAGGGTCCTCACTAACGCATAGACAGGACACGTGGTTTCTGAGTGCCTGCCTCTCCAGCTGCCACAGCTGATAGTAGGAAACCAGTGAGGGCCAGGTAAGCCCAAGGTGGGCCAGGGAGGCCTGGCATCTCTGCACTTGCTCAGCGCCCAGCGGGCCTGCAGAAACTCACTCCCAGTGCCTCCCCCACCCACACGCAGACATGCTCACTGACACCAGCCCCATGGATGGGGTCCCTCCCCACCCACTCTGCCAGCCAAATACGACAGCTCCGTCCTCACAGTCTCTGTCTGAATGGGTCCTGCGGAGCCTGAGCGAAACCTGCAGGCAAAGGCAGCCCACAGGGTCAGCCTGACACCCGCTCCCACTGAGGCGTCCTCTGTGGCCTGATGCCAAATGCACACCCAACCCCCTCTGACCAGCCTCATAGGCCCTAGAGCTCACTTCTGGCTCCCGTTCTTTCCAGCTGCGAGACTTGGAACTTGCTTAATCTCTTCAAGCTGTGACCTTCATCCCTACAACACAGCTGACTCAGCGGCTGCCCCAAGAGGCCACAAGAGGACTCCAAGGCTGACACAGTGGGAAGCCAAGCGGAGGGCCTACCAGGGCCCACTGCTGGCAGAGGGGCTTCCGGGGGTTTCCCAGGGTGCCCCGCCTTGTTCTTTCCATCAGTCAACACCCAAACCTGTCCTGGGAGCAGGGAGCTTCCCAGCCAAGGCTGGTGATGGTCCTCAACGTGGAGCCAGGTATCCTCCCTCTAGGTGGGCATGGGAAAATGCTCCCCACCGCCAGCTCTCTAAGGAGCTGGGAGAGGTGGCCGTCAGCATGGGTGCCCACTGCCCCAAGCTGGGGCTCCAGGCTGCGGGCAGGGCAAGCCTGCCTGGACCACTCCCTTCCTGCCTGGGCTGGGAGGAACCCTCTGCCAGAAGCCCACAAAGTCGGCCACACAGAGCCGTCGCCACTGTCCCATGGGAGCACCCAGCAGCCCATGATTCAGCCAGACCCAGCAGACTCCACTGTTCCTGTCTGAGCAGGCCTAAACCTGGGTACAGTCAGCCCGCCAGCCCCTGTCTTGGCAGCAGGACGTCACCAAGCTGCCGGACGACTCGGTGCCTCGGATTCCTCACTGGTGAGGCCACTGTCGTGCTCAAGGGCTCCACTGAAGAGCTCCTTGGTTAAAGTGCATGGCGTGCAACTGCATCGTGGGCAGGCTTCGCCATGATGTCGGACGCAACCCTGCTGGCCCTGAGAGGGGGGTGACTAAGAGGCTGGTCATAGCACTTGCAGCCAAGGCAGCGAGGGTGTGGGAAAACAACGCCGGCCCTGCCTCTCACTCAGGTGGCCTTAGCTAGGTACTTCCACCCCCCCCGCACCGGATGGACTGTCCCCAGGGCCAGGAGGCCGAGCAGGGCAGGCGCTACTTACTACTCTTACAAGTGGAGATTAAAGCAACCGGCTATGGAGAGACCCCACGAGTGAAAGGGTGGCTGCAGGTGCTGGGCACTGGGCGGAGCGGGCTCTGTGCCCGTGGCTCTGCTCCCGAAGGCCTGCCCGCAGCAAAGCAGGTGGGTGGGTCCCGCTTTTCCAGGGGAAGCGCTCAAAACTCAGAGAGGCTGAGCGGCTTGCCCTGGGGAGTCCAGCAACAGGGGGAGGACTTGGAGCAGAGTCTGACTGGATCAGCCTGAGATGGGAGTGGGGAGGAGAGAAGAGGCTCAGCCTGGGAGCTTTTCCTTCACACGGCCTCTGCTCTGAGGGCACCCGCCGCTCCGGCAGGCAGAGAGGGGCATGTGCCTTGTGAGACTCACTGCCCAGCAGCTGCTGAGCATACAGGGACCATGTATGTGCTCAAGCCTGAATCCCAACACAGCCGTCCCCTGACTCGCCCCCATGACTGTTGTAGGGGTTCAGAATGAGTCACCCCAAGATGTGCCTCTGTGGTATGTGGGTTATTTTGAGATAAAAGCAAGCAAGATCCTGGCAGGCTCAAGAGGAAATTCTGTTCCCCCTTAACTACCTAGAAGAACTTAAATTACATGCCTTTCCCATAATATATTATCAGAGGTAAACTTTTTGACCTATCTGTAGGGCAGGGCAAACTTCTAATTACTGACCCTTTGCTCTTATCATCCTGCAATGACCTTCCTCCCCTCTGAAGCCCTAAAGTGCCTTATCTCATCCTTAGCTCCAAGTGTCATATACACCTCATTTTCTATTTCTGTCTATGAACCTCTCATGTACGTGGGGTTCCCATAGGTAGGTTTGTAATTAAATTCGATTATTTTCTCGTGTTAATCTGTGTCATGTTGATTTGATTATCAAACCAGCCAAAAAAATCTAGGAGGGCAAAGTTTCTTTTTCCTCCCATGTGTGCAGAATGAGGCAGAAGTCCGGGCCAGCTGAGGTCCTGAGGCTGCCCTGGTGGGCCCCTAAGTTCCACCAGTACACAGAGTGGGACAACAAAGAGGGGCAACAGAGCAGGCTGGAGCAGAGCAAGGACCCACAGAGGTGACACAGGCACTTGATGCCCTGGGGCCATCCTGGCCAGAGACTTGACTCCCTGAACGGCCACCAGAATGACCATCCCACTATGGCTGAGACTCTGGGGTTCAGGATCCCTTTCTCCATGAGCTGACAGCTTGTGTCTGCAGTCAGAGCTGGGGAAAAGCAGCAGGAATCTGGGCCCTCTGCACGGCGACAAGTGAGGAAGCTGGTAGTGCACCTATTGCCTGGTGCCTGGTACGCCACGTGCATTTCTGTGCATCAACAAGAGTTGCCAATGAGAACATAGTGCAATGAGGAAACCAGCCTCAAGTTACAAGCAATAACCAACTGATGGAGATACTAGGACCTGAGTACACTGGAGGCTGTGCTCATACCACCAGGCCCCTCACCCCCAGGCAGGCCTGGATTTGTGAGAAGCGAGCCCCAATCTGGCAAAAGGGTAAAAAGAAACATAGCACCAGGCTTCTTCACCCATAAAATGGCCCAGGGCCCTGCCACCTCCTCCTCCTCTGAAGGCTGACCTTTGCCAGCTCCCACATCCTTAAAGTCACTCCATGCAAAGGCTGGGCTCCTGAGGCCACCCAGGCCAGGATGTGTCAGCAGCACTGCCCCACTAACAGGGGCCACCCCATCTCAAAGGCCCTCAGCCCCACCTCACAGGGCCTCATCAGGCAGGCACGAGGGCAACGCCTCCTAAAGACACAAATGCAGGCACAGGCTCCTGGGCCCCGTGATGCCTGGAAGTGTCTCTCAGGCTCTGGAATGTAATGCAGTCTGTCCAGCCCAGAAACTTCTTGAGCCTCCTCCTGAGGCAGCAATTAATTACTTCTCCATCTGCCTTCTATGCCTCCAGCCCTGGAGGGTCAGGGGGTCTCCTCCCAGTTGGGGATCCTTGATTCAGGGCAGGACTCCAGAGCAGTGTGTCCCCCTCTCGTCCGTGCAGATAACTTGGCTTCCAGCCCTCATCCCTTGCTCTCCAGGACAGGGACCTGAGGGGGGCGGGGAGACAGAGTGGGACAACATGGCAGTCCAACAGTAGAGAGTTAAGAGAGACACCCAAATGGGGAACCGTGGGACACAAGGTTGGCCAACCCAGTTTGGGGTCAAGGGAGGAGATGTGGAGAGAGAAGGGGAGCCTTACTCCAAGGAAACGGTGGGTGTGCGGGGGTCAGGCAGGAGGCCAGAAGTCTGTGAGTGGAACAGACTCCCTCTGTGTGTGCCTCCTGCTAGCCTGGAGTTTGTTTATTCAGTGTAAGTATTGCCTCCCTCTGGAAAGATTAAAACAGCATCTCCCCGCCTCCCCCCCTGGAGTCTCTACCTGCAACCTTAGGGGTACAAAGCCATCGAGGTCCCCCAGATGCTAAAGGCAAGAGTCTGATAAGGCCAAACAGAGCAGTGGAATGGCAGGTGGGTATCACCTCTATGTGAAGAAGACAAGCCAGTGTCCCCTAGCCTCCTTAGGCAGAGAACACAGAGGGACCCTAAGCATCCAGGATCCCATGTAGAGTGACCTCCAAACAGACAACTCTCTATACTTTCCTTCTGTGTTAATCTCATTCTCATGAGGTCACAGATATGCCCCATTTGCCAGGATGAGGAAACTGAGTCAGGAGAGGTTGTTGCTAAGGTCACAGAGCAAACATGCCCAGGAGCTGGATCACACAGCCAGCTCCTGAACAAATGGGGCTGCCGCCACCCCTGGCCAACAACAGGCTTCAAGCCACTTTCCCTGGATTGCCCTTACCCCCTGCAAGTCCCCCACATCCCTCCAACACCACTAAGCTACCACTCCTGATGTTCAAAGATGAGGCACCAGCTGGGCTGCCTCTCCCCAGCTGGAAAGATCTACACCTACTGATAAAGTCTTGGCTGCAGCTCCTGCAGTGGGATAGGAAGTGGCCCCAGGCTCAGGAGCTGCTGGGTTTTGGTGTATCAGAGTGCAGCTTCAAGCGGTGTTACTTATCACAGCCTCTGCCTACATCCCCTTCCCACCAGTAGGGCTGCCGGATTAGGCCCTGACAATACCATAACAACATCAGCAAGGACACAAGCATGCCCAAGGGCACCACCGGCACCACCACTGACAGCAAGATGGCATGGGGTGGAGAAAATGCCACCTGGGCACTGATGCTGGGGAAGCAGGCCAGTGCCTCTCCACATGAACCGGAGGAGAAACAGCCGTGAGTGTTTGCTCTGCTGCTAGGTCCTGGAAAGACAGAAGAGGAAGCAGGAGACTCATGCTAAACCTGGAGAGGTACGGCCGTCCTGCCTGAGGACTCACAGGCAGCTCATCAGCTGGGAAGATGCAAGAGAGTGCTGGGGCCACATGGGGCTCCCTGGGTATCAGACAAGACAGGACTCCCAGGGCCAGGCAGTGCTGCACTTGCCAAGCACCCGGGCACAGCATCCATGGGGCCTGAAACTGTGCTGTCCTTGGACTCAGTGGTCCAACTTCAGGAATTTACCCTGAGGGGAAACAGAATGTAGAGCAGACCACTGCATCTCTGGGAATCGAAGGGAATGGTGGGCCAGGAGGCCTGGACTGCCACCTTACAGTGGCTGAAAGGAGCCCACTTCATTCAACAGGTGGCCCAGGGGAGTCCTTGCTGAAGACAACAGAGTGAGAGACCAGCCATGCCCGGGATACCCAGGACAAGAACTGTGAGCAAGGCACAGCCCCTGTAGACAGCAGGACAAAGGCTGTCTACAGTCTGGGAAGGGACCTGAGAACTGAGGGTGAGGAGTGAGCACAGGGCACAGATGAAGGCAGGGAGCAGGAAGCGCAGAAGACCAGCCCAGCCTGAGCGGCCTAGCCTACCCATCAGGAAATAGTGAGGGAGGTCCCAGGGGCCAGGCACCCAGCCACAGCTGACCTTCTGGCGGGAAGCTGGACATTTAAACAGAGCACATCATGAGCTAACGGACTACCCCTACTCCTATACACCATTCAGAAAATGATGAGAATTGGTAAGCCACAGGCGGGGAAAATATTTGCAGTGCATACAGCTGATAAAGACCTACAATCTGAATCCATAAAGAACTTCCGCAAGTCAGAAATAAACAAACAACCCATTTTTAAGGGCGGGTGAAAGACTTTGAGATGCCCCACAAAAGATATCACAGGTGATTAACATCAGTGACACAGATTAAAGTTACCACCCCACGCCCACAAAGCAGCGAAAATCAGAGGCCCCAGAACGATGTCCTGGGGGAGGGTGTGAGCTCTGGAACCCCCTAGCTGCATGGGAGCGGAAACTACGCAACCTGGAGAACCTGGTAACCCCACACCCAGGTGTGTAGGAGTGAATGAAATTCAAGCATGTGTCCGCAGAGACATGCATAACTAGCAGCCTAGCTCATAATCACCAACCCAGAACAGGAAAACAGATAAACAAATGCGGTGCATATAACAGAGGAACACTAACCAACACTAAAAAAGAAGGTACCAGTGACATGACCTGGACTAACTGCAGAAACTGCAATGAACGAAGGTGGCAGAAACAGAAGCACATGGCCCTGATGGTCTCTTGAACATGAATCCCAAATGCAGGCAAAACTGACCTAAGGTGACAGAAGTCAGATAATCATGGGGGGTGATCAAAAGGAGACATAGGGACCCTTGGGGCAGAAGTGTCCTCTGTCTTGTTTGAGGAAGTGGTTACACCAATGTACTCAAGTGTCAAAAATCACCAAACAGGATACTTAAAGATCTGGACACTTCAGTGTTTGCTCATGACATTTCAGTTAAAAACAATGCATGGACCAGATGCTGTCCCCTACTGGGGACTGTGTCAGAACCACCAAAGCTTAAAGCAGGGCCTGGCTTAAAGGAGGTTCTTCCAACATATTTGCCAAGTAAAGTGGCATAAGGCGGCAGAGTGTCCCAGTGTTTGTTTGGGAAGAGGGGCAGCCACAGGAAGATGGTGACAAAGGGAACAGCCGACAGGGCCGTAGGACAATAAGGAGCTCTGGGTGGTGGGGGATGAGATAGAAGCTGTGAATTTGTAGGTACAACAGGAGGAACTGGGGAGTCACCCGATACACTGATAGGTTGAAGGTGTGGGGACCAGGCTGGGGCTCCCTGAGAAGCAGGAGTGTCACAGCAAGAACCCTGGCTTCGGGGGCAGACAGACCCAGTGTCAACTGCCATCTATATGCATGATATCACCCCAGGCCCTACGTCACCGGTTAGGAGAAAAGAGCATGCTCACTGTAGAGTGCCGCTACCAGCAGCAGACAGGAAAGCTGGTGACTCACTGAGTGGAGACTAGAAGATCAGGGGCCATGTGCCAAGCTGAGGAGCAGGGTTTTCGAGGTGGGCAGTGGCAGCTCTTGGGATTACGTGAAGGAATGGGTGCTCAAATGTCTCAGGCCACTTGGCCATGGGATGCATCTAGACACAGAACCAAAAGCCTAGGGCAGGGAAAACAGAGAGGTACACATGTGTGTCCCAGCCCAGGGTGCAATGGCAGTGAACATGGGCAGAGGTTGCAGAGATGGGTGGGGAGACAAGTCGACACTGAGTTAGAGAAACCATCAGAGGTTTGTGCCTGAGTGACCGGTCAGCTGGAGGATGAGGAGACAGGGTGGACAACTTCAGGGCGGTCACACAGCAGATGGAGACAGGCGGTAGGGAGTTCAGGAGAGGCTGGGAGCTGCTGCCCTAGGATGATCTCACATTCGAAAAGGCAACTAGCACACCACATCCGAATTGCACCTGGACTTAAGCTGTCAGGGCACACGCGAGCCTGCAGCAAGACTTCAGGCAGTTGAGCAACCTGCTCCTTTGTGAAACGGCACACAAGAGCACACACCCCCTATACCAGGAGGGGATATAGACACGTGGGTAGCACAAAGCCTCGCACTGAGTAGTTCCTGTTAGCTACTGGGTCACAGTGGTCCTTATTATCCCTGGGTATGGGAGAAAGGAAAAGGAAAAATAAAACAGCTTAGTTAAGAGTAGTGAATGGGTGATTTCATTTCCCTTTTTAAAATTCCTTTCAGGTTGTTATAATGATGTGCCGTTTTAATGGTTTTTTAACCATAAATAGAAATCAAGTGAATGGGAAAGAGTGGGGTGAAAAGAGGAGAATGGAGGGAGATTGTGGCAATGCTTACACAGTGACAGAGCTGGACCCAGGCCCTGTGGGGGAGCTGGGGTGTGATCGGAGTCCCAGCTGACAGGTCATAGGCCCTGCTGGTTCCAGGAGGTAAGAAGGACTGAGACGTAGGCCAGAGGCCAGAGGAGTTCCTCCTCAGAGGGCCCCTTGCCTGGGGAGCCCACACCTGGCCCTCTCCTTCTCTGCCCTTCAGTCCTGGCCACAATCATAGCCCTCTGGTTGTTCCCACAGGCCCGAGGAATCTGTTTATGTGGCAGTTTTATTCTTTTGTTTCCCCCTAGAGGATCCCTGGGAAGGCCTTCAAAGGGCAGGGGAAGTGAGGAGAGCTGGAGGAGGCATGGGCCTAGCTGGCGCACCTGGGCGCCTCCCCTTGCTCCCTGCATGGGCCAGCTCCTCCCCATCTGGCGGACCTGGGGTGGAGGCATGGCCCCTGAGCCCCCCCTTACTCTGCAGGAGCCGGCTGGCTCTTGGGCCCATCTCAGCCGCCCATTCACTGGTAAAAGAAACCACAGGAGGTGGCTGAGGTGGCCATGGTCTCTCTTTAGCCTGAACCCGAGGAAGGAGAAGTGGCCTCGGCTATATATACTTATGGAGAAAACAGTGTGCAGATAGAAGCCTGGTAAACAGCCGGCCCGTTAGAGGGAACCTAAAAATACTCCCTATAATTATGTTATTAAAACACGCCAGAAAAATGGACCCACCCCACTGAGCAAAGGCCCCCAGACGGCTGCAGGGAAGCGGGAGGCCATGCACGTCAGCCTAAGGGTGCCCTGGCATCACCCCCGGGCGTTGGTTTGTGCCCTGACGCTGCCCCATTGTGCTCCAGCCAGCTATCACCTCCCGCTAAGGGGCCGCCCGCCCCAGAGCCGCCCAAGCTGCCCATTCTCAGCCTGCTGCTTGCTCGTCTACACAATGAGCAGGTCCTGGTCCCATTTCCACCCCCAAGAACACACACAGGAGCAAAAGGGGGCAGTGCTGCTGTGATTCCAAAGGCCTGGAAGTAATCTCAGCTCCCATGAGTGGGGGAAGCACAAGGACTTTGGGTGCCCATCTGAGAAGAACAGAGGGGAGGCCAAGTCACAGGGCTGTGGGAAACACACAAGGCAGAAATATTTGTGCTTTGATTAAAAAAAAAAAAAAAGAAAAACAGGTAGGCCTGAACAATGGGACCCTAAAGGGCCCACAACGCACTGAGCAGGTCTCCTTCTGAGAGTGTGGGGTGGACAGGCCCAAAGGGTTAAAAGAGGAACTTCATCCTATTGGATTTAACATTTCACTATTTCATAAGAAAGCATTCATACATTACTTATGTTAACAAAAATCAAAACGGGGGGAGAATTGTCTCATGACCCGCTGGTCCCCACTATACCTGGCTTGTCTAACCCTTCTCCTGCCCCACCGCTACCTGGCTCAACCAGGGTACTGGAGCTTAGAAAGAAACATACATACACAAAGCCACCCACTGACAGAGTGCCCAGCTATGGGGGGCTGCACTGGTCTGGCCCTGGAGCTGCCATCCTGCCTGGCTGCCAACATCTCCTCCTCCAGCAGACTGGCCTTGCCTGGTGCTCACCTCCCCCCTGCACTGCTCATCTCCATGCCCAGCCTGGACCTTGTTCTGTATAGCAGTATTTGGAGA
Organism: Cynopterus sphinx; assembly: GCA_030015415.1. NCBI lineage: Eukaryota > Metazoa > Chordata > Mammalia > Chiroptera > Pteropodidae > Cynopterus > Cynopterus sphinx. The sequence goes on from CM057386.1 coordinate 29,000,864, forward strand.
CCCCACCTCATGTGGTTTACTTTTTGCACATCTTGCCCATTGGTGCTCAGCACACTACTGTGTGAATAAACACAGCAAGGCACTTACAGACCAAATCACCAGGACCGGGAGGACCCCAGCCTCTTTTTACAGTCAAGGAAACGACCTCCTGGTTAGAAAAGGGAGAAGGATGAGTCCCAGCCCCTCCCACGGCCACCACCATTGGCCGTGAACCAGAACTGAAGCCCCTGGCTCCTGCCCAGAGCTCAGTCCCTCGAGACTCGGAAGAGAGGACGCTTGAATGAATCTTGGAAAGACTCAGGGAGAGGTCCCGTGTGAGCTCACAGGAATCTGTGAGTGGGCGTAGTGCGTCCTGGCAGAGAACCAGGCTAGACACTCGTGGTCCCTTGGCTGGCCCTGGACACCTCACCTCCCGCTTCCTGGGACCTGCCCGAGACTGGTTGTACAGTCATGTGCGAACAGTCCCTGGTGGTGAGCGGCTCCTTCCATTCTGCCTCCAGAGACCCAGCCTGGTGGCTAAACACCAGCACGCGGGGCCAGCGTGCTGCACATGTGGGAAAGTGCTTTGAAGTTCCTGGTCCACCAGGCCTGTGCGTGGAGGCTGCCTCGGCCCTGCTCCTGTCCAGACCCCTGGAGACCAAGAGATCACAGGCCTGGGAGCAGCCTTATCTTGTTTACAGGTGAGGAAACTTGAGGCCTCGAGAGAGGGGTGAGGTCCCAGCAAGTTCAGAGCAGGACAGAAGCTGTTGCAGCCTACAAAGACCCTCCAGCAAAGTCGGCTGAGTCTCCCCTTTCCGTCCCTTCCCCTCCTCTCCCTTTTCCCTTTCCCTTCCCTTCCATCTCTGTCCTCATGACTTTCCATTCCAGGGTCTTCCAAAGGTGATATACTGCCAGCAGGTGTGAGATTCACCTGCCCCACAAAGGAAAAGATTTCATCCCCAGCTTCCTCACTTCCTACTTGTGTGATTGAATTAACCTCCCCAACCCCCAGGTTCCTCATCCAGAAAACATGCTGCACTCAGAGGAACTCAAAGGTCACGAGTGGAACAGAGCCCAGAAGTAGAGGTGGTCCTGCCCTGCCCCACTTACCTCTCCAGGAGACTCAGGATGAGAGGGAAAGGGAGCTGGGGACAGGGCTGCCAGCCACACTGCTCCCCTTGAGAAAAAGCTTGAAGTGGGCACTCCAGGACGGTGCCCTGCCTGGCAGATATGTGCTGTCCTACCAACTGCTTCCAGAGCGCTTGGTCCTTACCACAAGTAAGGACCAGATTGCTTTCACATCCAGAAGGGGAAAATACACATTTTAAAAGTCTATATACTTCTAAAATAGATAACAAAGAGAAACCCAACATTTTTTTGAATTCTAAGGAAAAAAGGCTTTCTGAGGACCAGAGTAGTTAAGGGTGGCTTCCTATCAGAAGTGGCTACACTGGCCCCTGAACATTCACCATCCCTCTGATGGGCTGGCCCCATCTCCCACTCACCAGAGAAAGCAATCCCCTGTGGCTGTGCTCAGAGCAGAGGGAGTCAAGAAGGCCCACCTCCTTCCTCTTCACCTTTGAGCACTGACAGCAAATTCAGTGCCATGTCAGAACAGGGGAGACACCGCCCAGGAAGTAGCCTGTGAGGCCAGGATCGGAGACCAGGCACTCCTTCCACCTCCAGAGAAGATACTTCCTCTGTAGGACCCTTCCTGGCTGGGCCTAAGGCTCCTCATGCTCTACCTGTCAATGGGATGATGGCCTGCAGATGACTACAGGTGACCCATCCTCAGCTCCTGGGGAGACCCTGGCCCCTCCCCCAAAAACACACGTGCACACCCACTCCTCAGTCCTGTCAACCATGTATCTCAGTCCTGCTGACTCATTCAGTCTTCCTGGAGGCCAGCACGAGGCAGTGTCTCTCCTCTGAGATCACAGAGGAAAACCCCCAGCTTCACAGCCACGCAGTCTGGGTGCTTTCCTTCCCAGTGGCACTGCAGAGCATGGCCTCCGGACGAAACAGACCCAGGTTCTGAGCTGTTCTGAGAGACGAGCACACTGTGACTGAGTTAATGCTGAATTCTCGGATCTAAAGTGCTAACAAGGCCCCAAGACGTAGGCCTCATCGCTAAGAGAGAAGACCACGTTCTCAGCCCTCATGGGGCTGTAGAGACAGTAATGGTGACAACACCATGAAAAAGAGGAAGTGTCCATATTCTTAATGGTAACACTTCTCAGTGATATCAGTCTGGAGCAGGTGACGCCCCAGTGTGCAGTGGGTGTGCCTGCAAGGCCTGAGGCCCCATCCTTCAGGCAGAGGCCATGTTGCCGCACCACGCACCATGTCTGCTTGCTCTGGCCAACGATACAGTTACTGCCTTCTAACTACCTCCCTTTCAGCTACAATGTTTCTGCCTGTCCCTGTAAAGTCCAGAGTCAGGAGGCGTGGCCTATTCTATAAGAATCGCTAAATGTCCTGCTCTGACATCTCTCCAGAAGCTTTCAGCTTTGGGTCCTGATCTGCCAGGGCTCCAGGGACAGCAGGTGAGCGGCCTAAGGCCTCCATCCTTCACAGGGGGAGTCAAGGAGCCTTGTTATGATGAAGACGCATAGCCATGCTTTTTGGGTAGCAGTAATCCTGCACCACACAGGGAGTGGCATGGGGGCGAGGGGCACCCCAGATGACTCAAACCCTCCCCACAGCCACTACCTGAACCAGCACAGGGAGCAAGTCTGACTAATATCCTCTGAAGGCCTTATCCAGCACCCACCTCTCACTTCCAAAAGGCTGTAGAAATAGCCATTTCTAGCCAGAGCTTGACAGAGAGGAGGTGCTCAGGAGATACTAGAGTGAATATTCCACCTCCAGCTAGGCAGCCTGGCCTTGATATTAGCAGGACAGCAACTGGGTCCCCAGGGATGGGAGCTGCCTACACCCTGAATAAAGAGTCTCAGGTATCACCCGCCAGACCAGCTTGACATCACCCTCCCCCAAAGTTTAAGAAAAAATATTGAAGCTCAAGCCCCACAGCCAAGCACAGAATCAGTATGGGGTGTGGTCTGGGCATCAGGGCTTTTTAAAAAATTAATAAGACTCTATTTTGGGGGCTGTTTTAGGTTTACAGAAAAAATGAGCAACAAGCAAAGAGAATTAGTCATCAAGCTCCCCAGATGACCCCAATACGGCCCAGGTGGAAACCTTGAGCTAGTGCCACCTCCACATCCAGGGACACGAGAATGCTCCCCATCACCATGTGTGTGGAACAGCAGGGACCCAGAAAAGAACCCAGGACCCCTGCCTAATTCTCAATCAACAACTCCGGCCCTCGGGCCGAACCTAGCCCCACCACTTGTTTTGGCATAGGCCATAACTAGGAGTGGTTTTTACATTTTTTTAATGGTTGGAAAAAATTTGCAAAGATTTTATGATGTGAAAATATTTACTATGTGGCCCATTACGGAAAAAGTTTGCTGACCCTGTACAAGGAGACTCCACCGTCTGGGGGTAGGTGTCTGCTGGAGAAATGACTCCCACCTCTGCAGGCTGAACAGATTCATTTCAAATGCCAGGGCAAAGAGGCTGCATGCGCTTGTGGCAGGACAGGTGAACCTGTGCCTTTGAGAAGCTTACCTGTCCCCCACCCCACCACCTCACACACACTGCTGCTTCTAAGCCTACCTCTAGCTGGATCTGTCCTGCTCGTCTGTACCAGCTGGCTCTCCAGAGGCACAGTGCCCAGCAGGCTGACCCTGTGCTCTCCCACGCACATCCCAGGCTGTCCTGTCCACACAAGGGACGACTCAAATCCTCCTTTCCAACCTCAATGTTTTCATTGATTCTTGTCTTGAAAAATTTCCCAAGTTTCACCACCTTTCTCTGCTACAAATCAAAACACAGTCTGTCTGGGAGCCAAAGCAGGCTGCTGTGGATCCCCCACATTCCTGGCTCACTGGGAGCCTGTGCCTACCTATAGCAGAAGTTGGCAGAAGCCTACCTGGAGTGAGTTACCAGGCTCTGGAAAGGTTATCAGAATAAAATCATCACCTCCTACCATGGTCTGACAGATTTCCACCCAATAGACAGACTTTTGCACCCAATGCAAACCTTTCCATGTTTCCGTGAATTAATTTAATCAGACTAGTTTCCAGCTCACACCCAGTAGGGACAGCCCCACGTGGAGGGAACTGAGGGCAGTGTGAAGGGTGGAATGAGTTGCTGGGCACTCTGCCCTGGGCACAGTGGAGGCAGGGAGGGTGCAGAGGGAGAGAGGCCTTACAGCACCGAGAGCCACAGGAGGTGCTTTCCGGAAGGGGCGATACTGCTGCCGGGACTGGGGACCCTCTGCTCTGATACCAAGGCCTGAGCCTCTTGGGAGGTGCTCCCTACCCCCGCCGAGAACCCAGGTGCCATGCCCCTCCCGCAGCACCAGGGATGGAGCAGACTAAGCCAGGGCGCTGGGAAAGGAAGGGAGGAACCAGAACTACTTTTCCGAAGCCTGGGCCTACCCCAGTCCGGCTGGGCGTGGGGACGGGCGGGGGCGGGGGGCGCCTAGGGCACAGACGTTAGTTCTGCTCTGGAGGCTCCAGATTAAACAGCTCCAGGCAGGAAGCCCGCCTTCTCCCACACTGGTCAGGAAGTCACGATGCAAGTTTGCGCTTTTTTTTTTTTTTAAACAAGAAAGAGAAAAAGAGATTCATGCCCCCTCAGCAGCGCTCCGGCCCGCCCCACAGGGACAAACAATCCCCTCGCGGCGTCGCTGCTTCCCGGCGCCCGAGCGAGGCACCGGCCGCGCCCTCCCGGGGCACTCGCCGGCCCGCACGCCTCTGCCTCCCCGCCGCCGCCCTCCCGGGCCCGGCGCTCGGACCGGCCCCCGCCAAGGCCGGCCGCGCGGGCACTCTCATGCCCCTGGAATGCGGGCCCGGCCCGCGCGCGCCCCACTCACCGGCCAGGAGCGCGAAGGGCAGCAGCAGCCAGTAGAGCACGGCGCCGAGCACGTGCCGCTCCATGCCCGGGGCGGGGGCCCGCGGAGTCCGCCCGGGGTCGCTGGGCCGCCTGGGCACTAAGGGGCCGCGCGGGGCACGCGGGCTTGGCGCGCCATGGCTCCCAGGGGGTGCGGGGGGGGGTCCCCGCGCCGCGGCCGGGCCCCCCGCGGGGCGGCGGTGCCCCGAGCGCCTCGCGCCCCTGCGGCTCCTGCTCCTCCGCGCGGGTCCCTCGCCCGCGCCCGCTCGGGGGACAGCCCTGGCCGGCGGCGAGCGCGGCGCGCGCCTCGGCAGCTCGCGGAGACGGAGCGGGGCCGGACGGCGGCTGGGCAGCTCCCTCCCCACCGCCCGCCCCGCCCGCCCGCGGGCTTTATAAGCTCGGCCCCCGCCCGCCCTCCGCGCCGCGCCCGCCCCCGCGCTGCCTCGACGGCGGGCGCGCCTGGCACCCCGCGCTCCCCCGCGCCAGCGCACCCCGCCGCCCTCCTGGCCGGGGCTGGCAATGGGGGACCGAGACCCCCGCCCGCGGGCACCCCGAGGAGACCCCACCCCCGACAGCCTTGGCGCTGCGCCTGGGTGTGCGCGGGGGGAGCGCCGGCGGCACTTCTCCCCGGCGGACCCGGCGGGAGCGCTGAAGAGGGGCTCCCTGGGCCCGGCTTCGCCGCGGTACCCCACGCGCGACGGCGTCCCGCGCGGCAGGGGCGACTTTCGCTTTGCCACCGCAGACGCGGGGACACAGCGCCCCCTGGGGACCGCGGCTCGGCTCGGGGCCCCCGGCCGGACGACCCGCCCGGACCCGGCGCGGGGGCTGCCCGACTGCCGGCGGCCACGGGGCAGCTTCCAGCCGCACCTGCCCCCGCCACCCGCTCTTACTAACCACTTTGCCTTAAGACCGTGGTTACAACAGCCAGGGCACCTCCGAAACCTGTTGTCTCCTAAGGTGAACAAATCAGGGCCCGAATCCAGGGTGTGCTGGGTGGGCACTTCACCCCGGACACCTCAGTCTGGCCTTTGCCACTCTCAAGGTGGCTGGGGAAGGAGAAATGGGCAAGGCCCCACGGTGTCAGAGGCTGCGCCCGGGCGCAGGTTAGGCTGAGCTCTGTTCAGGCTCCCAACTCGGCTGCATGAGGAAATGAGTGAGGCTGGTGGGTGTGGCGGGGACTAGACAGCCTGTAGCCAGCGCTGACCCACTCCACCCCAGCCGACTGATGCCAGCCAGAAAACAGGCCCAGACTTTCCTACCCTTCAAAGCCCAGAAAGGTGGACTTTCAGGCAGTCTGGTGTTTAAATGCTGACTGGCTTTCTCCACGCTTCTCCTCTGCTCCTTCCTGTCTCCTTCCTGTCGCAGTTCCCAGCTAGAGTCATGTCTGACCCTAAATTTTTTCTAGACCCTCTGAGACTTGTATCCTTGGGGTTCCTCCCGAAGGTCATAGCCCCCAAAAGGCTGGGGACACGGGGTCCAGCTGATTGAGAGGCCCAGGACTCATCTGCAAATGTGCCTGTTCTAGCCTCTAGCAGAGATGGCTGGAGCCACCCTCATGAAAAAGCACAAATCTGGCCACCTTGGATCTTCCCTTGGCAGGGGTTGGGGACAGGATCTCCAAGTAGAACCAGCATCAACAGAGTAGATCAGAAGAAAAGCCCACATTGGCTCCACAGGCTGTTGGCTTTATGGTCCCAGATGCTATACCCACTCTCTTTGCCTTGGGAATATCTACAAGATGGGGTGGTTGCCCCAAACCTTGGAGTTGTGAAGATTTAAGAGGAGACCATCTTAAAGTAGGTGTGAAGTAATGTGCACCCGGTGAGGGTTACCATTTGTCCCCTCGTCTATCCTGCATTATTGTTCCTAGCATGCAGACAGCAGAGAGGAGGGAAGGAAATGAGAGAGAAAGGCTTGCTGGAATGCCAGCAGAATAGACACTCGCATCCAGCCTAGGGCTACCCTCGCCCTCTCCTTTGCCTGGACTGCCCTTGGGGTGATCATGGGGGCAGCTGGGGGGCTCCCCTCTCAGGACACTGATGCTCACCAGCACAAGGTCTTGAAGGGATATAAGACAACCTTGTTTGCATAAAAGTTTTAAATGCAAAACCAAAAATGCTTAAAAACCACTCTTTAAGCTAAATCCTTCTACAGCTGAGGCTGCACTTTCCCAAGAGTAAGGTCTTCAGGGGAAGCAGGAGGATGCAGGAATGAGGAGGAGAGAAGAAGGGAGAGAGGAGCAGATCCATAGCCTCCAAACCCACTACAGCAGCTTTGGGGACCTGGCTTACAGAGCTTCCCACCTTCTCATCTAGCTCTAGGACAGTTACTCCAAAGAAAGGGGGAACCTCAGAACTTCCTTGCAGGTGTGCTCACAAAGGAACGGAACATGTGTCCAAGGATTGCAGCAGCAAAAGACTAGGAAAAAACTGTCCGCCCACAGCCTATGGTAAATAAGGTAAATAAGTTACAGTGTATCCTGCACTGGAGTACTGCCCATGGGTTACAGAGAATCAAGCAACTCTGTGCGTATTATATGGAACAATCCCTAAGATACAAAATTACATCTGGGAAAAAGCAGCAGGATAAAGCCCATGCCTGCTGGACACCATCTCTGGGAGGGCACACAGGACAGGTAGGACTGGGGCCCCGATATCTAGATAGGAGGGACACATAATGGTCACTGAAATACTTTTTGGTGCTGTTTTGATTTTTTTTGCTATATATATGTATCACCTATTCAAAAAATAAATTTAAAATGAGCACAATAGGGATAAATTCTCTTTGACCTGCTCTCTTGCCAGGCAGGGGGCAGCAGGGAGCTTGCCTGTCCAACGGCCCTAGCAGTCAATCAATACCTCCTGTTCTAATCCTTTGTAGGTGAGGACGTGGTGGCTAGGGGGTTAAGCCATTTGCCAAAGGACAAGCCAGGCCACAAGGCCAGCTTTCCTGACTCCCAAGTCCAAAGCCAATTCTGAGGCCTTCCTACACTGTTGCTGTTGATTAAAATAGTAATTTAGTCTTGGAGTGCAGGAATGTTCAGGTCCTCTAGGGAGCAAGGAAGGACAAGAGTATCATCAGTGGGAGATTTTCACTCAGGTTTAACTTTGTCCCCAAGGATAATGTAGTTGTTACTTGTCTGCAATTAAAAATCAATTTTAAAAGGAAATGACCCAAGTGTCTAATAACAGATGAATGGATAAACAAAATATGGTCCTCCCATAATAAATTATTATTCAGCCATAAAAAGGAATGAAGCTCTAAACATACTACAACATGGATGACCCTTAAAAACATGAGGCTCAGCGAAAGCAGCTAGTTACAAACAGACAAATATTTTATGATTCAACTCACAGAAAACATCTAGAATAGGCAAATTCACAGAAACCAAAAGGAAATGAGAGGTTTTCAGGGGCTAAGGAAGAGAGAGGAGACTTATTACTTAACAGGACAGAGTTTCTGTTTGGCATGATGACAAAGTTCAGAAAATAGTGCTGCTGGTTCCACAACAACGTGAATGTACTTAATGCCACAGGAATTGTACACTTAAAATGTTTTAAGTGATAAATTTTATATTATGAATTTTTACCACATAAAGAATTAACCTGGGAAAACATACACATGGTTAAGATGGTTTCCAGCAACCCATGCTATGTCTTTCTTCCACCTGGAGCCTCCCCAGCGGCAGCCACATTCTGTTTCTTCTGAATATTGTTTCCTAGACTCCTGGCCAGAGACTTGATGAGCTTTGGGGAGATATATTTTTTATTTCCCCAAGTACATTGCCATCAAATTTCCCTGGCCCCCTGAAAACAAAGAACAGAAATTGATCCAGTGGAGAATTAGCACACGTCCTAATCCCGTCCATCAGTGGATCCCAGGAGTCTCCTAAGGAACCCATCCCACAGAGCTGGCCTTGAGTAACTGTCCTCTCCCACCTAACTGCCCACCTGGAATCAGCCTGGTGACCCTGCTTTCTTGCTGCCCTCGGGCCCAGATATTTGGTTATATCTGCTCAGGATATGACTAGACGAGAGTCACCAGTGATGCCTAGTTCCACCCCATGGCTCCAAGTCAGGTCTGGAACCAGCTATCCTGGTGGGACCAGATGTTAGTGTTAGTGAGTCAGTCAACAAGGCCAGAGGAGGCCAGTGAGCACCCAGCAAGGTGAATGGGCAGGCCTCTAATGGGGCTCCACCTCAAGGGACTCTGCACCCCCAGGGCTGACGCAGCATCTGCAAATAGAAGAGCCACCTAGCCATCCAGAATGGGTGTGAAGTCAGTGCCTTTATCAGATGCCATTGCAGAGGGCTGACCACTAAAAGTGGTTGCAAAGCAACCAGCTCAATGTGGCAATAGAAAACAGTCACACAGAACCCAGACCCTAATGGTGCCCCTCCCTTGCACCCTCCTGCCCCACCTGCCCAGAGCTCTGTGACCCAAGACCCTGACTGTACCCAGACATGCACAATGCAGAAGGGGAGTGAAGTTGGCCCTTGATCCATGGGAGCCAGTGGATAAACTCTTTTCCTTTCTCTCCTAGAAAGCCCTGAAATGTGATCTCAGCTTTTAAGGGGTGAGTCGTGTGTGACTGAGCCATCAGCTGCGAGCTGAGACAAGTCTTGCACTGGCTCTCAGCCTGCCTCGCTCTCCCAGCCCCTGATGAGCTCCATGCAGTGCTGCTCTAGGGAAACCCTATACCAGGTCTTACATGGAACTCGGTTCTCTGGTGGAGAGGGTCCCCCACAAAGAATACACATGTGTGTGATTTTCAGGGCAGTCCCAATGGCAGTTGGTCTGAGGATGGGACAGACCCCAAGGCTGGGAGCCCCTGGCCCCACCCCTGCACAAGGGCTGTGTTCCCTACAGACACACTGGGGGCTTGGATAGAATCATCCCTACTCACCCACAAGGAGACCCTCTGGGTCCTCGGAGCCTCCCCACCTAATTTACTGGCCTTGGCATTGAGTTGGTCTTTAATTTATGCAAGTAATTTATGCAAAAGAATGAAAAGTGTTTATAAGCTGATTGGCTCCCTTAAAACCTCAGCATTGCAGCTGTGGGACCTAACTGGCCACATGAGGTTTACAGGAAAAGTGTCCTGGTTCTGTTACAGAAAATATAAATAAATAAACAGGCCTCCCCAAATGTAGGGTCATTCATTATTTGAACTGGCTTTTACTATGTGAGGCTAGACCACGGGCATAGCTGAGTAGTGTTATCTACAAAGGTCATGTCCTTCATTCTTCCCCCTGTGTACCCAGCACCTGGATGCTCCATGGGCTCAGGAAACACAGGGAAGTTCTGCAAACCCTCTCACAAACTCTCAGCACAGTGTTTAACAGTTTGGCAACTTAACAACTGGCAAGCAAAGAACTCCTCCCAGAGTTTTGTCTGTTCCCTTCCCACCAGCCTTAAGAGGAAGTTCAAACTCCTTTGTGGTCTGGTGACCATTCTAACCCAGCTGCCATTAGGCTGTCCCCTCCCTTCAACTCCCCAAGCCTCAGGGTCTGGCCTTCTTCCTCCTGAACTGAGATACAATGGACTCTGCCATGTAATAGTGCCTCAGTGGACACTGCTGGACGGACCACTGTCTGGCTCCAGAGTTTGGGTTCCTGATCACTAACCTCCACTCTGCCAAACCTTGAACTCCTGGGATGCAGGGCACATCTAACCTACAAAGGAAGGAGAGTGGCTGGAGGCAGGGCCTTCCAAGTTGTTAAGTGAGAAACACTTGCAAGCCCCTCAAGAATGGTCCATGGGACATGGCAACCCATCAGGAGAACAGATGTCCACCTTTACTACAGGTGGAGGGAAAGACCCCGTGCTGGGCTTGGCGGACGCTGGGGCAGTTCTGGTCTTACTCTGGGACAAGGCCCTCAGTTTCAGGCTTAGCCTGTGCACTGTTTTTTAAGTTGTTCTTGCAGTTCCGGGCATCCTCCCGTGGAGGATAGGATGCCTTCCAACCGAGAGTCACTCCCAGGCTCACTCTGTGTGCCAGGTCGCAGCAGGTGTCAGGACCGCGGCGCCCCGCAGGGTAATGAGTGACCCAGGATGACCCCGGCGACCGCCCCGGCGGGCACCAGTAGGGCCCGCCTGTAGGTCTGCCTGTGGGGTCCGGACTCGGGAGCCGGTGGCAAACCCCCGGAAACGCCAGGCGCCATCCGAGCCCCTCCACGAGCCTCGCCCCTCCCTTGCCTCGCCCCTTCCGCACGCTCATCCCCGCCCCACCACGTGGGAACCCTGTGCCCCGCCAGGACTGGCAGGACCGCGTGACCGTCGACCCCGGCTCCACCCCCTCGTGGACCAGGCTCCGCCCCCGCCCCCGCCTCCCCCGCCGCGTGATTGACAGCGCCGGGCCCGACGCGGCGTGCGGGCGCGGCTCTGCCTCCGCGTGCAGGCTGAGGCTGCGGGCTTGGGGTTTCCTCCCTCAGGTTGCTGAAGCCGACTGCCAGCGACCCCAGGGCCCTCGCACCATTTTTCACGTGCGGCCAGCCGCCTGGGCGTGGGCGCCCGCGGGTGCATGGGACCTGCTCGGTGGGGAGATGCACCCGCCGCCTGCAAGGTCTGCGCTGCCCCTGCAGAAGGGGCAGGACCGCTGGAAATGGGGCTTGCACTTGCATTTACTCTTAATTAATTTTAAACACTCCATGCAGTTATCGGAAAACTTTTAGGGCTTTTTACAACACCCTGGGCCTGTGAATCCAGTTTTCCAACTGTGAATTTCATGAAGTCTAAATAAAGACCAAGTATTTCCATGAACGTGTAGCATGCTCCAAATTGAGATTTACTGTAACTAAAATACACACTACACTTATATGATTAGTGTTAGTGATAGTACTTGATGATTATGATGGCAGTGGTGACAAAAGGAATGTGAATAGCTTATTAATAAAGTTTACATTGATTACATGTTAAAATAACACTTTGCATATAATGGGTAAAATAAAATAATTTAATATTAATGTCTCCTGACCCTTTTAACTGTTTTAATGTAGCTACTAGAAAATTTAGAATTACACTTGTGGCTCCCATTCTATTGGACAGCACTGCTCTGGACACCCACGTATGGATCAAGACAGTGCACCCTCTCCCACCCTGATACTCTCTGAAATCAAGTGCATGGTGTTGGTATTTGTCAGTAATACCATGTGAGAGTTAGAGGTTTAGTTCACTTTCCCAGGACTCTCACAGTTGCCCTGCTGAATGCAGGTTTCCATTGAGGGCCCCTGATATGGATGAAAAAACCGATGCTTTGGGAAGAGAAGAGACCTCCAGGGTCACTCAGTCCATGGGCAGCTGCAGCTTGTCAACCTCTCACTTTATCCCTTCTGTAATGGATTCCAAAGCTGTCTGGTGGACAGTGAGCCAAGTGCACAATTGATTCTGGCTGAGACTCAAATGCCTTCAGTGAAGATCAAAGCTGCCTCCAGACTTGGCCAAGGACTTCGCATCATAAGCCAAGACCATAAAAAATTCCCTCATGGCTGTAGGTGACGGGCTCTCTGTAGGGCCTGGGGGGAATCCCCCAAAGCCTGAATTCCACCATTAACTCTGGCTCCCATCTGGTCTCTTGGGATAGGAAAAGAGGCCAATTGACAGGCAGAAGTGAGGGTGCAAAATGGCTCCCTGGTGTACCAGCTCTATGTCCTACAAGTCTCAGCTTCTTCACCCACAAATGGGATACCACTTGTTGGTTCACTTTGAGGGTGAGACAGAGAAAGCATTCCAATTACAGGGAACAGAGCCTCCAAAAAACACACCTCAAAAGAGGCCAACTATTATTGTTTTGTGAAATTGCTTTGAAAATTCTAAGGTGCTGCATATCCCTGGGTGGTTGCTGTTATATGCAAATGACACAAGGATAGAGGGCAGTTGAGGAGCAACCAACCATTCATGCCATGCTTCTTTGAGGTGGTAGACTGGCAGAAGCAGGACCCAGGGGGCGGGATGGGTTCTGGGAAGTTAGGGAAGGTCAGACATGGCTATGGTCCAAACTTAGAACCTACTGCAACTCTTATCATTTTCTGGAGTGTGGTTAGAATGATGATGATGATGATGGTGTTGGTGATGATGATCATGGGGATGAGATGACAATGGTGATCATGGTAAAGGTGATGCTGATGATTATTAATATAGTAGTCATGCTGATGATGATAGTGGTTATGATGATGGTGATGGTGATTATAGTGATGATGACAAACTTCATCTATTTTCACTGGTTATGGTCCCAGAACTGTTCTAGGCACTTTACTCACATTTAATCCTCATAAATTCCTCATAAACCAAGTATTATCATCATCAACCCTTGATGTAGATCAGAAGACTGAGGCTCAGAGGTATAGCTATCTGTGTGGTCACACAGCCGGATTCTACTCGGGCAGTTTGACTTCAGGTCCTGGATTTTACCCATACTTCTCTCCTCATTATAATTCAAAGGTCTAAAATTCAGACCCCAGCTCTGCTCCACAGGCTGTATACTCCTAAAAATTCCTGGGGACCCCTAAGGCCTTCTGTTGACATGTGTTATATCTATCAATATTTACCATATTAGAAATTAAAACTAAGGCTTTAAAAAACATTTATGTATTGTCATTAAAAATAACAATGAACCCATAGCATATATTTTTTTCCAAGACAAAATTAGTGAAAAGACTGGCATTTAAAAAACATTTTTTTGTCAGTTTCTTTAATTTCTGGCCTAATAGGGGACCATTGGATTTTCAAGCTGCTCCATACCCAGTCTGCTGGGATGAGCTGTTCGGGTTAAGTATATTAAGAAAACCTGGCCTTATGTAGGGAACTGGCCGGAAAAGGGAGGAATGTTTCAATAGCCTCTCCTTAGAAAATTGAGGACCAACAGTCTTCTTTGATAAGTTTATCAAAATAGTTTTGACCTCATGGGTCCACTTTTGAGAACTGTCAACTGTACATATGTGAGTGTAGCAGACACTTATGGTAGCTCACCCTGATCCTCTCAGTGCATAATCTGAGGATCACTTTCAGGCAGCTTCCCTCCATTCAGATGGCTTCCTGGGTTCTCTCTGCCTAAAGGTGGAGCAGTGTAGATTAGAGTAGTCGGCATGAGGGGATGGCTAGGGCCCCTGGAGGCAGCCCTCACCAAGTGAGGACATAGTTGGTCCCAGGTGGAACAATGCTGAGAGTGTTCTACAGTGTTTCCCGGAAGTCCCGAAGTAGTGGGACCCCAGTCGTCCTTGGTGGTCACCCTCGGTGGTCACCTGCTCAGGAATACACCTTGTATGGGTTCTTTCCCTGTCTTACTTCCCAAACCCTTACTTCTTGGAACTATTTCCTAAATAAACGATTTGCCCACAAATCCTTGAGTCAGGGTCTGCTTCTGAGGCCCCACAAGTGAAGACTGTGAACTCTTTCTATGTTTATGTCACAATAATGAACCCTCAGTAAACGCTCTCTAAAACTATAGATTATCTAATTAAAGGCTGAGCCCAGCAGGGTGGCCACAGGGACATGGTGAGGAGCGACCGCAGATATCTAGGTGATAGAGGACCCTGGCTGGGACCAGGGTGCAGAGACAGAGAGCGAAGTACTAGATTCCCTAGGTCTTTAAGGTACAGCTGGACACTGATGCAAGGCTGAATATGGGGCTGAGAAATTCTGTAGGAAAAGCAAACTAGAGATCATGACAGTCCTTTAGGCCAATCTTTGGGTCAACACTTTTTTTTTTTTAGGTCACTCTACAACTACTGAATGCCAACTATATGCCAGACCCAGAACAGGCCCCACTGGCAAAGACATCAAGCTGACAGGCCTTTCAGGGAGCTGGTGGGGGAAAGATCCAAGATGCTCCAGTCTCAAATGGGGATCACCTGGATAGGCAGATGGGCTCTGGCTCAGCCCTGAGAGATGGCCCAGCCAGGTGGGGCTTGGATTTGAGTGTCAGCTCTGCCACTTGCAGATTGTGTGACCTGAAGCAAGTGGCTCAATCTTCTGGCTTAAATTTCCTTATCCATGAAATGGGCATAATTGTAGCACTGTGTGCTAGGCGGCTGTGAGAATCAACATGTCAACACATGTAAAGTTCTCAGGACTGCACCTGGCACATGGGGGGCTTTCACACTTTGGCAGTTAACATTCAGTGCTTGAATCCCTTCTCCTGGGGGAGCTTCCTCACTACCTCACCTCCAGACTGCAATGTGACTAGGACCTAGCTCCATAAAGGGCAGACCTTTGCAACTCCTTCAACCCACAGGAGGGGCAGGACTTCCAAGGCTCAGCTATTAAAGGGGATATGTCCTATATGCTCTCTTGTCTCACCTGGGGAGCCCCAAGCTACCCAAGGGTATCACATTGGAGACAAGGAGAGAGACCCCTGGAGGGAGAGAGAAGAGGCCCACTTTTCTAGTCCTGGGTGCTGGATTATTCCTATATGCCACACGTGTGACGGAGAGAGCCTTCCAGGCATCCCCAGCCCAATACCATCTGACTACAGCAACTTGAGATCTTGAGTCAGAACCATCTGGCCTAGCCTCTCCTGAATTTCTGACCCACAGAAACCATGATATAACACATTATCATTTTAACCTGTTAAGTTTGGGGTAATTTGTTATGCAGCAGCAGAGAACCAGTGCACCTTTTTTGGGGCCACAGACATTTGACACATACTTGAGTCCTTGCTAGGTAGGTCACAGAAATTAGTTAAATTAAGACATAGCCCTGATTCTTCATTCACCAGTTTAATATTTTCTACTATGTGTTCAGCATCATAGACTAAAATCATACTCTTCTCTGTTTCTGAGACACACATGGTAGAAGTTAGCAGCCCTTACTTCTTGCAATCAGAGAAGACAGAAGACAGGCCCTTCCAGCTCCAGAGTCTCTGGTTCCAGGAGAGGATGTGATTGGCCAGCTGTGTGCCTCTTGTCCATCAGCAGTGACTATGAGGCAGGGGTTACACAGTGTGAATTCCGTTACTAGCAGGCAGCAGTATTCTGAGGTGCCATCCCCGAAATGCCCACTCCCTAGGAGAGACACTAAAAATGTGGAACAGTGGCCAAACCAGACGCTATACCAGGGCGTGGACACCGGCCATAGCACTGGAGAAAGTCCCGAGGCCCCCTGCTGTGCTGCGTGCCCCCTCCTTGCTGGCTGGTTGTGAGGGGTGAATGCAGACCACACTGTGAAGTCCCTGGAACACCAAAACTTCTCGCCCCTCATTGCACATGGGGTAGACTCAGTTTACATTCACATTCTGGACTCTATAAGACCCTACTAGATGGTCCTTCTAGGATTCAGCTCATCCCCAGAGCTATCTGGGACTGTTAAGGCCCACTTCCGCCTCCAGGGTTGTGCCCCAGGGCTCGCCAAAATTATAGCCCCGCTATACACATCTCTTTCCTTCCCAAGAGTCCCCTTCAGGTGGACCTGATTGCCGGTGTGTGCCTAAGTCACACGGCTGTGTAGTGGCCAGGTGGGAAGGGAGGCCCCCTCCTGAGATGGTTTCCCTGGATGTCTCACAACCTCACAACCCTGGGGCCTGCCTCTAGCCCCTTCACACAGCACTGCAAGGGCATGAGCCCAGCACACCACTCTGTGGTTCCAGGCTGGCCAGTGGGGGCAGGTGGGCAGGCTGCACCCTGCCCATCAACTTATCTACAGAGAGCAGGGTCGAACTGCCAGCAGCCAGATACCGACAAGTCACTTGTGGTTAGGTCCAGCTGCCTCTACCTTTCCTGGAACAGATGTTTCTTTATTTTCTAAATGTGGAACAGAGAGTGGGGAAACCACCAAGTCACTGGGAGCGAAGAAAGCTCCCTCCTTCCTGATGAGCAGCCATAAACCAAAGGATTATGTGCCCATTCCAGTTCTGGAACCCTGCAAGCTTTCCCTCTTCAATGCACAGCAGCAGGCTTAAATTTGGAGCGTTCCACTTTGAATCATGTCAATTCCTGCCTCCAAACCCCAACTACTGTTTTAGGAAATATATTTTGAGTGGTGGCTCACTATACACAAACCAAAAGAAAACTGTACAAAAACATAACCTTAAAATACGGGCTGCAACCTTCCGTGTTGAATTTTGTCCTGCTGGTAATTTGATACCGGTTGTTTAAAGAACATGGGTCTAGTTGTTAACTCTATACATATGGGACACCCGGCGTATTTACCCGTCTGTTGCATTAAACCCCAATTTTCTCTTGTCATTTTGCAAGCATCAATGCTATCACCCAACTGACATTTTTAAATAGGCACAGTTCGCTCTTACAGAAAACTTGGGCGTGTAAAGCCCCTCTCTCTGCCCTCATCCCTCCCAAAGACAACCTTGGTAATTTTTCAAGCCAGACCTGCAGACACATTTCAGGACTGGAGGAACGGCATTCTTCTTGCTTATCTGGCATCAGGGTCTCAAGTTTTCCAGAACACCTAAGCTTTAAGAACTACTTTTCAACTCAGCCATTTTGGAACCGACTTTTTTTTTTTTAATAGCCTGATTGAGAGTCACGTATCAAAAGGTTCACCCGTCAGTGGTTTCAGTATGCTCCTCTAATCCCAGAACTTTTTCCTCTCGGAGGTGTGTACCCCCACCCTTCACTCCCCAGCTGGGGGCCCTTGGACAAATAACCCACGCCCTGGGGGTTTCTGCGTGTTGTGCCCAAAGTTGCGAATCCCAGAAGACCACCAAGGAGCCAACACCGATGCAAACACACGAGGGTCTTTATTCGACTCGAGTCCGGACTCTCCACCGTCACGGAGGCAGCAGTGTTGGGACGAGAGGCCCGAACTCTGGGGAGTGGGCAGTTACACAGAGCAAGAGTGGGAAAGAGCCATTCCAGACTCGTCCCTACCTGATTGGTTGCATCTAGGGTGGTGTGAGGTTAGGTAGGGGTTGGGTACATTTTTTTTTCCTCTTTAACTAAGGGTCAGCAAGAGGTCACAGCAGCTTAAGAGGGCTGAAGGCATTTTTTTTTTTAAATGGCTGCACTTACACTAAGGGAGGGTTTGGAGGAAAGCTAAATCCGGAAGAAAAAACTAAGTCCCTTTCATTCCCCCCTCTCTCTGGGTCCTAAGGAAGGACCCAATCATGGGTCTAGAGAGGCCTCACGGGTGTGAGGAGATAAAGGCTGATATTGTTGTCTTAGAACCATAAGCTGAACAGTATTAATTCTGTCTTTAACAAAAGTTATCAATCTATTGAGTATGCATGGTCCAAAGGTAAGCAGAAGCAGCAGGATCATCAGGGGGCCTATCAGGGTGGAGACTAGGGTTGTTAGCCATGGGGAATGGGTAAATACGGATTCGAACCATCCTTGTTGCTGTTCCCGTTCCTTTTTCCTTTTAGTTAAACCCTCTCGGATCTTGGTCATAGATTCTTTGACAATCCCCGAGTGGTCCGTAAAGAAACAGCATTCTTCTCCTAGGGCGGCACATAATCCTCCTTGTTGTAAGAAAATTAAATCTAAGCCTCTCCTGTTTTGGAGAACAACTTCTGATAAAGAGGTTAAGGATTCCTGAAGGTGGGAGATGGAGGTTTCTATTCTTTCGATATCTAAGTCAATGGCTCCCCTTAAGCTGTTGTAATGGGAACTCTGCACAGCCAGGGAGGCTATTCCTGCTCCTGCTGGTCCAATCCCAAACACAGTTGCAAGCGTTAAGGCAGAGATGGGCTCTTTTTTAACCCGCCTGAATTCACCTGTGTACCGTCGATGTATTTCTTCTTCAGAGTGGTATAAGATTCTCGGGAGAAGTTGAACTAAAATACAAAAACCTTGGGTTTTAGTTAGGACTTGTCCATGAGCGCAGGGTGTGAGGCCTGTGGAGCAAGCCCACCATCCTTCCTGAGGGGGTATGTAGTAATCTGGACTAGGAAGACTAACAGTCCGGTTACAGAGGGGCTGGTACTTAGAAGGGGGGTTCCCTAAGCAAAGGCCTTGCCCAAAAACTGACTGTAAAGTTAATCCCCCCGCTTTTTGTTGCCACCTACACTTGGAGGGATCTGAAGAGGTAGTATAATTACCTAAAAAGGCTATTGCCTCGTAATAAGGAGGCTGCATGTTATAACAAAGCCAGCAGGATTGAGTTAAATTGGGCTGAGTCGCATTCAGAAATCTGTAAGCTTCGAGCATGAGTTCCCAGAGTGGATGTGGTGGGGAGTCATAGTTAGGGGGTTCTTGAGTAAGGGAGACTTGAGGAACCCCCGTTGGATTTGAGGTTGGAGGGGTCCTAAGAGTGGGTGGCAAGGGTGAGTTTGGAGGGGTTGGATGTTTGGGTGGAGGTGCGGGCGCGTTTTTCAGAATCGTGTTTGGTCCAATTGCAATAGACCGGTCCCGGACGGTAAGCCTGAGCGTGAAAATATTTCCTGGATCTTTAGCTGACATGCGAGTTTTATCATACAATCTAATACCCCATGTTTTTCCTTTAGTCCAGTCTATGGATTGCCTGCCATCTGGAGTGAATTTGATGAGCAGAGGATTACAGGAACGGTTACTATGGGTATAACAATTGCCAAATTGTTGTTTTCTTTGGATAGAGATTAGATCATGAGTTTTAGCAGGGGTCCAGGTTACTGAACCCGTTGACACACAATCCCAGGATGGGCAATAAAATTGGGTGGGGTCCCGGCATTTCTTATCTCTATCATGACCTGGGCATACATAGAAGTGGTATGATCTTAGTGTTATAGAGTTATGCTCGACATCAGGGAGAAGGGTTTTTAAATCTACGGTAAGGTCGGGGAACCATGTGTTAAGGGGGGCTATCTTTGAAGTTTGGGAAATAACGTCACCCGAGGAAATATCTATAACTTGCCAAGTTAGGTTGAGGGGTTGGTGGGGGTTAGACTTAGTATCCGGAGGGAAACATAACATAAATAATATCATTGAAACCGACGCATGCAGCGCGGTGGTAGCTTTAAGGGATTGTCCTTGTCTTGTTGGCTTTTCCATCCTGGAATGTAATCTCCGAGCACGGCAGAGGGGTCAGCTGGTCGGATGTGAGTGTAGTGGACCCAGGGCGTGACTCTGTCAACCTTGAGTGTGGTGGGGGTTGTCAGGATCACGATGTAAGGTCCCTTCTGGCGTGGCTGAAGCGTTTCTCGTTGGTGTCTCCGCACATAGACCCAATCACCCGGGCAGTAGCGGTGAGGTTCCAGAAGGGGTCCAGTCTCATAGAGGGCATGTAGCTTAGGCCAGACCTGTTCATGGGTCCGTTGTAACATTTGGAGGGAGAAAAGAAGTTGCTGATCATCAAACTCAGCAAGCACCTCGGGTTTAAGGTTGGGAATAATGGGTGGAGGGATACCAAACATGATCTCAAAAGGAGTAAGTCCCATTTTGTATGGGGAGTTACGCACCCTATAAAGGGCGAAGGGGAAGAGAGTCACCCAGTCCCCGCCAGTCTCTAAGGCTAATTTGGTTAAGGTCTCTTTTAAGGTCTTGTTCATTCTTTCTACCTGCCCAGAACTCCGGGGCCTGTACGCACAATGTAATTTCCAATCTGCCCCAAGAACTTGTGCTATCCCTTGTGTTACCTTGGAAACACATCTTGGTCTGTTGTCAGAGCCTATCTTAACAGGCAAACATACCTTGGCAGGATGTCTTCTAGCAGCTTCTTGGTCACTGTGCTGTCTCATGTTTGGTGGGAAACGCCTCGGTCCAACCTGAAAAGGTCTCTACAAGCACTAGCAAATACCTGTACCCGTATTTTCCTGACTTCACCTCCATGAAGTCTACTTCCCAGTAGGCACCTGGCCTGTTTCCCCGAAGTCTGGCACCAGGGTTGGGCGCATGGGTAGTAGCATTTGTCAGTTGGCAAGCCTTGCAGCTTGCCATAATTTGCTCAGTTTTGGATTGAGAGTCCTTGATAGTGATGCGAGCATGCCATACCAAGTCTTCCATTTTTCTTGTTCCCATGTGTGGAGCCCGATGCATTTCAGTTAGGACACACTGTCCCAGTTCTTCTGGTAGGATGATGCTGCAGTCAGCGGCTCTCCACCAGCTGTCTAAGCATTGAGTCATGGGCAAATGCTTAATCCATGTTATGTGTCTTCATCAGTGTCGGAGGGGGTATCTGGCAGGTTGGGGGCTCCCGGGTCTGGCAATGTGGTCACTAGTGCACAGAAAGGGCTGCCTGTCTGGCGCACTGATTAGCTAATTTAATTTATTTCCTCTGGCAACCGGGGTGTCAAATTTTTGGTGGCCTGGGAAGTGAATTATTGTTAGTGCTTTGGGTAGCCACAGGGCCCGTAGGAGGTCGAGAATTTCCTCCTTATTTTTAATGGTTTTTTCTTCGGCAGTCAATAGCCCCCTCTCTACAGATGGCCCCATGAATGTGGGCAGTGGCGAAGGCGTACCTACTGTCCGTACAGACATTAAGGCGTTTATCTTTGGCCATGGTCAATGCTTTGGTTAGTGCGATCAGCTCTGCCCGCTGGGCTGAAGTCCCCGGAGCCAGTGGCTCTGCCCAGATAGTTTCAGTCTCAGTCTCGGTGTCACAGCCGCCCCCGCATACCTCACGCCGTTTTGCATGAAGCTGCTTCTGTCGGTGTACCAGGTGGCATCTACTTCTGCCAGCCGCTGTTCTTGCAGGTCGGTTCTGACTCCGAGAACGTGGGCAGGATTCCCCCACAGTCATGGAGTGGTGTTTCCCAGTCCGGGTCGGGGAGGAGGGTGGCTGGATTTAGCGAGGCGGGTGTCTGGAACAGAATTCTGGCAGGGTTTAAGAGCAGCCCCTGGTAATGTGTCAAACGGGCATTTCTTATCCATCTGTCTGGTGGCTGTTTGAGCGCCCCTTCAATGGCATGTGGGGTGGTGACATTTAGTTCGTGTCCCCAAGTTAATTTGTCTGCATCTCTGACCATGGTTGCTACCGCAGCGATGATTCGCAGACAGGGGGGCCACCCAGCGGCGACAGTGTCCAGCTGCTTGGAGAAATAAGCTCTGGGCCTTTTCCATGGACTGATATACTGTATCAGCACTCCTTCTGCTAGTCCCTTGTTTTCGTCTACGCATAGGGAGAAGGGTTTGGTTAAATCAGGGAGCCCCAGTGCAGGTGCGGAGAGTAAGGCCTGCGTAAGACTACTGAAGGAGTTTTCCATGGTTTCCGTCTATGTAAACCCGTTTTTCTTTGGTGGCCTCATAAAGGGGTTTAGCTATTTCCGCGAAACCCGGGATCCACAATCAGCAGTATCCTGCGGATCCCAGGAACTCACGCACTTGGCGGACATTGTGAGGACGTGGTATTCTCAATACAGTTTCCTTCCTTGCCTCCGTGAGCCATCCCTGTCCCCCTCTTAATTTATAGCCCAAACAGCTTACCTCCATTTCACAGATTTGGGCCTTTTTGGCTGAGGCTCAGTAGCCTAGGGCTCTTAGTATAGAAAGCAAGTCCTTGGTGGGCTGTAGGCATGTCTCCTGATCTTCAGTGGCTACGAGGATGTCATCTACATACTGCAAAAGGATTAATTCTGGGTGATTAGATCGGAACTCACTTAGATCTTTATATAGGGCCTCATCGAAGATGGTGGGTGAGTTCTTGAATCCTTGAGGGAGCCTGGTCCAGGTGAGCTGGCCGTTAATTCCTTTCTCCGGGTTTGCCCACTTGAAAGTGAAGATGTTTTGGCTCTTAGGTGCTAGAGGCAAGCTGAAGAAAGCATCTTTTAAATCTAGGACTGTATACTGGGTTCAGGCAGGGGGCAATGAGCTGAGGAGGGTGTAGAGATTTGGGACTGTTGGATGTACATCCATCACCCCCTTGTTTACCTCACGCAAAACTTGGACTGGCCAGTAGTCAGTTGAATTTGGTTTTCGGACTGGCAACAGGGGAGAATTCCATGCCAACTGGCAGGGTTTTAATATGCCTAATTCGAGCAGTCTCCTGATGTGGGGAGTGAGCCCAACTTTTGCCTCAAGTGGCATCGGGTATTGTCGGACCCTGACTGGATCTGCACCTGGTTTTAATTCTATGAATATTGCCGGCCTGTCGAGCCAGTCCCGCTCCCCCTGTTTTAGCCTAGGCTTGAGGAAATGTCTGTAGCCAATATTCTAGGTTGGGCGTTGGTGATGAGGGTGCCTGGTGCAGGCGGTACTCATCTTCGAGGTTTATAGTGAGCACCCGTATTGGATGTCCCTCTTTGTTTAGAATTTTTGTCCCTTTGGGGTGGAAGCTGATTTGCGCCCCTACCTTAGTGAGCAAATCTCGGCCTAATAAGGGTTAGGGGCATTCTGGGATGACCATGAACGAGTGGGATACCCGGCCCATGCCTAGGTCCACTGTTCTTCGGTTAGTCCATGAATATTGTTTCATCCCTGTAGCTCCCTGTACCCATGAGGTCTTATCCGCCAATTTTCCTCGGGGTTGTAATAAGATGAAGTGTTGAGCTCTGGTGTTCACAAGGAAATTTAGAGGTTGCCCCTCCACTTTTAAAGTTACCCTGGGCTCAGGGAGGGGTGATGAACCCCGTCGCCCCTAGTCATCAATGTCCTCAGTGCTCAGGATAGTAATGGGGGTCTTTTTAGGTTTCTTGTTAGGACAATCTCTGACCCAGTGGCCCTCCTCTTTGCAGTATGCACACTGGTTCTTGTTTAACTTAGGGCGGTTCCCTCGGGTGGAGTCTTCCTTACCTTGTTCAGTGGCCATTTTCTTAAGATGTCTCCGTCGTTCCTGTGGGCTATCTGCAGTCGTAGCCAGCAGTATCTTAACTAAATTTCGAGTTTGGCAGTTGTTTATTCTTGCCTGTTGTTCTTCTGGGCTCTCTTGGTTGTTAAAAACTCTTTCTGCCACAACTACCAGATCCTGTAAGCTCTTTTCTTCTAATCTTTCTACTTTTTGCAATTTTCTTTTTATATCGGGAGCGGCTTGGTTATCAAAAGCCATAACCATAGCGGCTTTATTTTCTGGAGCTTCAGGATCTATGGGGGTGTACTGTCTGAATGCCTCCATGATCCTTTCTAAAAATGCTGCTGCTGGACTTTCGTCCCTACCTTGTTGAATATCACATACCTTAGCCAAATTAGTGGGCTTTTGTGCAGCTGCCCTGAGACCTGCCAACAGAGTCTGGCGGTAGACCCGGAGTCTCTCCTTACCTTCTGCCGAATTGTAGTCCCAGTTTGGACGAGAGAGAAGAAAAGCGGCATTTATGAGATCTGGATTCTGGGTGGGCTACCCAAAACTGACTTTTGGGCTTCTACTTGGATTCTCTCTCTTCAATGGTAAAGAGGACTTGTAGGAGCTGTTGACAATCATCCCAAGTGGGCTGATGGGTAAAAAGAACAGTATCTAAAAGGTTAATAATGGGGTTTTCTGAAAACTTAGCATTCTGAGTTCTCCAGTTATAGAGGTCACTAGTGGAGAACGGGCAATAATGCATTGGCTGTCCTCCTGTCTCATCCGGGGGCCCCACCGCGCACAAGGGGAGGACAGTTGAGTCAGTGGGTCCTTGGTTGGGAGCTGCTCGATTGATTCGCCCCCGTGTCCCCGCCACAGGTCCGTGCACCGGCATCCTTCCTTCAGGAACAGGAGCCGTTCCCCCCCCTCAGGTTTGGCTAGTTCTGCTGGTGGGGCTGTTGGAGAAAGCTGATAGGGTGGTGGAAAAATCAATTCCTCTGAGACGGTGTCCTGTAGGACCGGGTAGAGGGAGGGTTTGGGCTCTTTAGGTTCCAGAGTCTCTCTGAGACTTTAGGACTGGATCCTGTAGAGCCAAGACTTTGGGCTTGGGACCTGCCCTGGATGGAAGGAAAGGTTTAAGCCATGCGCAGGGGTGGTGGGGTGGAGGGGGAGTTTCAATCAGGTCCTGCCAGACCAAGACGTAGGGAATTTGGTCTGGATGGCCATGGGTCCCCGTCTTAAAGATGACATCTTTAACCTGCAAAAGAGTGGTTAGATCAAATGTTCCCTCTGGCGGCCAGCCAACGATAAAGGATGGCCACTCGGAGGTGCGGAAAATTCGAAATTTTCCTTTCCTGACGTCCGTGCTCAAACTGTGAGCTCTCTCCCTAACGTCTGAAAGAGGGTCAGTCATGAGAGATAGAGGGGTCGTCCGTGTCGTCCCATCTCCTCTGTCAACCCTGAGACCGAGACAATCACGACAGACAACAAACAGGCGCCCGCAGAGAAAAACTTGCCTCCGCCGCCCAGGCAAAGTGGAAAATGAGCTGCGGGTCTGCCGGACGGCAGCGGAGCCGACTTCCCTCGCGGACGAGGATTTCGTGCTCCAGGTGGGGGCAGGGGCCGTCCCCAGACCCCGGCGGAGGACCCGCCAGCGCGTGCGCCCCAGTCACTGCCCACCGGGTGCAGGCTGCAGCTCCTGCGGCCGCACCCAGGCCGGGTCCGCTCCCGCAGGTGACACAGGCTGGTTCGCGGACGGACACGGCGGGCGGAAGGAGGAGTGCACTCACCCGCCGGCCCGCGCCCGCCGGGGTGCCGATCCCTGGGGCGGCCTCTGGGACCCGGACCAGCCCCCAAGCGTCTGTCCCCGCCCGAGGCCGTGCGCGCGGAGGCCCGGACACGGCGGCCAGGTCACGGGCACCGCGGGGTCGCGAGCACGGCCCCTCCCCGGCCGAGGCGGCGGCGCCGCGCAGGGCTGCGGGGTCGTTGCACCGACCGCATGGGCTGGCAGGAGCGGCGCCTTCCTGCCGGACAAGCTACAGGACCTGCCCGCGCCGCTGCGCCGGGCGTCGGCCGGCGGCGCGCGCAGGCGCCGGGGCGCGCCCCGCCTCCGCCCCTCTCCCTGCCCCGCGCCCCGCCCCCTCCCGCCTCACCCCGCGCCGGCGGGGGCGGGCCCGGCGGGGGCGGGGCCTCGTGTGGCGCGAAAACCGGCGCGGAGCGCGGATCGCGGCGCCACTTCCTCCCGCGGCGCATCCCGGCCCCGGCCCCGCCGCATCCCCGGCCCCGGCCCCGGCCCCGGCCCCGCCGCACCCCGGCCACGCCCGCCATGGCGCAGTGCCGTCTCACCGACTTCTTCGCGAGCCGCCGTCCCGGGCCGCGCGCCCCGTCGTCGCGGGCCAAGCGGACGTGGAGAACCCCGAGCCCCGCCGAGCTGGAGCCCGGCGCCCCGGGCCCCGCCAGGGGCGGCCGCCGCAAGCGCGCGCGTCCGGCAGCCGAGCCCGCGCGCGGGGCCCGCACGCGCGACGAGCCCGCGCCCCCTGCCCGCCGGAAGCTGAGGCTGCCGGGCGACACGGTGAGCGCGGGGCCGTCGGGGCCGTGCGGGGGGGGGAGGGGAGGGGGAGACCGGGGCGGGACGGTGGTCGCGCCGGGGGAGGGCGGCTTCCGCAGAGGCACGCCCCAAGCCGGGGGGGGGGGGCACGGACCGACGTGGGGGATGTGGAGGGTAAATCGAGGCCCCGAGTGGGAGTCCTGCACTGTGGAGGAGAGAGCTGGCGGGTCGGTGTCCTGTAAGGATAAGGACTCGGCTTGGAAAGGACTTGAAGGGAGGGGAGAGGGGCCTTGAATAGGGGAGCCTGCCGGTCTGACTGATGCGGGAGGCCAGAACTGGCCCGGCTGGAAAATGCCAGGCCTGTCTGCAAGGCCAGGTTAAGGGTCAGGCTCGGGTCACCATCCAGAGGAGAGCAAACAGGTGGGCCAGGCCCCTCCGTTACGGGGGCTGCCCCTCAAGAGGTTGAACTGAGCAAAGCAGAAAATCCTCCTTCTGCAGAGCCAGTGCACTGAAGGGTCTTATTTGTCCATTTCTGGGGTCCTTTACTCCAGGTCTCGGGCCCTGGCTCTCCAGCTGCCCCTGGCTCTCCAGCTGCCCCTGGCTCCCCAGCTGCCCCTGGCTCCCCAGAGCACTCTTCTCCCAGCAAGAAGACAAAGAAGGCCTCCTCAGCAGGTCATCTGCCCAGCCTGGCCCCCCAGGAAGACAAGGTGAGGAGGCCGAACCAAGGGTGGGAGAGGGAGGCATGGAGGTGATTGGCCAACTCACAGCACTCTGTGTCCATAGGTCACCTCAAAGGCCACCTTCTCTGAGCTCAAGTTGTGCCTCCAGCGGGCCCGGGAGCTGGGGGCACGGGTCCAGGAGCTGAAGACAAATGCCCAGAGGAATGATTCTGGGGAACCCAGTGCACCGGAGGCCAAGGAGCCCCCAGCCGAGCCATGGTGAGTGCTCCGTGGGTAGCCTGGTGGGGGCAGGGCTGAGTAGAGGACGGGCTGCTTCAGGGAGCCAGCACAGTCCGTAGGGTGCTCAGATTTCAGCGCTGCTGCTCATTAGCCTGCACCCTTGTCCAGGGCACCAATTCCTGCCTCAGTGGGCCCTTGTGAATTTCAGACGACATCAACAGCTCGCAGTTATTGGGTGTTTGCTTCTTCTTGCTGTGTCTGTTCTCCCCAGATTCTGTAGTCATCATGTGCCTTTTAGAAATAAACCAAGAAATAAACCAGGGCTGGGGGTGGCCAGGGACCCCCCTCGGTGACTAAGGATGTGGCAGAACTGGGTTTGAAGCTACACTTTTCTGTCTCCATCCCTGATAGTACTTGTGATGAGGAGGTGGGCATACAGGGAATTTGTAAACTAGTCTGCAGTGTGTGGTGGTGGCAGTTTTGCAAACCCCACCTTTGGGGTATCCCTGGTCACTTTGTTAGCTGTTAACTGCTGGAGGGGGTGTAGGTCTGGTGCTTCTCTCAAAGCCTGGCTCTCTCCCTGACAGTGGAGAGAAGGCTCCCGCCTACCAGCGTTTCCATGCCCTGGCCCAGCCAGGGCTCCCTGGCCTCGTGCTGCCCTACAAGTACCAGGTGTTGGCTGAGATGTTCCGCAGCATGGACACCATCGTGGGCATGCTCTACAACCGGTCAGAGACTGTGACCTTCGCCAAAGTCAAGCAGGGTGTCCAAGACATGATGCGCAAGTGAGCAGGACCCTTGGAGGGTGGGAGCCTTGTCCTGCTGATGTGCCCTGCCTGGCTTTCTGACCATGGCACCCTCATTCCACAGGCGCTTTGAGGAGCGCAACATGGGCCAGATCAAAACTGTGTATCCCACCTCCTACCGCTTCCGCCAGGAGCGTAATGTCCCCACCTTCAAGGATGGAGTCAAGAAGTCCGATTACCAGCTCACCATTGAGCCACTGTTGGACCAGGGTGAGTGTACTGTTGTTGAGTCACTCATCTCTGAGCCTTGGTTTCCACATCTGTGGCACTGTGTGGTTTTGAGAATGGGTGCAAGGTATCGGAAACCCATGGGTGTGGGGCTGGGTGACTGGGTGGGCCTGGTCCAGGAGGCTCAGCTCTAGACTCTTCCCACAGAGGTTGGCAACATGGTACCCCAGCTCACAGCCTCTCGACTCCTGCAGCGGCGGCAGGTCTTCAGCCAGAATCTGGTGGAGCGTGTCCGAGAGCACCACAGGGTGAGCTAGCCAACCCCAAGATTACCAGCTCAGTCTGTTGTATGAGATGTCTCCCCTGTGGTGGGCCCTGAGCTCTGTCCCCTCCTTTAGTGCTTGATCTGTCCTTAGTGTCATCATACCCACCAGGAAATGGGCCTTCTCTAGAGGCTGAGTTTTATAGAGTTCTCTTAACTACTCACCGAGGCCAGGCAGTCATCTCATAGGGATGGGGGGTGGGCATGGGCTGGTTGGAGATCCCGGGCAGGTTAGGGATCCTGGCTGTGGATCTTAGCTGAGGGAGGTTCTGCCTTGAACAGAAAGTGGAGAGCTCAGTACTATAGCCTCGGGCCTTGGGAGGCTTGTGATGACTTCAGTGGGTGCTCTACTCTGCTCTCAACCCAGCTGAGCACCTGGGGGCCCAGAGAGATGAAGTAGCTTGCCTGAGGGTGCCTAGGTGGGATGGAAACCTGGACAGCCCTGCCGCACCTCCAGACAGGTGTGCCCTTGTTAATCTGGTATCCCCTTTCTTGGACAGGCCTTCCTGGCCTCCCTGAACCCCCCCATGGTGGTGCCTGAGGACCAGCTGACACGCTGGCACCCTCGCTTCAATGTGGACGAAGTGCCTGACATCGAGCCTGCTGAGCTACCCCAGCCGCCCACCACAGAGAAGGTGGCCACTGCCCAGGAGGTGCTGGCCCGAGCCCGCAGCCTGATGTCGCCTAGGGTGAGGATGGCCCTGGTTTCCCGGGGTGGGGCAGCCTGACTCCTACATGCTTTGCCATGGGCCTCAGGGGTGGCGGGATGTGCCCTCCCCATGTTCAGAGCTCTGCCCATTGGCAGGCTCTGCCCTGGGGTGCCCAGCACAGGCCCCTGATATACTGGAGTGAACTTGGGGTGGACACAGCCTCCTGGGCAGGGGGTCCATGCTGATGGGTGTGAAGGGCCTCCCCTGTGACTGGGCCAGGGGAGGCTTCTGACCTCTCCCCTCTGACCTGCGCCAGATGGAGAAGGCCCTGAGTGACCTGGCATTGCGTACAGCCAAGCCCAGCAGCCCTGGGTCGCCTAGCCCTGAACTGCCAGCTACCCCCCCGGCCACTCCACCTGCCCCCCTGAAGGGGGTGTCCCAGGACCTGCTGGAGCGGGTGAGTGTTTGGGGTCACTGGGGACAGGGGGATAGGCCAGCCATCCACTGACTGCTCCCCTTACCCAACTCAGATCCGGGCTAAGGAGGCACAGAAGCAGCTGGCACAGATGACACGGCGCCCAGAGCAGGAACAGCGGCTGCAGCGGCTTGAGCGGCTGCCTGAGCTAGCACGGGTGCTGCGTAGTATCTTCGTGTCTGAGCGCAAGTTGGCACTCACCATGGAGGTGGCCTGCGCCAGGATGGTGGGCAGCTACCACACAGCCATGAGCCCAGGTGCGAGCAGGAACACCTCCGATGTTGCGCAGTCACAGATGAGGGCGGGCACCGTGAATTTGCACTGTTCCCCACATATGCGTTGAGCACCTGCTGTGTGTACCGGGTGGGCCGTGTCCTTGAGGTGACTTCCCAATACTCCATTTGGCCCCTTCACCCCTGTGGCCTTTGAGGCTACCTCCGGCTTCACAAACCCAGCCTTTGTTTGCCCTTGCAGTCCTGCCGAGCTGCAGGACACCTCTGCTGTGTGGTCTTTGTGCTGGGACTTGTGACAGGCTCAGTGGGAGGGTTACCTCCTTGGGAAGGCTGTGCAGTTACTGCCCTGGTTCCAGTCTTTCTTATTACTGTTTACTCCTTTGTTTCTGGGGGCATAGACAGATCCAGCATAGAGAAAGGGCTGGCACTATGGAAGGCGTTGACAGGATCCTGAGGTGGGAGCAGCATCCCCTTGTATAGTTGTGTACACAGACCGAGAAAATTTGGGGGGTCAGGCCCCCCGCCTCATGTGCCCCTCTCTTTGCAGGGGAGATGGAGAAGCATGTACAGCTCCTTTCCGAGCTGCTGCCTGACTGGCTCAGCCTCCACCGCATCCGTACTGACACCTATGTTAAGCTGGACAAGGCCGCTGACCTGGCAGTTGTCACTGCACGGCTGGCCTTCCTTGCCCGTGCTGAAGCACTCTGAGCCTTGATACTGCATACCAACAAATGTCGGCTCAAGGCCCCCGCCTGGCCCACTGTGCCTGTTTTATTCCTTTACGAACATGATGCACTTTTCTCTCCTTTTTCTGAGTACCCATGGGGGCCAGAGGCTGGGCTGGGTTCTGGCTGCATGGCCTGGGGGACTCTGGCCAGTGTGGGTAGTATGCTCTCCTGGTACAGTGTATTATCATTAAACTGGTTTCTCTTGGCTTTGTCTTTGCTGCACTGGGGGGCATAGCAATGTGGGGTGTGTGTGTGGGAGGATAGCTTTGCTGTCACAGGTTTGAATTGTTGGCAAAATAATACCCCCTCCCCAGAAGCCAACACAGGGATCTTGAGATACGAGCTTATCCTGGGTTACCTGGGTGAGCCCACTGTCATCACAGCCCTTATGAGAGGGAGGCTGGAGCAGAGACAAGGGTGGTACACCACTGGTTTTGTGAGCCAAAGAATGTGGGTAGCTTAAAGAAACTGGGAAAGTTATAGAATGGATTTTCCCTGGAGCCTTCAGAAGAAATCAGCCCTGCCTATAAAACATGATTTTTAAAGTTTGTCCTCTATCTGTGGATTCAGTTGCCCAGTCAAAAATTCAAAGGAAAAAAAAGTACTACGTAGTTAGGCTTAAGATGGTTGCTCTGTTCTGAACACATCTATAGACCTGTCATTCCCTAAACAATACAGTATAACAACTATTTACACAGCACTTAGCATTGTTAGGTAAGTGCATCAGGTTATACGTACACGCTACCAATTAGATAAGGGACTTGAGCATCCTATTTTGGCATGGGGGGAAGGGTATTAGAATAAGTCCCCTCCCTTGCCCCAGGGACAACTACTTCTAATCTCTAAAACTGATAAACTTGTTTTAAACCATTGAGTTTTGTGTCATGACAGCAGGAATGGGAAACCAATTTGGGCAGCACCAACTTCTTAAACGGTCTGCTCCCCCACCAGAGAACCACAAGCTGCTGTAAATACTTTGAAAGCATGCATGCACACCCAACCCTGGGGTCCCCACACCTGCTCCCCACCTCCTGGCCCTGAGGCCCAGATCCCACCTTGAATGACTGAAGAAAACAACATTCTAGCAAAGTTATTCACGTTTTAATTTCTCTGTAAAAACTTGAGCAGCCTGGGCTTAGCTTTGCCTTGGGCTATCAGCTTTAGGCCTTTGCACCTCCAGAAACCTGCAGGAAGGGTCCCAGGTCCTGGAAAGTCATTCAACCATAGAAAATGATTTTAAAAAGTCCAAGTGGGCAGTCAGTGCCCCCTGGCGGCCAGTGGAGGTCACTGTAGCAACCTAGGCTGGACTTTTTCCTGTTGGTGCTGGGAAAGGTGCCTGGGTCACTCATACTGCAAGAGGGAGAAAAAGGGCACGGGCCCCAGCTTCTCCCTGCCCTTCAGCGAGGTCAGCTCCACCACGCTCACGCATTCCAGCACCTCCGCACGCAGCTGGTCCAGCAGCTTACAGGCTGCGCACATGGTTCCTGGGGGTGGTGGGAAGAGCAGAGTGAGACCCCCATGCAGCGTGGGCCACCAAGGGGTTGGGGGCAAAAGGAGGTGGCATTGCAACCAGGCTCCCATCTGGCACACAGGGTAAACTAGTGTTGAGGCACTAATCCACTTCTCACACACACGTGGCGAGGTACTTCCTTCCACCCCCATCGACTCCCTGGTGCCAGGCCCTCTTCACTCTGTGTAGACTCTCACCACCAGTGGCCAGCAGATCGTCCACGATGACCACCTTCTGCCCTGGCTCCAGGGCGTCTTTCTGGATTTCCAACTCACTCTGTGGATGAGAAACAGGCATGTGGTCCAAACCTCTCTGGGAAGGGCTTTGGTGTGTGGAGCCTGGGAGCAGACAAGGGGCCACCACCTAGGTCCTGGCTTCAACCCACCCCGCTGTTTACCAGCTGTGTGAGCCTGGCCCAGTGTCTCAGCCTCTCTGAGGTCTCATGATTACTCCGACCACGGCAGCTCTACCTGACTTCACAACTCTCCCTTTAGGAACGGAGGGTCCACGGCAGCAGCCCTCAGCCCTCTCACCTTCCCGTATTCCAGTGTGTAGGAGATGGACACGGTGGGGCCCGGCAGCTTCCCTTGCTTTCGGATGAGCAGGAAGCCCAAGCCGAGCTCCTGGGCTAGGGAGGGGCCAAACAGAAAGCCTCGAGAGTCTAGGCCTGTTGGCGAGAGCTGGGATGTTTCTGGGGCAGCTGTGTGGTAGCATAGCACAGGTACCCACACAGGCCAGGGCTGGACAATGACAAGGAGTCACCGCAGTGACATAGGGTGCCTGGCCTTGTTGGCTAAAAGGCTAATGATATCCACTCATTTAGGGAATGTAGACTGAGCACCTATGACATGCAAGGACTGCTGGGTGGCTAGGAGCTGGAGTCAGGGAGGCTTCCAGATTCCGCAGGACACACTAAACTGAAGAGGAGGAACAGTGGTGCTGTGCCCTCAAGGCAGCTGGGAGCCAGGGGAGAGTCAGGGAGTAGTTCTCTGAGGGGACGCCCCATCTCTTTATCTGCCTTCTTATCTGCCTTCGGGATGCCCCAAAGTAGGTCAAAGTCCTGGCACACAGCAGGAGCTCAACGAACACTTGTAGAAGGGGAACAAGAAAGCATGGCCGGCCGCGAGGAGTCTGTCCTCAGCCCCAAGGCCCACCGTTGGTGCCCGCCCAGCAGAGGCCATTCCCCAGGCAGCTGGAGGCCTGGGACTCAGGGGTGCCAAGTTCGGGGCGGTGGGCCTGTCCTGGCAGCGACAGTTACCACCCGAGCACCACGCTGGCAGGGTCCCCGAAGGGCCCCCCCAATTGGGGTCTGGCCCCACCCGGAACCGTCCCTCCGCCCCCGGCCGCCCAGGGCGGTGGCGACAGGGCGCGCCGACCCCGGGGCCCCTGCACTTGCCCGCGACGTAGTCGATCTTGCCGCCGTGCGTGTCCTTCAGGTGGCTGGCCAGGAGATGGATGGAGGCGCGGAAGGAGTCGGGGTCCTTCAGGAGGGGCGAGATGTCCCTGCGGCGCAAGCACGGGCGGGGCCGGTGACGGGCGGCCCCGTGGGGGGGGGCCCAGCCGCGCCCCGGGCAGCCCCCGCACCCCGGGCAGCCCCCCCCGCCCCCCGCCACGCGGCCCCCCCACCCGGTGCTGTTCCACGCGGTACCGCCCCCCCCCGCACCTGAACAGCACGCCCGGGGTGGGGAAGTCCGGGAAGGCGCGGATGCGCCGCGCCACGAGCCGCAGCTCCGCGTCCGCCATGGCCGAGCCGCGCGTGTCCGCGCGCGGGCAGCGGGAGGGAGGGCGGGAGGGCGCGGTGGAGGCTGCTGCGCGTGCGCAGGGCGGGCGGGCAGGGTGGGGCGGCCCCGCGGGAGTCCCGTCTTCCGCCCCCGCAGGGGTGGGGGTGGGGCGGGCTCCCGTCTCCGCCGCGGGGCAGGGCCGCGCTCGCACCGGAACGGACCGGCGCCGCTGCCCGCTCAGGTCCACGCAGCGCGGCCCGGGGACACCCTCGCGTGGCAGGGCCCAGGGGCGGCGTCAGTCTCGTTACAAAAAAAAGAAAGAAAAGCCAAAATGCCTGTTGCTTTATTCTAGAACCTTTTCTTCACAGTTTACCAATCTTCCAGCGATGGGGCTTCGGCACGACGATCCCACTCCGGGGAAGGAGCTGCTCGTGCCCTCTCGGAGGGCTCTGGGGTCTGCGCTTGGCCGTTCAGGCCTTTTGGATCTGGGCCAGTGGAAGGGCTCATCCGCATGCTTTGCCACACCAGATGCCCGGAGGAGGAGGGCGGGCAGGATGGCTGTGAGGCGCAGATGCACCTCACAGTGTGCTGGGGTCACAGGTCTAGATCCCTGAAAGGTGGGAAATCGAGGACGCTGACATCCTTCTGTCCCCAGGAAAGCAGTGGCATCGACTGTCCCCACTGGGCCAGGGAGGCCTTGGCTGTGGAGGATCCCTCTGCCTCCTCCCCCTGCACGTGGGGTGGTACTGAGAGGTGGTGCTGGGATGGCCCTTCTGTGTAGCACAGGGGCTCAGCACAGGATTGGCTTAGCCTCCTTCACACTGGGGCTGAAGTGCTTGAGGGGCCAGGTGGGGGCAGCTGTGGGTCTTGGGATGGAGGCCAGACCAGGGACAAGGCCAGCCTGAAGGTAACTGTTGCTGAGTGGGAAGACAGGTAGCAGTGCTGAGACCTGCTGGCAGCAGCTGATAGCCGCACGCTCAAGGCAGCAGGGTCAGGCGGCCTCGGAGGAAGGCTGAGGAGTGACTCCAGGGCCAGGTAGTGTAGCCATGCAGGTCCTGCTGCTGGCTGCAGCTGGCATCCTCTGGTGGTGGGCAGGGCAGAGGGCACGTGGGGCTTTTCCAGTGTGGGGGCCAAGGCCAGACCCTACCCCCAGACACCTGCAGGGCCAGTGGGAGGTCCTGGGCCTGGCCTGAACATGAGCAGGTGCTAGTGGGGCCAGGAGCACTTCTCAGGGACAGACTCTGGGGGTGTCAAGCACTTCCCCAACTTTTCACAGCCTGGAGGTGTCCAATTCTAGGAAATTAAAATTCAGAAAGAGAACACATAATTATTCCAAGCACTTCTGGACTTAGCAGTTTCTACACCCCTGCCCTGCCCAGGCCATGACCTAGCCCATCCAACTGGCTCCAGGGTGGAAGCTGCCACTGTCTCTACTGTAGCCCAGATGAGGCCAGCATGGGAGACACCCAAGGCCAGTAAGGGGCAAGACGGTAAGGTCTTATGGTTTGGGTGGCCACAGAGTAGGGCCCGTGCCTGACCCATTATCCAAGAGGATCTCCTGCTAACTGCCCCAACCCCCAGGCCTTGTTCCAAGTAGGAAATGCTAAGGCCTGAATATACCCCGCTGTGATAGAGAAGGAGTTCCGTGGTCCAGAAAGGCTGACTGAGAGGCTTCATACAGCTCCTCACACTCTCCCACGGAAAGCTCTTTAATTGTTAGGAGCCCTTTCTCCAGGGGAGAGACAGCTTATTTCAATGCAGCCCTTGCCTAGCTGTGTGCATTAACGTGAAGCCGCACTTTATGTGGCCATACTTTCCCTGGAAATAGAAAGGGAGACGTGCCCCTAAGAAGGAGCCTTCCTGGTTTTGCTGTGTGCCCCCAGTGCCCAGGGGTGTCCTTGTGCCCTAGTCAGGAGACTCAGAATCACTCTGGGGGGCACACCTCAGAGACTGCATGTTATTTAATTGGAGCATCAATGATAAGGATAGCCCTCTCCTGCACTGGCATCTCGTGGTTCCTGTGGTCACGTGGGCCCTGAATGCCGACACTGAGAGAAGCTGGCCACCTGGGCAGGGCCAGGTTTGGATAAGGAAGCTATTCCCAAGCTTTGAGGCAGAGCGGAGACAGCCACAGATTCTGGGCCCAGGCTGGGAGTCGGGTTTTGGAAATGGCCAGCATCAGGTGTCTGATACTCAACAGGATAGTCAACTACTGTTCAAGGGCTATGCCAGGCTGAACGGGACTGGTCTTTTTATCAGAGAGACCAAAGGACACCACACTGAGTCCTCACCCGAGCTGGCCTGGATGTGTAGGGGCCAGGGGCTAGGGCTGAGCTGGACGGACTAGAAGTGCAGGGGGCCCAGGGCTGAGCTAAGGGTGGAAGTGTGGAGAGTGCTCCCCCCCATGCTGGGGGGAGGCTGGAAGTGAGGGAGCCAGGGCTGAGCTTAGGGGTATGTATGACAGAGGGCTGAGAGTGGAAACTTCTCTCCATCTGGGGGCCAGGGGTGTGGAGAGGATGAATGGGGGGCCCCTCAGGCTTTGCACACACTCATACACACCCACACATGCTCATACACATATAAATCCATACACTTCTCCTGCTTGTCTTCAGTTCACTTCCAGTGTTTGCAAGGTCCCCCACTTTCATTTCAGGGACAGTCAGGCTTCCGCTATTCCTGTGGTGCCCGGGAGATGGCAGCAGCACCCTGGCCAGGTTGGCCGCCTCCCTTCCCCTCCCTGCTGTCACTATGACCCTCTTCGTCTCCAGGAAGCTGGGGATCTGCCTGTAGCCATAAAGCAGTTGCCAGTGGGAGATGAGAAACATTCTGTTTGGGTTGGGAAGAGTATTGCTTTCACAGAAGGA
Organism: Cynopterus sphinx; assembly: GCA_030015415.1. Classification (NCBI taxonomy): domain Eukaryota; kingdom Metazoa; phylum Chordata; class Mammalia; order Chiroptera; family Pteropodidae; genus Cynopterus; species Cynopterus sphinx. Next base: position 29,037,305 of record CM057386.1, read on the forward strand.
AAAACAAGGCTTGGAGCAGGCACCAGGGGCTCCTCCCCAGGCAGGGTGCTCTCATGCTCCTGGATCCTGAGAGACCTCAGGGTCTCGACCTTGCTCCACTGCTGAGTCCACAGACCAGCATGCCAGAATAGCATCCCCCTAAGGGAAGGGGCAGGCCCTGCTCACCTACTATCTTCCTGTGGTGAGCTCTGGGAGCAGACATCAGCAATAAGCCCACCCCCACCAGCCCTTGTCCAACTCAGTGTCCTTGGCCACTGCCGAGTCATCTATCCTCTAATAATCCTCACCACTAGGAAAATGCTTCTAATATCCTGACTCTGTTTTCCCTGCACAATTTCCTCCTATCATATTCACTCTGCACTCTGAGTGCTCACACAATCACTTCCCTCCTGGGGGCACCCTGGACTCTGTCTGGCCCAGAGGCATTCCACATGGGCGACTACAGAGTGTTTAGCTGTCTTCACAATGGCCCAGTGGGTCCAGGGAATGGAGTGCTTGGGAGAGGAGCTGACAAGCTGGGAAGCTGGGCTAAACTATCTGCCTTTGTTCTCTGGGATCTGAAGTGCCACCAGAGCTTCTGACACCAGGATATGTGAATCTAAGTGGAGCAGGGTATCACATAGACACTTCCAGTTACCGGGTGGGTCACCTACGGGGTTTAAAGAGGTCTGTCTCTGCTGGGACCTGCATCTGCTGTCCTGAGAGGTGGACCCCACAGTCTGGCCATACACTCAGGCCATTTGCCCAGGGTATCTACACCCTACACGGGTTTGGCTTGTCCTGCACCTGCAGAGGGGTCAAGTGACCCCTCACATCTGTGAGATCTGAGATGGAAGCAGGAGGAAAGCAGGGTTCTGGCCTGCAGCCCAGCAGCCTCTGGAACCATGTTCTCTGCTTTGGTCCCACCATACTGCCCCATGGTGCTCCTGAGAGGCACATTGCTGCCAGACTCACTGCCAATCTATGGGGCTTGTGTTGAGGATGCAGGTGAAGTGATGGGGCATGCAGACCCATAGCACTTGTGGCCCTGGGAATGACCCCAACAGGAAATGCACCCTCTTAGTGTTGAAAGCCACGTATAAGCTACTTACCATGACTGCCCGGTTGCACACATTGAGCTGGGGCTGTCCGGGGATCAAGGCCTTCTTGTGCTGCTGAACGACTGGGGTGATCCTGCGAAGGACGTCCAGGTACTCGATGCTGGCAAAGCTAGAGATGAGAGAGTACCAGGTCACTGAGGCAGAGAAGGAAAGCAATAAGGTAGGTGGGGGCAGGACATCCAGGTAGGCCTCCAAGAAAGGGCCTGGGAACCAGGGGATCCCTCCCTGTTGGTGCCACCATCCAGGAGCCTCCTGGAAATAAACAGCTAAAAGAGACTACCTCTGCCTCATTTATCCTTAACTACAAATAAGGTGACATGCAAAGACAGAGGCAGCAACCGTGATTCTTGTCTGTTTCATGGCCTTGGAAGATGGCCAGACCAGAAGGGCACCCTGCACACCTGGTGTCCCCAGGCTGCACCAGATCTTGGCAGCTTCTCAGGGCCCTTTCCCCCATTTTCATGGTCCTTCTGTAATCACTTTGGTCCAGGTTTGCTTCTATTAGGAATGGCTGGCCTTGCCCTGATTGCCACCTTCTTGGGGTTCATCTGACATTCCATCCACACAAAGCCCCCAAGCTTCTCAAAGCAGGCCGCAGGAGTGTTTTATGTCTTTCCAGAATTCTGTACCCAAATACATTGAAAAGGACTAGCTTCACCAAGTGCAGCAATATTGGGGACAAACCTCTCGCACCATGGTATGAGTGCAGGCGGGAGGCTCCAGGAGGCCCTGCACTCAGCCATGAACTCTTGCGGGCCAGGCAGTGGCTCCCAGGTCTTTTTGCCCAGAGCCATGTCCCCAAAGTAACCCTGGAAAGGTTACATTCCAAACTAGATCCCAACTTCTTCTGGAGGCCAGGCATGAGGGGCTGCAGGTTTCTGAGGGAACAGTGGGTGTGGGCAGGTGCCCAAGGGGACATCTAATTGGGGAAATGACCCCAAATGCCACAGCTCCCCCAAATAGTGGTAATATGGATCTAACAAGGGCACTCTTGGGCGGCTGTGTTCTATACATCTTCACCCTGCAAGGCAAACCCCCAGGACCTTGAATTTCAGAGGATGTCAAGGTGGGGAAGTGGTGCTCTCCAGCCACACTCACAGCCATCGAGGGGCAGGGGCAGGATTCACATCAAGCCTGCTCTTCAGCTGGCCTGTTGCACCAACCTTCATGTGGACATTTGAGTCTGAGAAGCCAAATCATGCACATTGTCATTGGACAGGGATTTTCAGAGGCTCAGCGGCCATCTCTGTCCTTATGACCCATCTCAAAGGCGCCCAAACTCAGGTGCCCAAGTTTGTTTCAGCTGTGGAAGTGTTAGCAAGATGGGCTAAAGGCCTGGGCGCTGCAGGGGCGGGACTGTGTGCCCTGAGCACAGCCTGGTTATGGCACTGGCTCTCCGTATTTCTTTCCCATGGCCCTGGGCCTCTAAGCTGGACAAAGCTCCAGTGAAGGGAGGTGCTGCCAAGGAAGCCCCAAAGCATTTCCCAGCAATGTGGACAGGCCCCATCCAACCCTCACCAGGAGGAACTCATTTACACCTGGCAGGTAGGCGGGAGCCCTGGTAGGTCTTTCCAGCTGGTGGTGCTGCCCTCCACATCCTTTTGCTGCCTGTCATGGCAGCCTGGAGGCCGTGCAGAGGTTCATATCCACCCCATGATGGACCGTCACCCTCCACCTTGGCCATCCCTGAAGGCAGCTCAGGGCAGGGGTCATGTCAGTTGCTGGGCCACATGGAGTTGGGGAACGGGGAGACAAAGAGGGAGTGTGGAGAAGGGGGCACCCGAAGATGAAAGACCACAACACGCATGTGCCAGATTGGAAGCCCACAGTACAGACCCCAGGGTGCCTGGTGGTGGTGGGAGGGGGAAGCCCCGCGCATGCCTTCCTGCATTTGTGCATCTCCAAGTGTTCACGGCACACACGGTCCTTCTGGAAAACTCAACATGTTGGTATGTGCTTGTGTTGGCTGGGACTGGCTAACGTTTCCTCAACAGCTTCAAGGACTCCCTGCACCCCACTCACCTGAGGGGATACCTCTCCCCTGGGTCTCGTCCCAGGTGGAAGACCAGGGGCAGCTCTGTGTGATCTTCCTGCGTGTGGGTGGTGACTCCTGAGACATTCTGCCCGGGGCAGAAATCAATGCCCTGAAATGAGAAAAAGGACGAGTGAGCGCTGTCTCTGAGCATGTGAGCTCTGACTGCAAGGCTGGCCAGTCCATCTCGAATGAGTCAGAGTGGTCAAGGGCTGAGCAGGCCTGAGGGCAGGATCCTACATGGTGGAGCCTTCTCACAACCCTGGGCTGCAGAGCTGCTGAGCAGTCAGGCCCTGAGTACCATCCCCTAGTTTTTTGGAACCCTTTTCTTGGTGGGGGAGTGAATCTCTAAACTATTTTAGCCCATCTCACATCTTGACTGCCTCTAATTTCTAGAGTGAAGTTTTTCGCCTTCACTCTAACCCACCTCATGGCCAGTGGAGTGCATGATGCTTAACATCCCTTTATTTGTGAGGAGGGACCTTGGTCCTGAATTCAGAGAAACACAGACGCAGGAATGGCTCACAAATGATCCAATGCACAAGTTAACAGGGAACCTAAGATGACTACGTTTCACGTGTTTAGGAAAACAGGAAAAAGAAGGAGAGTGAAGAAAGCGCCAGGCTCCCCTAAGGCTCAGGTGCAGTGCCCATGGCTCCTACATTCAAGCCCTGCTCTGGCCTCCTCTGCCCCCTGTGTTGTGTGGCCTCTGATGCGTATCTGGAATAGGCTACCTATGTCAGCGTGTGGTCTAAGCTCTGTCCAGGTCTGGGGCAGTCCTGAGGCCCAAGGTGGCCTTAGGCCGGGGGTTCCCTCAAAGCTGTAGCCTGAAGGCTGCCCCTGTGGCTCCCTGACTCTGGAAAAGGAAAAGCCCCCCACCATCCAGCAGATATTAGGTGAGGCCAGGGTCCCCATGTGAGGCACTGCTGACCCCAGAGTCACACAAGCAGCTTGGTGCATCTGCAACCAATGCAGGGCACTATTGACAGGTCTGGACAGGCGGCTGTGACTTGTGCACAGTAACTGATTGAAAGGCTTTCTGTAGGTATTAGTGTCTGGTTTGACAGGCAAACCATTTCAACCCCCCACGTGTTTGTAATGAACAGCTGGTCTTTGGAGCAGTCAATGTTCTGTTTTCCAATAAAGTAGGGAAGTTAGAAGCCTGTGAAATTCCATTTATCTGTACTGAGCAGTCGATTCCCAAGTCAGGGGCTGTGGTCTAAGCCACTGAGGGCAGTCAACAGTGGACATACAGGGCTTCCATAGGGGGTGACCCTTTGACCTTCTGGGAGCAGAACTACTAGAGAACAAATATGGATTTAACAGTGGGAGAAGCCACCACATTTAGCATAAAAAAGCTGAGTGGTTAATGGAAAAATATCTAAGTCTAGACAGAAGACACAAATTATAATTTGGATGCAAATCAAATAAGCTATTTAATTAAGATCCTGCTAATTAGTACAAGATTTTTTCTCTTACAACTGTTGTCATGTGAAAAAGGTCTCACCCTGGGAGCACTGCAGCTGAGCTGGCCCCCCCACATGCACCTTTCCTCCTCCCTTCCCCCCTGGAACAGGAGCAGGTGCACCTGCAGGTCACGGTGCTGGCTTTTTGGAAGATGGGAAGGGAGGAAGGGGATGAGCATCCACTGTAGCTAATGCCCCTGGGATTCAGTCCAGAAATGCGGAAGGCCACATGGACACATGTACCTCCTCTCGCCCATGGCCTCAAGCTGCCCCCATAATGGGAGGTCGTAGGCTCGCGTGGGACAGTGGCACCAGGTCCGGCAGGGAAAGATGCTCACTTCCTCCTCCTCCTAGGGGTTATGAGATACCCCACGACAAGTGTACAGCCAGGAAACTAATAGGGTCTACTCAGGTGACCCTCAAACCTGGAGACCACTGATTGGCATATCCCCAGCTAAGTCGTACCTCAGGCTTCTCCCTTAGCTGGGCCCCATGTGGCCTCTGAACAAAGCTAATATCCCTAATATCCCTAATGTGTTAACTGTCTAGAAGGGCCTGGTGGAGAATCAATGTTTCCCCTTGTGCTCAGCTGAGCTGTTGATGGTCACAGGGTCCTTTCTGACTTCACGTGGCCCCTCAGTTTTATTGATCCCTGGAGGGAGAAGGGACGTGCAACAGCACTGCATCTGTTGCCTTGGCATTTAAATAGAACTGTGACTGCGCTGTGATATGGTGAACCCACAGCCCAATTCTGTGTCCACCAGCTGCACTCCCAGGGAGGGCCTCCTCTAATGTCTACACACATTTTTAAAAGGAGCTTTTGTGCTTCACCTCCCAAGACAGAAGCCATGCAGACCAAACCACTCCAGGTGTTCTCACAAACAACCCTCAGAAAATGGAAGTGCATCCCACTGAACACTGTGGGTAGGGGGCTAAGGGAGTGGGGTAAGGTGTCAGCCAGCTGTTCTGAGGTGGCCTCTTCTGATGCATCCTAACCCCACTTTAAACATGGTCAGGTAAGGACAGGCTATGCAGGCACTAAACTTTTTCAGTATCTTTTCTAGAAAAGCTCTCCCAACCCTTCTGAGTTCTGGGCTGTCTCACTTGGGCAGGGGCTGACTGAGCTCTGCTCCAAAAGGACCTGAGAACTCACAGGGCAGGGAGCCACAGAAAGGCCTGAGGGGCTGCTCGCAGAACACCAGCCATACCTGCCAGCTGGCCTACCTGGACTCTCTAGCAGCCAACAATAGGGATGCTAGAGGCTGGTTGGGGGGTTTCCTGTGTGTGATGGGGTCAGAGAGGGAGAAGTGAGGCCACATGGCTGTGCCCTGGGGTCCCCACACTGCCAGCCTCTGGGCCCCTTTTGGATGCTCCTACAGCTTCTCAGACCTTGCACATCTAAAGGGGCAAGCCAGGAGTGGCCCTGCTTGTCAGGGGATGGGGAGACCAGAGACAAGTGTGCAGGCTGGGGGACATGGTTTTTCTGTGTCACCCAGAGAGAGAGTTCTGGTTGGGGGCTGAGGGGCCCATAAAACACTCTGGACCTCAGAGGGCAAAGGAGAAGCAAAGGCTCGCTTGGTTCAGCTAAGCCCGCCTGATGCCAATCACTGCTTCCAACCACAAGTCAGGGACATTCGTGGGCATTGGGACACTTGGAGGAGGCACACATTGTCCTCTACTCTGCCGAGTGCCTGGGGCATCTGGTCTGAGCACTGCACAAGTAGCGCCTGGCTGTGTTACCCACCCTGCCTGGGACCAGACCTGTGATCCACTAAGTCTGCAATCTGCATCCAAAGTGGTGCAGAGTGTTCCAGTACTTAGATTTTTCATTAACTTAAATTGTTTTTCCTCCCAATTAAGGCACATTAGCAGGTTTTTCTTGTGTCTGAAGACCTAGAGGGTGGGATAAGTGGAGGCTGAGAGACCTAGGTGGGGGGCTTAGGAAGAGGCAGCAGAGAGAAGACTCAGGAAGTGGGAAGGGCAGGACTGGCAGTGGAGAGAAGGTGCCCTGAGGGGCAGCAGAAACCTGAGACCATGAACTGAACACTCTGGGGCTCAGCATGCATGCGACACTTCACTGATAAGCCCTCGGGGCAGACCCGTGATGCATAGACTAAGACAGTCCTTCAGAAGGGCCACAGAGCACCTGGCCAGGCCTTGGAGAGTGACAAGTGGGGAGGGAGTTGGGGGAAGACACCCTGGTTTTACCTGGGCCCTGAGGTGGCTGGCCTGGGCTGGGTCTGAGGCTACCCTGAGGCCTCCTTTCCCTAAGCTCTGGGTGACCTGAGAGGGTGGGGCATCCAGGTCCCTTAGGGGCTGTCCTTGTAGCTACACCATGGGGCTTCTCAGTCCTTACAGCAGAAAGCAAGTGACTTGTGTGCCAGTCACCACTCTGCAGAAGCTCCTGACCGCCTTCTCTGCCCAGATACATCCTTAAGAACCGGGTATGGGGGCGTGATATAGAGTCTACAGCCCCAAGGTCCCTTACCTGTTTGAACTCCTCCCAGGAATTGGTCCAGGTCCAGAAATGGGCCTTGTACTGGCCCAGGGTGACTGCCATCAGCGTGTTGCCACGGTAATAGAATATTGGCCTGTTAGGAGGGAGGAGGGGCTCGGGTGACTCTTGGATGCATGGTTAGAGCTAAGATTTTATAGAAATGATCCTGATGATATCACAGGGGCATAGGTGCAGAAGTCCCTGAGGCTGTGTGTGGGGTGAGCCTATGGTTGCCCATTATTCTTGGCCTTGAGAGGCCAGGTGTAGGGTGAAGCCAGTCTCAGATGGTCACCAGAGGCTCCGGCTCCACTGAGCCCAGGGCCTCCCTCAAAATAAATAAGCTCTTGTGCCAGGTTTAGAGAAAGAAAAAAAATAGGCAATATTGAAATAAAAGAACACAAGCCCGCCCATCTAACCTCTGCCCTAAACTCGGGATGGGTAGCTTGTCTCAAGCTGGAGAGAGACTCTCTGGACACAGAGCATTCTGGTGTTGAGGTGGAAGGCAGGACATGGCTCCAGAGGTTTGGGGTGGCTAATGACTCAAGCAGAGGGACACTCCCTCCTTCCGCCCATGGCTGAGCATGGACCCCACAGGGAGGATGCATTTCATGCCGGAAAATCACAAGGGTCTCACCTCCCTCTGTTCTGAGCCAGCTGGGCAAGGAAACCTGCTTCGACAGCCAGCTCCGGCTCCATTGTTTAGTGCTGGGGGAGCAGGCAGGGGTGAGTGCCTGGCTAGAACTAACCTGTCCACCAGCTGGCCCTGCAGCATGGAAGGGAGGAGGTCAAGGCCATCGATCACCCTGTCGCTGGGCGGCTCCAAGCCTGCGAGGGACAGGCTGGTGGTGAAAAGGTCCATGACACTGCCCAGTTGGTGGCTCACCTGAAATGAACATGGGCAGACAGACAGCTGCTCAGGAAGCCCTGCCCTAACCAAATGGCAGCCAGGGGCCAGGTCCCCGGGCATCCATCCTGCTGCTGCCCAGCTGGGCCTGCAGAGGCATGAAGACTCGCATACACACGCACACAAAGCCACATCCCTTACAGCGCGTCCACACACGAGAACGCGACATATACATGTGTGTGCACATGCTCAGCCCTGTCTACCTCAGCCAGTCCCTGTCCCACCTGACCCCAGGCTCTTCTGGAACTCCATATGTCCATGAGCGTCTGGCTGGCTGAGTGTGGCTGATATACAACTCTTCCATTTTGGGACCTGAGAGAAAGGAATGAGTCCCCTCATTGGGAGAGTGGTCTTGGGGAGGTCAGGAGCTAAGGGGGGATCAAATCAGCTGTCTGACCCCAGAACAGGCAGGGCCCTGTCCCGTCCCCAGTACTGAGCATTTCCTGCTGCCCGTTGCCTTCAAATGGGAGCCAGACAGAAGGGAGATGATGTGGCTCTCCGAGGGAGCCACCAGCAGGGTCCCAACTTGGAAGGCCTGCCCTCTCTGAGCCCAACTGTCACATTATTTTAACACTGATGCTGTGACTTCCTAATTCAGGTAAAACTACAGGTGAAAAAAAGACCTTCAAAACCCAGAGCAGCATGGAGAGCAAGGGGGGATGGGAGGAAGGACAGGAAGGGAGGGCAGATGAACTGGGGTGGGGACTGGCCAGCCTTTTTCCCAGAGGCTGTGGCCACCCAAATGTAACAATCCGACTCCACAGAGCCAGCAGGTGGTGGCCCCTAAGGAGCTGATTGCTCCTGGCAAGGCACTGCTCACTGGTCTCCTCAGATGCAAGTCTGTTCCCCAAGGACAGCTCCACCTTGTCTGAATTCCACCCAGTTCCTTCACTCCTGAACTCTGGATCTGGGGACAAGGGTTTGGTCTGGCAGGTTTGGCAAGGCAAGCATTCCCTTGAGCCTCTTCACATACCCCGGGGGCACCCTTGCTTCCATTCTTCTACACGAAGAGAAACTCCCTGTGGAAACCAAGCGCCATACATCAGGGCTACTTATGTCATCTGTTCCTGCAGCCCAGTGTAGGGTGGGCCATGAAGGCCAACATTTAGTTCAAAAATTCTGTGAAGCAGAGGAGAAGAGAAACATTCCAGCAGCTCCCCTCCCTTCTCGCTTTTTTTTAGGACCAAAAAAAAGAGAGAGAGAGAGAGAGAGAGAGAGAGAAAAGTAAAGAAGAGAAAGAAATCCAGATATTTTAACCATCTGGAAAAATAAACAAGGGGAGACTGTGGTGCCAGGTGGGGGTGGTGTGGGAAGGCGTGGATATCTGAAGTCCTCATATCAGCACAGAACAGCTGGGCGCACTCATGGAAGAGGCTCTTTTTGAAAAATAGACACTCTCGATGTGCACATAATGTCTTTAAGAAAATGCAATTTGTCTGCCATGAGCCCATGGCAGGAAGTCACCAAGGCTGTTATCAGCACTTTCAAGATTTAACTCTGAATCAAAGGCTACAATTAATAAAGTCACCCCGCCAGGCGTGAAGGGGAGAGCTAAATATTTGAAGCGGTTGGACAAATGGCAGGGTGTTTTTAAATAAAATCCTCTCACAGTTATCACAGGGCACAGGCCTGATAGTCCCATCTAATTCAATTTCAGTATGCGCTATGGGACGTGGTGGGGGGAAGGCGGCCGCACAGCTGTGTGTGATATATTTTCTCCTCCAGAGAGCAGGGCCCAGAGGGGCCGAGAGCAAGGCAGGCAAAGGCTTGCGACAGACAGAGGAGCTGGAGAGAGGGGTCCCCATGGGACTGTCCCAGGAGGGAGAAGTTGGGGGAAGAATGTCAGGGAGGAGGGTAAGCTCCACACCCCATGCCTGGGGTTCTACCCCAGTTCTGCCATCTGCCAGCTGGATGGTCCCAACAAGTGACTACCTTTCACTGGGCCTCAGTTTGCTGACATGTGGAATGGGGATGGTGATGACAGGCAGAATGATACCCCCAAGGGACCTCCATGCCCCAGTTCTGAACCCTGTGAATAAATTTCCTTACACAGAGGAGAATCAGATTGTCAATCAGCCAATCTTAAATTGGGCTGATCCTGGGTCCCAGGGTGGGCCCAGGGTAATCACAAGTCCTAACACTGGGAGAGTGAGGAAGGCCAGAGTCAGGGTGCTGGCCTGGACCAGGGAGGGAGGAGCCGGAGACTAAGAAGCCAGAAAACACTAGAAAATGAGTTTTCTCTGGGAGCCTCCAGGAAGGATCAGCCCTGTGACACCTGATTCTAGTTCCAGGAGATGGTGCTAGACTTTTGACCTCCAGACCTGCGAGAACAAACACATGTGGTTCTAGCTCCTTAGTGAGGTGACTGTTTCAGCGGCCACAGGACACTCAGAAGCCCCCATGGCGCTGCTATGAGGGCTCAGCTGACACCAGTGCTGAGAACATGTTCTCTGGAGCTCAGAAAGGATAAAAAGACCGAGACAGTGACACACATGCTTACAGTCTTGACACCCTGAGGATGTCTGAATCAAGGTGCCCAGTCAGAGAGGACCCTGAGTTCTCAGCCGAGGCAGGGGCAGAGTGAGGGCTTAAGGAGCAGGACACACACCATGCCCAGCCAGAGGACCAGGTCAGCCACCCTGCAGTTTACACCTGCACACTGCAGACAGATACCAGCCACACAGTCGAGCTCCTGCTGACTCTAGGACACTGTTCTGTGTCCACAGAACAGTGGTCTGGGAGATGAGGTTTGGAAAAAAAGCTCTATGACCAAACAAAACTTTAAAAACTCAGCTTCCTCTATGCTTCTTCCAGAAGTTCACACTATTCATACTAAAGGCTCTAAAGAGCATACTAAAGGCTCTGACAAGTCCTGCAGAAATAAGCCCTTCTACTCAGTCACACTCAAAACTGCCACATTAACCAACCACGGACACCTCCTCCCCACATGGCGGATACTGACACTACATGCCTTATCTGTGGGAGACTGTTCCAGTGCCCACCCCATGTACCCTTCACCAGCTACCTCCCCCAGCGGAGGCGCGGTTTGGAGGGCAGTGAGTGTGACTTTGGTGTTTCCTAGGCAAGGTAGAATGAGTAGAAGGAGCAGGCCCACAAGGGGCCGAGTCTCCACATCCCAGGATGACAACAGGCCTGCCGCATGGCTGACCTCTGACTCACCTGGCCTGCGGCGATGTGGCCGGGCCACCACACGATTGCAGGCTCCCTCATTCCACCTTCAAATGTGGTCTGCTTCCCGCACAGAAAGGGGCCATTACTACCGCCTGGGGAGGGAGAGTTGTTGCCCATCAGTGGTCTATCCCAATTCTCCAGGGCCACATACACCCTCCTGGGCACTTGCCCATAACTGACTCCTGCCCAGCTATCAAAGGTGATGCTGTTGAAACACCAAGGCACCAAGACCATCATGAAGACGGAGGACCAGCCTCAAGATGGCTCTGACCCAGGAGACCATCCTAGCTGCTCTGGTTGTAACACAGTGCCCCCAGTGAAGAGCAACTGCTCAGAAATGGATGATGTGACCACTCTCGTCAGCACAAGATGTAGATGCTCTTCAAGCAGAGCCATAGAGCATATCCCAATGGCAGGTCATTAGAGCTTCCTGCCTGTTCGGGTGCAGTGTCTCTTAAGTGTCAGGGTTCACGAGCCTCCCTGTGTGTTTGGGGTTAGGGAGTATAGTTAATACATCAGTCCCTGGGCCTCATGGGATTGTTCCAACAGGGATGAGGCAGATTCATTTCTGAGAAGCCCAGCTCTAAGTAGGGGGTCCCTAAACCACGCTTGAAGTGTCAGAGAGCAGAGCCCCCATTGCTGGCTGGTCTCAGGTCCTGCTCGATCCCAGAGCACAGAGAAGTTTCCTGAGGATATATGGGTGTCTGCTGCCCAGGGCTCAGCTCAGGTCCTTTGAAAATGGGGAAACAAAAGAGAGCAGTGTTTCTCTAGGAGGAAGTCCCACAGTTTGTCCCTGGCACTATAACCCGAATGCCATCTCCATACAACAGTGTAGCCCAGTCTTGAGAGATGAATGATGATAAACACACAGGGACCACATGGGAGCACTGGCAGACTCTGCGTCATGTGTGTGAATGCAGGGACAGTGAGGAAACGTGATGTGCCACTCTGAAGATGGGCTCCGGGTGCTGAGGACAACCCAGTTTCTTTCTCCTTTTATTTCTCAGGCTGGTTGGAGGGTGCACAGATCTCCCCCTTACTGTCATTTGTATCTTAGAGATGTTTCTGTTCATGTGAACTATTCCATGATGTAGAAACAAAGATTAGGGTGATTAAACCCAAACCCAGGCTGGAAGGTTGGTGGTTCCGATGAGGGTTGGCCATCAGGGGCTGTCAGGGACAATGACATTCAGCTGGGCCCTGGGCCTCTGCTGGGAGAGAGATGGGGTTCCACCCCTTTTCCAGAACCAGCAGCTGTATGGTAAGGATGAAACCGCTCCTGGACTGGGGCTGTGCCATGGATGGCACCACATACCATCCCTGGGGACCTAGATCCTGAACTGCTGTTCTGTTACCAACAGGGTTCCTTCTCAGCTTGAGCCAGCTGTGCTAGTCATTTAAGATCCTGAAGCTCCTTCTGCTCCCCTGACCACAGGGTCCCCCAGTGACTCCCCCACTGGAGGGCGTCCCCATGGGGTTTCCTGCTGTGCACGGCTTCCTTGCACAGCTGACTGACTCAGGGCTCTGCTGGGGCCCTGGCAGGGTAAAAAGATATACCAGCAGTAGGGTGAAACTCTTACAAGACAATAAAATGCCAGGGTGCAATCACCTTACAACATAAGCTGGGAATCAGAGCTCACTGAAGGACCTGGGGTCATGGTCCTCAAGAGGCCTGAAGGCCCAGCTTGGGTACAGAGGTTGCTCTGGGAGGTATGCGGCTCTCTCACTGCACCAGGACTCTGGGTGCCCCCCAAGGCCAGCACTACGAGGGTGGGGGTTCAGTTCCTTCCCTTCTAGACATGCCCCTCCATGAGACCTTGGTGAAGAAGTGTTGAGTGGGGGTGAGCCTGGGCCTGCCTTCTTAGAAGGCTGGGAAATATGTCTCCTGCATTTTTAGCTCCCCAGGGAGATAGATGGTCATTGCCCCCACAGAGAAGGGATGCTCCTTAAACTCTGAAAAAGGGGCAAATGTGGCTGGTCAAACACATGACAACAGCCATCATGTTATATTTAAGTTTAGAATAAAGACACTAATGGAGAACATCAGAGCTTCAGAGGGAAAAGCTCAGAAGTGACCTCATTCAGCCCTAAATGTACAGGAGGCAGAAGTGACCTGCTTCCAGAGCCAGGATGAAGGCCCTGGCCTTGGTCTCCATCCTCCCCCATGGAACTCTCCCTCCTGCCCAGGCACCTCCAGGAGAGCCAGAATTGCCAACAATTTGGGAGAGGGGTGTTAGGTGGTCACTGTTTCACATACTGACACACTCACCCTGGGCCAGAAAAGGCCAAGGTGCTCTAGTCTTTCAGGGGAAGATAGTGTGTCACAGAACATGGGTGTTGGTGGGCAGCCCCTGCCCGTTTTGTGTGTGACGAGGCCCAAGCCAACCCCACAGGGCACCCCTTGGCCTCCTCATATATTTTCCTACCAGATGGGGAACTAGGAGGAGCGTGAGCATCTCCCCCACTGGAGGGAGCCCCAGGCTGAGCCTCCTTCACACTCTGCTCCAGCGGTGGCTGAGACCCTGAGTCTCAGGGGTCCAGTGTTCCCAAGTGGGGCCTTGTTTGGGATATGATAATGGGAACACTCCAAATACCTGCCTTGTTTGGGAGCAGAAATAAGGGCAGCACCATTGTCAGATGTGAAGAAAACAAACGTGTCCTTAGTGATCCTCAGGTCCTGAAGAAGGCTCAGGATTTTCCCCACGCTGTCATCGATCTCCCGGACAGCATCCCCATACCTATGAAGAAGGTGGAACATTTAACAGATTGCCAAGGACATCAGTGTGATCAAAGAGCAGTTAAATCGTAGCTTTGGGGATGGACAAATAAAACGGACTGGATAAAGTCACAGGAAAAGAGGCGCAAAGTTCGAGTTCTCAGAGTTCATCCAGGATAGAGCCAACCGCACCGCTGTCACACTCCCACTGATCCTGGACTGGACAGCTTCGGAGGCACATGTGTTTCAGTCTTTTTCTACAGTTGATCATTAAAAACTCCATAGTACTGAGTGCCCTGACCTTGGAGGTAATTAAGCACAGCTGAACCCCCCAGGTGGGGGTCTATGTCTCTACAACCAAGGACTCACCGTCCTCGCTGACTGGTGCCCAAGAAAGACTTAGAAGCGTAAACAGGTGCGTGTGTGGCATCAATGGCCCAGTAGAGAAAGAAGGGGCGCTGAGCTGCCCGCTGCCTCTTAATGAAATCCAGGGCTTCCTGAGGAGAAGAAAACACCATCTGCCTCCGCCTGAAGGCTGACTTCCCCACCCACAGAGCCTGCCCAGCCCAGGCGGCCATTACCTGCAAGTAGATCTGGGTCAGGTTGGCTTCTCCAGTCTTCAGATCAATTGGAAATTCTTCATAAAATCTGAAAATGATATAGATCCAGACAGAAGTTAGATTTCAGGCCAAGAAAGCCCTTTCTCCCTGATATCAGAGGCAAAGTCATGGGCTTCATTTAAAAGAATGATGGAAACATTCAGTAAATGAAATCGGAAGCTCACACTGCTCCTGAGGTCACAGTCTCTTCAAAGATGAAGTGGGGCTAAGGCTGGGTGCCATGGTCACCATTTGGGAGAAGGATGGGGAGCAACGTGTAAGGACAGAGGACAGTGAAAGAAAAGCAAAAGGTTGATCCCAGTTACTTAGGGCTAATGAGTGCAGGGTTTCTTTCTGAGGCGATGGAAGTGCTCTGAAACCAGTAATGGCTCACATGAGAGAAAGCACTGAACTGTGCAATTTAAATGGGTAAACCGGTGTGTGAATGTTCTCAATAAAGCTACTATTCAAAAAGGCAATGAGTTTGCCCAGCTTCTTAGTCCACTGATATATAATGAGCTAAAATTAAAAAAAAATTAATAATAATAATAAAGGAAGAAGAAAAAATTAAGCCACGAGACTTGAGAAAGACTAGGTAGGGCCTGGTCTGGTGTGGCCATGCTGCAGGTGCCCTGCTGCCGGGCGGTGGGCAAGACCAGGGTGACTCTGACGCCACCTGCCTTTCAGACGCAAGCTCACTTTTGGCAGGCTCACAAATAGTCCTCTGTGATGCTGCCAATTTCTTCAACGTGTAGCATGTGGCCAACATGCTAACCTGGCGCAGGCAGATGGCGACTGCAGGTGGAGCCCAGGATCTGCCACAGGGATGCACAGCCTGAGCCTAGGCGCTGTGTGAACTGCTGCTACATGAACACACCTTGTTTTAGGAAGCATCTTTGGCTCTCACTATATTTCCTAAAAGGGTGAGAGACCCCGTAGGTGTGGCTCAAGCAGTGGCCTAGGCCGTGAGTCCTATAAGGCTCTGCGTAAGACAACCAGCTGGCAGAGCAGGGCCCAGCTCACTGGGATGCCAGCGCTGGTGGGCAGGTGCTTTCAGAATCTCTGTCCAGCTCCTAGGCAGCCCCAGAGGGCAGAGGCTGGGCTCAGCGTCAAAGGGCAGTAAGTGAAAAGACTGTTACCTGCCAACCATCTCCCAGTCCCGGTACACGGGGATGTTGGGCCTGGCCCTGTTGTCATAAGGTCCAAAGTGACAGTTGGGGGATCCAAACCATTCATCAAATCCGTGCCTCAGGGGGTGGAACTGAGGCCTGTGGCCCAGATGCCTAGAAACAGAAACCCAGGACACTTTACAGAACCCCGCATGGGGACACCCCAAAATTCTGAGCAGCAATACCCCATCAACTTCATAGAACATTTAATGAAACAAGGGCCCTCTAGCACCCAAAGTGTGCTAAGCTTGGGCACAGCAAGACCTGGCCCTCCAGGGGACATCAGGACCACCTCCTGCCCCCAGCAATGCTGCTGGGGTCACAGACTGGGACAGTGTCAGGACTGCCTATTGCTGTTTATCGACCCAGCATCCTGGCCAGGATTGGTGAAAGGCATGACTAGAAGAAAATGTGGCAATGTGACAACTGCCAAACTGTTTGGAAACCCAAGTGCTCTGCAGGCTCTTGTCACACGTTGCAGAAGCTCTTGCTGAGCTTGTCTTGCACCCCATCCCCACATGCTCCTTCCCCTTGGGGGCACCTAATGTAGGTCCTCCTGCCAATAGGAGGTGTTGACATACTCGCATCTGAATCTGGTACCAGTGGTCCTTGAGAATGTCCCCATC
This sequence comes from Cynopterus sphinx, assembly GCA_030015415.1. Lineage (NCBI taxonomy): Eukaryota > Metazoa > Chordata > Mammalia > Chiroptera > Pteropodidae > Cynopterus > Cynopterus sphinx. The sequence goes on from CM057386.1 coordinate 29,053,606, forward strand.
TATTTTTTGGAATGCAGAGATTATAGAGGTTCTGGAGCTCTGTGGCTCTGGGTCTCAACCCACTGCAGAGTGAGCTGACTCTCACCCTGAGAAGTGGATGGGTTTCCTAGGATTTTTTTTGCAGGAAGCCTCTTGCAGTGACAAGTGTTTGGGAAGCTGTGTCCCTGGAGCAGAGGGTCCTGTTCCTCTGCTGCACTCAGGTAGGCCCCACCCTGGACACTCAGAGGCCCTGCAAATCCCAGATCCCTGTGAACTCACTGTACCACTTGGTCACTTGATTAGAAAGGACACATTATGTGGTGGCAGGGGAGGCTGGGCTGGATGCAGTCTGAGTCTAGACAACACCTCTCGGGGCCTCGGTTCCTCCCTGCTGGTTCTAAAATGCTCTGCCTCCAGACAGATGCCTGGCACTCCCCTCTGGGCCTCTCCAGACTCCCTGCCAGCTATGCCAAGTGTCGGTTCTGCTCTGGCCACTCTCTGCACGTTGTGCTTCCTGTTTGCAACTCATGTCTTCTCTGGGCCACTGCTATATGCCCAGTCATTTCTCAATGCCTCACTCTAGTACCAGCTAGCTGTGTGTGACTCTCGTGTGCCCACATCTGTCAGGCTCCTTCCCTGTCAGCACAAATGGCCTTTGCTTAACAGAAACACCAGCTAAGGTCCTGCTCATGTTAAGCTGTCAATTCAAAGTCCTTGCCCCAAAACAGCAGCAGGGCCAGTCCTGCCTGAAGGTGAGCTGGAGCAGTAGCACTTTGCAGCCCACAGGGACTTGGGGCAGATGGAGCAGCCTATCAAAGGAGTCCAGGTTCCAGCCACACCAGGCCTTGGTCAGTCTGAGGAAATCCAGATCCGTGTTCCAGCCTCACCAGGCCTTGGTCAGTCTGAAGAAATCCAGATCCGTGGTACTGGGGTTCAGAGACAGGACTTCAGGGCAGTCACAGCCACATCTGCCAACATCCTCCCATTTAGTCCCCACTGAGACAAGGACCTCTACCTGTCTGAAGAGAGACCAAGCCCTCTGTTCCAGGCCTCCTAGGGCCTGTCCTTGCTCTGGCCATAACTGTGGCCCATCCATCAGCACTGTGTCCACCGCCCCAAGTCTACTCAGAGCTGTTTCTCTGGGCCCTGTTCTCCTCTTCTTGCAACTGTGTCACCTCTCTTCTCCTGGAGACACGCTGTCATTCCAGCTCTGGCTGCCCTGAGTCAATGACCATCAATGGGAGTTTTCTGGAACCAGGGCAGAGCTTCCAGGCTGGGCATAGAGAGCTCTGGTCACCAGGGGCTCTTCTGACTGCCAGCACAGCCCTGACGTAGTTCTGGCAGGCCTCGCAGCCGGCCTCTGCCACAGCCTCTTGGGCCTTCCCAGCGCTGCTTAGGACCGTGCAGGCAACACAGGCTTCCTCAACCCAAGGTGTGCCCCCACCAGCTCTGCTCTGCAGCCACCACCTCCTCTGAGCTCGTCTGCTTGCAGGTGGTTCCCAACTTGTCTCAGAAGGAAGAAAATGTTCATTAGGCGGCCCCTGGATCACCAAGATTTTCTAATGATTACTCTTCCAGTTTTCTTGATCTCCCATCTACTGTCAACGTGCAAGGAGCAGCAGTTCCCAAGCAGTGCAGATAAGGCACTCATCCTTGAGCAAGCAGTGCCAGTGAGTGCCAGAGGGGTTAAGGGCAGAGGGGCCACAGCATGTCGAAGGAAAGACAATTAGGGCTAGAAAATCATGAAAGGTTCCTGTAGGAAGTGGGCTTGCTGTGGGCCCTAACAGTAAGGAAGGGAAAGAGGACATCTGACCTTTACGCTAATCCTTCAGGGCTTCAGACTTGGGGAACCCCAGAGAGTAAGAGGCAGAAACTGCTTAACACGCTTAAAGCAGCATAAACAGCATGTATAGTAACGTGACCTATAATCATTTGAACCCAATGACGCCACTCCATGTGACTATCCTCTACCTCCTGGTTACTTCTTCACTTCACCACCAGACAGACCTTGCGCTTGCTAACAAAATGTATCATCTGTGATGGAACCGAGTTTACAATAACGTAGCTCTTCTGTGATACTGTGGCGGCAAGCAGCACAGAGAGAAGAATGAAGAGAAGGGATAGGTGGCCGGGATGTGTGAGTTTCAAGGAGAACGATGGGCTCTCAACCAATGTCCCGTGATGCCCTCAAGATAGGAGGTCCACCAGCACAGCCATGCAAGCTTTCAAAGGAGAGCTTCAGACATCTAAAGGGACCTGTAATTCAGACTGCACTCCCCACCCAAGACGCTTTCCCTGTTTGAAAATGTTTAGCCATGACCCAGTACCCAGCCAGCTGAGTGTCAGGACTCACCACTTGCCCACAATCTTGCTGACGTAGCCGGCCTTTTTCAGCAGCTCGGGCAGGAGGAGCTCTGTGTCCGGGATGCCACCCACAACCTCCTGCGGCGTGTAGGCTGAAAGAGCACCACATAGTGTGAACGACTTGCATACATGGAGCAGGCTATGGCACAAAAGATAACAAATTTGAACAATGGCCCATCAGGGTCAATAGGCAAAGCCTTGGTGAAGAGCTGGCATTGCTGCAAGGCACTTTTGAGGTCTTCCAAGTACCTCCCCAAAGTTTGCACTTCTTCTCTGCTGGTCTGTAGGGTCTCTGGAACATGCTATCTGATACCACGAGGGTTCCACCCATGGCAGGCTCTCCTGTGCTTTCTATACTTCCTTTCTCCAAGGTCAGGTCCCTGCTGACCTCATAGCACCTGGCTTCCTAGTTCTCTTTGTGGGTGTACAGCTTGCCCGCCCAAATGGGCAGCAGCTCCTTGTGGGGAGGGTGTGCCCCACTCGCCAGGCTGTGCTGGGAAGCCCTGGGCCAGGATGCAGCAGGGAAGGAGCTGTGAGCGGAGCCTGTCGCCTTGAAGAGTCCTCCTGAAAGCAGGAGCTGGGAAGGGGCCGGGCTCCACTCTGAACCCCTGATATCACATGCTAACCTCAGCTTTCTCTCTAGTTGCTTAAAATCCATTGTTTTTGATGGAAGCACTGCACCAAAATGGCAAGTTATAACCCAAACAAAGCCCTTGACCCTGGATAATGAGTGCTGCCCTAGAAAAGTCTCACATAAGAATGGATGACAAATAGCCCACGTCGCCCCCTCTGGTCCTCAACCCCCCAGGCCTGGGGTGCAGCCTGAGTACACACGCACCATTCCTGGCCTGCCCATTGGTGGTGTAGAAGCCGTTGCGGATGGGCAGACGTCCAGTGAGCAAGGCCGCTCTTGCTGCATGGAGGCAAAGAAAATAGAAACATGATGAGAACATGTTACATATCAGGCCCATGGCCAACCTGTGGAGCTTCTGCCAGCCTCCCAAGCCTGGGTGGACAGACCATCCCTATACTGACTGGCTCAGAGGTGGGTCACTAGGGAGCACTGACCAGGCCCTGTAGCTCAGCATCATCCAGCCCTCAACTGCTCTTCCTATCTCCCAGGACAGCCACCAAGATGTGAAGTCCACACAGCCCCTCATGTGTATCCCACCCTGCATTCCTTCTCTTCCTCAAGATTAACATTTACATAGGAATCCCTCAGCAGCACAGATCCTCTGGAAGGGAGGGGGACAGGCTGCCCAACCCTTGCAACCTCCACCCTCATCCCTACCCCCATACTGACAACCACTTCCCAGCCAAGAGCTTCTGAACCAGCCACAGCCCTCAGTACCTAGGAATCAGAGCCACTACATGTAGCAACTCTAGCCTCAAAGATCCTCACAGGGGACAAGCCCTCAGTGGCTTAATGGCCCCACAACCCACACAGCATGGAGCCAAGAACCCACTGTGACAGGGAGCCAACAGGCTGCACATGCCTACCCACCCTCTTGGCACTCAGAGGAAAAGTGGTGAAGCCGATGCCTCCATCAGGGCTGACTGCTCCCCATGTCCCCATCTCTCCCCAATGTCTTGTGCTTGTTCTTCTGTGCTTGCTCTTCCTTGCTATGCCTGCCTCCCCTGCCAGCCCCCCATGCCACTCCCCCTGTTTACTCCCTACGTCAGCCCTGACTTACATGGTGAGCACAGGGGATTGGCTGTGTAGAAGTTTGGGAAAAGCATGCCCTCGGCAGCCATCCGGTCCAAATTTGGGGTCTCTCTGGAAGGCTCGCCATATACCCCCAGGTCGCCCCACCCCATCTGCAAGAAAGGGCATAGAGAGGTAGATGAAGCCTCCTTCCACTTTGGGGGCCCACACCACAGAGCTTCCTCCTGACCCAGCACGTGGCTTGGGTACAAGGAGCGTCGGCAGCTTCTGGGCTTCAGGGCCCACTTAGCAGAGATGCGATGTGCTCACCTCTGCCCTGGCCTCAACATAGAGAAGAAGCCCTTATAAGTCTGCTGTGCAGAGAGAGGTTTAACATCGAGTGGAAGGCTTCCCATAAAGCTAACTGGAACGTGGCCACAAGACCCAGCCATTCAACTCCGGAAACACATTCCACACAAACCTACACACGTGGCCACAGCAGCACGGATCACGACGGGCCAAAGGGAACACCCCAGTGTCTATCAGGTGATCAATGAAAAAACACAATGTGGTCTATTTGTTGGCAGTGGGTTAAATAGTGGCCCCTAAAATTTATGTCCATTTAGAACCTGTGAATGTAATCTTACTTTGAAATGCAGTTGTAATTAACTAAGATGAGGTCATACCAGAGTGGCATGGGCCCTAAATCCAGTGGCTGGTGTCCTTATAAGAGAAACAGAGACAGATACACACAGGCCATGTGACTATGGAGACAGAGACTGGAGTGATGCGATTATAAGCCAAGAACACCTGAGGCCCCCATGAGCTGCAGGAGAGGCAGGAAAGATCTTCCTTCTGAACCTCAGGAGGAACGAGCCCTGCCAACACCTTGATTCCAGACTCCAGAGCTGGGAGAAGAGATTTATGTTATTTTAAAGCACCAAATTTGCAGTGATTTGTTATGCCCCAGGAAACTAATACAGGTGCTATGGAATACTTCTACAACCTGGATGAACAAGATCCCTCCAAGCTGGGTGTCCTTAGATGTCCACTCAGCATGAGTCCCCATGGCATCACTTCCACAGTGACTAACTGCCGTGTCCTCTTCTCTTAACAAGGGGTGGCGAGGGGGGAGGGAGGAGACAGGGAGAAAAGGGCCCTAGCCATGGAGTGGGGCCCAGAGGGCCAAGGCTGCTCCAACCCCCAGACAAGTCCGGCCTTCCCTCATGGAGTGACATATTACTCCTTCCTGGTAAGGTATTTGAGCACCAAACTTGGAGTGACCATCATACCCAGCGATTGCACTCCTGGGTGTCTCCCCGGCAGTGCCAAAACATACATCCACACAAGAACGTGCCCATGATGTCCACAGCAGCATGATTCCCAAGTCTGCAGACAACCAAGTATCCAGCTATGGATGGGTGAACACAATGTGTCCATCCACACACAGGAATATTACTCAGCCATAAAAAGGAGTGAAGTATTGATACGCGCTACAACATGAACCTTGAAAACATAATACTACATGAGAGAAGCCAGTCACAAAAGGACAAATGTTGTGATTTCATTTATGTGAAATGTCTAGAACAGGCATATCCAGAGACAGAAAGCAGAGTGATAGTTGCCAGGGGCTGAGGGAGAAGTGGTAGTGACTGCCAGTGGGAACAAGACTTTCTTTTGGGGTGATAAGAATGATCTGAAGTTGACTGTGGTGATTGTTGCACAATGCCTCAACTATACCAGAAAACACCGAATTGTACACTAGGTGAACTGTGTGTACTGTGAACTATATCTCAATAGAGCAGTTAGAACAGAAAAGTGCAGGCACCTGTATTTCTGCTGAGGCCTGCTAGAACCCTGGCAACCTCTGTCTTTTCAGGGGCCCCTTAACGCCCTTCTGACTCACTGGGCTCTGGTGAATCAGCCAACAAGAAATCTCAGGCCTGTATGAAAGGACAAGGGTCTGAACTGAGAGGAAAGTGTCTGCCTAAGACCGCACATAGCAGTGTGCTGACCTGAAAAACTCCGAAGACATAGGGTTGATTTTACAGACGTTTTAGAGAGTAGGGCCAGGTGATATCATGAAGAGATCTGGCAACTCTGGGGCATACGAGGGTGGCTGTAGGTGCAGATTTGCCCAGGAAAGTCCCAGTTAGGTCTGTTGTCTGACTGTAATTATTAGTGACTCTTTCCCACATGATAAGTTACACAGCCACCCTCCCTGGAGGGGTGAGCTCTGGATGGTGACATTGTCGACAGTGAGATTCAGCCTCCAGCCTCAGGCATTGCCTTCTCCCGCTGATCTTGTCTCCCAGCTTTAGGCTGGTTGTGACACAGAAGTCTAAGAGCCAACTCAGGGCCTTTGCCTTTGGACCACGTGGTCTGCTCTCAAAGGCCCTTTTGGCTGTAAGGTCCTGGGTTTGGCCCTTTCAGCTTTGGATTCCTTTGGAGATGGTTTATTTTGAAGTCACTGAAAGGGCTTTTCGATTTGGTGACAATAGAAGCTGGAATGAAATATGCACTGAGAGAGGTGTGGCTGACGGAAGGAAGATGGGGTGCTTGTGAGTAGAGAAAGGACAATGTGCCTCAGTCTGCCAAGGCCCCGCACAAAGTTTGAATGTCCAGGGACAGGACCTACATGCCCAAGTTGGGGACTTGGGGCAGGGAGGGAAGGAGAGCATCCTCAGAAGCATCTGCTGACTTAGTAGAAGCCCCAGCGTGGGCTGAGATAGATGGCACAGCTCGCTTGAAGCCTGGCCTGGAGAGGGCTCCCAGGCAGCATGCTTGAGGATCCTTCCCACACTCTCTCCACCCGGCGCCGAGTGTGGTTTTGTCCTCACGGGCACAGGTGGGCTACTGTCCCTCTAGAAAGAGCACATACCAGGTCAGAGGAGCAGAGAGAGAGGCACGAGGGCTGGCAAACACATGGCACCCTTTGCCTGGCACCCACCAAAGTTCCAGCCCCCAGTAAGAAGGTACGTGCTCAGTGTAAATCACAACATTTGCATGAACAGTGTAGGTACAGGGAGCCCCTCCTACTGGATCTATCTCTAAATCCCAGGTCCCAGATGCTGGCCAAATGCCAACCTGCTTAGAGGTGGGCCTTTCTGAGCCAGCAATCACTGGCCCACTGTGTTAACTCTTGTCTGCTCAATGCCATTCTATTATTAGCTGTTCATTAGCTTTCTTAGCTATAAAAATAGGAATATTAACCACCACCTGGCAGAGTTATTAGAAGTTAAGTGAAACCATCTCAAACACAGTATTTAGTATCTTTTTCCCTCTCCTACGTGACCACCCACATTCACAGGGAGCAAAAGCCAGATGGGGCCCAGGACTTACGGTCCTCCCCACTCTCGACCTTTCCTTCACTTAGAGTCTCAAGACTTGGGAGCAATGCAAGCATCACTTACTGCTGGTTACAAGGGATTGTCATAAAGACATACACACATTGAAGGACTCACAGGGTCTGCTGACTGGCTCTGCAGGCTCAGGTTAGGGGCACCTGCCTGATGGGCCCACTGTGGTCACACCAGAGCTGGCCTTTGTGCAGCCCAACTTTAAATTTCCTCGGTAGTCAGGGTGGTCACTCTTAGTCCTTTTACAAATAAAAGACCCAGATGCAGAGAGTATTAAGGCCCTTAGGAGCAGGAGTGGTCTTGGGCCAAGTCAGGCTGAGACATCCCAAGACGGAGCTCTGTCCCCAGCCCCATCGGCCTTTGGAAACCAAGCTGAGTCAGCTCCACTGAAGAAATGGTCTTACTATCTTCTAAATTCATGCAACGCATGTATACCATGGCCTATCCTGGGTCTGAGGACACACTGGGGAATAAGGAAGCAGATGCCACCCCTACCCTCACCAGATGTCACCCTGGACAAAGGGGGGGTCTGCACACCCTGCCACAATTGCTCCATCTTGGTCCCTGATGGGTCCCCTATTGTGGGGGAGGCAATGTGGGCTAGAAGCCCTGACTGCCAGGGCAGCAGACCCCTCACCAGCCAGTGAACCTGGCTCAGAGGTATGGGGTGAGTTTTCACAGCAGCGTGCCCTCCCACTGGACCTGTTGACTGTAAGGGAAGGTGAGGCCATGAACCAAGGGGGCCTCTGGATCCAGCTGCTTAAAGCCACAGCAGTCTCAGCCTCTCTAGTCAAGAGAGCTGGGTTTCTCATTTTTTGCTTGTCACTTTGAATGCGTTTTCTCTTATTTGCCACCAGAAAGTCCTGACTTATTCACATTTGCAGACCAGTTCAAAGGTCTTCCAGACTTCTTTGGTTTCAGCTGCAAGAGAACCCCAAAGCCACAAGGAGGAACCTGCACTGGAGAGGCCCAGCACTGGGGCTCCTGACCGAAGTTCCTGTTCCTGCTGTCCCACTCCAGGGTACCCAGGCAGGGGCACTCCCTATGTCAGTGCCCTTTGAGTAAAAATAATTCCAGTGCTGGTCATACTCTACCACTCAGAACCTCCGGGGCTTAAAACAACACTTCCAACAGAAATAGACAGGAGCCACCCGTGTAAGTTTGCATTTTCTAGTAGCCCCATTAAAAAGGCAAAAAGAAACAGATGAATGAGGGCTAAGGTATTTTATTTAATCCAATACAGGCATACCTCATTTTGTTGCACTTTGCTTTATTGTACTTTAAAGGTGTCACATTTTTTACAAACTGAAAGCAAGACCCTCTATCAGCAAAAAGATCACGACTAGGTTTATTGCTCTACTGCAATACTTGCTCTATCATGATGCACTGTTGTGGTGGTCTGGAACTGGACCCACAGTGTCTCTGAAGTGTATCCAAAATATCATCACTTCAACAAACCTTCAGCAAACTGCCAGGAGGGCACATGACATGCTTCACAGGGCACATGACATGCTTCACACACCCACTGCCACTCTGGCAAGAAGGGGAAGAGGAAGAAACCTGAAAGAGCACTCAGCTAGAATCTCACTATCCAAAAGACTGTTTGAACAAGCCTTGACAGGGACTCCGGCTTAGAAAAGACAATGTTGAAACAGAAAGCAATCATTTTCAAGACTAACATGGTCATTAGGAAGCAGTTTCCCTACTGGCCATCAGGATGGGGCTGGCTGAGGGGCTGCACAGCCTGCTTTAGAACCAGTCATCATCTGAATGAGTCTGTGAGACTAAAATGAAGCATGTCCAGTGTTGTTGCTGAGTAGTGGGATTTGGGGTGGATTTCTACAATCGTTTCAGGGTCATCCGAATATTGTTAATTTTTCGTAATAATCATTTGAATAAATTTAATAATATAATTTAATGAGTAATATTCTTTTACTCATAATAAGTCTTCAAAATCAGAATATTTTATACACACAGCACCTCTCAATTCTGACCAGCCAAGATAGTCTAAGAACCACACTGAGGCTCCTGGCCTCAGTTCAAAGGTTCTCACGAGTGTCTTTGCTGGCCTTTTGGGTGAACTCTTAACTATATTTACTCACAAAACACTTCTGACACCAAACGTGTGGGGGAGGTTTCCACATCAGACACTTTTCCAACTCTCCACTCACCAGCTGGGGAGTCCAACAATTCAGTTCAGTTCGGACACTATCTACCTGGAGCTAGCCTCAGACCCCACAGGTCAAGGGTTCAGTCCCACAAGCTAGCCACAAGTCCTGGGCCTCCCACATCCAACCTTGCTCAAGGTCAATAATTTCCTAGAATGACTCAGTACTCAGAAAAGTGCTATATAATGAGCAGTAGCTCATTATAAAGGATACAGCTCAGAAACAGGACATTGAAGAGGTCCCTAGGGCAAGGTATAAAGAAACTGTGTTCTCATTGTTTAGGGTTTTTATGGAGATCTTGTTACATAGGTATGATTGATTGAATCATTGACCAGCTGGAACTCGGACTTCAGCCCCGGCCCCCTCTGAAACTTAGAAATGAAAGTTTGTCTGTATCCCCACTTTTACCCTGATGCCTCATGTTGACTAATTTCAGCATCTCCATTTTACTCCTGGCTTCCTCAGGAAAGGAGCACAGGGGACAAAGTTGCAAAAGGACAAGTGAACAGCTCAACTCCCAGTTGGTAATCTTGCTACCCTCCTACTCTTCACAGGGCTGGACCATCAGTGTGACCATAGACCGGGGGCTTGCACACACGCCAGACTGGGAATATTCCTCCTGCTTCAGTTAAAGACCTGGACTCTGGTCAGAATTCTCACCCAGCTAGAGCAGCGTGCCCAGGTAGACAGGGGCAGCCCCCGGTCAAGGCCAGTGCAGTAGGTCAAAGGCAGAGAAAAGCGACTTTCTAGGCAGGCAGGGCCTGGGTCTTGACCAGCTTGGCATCCCTTTCGCCCCCTGACACTCTGGGCATTGGCTGGGGGTGGGCAGAGGTGAGCAGCGGGGGCTAGCTCACCAGGCCAGGGCCGCAGGTGGTCTGGGCTACCCCTCCATCCTTTCAGAGCTCGAGGAGCAAGAAAGGGAACAGGGCAGGGGGGGGGGTTTCTCCCTGCCTGGACAGGACTGTCTCGCTTCAGCTTCACTACCCTATGGGGCTGCAGCCGGCAGGGCCAGGCGCCACCCCGACACCTGCCGACCGCGCCCACGGCCGCCCCCACCACAGCTCTCCCGCCCGCGACCCCCACCCACAACCCCCTTCCACGCGCACCCCCGCCGCCGCCCCCGCCCACCGCGCTCCCCAGGAGCCCGGCCCGCACTCACGTCGTCCATGAGCAGGAGCAGGATGTTGGGGGGCTGTGGGACGCCCCAGGCCCCCGCCCCCGCGGCACTCAGCAGCAGCAGCAGCCGCCACCTCCTCACCGCAGCAGCCGCCGCCATGGCAACCACGTCGGGCGCCCCGGGTCCCGCCAGAGGCGGGAGCGGGGCCCGCAGCCTTTCCGGCCCGGCGGCGGGGGCGGGACCAGACCGGCTGGGCGACGGGGGCGGGGCCGCGGGAGCCACGTGACCGGCGGGCGTCACGTGACGCGGCCGGCCTTCCAAGATGGCGGTGTGCGTGGCGGTGATCGCCAAGGAGGTGCGTACGCCGTTGGGCGGGCGGCCCCTGCCTTGCTCTCGCCCTCGCCGTCGCCGTCGCCCCCCGCCTTCCCACTTCCCTGCCCCAAGGGTCCCGGAGAGGTGGGCCCGCAGGCTTCGCGGAGCGGAGGGCGCAGGGCGGTTCCGGGAGGTGCCGTCCCCACCCGCCTCTGCAGCTGCGGGAGCGTCTTCTTGCGCCCGGACTGAGACCCGCTCTACCGCCCGCGCCCCACCCGTCTTGCTCCGAGTCGGCCCCCCTTTTCTCCACTGTGCTCCATCGCACGCTCGCGTGGGCCATGCTGTCGCCCGCCCGGACGAGGGACGCAGCACAGCAGCCACAGTGCTGCGGGAAAAGCAAGCCGGGCCGTGTCACGCCCCTGCCTAAGATTCTCCAGCGCCTCCTCATCGCCGTAGGACAGCGTCTGAGCAGCCTGGTCGCCTCATCCCCTTCCCGCATGCCACTGACTCCGGGCCACGCCAGCAGAGTGATTTGTAGCTCCGGGCAGGCTCTGCTCTCCCTTCCTTCCTTTGCGCCTGGAAACCCCATCCCCATCTCCCAAGCCCCTTCACTGGTCACCACAGATTTCATTTCCTCTAGAAAGCTGTTTCTGAATCCTGAGACTGAGCTCTGGGTGGCCATCTACATGCTTTTACTACACAAAACTTCTGTGCCCTTCTGGTGCGTTGTGTGTTCAGAGGTCTGCAGCCCCTAGTCCACGGACAGGTATCACTTGGTGGTCTGTTAGGAGCCCAGCTTCACAGCAGGAGGAATGGCCTGTGAGTGAGTGAAGAAGCTTCGTCTGTATTTGCAGCCGCTCCCTAGCGCTAGCATCACCACCTCAGATTAGCAGGCATTAGATTTTCATAGGAGCACCCGTCCCTGGTGCCAAAAAGTTTGCAAACTGCTGTTCTGGAAGACCAGGCGTTTGAGGTGTTCTTGCCTTGAAGCCCCTGAGTGCCAGCTTCCCTTTTAGTACTGTGCTCCAGCAGCTTTTGGCTTTTCTGTTGACTGTCTCCTTCACCAGATGTTAGCCCCATTAGTGTAGGGACAGTGTTGTGTTCACTATGTCTGGGCACATAGGACAGAAGCAGTGAATTGTGACATGTTGGAACCCTGGGAAGATGCTGTTGACTCCGGGTTAGGATGGTCAGTACTGGATATGTTGAGATGAAGAGAGGTTTGAGCCACGTCTTGAAAGGTTAAATGAGAGAGCATGCCAGTGCCTGTGCCAAGGTGAAGAGGTTATAGGAGGTGGTGTATTAAGAAGCAGCTAGGGTGCCTCCCTAGTGTAGGGGTTAGCATGTCTGCTTTATACGCAGAAGGTCCTGGGTTAGTGCCCCAGGTGGAGCCATGGACCATTTCCTGTGTGTGCCAGGCCCCCCTGAAACCATACCCTAGGTGCGCCAGGCTGCCCCCCTCGGGTGCACTGCGAGCATGTGGGAGGAGACACTTCACCTTCAGAGATCCAGTCCTTAAGGGGAAACTGCAACATCCATAGGTCAGGGGTGGAAGTGGGGAGGGGAGATCAAACAGGGGAAAAAAATGTTCAAAAAAAAAAAAGAAAAAAGAAACAGCTAGTATTTTGGGGATAGGAGAGCATGTGCAGGTGAATGACCTGTCCAGGTGACAATGTTCATTGTCAGGCTGTGCTCAAATCCATTTTTCTGAGCCATGTTCTCTTTTCTGCCCACCTTAGTTATGCCCCTTTGCAGACAATATAGAAACCTCCTCAAATTCTTTTGGGTCACCTGAAGGCAGTGCCCTTAGCAGTCAGGAGGATTAAGCAATTGGTTTTAGAGAATGAGAGCCTGTTTCCATGGTTGGTTAGCTCTGTGACCTTGTTTTCGTAATTGGCTCGCAGAGGTGGATTCTCATTACTTCAGTTGTTGTCCTCCTTTCTTGCAGAATTACCCTCTTTACATCCGTAGTGTCCCCATGGAGAACGAGCTGAAGTTCCACTACATGGTGCACACATCCCTGGACGTGGTGGATGAGAAGATATCTGCAATGGGGAAGGCCCTAGTGGACCAGAGGGAGCTCTACCTGGGCCTGTTGTATCCCACAGAGGATTACAAAGTGTATCCTTTACATCCAGTGGCTACCTGTCGGGGGACCTCTACCCGCAGGGTTTGCATCTGCAGATTCCGCCTGCAGTTGTGTGTTCTACTGTAGAATCAGATAACCTTGAAAGGTATCTTGTATTGTCAATGTAAGAAATGTCCAAAGCTGTAGAGAATTTTTATAAGAGTTTATTTGAGCCAAACTGATGACATATGCTGGGGAGCAAGATCTCAAATGCTCCAGAGAATACAGTTTTATAGCTTTTTAAAATGCATTTGAAATTAAGGAGGGAATGTAAGGAAGATTACATGGAGGTGGGGGAAAGCAAAGTGGGGATTGGATTACAGGATAGTTAATAAGATTACGTGCTCTCTTGAGGGTGGTTGTTTCAAAGGTGTGTTAATCTAAATGCATAGAAATAATTGATAGAGCTTGTTTAAGGCAAAAATAAACCTTTTACTAAAAAGTATTATGCCTGGGATGTGACTACCCACTATGCCCTACCCTGTTAGGAATTTATGATCAGATTACCCTGTCAGGTTACTTTCTATAGAACCTTTTTTTTTGTCCATAGTATCTTACTTGGAAAGAAAAAAAAAAGGTGAGGGCTTTCAGCTGTTGTGGGGTCAGGGGAGCTTGAAACTAATTAAGACCTCATTCCCTTTTTTTCTTTAGGGGGATGTTTGGTTTGTAGAAGAACTGGGGAAGCTCCTGCTTCATGCCTGGAAGGATTCCTTTCTCAGCGGGGCCACCACCTCTGAGCAAGGACGATTAGTTCATTAATTTTATTATCAGGCCCAGCCTCAAGTCACTCTGAAATCTTAACTACTCCCTTGGAACAAATGGCTTGAAACTCTTGGAGTTCAAAGACATTCTCGCAAGCATTAATGTAGCTTGCCCACAGTGATGCTTGCCTGGGAGCCACTGTTCTGTGATGTAAAGTGGCCTTTAGAAGTGTGGACAACACAGGCAAAACTGACCATGTTTGTGAAACCTCTGGTTTTGCAGTTAGTACTCTCAGGCTAGGCATTGATTCATAAAGAGGGCTGGGGCCGCAGGGCCTGGGCAGGGCAGCCCCAGAGTTTGAATCAGGATGGTGCTTAGCTGTCTGCTCTTTACTGCTCTAGTAAACACCAAGAATTGCCCCAAAGAAGTGTCCAGTCACACCCAGCATATACCCAGTTCCTCCTGGCATTGTGGGACTGGCCCAGCTTGGGGCACTTACTGTGATGAAAGGTTGTCATGTTTCTCCAAAGCATCTTTGGGGCCAAGAGTCATACACAGGTGGCCTTGCACTTGCACACTCTCCACAGTGAGGCTGTGTTTCATGCTGCCACAGCATTCCTGTGATGACAGTATTTTCCTTAACCAGCTGTCTAGATATGGCTACGTGACCAACTCCAAAGTGAAGTTTGTCATGGTGGTGGATTCCTCCAACACAGCACTTCGAGACAATGAGATTCGCAGTGTGAGTGCAGGGAGTCTGTAAGCTGTGCCTGGGCCTCTTCGTTTCCCTTTTTTCCCTTGTTTTGAAATGCTGAGTAGCCAAAAATCTGGCAGTAGTTGTGTGTGCATGTGAATTAAGAATGTTGGTTCTTGTTTTAGATGTTCCGGAAGCTGCACAACTCCTACACAGATGTGATGTGCAACCCCTTCTATAACCCAGGGGACTGCATTCAGTCCAGGTGAGCCGGCTGCTCTTGGGTTTGCCACCTTCTTTTATAGGCCTTGCCTTGCTAAAAAGCAATGATTGTGAAAGGGAGGGAAGGTCTTTTTAAGCGATGGGCACTGTTCCCCTAAGGCAGCAATTCTGAAGTAGCAGAACCCTGTTTTTCCAAACAAACTCTCACACAGATTTCGAACATAGAACAGAGAAGAGTTGGGGGGCCCGGTAAGGGAGCAGGGCTTGCCCATTTGGTTTCCCACATGCACCCAGCAGGTACTGGGGCCCCTCCACAGAACCCAGTGAGGGCCCAAGCATATGGGCAGGAGGCTTCTTGGAAAACATCCTCCTGTTGCTGCTTGATTCTGTCTTTGATATTGAACTTGGACAACGAGGAAATTGGATTGCAGGTATCTTCAAATACCCTTAAAATAAGGGTAATGTAATGTTGAAACTTCACAAAGATGTATCATAAAAGAGCATTCACATGCATACACCCCAAGCCTGCTTCTGGGAATTCTCTCCATTTTATACACGCTTTCCAAGGGGCTCCTTGAAGCTAGCAGGTGAGAGGATACTGCAGTGACCAGAGGCAGGCCCTTCCTTTGGCACCTCTCAGCTGTGACACTGTGTTTTAGGTCATCCTGTGTCTCCCAGGCTGCTCCAGGCAGGGACAGCCATTGTTCTCGTTGCACTGCAGCCTTCCAATGCCCCCTGTCCGGAGACCGAGTCAGGCCAGAGCTGAGTCTAATAGGCTGGGCCTCGGAAACTGAATGGAACTAGGAAGCAGGAGACTTGGATTCTCATTGCCGGCTGTGGCAGGATACACATCCTGGCCTCTCAGCCAAGTTTACTCATCTGGATGTTGGAGATTGATGCCCAGAGTGTCCTAGGAGACAGTGCCACAGAGCTTGTCTCTGTGTGGGCAAGGGGTGGAGAGCCAGGTCTCTGAATTGGTCTGTGTTTGTTTGCAGGGCATTTGATAGCATGGTGACGTCTATGATGATACAAGTCTGCTGAACAAGAACACTGCTGCCTATTGGCTGGAGATTTTTGTATATGACTGTATTGTGTATACTTGTATTTATTATCATTTGCCTCATCCCGAGTGTCACAGAATGCTGTATGGGGCAAGGCCTGGTGTGGTGCATATCAACTAAATGTCTTGTGACATCAGATTTGGTGTTTTCCTTCTGTGTCAGCGAAGGGCTTAATTAAAGAGAGTTTTTTTACACAAGACCTTTTCAGGGGTGGGGCCAGAGGTCAGGGACCAGACAGAGCAGGAAGCCATTGTCCCCACTAGGCACAAAGGGGCAAGAGCTCTGGAGAGGCTGTGGCCACAGACCCGCGAGGAGGTTCCCCTGGGACTTCTGAGCTTGCCTCTGCCCCACCAGCTGTTCTTGTGGCGCCCTCCAGTGGCCGACCAGGTGGGGTGGTGTGCAGGGCATCCTATGCCCAGAGCCAGATCACGGGGAACACAAGGAACAGCCCACACACCTTCCTCCACAGGGAGAAGCCCTCCTGGTCTGGCGTCTGGCCTGGCATCTGGATTCAGCTCAGGCTTGGCAGGCAGCCCTCACAAGATCTAGGACAGCTCGTGTCACTGCAGTGTCTTATCTGTGGCTGCCTGTTTTCTGAGCATGAATGAGCAGCCTTCTTCCTGTTAGTGCATGGGCTTCCTAATGGCCTGAGGGCCAGACAGGGTTACATTTGAGGAGGAGCTCCTCATAATTGGATGTCTGTGTTGTGTTTCTCCAAAAGTCTGCTCAGCCAAGTATAAAGGACAGTCCCAATACTTGACCATGACTGAGGTGACAGAACCTTTTGGGGTCAGGGAGCCCAAGTTCTAGCATCCTTTGTCATTTGGTAAGATGGCCCACGAAGTGAGAGAGATGACAGGGACCTGCTGGGTCTGAGGCCCCCCCCCCCCCCAACACACAGTCTCTTCTGCATTCAGTGAGGCTGGTGGCTGGCTTCCTTGAGTCAGTGCCCCAAGGCAGTTGTGAGTCCCTCCCTCCCCCATCAATCAGTCAGTCGCTGGGGAGGGAGTCTCTGACCAGGAGGAAGGAGGCTCAGATCCCTCTGGGGAATGGGGAAGGCTGTAGTATTGGTCAGCCTGCGGCTGGAACTGGGAGATGAACTCTTCTCTGTACCCCTTTGAATTTCCTTCCCTTTTAAGAAGTATAGGATTAATTTTTTAAATTGCAGAAGTAAAAAGATCAGCTGGAAGTGTGTTAAAAACACAGGTCCCAGCCCCTTCTGTTCTCACCACCGCAGGTGGAATTGGAAGATTTAAAGTGGGTCTGAGAAGTACCAACAAGCAGGTTTGCTTGTGATGCTGGTGGACCGTAGGCCACCGTCCCGCAAGGTTTCTTCCCTGGAGTCATGGTTGGTAATCTCTCCTGCCTGGGTAGTGGCTCTGGCATGGACTGCAAGTTGCTGACCCAGTATCCATTCTCCCTGGCTTCCTTACTAACTGAACCTCAGTGTTATTGGGGGCAACTGACTAGACACTTCCTAAAGACACTTCCTAACCTCCACAGTACACGAGGATAGGTACTCATGGCATGTAAGTGGATGGCGATGGGAGGAATTTGCAGGAAAGATACTTTAAAAGGGGATTCCGCTGGCAAATGGAGTACCCTTCATCTTTTCTCTTCTTCTGGCCTGGAATTTGGATGTGATGGTTGGAGCTCAGGCAGCCACACTGAGCACATTAGTTATCCACTCAGAACAGGGGAGCAAAAAGCTAGTGGGAGCCTGGATCTCTGTGGACATACCAGCCCTGGGTTATTTGTGTTCAGCAATTTTTGATGTGAGAAAATAAACCCTGATATTGTGGAACCCATTGCTGCTTGGGGTTTTTTGTAGGTGCAACCAGACCAACCCATAAATGCTTTCTACATTACAGTTTTCACACACTGTTTGTTTGTTTTTAGTTTTCACACACATTCAAGCATCTCATTTTAAGCCTGAAGAAATAAAAGATTAGAAGCAATCTGCCAGCCTTTGTTCTGCTAGCAAAACTGTTAGATGGCAATTTCATGTTGTCTTTTTGCATTTCTATACCTGAAGCTGGCCTCATTTAAGGCCATCTGCCTGCCTGTCCCCTGCCACCCTAAGGCTGAGCCCCTTGGGTTCAGCTCCTAGTCAGCCCTTGGCTATTGCTCCAAGTGATTTCTCCTAAAGTTCACCTCCAGCAGTTCAGTCTTCCCTCCAGCATCAGCACCTCTCCCTCTCTGCCCAGACCAGATGGGCAAGGGCAGCCATGTGTTTCAGCTTTTTCTGGACACAGCCACGTGGGTCTGCTCAGTGGCTTACCGCTCAGCTCTTGCTGCCCACATGGTGGCCACATCCAGGAGCGCTTTCCATCCTCCCTCCACCTTGGTCTGCTCAGGTTTGAAATCCACAGGAGAGGAAGGTTCCCTGGGCCTACTTTCTTCAAAGTGGCCAGACAGAAGGGATCAAGAAAATGCTTCCAAAAAGGTACTTGGGCTAGAAGACTGCCGTGGGGCCTTACAGACAAGCGAACATACATGAAGAGTTCATCAAGGCTAATGCATATTGTCCTTGCTGAGGAGAATGGCCTAAGCCAGGGGCCCTAGCCCCCAAGCCACTGACTGGTGTGTAGCTTCTTAGGATGAGCTGCACAGCAGGAAGCAGGCTAGCAAGCGAAGCTTCACCTATTTGCAGCTGCTCCCCAGCACTAGCATCACTGCCTCAGCTCCACCTCAGATTATCAGGCGTTGGATTCTCATAGGAGCACCGGTCCCTGGTGCCAAAAAGGTTGAGGACCTCTGGGCTAAGGTGCTAGCCAGGGAGGAGTCGGCATTATCTGCCTGATGCTACACAAACTGCAGCTTAGGAAACTATGTCCGGTGGCCTTCCTGCAGCCCCCACTGCTCATGGTACAGACCATGCACAGAGACTCCAGGGCCAAGCCTGGCTCTGCCCTGAGCTGCTGGGTGGCCTTGACAGGGTCCACTGACACTCAGCCCTCCTACCTACCTTTTCACTTGCAGAGAAGAGACTTTAAACAACAGAAATTTACTCTTCCACATTTCTGGAGGCCAATCAGAAATCAGGGTATCAGCGGAGCAGGTTACTTCTGGAGGTTCTGTGGGAGGATCCATTCCAGGCCTCTCCCCAGCTTCTGGCGTCTGCCAGTGGTCCTTCGAACACCTTGGTTTACAGAAGACGCATCACTCCAACTTCTGCCTCCATCTTCATATCGTCTTCTCTGTGTGTCTGTGTGTCTCATAGATCCAATGTGTTTCACTGGATTTAGGGCTCACCTAGATGATCCAGGATGATCTCATTTCAAGACCTTTAACTTAAATCACATCTGCAAAGATCCCTTTTCCAAATAAGGTCACATTCACAGTTTCTAGAGATTAGGATGTGGACATTTTTGGAGAGGGCCATCATTCACCCCACTACTAGGGCCCACATTGACTCCAGGTCATAAGGGGAATGTGGACCCGGCCTGAGGGGTGAAGTCAGAGGCAAGAGGGTAGAGAGCAAAAAGATGGCCCATCCTCTCCACAGGTGCTGGAGAGGGGGGACTAGAGACAGAGATGGCCACCAACCCACCTACAGACTGAAGCACAGAGCAGCTCTGTTAGAAGCTTAAATTTCATAATCAATAAGCATAACAGAGCAAAGAGAGTTGCTTTAGAAAAGCACAGGGAGGGTTCACGAGTTTGTACTTAGCCCTAGGCTTCCTCTTGCAGCTCTGAATGAAGTCATGGGCTAGAGAACATAGTGCATCTTCAGGGAGAAAGCCAGGTGTGTCTGCTTTTGCTTCCTGAACTTCTGATGAGGGCCAGGCCTGCTCCAGGTGCGCCTCACACGTGAGGACATATAGAGGCAAGTGTCTGGGTCACCCACTGTGGGGACAGCGTGTGCAATGGAGGCCACCAGACCTAGGTTAAGACACAATCAGCTAAAGCTTCCCCTGTGGCACAGGGCCCATGGCGACACTGTAAGCCCCAACACTGCCACTTCACTGTTCGCAGTGAAATAGGGAAGAGATGGGTCTTGACCCCACAGCTGCATCCCACCTCCCGCCTTTCTCTTTAGAATCTGGACCTGAGAATGAGAGTGAACACGTGTCCAAGAGAGACAAATAAAGGGAGTCTATTGTCATGTGCTTTAAAAAAATATTCAAATTTAATAATTTATGCTTTACCATTAAGACACACATTTCTATTTTTCTTTAAAAGTAGTTAGTTGGTGAGCCCTGAGTATGCCAACCCCGAGCTGACTCAGCACTGCTTGAGCCTTACCAGCCCGAGGATGCACCCAGGGCTCTCCAAAGCCCCAAGTGGCATTCTCCTGCCAGGCCCACCTCAAACCCTGCTTCATGACTTGTGGCTTCAGCAGTGAGGTCCGAGCCACTGTGTGAAGCCCTAGTGGGCCGTCCTTCAGAGCAAAGGGGACAGTTCTTCTGGACATAGAGGCAGCTCGCTCTATGAACCCCGAATTTCTCCTCTGGCCTTTCTTTTCTCTCCACTCTGATGTATGAGCCCACAGCCCTCCGGCCCTGGCCCCCTGAAGTAAGTGGTCCCCCAGGGAGCACTGCTTCATACCCCTGACCCAGGCCCACTCTCAAAATCGCGGCTGTCCTTTGCAGCTGTCCTTCATTCAGTACGGTGAATACCACAGGGCGACTCTTCCACGCTCCCTGTGCAGAGAGAGAATGGGGGGTGAGTGCTCACCCAGGACTGTGCCCTGCCCACCAGCACTTACCTGTTCCGCCCTTGTGGTCTGAAGCGAGCACCACCCTGGAGGCTGCTGCGGGGGAACGGTGCCCCCCTTCTGCCTAGGTGTTTCCTCAGGCCCCCTCGGTCTGTGGAGCTGATCCCTGGTAAGTTGGTTCTTTTGGGCAGCACCTGAAACCAAAGGTCAAGTGGCCCAAGACCCCTGTTCTCTCATCCTCCTCCCTGGTGCATCCTGAATCCCCTCCCCAGGGCAGAGCCCAGGGCTAATGCTGCCTTCAGGAAGGCTTCCTGGACTTCTTTGCTAGAGGCTCACAGGTAGGTATGCACAGGCACCAGAGCCCACCAGGCCCTTGAGGCCCCAGGGCATGGGGCCTCCCAAAGTATCAGACTCAAAACTTGTTCTGGACTTTCCCAAGATCCCCACTTAGGCCTAAACTGTTCAGCCATAGCTCTGGTCACGTGATGTGGCCCTGTTGAGCCAACATCTCCCCCTGTAGGAGGTGGAGTCTGGCTTGGGAGGAGAGCTTCCCCAGTGCCACACCCAGGCCAGACTCTCTGGGGTCTGAGGTGCCTCCACCCCACCCCTGCTGCCCAGCAGGTGTGCTCAGAGGTGCTGGGAGATCAAAGAAGGGCCAGGCTGGTGAGCTGTGTGTCAGCCTCCATATGCCTGCATCTCCTGGCACCTTGGGGATTAATGGGTTAATGTAGGGATGCTCAGAGCAGAGCCTGCATACCCTATTGCCCCCACCTTGAGGTGCCCTGGTAACTCATGTGACACACGCACCTTGATGACCCGGCCTCGGAAGATGCTCTCATCCAGCTCCACAGCAGCCTGAACTGAGCTCTCACTGGCAAACTCTATGTAGGCATAGCTGGGGTGGGACAGGGACTGGTGAGGGCCCACCCCAAGTGGCACATACTGGGCAGCACCCTGGGGTGCCAGGCCCCCGCCCCCTGGCCCTGCACTGACCCTTTGGGATGTCCAGAGAACTTGTCACACAGGATGGTGACCCGCTGGACCTTCCCGCAGTGGTTGAAGTAGGCCTCCAGCTCTTTGGCGGTTCCCCCGTAGTCCACCTGTCACAGGCAGGTGTATGGGGGCTCCTGCAGAGGCCTCACCCTCCCAGAGCCTCCTGCAGCATGTGTTCTTGGTGGGGTTGACTGGAGCCCAGAGGTATGGGTGGTAGCACCCAGGCTGAGGATAGACTGGGGACTGAGACAAACAGCCCAGACATGGTAAGTGCCCACCCCATCCCCCACCATGTTTATCTGGCATGTCCAAAGAATGTGTGACTTCTTAAAGTGGAAGCCATTGCCAATGATTGACCACTTGAGAGGTTTCATGTGGAAATCCCAACTCCTAGCTCATTCCGGGAAATTAGAACTCTTGATGACATAGGCCCTAAGTCCTTCCCCGCTTCTTTAGACCCCACCCTCCTGCGTGGCTCTGAGTTTGCCCCTTAAACATTTCCCTTCCCTTAATCCTCACAGCCAGAAGGAGGCAGCAGACTCAGGGTGCCCCCTGAAGGGATCCCGTCTTGTTCCCCTCCTGTGCTCACATTGCCCACATAGATGGATCTGTGGTCCACTTCCATCTTCTCCACGGGGGTCCCAGGGCAGAGGCAGCCTGGGGAGAGAACAGCCTCAGGAGGCGTTGGGGGCCCATCAGCAGCTGCTAAAAAGTCAGGCACCTCACATTTGCGGCTCGTTTCACTCCTGGGGGTAGAGGTCACTTCTCGGGTCTGTTCTAGAAGGACTGCTGCCTGCCAGGCCAACGCTCCCTGTGAGCGGCCCTTTCCCAGCAGCAGCTCGCGGCCCATCTGGATTTACGGAGGAGGAAGGGGGCTCAGGGCTGCATGTCTGAGGACTTGGGGGACCCACCCACCACCCAGGGAAAGTGTCTTTCTGGTTCATACCTGTCTCTGGACTCAGCAGCTGCCGGGCCAGTATGGCCCCCGAGCCTTCCTCTTTTCCCGCTGAGCCCTGAGCCCCAGGCGGCTCTGGCCCCTGGGCCTGCTCCATGGCCCACAGCTTTAGTTTGATGGACTCCAGCTCCTGCCAGCACACAGCCCCAGGCTGAGTCACAAGGCTAGAGGGGGACTGGCCTGACCCCACTAGTCCTCAGGTTTAGTGGCCTCTCAGGGACATGCTGGGGGCTTCTCCAAGCTCCATGTGGATTCGGGCTACAGAGAAACCCCTGTAATCCTTCAACACACAAAACTCCTCCAGGCCAGAGAGGCCATCCTGCCTCCTCCAGCCTATGCAAGGGTGGACATCCCCACTACCCTCTTCCAGGCAGGGAACAGTAGCCCTTTTGCCTCTGAGGTCAGAACTCAATATTTCTTCCCCTGTCTCCCCTCCGCCCACCGCCATGCACAGAGTCCCCGAGGTTCCTGGCTAGCCTCCACGGCATGCTCCCAGCAGCTGTGCTCCACGAGGCTCTTACCTGGTCAGCTACTGGGTGCTCAGCCAGGTTCTCGCTCTCTAGTAGAGACAGAGGGAAGCTTGCATCTTCCTCATCTTCCTCGTTGTCCTCCTTTTCCCTGGTCTCCTCCTCCTTCCTGTCCCCACATCCTGGCACCAGAGAGGTCTTCTCAGTCTGGCTCCAGGCCCCCCAGCCCTGGGCCTCCGAGTCTGAGGAAGCCCTTTGGAGCCAGGCCTCGGTTGGAGGTGGGAAAAGAGCACGGCTGAGGAAAGGCCACATGGTAGACGACGGAATGAGCAGATGAAGCCTCTAGTGCTCATCTCCACACCAGCACCTACTGGTGCCTTCCCTAGGTTTTAAGCCCTCCCCAAGGCCAGCTGCGCCCACTAAGCACCTAAATGGCTTCCAGCTGCAGTCAAGCTCCGAGCCCTGGCTTTTGAGTCCTGAGGGGTTAGACGCCTTTACTCCTGACCTGTCCCTTTGTTCCTCAGTTCTCTCACCTCCAGAATGCTCAAGGTGGAGAGAAAAAGCACAGCTGAGGTGGAGCCAGGGATGGCCTCCCCCATGTTGGCTCAGCCAGGCTTGCTTCCAGGCCTGAGCTAGGGGAGGTGACAATGAGGAAGCTCATTGGAGTAGTCAGTCCACACTCCTCGCTCAGTGTTACACCTCACTCAGCAACAAGCCATTGTTAAGATGACACAGGCACGAGCAAATTATCTGAGCACGCAAAAGCAGGAAAGATGGCCAGTGAGTTCAGAGTAGGCTTCTTGGAGGAGGTGGCATTTGAGCTGCCCTTAATGAATTGTGTCAGGCAGAGCCCGGGCCAAGGACAGCCCGGGCAGAGGGAACAGGTTGAGCAAAGATCTAGAGGGGTGACGACAGGGTGGGTGCCACAGGGGTCAGAGGTCTACCTCTGTCCCTCTTCCTGAACCCCTGTAGATTTCCCATGGACTCACCCCTCTCCCAACCCTCATTCTGGACCAGCTTTTAGGTGGGAGCCACTTAAATGAAGCCAGAATCCTGCCCTGGCCACAGGGCAAATTGGTTGAATCACACATAGCTCAGACAGCGGATACCGGGGCCTGAAGACAATTTGTAAAGCCTGCTTCTGCCGCCTCCACGGTTCCTCACTGCTGCCCATGGAGGGCAACTGCAGGCCTGTGTCCCTGTGTGTCCTCGCCTGGCTCAGTCTTGGTGGAGTGCCTGTTGTACCTCTTCTGTCCTCCTGACATGTTTACAGGGGACCCCTCCAGTGCATTTGCCCACTACAGCCCAGAGACCAGCCCTAGGCCACAGCTAGTGGGTCAAAGTTGGGCCAGTCAGGTCTCTTCCTCGGGGACTTGGAATTGAAAGGGAGAGTTGCAGGGCTCAGTGGAGTTGAACTGGAAGCCCAGAGCTGGGTCAGCATTCCTCCTCTGGGCTATGGGTACAGAATGACACTTCTGGCAGCTGCACCAGCCCTGGGACGCTGAGGTCCCTTGCCTCCTCACCCGACTTTCCCTTCCCTTACCCCACCCAGTTTTGTTCTCACCTCCAGGAGGCTGAGCTGAAGATTGCATGGCATCCTCTCGGCCCCCGAGGGAAGGTGGTCTCCAGGCAGAGTCTCATGGCCTCCAGTCAGCTGTGCTCCTGTATGTGCAGGCCTCCCAGCTCAAATGCAGGTCGTCCTTGTCTCTTCCCTCTTTCCTTGTCTCCACGCAGCTGCCCACACTTACATGTGCACGACTCCAAGGGGCCACTGCTTCCAGGGAGCCTCCCTGATTGCTCCTCTTTCTTGTGACCACTATGCCTGGGCCTTGCCCTCTGTCTGTCCAATGCAAAATATATATCCCCAAGTCTCCCCTGGCAGTCCAGAGTGCCTCAAAGGCAGTGTCCATGTCCACACTGAAGACAGGCTTCATCCTAAGACTGGCCGGACAAGGATGGCGGTGTAGCCTCTGCCTGTCTTTCTCCTCTAACATGAGATAGTCGGTCCCCTCCCTCCTGTGGGTCTGAGGCCCCATGGAGGGCCTCTGGCCTGGGGCCTTTCCTCTGTTTCCACATGGGAGGCAGGGCTCTAAGTAGAGAGCCGCTGGACTCAGGCCCGGCCTCCAGCGGCCTCCCTCTGAGCTCAGACCTCTGCAATGGAAAAACGTTGTCATTCCACTCTATGCCGAGACTGCTGACACACCAGGCCCAGCTGGGGCTCCCGCCAGCCGCCTGGCGTGGGGACAGCCTCGCCCCCACACTGGCCTTTCCAATGACGCCTTTCAAAATACACCATGTTCCAAGCCTGGGCCCGAGTATTAATAACACCCCTCCCCCAGGGGCTGCCAGCGAACTGAGTCCTGGGCACCCGACTCTGGAAGAAACCTGCCCTGGGAGCTGGGACGCCATGGCTAATACTCTGGGTCCTTGCGGGTCAAGGTGTCCCTTTCCTTGGTGTCCACCTTCGGGTCCTGTGTCCACCCTCAAGGTCTTGTGGGAGATGCCCAGCACTGCCACAAGCAGTGAGGGTCAGGGTCCATGAAGCCATGGGCATCATCTAGGGCCCAAGGTAGTCCAGATCCCCTTGAGGATACAACCTTTGAAAGTTCGCCCCTCTTGGCAAGAACATAAGAGGCTGTGGGTGGACTGAGCAGGGGGTTGTCCACCTGCTCCCCATTCACACTCCAACCTACGTCACGCAGGTGTTCACTCCTTTGGGACAGGGCCTTGTCTCGCTTGCCTGGAACTGAGAAAGCCCCCAACATATATTTGGTGAGTAAATGTATGAAATGGGGCTTAGCCGGAGTTGCCTGGAATCCAAGGAGAGGCAGAGCCATGATGGCAAATGTTGGTTTTATTACACGACACAGAGGTAACTGACGCGACCTGAATCGTAACGTCTTACAGCATCCAGGTCAAACAGGGTACATCAGAGGACACGCGACGGGGACGGCATGCCACGGATCCTACACAGTTTGAGGAAAACCCGTTACAGGAAAACGACCCAACACTTGAGGTCCAACTCCTTTAGGAGAATTATTTTTAAAAAATGAAGAAAGAGAAAGTGGAAAATCAATGCATTCCCCATGAGGTTGTGCGAGGCTGTGTCCTGGCCCTGTTCCCATGGCCGGGCCCCCTCGGCCCGAGGAGGATGCAATGGGCGAGCCCATGGCTGGCCTGACTGGCCCCTTGTCCATGTTGGGAGCAAGGGCATCCAATGTCTTTATTCTAACATTCAAAAAACAGGCTCCAGTTTGAGTTCCAACATTATTACTGTTACATGGGGTCTTTGGGTGGCACTCCAGTGGCCAGCCGAATTGAAACAGAAGGAACGAAAGCATGCAAGGTGGCGTTTCCTGAAATGTTGAGGACCAATACAGGTTGCTGTCATAGACACCCAGCTTCCCCAGGCCTTATCTGTGACATATCCAGGGAGCAGACGGGACCCCAGGGTCCAGCTCCTGCACCCCCTCTGCTCTCATTCTCTTCCTCCTCTTTTGCCAGCAGGACTGTGACCCGGAGCCTGTTGCCAGTTGCATTTTTGGAAAACGCCCTGCATGGCATGAGAGCCCTGGAGGCCCATGGAAACAGGCCACGGGGGCTGGGGAGAGCTAGGCTGGGGGCTTGCACTGGGCCACTAGAGTCCCAGGAACACTCACAACCATCAGCCCAATTCAGCCTCGGCAGGGCCTATCCCTGCCTTACCCAGAGCTCCAAAGGACTAAGTTCCAGCTGTCCGGGACCCCAGGATCAAGATGGGAATGGGAGTGAGGCAGCATGACCAGAGAACCCCGGGAGAAGAGGGGCTCCAGATGCTGGTGTCTGGGTGGAAGCCAGCACTGGGTTCTTTCTTCCCCTCTCCCTCCTTTCCTGGAGATGCTTCCTTTGGGCAGTGACCCTGGAGGTGAGGAGAGAACAAGGCAGCCGGCCCTGCAATGTTGGGGTTTTGTCAGGGAATATACTGACCCCGACTGCCAGTTCCAGTCACAGGGCCCCTTAGTAGGTGTGCGGGCTGCCTCTCAACTGGCACTCTTGGCCCATGGCCACCACACGGCAGGTGGTCCCAGACTAGTTAGGACATCAATCCAATATGCCCGTTATATCTGTCCTTGGAGCAGGCCTGGGCCCATGGCCGGAGCACTAGCAGGGGGCAGCGAAGCCCACAGGCAGATTCCTTTAGGGCAGCCAAGGTCACGGGAGAATGCAAAGCACCCTCACAGCTTTGGAATACCAATGGGGTTGGTTGTGCTACCCTGGGTTCAGTGGACAGAGACGTGGATGGGTGGATGGACTGAAGCATGGTTGTGTGAGTTAGACTGAAGGATGAATGAATAGATATATGCATGATGTGTTTAGGGGTGGATGGTGGGTGGGTAAAAGGATGAATGGATGAGGATGGGATCAAGTGATAGCTGGTACAGACGGGTGGGTGGGTGGGTAGGTGAATGGATGGACAGATGGATAGATGGATGGGTGGGGGGTCAGTGAGTAGACAGGTAGGGGGGTGAATAGAAGGCCAGACAGATGATTAGATTGGTCAGAAGGATGCACCAATGAAAGAAAAGAATCCATAAATAATTGTGGGCTGAGAGGATGGGAAAAATGATGGTTAAACATGCTAGCTAGAGTGGGCTGGGACAGGCAAGACGGGTGGATAACAGAGAAAAGGCTTTGGTGTCATTTTGAGGACATATTTGGAAAAACTGGCAAATAAGAGAAAGTTAGGGCCTGACTGACCTCTCTCCACCATGTCATTGGGATGAAACCAACACCAACACTCCCCCTGCCCCTCTTCCATCCATTTTCTTCTGCCATTGAACCTCTTGGGGCCCTGGAGTGACCCCACCTGCCAAGCCCACAGGGCAGCCCCTTCCTGGGAGTTCGGCTCCTCTCATCCTACAGTACTTAACCTCCTGGATCCCTGAGACTTCCTCTAGCTCTCCTCTTTGCCCCAAGGCTTCTCTGTGTCCTGGTGAGGCATGAGAATGGGGACTTTCTCTCTTCAGATGGAGTCTGGGTTGTGCCAGCCTGTCCACACATTGAATGGGAGGCACTGGTCTTTGCCAACAGAATACACCCCCAGACACCACCTGGGGATGGTGACACATCCAAAGAGAAAGGCCAGCCTGGGTCCAGATCAGGATGAGAAACAGAGACGAGAGGAAGGGGTGGGAAAGGTCGAGGATCATACAGCAGGGGGCTTTCTACATGGGAGTGAAAGAGAGGGGTCTGGGTGCCAGCATTCATCCTTCTGTCCCCACCTGTAGGCTTCAGGCTCTGGCTGCTGCCCTCCGACTGTAGTTTTGGCCTCAAAACAGGAGAGGTAAACTGCTGTTTTGGCTTGATTTATGGGAACGAAGTCTCTGAGCAGCTGCATCTCACAAAGCTTTTGGGTCACCTGTGTCTGATCTTGGCTGTGATTTGTAAGGAAGAGACCCCTGCACATGCACGGCTGGTCAGTGGTATGTAAGCTCAGCAGGTACCGGGCAGGATGACCTCTGAGCTGAGTAGGAGGCTAAATCCTCTCTGCATAAGGGCAGGTGCTCCAGGTATGGATACAGTTACTGCACAGACACTTACATTTAGTCCAACTCCTAATGCGAAAGCTCCGTCCCCACCCTGAAGCTATTAATTCTGGGTTTGGTTCCACCAAGAGCTCTTTGGCCAAATGGAGCCTAAGCACAGTGACCAATAGAAATGCCAGGTTCCAAAGCATAGACAGGAGCTCTAGCTCCTTCCTTAGGCCTCCCTGGGTGGGAGGAGCTGCCTGCTTTGGCTGCTGCTGCCCTCATCAGGACACCCCCCTCCCACCCATTCTGGGCCTGACCTCCTTACTTCGGGCCCCTACCCTACTTTGCTGCCATCCCCTAATCCTGAAGGTGCTCTTGGCACAGCAGAGGCTCCACTGTGGGTCTGTGGCGAGCCCCTCGTGCCAGGTTTCTGCAGCCCCTGCCAGTAATGGCTCCTTGGTGAATGGGATCTATATGTGTGTCCTCTTCTAGACAGCTGGGATGAGAGGGACCTTCCCACCTCAGACCTTCGGCCTGTGTTTCAGCCCTGGAGGTTGGCCTGGCCTGGACGCTGTCAGCTGGCCAACATGCTAGTGTTCCTGGCATCCCTGCTTGTCCCCAAAGGGGGACCACGTGAGGGGAAGGGAAATAGAGGCCGGCGAGGTGAACCAGCAGGTCTTCAGGTGAGGTGCTATTCCACAACTCACTTCAGACCTCGGTCTTACCCCTCAAGTCCTGATGGTAGGAATGTGAGTGAACAGGAGCCTCAGCCCTCCTCCAGCATTCCCAGGGCAGACACTCTCCTGACACCACTTTTCACCAGCTCAACCTTGTGGGAATGGCGTCCAAAGCGCCCACCTCCAAGGGGAGGCAGGCCCATCCCACTGCACATGTGAAACCAGTTTGAATAGGTTCAGCGCTTGCAGGAGAGAAAGAAAGCAGGCTGGCAACACGGCAGGTGGGCGTCCGCTGTCTCGAGAGCCCAGATCCCAAACCGGTCTTTGCTTTCCTGAAACTCACAAAAGCAAACCTCTAGGAGGCTGATGGACCCACAGCACCGGGCACTGAAGATGGTGGCTGGAACGAGGAATTTTCTGGTGGATAAAATAGATCTATCTCGACTTTCAGAATTAGGTTTCCGATGTCAGGCGTGGCTCAGCGTGGCATCTAGTCCTGGCAACCAGATGGAACCCTTTCTTTCGGCAAAGAACGAATTCTTACCGCTCTGACAAGAGAACAGCAATCAAACAAACCCATTGCTCCCCACAGGACCACAGTTCAGATTCCTTTGAATATCGATTTCCTAAACTTGACATACTTCTGCAGTTTCTCTTAATTTTTTTTTTATTTGGCAAACATCTCTTCGTTATCATCATGAATATCATTATTTGGACCTCTGCAAGGACTATATACATTCACATTAACGTACACTATTGACTTCTTGCCTCTCGGCGGGGCCCCTTGGGAACCCCGGTTTCAGTAGCTGGTCACTCCCCGTATTGCACTCCAGTCCTGGGAACTTCTTACAGCGACGCAAGAAAATGCCAGATCATGGACTATGTCTGCTGTTTGTTCTCCCATTGAGTACAGGTGGGAATTTCCTCACTCCTCTATTTCCTCCTTGAGATCGCTGGGGGAGTTGAGTGGGGTGGGGTGGACAGGGCTAGAGTGGGGGGGAACATCCCCCCTGAGGATCAGCTGGACAGAAGTGCGGGGTTATACACAGCTGACCAAGTCTCCAGAAGGTGCGGAGAGGGCGGACTGTTCTTGTTTGTAGTTTTTTTCTTTTTCTGCAAAAGTGTGAAGAAAGGAGAGAAGGTGTGGGGAACACTGGGGGTGCATGGCAGTGGGCAAAGATGAGTTGGGTGGGGCGGCACCGAGGAGGGGCAGAAGAGGTAGAGGAGGAAAAATGGAGAAGCAGTTGTTAAAGGCGCAGTTGCTGTCTCCTTGTACTTTGAAAAGCACGTAAGAATCAACCCGAAAGATTGTCACAGTTTTGTTTCGGAATCATGCTCTCTCTGGGAAGGACACGTGAGTGCTCTTTTTTCGCACGTGGAAGAAATTAAACGTGATGAAATTTCACAGAGGGCGCGAGGACAGACAGTTATCTTCCCCTGCACGTGCGTGATGCACTGCTGGGCGTGCCCCGTGCGCACACACACACGCTCATGCACATGGCCGCAGGGGGCTGAGGGCTGGCCGCGTGGCCCGCCACTCTGTGCCCAGCGAAGGCGCTGCCGTCTCGTCGAGAAGAAACAAAAGTCGCTTCCTGGTGGGCAAACCCCTCCAAACCCCAATATCCCAAACCCCAAAACAGAATCAAAAGAAAAGACCCACATCTGAACAAACCCAAGAGTGGAGTAAAACAGTGAAAAAAAATACTTTGGCAGTGACAAACAAATTTTGGATTTTGACTTCTTGCGTTTGCTTTTTGGATTTCCTTTGGAGCAGAGGTGTGTGCGGCGTCCTTGGCTGGCTAGCTGGCAAGGTAGTTTACAGGTTTGCTTCCTTCACTTTTTTTTTTTCCAAAAAAAAAAAAAACTTTTTGGATTTCTACTTAAAGCCAAAGAGTTTGACATTAAAGGAAAAAAAAATCTGAAACCAAAAAATGCTTCTTGGGTCAGAAACTGAAGTCTTTCTTACCGTCTTCACCGAATCAGCCACATACCCCTGGGGTGATATCGGTGACACAGCGACTCAGATCTCTGCTATAAAATAAGTTTTCTTTTTCCCTTTTCGATCAGGAAGGGGAAATCTCCCCACAGTTTATCCATTTCTGAGTAGCTTTTTTTTTTTTTTGCCATAAAACCCCCCACAATTCTTCACTGAAAATATAAGCCATCAAACAGTTAGTTTTTTCATTAAAGAGAGTGTGTGAAAGTCATAAAGACAGAAGAAAGAGGGAGAGAGAAGAGAGAAGAGAGGGAGGGAGGGAGGAAGAAGGGGGGGTAGAGAGAGAGAGAGAGAGAGAAAGAGAGAGAAGGGCAATGGACAAGCCGGAGGCGCCCGGCCAGTGTCCCCTCGGTCGTCTAAAGCTTGGAGGGAGGTTCTGAGGATGCTTGAAGAGGTTGTTGCGTGAGATCATCAGGTAGCTGAGGAAGTTGCGTTGAATGCAGTTTTTGTTGGTTCTGTGTTTTCTTTTGGAGAGAAGCAGTAGCAGCAGTGACTCCAATGGTTGGGCTCCCAGGGCTGGGCGCAGCATCCGGGCGCTGGGGCCGCTGGGCGTGTGCCCGTGGGCCGGGCAGTGGGTCCGGGAGCGGTCAGCGGGGCGCGGCATCCAGTGGGCCAGGGGAGGCGGGTCGCGAGGGCCCAGTGGAGCCAGCTTCGCTGGGGCTGGTAGCACCCGTGGGCAGGCAGGGGCCCAGGCTGGCAGTGGCATCCGGCTGTCCAGGCACCGGGTCGGCCACCACGGCCGCGGGGCCTTGCAGGCTCTGGCCACACACGTGGTGGTGCTTCTCCCAGTCCTTGTGCTGGCAGAAGGAGCCGCAGTAGCGCGCTGCGTTGCAGCCGCTGCACGTCTCGCTGGCCTTGCGCCCACAGTTCCAGCAGCTCTAGATTGGGGTGTGGGGGGAGATAGTCGGGCTGGGCCAGGGCTGGGCCACCCCAAACCCCCAACGTACCCAGCCCGGCTGCAGAAGAGGGAAGCGCCTACCCGAAACATACCGGCTCAGACCCAGCCAGGGTAAGGAGACAGAAAGACCCCGCAGTGCTACAGCCTGTGGGAACCCTTGGGAGACACTGCCCTTTGGCTGGGCAATTTGCGGGGGATGGTCCCACTAGTACATCGCACTACTCTAGCCCACCCCAGATAGGTTCACAGTGGGCTTACAGGTCCATGGGGAACTCATGGGAGTGGAGAGACACAGCCCCTTCCTCTTTCCTAGGAAGCCTTCCTGCCTCATCAGGGCTCCGAGACAGAACACGGGCCCCCCAGAAGAATAAAGACTGACACTCTGGCATGGCGTGTATGGCAGGCCTTCCTCTGTCACAGCCTTCCCCTATCACTGGGCCTTTGCCATCTTTCTGCGAAACCCAGCTGGCCACATGAGCAGAAGGCCTCCAGAGCCTCGTGGACCCCGACACCTCCTGCTGTCCTCAGCTCACTCTGCTTGGCCACACTGGCCTTCCGTAGTCCTCACTCTGCCAGGCGTGCCCCGCCCCAACCCCGCTTTGGTCCAATAGGCCAAATAGGGATGGCACTGCTCCCTAATTCCTGCATGATGGCTTAATTCCTACAGAACTGTTCAGACATCGCTGCTAGCGATCCCTGCCTGACACCTCACCCTTCTGTCACACACGTCCACAGCCTGAAGTGCTCCAGACTTCACATCCAAGCACCAGCGTCAGAATTTCATACCCTTCCTGAGTGTGTGCATCTGCCAGGAGCTGAGGAGGCACTTTAGATGCTGCCTGGGGTCTTCACATCCTCCTCCTGACTCTTGCTTTCACAGGTTAGAGATATCATGGGCTTTGACATCTGCCAGCCTGGGTGTGGATAATGGCCCCACCACTTCCCAGGGTGTGACTGGGGCAAGCCACCTCCCCTCTGCAGTCCTCAGTTTCCACATCTATACGATGGGATGCCCACGTGACCCACCCAACCAGGCCATGTGGGATCAAAAGAGCTCACAAGGCCGTGGAGGTCGCACAGCTGGGAGGAGGCAGAGTGGCTCTGGATCTGGAGGTGGGGTGGGTGTGGGGTGGGCACCTACCTCACTGGAGTCCTCCTGTTGGTTGACGACAGTGAGAGCATCCTCAGAGGCCTGCCGTCTGGCCTCGGCCAGGGCCCGTTCCATCTTGGCGCGCTCTGTGCTGATGAGCTCGTGGGCCTTCCGCTCGGCATCCGACACGGCTTTCTGCAGCTCAGACATCGCCTGCCGCTTCACCTCATTCACTGCCTCTTCTGCAAAGGACATTCGGCTATGGTCACATGGGCCGGCCTAGGTGGGTTTCCCAGGCTTCTGGCCTATAACCCTGGGGCTGGGGCTTGTGCACGAAGGATCCCATGCATCCCTGCATGCATGTGCAAGCATGGTCACAGGGGAACTTTCCAAGCTCACGCTCTCCTGCACTGTTCTCAAACTCTAGTGTGCAATAGCACCGCTGGAGGGTGGGGGCCTGGCCCACCCCCAGATTCTGATTCAGGAGGCCTGGAGGAGGTCTGAGGATCTGCATTCCCAACAAGTGCCAAGTGATGCTGCTGATGCTGGTCTTTGCAGCCACTTTGAGAACTACAGCTGTACTGTTCTCCCCCAAGGACAGTCTGCCTCCCCCTGTGGCCCCTCCGGATGTAGTCCAGGAAATGCCCAGTCCAGGGCTCTGCATTGTTATTCCCCCCAAGGCCCTCTGTTGTCTCCCCACCCTCTCCACCTCTGCCTGCTTTCGTCTGAGGACTCAGAGCTCTGTTCTTGCTGTGGCCAGAGCGTCTGCTCAGATTGCACTGTGTCCTCTGACATTGGGAACAACATGGCCCCCAGCGCCCACAGCTGTTCAGGCCTGCCTCAGTTTACCTGGCAGTGCTGTTCCTGCAGCATGGTGTGAGAGAGGCTAGGGTAGGATTAAGCAAGGCTCCCATTTAAGAGGCCAAGATGGCCCTTGAGCTCCCTGAGTATTTGCACACTGTGCGCTGAGCTATAGCCGCCTGTCCTCATGTCACTACTTGAGCTCCACAGAGCTGTCACCAAAGGTCCTGTAAGGCCCCGCCATGGGCCAGACAGAGGCAAAGGGCAAATTAGGGCCTCTGTCCTCCTGTCCAGGCCTGCCCTCTGCCTTGCTCTAGCAGCTGCTGCCTGTTTGTGGCCCCCTCAGCCTCCAACTCTGGCCTGGGACGCTCTATTCTCTCAAGATCCTGAGATTGTTTTCCTCTAACTCACACTTCACACTGAATCCACCACATATCTAAACATATCGGAGATCCTGCCTCTTCTCTGCACTGCCACCACCCTGAGAGCCCACCTGTCTCTCTCGCCGCCCACAGGCTCCAGCTTCTGCCCAGCTCCTCCCCAAAGTCTGCTCCCAGGATGCCAAGCATGTCCCCCACAGCACTCTCCTGTTGCTGCACTATGCCCAGGAGGCCACGCGGACTCCAGCTCTAAGTGCCTCTCTCATGTGTGTACATGTCTGTGTGTGCATGCACGGTGGGCCTGAGGCCCTGCTTGTTCTGCTGAGCATGGTGTTATTCCGTGGCAGGTGTTGAGTGACAGTCGTCCTGCTGTGTATACTAAGTGCACTGTGACCCCGGTGGGAGCCCCATCTGTGAAGCCCTGTGAGCTTTGCCCCGAGTCAGGGCCCCAGCTGAGCTGCCAACCACAGACCCTCCTTGTAGACAAGAGAGGGCAAGAGGGTCTGGGCCCTGGCCCCCTAGCTCCCTCCCTCACTGCCCCCACTCACCAGCTTTCCTCCAGATCTCCTCTGGCATGTAGCTGGAGAGGGCCCGAGGCATGAACTCCCGGTGCACGTCTGAAATACAGGGGCTAGTGTCACACGCAGGACGGGACCACGCCCTGCTGGGAGACCAACCCGTGGAGTGAGTGTGTTCTTGGTTGGGGTCCCAGGGTAGCTATGGATGAAAACCCTGTATCAGTTGCTGGGGTGGGGGCAGGGCAGCATCAAGAAGGGGGAATACCCTGAAGCCATGGACCTTGGATTCCACTGGGAGCCAGGCCGATCCTGAGCCTCTCTCAGTTCCCATGGGCAACATCCAGGGGATGAGTACAGACCACTGGGGGTTCCCAGCTCTGAGCCCCTGGCCCACTGGAACCGTAAGTCTGGGCCTCCTAGGAGGTTAGTTGGTGTCTCTGTGCAGAGCCAAGTGAAATAGTTTTGGGTGGTATTTATCATGGCATCTGAGTAAGGGCCCTGCCCTCATGGGTGCTGGCCTTGGCTATGTACCTTCCCTTCACGTGCCCCCTGCAAGGGCTCCCTGCACTGCCCGCGCTGCTGCCTACAATTGCTCCCCCTGCCCCACCCCCAGCACACACCTAGCTGAGACCCCTCCACGCCCGCAGAACTGTTGAGGGGCCGGGCGGTGGGGGGTGCAGGGCCCTTCTTGGTGTCCTCGGTGTCGCTGTAGCGCCGGGCCCAGTGGTTGAGCTCCTCACGGTCAGCCTCCTGGCACCGGCGCAGCACGGTCAGTGACCGCCGCGTCTTCTCAGCCATGTCCATGATGCAGTTCAGGAGCTGTGGGGGATCAGGTAGCCTGAGTGCTTCTGGGCCTCAGCCCTCTGTCCAATAGTGCCAGCCACTGGCACCCCCAAAGGGGCTGAAGGCAGGAGTGTGAAAACCTAGCTCCACTGCCTGGAAGACCCCTGAACAACTGAGGTGGGCCTGAAGATGGCCCACTGGTCTCCCCGAGTCCCCAGCATCAGGGGCACCCCACTCAGAGGATGCATGTTTGAATGCAGGGGGCTCAGGGCCCTCCTTTCAAACCTCCAGGTGTGGTCTGTCCCATGTAGTGGATGTGGTCATCACCGTTCTGGGGACCACATCTTCTGCCTGGTCTTCCCCCTGAAGAGGAAGCAGGGGCGAGGATGACCCTGGAAATGGTATTTGAGAGGTCTCACCCCATACCAAGTGACCTGCCTCTGGGAGACTCTCTGCAGGAAAGGTAAGGTTTTGGGGGGCTGACCAGAAGTGGAGGGCAGGCTGAGATGGGTGCCTACCTTAGATCCCACCCCATGTTTCCCAAGACCCCTACCCATCCCACCAAGTGGGCACCCAGCAAAGGGAAGCCCAAGTGAGCCCTGCCCCCGCAGCCTCACAGGCTGGGCAGAGCCCCTGCAGTCGCCATGGCAATTGTGGCCCTGGTCTGGACACTCACATTGTTGAGGTGCTTCCACTCCTCAGCCCATTCGCGCTCTGTGAGCCTGTGGTCAATCACTTCCTCTGGCCGTGACCCGTGGACCGCTGCGGGAGAGGAGTGGACATTCAGGCCCCATCTCATGCTCCTAGGCCTCACCCCAACCTCCCCAAGCCCCAACACCTGCTCTCTAGGCTCCTGCATAGGCTGCACTCATCTGGGTAAGGTGGAGAGGGTGAAGAAGGCATTCCCAGGCACTGACCCTCTGACCCACTGCCCACTGCCCTGAGGAAGTCAGGAACACACCTGGCCTCTGCTCAAGGCTTGGGAGGAAGAGACTCACCTCTGGTTCTGGCCACCCTTCCCGCATCTGCCTGCCTCCAAAACTTGCTGCTCTCATTCTTTCTGCCCCCTTGCTGCCCAACAAGGCTGCACCAGACCTCACTTCTGGGGCCTCACCACTGCTCAGAAGCCCTCAGGGCCTCCGTGTGACTGCCTGGCTACAACACAAGCTTTACCACTTTGTCGTAGTCAACTGGACTCCTATGTGTCCACCAGAGCCCAAGTCACAGGCCACCTCCTCCTCAGCAGCCCTGGGCCCTGGCCGGCCTATGTATCTGGTTGTTTAGTGATTGTAGGCACTTCCTTGTTTGTTCTTAGTTCCCCTTCCCCTCAACAGTTTGTCAGTCCACAGGGCAGGGCTGGCGTGCCCCATGCTCTGCTGCGTTCCCTGAGCTGAGCTCTGGCCCAGCAAGGGCTCCAGCTTATTGGCTGGGTCTCAAGTAAGCGGGTCCAAGTGTGGTCTCCTGGGAGGTAGGGAGGTTGGGGAAGCCAGCAATCCTGACGCTTATTCTCCATGGGGCCAGTGGCCCTCATCTTGCCTCTCGGGGCCTCAGTTTCCCTGTCCTGCCTACCTCTGGGACTGTGAGAAGACTTCCAGGTGGCATGCTGGTGGGGAGAACCCAGGTACGAGTAGACTCGTGCTTTCTCCCTTTTATCCCTGCACTGACTTCCGAGGGAGGTCCTGCTGTCATTCTCAGTTTACAGATGAGGAAACCAAGGCTGCTTATGGAAACGTATTTGCCTAAGGTCACCCAAGGTCAGCCTGAGCAGAGCTGTGCCTTCTGCCACTGGCTGGTACAGCTCCAGAGACTGAAACAAGGGGGCCAGAAACAAATCCACCACGAGCTGCAAAATGAGTGCAAGTGCAGCAGCGTCTGTCCCCACCATGGCTCTTCCTACAGTTTCTGACCTGCCAAATGCTGTCACCCCAACTGTTTCGGGCATTCCAGACTGCGCTGGGTAACCCAGTGTCCATGGAAGCTTTTGGGATGAGGTCTCTCTATTTAGGCCTTTTTCAGGCCCTAAGTGTCTTCTAGCACCCCAAACCCAAAGTACCTCCCTAAACTGCAGAAAGGGTGGGAAGTGGTGGCCACGGCCCGTTGTCTATGGCCCTGCCCGGCTGCTTGCAGAGCCAGGGCCTGCGCCAACGCCCCAACCAAAATAGTGGCTGAGATCTGCCCAACAGCTGGCATCTATTTTTGCATTAGCAGAAGCGGGTGGGAATAGCACCTGCCTGATTCAGCCTCAGGGAGCCAGACGCTGTCACCTGCTGCTTGGGCCTGGGCCCTGGAAGCTTCCTCAGGGCTGGGGCGAGGAGGCCTCCTTGTATGGAGCAAGGCCTCTGCTGACCCTGCCTCTGCGTCCCCCATTGGTGCCCTGGGCTGTCTCAGGGGTGGCTATTTCTAGGCTGTCCCCCATGATACACTGAACGGCCCCTGGGGTAGGGACTAGTCCTGTTCATCTCTTTGTCCCCTCCACAGAGGAGGGCCAGTGGTCAGGCAGATGTGGCTAGAAGACTTTGGGCATGTCATTTATGCTCTCTGGGCCTCAGTCTTCTTATCTATGACATGAGCATGCTAACAAGTCACACATGAACCTATCAAGGCCCACTGCCTTCAAGAACTGAGTAAAGGATATAATGCAGGATGGAAATGCTGCACCCCAGACTTGTAATGGATCTGGTGTTTTGGTCTGGTGTTTTGGTGTTCATATTCACCCTGCCCTGAGAGAAGGATGGGCATGCGTGGTCCGTGGGACTCAGTGAGGGTTCGCAAGTCTGAGGACATCCACGTTCCCTCAGGGTGCCCAGCGACACCTGTGAGAATGCCTTCACGGCAGGGTCTGCAGCTGCTGAGACTTGAGTATCCTTCCTGCCAGAACCTGACCACCTGTCCTACCCATAAATAGCTAACCTGTGCACCCTACCTGCAATATCGTGACTTATAAGAAATAAACATTTGGTCATTCAGATGGCCAAAATAATTTTTCATGTATGGTCTTTATCCAGGGTTCCTGGCTCATCGCTCCCCAAACCCTTGGAATGTCCTAAGTGTGGAGAGGGATAAAAGTGGCTTTTGTTAATGTCAATGAGGTGACTTTGGAACAGGATGGGTGCTGGTTGCCCAGAGAACAAATTATGTGAGTAGAGGGTTGGAACTTTCAGTCTTACCCCTGACCTCCCGGCTTGGGGTGAGGGGCTGGAGGTTAAGTCAATTGCCGATGTCCGATGATTTAATCAATTGTGCCAAGGTAATGAAACTTTCATAAAAGGAGGGGGGTTCAGAGAGCTTCTGCATGAACACGTGATTTGGGGAGAGTGGTGTACCAGGAGAGGGCACGGGCACTCCCCACCCTTTCCCCATACCCTGGCCTGTGCATCTCTTCCATCTGGCTATTCCTGATTTATAACCTTTTATAATAGACAGGTGCTCGAGTAAGTAAATGTTTCTCTAAGTTCTGTGAGCCACTCCAGCAAATGAATTGAACCCAAGGCGGAGGTTGTGGGAACCTCCGATTTACAGCTGGTTGGTGAGAAGCATAAGCAACAGCCTGGACTTACAACTGGAATCTGCAGGGATGCGGGGTGGGCAGTCTTGTAGGACTGAACATTTAACCTGTGGGACTTGATGCTGTCTCCAAGTAGATGGTGTCAGAATTGAGTTCGATTGCAGGGCAATACCTGGTGTCCAAGAATGGCTTGGTGTTATGTGGGAAGCAGCCCCTGCCACGTGGAAATTGGGTCCAGGAACTTAATTTCCTGACCTCCTCTGCCCCAGCCACAGAACCTGGCAGCTTCCCTTTCCTTGGCCGTATAAGGAGATAAACACACCTGTGCAGGAACCGAGGGCAACTGAAGGGTGTGTGCCTCGCAGATGGTGAAAGCCCCTCGAAATGAGTGGCTCTACGTCCCCCAGACCCCATTCCTGTGGGTCCCTGCCTCTGTCCAGCCAGTGCCCCAGGACAGGCACATCCACAATCTGGCCCCCAGGGAGGGTGGGGCCCTCCCGGGCCCTGAGGGTAGGGATGTTGAAGCTGCCCCCAACATGGAGGTCCTGAAAAGATGGCTCTCCCTCAGATGAATCCTGGTGCAGCCCAGCCAAGGTGGGGCTCCCCTCTCCACCCTGGGGCCAGCTACACACTCGGATCTTTTCTATACCCACTTCCTAGGCATCCTTCCCAGACAGACACGTACACACAGTAGCCCTCAGATCCCACCCCCCCCCCACAGGCACACTAGTGCTCCCGCTGACACCCCAGACACATCGCCCCCCGCCCCCCAGTCCCCCCAGCACACTGCTCACTGAGTTGCCGATGGCGCTCCCGCAGCTCCCGGGGGTCAGGGTGGCGGTAGGAGTCACGGGAGTGGTGGGCCAAGGCCATGTCTTCGAGGCGGTAGTGCGGAGGCAGCGTGGGGTGGGGCAGCCCGTTGCTGGGGCTGTAGCGCTGGGCAGGGCTCAGGGTGCACGGCCGTTTGCTGAGGGGGTCAGGGTGCATCGGGTCACGGTCTGACCCATTCTCTTTGGTCCTGGCCCAGAGACCGAGCAGGAGGCCAGTGGTCATGAGACCAGGAGCCATGGACAGAGGTCCAAGCAAGAGGGGTGAGAGGGAGAAAGAGGTGGTGGGCAGGGAGAGGAAGAGTGAGAAAGAGACAGAGAGAGATTAGACTAGTCCACTGGGGGTCCAGACTCGACTCCTACCCCTGGTGTACAAGCTCTGGGGCCCAGGGGTCAAGAATCTGAGCCTCTGTCGAGAAAACAGGGAGAGGAAAACACCTTCTCCTGCAAGCACCCATCCCTGTGACCCAGCAGTGAGGGCCAGCTCAGGTGCCTGGGGACCTTGGGCTACTGGGCACTTTGATCCACATCTAACACAAAGGGAACAGCCATGGAATTTCTCCAGAGAGATTCCTCCTGCTTCTTCCCTTGTCACCCCAGGGGGACATCTGAGTCCTCAGGAGGCCTCACCACAGCCCGACAGGGCAGTCTCTCAGAGATTCAGCTTGTGCAGTGGCCTTGCAGGCAAGGCTGGACTTTACCAGCCTGCTCACTAGCTGCGGGCCATGGTGTTGACCCGCATTCTCTCAGTCCTGGAACTAGGGCTCCAGCTGAGCTGTGGTACCAGAGGCAGCCCTGGACTCAGTCCCTCCACTGTCTCCCTCCCCAGCCATAGAAAGCCCCCCAGGTACCTGTCAGGTGTCCTCCTCTTGCCGTTCTCATTGACTTCCAGCAGGAGCTCTGCGGAGTCAATGGGGGAAGAGGCGTTGGCATCCAGCAGAAGTTGCTCATGCTGGGCCAGGTACTGGGCAGGGGTCTGCTTGGCCAGGCGGGCACAGTGCAGGAGTTCCCGCTGCAGCAAGGGCAGGTTTGCCTGTGGCAGGGAGAGAGAGGGGCTTGTACTTGCTGCTGATGGAGGTCCGGGCACAAAGGGGCATAGCCCTGCTTCGATGCCAGGCAGGGAGGCCAATGGCCAGCCTCGCCTTGTGACTTGGGGGAAGGCACATGACCTCTCTGAACCTCGAGTTCCTCTACTATAAGATGGGAATTAGGGCAGGAAGGAAAGGTAGGCAGGACTGTGACCCCTAGGGCACACAGTGATTTGGAGGTCCGGTGGGACCTGAGCCCAGATCCTCGTCTGCCAGGCTGAAGCTTTTCCACTTTGCCAAATTCCCCCCCACAATGGCATCTGGAGAAGGCAAGGTACGGATCGTGATGAGGATTCCTTGACTGCACTCCGTGGACGCAGGCACCAGGACAGCCACTGTGTGGAGGAGGAAACTGGGGGTCTGAGAGGAAGCGGCCGGCCCGCACACAGCTAACTGTAGGTGGAGGAGATGGAACAGGACTCCGCATGTCTGCTCCAGATCCCCATGTGCGCTGCTAGGGGGCCCTGCCCTCCGCTTTCTGGGAGTTCCCAGCCTGGCCTCATGAAGCTTGGAGTTTGGACTACGCACATGAGCGTGCCCGCACCACTCGGAGCAGTCACCAATGTCACCGTGTTCGTACTGCCCACGTCCTTCAGGGATGGATGCTGCAACTTGGTTCTACATTTATGAATAAAGACACCAGGGCACAGGGGGAGGGGCTGGGGCACAGGATTCAAATGCAGACCTCGCCTGTAACAACCGCGTGTCTGTGCCCTTGCCCTGGCTCCAGGGCCCCCCGGAATGCACTGCTGGGTGGCAAGTGGGCCTCTCCCGTGCCTCCTGAAGAGTCTTCCCAGAGCTGCCGTGGGGGGAGGGGCAGGCTGGGTAGGGGCCCAGTGGCAGGCCACTTGGGAGAGGCAGAGTTCTAAGTATTTGTAAATAAATACAATTCCCCAGCTTTCTCATGGTGTTTCAAAGCTGCCACACAGCCCTCTCCCGCCTCTGCCTCCCCAGAACCCATTAGCACGTCCACCCGGACCCGATCAAGCAGCCGATGCAGTTTCGTTCAGCAGTGCCGGCTGCCAGGCCTGTTTTTCTATTTGGATAGCTGAACTGGGGCCAGCCCGCCATCTGTCGAACACGTTAGGAGCATGAGCTGGGAAAGGAGGTCCCGGGAGGTCTGAAGACGCCAAACATCCTTCTCTCCCTCGCTGGCCCTGGGCCCCCCCCTCCCGCACTGCCTCCCCTTGGCAGGCCCAGCAGGGTGGAGACTGCACGGGCACCGGCTGGTCTGGTCGCTGTTAGTGCGGTAGAAACATCTGGATTCCTGGCTGGCTGGGGCCAGCTGGGAGCCGGGACCATGGGTGGAGGTTGGGTGGAGGCTGGCCGGGCGGGGCAGCCTCTCCCAGCTTCTGGAAAGCCCCACCACTCAGCCATGCACAGCGCTGGGCTCAGGAGAGGGTGCAAAGGACCCAGGGTTCTTGGCTGGGGTGGGGTGGGATGGGTAACAGGGACCTCAGACTAGAGGAAATGGGTGAAGACTGTGGGGGGGGGGCATGTCTGGTAAATTCCCCTGGGGCAGCAGTCTCCACTGTTTCCCCAAAGGCCCAAGTTGCCAAGGAGGCCTCGCCACTTCGATGCTGGACAGAATAAACTGGTTCTCAAAAGCTCTCTGGATCCCCGCTCCGCCAACTGAACAAAGGTTCTAACTTTTTAGAAAAGCCTGGAACTACCCTCTTCACAGATGGGAACTCTGGCCAGAGGGAAAACAATGTTCATGAAAACAACCACAATCATGGTGTTGGTTGAACTGATGTCTCTCACGTAATGAGGGTTTATGATGTTTCTGCTGCTTCACTTCATCCATTGCCCACGCAGCCTTTATGACTGTGGCCCCTGTGGCCAGCCCAGCCCGCTCTGCTGTGTGATCTTGGGTGAGTCATTTAACTCCTCTGACTTCTGCCTCATCTGCAGCTGGAGCTGTGAAAAGCACCCGCGTCTACCACCCTGGGTGTAATGAGCTCCTGTGAGCTTCATATGAATTAACTTATCCACTCCCACCCCTGTGAGGTGGGTTATGTTCCACGTGGCTAGAGTTTTTCAGAAGCCCATGGCTGGAGCTGGGGTTTGGGCCAGGCAGCCAGCTCGAGACTCACTCTCAGCCACAGCCCTTGCCTCTCTGCAGTATGACAGCTCCAAGGGCCACTGTGAGGGTGCATTTCTGCTGCCCGTGCGGAGGGCTTGGTGCGCCGTGAGTCCTCAGGAAGGCGTCACTACCATGACAGTGAAAGTCATGGAAGAGGAACCGAGGTGGCCTAGTGGGCCAGGAAGGGGGCACTCTGCCAGGTTACCCCACAGCACTCTGTGTCTTAAAGTGGCCAGGGCTTCTGTGACAAGGTGGATGGGGACCTTTCCCAAGGAAGGACCATGGGGCCAGGCCCAAGCCTTGTCAACAAGCTCTGGAAACAGAACTGGCTGCACCCCAGGAGCTCCATGTCAGTGAGAGGAATGGATTCTGTGTCCTTGACAGTCCCATTGGGCCCAGAGCCCTGGGTGGGATCCCAGGTCCCAGTCATCGCAGGCAGGCCCCTGACCCTATGAGGAGTGAAAGCCCTCATAGCACTTTAGAGCCACTATGGGAAGAGGAGAAACCGAGGTGGAGAAGTACCTCAACAGGCAGTGCTAGGCCAGGGGTGTCCCGTTTGGAGCCTCACTGGGGTATCTGGGAGGATGCTGCGATGTGAGGTGTAGTGGGCAGGGGGCCGCAGCCTGGCTGAGGCAAGCAGCAAATTCAGGATGTTAGCCCTGCCCCTGCTCCTCAGATAAACAAGGGCAGCTGACTCCAGCGGGCGGGACATCTGCTGTAAATATTTGATCCGACAGAATAAGCAAGCGCACTGTGTCCCCAAAGATGGGGAGCGGTGGAGTCAGCAGTAAGTTGAAAGGAGAAGAGAGAAGGGAAGGGCTCCTAATGAATTGCAAATGACTGCCAGATGGGCCCAAACCCTGCTCCATGCCAGCAGCCTCTTTGTCGCCAGCTCAGGAGTGTGAGCACAGTGGGGCGTGGGCAGGAGGGCAGGAAGGAGGGAGGGAGGGAGCAGATGTGGGGGCATGACAACATGGGGTCCCCTTGGTGAGGGACTGCAGGGAACAAGGTGCTGGTCTGGGGCATGGCCTGCGAAGGTCAGGGGAGGGGCTTGGAGTCTGACAGATTTAGGTTCCAGCCTCAGCTCCTTCTCTCCGCCAGCAGGGTAGACCTCAGGGCCTTAGTTTCCCCGCCTACAAATTAGGAAAGGTGCCAGCGCTGCCCACCTCCCCACCCAGGCTGCTGGGGGTCAGCAAGGGCAGCTTCAAAAGAGCTTAGTAGAGCATGAATCAACGGTGGAACACTTTTTAAGTCCCCGGATGATAGCCAATATGAATCTAGCATGGCCCAATTCTTCACGTGCATCACTTCAT
The DNA here is from genome assembly GCA_030015415.1 of Cynopterus sphinx. Lineage (NCBI taxonomy): Eukaryota > Metazoa > Chordata > Mammalia > Chiroptera > Pteropodidae > Cynopterus > Cynopterus sphinx. Next base: position 29,097,904 of record CM057386.1, read on the forward strand.
GCAATCTTCCCAATAGCGGAAGATGATTCTCACTTTACAGTTGCAGAAACTGAGCACAGAGGGGTGAACCAGCCTGGCCCAGGCCAATAGGGGGCTCTGTGGCAGGGGCAGGGCTCAAACCTGGGAGCATCTGGTCTAGTCTGTCCTCAAGACCCTCTGGAAGGCAGACCTTGCACCGCTCCCCCCTGCCCCACCCCAGGGCCTGGCCAGGTGGTGAGCGAGGGCCCACACTGGAAACATCTCTCAGGCACAGGAAATGTGAGCCCCAGGGGGAAGCCAGAGGCACTCAGTGTGGGCATCTCCCAAGCGCGCCCCAAACCCCGACCTCAGGCAGTGCACAGCAACAGGGGTCATGGAGTCAAATGCATCCAGGAAGCCTTTTATCTTTGCCCCTCTGGGAGGTGTATGACCTCGTTTAGGAGAGTAGAGACCCTGATAAGTACCGCAGTGCAGACGCTGGTCTAACAGGGCCTGGATCTGTGCTCGCCCTTGTTAAAATGCAGGTTCCGATTCCGTGGGTCTGGGCCAAGCCCAGGAACCTTCACTGCTCACAAGCCCCCAGTGCCGCTGCCACCCAACACCAGCTATTCCCACTGAGAGTTCCTGGTCCATTGTTTATCTTCTCTGTTTGACCACGAGACCTCCTTTTCGTCTGACAGCCATTCATCCAGTTACCTTTCCACCCACACAACCACCCACCGTCTGTCTATCCACCCACCTGTGCCTCCATCTGCCCGCTGTCCTTCTCCCCCTCACTCTGTCCCAGCCATACAGCACCTCCCCTCAGACGCAGCAGGCACACCTTGCTTCAGGGCCTTTGCACGTGCCTGGAAGGAGGCATTGCATACCACTATCCACCCTTCCTCAGCCCTCATCATTTGCCCCCTTTTGGTGGCTGGGCACACATCACAGAGTTTGTAGCCCCTGCAGGTTGGCCGTCTCCTCTCCCAGCCATGCCATTGGCTTTGGGAGGGTCTGTGCCTACTTTGCTCATGTCCCCAAGCCTTGCATAGTACCTGGCACATAGTAGGTGCTTAAAATCCAGCTGTCCAGTGGATGAGTGCCTTCAGGTAATAACAAGAAGAAGACTGTCTTGGAGCACTGGGTTTGGTGGCTGATGAATCCAGTCTGACAACTAGTTTGCAGCCTTAACTAGTAGGAATTGGTCCTGACTGGTCAGAGTTATTCCCCTGGGGTCCCGGTTAGGCTGAGTATGATGCCTGGTAGGAACTGGCAGAGAATGAACTAGGGGCATGGGGAAGCAGAGTTTGCCATTACCTTTAGGAAGGGGATGACGAATGGCCGCAGTGGGAAGTTGGTGGCCTCCTGGAGCTTGGAATGAAACTCCTCGATGGTCAGTGTGGAGTTCTGTGGGGAGAAAACCACCTCACGTTAGCCCAAGCCCCATCTGCCCAGCCTGGGGAGGGCAGAAGGCCCGAGGGCTTGGCATGGCCCAGTGTCACCGCATCTTGGTCTCCTTGGCCACGTTACCCAGACTCACCACAAGGCCCAGCACCAGCGTGCGCACACGTTCTCCGATCTCTGGGGAGATGTCGCTGCCGAACTGCTGCAGGGTGGTGAGGAACCGCTTGAGTTTGCTGAGCTGCCGTGCCCCGCAGGCTGGGGGCAGGTGCTGCGTGGACAGTGAGGCTGTGGACGAGGTGGCCGGGCCATTGCTGAAGCCGTTGGGTGTGGACGGGGTGCCATTGATGGCTGTTGGTGAGTGGCTGCTGCCGTTCATCACTGTGGTGGGAGGAAGGGGGGCGTGAGGAGCACAGCAGAGAGTTGCAAGCCCCCCCCCCCCCCCCCGCTAAAGCCACAGGAACACCACGAGGGTACCAACACCCATTACAGATGCACAGACTCAGGTCTGGAAAGGTGTGTGCTTGACCCAGGGCCTCAGTGGGTGGAGTTTTCAGGGTCAGACCCTCCACATTCCAGGGGTATGCCATAGCCCCCATGTGGCCTGGCAGATGCCCACCTGCCAGTCAGGCTGCTCGGTGTCCGCTGTGAACAGGCAGAGGGGCTTCTCTACTACTAGGGACCTGCCAGCCCACTTCTCCTCTTCTCCTCTTCTCCAGAGAGGCTGCTTATTCACCTGAGAGACTGATGACCCCACCTCCACCATGACAGCCCCGAGATGGGTGCACTCCCACACAGGGACCATTGCCCAAACACAAACCCCAATGCCCGGAATGATGGGGCTGGGGTGAGGCAGAGGGACCTGGATTGCCAGGACAAGTGGGGCTGAATCCTGGACAGGGGGCACTGGGCCAGCTGCTGTTTGGGGCTGCTACACGCACATGGATATGTGTGCACATGGGCCCCAGGCTGTGTGTGAGGGACAAGCAAGTGACCTAAGGGACCTGTGATGAACCCACTGCAGGGGCCCCAGGAACAGCCCAGGGCTAGCAGATGCCAGGGGTGCTGTGAAATGGTCTCAGGGAAGGACCTCCTCCCTCAGCCCCAGGTGACAGAGCCTTCACTCTGGAGGCTGGGGGAGCCCTCCATAACCAGCCATCTGCATCCTGGTCCCCTGGCCTCAGAAACCTGAGCAGTGACCATCAGGGTCTACAGAGAGGTCAGAGATCACAGGCTCCAAGGACCATTGCTGATGGTGCAGGGGGCTCCAGAAGGGGGTATGGGGAGGTGCAGGACACCTCTGGGAGGCCTAAAGCTCAACTGCTAAATCTAGGGGCCACTCACATCTCGTGTCCTTGGCCACTGCACAGGCACCTGCTCCAGATGGCTTGCTCATGTTCACACACACAGCCCCTCGCACGTTCACCTGCCTGTTCCCTCATCCTACACACATAAGCACCCCTTGCATGGGGGTTGAGAGTGAGCCTTCTGCCTGAGGCCCTGCACCTGCCTGAACTAAGCCAGACAGGCCATGTGTGAGACTCAGGGCCTGGCCTCAGTTTCTTCATCTGCAAATGGCCCTGGGTCCAAACCAGAGGTAGGGCTTCTCCGCTCCAGGCTCCCCTGGCTTGTAAAACAAAACTCAAGTTGTCCTCCCACCATTGGGAGGAGCCAGAAATGTTTGACCCTGATTGCTTTTACATGTGGGTGATCACTCATTGATAATTGGCCTCCACTTAGCCAGAAGTTTGGAAACCACTGACTGAAGGCCAGGGTTGACACAAAAACAGATGTGCTGCCTCCCTCCGGAGAAGGGACAGGCGCAGGAGTGGAGCCCGGCACCCTGCTCCTGGGGCCCGCGTCCTTCCCAGCACAGCCTTCCCTCCCCCAGAGATGGAGACGCAATGCAAGTGGAAACCTGTTTCTCCTTCTGGGCCCTGGAAGTGACATGCTGGCTCTGAAATAATCCCACCAGAGAGGTGTGCCTGATTCAGGCCTTCCTTCTCCCTCTGGGATGGAGCGTGAACGCCAAACATAGGATAGGAAGAAGCCCTGTGCCCCACCCTGTCTAAAGTTTTGTACAGAGGACCCCTTAGAGGGACCAGAAGAACCCAGTTGTGCTAATTTTCTGTCTCACCAGCGAGCTTAAGCCAGCTCCATAGTGGACAGTGACACACACACACCCTGGTCAAGACGAATGACAGACACTGGCGGTCACTCTAGCCAGGCCAATAGATGGCCTGCGGCCACGGGAGACCTCACCGCAGTGGGGGCTCACTCCTCAGGGGAGAGCTCTGCTATCACCTGAGGTCTGTACCTTCCAGAGGCTTCTAAGACGTGCAGCTGTCCACGCTGCCTGGGCCCCCACCCGCCGGCCCCTGGCCTGGCCTGGGCCTGGCCTCCCTGCAGCTCCCTTACCAGCCTGCCCTCGGCGCCTGGGTCCTCCCGGAGGCCTGCTTGCCCTCGCTGGCCTGTGCTCCCTCCCGCAGGCTGCTGGGCAGTCTCAGCAGCTTGCTAAAGAGACGCCGAAAATAACCCCCGGCCACAAGTGCTTTCATTCCACAACAGGTGTGTTACTAAGTTAGACCACACACGTGTCCCCGGCTGAGGTTTGGGGGCACACACTGGCACCCCCGCAGCTCCCCCAGCCCTAGGCCTAAGTGGGGGTCAGGCTTTGATGAGGAAGCAACAAACAGCAACCCCCCCTCGCCCATGCCAGCCCCTCTTCCTGCCACAGGGGTGGCTCAGGGGCTGAGAATCACATAATCCTGAGAGCGCTGCATTTTAGCAGACAAGCCGGACCCAAGAGCGAGGCCAGGAGTCACAGAATGGCAAGGAGGACCACAGCATCACGGGGCATAAATAATGCACAATTGTTATACCATCTCCTCTTGGAGCCAGGAGCAACATGGTAGCCACGCCTGAACTGCACAGCGCAACTGGCTTGTAGTGGGGGCCTGTCCTGTCATTGGCTGACAAACACTCTGAGCATGGCTCCATAAGAACTTCCCATTATGAACATCAGCTGCAGCCCAAGCACCGTGACGGAAACGCCTGCGAGTGACCAAAGTCCGCTGGACACCCAGTACGCGCCAGGCCTTGCGCTGACTCGACCAGCAGCATCTCATGGCCCTTTGTAATTGCCCTTGCACCAGGTGCCCTGATGACTTCCAGGTGGGGAAACTGAGGCACAGGTGGTAGTCCATGCCCAGGGTCACCCCACTGGAAAGCAGAAGAGCTGGGACTTGACCTAGGATGGGATCCGTCCTTGAGATGCCAAGCTACAGACTTGCCCTGACATTCTACTTTCAGTTCTAAGATCTGCCCTATTTGCCCTGTTTTGAGGATTGGGAAAAAAGAGCACAGAGAGGGTATCCACCTGCCTAAGGTCACACAGCTTGGGCTAGGGTATGAACATGGGTCTAGGACTCAGGGACCTCGACTGCTCTCCTGGGCCTGCCCCTTGGACCCCTCTCCCTACGGGAGGCAGGTCTCACTGACATGGCAGAGGCAACAGTGGGTTGCGTAGGCAGTGGGGTCATTGCTACAGCTTTCCCAGGGCAGAGTGTGCTGGTGAGGACCTCCCAGGAGGCCCATGGTTTTTGTTATTTTACTTACAAAGACAGACCATAGACCATTTTAAGCAGCCATGAAAACGGCCATGGGGCAGAGACATCGCAGGCCCGTCCTCTCGATCTGTAAGCAAAATAAGAAAAACACGCTGTCAGGAAAGAGGCCGTGGGCAGGTGGATCTGCCCCGTGGGGTGTCTGTAGTTGACCCCTCCCCTCTCTGCCTCTTGACAGCAGTTTGGCTATCAGGACTGTCACCACCTTTGGCCAGTTGCTCCTTTCTTTGGGCCTCATTTTCTTCTGTAAAATGACAGTGCTGGATCGGGGTCTCTCTTAGGGCCATTTCTGGCAGGACTTTCTAGAAGCCTATAAGAATTTTGGCATTCCATCGCCTGGGTGGGACACCCTGGTTCTTAAAAAGCTCTCTTCCTGGAAGCCGCCTGGTGATCCCACTCAGCACCATCCTCAAGGGACCTGGAGCCCAAGCTGACTTGTGATTCAGGGTTTCGAGTCTCCACTAATAGACAACTCAGTGGTAGTTCCAAAACGATGCCCAGGGCCAAGCTGCCATGAGGGGAAGAAGTACCAAACAGAAAGGGAAATTTGATTTGTCTCAGCTGGAGTTAGCGGGTGGAAGCCACAAGGAGACAAGCCACTGTCATCAGAGTGAGCTCCCGGTCACAGGGGATAATCAAGAGCAGGTGGAGTGTTAGCCCTTTGAGAGTCCTCCCAGTTGCAGAGTAGCTCCTCACACTCCTTCCCAGAGTTCTCTAGGTCCTTCTGCCCACCTCCCTGGCCACGTCTCAGCTTCAACTCCAAAATGAATTTGTGGCCAGAGCAAGAAAAACCACAACCCTCAAGCCATGGTTCAAGGTCAGCCTCTGGTCAGCTTGGCTCACAGGCTGGTCCTGGAGAAGCTGGGGAGGCTCTTGGCAGGAATCCACGGCTGAGTGCAGAGGCTCCATCCGTTTGGGCTGTCACCAGCCAGGTGCACAGACATGGTCAACCACCCTCTTTCAGGGAATTCCTCCAGTTAGGGAACAACTCTGAGGCCACCCTGGAGATGGCCTGACACTCAGATGAATGACCCTAGCAGCCTGGTGGAAATAAAGCATTCTCTTAGAAAAGAAAGAACCATTTGTCTCTTTATGACCTCCGTGCTCTAAACAGAGCTGGGACCTTGAATCCAGGAGCATGAGCCCAAGGTGGGTGGGAGAACGTGGGGACGGAAAAGGCACGAAGGGAGGATGCTGAGCCACACACAGACCTGCTGCCCGCATGCACATCTGTTCGTAGGCCTCGTGAAAGCACTCTTGGGTGGTGTTAGCTGACCCCAGCCCTGTCCCTGACCTGAAACATCTGGTTCCCAGAGCACTGCTTTCTGGAACACGGGCTCCTAGACCAAGAAGTATAGTAGGCTGAATGAGACGTGCCCATGAGGGCCAGGGACAAGGCTCAGAGCCCTCAGCCAGATCATCCAGTGTGCTGTTTTCTCCTGCTTAGACTAGAACACGGGCGGTGGGTTGTCGCTTTAGGTGGCGGCCCCTGGCCTTGGTTCTTGGGAGCTGCTGCCGTTCTGACATGAGTAATTCCTTTTCTCCCCAGCTGAGGTGCAGCCTGGTGAAGTAAAACACACCACGAGCCGCCCTGCTCTACCTGTGGGGCCTGGACGAGGCGGCAACTGTTTAATAAACAGAGATTCTGCCTGCATTTCAGTCAGAGGTAAGGACTGACTCTCCCAGAAGAGAGGGAAGGGTGACCCGGTGGCCACAATGGCCATGTGAGAATGGTGTGTGTGAGAAAGGCCAGTCAGCCTCTGGCCTCTTCTAGTGTGGCTGACATAGGCAGACCCGGACCTGAGGGCCAAGGGCTGTGTCTTGAGAATCCTGCTGCCTTGGGCCCCATCCTGGGGCAGGAGGCAGAGCCAGGGGCTTGTTCTAGTCTCTGTTACACATGGGAACCCTGGCTCAGACCTGGTAAGAAGGGGGAGCTGGCATCTTCTGTACCAGGTGAAGGTGCAGGGAGGGGTACTTAGTCACTCAGCTCCTACTGTGTGCCGGGACATATCTGCTTTTGGGCGGCCATATCTGGGAGCAAATGGTAATGTCTCTTATTAAACTGAGACTTAGCTTATAGCCAACATCCTACAAACAAAGGGCTGAGCCTGACCCCTTTGTTCAAAGGGGGGCTGGGTCACAATGAAGCCAGGGCTGGCTTCGAGTGGCAGAACTCACGCCTTTCATGTCCAGAGATAAAGGGAGACACACCAGGCCCTGTGGTCCAACCTGGGATCTAGATAGAGCTGTGGGCCCTGGCTGGAGGCAGCTGCTCTAGAAGCCTACCCAGAGCTGCTGTGAGTGCTGAGGTGCTCAACTCAGATCTGCCCAGGACCAGTGAGACACTGCCCGAGACTCTGGTCTGCCCACCGTCTGTCTCACCGGCAGCTTGGGCCCTACCAACCCCAGTTCCTGGCTGACCCTCACACCCTGCTATGGACTAGCTGCAGAGCCTCTGGTATCCGAGCCAGCGTGGAGCTCTTCCATGGTCAGAGCCACCTCCGGCCAGGGTGCAGGGTGCAGGCCTGACTGAACTCACCTGTACTCTACTAACCTGCTGTGTGACTGTGGGGAAGTCCCTGTCCCTCTCTGAGCTCCAAATATAGCAGCTAACCTTGATGGTTTGCTCATGATATGCTAGCCACTGGATAAAAACTTCTATTAACTCACTTGTCTTCACAACAGCTCCATGAGGCAGGGACTAGGGCCAGCCTTGCTTTATAGACGAAGAATGCCAGGTCCGGAGAGGTTAAGTCGCTTGCCTAAGGCTACACAGCTACATAGTAGAAGAGATGGGATTTGAACCTCAATGCCTGGGCTCTAAGGCATGACGAGATCCTCCCTCTCAAGGGTCCAATGACGGGTATTTAAGGGTTCAGGGCAGAGGGACCACAGCACTAGCTCCATTTGCAAGCAATGAGGTTTGGAGACTCAGATAACTGGAGGGGCCCCAGGGGTACCCCTCCGCTCTGCTCCACTCAGTGCCCAGCCCTGGGATTACTCACTTGTGTGGGGTGTGAATGAGGGGTGCCGCGTAGCACCCTGGGATGCAGCAGGTGGAGGGGGCGGCATGCTGGGGGGCGTGGACCGGGGCTGTGTCTTCACCTCGGCGGGGGAGTCAGGCATCGCTGCGGCCTTCTTCTCCCTGTCCGCTGCTGCAGCCCGAGGGAGGGAAGAAAGAGAGCCAGTGAAGCAGGTTGAGAGGGGGACAGTGCCACCCCAGCCCCACCTAGTGCCTAGTCAAGGCTCCCTGACAGCAGCTGATCTGCGCCTGTGCTGCTGGAGCCCAGGTAGGGGACACCCAGCTGGACGGCAAGTGGCTCCTGGCTTTGCCCACGAGGCCAGGCCCAGTCTCAGAGCCTGGTCCACGCCGGCTAACACCCAAGTGTGCTCACAGGTAGATGACATCCCACCCACCAGACCAAGGGTTGGCCAGGACAGGCCATCTGACCAAAGCATAGGCTTGGGCCTCTCAGGAGGGCTGAGAGTGTGGCTGCGAGAGTCCTGAGCTGGCCCAAACAGGGCAGAAGTCCTCATTGTGGGGCAGAGGTGGTGGTCCTGGTCCCGCAAACCGGGGAGTCAACAGCACCCCCTGAAGGGGGCCTGTTCAGACACACATGCCAGCCTCCCCAACCCCATTTCTGGTTCAACAGGTCTGGGGTGGGCCCAAGAATCTGCATTTCCATCTGGGTCCCTGTTGAGGCTGTTGCAGCAGGTTGGGGCTCCAATCAGGCTGGTCTAGGGGATATTCCAGGACAGACAGGGCAACAGGAACCTCATTTTAACCATCTCCTGGCCCCAGGCAATTTCTGGGAGCAGGCAGGCTGAGGACACAGTCAGTTTCCGGCTACTCTGGGCCTGGCCACTCAAAGTGTGGTCCTCATGTCAGCAAGCTGTGGCCCTGGACAATGTGTCGAGAGTCCCACCTGGTCTGACACTCTGCTAGGGGCCAAATGTGTAGAGAGAGTGTGGAAGCGGCAAAACCAGGCCTGCAGGGCCTGAGCCCCTGGCCCCACAAAGCAGGACCCCAAGGAAAAGGCTTCAGGTGGTCTTACCAGCTACATACATCCTGAGCCAGCAGCTGCCTGGGAATTCTTTGCAGGTGGAAGGGGGTGAACTCTGGGCTTCCCCTTCCATCTTAACACAGGGTCAGCTAGCGCCTGGGTAGGCTGCAAAGACCCAGGAGCAGTGGCTGGGATTTCAGGGGGCCTAGCTGTTCGGGGCACTGAGGTGGGCATCCTCTATCTGTTATATACAGAGGGGCAGCCCACACTGCCCAGCCACTGCCCTGAGCTTGTCCTGCTAACGCCAATGGGTCTCACGATGGGGTGGAGGCACTGTCAGGGCTCAATACCCCTTAGCTGTCACTATGTGACTACAGTTCTTGTCCTTTCTGCTCTCTCTCCCATTCTCCCCTGCAAGGGCCAATGCAGGTCAAGGCAGACACAGAGACACACCTGTGCGTTTGGGGCGGCCCAACTCGGGACGGTGATTAATAATGCTAATGAATGACATTTACTGTTATCTGGTTCCCAATACTGTGAACACCCCCTCTATTTCCCTGCCACCTCTCCCTTCACGGAGCAAAGATGCCCGCCCACCTGCAGTACTGAGGTGGGGCTCTCACAGCCCTCCATACTCCAGGCCCCTGTTGAGTGAGAGCAAAGCCCCCTCCCCACTGTGCCCCATGGAGGGGAAGCAGCCGGAATCAGCAGCCACTCAGCCTTGCAGCACCTGCTGTCCACTCAGCTGCAGCCGCTGGCCTTCCTCCCACCGGGCGCCCTGCCCCCCCGCAGACTGCCTGTCAGGAGGCTGATGGCTGGGCACACGTGCACCGCAGCTGTGGAGCCCGTCAACACCATGCCTGGCTGCAGGACCAGCAGTCAGTACCCGGTGACAACCAAAGAAGGCAAGCGTGGCCGGCCACTATGGGCCCCAGGCCACCCTTGTGGGTGCAGGCCATCCTGGCCAGCCCTTCTTCTGACCAGGCCACCCCAGGGCAGGCAGTCCCACTGGCACGCCTGGGAGGGCATTGCAGATACCAGGCTAGGACACGGGACTCAGGGTCTGTTCCAACTTTCCAGAGCCCTTCCACACTGGGGCTCAGCCAGAGTCTCAGATATTGAACGAACCAGAAAAGCAGATAAAAGAAAACCCCGCTGGGGAGGGGCAGGGCCACTCCAATGGACTGACACTCTCCACATGGTGCTTGTTAAATAGGAACCTCGCTGTCAAGGCAGACGAAGGGACTAGCTGAGGCCAACTCAACACGTCATATCATCTCCACAGTCCTTGAGAGACAGACTCTGGACACACTCACCCCACGATGCCTGATGGCCCTGAGGATGGAGCAAGCATCACTCTGCTGGTGCCCAGCGACCTCCCTTGGCAGAAAAGGAAAGGGAGGCAGGCCTGAGGCCATCTGTTTATCCAGGAGAGGGGGCAGACTCACCGCACGAGGCTCTGCTCTCAGCACTGGGCAGTCATTGCTCCTTTTATTCTCACAAAAACTGTTTTATAGGCATAGAGAGGTGCTGTAATCTGCCCAAGGGCAGACAGCAAGTATGGGAGCGTCCCTGCAGGGTCACATGGGTCTACAGGGTTTCAACACCCTTGGTAGTCACCACAGGTACCCTTTTTCTAGAAGCGGCATCAGGTCTGGGATTAAAACCCAGGTTGACTGAGGCTGTACTGGGGAGGGGGCACCCATATTTTCCCACTACCCACCTGGGTCTTGGGTCCTAGGGGCTGTGTATGGTGGGACCACAGGTGCACCCAATGGGACCTCAAGTATTTCTTGAATCTTGTTTGAGTCCTTGCTCTAGTGCCTCCTGGATGTATGACCTGGGGCAAGTCACCTTATCTCTCTGAGCCTTTCCACTCTGTAAATGGAGCGACAATGAGCACCTTCCATTGGGCAACTGGGAGGTTAGTTGAGAAGATCAGGGGAAGAGTCCGCACGCAAGAGCACTAAGTGAAATTTGGCAAAAGTTTATGGAGCAACTCGTGCTGAGACCCTGCTTTCGAGGCTGCCCTCAGCATAGACCCCTCCCAGAAAGCCAAAAATGTCGAGGGCCCTCGGGAAAGGGCGGAGGTGGTGTGGAGATGGCAAAAAACACACAGCATTTGTGGTCAAGGAGAGAAAATGCGAAGGCCAGAGTGTTCAGGGCCTCTAGCTGTGCAGGATGAAGGAAGGTCAGCTGAGGCCGGGCTGGCCAGTGCGGACTGCCTGCACGGCAGTGGGGGGCCACTGAAGGCTCTGCACAGCAGCTGGGGTGGGTCTTGAGTGTGCACATGTCTCTCCTGCCCAAATCCCTTCAGCAGCTTCCATGCACATGGGCTTCACCAGGCCTTACCAGGCTGGTGTGGCCTGAAGGCAAACTGCAGGTGCCTCTCCAAGCTCCTAGGAGCCGCCAGACAGGCACAGTCCCATTCTCCCTGTGCAAGTTTCCTGCCCTGCCCCCCAATTCAAGGCCTCTTACTGAGCCACGGCTGCTCCTGGGCCCCCTAGACCCACTGGGAGGCTTAAACCTCTGGTGGCTCCCCACGACCTTACTGCCTGGGGCAGCCAGCATGGGGCTGTCCACGTGGGACCCTGTGCCCACAGCCAGTGAAAGCAGGAGCTGGCTAGGGCATGGGGCACGGTAAGGAGGGGGCTAGGGGAGAAGACCCACTGATGGGTGCTGGGTGCCGGTGAGGGGAGACAGCTCCCTCTTTCCCACCAAGTCTGCCGAGGGTGCCAGCACCAGCCAGCTCAGCTGGCACAGATCCCCACAAGTCCAGACCACAACCTGGAAAACCTGGGCTGGCCCTGTGAGACACTCTCCCTCCCCATTCTTGGGTCCCGCCCCCAAACAGCATCCACTTCTGGGTGTCCTCAGACCCAGGCGGAGCGGGGCCCGTGCCCTGCACGTCCACGGAGGATCTCCCTGAACCCTCACACCCTCTTCAGAAAGTGCTGTCAGGGACCACGGGTCAGCTCCCCCAGGGCACCCTCCTGTGAGGCGGACTAGGCCTCAGCCATCCATCAGACTCCAAGCTTATAGTGTTTCCTCCATGCTCACCTGAGCCTCTGTCTCCCAAGCTTCAATTCTGGGGTCATCTTGTAGCTCTCAGAGCCCACAGACCCACCACTTGCTGGTGGGGGTCCCCACGAACATGTCCCCTTTAGGGGGCTCTGATTCAGCAGGTCTGGGGTGGGGCCAGATATCCGAATTGATGTCTTTTAACTTTTAAGTTAATTTTGTCTTGTAAGATTAACATATAATAGCTGCCCCAACAGAGGGCTCACCAGGTGCCACACATGAATCAGCGCCCCCTACCTCAGGCCAGGGGAAGCAAAGCGACCCCCAGGACTGGCTTTTATTAGGAATCCCATATTCCAGCTGCTGGACTCACGGTACCTTTACAGCAAGAGGCAGGTCCTCCTATCACACCCATTTACATTACAGCTAGGGAATCAGGCTCAAGGAGGGCAAGTGACCTGCTCAGTGTCTCAGAGCCGGAAGCAGAGAACCTGATGGGCAACAGGGCCTGAGCCCGGAGTAGCCACAGCCCCTCAACCTGGGGAGATTAGGAAGTTCTCACACAGGACCCGCTGGGCTCAGACCCAACGCTGCCTGGGATGCCACACGGGCTAACCAGAACATAGAAGGGGCAGCTGCCTGGGGTTTGGGGTGGAGGGGGGGTGGGAGGCAATCATTGCTGAGTCACTGGGGACGCCCTGGGTACCCCAACTCTGGGCAAGTGAGGGCGAGGACCATCTTCCCAAATTCACAGGGGTCTCTTCAAATCTCAGAGTGCCTGGGAAGAAAAAACTGAGACCTGACCACCAGTGTCCCCTGCTCCATTAGCAGCCAGGGGCAAGGCCAGTATTGGCGGCAGCCAGGACTCTGACCCTCTAAAGCACCCTGTTTTTTTCTTTCCAAACAGCCTGTCAGGCTCAACTTTGCAAGTGCAGAAACCTGCTTTAGTGAGGACCCAACCTCACAGGAGCTTAGAATCTGGAGGACGGACACCGAGCCTTGCCACCCGACCCTGGGGGTTCCCCAGCCTTCCTGGGGTCCTGTATGGTATCACAACCAGAACAGTGGCCTTGTATCAGTACAGGTGGGGCACAGCTCTGGGGGTGCCGGGCCCCTTACCCCGTTGTCCTAGCTCACAGTCAGGAGGCAAGGGGCCTGCAGGGCCAGGGAGCCCCGACGGACATGGAAAGGAATATTTGTTATGTAACAGGACTGGCCATCAGACACGTGTAGCCTTCCCACGACCCTCGGAGGCAGACAGTGCTCCTTTCCATGTTACAGATGGAACAACTAAGGCACAGAGAGGCTCAGAGACCTGCCCAACTCACACAGCTGAGAAGGGGGCTGAACATGGACCTAGCGTCTCACCCACCTGTCCACAAGGCCTGCAGCTCAAGGAGCCTTCCTCCCCTCACCTGCTCGTACTCTCATGGTCTGTCCCCCTAATCCCCACAGGGGCTTTCTTTGTTGTCTGTCCTACCCTGAATCCACAAGGAATAGGGGGCCTGCTGGCCGCCAAGTGGCTGGTGTCTTAATGTCGGTCTGAGTGAGCAGGAGCTGATTCACAACGTCCCGGTGAGCGAGAGCGGGGAGGGTGGGCAGAGGCACTATGTCCTCTCCAGCCCCTGGGATCCCAGCGTCCTCCGCCAGTCCCATTGTCCCAGCTCTCCCCCACCCCACCCCCGCCCTGCTGCTCCCAGACCTCAAGAACATTCCCAGACCCCGTGTTCCCAGGGCCCATGGGACACCCTGCGTCTTTCCCAGACGGCGTATCCAGTTCCCAGCTAAATGTCACTAATCCATCGGCAGAGGAAGCAGCTCTCCAAGGCCGGGCGGAGTCGGTGGGAAAGAACACGGAATGTGCCGGAACAAGCCACCCCATCCATCACTGTCCCTGTCCGCCTGTGGTTCCCAGCCCACCCTGACTGGCTGAGAACTGGCCACAGCCCAGCGCTCCCAGCCTGGGGTTCTAGAACCTTCTGCAGGAGGAGGACCTGCTAGCATCAGCACATCTCATCTTCCCGGCTCTGCCCTCCTCCAATCCATGTTGCTCCCGGAAATAACAAGCCCCTGCTTTGATCTTTTACAGTCTGATTTCTGCTGTTACCCCATTTGACCCTCACAAAAACCATGGGCCGTAGAAAGGTGGTGGATAACAACAGGCGATCTGCATCAGGCCCTTTGCAAGACACCCACAGGTATCGACAGGTAACAAACCTATGACCCTGACCTGAGCACTCCACATGAACCACCTCGTCTCGTCCTGTAGCAATTCTATGAGTTGAGCAGATGAGGAAACTGAGGCACGGGGAAGGAAAGCTTAAAGTCCAGGCTGTCTGGTCTCAGAGGCCATTTTTGTGGGGTCTTGGGACGTGCTCCTGCATGGCCTGGCTGTCCCAGGGTGGATGCAGCTCTGTGCCAGACCCCTTTCCTGGAGCTGGCCTGCAGGCAGGGGTTCCTGAGGCCCATGGGAGACTGCAGAAGGGCCCCGAAGGTTCCAGGCTCCCCTCGAGTTCCCAAGATGATGGAGAGGCCAGCATTGTAAGTAATAAGTATATGAGCAGAAGCCTTCCTGGGGCTGCTGGGCAGGCAGGGAGCTCAGTGAGGGGTGTGCCTCAGTGTCCTTGTCTGTAAACAGGCAGAACAGGGGGCTTGGCAGTGACTCTGGTCACAATGTCTCCAGTCTTAGTTTCCAGACGTGTAAATAGGGGAAAAGGGAGAGCATGAAATGTGCACAGGAAGTCACTGGTCATCTTGGTGACTCTAATGGTGGTGAGGACAAAGGAAACCAACACTGTAACGGTTGTCCAATTATTTCCCTTTTGCATCTTCCAAATATTGCATCTTCCTAGTAGGGAAAGTGCAGATGAGCAAAAGAAAAGAAAGGCCCCTGCGAGGTTTTCTGGCCAAAATCATGCTCACTGCATCCTCCACAACCGGGTAGATGGACAAGCCTGTCCCCACTGTCCCCCAAGAGGTAAGGGCTCTGCAGGCGGGTGAAAGGCAGACCTGGGAACTGGGCCCCAGTCTCTGAATTCCAGCTTCTGCCTTGGTGGGCAGCGGGCCACTATCCTGAAACTCCTGCCAAGGTAAACCCGTCTGCTTTTCTTTCTTGGGAACCAGAGGAGCAAGCTGCCCTCTAAGCCTTATTTATTTCCCAAGACTGGTAAAGGTGGCTGCCCTGCACCTCATCCAGTGCCCTGAGAGCCCACAGGATCCTGTGACTGCCCTCTGTCAGCAGTTCCTTCCCCCAGATACGTGGAGACCTGCCTGCATCCTCCACATGCACGACTGAGAGTCCAGGATGTGACCAGGCACACAATGGTACTCGACCAACATTTGCTGAGTCATGACCAAGAGGATCCAGGAAGACAGTCCCTCTGTCTTCCAAGGTTGTCCCAGCTTCCCTGACTCCTCCAGCTCCCTTTTAGCAGATGTGAATCCTGACCCCTCTGCCTCAAATCTGGCCCTAATACTGACACCTCCTAGGCTACCTTCTCTGTGTGGCAAAGTCCTGGCCCAGGTGGCGTCTGGGGTAGGGAGGTCAGGGGTTCATCCAAGCTCACAGTTCCACGAGGCCTCCTGGCTCAGAGTTCTGACTCCTTGATACCACTGTGCCCCACCAAGATTTTCATCCATTTGCTCATTCATTCATTCATTCATTCATTCATGCATAGACCTCCTGTTACAATGGCTCTTGACCCTCTCAGGCCTGAAGCCTCCTTCTAATTACAAATAACCTCTGAACCCCCACATGCTTGACACCAAATGCATGGAGGAGATACAAATGCAAGTGTGTTTCAGGAGAAACCAGGCCAAGCAGTGCACAGTGAGGCCACATGTGCATCAGGGCATCCTTCACTGGCAGAACATTCTAGAAGGTGTAATGGAGCCCATGGACATCAACACAGCACAGTGAGCACGGGGTGCTGGGTTGGAGATGGCCATCATGGATGCCATCAGAGGTGCAGTGAGTGGTTCTGCGAGGTCTCCTGGTTTCTGGAGCAGCCCTTCTGACGTTTGGTGCCTATCGGGTCCCTTTGTGTACATGTGAAGAGTGGACGTCTGTTCTGACTCACAAGGTCCTACGCAGGTTTTCTGGCCTCATAATTGTGGGCCCTTGAAAGCCATGAGAGACGTAGAGTGATGCAGGGAAGACAGTACATTGAAAACCCCAAATGCTAGAAGGGCTCCATCACTGGGATGACCCCAAGCACCCCTTGGTGAGAGATTCACCTCCGTTGTGGCCCTGACTACCCTGTACTAGCTGCTGTGTGGAGTCTGGGAGAGGTGAGACATGTTGCTACCAGTTCACAGGGGAGCCTCAAGAGTGGCCAGAATTTAAGATGCAAAGCAGGGGATGGGAGCGGAGAGTGGCAAGAAAGTAGAGGCCAGATTTCTCCCGTGGAACAGGGGACATATGAGCCTCTAAACCTTTACTTAGGCAGTTCTGGACCCTGGAATGCCCTCCCTCGACCTTTAAAGTTGCGTGGAGGGCTTCTCTCCAGGACTCGGTGGTCCAGCCACAGCTCCGAGACCTTTGGAGTCTTGAGTAAGCCAGGTGATCTCCCCACTGAGAGCAAACTTCCTGGTGGAGGTGTGGGACCCTGACTCTTCTTGACTCTCTGATGAAAATAAAAGGAGGAAAAAGTTAGGCCTGAACCCCTATGAAGCAGCCATACACGTCTCCTACGGGTTTGCGACCAGAGCCAGCCAGGGGCTCTCAGCTTGGGGCTCTGGTGGTGGGGACGCTGCCTACACGCAGGGAAAACCCAGGATGTCGGTGGCCACCCCCATCCAGATGGGAGGGTCTGACCAGGAGGTACCCCTCCCCACCCCCAAGGCCAATGTCAGGGGGATTCTCGTCTTTGATCCCCAACCTCTGCAAAGCAGGGGATTTGGGAGGTGGAGCACAGCCTAATGAGTCCCAGGCGCTGGAACTCAAGTCGCTTCTCACATCTGGATTCTATTAAGGCCTCCACCGCCCAGCGAATAAGTAATAATAGAAAAACACAAGGCTTAGTATTTTCCCTTCCATCGGTCCAGGCGGGCCTCTTGCCCAGCCTTTCCCGGTCTGCGGGTCCTGACCCAGGTAGGCTGTTCCTCTGCCTGCCACTGCCCTTCCCACAGCACAGCACTGAGCCCCACCCTGGCTGCCTGGCCCCAGGAACTCAGACCTCTGGGCCTGTGGGTGACGTGAAGGTTGCAGGTAGCCCTAGCAACATGCTGGGTCGTGAGTCAGGACACGTGAGTTCCCATTCTGCTCTTCGACCAATTAACTGTGAACTCGGGGAAATTACCCCCGCTTGCCTCTGAGTCCCAGTTTACCCATCAGCAAAATGGGGCCCGTATCTCCCATTTCTCTGGGTGGGCGTGGTCTCAAACAAGGGTCCCAGCAGGCCTTTGTGGACTGGAAGTCTGAGCGACTCTGGCCATCAGTCTCTCGGTTGGAATGTCAGTGGCTTTTCTACTCTGGGCCTCAGTTTTCTCACCTGTGAAATGGAGATGAGAACAGACCAGCCCCACAGAGTCAAGGAAGGGTGAAACTTGCTAATCCATAGAAAACATCCAGCATGCAGAGCACACACAGCAGACCCTGCTGCAGGGTCCCAGAAGGGTCTGTCCTCGGCATGTTGTGCAACTTTAATATTAAATAAGCTCTCTTTTGTCAAGAGCTGTTTCTGTACCTGGGCCCTGAGACTTCTCTCTCATTTGACTCTCCTGACAAAGCCTTGAGGTATTAGGGCCCCAGGTTAGAGATGAGGAAACTGAGGCACAGATTGGTGATGCCACTTGCCCTAGTCACATAGCTATCGTGCAGTAGATCCCAGGTGTGTCCAGCTCTAAGGTTGATGTTCGCAGATGGGCAGTGGCAGAGCTTGTTCTTACTGTGGATGTGCTTAGAGTTCTCCCAGATGGGTGTCAGCGAGCCTCTGTCCAAGGGTGAAGGGGTCCACAAGAGACTGTCCCAGGGATACAGATACAGGGGGACACTTTGCAAATGACTAGGCTGCCCTGCCATCATTAAGTGGGTGTTCATGACATCCTGTCAGTGGTGAAGGCAGCCAGTGTACCTGGATGGGATGGTCCCTTCTACCACTGAGATGATGCAAAACTGAACCAGACACAAGCCCAGCAGAACTTCCTTCCAGCTGGGCCCACCCATGCCTTCTGAGCTGGAAAAGCATGGCCTGTGTTACACCTACAAACGAACCTGGGACTTATCAAAGAAGCTGGGAAATGCGGGAAAACTGCTTGACAGGTGGCAGACAGACTGAGTGCCCTCCACACCTCCCGTGCTCTGTCTGTCCTTTAGTCTCTCCTGCCCAGCACTCCCTCCCATCCTGCACAGAGCCTCTGCACCTGCTAGAATGCTTCCCCCGCATCTCTGAAAGGCTGTCTTCTCATTATTCAGGTTTGGGATCAAATGTCTCTCCTCAGAGCAGCCTTCCTTACCCTCCCAAGTAAAAACTGTCCCCACCCCTGCACTTCCCGCTTTGCCAATCAAATTAATCTTTTTGGGGGGCACTTGTCAACACTGGCAATCATTGGCTATGCTGGTCCTTGTGTCCACTGCCTCTCACCTGGATGCCACTGTCTTATCTTTCTCTGCACTGTCCCCAGACAGAGCTCAGAATAGTATCTGACATTTAGCAGGTGCTCCATGAAGGTTTGCTGGCTGGCCACTGAGAAAGAGCATGTGTCCCACCTGCCCTCTGCTACCCTGGACCCTGTCCATGCACGTTTGAGAGTTTAGCTCGCTGTGGCTGGAGAGGGCCTGGGCTGGGCTGGGGTCAGGATCTGCACCCCAGCAAGCAGTTGCCCTGTGCATAAGTGGGAAGGATAACTCTTCATGGTATGTGTGAGGACCAAGAGCTGTTGGAGCCTATTCTACAGCAATGAAGCTGGGTTATGGCTACTAAGACCCCCTCCCCCTGCGAGGTGAATACATTGCAAAACGGCCTCGATTCTTTGCTCTTCCTGACCCACGCCCTTGCAATGTGACTGAAGCTCTTCCCATCCAGAGATGGAGCTGCTTTCCCAACCTTGGATCTGGACTGGCCCTGGGACTTGCCCTGGCCAATAGGATGCAATGGAAGCGATGTCAGCCTGAACACAGAGGACCTGAGCTCCACTTGCTCTCTTGCTGAAGCAACCTGACTGGAGGGTGAGACGTGATAGGGCAATTGGCCCAGTTGTCCCAGTCGTGTGTGTGCAGAGAGGTTAGCCACAATCAGCAGAGCTGCTGATCACAGACCCAAGAGCAAGCCCAGCAGGCACCACAACTACCCAGATGTGCCTGCCTAAGTTGCAAGCCTAAAGAACTGTGAACCAAATAATGGTGGTTGTTTTAAGCCACAAAATTGGAGGTTGTTTGTTACACAGCAGTAGCTAACTGATACATTTGGGTATTTAGAGCTGCAACACATTGGAGCTAGAAGGGACCTTAGAGACCAACAAACCAGATCTTACAGTTGATAAATTTAAGTTGAATCAGAGCCTCCTGCCTCTTTGTTCTCCACTCCTCCTATGGTGACTACTTGGCTTGGACAAGCAAGTCCACCTTAGGGAATATGTTTGAAGGGCATCATTAGGATGCCTGCCAGTATTTTCCTATGAGGACATTCATCACAGCATAGTTAATGAGAGTGACAAACAGAGGGCAAATGACCCCAAATAAACTCTCGGGTCAATGCAATACTATGGAACCTTAAAAATCACGCTGTAGGTACATGCACTTTAGAAACTTTTTTTAGTATCTACTGGCCTAAACCATCACACACTCCATGGGACAATATTACTCCTAGAAACAAAACGAACAGATATGTAAACACACATACTTCAGCAGCAAGGAACCAGAGTGTTCATCAGCCACTTTGTCACAGAGGTCCAAAGGGAAGCCAAGCCATCCAAATGCCCATCAACTATTAAAGGGGCAAGAGCCACGGCAGATCCACATGGAGGAATATCATACAGCAAGGAAAAAGGATAGATACAACCACATGCACGAACACAAAAGCATCTCACAAACATGCAGCTGAGCGGATGACACCAGACCCCAAAGAGCATATGCCATGTGCTTCCATTTATATGAAGTTGAAAAACAGGCAAACTGGTCTATGGCGTCAGAGTCATTGACAGGCAATGACCGGATGGGCACAGGGCCTGGGGGCAAGGAAGGTAACATTTATCTGGCACACTTTGTAAAAGTTCAAGTCGCACACTTTTTTGTGTCTGTTGTATTTCAAATACCCACTTATGAGCAAAAATGATGCCATGATAGATGGAATACCATCTAACGATATAGAAAAGTGATACGTGAGTGAGAAGCAAGAGGTGACAAAAGCATGTGATTCCATCTTGTAAGTAAACATATACACACACACAGACACAAAATGATGAGAAATGAACTGTGACTGTGGTTCCTGGTTAGAAAGCAGGTCAGAGACATTATGTTCCTGCCTGTGTCTTCAAGAGAAGGCTGCGCCATGGAGCCCAGAGCTCAACTAATCACAGATGCCCCAACCCCTTGGACCCAAGCCCTGTGGATGGTTCTGAAGTCTGGTCTTCTACAGCATCCCAGCACTGAGCAAAGAGTTAAAAGGCGGGGGAGGGTGGAGAGCTCAAAGCTCTGGAATGAAAACCTTCTCTGCTCTCCAAAGGGCAGCAAACACGATCCAGATGTCAGGCATGCTCACCCTGTAGCCGGCAGACAAAGGAAGCACATTCCTCACCCAGCTGCTGGGGCTGAGAGCTGCGGGGGAGGCGCCCTGACATCTGGGCTCCTGCTGCAGAGGAAGGGGGCTGCGAGGCTGGGGGAGGGGCAGGGAGAGTAAGGGGCACCCTCTTCTCCCAGTACTGGTCTTGGCACTCTAGGAGCCCCCTCCCAGCCCCCCATGCACAGCTGCCACGGGGAAGTGGCTCATCTGCAGGGTGGTGTACCTAGCTGAGTGTCAATGGGCTGTGACAACAAATGTGCTGGTGTGGCTTCCAGGGTGGGTGTGCACAAGGGATTATAGGTTTATATAGAAAGATGAGTGGGTAAGTGTGAGGTAGATGGACGGATAGGTAGGTGGGTAGATGAATATATGGGTGGGTAGGTAAATGGATGTATGAATGGATGAGTGGATGGATGGATGGATGGATGGATGGATGGATGGATGGATGGATGGATAAATGGATGGATGAATGAATGGGTGGATGGGTGGTTGGTAGATGGATAAATGTATGGATAGATGCTGGGTGGGTGGATGGATGGATAAATGGACAGATGATGGGTGGATGAATGAATAGATGAATGGAGGAATGGGTGGATAGATAGGTGAACGAATGGATGGATGAATGGATAGACGATGGATGGGTAGATGAGAAGATGTATGTGTGAGCAGAGGGATGGCACTGTGACCTAAGTGTGATGGAGATGTTCTTCCTGGGTGTTCACAGGTGGTAGAGGCGGTGGAGACACAAGCCACTACACAGAGCTGTGTGGTAGTAGGAAAAGCCTACTTTGGGGTCAGGCAGGCCTGAGTTCAGCTCCTGGCTTGATCTCTTGGGTGGCCATGGGCAAGCTTCCTTGTTTCTCGGGTCCTCAGTTTCCTCTCCTGTACCCTGGGGGCAATGTTGTGAGAATTAAGTGCCTGTTAAGGGAATACTCCACAGCTACTCAGCTAGGATGTGTTGGTTGAGTGCCTCACCTAGTTGAGAGGAGTCAGTGAAGGCCTCCTGGAGTAAAGGATACCTACGCTATGATCTGAACAGAAGAGTCCAATGGTAGAGTTTGTCCCTGCTATAGCAGAGCCCTGGGCAGGGGGACAGCATATGTGGTGGGGGAGTATGTGTGTATGTGTGGTGTCCACTTGTGCATTTCCTATAGGGAAGGGGTATGACCCCCAAGAAAGGTTGCAAAAACCGCCTGGAATATTTAAAAGATGTGTGTGCAGCATCTCAACAAGGAAACAAGAAGCTGCCTCTGGGGAGACAGGGGGCAAGACTTCCTTCTCTCTGTGCTCCTTTCTGTACCAGAACCCCTTTAAACCATGTCTTTCATTCATTTTAAACTTCCTGCTGCCCATCAGCACAGTGCTATCCCCTAAGAAGCAGATAGTAACAGTAAGTAACAGGCAAACTGTCACATAAGTTAATGAATGGAACATTACTGTAGTTTACTTATTTAAAAAAAGGAATTGACGAAATCCAAAGAACTAATGTGGCCATGGATGGTAAGTGACCTGGGGCCTGCCTTCTGAGCTCGTAGTTGGGATAAAGTGGGAAGTCCTACACACAGCTGCAGGCACACCCTAGGCTGGGGGGCTGAGTGTCAGAGAAGTTTCTAAGAAGGAGTGATGTTGCAGCTGGGTCCTGAGAGCTGTAGAAGTTGCACACCTAAAGAAAGATGGAAGGGAAGGGTGACCCCAGCGACCCCAGCGGAGGGCAGAGCTCAGCCAAAGGCATGGCAGTTGGAACTCAGGAACCAACAAGAAATATCAAGTTCCACCTGCAGCTGAAGGTGGGGAGTGCACAGAAAGGCTGGATGGAAGGGCCAGCCAGTCTGTGGAGGGTCTGAAAAACCAGGCCAAGCAGTTAGGATGCTCCTCTGCCAAGCAATGAGGCACCACTGAAGGCTTAACCAATTCCCAAAGTGTTTTCATCGTTTAAAAAACATGCAAATTGGCTGCATATCACCTTGAACTCTCCAGGGAAATGCTGCCAAAATTTAAAATAATAATGCTGCTCATACGAATGCTAAATAATAATTAGGGACTGGCAGTTTATCCTACACATGTTTCTCCTAAGTGCCAGATAATTCTCGGGCCAAGTCCCAGCCGCGGAATGGCCACCCTTGCTTACATGACCTGTGCAGACCCAGTTCACCTGTGCAATGTACACATGAGGCACAAACGCCGATGACGAGTTGTGGCACCCAGGACACAGTGACTTCTGAGCGTTACATGCTCCCCTGAGCTGTGGGGACACAATCCCCTGCTGACAGGGCCCAGGGAACCCCAGGTTATGATGTATGCACAAATCCTCAAGTATGAGTGGCCAAAGGGATTTCAGAAATAACCTGGGAGAGGCAGGGATGTGAGGAGGAATTTGTGCTGGCTTGCTGCTTCTGGGGTCATTCCTAACCTTTCATCTCCCCACTTTCACAAGAATGCCCCTGGAGCTGTGGGCGAGAGTGGGCCCCATGTGGCACTGCCTGGATGCCCCCTTGTGACCCCGCAGGGAGCACTCTGTGGATCCAGGACCTGGGAAGAAGCAGGCCTGGGGCTCTCTCTCGCCCCATCCAGAGGTACCTGCATATCCAAAAGCCCCTCTGTGTCCTCTCAGTTCCTGGACATGGAAGGCACCAGCCAGGGTCCTCCCTGATCCAGAATAGCTAGGGACAAAGCCAGGCTTACAAGACCCTGACACTGCGGGGGCCCTAGCCCCTTCCACCCCTGGCATCAGAGGGTGGTCCTCCTGACTGCCTTTATGCGGGAGGCTGGGGGCTACTGCAGAAGCTCACACTTCCTCTTGCAGAGACCAGGTACAGGCAGGAAGGCAGGCCAGGGGCCAGCCCCATGTCGGGGACTTATCAGTTAGGTCATTATTGAGGCCAAAGGCCATAACTGTCCTCACTTCCCGGGTACTCAGAGAGGCATAGGTCCTCACCGAAGTTACACAGCACTCATGCCGGGCTTGAGTTCCTAAGGACACCTCAGGCCCTGGTGGCCTGGCCCCATGGTGCTGCTCATCTCCTCAGATGTCCACGGCTGTAGTTGATTTCATGATTTAACCCCAGCAGCACCAGAGAGGCCTGGAGTCAGGGTGGCCTCACACCACCTCCAGGAGTGAGGGAACCGAGCCCCAGCCTTGGGGTGGCTGCTGACAATCTTTGGGCATTCTGAGCTTGGAACTCTGGGGCACTGTCTTCCCAGGGCCCTTCTCCCTGATATATTCCAGAATGTTCCATCTTCTTGCCCAAGGAACCTTCAAAATGTCCCAGAAATTCCAATCGTACTTCACCCAAAGCGCAGAGAGCCCAGACTCCCCCACTGCAGGTGGTGCTGAGAGCCTAAGGGGAACCACACATCCCCAATTTTTGGTGTAGCTTTTGTGCATTTGCTGCATACCTTGGGCCAAGCTTATCACCTCTCATATGGTCACATGAACCCCATTATTCATCCTACTTTCAGAGAAGTCAGTAACGTGCCCATGGTGAGCCTGGCAGCCTGGCCCTGACAGTAACTGTCATCTTCACGAGGGAAAAACCCACTCCTGGCAATGCTCCCCCAACGAAGGAAGAGGCGGGGGCAAGGAAAGACTCTCTTTTGGTCTGCCCACCCGAAGTCACTTCTGTTGACAGTTCTCATGGATCCTTCCAGACATTTCTGTGTAAATACGATCCTGTGCATGTTTATCCTTTAAGAAAAGGTAGACACAGGCACCTACACGTCAGTCACTTCTGTTCATTGGGGTTTCTCGCTTGGTGCGGATGACCTGGAGGCCAGGCTCAGTCTGCAGGTCTCAGAGTCCTCACCTGTACCCTGTGGATAATTCTTTCTTTCTTGGAGCATTAACTTGAGAATCAAAGTAACACTGCGCGCACGTAAAGCCTGCCACTGCAGCCAGGCATCCAGGAAGGGCTAAGTCAGTGCCAACCTGCAGACAGGCGACTCCCTGAGCGCTCGCTCTGTGAAGGCGCCCACCGAGCTCTCCACGCCCACAGGCTCCTCCGTCCTACCCCTGAACCCAGGTGGCGAGGACAGGGCGGGTCAGGCCCCAGGCCTGCTGCTCTTGCCCAGCACACGCCGGACACACGACGAGCCTCCTTGGTCACTGAGAAGTTGTGACCCAGCACCACTGACAATGCTGATCATGGATGTCCTAAGTCTGCATCTGCATCACGGTCACCACGAGCAAGGTGGCCGTGTGGAGGAACATGGGGACTCTCTGCAGGAGTGGCCCCACCGCGCAGCACCAAGCGCCAGAAGTGCAGGTGGAAAAGGGAAGTCTTCCCCTCCCTGCCCAGACGGGCACCAAACTTGGCAGGACACGTCCTGTGCCCTCTCCCAGCCCTGCTGGCAATCCCCACAACCTAGGAACAACACCTCCTTTCTCTGAATTTAAGGAAAACAGCCTCCTCTGGAAGCAAAGCTCTTAAACAGATGTTTCCTCTTGGCCTGAAGCTCCCCCACCTCCCCCAGCCGGGCCTCCACCCCAGGCGGGGCCTGCTCAGCTCCCACACTAGGCAGGGCGCAGGGGAGACCAAGTGATTTCAATTTTTCTTTTTCAGAAGGGGGAGGAAAATATTAAAAAAACGTGTTTTACAAGCCTGCCTTTGCCATTGTTTATGTAAACAGGTAAATTGTTTCCTGCCTCAATTAAAAACATCTGCCACATAAATGAATACCAATTAACTCATCCTGTTTTTAATTACTCTGTTAATTACACACAGGCAGCAGAAAGGATGGCTGGAGTAGGGAAGCTGAGTGCCATCCCTCCCCCTGCTTGGCAAGGATCCTGAATGCGTCTGGCTCCTGGAGGATGAGGGTGGCAGGGAGGTGGTGGCATGGTGCCAGCCGGGATTCCCCGATCAGGGCTGCTGAGTGGGCACCTCCTCCCTGGGTGGGGGGCCAGCGGGGAGGGAGGTCCTGGCTCATACCAGGGAAGATGGAGCCCCCTTTCTCCATGCCCTGTCTCCACCCGCTTCCTGCCTTTCAGCCTACTCCAGCCCCCAAACTCTGCCTTTAGGCCCCATTGTCACTGGAGAGGAAGGAGGGGCCTTAAGGGTGCCCCACTCACGTCCTGGCCACATTTTGTTGGGGCAGGAGGCCTGGATCTTGTCCAGGAAGGCCTGCCGTAGGGGAGGGGGATCAGAGTCCCCCTAAAGGAGACCTCTGCCCACTGAACACCTACTAAGCACTCCCACAGTGTTGCATGCACATGGCTGGAGCCCTCTTAGGGAGCACCCTCATCCACATCCTTCTCCAGCGTTTCATTTGGCTCGTCCTCCTCCACAGCCTTCACGGGGTTCTCAGTGACATAGCCTCCTCTACCTACTTCACTGTCATCTGGCCCAGGGCATGCAGAAGATGCTCAGCACATGCTCACTGAGTAAACCAGGCAACCTCACCTATGAACACGCACTGAGGACACATTACTACTCCCATTTGCAGGGGAAGCCAGGAGGGTGATGCAGTGTCCAAGGTCACATCACCTGTGCCTGCCAGAGTAACACTGGAACCCAAGACTCCAATTCCAGGGCTTACAGTGAGTACACTATCTATATCATAGGAAGCCAAAGTCACAGGCCGGTGCTGTCCCAAGGAGCTGGGAGTGGGGTGGACCTTCACGTCTGCATGTCTGACAGGTCCCAGGGGACTGCACTTTCAGTGGCAATGTGGGGGGACGGGAGGGGCTCCACCTCCAAGCCCCAGGTCTCTCCTTCCAGGGGCATCTCCGGGTCCTTGTTCTGCCCAGGACAGTACATGTCACCTCCCACCCACATGTGTAGTCGTCAGGCACTCTCCCCATCTTTTCCCTCTGGTTTCCACGGCTTTAAATGCTGAGATGGTCACAGCCGGCTGGCCCTTGGAGCTTGTCAGGCCAGAGCAGCCAATAGGTTTTCATGTGCATGCAAACTCAATAAAGCAGGGGCACCAGAGCAACTCCAGGAGAAGGATGTTGCTGTCTCCGACAGGCTCAAAGGGAAAGGACTGCCTTGGTCGACTGGTGATGTCTGCCACTAGCACCGGAGAGGGCAGAGATTGATTAGCCATGTGTGGCACCTACATCAGAATGAACAGAAAGATACTCCGGTATCGGTGCATTAGGGTCCAGTCCAGCCCTCCCTTCACAGATGAGAAACCTGAGTCCTGCAGTCTTCCAGACAGTCTGCCTCTCGTACTGTCCATGGTGTCTGCTCAGCGAGTGGACTGTCTGCACCGGGGGCCTTCTCTGAGGGACGGGTCAACAATACACAAGTGGACAGGCCAGAGTCTATCCCATGCCTGTTCCCAGGGGCAAATCCCTTCCACAGACTGCTCGTAGCTCTTCGACACCAGCTGCAAGCCTCCATCTGCAATCCTGTCCCAACATCGGAGGAGAAGGGAACAGCCAGTACTCTGTGGCCAACAAAATATCAACTCATTTAATCCTCCCAACAGCCCTGTGAGGTCATTCTAGTACATAATAATAGTGATGAAAAAGTCAAACATGTTACACTCCCATTTTACATCGGGACAACCGAGGCACAGAGAGAATATGTAACTGCCCAAGACACCCAGATAGAAAGGACAGAAATGGGGTTCTGATTCAATCAGCACAGTTCTGCAGGGGCCCTGGCCTGAGCTCACATGGATGCCTGGAGCCAACGTGGATCAAAATCTCCATTCTCCCCAGTTTGGCAAATGGGGAGGGAGAGACAGAGAGGAGCCTCATAATGTGCCCCAGACAGTGAGGGCTGGCTGCAGGCTGGTGAGGGGCAGGCAGAACTTTTGAGTTTGAAATCAGGAATCTGTTGACTGTCTGGCCATGGGCTGTGAGTAGATCCCTTTGCCTGGCTGAGCCTGAGTTCTCCCTGCAAAATGGGGGGCCTTCGCCTGTCTCACAGTGTGGGCATGAGGATTCTGGCGCTTTCCTGCAGGTCCCTTTGCCCACTGCTCCCCCACCTGCCACCCTTCCAGGCAGGCCACCAGGCTTACCTGGAGATTTCCTGGGGTCCAGCCCTATACGAGGCTGAGGGACTTGCACCCTGAGACCTTCTAGAAGCGGGAACCTCGTTCAGATCTCCTGCAATGCACATTTCCTTTCAACACTCACCAGACTTTGTAAAAGGTCAGGGCTATTTCTCTGGGGCCTTTTAACCAATTTGAGCAATAAAGCAACCTCAGAGCAGTGAAGTCATTAAGGGGCAGGGGCTCCTGACTGCACACTGGGGCCCTGGGCCTGTTGGAACAGGAGTCCTGTGCCAGCTCACCCCAACAAAGCCAGAGCCACGTCCATGTCTGGGAGGCTTTGTGAGGAGCAACCAGGAGGCACAATCGGTCCCCAAGGCCTGACCTTCAGGGCAAGAGACCCTGCAGGCAGTCCCACAGCCCTGGGTGGTCGGACAGCAGGGAGGGCTCCCCGCTTGTGGGGAGGAGCCCAGAGACTCGCTGGTTGGGACTTCAAATAGGAGATGGCCACAGGAAAAGGACGGCAGGGACCTCAGGTCTAGCACCAGACCTGCTCTGGGGTCTGAATGCCGAGAGGTGAAGGGCCAGGCAAGGGTTCATGAGGGCGGACACAGAGCCAAAGGCCAGGGCCCCTCACTGTGGAGAGGGCTACACCACCAAAGGGTTTAAACCCGTGATTTCGGGCAAGGACTTAACCTCTCTATGTGAAAGAGTGAATGAACTGGCACAGGGTCGAATGAATGAATTCGGGGTGGCTGGCCAAGCCGAAACCTGAGGGTGGGGGCTCCTCCCCCCTCACGACACATTTTTCCTTCAAAGTGGCAAAATGATGTTCTCCACCACCTCCCGGGTGACATGGGCAGTGGGGTGGACAGTTACAACAGAGGGACAGTCCTGGGAGAAACTAGAAGCCATCGGACAGTGAGACCTCACTATGGTCAAGCCCAGGGCTCGGAGTATTCACATGCTGCACCAGCCCCCGGGCTGAACTGTGGCACTGATTTCAAGGGGCGCAGAGGGGGCAGGCATCTGCCTGGGGGCACACAGCACGGCCTCCTCCATGAGCCCTCACCCCGCTTGCCCGGAACAGCAGGCCAGGCTGTGTCCACAGCCGCAGAGGGTCTGCTTCCAGGCCGCCGGGGCCCCCTCCCCCAGCCTTGGGAAGGTGCCAGGCAGGCAGATGGGCCTGGCGCTGGTGCAGCCGTGGTGGCAGCTGCTCTGGGGGAGATGAGCGAGGAGCGAGGCTCCACTGACTCCCTCCTGAGCGCGGGAACCTTCTGGATGTTTTGACTCTTTCCACCAAATGGTCTCGGAACCTCGAGAAGACCTGGGGTGGGGTGCTGAGTCAAAACAGCCCTCAGGGGGGGTTTCTGCGGGGGTGTGCGGGGACTTTCCTCCCCTTCTGCCTCTTCTCATCCTGCAGTGAGAGGCTCGAGGCTGGTGGAGGGAGCTACGTCCCCACTTAACAGGAGGGAAAACTAAGGCTCAGAGGGGATTGGGACATGCCTGAGGCCACACCACCGGCCCCAGGGTTTCTCCTCTGAACCCTGACAGGCTGGGCCACTGCACACCCGTGAGCCCCTGTAGAACGTGCAGAATTAGACTATGCATTTTTCTGGGGGCTCCAGGGCGGCATCAACTTCTTAGAGCCACTGCATGCTCCTCTCCCTTGTGCCCCTCGGGATGGGCTTTCTCAGACTGGGAAGCAGGGGGCCCTGACTACCACCAAGGGTGTGGGGTACACACCCTCCCCACCTTGGTAGAGAAGGTTTTTAAGAGAAAGCCTAGGGAGGCAGTGGGCAAAGATAAGGCTCCCTGTCTGCCTCAGGTGTGCCCTCACACCTGGCCTGCCCCTGCCAGGCGGGAGGAGGGTCTCCAGCTGTACTGCGGCCTCTGCCGTTGTGAGCGCTCCAGGAGTGTTTGTAGGACTCACTTTCCCCTTCTGTGAAATGGGGATGAGTCCCCCACTGTGGCAAGCTGCAGTAGGGAACTAACTCAGACCCAATTAGCCAACCGGAACACAGAGCTTCTGGAAGCTGGAGCCACTGGGTCTGACCAGAGTAACATACTCGATGCTCAAGAGGAGAGGAGTGGACGTCATCAGCTCAGGTCAGGGTTATTCTGGCTCCTCAAACAGATGACGAATACCTCTTCTGACATCTAGCCGGACAAGCCTCTGCCTCCACCACCAACCTCCTTCAGCATGCCCAAGGGTCCCACCTGGTCCCTGAAACGTCCGTCTGCTCACCCTTCCCGCATAGTGCACGTTCCAGGGGATCAGAGGCCATGCCTCCACCTCCTCCGCTTGGCGGTAGTCACAGGCCAAGCTGTGAGAAGTGTTTTGACATGGAGGTTCCCACATGTCATATCAACACAGATGACCTGCGATCAGCGAAGAGCTTTATTTAGGAAGGATGTGGGTGAGTGCCGAATCCCCAGACCAATGGGACTGTCCCAGGTGCCCTGTGGGACCTCACCACGGGCTCCCACACAGAGGGGTTCAGTTAACCAACCTGAAGGGTCCCCATGGGGTCCTCAAGCCACGGGTGCTGTCGGGGAGGCCTGTAGGCCTGGGAAGGCACAGTGCTGAGCGGGACGCCTGCCCAGGGACAAACTGGCTGCTGCTGTGTGACCACAGGGTAGATCCCACAGGGTGACAAGACTTCACAGTTGGATCAGTGCAAAGCCAGGCTCACATGAGACACTGTTTTTTCGTGCTGTAGTATTCATGCCACCATCTCTGACTAGACAAAGCCTTCGGTGCCCGTAGCACAGCTCCCATGTCAGCCTTCTGTCACCTTCCGGCCCTCCTCCCTTCACCTTCCCATCCACAGGGCTCCCTCGCCGATCTTCAGATGTGCCTCGGAGCTCCTGCACTGTTGTCACCTGCTCCAGAGAGGCTGTGCCCCAAAGGACACCTGGCTCCTTCCCCTTCTAGGCCTCACCTCACTGTCACTTTATCAGAGAGGTTGGATCTGACCAGGCAGCAACCTCCCACCCAGTCCGAGACCCTCTCTGAGGCCCTCAGTGAAAAAACATCATTTGTCTCCGTTTATCGCCTTTCTTTCCCTAAACAGAGTGGCAGCCCCTTGAGGACGGTGGTCTGTCTGCCCGATTCTGGGGTAGCATTCGTGACTGGCAGGTGCTCAGTGATCATTTGAGAAAGGAGTAAAGATGCACCCAGACCAGTTTCTAATGGAGCCACGTCTTAGCTACACGTCACCCAGCTCTGTGACAGCAGAGGCGCCGTGACACTCACCCCCGGGGTAGCCCCCCAAGCCTCATCTAGGGAGAAGACAACAGCGGGAAATGGGTGACTGGTCCATTCATCCCATCCCCTCACTGTGAAGCGTGGTCAGAGGAGGAGGGAGGGACCGGTTTCTGCTGCGCGTCGAAAGCTAGGTTGGCTTCCGATTTAGAGAGAAATGGAAAATAATTATCTCGTGCACCCTGGCCAGGACCTGGGTATTCCAATTCTGCCCTGCACCCAGACTGTCTGGGGGCGGGGAGGGTTCACCCACCTTTCTCCAGGGACTTCCCCTGCCTGCCCTGAGTGGGCTCAGCCCAGGGTGCCCAGAGGGACAGAAACTGCATCAGCTGATGGGGCCTGGCCTGACTCCACATGTGACACCGTCCACACTTCTCTGAATGTCTCCTTGCAGAAGGTGGGCTTCAGTCCCCTCCCACCCATGCCACATGGGTTCCTTACGTATGAGGAGTCCCCTGTTCTAAGCAGCCACAGGGAGGGGCCACGTAGAGGTGCTCTGTCAATAGCTGGCCACACCTGGCACCGACATTGGCCCAAGACACCCTGCAAAGCTGGGCCTTCTGTGCCCCAACTGTGAAGGCCACTAGCCAGGGCCCCAGATACCCCAAGGTAGAGACACAGCATCCCCGTCAGGCCCTGTTTGAACTCCTGACCCAGGCACCAGGGAGCATGGTGTGTACCTGGCTGTTCTGAGCCCCTGAGCCAGCCTGGGGCGGGCTGCTCCACAGCAGTCCTGAATGACTTCTCCGTGAGCGTGCGGGGCCCGTTCTAGCGAGTGTTTCCAGGATCACCTCTCCTGCCTCCGAGCCCTGGCCTGGAGAAAGCCCTCGAGAAACATTAGTCTGGGAGTCAACAGTGCTAGGTGCACAGACAGACTGCCCAGGTTGACCCCAAGCTGTGGCTTTGGTGCAGGCGAGTCCCAGGGTTGGGAAGCAGACTCAGCGATGAGACAATTGTTGGTGGAATCAAATACAGCAACAGCTTGCAGCAGGTAGATGAGCTGCTGCTGTTCAAACAAGACTTTCCGAGCACCCAGCGAGGGCATCCCCACCAGCCAGGGACCCTTGGCATCAGCGCCCGTGAGATGTAGTGGGCACCCCCGGGTGGGACATGTTCCTGTTCCCTAGGGCTCTCTGACTCAGGCACTTGTCTGGGCTCTGGTGGGTGGCAGGGAATACAGACTGAAGTCCTGTCCTCACAGAACTGTCCTTCTAGGAGGGAGATGAGTCGTGCCACGCAGAAGAAAAGGAACAGCACAGGGAGGGTGGGGACGCTATGGAGAAACAGCAGGGGCAGGGCACTGACTGAAGAGAGGACCCCAGAGAGAGGCCTGATGGCGGGGCAGGTGGGAGTCACGCAGGTGTCGGGGGGAGAGCACTGCAGGCAGAGGACGGCCAGTGCAAAAGCCCTGGGGTGGGAATGCGCCTGCATGTTTGGGAAACAGCAAGGAAGATGAACTTCAGTGAACAACTGGGGGGCCCAAAGCTACCGTGACAATCTGGTCTGTCTCCGGAGGGGCTATATCTGACTGGTTTTGAAGGGGACCCCTGTGGCGGCCACGTGGGAACCCCAAGCTACCTCTCACATTGAGGGCAAGGACAGAAGCCGGGAGACCAGGTGCAGAATCCTGTTCATGCTGTGAAGGTTAGACGCAGGTGCCAGGGAGATTTGGTAACTGTTTGTGGAACCAAATACAGTGACAGCTTGCAGGCAGAAGAGCCGCTGCTGTTTAAACAATCCTCTCCAAGCACCCAGCGAGGGCGTCCCCGCCAGCCGGTGACCCTGGGCAACTGCGTTCATCAACCCAGGCCATGGTGTGGTCATTTATGAAAAAGGGATGGTGGTGGCCACCCTCATAGGCTACTGGGAGGACCTGGTGACATGCAGGGAAGCCCAGGCCACCAGGCAGGCAGCTCTTCTTAATTCATCCACTGAAAGCCAATGGACAACGAGTTAAACCTGGAGTGACCACATGATCCAGGAATTCCTCTCCTAGGTACACACTCAGAGAACTGAAACATGTCTATGCAAAATTTTGTACACAGATGTTAACAACAGATTATTCACAACCGTCGAAAGGGCGAAACAACCCAGATGTTCATCAGCTGAGGATGGATACACAAAACGTGTCTATCCAGGCGGTGGAACATGAGTCAGTCATTAAAAAGGACTGAGGTACTGCCACATGCAACAACATGGACAAACCTCAAAAACACGATGCGGAGTGAACAAAGTCAGTCACAAAAGGCCATATATTGTATGATTCTATTTATAGGGAATATACAGAATAGGCAAATCCAAATAGAGACAGCAAGTGGCTGCCAGGGGCTGGAGAGAAGGGAATGGAGAGTGAATACTAATGGGCATGAGGTCTCTTTTTGGGGTGATGAAAGTTTTGGGGAACTAGATGGTGGTGATGGTTGCACAACATTGTGACTATGCTAAATGCCACTGAACTGCATGCTCAGAAATGGTTAAAATGGTGGCATGGAAGTTCCTCAGAGAAATTTAAAATAGAACTACCATATGACCCAGCAATTCCACTTCTGGGTACAGAGCTGAAAGAACTGAAAGCAGATTTCGAAGAGATATTTGTACATCCGTGTTCACAGCAGCTAATGGGTGGGGCCACTCGAGTGTCCATCAGTGGATGAAGGGATGAACCTGATGTGGTCTCTCCACACAAACGACACAGGAGCCACATGGACGAAGCTTGGGGGACATTATGCCAAGTGAAATAAGACAGTCAGCCACAAAAAACCAAATAGGTCATGATTCCGCTCAGACGAGGTCCCTAGAGGACTCAAACGCACAGACAGAAAGTGGGATGGTGGTCACCAGGGGATAGGGAGGGGATACGAGGAGTTTCACTTTGGGAATAAGAAAAGTCCTGTGGATGGACGGCGGTGCTGGCTGCACGACAGTGCGAATGTACTCAATGCCACTGAACCGTACACGTAAAAGTGGTTAAGACGGTAAATTTATGTTCTGTGTATTTTACAACAACAACAACGACAAACCCAGTGGGGAGAAATCAGACCAGGTAGGCTGCAGCCCCTCCACCGGCTCCCTCCAGTAGCCTGTCTGCATTGCTAATGGCACAGGACTGGGGAGCCTGAGCTCCGGTGTGAGGGACGAAGGCGTGTGGAACTGGAAGGCCAGACTGACCTTCCTCCCTCGGCGGCCAGGGCCTGACTTGTGGGTGTACTCATGTGGGAAGGGCACAGCCTCCCCCTTTACAGGCTCTGTGCTCTTGTCCACCTGGGAGACTGAACAAGTGGGCAGGGAGGGTGGCTATCCTGGGGCTGGTGGGGCTGGGAATGAGGATGTCAGGCCAGGCCCCGGAAGGCTTGTGAAGTGGGGCCTTATTATCTTTACCTCAAAACACACCCTATATACACAGGCATACCCGTAGGGGGCCAGGAGGGACCCTAAGGGACAGTCTGCCCAAATAACCTCCTAAACCAGGAGGTCTAACTGGCCTAAAGGCCACTGTGATGTAAAACATACCAAACAGGAAGGACGTCCAGGTGGCACTTGGAGGGGATCTCAGACTGAGAATCAGATACACGTGACATAATATAGGTCAAATCCAGGACCTCCCAGCTGTCTCCTGACCTATCTCCTCGACCCCAAAGCCCTGATGGCCAGTAGAAGCTCTGACTTTGACTCAAAAAGGGAAACTGAATCACCCCAACCAGACCACGCCAGGTGCTGTGGTGAGTCCCTCGACCAGATATGTAATGACCACGATTGTTGAAATTCTGAAAGATTTCACAAGAACAGGATAAAACTGAAGCTCCAAGAAGCCACAAAGATACTGAAGTGAAGGGCCAGTATGTAGGATGGTTTAGAATTTGGGAGTCTGACCCCCAGAACTAGGTTCTCCTATGACTAATCCACACATAGACTGACAGGTGTCCTGGACAGTGAATGTAGATGTATAGTGACAAGCATCATGGGACAACCCATGTAGGTATGTAGTGACAGGCATCCTGAGACAGTCCATATAGATGGATAGTGACAAGCATCCTAGGACGATCTGTGTAGGTTTGTAGTGATAGGCATCCTGGCACAGTCCATGTAACAGTGCAGTGACATGCATCCTGGGAATAGTCCATGTAGCTCGGTAGTGACAGGCATCTTGGGACAGTCCATGTAGATGGTAGTGACAGGTGTCGGACATTCCATGTAGGTATATAGTGACAGATGATCTGAGATAGTCCACATCAATGTGCAGTGACAAGTGTCTGGAACAGTCTGTGTGTGTAGTGACAGACATCCTGGGATAATCCATATCGATTTGTAGTGACAGGTGTCCTGGGACAGTCCTTGTGGGTGTATAGTGACGGGCATCCTGGGGATAAAGTTCCACCTCTGAGACCTTTGCTGGTCCCCTCAGTGGACGCTGACTTCAGTCCCCAGGGTGTAAGGCCCTGAGTAGGGCAGGTCAGTTTTGACTTCTGTGCAGGTCCCCACCTGAGCCCTGGTCAAACTCAGACAAAAGTTCCCATGATGTCACAGTGCAGTCAGGCTGGGACGGGTGGGTGGGGATAGGAACCTGGCACGCATGCCTTTGGCTGTTATCAGTTCCAGCCATCAAGACTGGCCATGGGCTCTCCTCTGAGTGCCCTAGGGCACTTAGGTGGAGGTCACACTTCCTTCCTCTGTCTGATTTTCACACTCACACACACAGATTATGTGCGCACATTCACACACATCCCTTTGTGCACAGTCACATACACAAGGGCTCCTGATGCTGCGTGACAGTTCAGCCACGGTCCACAGAGGGAGCTGCTGTCCGTCTTACAAAAAGCTGGGGCCCCAGATACCCAAGGCCTAGTGAGAAGTCACCACCAACTGTTTGGGGACCTGGTCTAGTGGAAACACAGAGGCGCTGGAGTCCGGTGACTGGGTTCCTGAGCTGAAATCCCACCTCTGCCACCAAGTAGCTATGGAATGTGATGGTCCCAGCCTCAGCTTCCCCTCTGTAAAATGGGAGGGGAATGGAACTTTTGTTCCCTGGTGGCACAGGGCATACAGAGCTTGGCTCTGAACCTGCCATGCTCCCATGTGTGGGGAGGCAGGTCAGCAGGTGCAGGGGCCTGGGCTGCACAGGAGGAGATGGGCACAAGAGAGTAAGCCCACTGCTCAGGGGCTGGCTGGGAGGGAGAAACAGGGTTTGCGTGCAGAGCCAGCTGATGGCCCACCCACCAGTGAACCCCAGGAATGCACTGGGTGTCCTCCCAGAGAGGAGACGTGACAGCCACATCCACTAGCCGGTAACCACACTCCAGACACACGTGGACCTTTCACATCTCATCACAACCTGAAGAGACAGGAGCCTTGGGACTGCGTTTTGCTTTTGAAACCAGAAACACAGAGGGTGAGTGATTTGCTTATGGTCACACAGCCACTGAGAGGGGAATCAGGCTTCAAAGCCAGCCAGTGGGGCTCAGAGAAGCCAGTGTACTGCCCATCCCCCACCACTTCAAAGAATAGGGTAGGGGCTCCCCACGCTGGGCCGGGGGCTATGGCCTCCTCTGGTCCTGAAGATCCCCTTGCCTCTCAACACTGCACCACCCTGACTGTGAGAGGGGCCCATGGCAGCTCCCTTTCCTGGCGACTCCTGGGTCAGAACCAGCAGGAGAGGGCTTCAACCTGAGTTGCATGCGTTGCCGAGGGTCATCAGGGCTTGACGAGCCCTCCTCACCTGCCCCTGGCAGGTCCAGGAGCATCTCCTACCATTTCTTCTCATGCCCTGCCCCAACTGTGGACTTTTCTCTGCCCAAGTAAACAGAAGAATGCCCAATACCCGGACATCCTCCTCAAACCTCCTCCTACCTCCTCCTGCCACGTCCACCACACTCACGGCCTCAGGGGCAGCCCAGGAGGCTCTGGGAACCTAACCCGGGGAGGCTGGCGATGCGTGTGGACAGCGAATGGGATGGGCGCAGGCGGCAGAGAGCGTGTGGCTGAGCAGCAGAGGGGGCGCTGGTGCCTCAGCAAAGCGACATCTTCCTTATTACACATCTTTGTTTTCCTTCCAGTGACATCTGGCTCACCGTGAGGTCCCACGAATTACGAAAAGCAGAAGTCTTAACTTCTGTTTTATTGCTGCAGGAAACCATGCTGCAAACAGCGAGGCGGGAAGCACATTCTGGTTCTTGCATGTCTGAGGCTCA
The DNA here is from genome assembly GCA_030015415.1 of Cynopterus sphinx. Taxonomy (NCBI): domain Eukaryota; kingdom Metazoa; phylum Chordata; class Mammalia; order Chiroptera; family Pteropodidae; genus Cynopterus; species Cynopterus sphinx. The sequence continues at coordinate 29,135,032 of CM057386.1, forward strand.
AAGCCCAGCCCCGCACCCCACACCCCAGGTCTGGCTGTGAACTCAGAAGTGGGAACCAGGCACCAATTATTTATCACTTTCATCAGAAGTTTCCATCCCGAACGCCAGGTCTCTGCCTGGGTCTTTCCACTGATGCTGCAAGGGCGGCTTCCACTCCAGGAATCTGTTTCCAGACAGTAGAGGCCTGCTTGCATTAGTGTTCTTGGCTAAAGGCGGCCCTCAGAGGCACTTGGGGGTTGGGCCTTCTCTGCAGCCTCTGCCTATCATGTAGCCTTATCCCGGCCCTGTGTAAATGGGGGCGGGGTGGGGTGGGGGAGTCTAAACCTCAAGGAACTGCAAAAGTAGAATCGGGCCTGCTCTTTTGCCCAAAAGTCTGGGGGCATGACCCCAGGAGAAGATTTGGAGGTGTGGTTCACTCTCCCAAATAGTCTTGGGGAGACCGAGAGGCATAAGGATAAACCAGAATAAGCCCGCAGGGGACTGATTTCTTGGAATACAGTGTGGTGCCTGCCCTGCTTGGCTGCGACCTAAGGGATCCAGTCTACCAGGTGTGACATGGTCCAGAAAAGAGCCTCAGTCAACCCTTCGTGAGCCCAGGCCCTCAAAGGCCACACCCCAGAGGGACACCCACCAATTATGAGTTTCCAGTCTGCCTCCTCCTGCCCCTCCCTGAGATGCAGTGGCTCCAGGTGCTGATATACATCAGATTTGCAGGGGCTCTGAGTAAGCACATGCCTGTGGGCCCCACAGTGTTCCTCCAGGTTCAGAACCTGGAGGAAGCTCCGGGGGCCTGTCCACTCTCCGTGCTACAGAACCGGCAGAAGCACCTGCCCACCTGCCTCTGGTGAGTCTCTCTGGGGCTCCGCATCCCCATCAGGAAAATGGGACAGCACGGGTACTCCTCTACAGGCTTGTCATGAGGTCAAATAAAAGGAAGAATGCCGACGAGTAGGCTGCAATGTGAACTCTGGTTGGTAAAGAATTATTACTACTCCAGCCCCTGCCTGGCACAACATAGGTGTTCATTCATCATCTGCCCGATGAATAAGCAGCGGATGACAGACACTTCCCAGGGCCAGTTTTGTGTAGTAAGTGCAATCCTGGCAAGGCTACACTCTTGCATTTACAAGTGACAGAGTTCAGGACACCCTCTCCCCCTAGGCCTGGGAGGTAACACCGACTTCGCAGACATGGATTTCTACCAAATTGATGCTATGTTTGGATGCCTTATTGTAATAGCCAGACACTGTCCAGTGGCTTCTAGAGGGGACAACGATCCCCTCCCAGCTCCTTTTTATTTTTTTTGCTCGGCATAGGGGGAGGAAAGATGGGGCTGGCCAGAACCTAAAGAGAATAGGGAACAGCTGGGAAGGGGCTGGCCTTAGGCCTCGGTGACCTAGACAGGGCAGAGGTGCTCTCCCTCCTCCTGACCTCAGGTGGCCTCTGGTGTCAATTACAGCTGTGCCCCATGTGCCTGAGGCCAGTCCAGGTGAGAGTTCCAACATCTGGGGCATAACCACTGCCAGCACCAAAGAGTCAGCCACCTGGCCCTGCAGGTGTGAGAAGAATGCTGACAGGTAGGCCAGGAATGAGTACAATAGAACCTCGGGCAAAGGGAGGCCAGCACAGGGGCTGAGGCCAGAGGCCAGGCGGCCACTGTCACTCAGTGTGGGGAATTGCAGGGGCGGGCAATCAGACCTGAGCTCCCCTCCTGAGCCTGATGAGTCTGTACCTCTCCGGGCATCTGGAACTAGAGAAGGTTCCACTGGTCATGCACACTTAGATAGCAAGTGTGAGTGCTGAGCAGGGCTTGGCTAGTAGTTACGGCTCAACAAGGTGCTGACACTCAGGCTGCCGTTTGGGGGACAGAGGCACGTGCAGGTGAGAATAGTGCAGGAGGTAATGAGCAGGACTGAGCAGAGCTGTCCTATGGGAACACTGGTTCCCCCCCAGAGTGCCACTAATTAAGCACCTACTGTATGCAGCTCTTCGCCACTCCCCAGGGAGATGGATCTCTTCCGTGTTTTGGATTCTGGACACATACACATGTGCGTACATGCACACACTGACTCAGGAGGGAATTCAAATCAATTGAATTCAACCATTATCCTGCACATCCTGGTGCCATGGGAGGCTGAGGATAAATCGGATGACCCCAAACTCAACCCACTTATGAAGCCACGGAAGAGGAGGTCGGAGGCTGGGAGCCCCAGGATGATTTCAAGTGGCAGGGAAATGTCTCGCCCAGACCCCACCCTTCCTGCCACCCCTGGGGAGCAGCAGCTGGCTGGCCCTCTGAGAGGTGGCAGCCCCGCCGGCTTGAATCTTGCGGATTAGTGACCCAGCCTTCCAGCGTCTCCAGATCCTTGCGTAGGAAGGAAAATTAATTTCTTCCAGTCATGCAGAAATGAAAATATGTAGAGCCAAATCACAGAGATTTCCTGGAGGTGGTAACTCAATTATGCAGATAACCCAGTGACAGAGGAAGAGCATGTGGACACGAAAGGGCTGGTGGGTGGCCTGAGGCAGCCCCCGAGGGTCCTGGAGGGAGACATCCTGCTGAAATCCTCCAGCCCACCAGCCCTGGCTAGGCTTGTGAGCAAGCGGGTACCAAGCACGTGACTATCCCTTCCTCCCATCACACGTAGATCAAGGCACCGCCAGAGAGAGCCGGATTCCGCCAGAAAATTGGTCCTAATGTGATGTTCTCCTCCCGCCCTGCGTCTGTCTAGCTCTCGGGGAACACAGAATGCCACATCTGTCCCCACCATTCAGGCTTGTCTTCTTTCTTCCCTTCCATTTTGACATACAAAAGTGGCCTGGCAACATAGCTAGCCCCAGTCGGCGTGGCTCTTTAGGCATGGGGTAACCCTCTGCCTAAACCCTCTGCCTTCTGGGCCCAAATGAGTTTTCGGGCTTCTCCTGTCCAAAGGACAGCAAGGTGGGGTGGGGGTGGGGCAAATGACACAGCTCCACCCCAGTACAAGTCACAGCTTCAGCTTTCTACTGATGTGCCCAGCAACTGTGCGCAAGACCTTCCTGCCCCTGCCCCTACTGGAGAAAGGATGCCAGTAGCCTGCCTTGTGTCAGGGACAGGTGAGGGCTGGGCCGGAGAGGGTCCAGCCCCCCTCTCCCTTGGGGTCCCAACCTCAAGAAGTTCTCAAACCTTGCAAAAGCAATGCTAGGACACAGAATAGCTCCCCCTCTTTGTCCCTAGCCAACCCCTGTCCTCTGAGGGCGGCCGCCCTGGGAACCTCCTGTTTCTGGGTCCAGGGGAGGAAACACACACCCAGTTAGACATAATGAAGCGGTATCCTGGCTGCAGGGTCAAAGACAGGGCCTGACAGTTATTCAGATCACCCCACACAGGACATAAGGTCTCCGCTATTCTCAAAGGAAATATTTTCCTCTCTGGCTTATGGAACAGGCCTAAAGTCAGTCAGCCTCAGCCCTAATGGTGGGGAATAGTTTTGGGTTTTTTTTGGCAGTGGGAGGCAGGGGTCCCCCCACACACAGGGGTCTGCCCACAACTCTGTGGCTGTTGGGTCCAGCACACACAGTTCCTAGGGGCCGGAAGGAGGGACAGCCTGGGGCAGTGTGTTCAGAGCCCAGTGGCTCACAGTGTGGCTTGCCACCAGCTCCACTGCCTTCTGTTCCACGTAAGCCCGTCTAGGGCTGAATTTCCAGCCATCTGTCCCTCTACATCGGCTCACACCTCCCTCCCTGCCATTCCCACAGCCTGGCTCCTGGCCTGCCCTACGCGAAGATGGATGGTTCCCAAAGGGTGTGAGCATCAGCGCTGCCACGGGGCTGCAGGAAGCACAGGGGCTGTCAAGACCCCAGGGATGGTCTTTCAAGCCCCTCTCCCCGCGCATGGGAGTGGGGCAGGGCCCCCCGGGTGAGTCTGAGAAGACTTCACCCCAAGACCACTTAACCCCTGACCGCCACTGGCCTGGGTGGCAGAGCCAGGAACCGAAACGAGATCCGGAGGGACTGAGGGGAGCTTTGCTCCCCCTCCCCAGCCAGGCCACTGGCACCTCCAGCTCTCCTAGGGTCACCCTCTTTCCCCCCTCGGAGTCCCCTGTCACTTGGCCCAGGGTCTTTGTCAGGAAGCCCAGACAGCCCAGGGGAGCCTGCAGGACCCCCGACCCCACCTCCCCCTCTCTCCCACCTGAGGTCTGACCACACGCGGCGCAGGTCAAGCTCTCGGCCCACCCGGGGTGGGGGACACTCAGCCCGCGTGGGTGGGCGCTGAGTGGGCTGCAACTTTGCGAAGTGGGGAGGGGAGCCGGGGCGGCCGCGGCCGGAGTCGGGGCGGCGGCGGCGCGCGGGGCGCGGGGCGCGCGGGCACTTACGGTCCCGAGGTCCGCGGACGCAGGCGATCGCGCTCCGGCGACCCGGCTCCTGCGGTGGCTTTTCCTTCGAACTCGGTCCTCGCCTCCGAAACTTGGGGTGTGTGCGCGTGTGCGTGCGTGTTGGGGGGGCGACCCGCGCGCCGGCCCCTCGCGCCGCCCCGGGGCTCAGGAGCGCGGCGGGGCCGGGGCGCTCGGGGCGGCCGCCGGGGCCATGGCCGGGCTCGGCTCCGGCCGCTCGCTCGCTCGCTCGGCCCGCCCGGCCGCCCGCGCGCGCGGGAACAAAGCGCGACGCCCGCGGGCCGGTCTGCGGCCCCCCCGGCCCGCGCCCGGTGCAGCCGCCGCGCCTGTGGCTCGCGGGCGCCGGGCTGGGCTGCCGCGCGCTCGCCCGAGCGTCTCACGGGGCCCCGCGGCCCCCGCCCCGCGCGCCCCGCCCCCGCCCCGCGGCCCCCGCCGCCGCCGCCGCCGCCGCTGCGCCACCTGCCTCCCGCGCGGCGCCCATCGCGCTCGGCTCCGCCCCGGGGCGCCGGCCGCGGGAGAGGCGCCCGGGCCGCGCGGGGCCGGCGCGGGCGAGGGGCTCCGCCCGCTGCCGCCGCGCCCCGCGCCCAGGGCGGCCGCGCACCCCGGGGCGCGCCCCGCGAACTCGGCCGCGGACTGTCCCGGCGCAGCCGGGGCCCCGCGCGCGGTTGCGAGGTCGGGCAGCGCGGCGTGCGGGAGGGGGACGGCCAGCTCCTCCGTGGGGGGGGCGGAGGGGAGCGCCCGGGACACGAGGTGCAGGGGCGCGGGGCGCCGTGGGGGGGCGGCGCAGGGCGCGCGGGCGTCGCGCGTGGCGGGCCCCCGGCTCGCGCGCGCCCCGCCTGCTCCGCAGGCCGCGCCCGGGGCGGGCGGGCGGCCGGGGGGGACCCGGCGCCGCCGCACACACCCACCTCTCGGGCCGGCGGCCGCCCGCCCCGCGGCGATGGGAGCCCCCGCGCCCGGCGCCCCTCCTCCGGCCGCCCGGCCGGCCGCCCGCCGCGTGGCCCGGGAAGCACAGGTCGCCTGGGCTCTCCGCCGGCAGGGGGCGCCCGCCCCCACGCCCGCCCGGGCCCCGCACCCCGCACCCCGGCGGGCGCCGGGCGCGAACCCAGGCGGCAGCGCGGCAGGTGCGCGGGCCCGCGCTCTCGGGCCGCTGCGGCCCCGGCAGCCGCACGTGCTCGGCGTCATTTGCGCAGCCCTCGCAAGGGTCACCCCGCAGGAATGCCCCAGGCCGCTGCCCCATCCCTTCTGCACCCGCTCGGCTCCTCTCGCCGCCGCTCCCCCGCCCACCGCGGCCCCGACGCCCACACCGCGGGCCCTCCATCCCCACCCCCACCCGCTCTACCTCGTTCCCTGACGAGCTTTGTGGCATGTCTGAGGCGTTTGCGTGGTTAGCACGTTTGAGTACAACCGGTGTCTTTTTCTTTCCTTCCTCCCCCAGCCCACAGGCGCTTTCTTAGAGACAAGCTGGGGTCCCAGGGTCACGGTCTTAGGAGACAGGGGGCCAGAACTTCAGAACAGCAGGGCCCTCGTTTGCATCTCATTTGGCATACATCTGCATGAGAAGGTCCAAGGTTCCCAGTTCTCAAGAATAAAAATACAGCGACGTGCCAAAAAATGTCCCTCGGCTTCCAGGTTTACTCTACTGGCCTGCTCCTCCCTAACCCTTGACCTCTCCTTGACCGAGCTCTGCTCATCAGAGCTGAGCTTGGCGGAGGAAGACACCTGAAAGACAGAGTCAGGGGCTGTGGGAGAGGGGAGGACCAATTCTGCCCCATCCTTCCGTGGCAACCCCCAGGAGCACTGAGCAGGGGTCTGGTCAACTGAGTCATCAAGTAGCCATGTGCCCCCCACCCCCATACCAGTCCCTTGACCTCCTGGGACTCTGTCCTTGTGGAAGTGAGAGGGGTGCAGTGAACGACTTAGTTGTAACAGAAGTGTCCAGCATCTACCTTCCCCTGGCTTTCAGAATATGCTTCAGTGTGGCCTCTGTCCAGTCCTTGAGGAAGAACAGAGGGTCCTGAGCCCATTTCACAGAAGAACGGGTATCTAAAAGTGGCGAGCATGTTGCTTAAGGCCACAGACTTTATGCACCAATATCTATTAATACCAACTCCTTTACTTCACGGACTCTGAGACAGCACTGATTTTAAGATGCACCGTTATTTTATGTGCCACCAAGAAAGAGCACACTCCACCTTATAATCCTTAGAAGCTTCTAGATTTCAGAAATGTTAACATGCAAAAAAGTGGGTCAGGTGGGGTGGCTGAGCAGCAAACAGACAGCCTGAAGCAGCCTCAGGGGCCTCTCAGCTGGGTAGGGAGATAAGTGCAGTCCCAAACAACCACTGAATTCACATGGAGCATTGAAGCTGGACCCAACCTGGGCCTGGGGTCCCCTGAAACTCCACCCCTACAAAAACGACACATTTAGTTCTTTGTGCTAAATTACCAATTGCAACATCATTGATTAAAATAGGGTGCTAAAAACCATTTGAGACATGAAAGATCCCAGAAACAGAATAAAATGGCAATTATCAGAGACCACATTTCTGGGCTTGTGTCAATCCAAAAGGCTCCCTTGTCCCCACCTGAGAGAATTGTTTCTGGTGAGAAGAAAGAAGTTGGTGGGAGCGAGGCTTCTTCCTGTGCTGTGACTGGGTCAGACTGCCAGCAAGTCCAGCCCAGCCCCATCACAGTCATGGGGAGTCGTGACAGTAACTGTTGGCATGGAGGAGGGTTTGCTAAGGGCAGTCACTGAGCTGAACACCATCTCTCTATTTTCCCACTTATTTCTCACCCATCTGCCAGGCAGATGCTACTGGAGCCCCCATTTTACAGGTAGAGGGACTGAGGCTCTGACAGGTTCCACAGCTCATCCATAGCCACACAGCCCACACAGGTGGAGATGAAATGCCCATGCCACTCTCTCACCTACTTGGTCTCCCCCTTGCCTCCCATGGATTGGTTTCTCACATTAGAAAAGGTCCAGTCACAACATCTGGGCACTGTGAGGTGACATTGAAGGAGAAGAATCCCATCCCTGCCAAAAAGATGTAGGCAGTAAGATGTAGGTGAGCAAGACAAAACTCATCTACCAGGAGATCCAATCATGGGCAAGTGAGTGCCCAAGCAAGGCACCTCCCCGAAGTGCTGGACAGAGGGGCACAGAGCAGGAGGGTAGTAGCAGAGAGCTGTGGAATTGGGAGTCAGGGTGTCCACTCCTGTGCAGCCCCAATGTTCCAGTGTGTATAGAGGCAGGAGTCCAAGTCATAAAAGTCTGGCTCTCCCAAGTGAAGCCAGCTCTCCCTCAGCTTATAGTCCTCCCAACAACTCCCCCTTCCCAAGAGAGAGAACATACTCAGCCCAAAGGTGCACAGTGGCAAAGCTGGGCCAGCACCCAGACTTTCTGACCTGCAGCTGGATGCTCTCTGGGGCCCTGCCCCTGCCGCATCCTAGGAAACAACCTCATTCGTCCAGTCTTTTCTAACTGCAATTTCTATCTGGATGGGGAGCCCTAAAGGGCTGCACACACTCCTGTTACATCTAAAAACCTTCCACGGAAGTTTAATAGCTGTGAACAGTAGAAAATCTGAATACCTGTAAATATGGCTATCTTAAAATAAAAGGGTGGCTGATGGACTAGAAAACAGTGATTTAATAGCCACCATCATCTGCTTAAAAATACACAAATAGACTCTTCTTTAACACCTGAATTTTCACACAACTCCCTAGCCAAAACAATGAGCCTTTAGATATAACGTGAAAAGCACAATCCATGACAGAAAAATTTGGTAAGTTGAACTTTGATAAATATTAAAACTGCTCTGAAAAAGGCACTATTAAGAGAATGAAAAGACGAGCTACAGCCTGGTTGAAAATATTTGCAAAACACATATCTAATAAAGAAATGTCATACACACAAACTCTTGAAACTCAACAATAAGAAAACAAATAAGCCAATTAAAAAACGGGCAGAAGATCTGAGCAGACACCTCACCAAAGAAGATATGCAGATGGCAAATAAGCACATGAAAAGATGCTCAACATCGTATGTCACTGGGGAAATGCAAATTAACATGAGATACCACTATACACCTCTTAGAAATGGCCTAACCCCAGCATACTGATAACACCAAATGCTGGTGGGGATGCGGAGCAACGGGAACTCTCACGCGTTGCTAGTGGGAACGCAAAACGGTGCAGCTACTTTGGAAGAGTTTGGCAGTTTCTTACCAAATGACACATGTTCTTACCAAATGATTCAGCAATCATGTTCCTTGGTATTTAGCCAAAGGGTTGAAAACTTATGTCTACACACAAATCTGCATGCAGATGTTTACATGTTTCAGGAAGAAACTGAAATGTCCTTCAAAAGGTGAAGCGGTAAGTAAGCAAACTGTGGTTCATTCAGACAATGGAAAATTATTCATTAGTAAAGAGCTATCAAGCCATGAAAAAACCCAGGGGAAATGTAGGTGCAGATTGCAAATAAAGAAACCAGTTTGAAAAGGTTACATACTGCATGCTTCCAACTCTAGGGCATTCTGGGAAAGGAAACACTACGGAGACAGTAAAAAGATCAGTGGTTGCTTAGAGGGAGAGAGGAACAGGCTGAACACAGGGGATTTGGGGGGCAGTGAAACTGCTCTGTATGACACTACAATGGTAGGTCCACGTTATTATACATTTGTCCAACCCCAGAGAATGTACGCCAAGAGCAAACCCTAATGTAAACCATGGATTTTAGTTAATAACCGTGTATCAGTATTGGCCCATTAATTGTAACAAATTGTCACACTAATGAAAGATATTAATAATGGGGAGAACTGAGGGGATGGTGATTTTTGGCAATTATGACTTCTGCTCCATTTTTCTATAAACCTAAAATGAATCTAAAATAAATAAATTCTATTAATTAAAAAAAAAAACAGCAGACCAAAGAAAAAAAAGTTATCGGTGAAATTTTGAAGGGTATGCACAGTTGTAAAACCATACACAAATAGCCTCTTCTTTAACGCCTGAATTATTACACAACTCTGTTTTCTCTCTTAATGTATATTTCCATTTCACCTGACACAATTTTATTCTAATACATTTTCAGTTTGAAAGTCTTTCAATTCCCCTATCACACAGACCTATGTAAATAAATTCAAATGTCAGATTTAAACATTTTCTTGTGTTAAAATGTATTTGTCTTCTGTGTTGGGTTATCATTGTAATTATTATTAGTATGCAGATGATACAAACAATGTGAATTTAGTATATATTTTGAGAATTATGAAACATAAAAAGTATATAGTTTTGAAAATACCTCTTGTAAAAAGAGGGATGAGGCAGTCTTTTTTGGAGTGGTTTGTGTATTTGTGCATGAACATTACTTATTGCCAGGGAAAGACAAGGTTCCATATTAATTCCATTCCTATTGTGGGTTTTTAATGTGAAAGCCTGAGAAACCTCAATCACATAAATAGATCAGGATGAAAGGCTGCTGTGCTCTTATGACATCACTGTGGCCTCCTTCCCACAGTTATATGCCCTGAACCACATGGTGACCAGTCATAAAATGATTTTGAATAACTATCAGCTGACAAGTCCATAGTCCTTCAGTTTTATTGCAAGCAAAGCCTGGAAATTGCCAGAATTGCTAACAGATGTGTTTTTTGCGAGCATGGAGACCGAGGTGAGGTGTCATGACTGGGTCCGGGCCTTCTTTGGGAAAGTGAGAGAGGGGTGACTTTATAAGGGAAGCTGGGAAAAGGGACAATGCTCAGGCCTGTCCTGGCCATCAACTGAGGTTGGCATGGGCATCAGATTCCAGGGTTTAAAGTCGACCATGAAGGAAAGAATCCTAAAGTAGAGAAAGTCCTGGCTCCAGCCAGGAAGATTCCTGCCCCCAGGAGCATCTCTTGGCTTTTTTCCTTAGTCTTGTCCCAAAACTAGTCAGACTCAGATCCAGGGATGGCTCCTTTGGCAGAAGGGGTGGTCTACCCAGAACCCAGGCGGAGACACCACAAGAAGGCAGAGCGGAGGGCCATGAGATCATCCTGTCCACCTGGCATCAGGGCAGCACCATAAAATTATACGGGGAGTGAAGGTCAGACTCATCTGAAATGCCTTCTTGGGGTCTTCATGGGGAACCCTGTTTGCCTGGGCCCCTGGCTCACCACCCTACCCTGCACTATCCCCCTCTTCTCTCTTGCAAGCATAACCCCACCTTGGTTTAGGTCTCCATCCCTCCCCACTCCAGCCACTCCAGGACCCCACCCAGCCCTGGACTCAGCCTGGCCAGCCCTCACCCTTCTGTCTATTCAGAAAAAAGCTCATTCCCTTACTGGTGATTGGCTCAGGTGTGGGCACATGAGGAGAGCGGCTTCTGGGGACTTCCCTGGTCCCCACATGAGGGAGGAAACTCTCTCTGACTCCAGAGTCTGGAGGTGATCCTGAACTGCCCACTGCCCTGTGGCTAATACCCTGAGGATGACACTGACTGAAGGGCACAGATGGACAGAAAGGACGGATTCCTCAGGGCACTGTTGAAACCTTGAAACCTACCCTACTTCTGGACTTGCCATTTCAATAATAAATTTCCTTTTTATTCAAGCCAATTTTAGCCGGAGTTTGTTTCTTGCACCCAAAAGCACCCTGACTATAGGCTCTAGACCTCAGCCATCTGAGGGCCGCTGTGACTTATTATGGCTCTTGATGCAGAGAGTCTCCGACTTCAAGATACATCAGAACTGGGTGGAACAACTGTGAAAACAAAGACTCCAGCAGGATTGGGACTAGGGTGGTGGCAAGCGCTCAGGTGTAAAACAAAGGGGACACCAAAGACCTCAGTATTTGAGATCAATCACATTTTAACCCGATATTGAAAATATTAGAATCAATTACAAAAATCCATGACAAACAAAGTATCACAACTTTAAGTGAAGACAAGATTTCCATCACAAATTTCTCCCTGTGGGTCAGGTTCCCACACGGCTTATCCTGGCTCCGCCAGCTCCTTCCCCACGATGGGGTGGGATTATAGGGCTGGCGGGACTAGGAACCTGTCTCTCACAGTCATTAGTCTGCCCTTTCCTGCGGGGATTCTGGGTGGTCTGAGGCTACAATTTGGGAAACAGGGCCCCCAAGCACTTCTCAAGCCATTCACACAGGCCTGATCACACCAGCTCTGCAGGTGGGCTAAACTCCTCCCTGGATTCTGAGAATGAAAAACAGCCTCTGGGAGACAAAATCCCTAGTCCAGGGGCAGGGGTAAATAAGTGGCACTGTCTTCCTAGGTTCCCCCAGGGGTGGATGTTAGGTCAGCGGGGGAAGGGCCAGCCAGATGCCTGCCTGGAGACTCCCCAGCTTGACACTGGGAATCCAGACCTGAATAGGGCCCATCCTAAAGCCCTGTCACCACCCTCATCCTGAGGCTCAATTAGCATTCGATTAAGATTCCTGTTCCCCACCCTGCACCTCTACCCCCAGGTAACCCATAAAAGCCGCGCCCTCCCACCCCAGGGCGCGACCCCTCTGGCCCCTCTCCTCTCTGGACCAGAGAGCCTCGCCTGCTTCTAAAACTTCTGTCGGCGTGTCACACGTTTACCTTACAGTGGACACAGACTAGGTCATAAGGTGCCTGGCAGAGTGGGGGTGGGGGGTTGCTGACAGGAGGTCCAGGCAAGAAAGTGGGAGCAAGACCAGAACGGGGGAAACCAACAAAGCTGGCCCATCCACCTAGGGCCACTGAAGTTCCATCCCCAGGGGATGCCGACAGACCCAGGAAAGGCCCTCAGAGCCTTCTCTGAGAGGCTGGAGGACGCGTATTTCTGCGGCAGCTCTCGTTCCTTCTATGTGAGTGCTGTTCCAAACCCTCCCTCCCCGCCTGCATCCTCCCCCGCTGTGGCCAAGGAGAGCTATTGAAGAGGGCAGAGGGGCAGGTGGCCGTGAGTCAGAGGCTGTACGCAGAAACGGAGGCTTGGCGTTTGGGAGGGCACTAGGATGTGGACAGTGTGTGGCGCCAGCGAAGCCCGGAGAGACCCTGCCAGTCCAGACCCCCTATCCTCTGCGGGTCTCCCTCCACCTAACTCGGCACACCTTAGAGTTGTGGAGTCCTGGGAGGTGGCTCTGGGCTTCCCAACCATACGATTCCAGGCCATTTGTTTTTAGCTATTTCAAAGCTTTAGTTAGAAACTTCAACTAAAGAATCAGGATGGGGGTCACGTTGAGAGAACTGCGAAGTCGTTAATTACTGTGCGTGCCAAGCCAGACAGCTAAAATCCCAGTGTGGGCCTGGGCCAGATGCAGCCACCAGATAGGCAGCCCCGGAGAAGTTTTCCTGTGCAGAGCAGCCGCCTGCCATCTCCCACCTGTGCAGGTGTGGTGCTAGGTGATTTCAAACACCTTCTCACTCAAACCTTGAAACAAGCCCTGTGACAGGTTATAAACAGATAAGGAACCGAGACCCAGGAAACCCAGGACTTATTGGGAGGTGGGGTGCCGGGATAGAGGCAACTGTGCCCAGGCCCCAACCCCCACCTCTTTATGCTGCACTGCTGCCTGCCCTACCCTGTTCCTTTCTCCTGTTATTTGGCCAGTCACCCCTGCCACCTTCTGGCCTCCTTGTCCACCAACATGTTCACACTGTGGGTGATGGTGACAAGGGAGGCCGTGGAAGGGCAGTCTATCTCTCTTCCAAACTGCAGGGAGGAACCAAGCCTGAGCAGCCCAGAAGGACGCAGCTTTCAGATGGGCTGGGCGCTCTGAGGGCGGGGGTGCAGCTGTGGTGGCAGTGTGCTGGGGGTAACCCTGTGCATAGCTGCAGCAATGCTGGCTCGGCCTTAGGTGGCCACTCCAGCAGCCGATTCCATGCACCCTGCACTTGGGGCAGCGTTCTCACCCCCAGTTCTCCTGAGGGATTCTAGATGAAGTTAGAGGAGGAAGGTTTTCATAGACCTCACCAAAAAGTGCTCCGAACCACTAGCTGTGGGAAAACATTGACCCTCACTGGGTCATAAGACTGTGGACTAATTAATTCATAGCATTTGTCACCTGTATAAAAGGCCAAATTTAAAAATGAAGATATCCAGTGAGGGTGACGGTGCAGTAAACAGGCTCCAGGATGCTCACTGGTAATATTTTCTCATGGCACATTTCGGCAGTAGTTATCAAGAGCTGTGCATCGATCCACCAGTTTGTACACTCGGACTTATCTCCAGAGGATGTTTATTGTATAAACAGCCCTGTGAAACAATGAAGGTTCGAAGTGATACAACATCACTACAGTCAGATGAATGCCAATACCTCCAATGGAATATCATCCTTCTATTTAACAAGGGGATGCAGCAGGATATGCTCATATTCTGTCCTCAAATGAAGAGTAAGGAGCAAATCAGTGTGGAGGTGGAGGCCTGGGAGGGGTCAGGAGGGAACACTGGGATGCTCAAGGCCTCTGTGAGCGACTAACCTTGTCCCCACCGCCCACTTCTGCTCCTCTAATTCTCTGATTTTCTATAAAGCAGCACTCTTGTTTCTGCAGCATGAGGCAGCCCTCACTGAGAAGCAGCCTCATTCACTTATTCATTCTTTTCCTTCACTCTCCCAGCCTTCTTGGAGGTAAGTTACTGAAGCTCTCTAAGCTTCAGTTTCCTCAGATGAGAATGATAATTGCTGACTGGCTCCTATATTTGTAATATGACCCAAAGATGAGTTCCAAGTTCTCGCTCATCTTTTTTGTTCAGTTTCTGATGAGAACCAGGCTGAGTAGAAAACATCCTGCGGGGAAATTGCCCCCTGTGTACATATACAAGGGAATGTCAATGGGACCGAGGTGACATTTAAAATCCCCAGAGAAGCATGCACTATCCAATAGATGATGTCAAGACAACTCACTCTCCCATTCTTTGGGAAAAAAATAATTACATATTCCTCACTTGATTTTGGAAAAAATAAACTCTATTTGTGTTAAAGAATAAAATGTGAAAAACAAACCAGTGAAAGTATTAGAAGAAAATATAAGTCATGGTATAATATTCGCTTATAATGAAGGAAACCCAGAAACGCAGGAAAAATAGCTGGACAGACTTGGCTATACAACCATTCACAACTGCGCAGGGAAGGAGGCTGTAAATAAACATAAAAGGTAAGGGGTAGGCTGGGAGAGGTTATTAGCAACACGTGTAGCGAAGGACTAAGAGCACTATCTACACAAACTGCTACAAAGAAGTAAAAAAATATAAACAAGATGAAAATGGGCAAAGCATGTGAATAAGTACTTCCCACAAGAAGAAATACAATAAACTCCTCACTTTTAGGGTTTTCCTCCCAAACTTCCCCTGAGAGCCAGTGACGGGAGTTGGATTACATTTCCCTGGGCCTGACGATAATGAAGCGATAATAGCAGTTACTGCTCAGGAGCTCTCCCTCTGTGCTGGGAAGTGCAGCCTGCCGGAGGGCCCACCTGCATTTCCCTCAGGGCCTTTGCACAGGCCACGCACCCGCCAGGAACCCCTCCTGGTCCTTTGCTGCATCCTACAGGAGAGGCCGGAGGTCCTCCCGTTGAGCTGGCCTGTGGGACTTGCCATTCCTTCTAGCACTTTTATCTGTGGGTTATTTGTTCACTCTCTCTCTCTTCCCCAGGCAGGGGTGTCCTGCCGGCAGGTCCTTGTACCCTCAACAATTATTTGTTGAGTGACTGTTTGATCTCATTTTAATCTTCATGTAACTCTCTGAGAGGCATCACTATTCTCATTTTAATTTTCACCTTCTTATCTCTTATCTGCATATTTGGATTTTTCTATAAGTATTTTCTGTTCCGTTGCAGCTCTCTTAAGTAATAAAAAATAGCAGTTTTTAAAGCGAACTTGCCGTACGTATTTGGGATGGCTGCCCCTGTGCCAGGCCTCGGGCCCCAGGGCTCAGAAGACCAGTCTCAGCTGCTCAGCCCCACGGCCAGAGTGACTGAGCCAAGAAGAGTGCATGTGACCCAAAGCTGGGCCAATCATAATCTTTCTCTGGAATTTTCTGAACTGGGACAGAGGCGAGTTCTCTTGGCTCTGCTCTTGCTTAGAGCTGCCTGGGGCCTTCTGCTCTGAGAGAGCAGAGAGGGTGTTCCCTGGGCACTAGGGCTGGACCAAGGGGACCCCAAGGCCATCCCATCCTGCCCTTCCTGGAGCCTGTTATTGGGTCCTGCCTGAGCTACCCCAAGTGAGCGGGGAGTTTCTGTCACCTGCCACCACAGATCCTGATTGACACACACCTGTGGTACCTGTCGGGAGGTGGTTTGTGGCCCCCACCCCGGCCCTGGCAGCCCCATTGTGCACTCTGAGCACTGAGCTGGGAGTTGCGGTGGGCAGCTGTGCTCTGTGCGTGTGAGCGATAAGAGCGAGCCTGCCTGCAGCGGTGCCAAGGTGGAGGAGGTCCATTTGTCAGCCTGAGACTTGGGCAGCCCTGGGATGGATGATCTCCAAGCCCACATGCATCTCTCTCTCCGACAGGGCCGTTTATTATTTCTGGAGCTGGGACGCCCTCCAGTCCTTCTGCAGGGCACAGGGAGAGCATTCCGAAAGATGAATCTGGTCCTGTCACTCCACTAGAGATAAAGTCCCCCTCCTCACTGCTCTGAGCTCTGGCCCCCTCAGGTACACAGGAAGCCGTCTCTGCTGGAACAAAGCTCCTCCCGGCTACTGAGAGAACTTCCAGTCCAGCAAGCCCCTCACTGTAGCCCAGTCACAACTGCTCCTAGGGGTCTCCCAGGAGGTGGGGGGACCCTAATCCTATGGCTCTGACTTCCTGCCTTCATTGCATTCTGGGGTGCAAAGAATCCAGAACCCGCACAGTGCTCTGTCAGGATCCCTTGCTGTGTTTGCTGTTGAATGAACAGCCAAGAGAATGAACGGTCATCGTCGTCCACAGAGAAAAACCCTTCTGTTCCTTTTTTGCCCCTTAAATATTTCCACAAATACAACCTGCCCCAGGGGGCAACAATAGAGGATGAGAAACCAAGGCGGAAGGGTGTTCCAGCGGTGGAGTCCCCCAACTTCTGGACTCCCTGGGTCCCTGTTCCGCAGTCTGTCCTGGGCCTATGACCCTCAACAGCACGACACAGAGAAGGAAAGGTGCCACCTGCCTGTGCTGCCCTGGCTCTGAGCAGGGGAGGTTGGGGGGACTCATCATACAGGAGAAGAGACCTCTGAGCTTGCCAGGGGAAACCACTGATTTCACAAATGGGGAAACCAAGCTGCAGAGTGGGGTACCCTCTGCTCCCTCTCCCTGGTCCCTGTGTCTCAATTCTGTGAGGAGAGCCACTCAATTCAATGGGATCCCCAAAGGCCTTTTCTTGCTGAGAAGACCTGACTTGCTCGGGGGACCAGGGTCCCATCCAGCAGAGGGTTTTAGGGAGCCAGGCTGTCCCTTGCTTTCCCAGTGCTGTGTTCTCCTGACAGAAGAGATTAACTATGGATGGAAAGAGCCCTTTCTGCCCCCCCCCCCAGCTCTGCCTGGGCACCCATGAGACAAAGGCCAAAAGGGGCCCTGAGTCTCCAAAGTCAGACACCTCCAGCAGATGAGTCACTGTACCTTATTTCTGCCTCGTGTTCCTGGTCCAGCCAGTGCCCGGGGAATGAGGAAATGAATGAGCATGTGAAGAGCTGACCCAACGCACCCAGAATCCTCCCAGAAAAATGAACTGTGGACCCTGCCCTTGAGACACCGTGTTCAAAGGCTGACAGATTTCTAGAAACAGCTCTGAGGCATCCCTCCCCCACCCTGCAGCCCTCACCCCCAGGGCTCTGGACTTGGTGAGACCTGGGCTGAACCTGAGGATCTGGATAGGATCTGAAAGCAGGGCGGGCGGGGGAGCTCCTGGCAGGGAGGGCACAGGCACGGGAGGCTGGGCCGGGGCCATTCACGTGGGGAGCGGGGAAGGGGCACCGATGGGGTGAATTTCTCTGTCTTAGGGCTGTGTGTGACAGCCATATGACAAAGCACCTTTCACTGCTATTCAGTGCTCAAGGATCAGAATTTCTGCCTATTGAGGTCATAATTTACTCCTGGGAAAACAAACATTCGAGTTTGTTTTGCTGGGCTTATTAATCTTAACAGCATAATGTCTCTGGGTTCCCCGAGGGGATCTGCTCCCACCCTTGCTCTGGTCTTTGGACCTTGTGGAGTCTGGTACCTCCCACAGGGAAAGCCCCCCCCACCACCACCACCACTAACTGGTTCCTAATGGTGTGTGGACAGCGCCTGGGGTGGGGGCAACATGTGGTTTGGGGTGCATGATGCTCCTCTTCTTCTAGAAACAGATATGCCCTCCGGTCACAGGATGGGCCTCTGAACAGACAGGGTCCCTGGGAGGACACCTTTATCTGGCCACCTTGGGGCTGACCAGTGACACCTGCATCCTTCCTGGGGTCAAATATTGAGAGTGAAGAGAAGTTTCCCTTCTTCCCTGTTGCTGAGCCAGGGAGGTTATGTTTGGGCCTGTCAGCGGTGCCTGCCTGCCATGGGGCCAGGGCCAATTTGCAGAACGGAGCCTACAGGGGAACGGGAGATGAACAGACGCGAGAGATGCCTGTGCCTGAACACACTGGCAAGGCTCTTTTTCATCTTCTGAGCTTAACAGTCCGGTTCCTTAATGATTCTTATGTGTAGTGCATCTTGGACATGCCTGAGGGTGGTCACGGCCACTCACAGGTGCTACCAACCACCGTGGGGACCAAACATAGTGACAGGGTTTTCACTCATCACGACAACCCAGCCCATTCCATCATGAGGATTTCCAGTCGAGGGTTACCTTGTGACCCTGACCTTCGGCCACAACTGACTGGTCCCTGGGTATTTAGGGAGGGTGCTCTAGGATGTGGCGGAGAGGACAGCGGCCTGGGCTCCTGTGGCTCTCCCAGGCCTGGTCCCAGCTCCCAGGGGCTAGGCAGACCCTTTGAGTGAAGAGGTCAAAATACTTGGGCAGCAGGGCTTTGTTCCTTATGTGCATGGTGAAGGGCACTCACTGAGTCACTTGTCAGGAAACCTAACCTGCTCCCAGAAATCTTTATCAGAACTGCCATTTGTGCCTGCCCCCGAAGCACCTCCACCCCACAGCCAGGCTCCCTGGCACCCCAGCTACCAGAAAACTTGATACTCTCCAAGGTCCTGGGATGAAATGTTGGACAACAGTGCTGTGCAGAAGGCACAAACTGGGTCAGAGCTCAGTGTGCCTCTCCTCGACCTTCGAGGCCCAGGGGGAGTGGTGGTAAAGGTGACAGCCAGCACCTGCAGGTTACCTGTCACCTCCTGCGGCGCAGAGTCTCCACCCACATGCCCCCACGGAATGCTCACTGCAGTCCTTTGTGGCTGTTCTCATTGCCTCGTTGTACAGCTTGCAAGCCAAGTCCCAAATAGGGGTGGTGACTCCCCCAAGACACACGGCATGTAGGTGACGGGTCTGGCGTCATACCCAGGCTGTCGCACTATCCCAGCTGAGCAAAGTTAACTCAAAAGAAAGCCTGTTCTAGACAATGGAGTATGATTAGCCAGAAAAAGAAACAAAGTCATGACACATACTGCAATGTGGATGAACCGTGAAAACGTGCTCAGTGAAAGAAGCCAGAGACAAAGGCTGCATATCATATGGTCCCGCTTGTATCAAGGGTCCAGAACAGACAAATCCAGGGTCAGAAAGTGGATTAGTGGTTGCCCAGGGCTGGGGGTGACTTCTAAGGGGTACTCGGTTTCTTTTAGGGGAGATGAAAATGTTCTAAAATTAGACGGTGGGGATGCTTACACAGCTCTGTGACTACACTAAAAACCACTGACATGGTACACATTGAGTGGGTGAACTATGTGCTATGTGGGTTCGCTCAGAAAAACTGTTTTAAAATCAAAGTAGACTCAGAACTAAAGCACCTTCTGAACCACTTTCCCTCATTCAAGGGGAAAAACGACCACACAGAAGAGGTGAGGGGATGGAGGAGGGGCCCATTCCCCTTGAGGAGGCTTAAGGAAGACAGGTCTGGGTACTGGGAGTGCCAGGAACCACAGCAACGGTGTCTGTGCAGAGAAGAAAGGGCTCTGGGTGCAGGCCGTATGGGGAAGAAGACCTAAAATAACCAAGAACCTGAAACTCCGGGGAGAAGTTGGGGGTGGTGTGGTCACCTCGAATGGGGAACTCCTCATGGAAAGAAAGGAGAAGTTTTATCGGGGAGGGTGTTAGGGTGAAGCTGGGCAGGGCATGGCGGTGGGGATGGAGGAAGAAAGGTTTCTCACACGGAAACACTCAAATGCTCAGTGTCCTTGGGCATCACACGCTGCTTTGTTTGGGGGCGAACCCCGACAGAGGAGAGAGAGAAATTCCCGTTTCTTAGATTGGGAGACTGAGGCCTGGGGAAGATGAAGAGTCCAGCCTGGTCTTCTCCCACTGGCTCACCATGGCCTTCAGAAGGGATGCGAACTCGCTCCCCTGGGCTCAGGGGTCCTGGGAGCCACTGTATCGGGTCGGAGCCGGCTCTGCCCACAGCCCAGTGCACACACACTGCAGGCCTTCTCTCCGAGCCTCCGCCCCGGCCGCACCCTCCAGGTGGTCATCTGCTTCCCCACTGTGAGCGAGTGCCACCTGTGCCGGGCAGCGTCTAGGGCTGGAGATGGGAGGTGAGCAGAGTGAAAACATTGCCTCGTGGCGTTCCTGTTCAATAAGCATGGAGGAATGAAGTAAGAGTGAGGCCCAGAACATTTCCTTTGACAAAGAGGTTGGGCCACTGACAGATCTGTTCACTCGTAGCCACTCTAGGGTGGGCTCTGTGCCAGGTGCCAGGGGTACTGACCGGTGGGACCGTCACTGCCCTGTTCTGACAGATGCAAACTGGACAGTCTCACAGATTAGACGATGTGACCACAGATCGGCTGTGATGGTGGGGGCAGCTCCCGACTGGGGAGCAGAGCGAGGATAGAGTTGCCCTGGCAGATGATGGTGGGTTCGTGGGGAGGGGTGCGGCCGAGAGATTGTGAGTGCAAAGCCGGGCCTGGAAGGAGCATGGGGTATTCAGGCATGAGAGGAGGCTCATGGGCTAGAAGAAGCACACTGAAGGGTTGTTACGAGCGCAGCAGCCCCCAGCTCTCATGGAGCTGGAGGTCTTGGACAGAGGACAGAGGCAGGAGGTGGCATGGGATGTGCCACCCCATTCAAGCTGAGTCGCAGGAGATAATGTTGTAGAAATAAATCAGCACAATGGTGTGAATGTCAGAGAGGCCAGGAAGGAGCAAGATGGAGGAAAACGAACTAAAGGAGAGAGAAGTTGGGAGGAAAGGGCCACGGGGAAGCCCCTGGTCCTCCTTTTTCCTCCTGGCAGCTCAGAAAGGCGATGGAGAGAACATGGAAAGGGAAAAGCTGGTGTCCAGAGCCCTGGGTGGGGGTGGAGGGAAGGCTGGATCTTATTTTAAAAGGTCAGTAAGTTCCAGGTGAGGCAAGTCTGCTGCCCCCTCATGTGATGCTCAGCAGAAACTTGCAGAGAAAGAAGAGATCCTTTGGGGGAGAGTCTGGGGACCCCAGGCCACTTCTCCTACTGCTTGCTCTCTCTGGACATCACTTCAGACAAGAGTGGTATGGTAATGACTCCGCAGCATGGGGCCACAGGCATTGTGGACTCCCCTCCTCCTTCCAGTTCAGTGGATAGCCACTGTCAAGTGGTTATAGTGTCACCTGCTTCACCCACCTTGTGGCCGCAGCTGATGTGATGGGGTCATGGGTCTGGAGGCTGTTAGAAGACAGCAGAAAAGATACAAAGCCAGAAAGTCCTGGTGTGGGAAGGGCCTTAGAGACGGGGACTGGGACCCTATCATCAAGCCTCGATTTTCCTGATAAAAAGGGGCTGGCCCACTTTTTATCCTTGCACCTTCCCTCTTGCTCTTTCTTTCTGCTTGGAATGCAGATGTGATGCCTGGAGGTAGTGCAGCCACTTTGCAGCTAGGAAGCTACAAGAGGAATAGAAAGAGCAAAAAAGCCTCCATCCCAGATGGCATCACTACTGCACCAACCCAAACCAATTTCCACTGGGCTTTAGTTATGTGAACGAAACCTGTTCATACTGCTATTAAATTTTCTGCTATTTGCAGCTGAACACAATTCTATTCGATACAGAGTTTAAATCCTTCGTGGTTAGGGCTGCCAGATTTAGGAAATAAAATTACAGGATGCCTAGTTAAATTTGAATTTAGATAAACAAGGAAGACTTTTTGGTATGTGTGTCCCAGTCAATATTTGGGACCTTCATATACCAAAATATTTTTTATCTGATATTTGACTTTAACTGCAATCCTATTTGTGGATGAAGTAGCTGAACTCAGAGAGGTCTGTCCCAGGTCTCGTCCCGAGCTAGTGGAGAGGAGCAGGCTGTGTCCTCTTTGCTCTGGGTCTCCCTTATTTTCATCCTGCCCTGGTGTCTATAGTGCTTTCTTAAACTCGCCATAATGAATGTGCAAAGAAGATTCAGAAGAGTCATGTGACTCCTCATCCAGGACAGAGCAATTAAGTAAGGGTGGTGCTCAAACAGACCTGCAGAGAGCAAGAGTGGTAGAAGCTTCTACGGCAATTTGACCCTGACTCGACATTTTAATTGCATTTGGCAAAAGTATCAGTCATCCATGGATGGGGGCAGGGTAGGAGACAGCTATTCCCCACGGATAGTGTGTGACTACTGACCCAGGACTTGCGGGAAATACCCTGGCCCTCGGGAGCGCTGCATCATACAGGATGCTGAAGCCGCATCACAGCTCAGAAGATTAGCCACGCCCGCACCCAGGCCACTGGAGGGGTGACCTGCAGCCCAGACCGGTCAGTGGGGACAATTACCCAAAAGTCCACTTGAAAGGACCAAACACAGATGTCCCGGTGGTTCTCAGAAGCAGCATTTCAGAGGTGACACTTGCCGAGCGCTGGGAAGCACTGTCCCTCTCAGCATCAACCTTTGTCCTGGAGGCGCTCAGCATGCCCCCAACATGGACATCCTGGGAGTGTGGGTTACAATGGGGAGGATTGCACCTTAGCACCCTGTACTCTGAGGGTCACAGGCTCCAACTCCCTGCATGATTTCTGCGCACACACAGATCCCACTCCCGCCTGCCCAGAAGGCAAACACGGATGTGCACCCCACATCGCAGGTGTGTAGAGGTGCCTCTGGGGGGACGGACAACACGCACATTAAAACATGCTCTGCAGCCTGCAGAGGAGGAGATAAAGCAGGGACCTTTGCACCCTGTCTTCTCAGCCAACCCAGGGCAGCGGGGAGGCCCCAGGGCAGATAAGTGCCTGGATGAGGGCAGGCAGGCAGGATGCTGGGGCTGGCTTCTCCCACAGCAAATCTGGAGGGGAAGCCAGAGGAAGCTGCACAGGCCCAGGGCGGGGGTGGGGGTGGGGGTGGGGGAAGATAACGCTGCCCAAGCCCTGGAGAGGGAACGTGACACAGGGCTCTCTGGAGCAAGGCCACCAGTGAGTTTTATGTCTGTAGGACACATGTTGGATGGGACAGTGGGAGCCCTGAGGCCTAGATTAAGTGCTCATCTTGCTATGCTTTTTTTTTTTTTTAAAAAACTGAAGTATTTTTTGAAATTGTGGTTCAGTTTACAGAACATGAAATTTACCATTTAAACCATTTAAAAAATGAACAATTCAGTGGCAATAAGTATATTCATATTGTTGGACAACCTTCCCCTCTATCTAGTTTCAGGACTTTCCCCTCACCCCAAAGGTAAACCCCATCCCTACTAACCTCACCCCCTACTCTCTCCTTCCCCCGGCAGCCACCAACCTACTTTCCTTCGCTGTGGATTTGCCTGTTCTGGACTTTATACGAATGGAATCCTACAGTATGAGGCCTTTTGTGACTGGCTCCTTTCACTTCGTAGAATTTTTCTGGGTTCATCTCTGCTTCTACGAGCTCAAGCTTTCCCCCAGATTCTCTCAGTGGCTGTTGCCTGAGCACCGAATGTGTGCCAGGCACTGTTCTGGCAGTGGAATGACTAGGCAAACTTCAGACCCCATGAGAACTGCCTCCTGTTGAATCGCAGACAGCAGCAGCTCCTGATGTAGGCAGAGCTGGCAGGGAGGCAGCAGGCAGGGGTCCAGGCCTGGCCCAGAGGTTGTGAAGCTCCTCATCTCTCTGAGCCCCTGCCTTCTCCCTGCGAGGGGGAAAGCTGTAGACGGAGGGCAGATGGCTGGTAGTGATGTCCCCAGAAAGAAGAGGGGTTCTATTTTCCAGCGGAAAAAGCACAGAGAACTTTCCGGCCCCCCAAGTCCTGCCGCATGCGGTGGGGCAGGGGAGTTCTTGGCCTATACCCAGGGTATTCAAAACAGGCATGCGGACAAGACTTCCCCGTTACCCGTGCAAGACAGCTGAATGGAATCCGTGGGGTCCTCACCTTCCAGATTATTCTGGCAAAAATTTGGGCCTGTGGTATGCTCATTTTCCTTCTTCACTGTCACCTCCTCTCTTGATCTGCTTCTCCTGCAGCCTAAATCCAACCACAGTGCTTTGCCTCAGGGTATAAAAACCAGCAAGCCTCCATGCCTTCCCTACCTTTCTCACTTCCTCTTGGTGTCAAGCCAGGACACGAAGGGTCAGTGGCCCTTAAAAGACATACCCGCGTTGATTTTCTATTTATTCCCGATTGGGTCTCGGACTCTGTCAGTTAGGTGTAAACTTGCAGGAAACAGACAGGTTACAAACTATTTTTGTCCCATAGAAAAGATGCTCTTTACCGACTCTAGCTTATCTGCTTTAGTGCAGCATTCTTTCTTCACAGGGCAGAGAGCCGCCCATGTCCTCCCTTGAACCAACCTTGCCATCCTGATGGTTTCCTCATCAATGAGGGAGACACATCTTTGACACGTGCTTGCTAGAATTTAAGAATTATGTCTTTAACTTTTTGGAAGGTATACTTTGAATTTTCCTTCCTGTCTGTCTTCCCACTTTCTTTTTAACCTGTTCCTTTTGTCCATCCATTCAGGCACCTCCCATCCACCTCCCATCCACCATCCAACCATCCATCCTCCCATCCATATCAGAATTGGAAATCGGAAGTGAGACAGCCGAGTCATTTAATAACATGGTTATTTGAAGTAAAAGCTGGCAAATGACCAGTTCTGCCAATTTGGTTTTGTGACGACATTTTCATTAAGCAAGGGTGCTAAATCTTCAGCTCCAAGAATTTCATGAAAATGGGTCCTAAGCACGTGTACAGTATAAAATATACAATATGCCGGAAAACACGACCCTTGCGACTGTTTAAACAACAATATTTAGATGTTGCAAGCTGGGCCGCTGCCCCATTGCCTAGGGTCCTGCACCTGCCGTTGGTTTAGAAGGACATGGGAGGCACAATGCTCTGCAGAGACCCCGGCTTCTGCCGCTGCTATGTTGTCCTGTTTCACGTTTCATGCCAAGTGGGCAGGCTGGCCAAGTGTGCACGGCACACACCGTGTGAAGCAAGTGTGTGTCTGTGTGCTACTGGTTAACGCACACCTGCATGGAGGGGGGTCGGGAGTGTTAAACTTGATCCCGAGGGCAGGCTGTGGTCCGTAGCTAACTTTTCTTTTGCAAACTTCTCTAGTAGCCATGGGGCCACTGTTATCCTTCAGAAAAGAAGTGACCACAGAGTAGGGTGTGACTGAGCAGGCTGAGGCCATCTTGTAAGGTATAGAGCCTTAAAGGAAACTTGGCGTTTCAAAGACATTTGAGGGGGCAGGCAAGCAAAAATAAATAAAAAGTCAAGGAACCACTGACTTCAAGAAGAGACCCTGGATCCGGTGTGTGGCAGGTGTCTCCCCCACCCAGTGAATGCTGTGCTGTCGTGGTGCCACGGGAGCAAAGCTGGATACCAGCATGCCTCCCTCACAGACAAGAGGGGATAAAGGAAGGCGCTTTCTTAAGAGCTTGGACACTGGGAGACATGGTTATGACCACTGCCACCATTTGTATTATAACACCCCCCCGTCCTGGAACCCCCTGCCGGGTCCCCGCCAGGCTCCCACTGCCCCCTGGTGCCTCAGCCCACTTCTCTGACGCCAGAGACAGCTGCAGGCTCCTGTCTTGCCCACTCCAGGCCCAGGTGCAGGAGCCAGGGCTGCCCCACCAGGAGGATGTTCCAGGCCCCAGCACGAGGCACTGCTCAGTTACACGTTCCTGGCCTCAGCGAGGGACCCATGGGGGTGTTCGCTCACTAGCTCAGTCTCCCGACCCCTCTAGGACAGGCTTAGGCCCCCACCTCTGTGCTGGAGAGTGATGAGAAAAGAGGAAAGAGGGGCTCAGCGAGCAAATGGCAGAGGCAGAAGTCCCCTCCGCCACCTCTTCCTTCTAGTGCTGTGGAGGGGCAGAGGCATTCCCCTGGCTACTTGGAACCCGGTTTCTTACTTCCTGGAGTGGAGCGGGGTTTCCCAGCTCACTCGGAGGCCTCATGCTCCAAAGGTCACGTCTCTCATGCCCACACGATGCCAGGACTTTCCGCCACCTGACTCACGTCAGGGCCTCCCCTAGACTTGTGGCCCGGAGCACCCCAGGTTTACCCCGTCCTCAACAGCAGCAAAGGGGACGGCCACTGCAAGTACCACACACAGAGCAGAGCAGAGGCAAGGCCACACAGCCTCCCGGCCTCTCTCCCGCTTGCTCATCGCAGCTGGACTTCCCCCAGCAGCCTCACTTGGGTTGACCACTGCACCCCTGTTCGGAAAGGATAGGGCTAGTTCTGCTGAGCCCCTCCCCGCACCGTACACTCAGTGCCCAGGTGCCCAGTGCCCTGCCTCCTGCCTCAACTCTTCTAGTTTCCGCAAACGGGGACTGTCCCAGGAGCCGTGGGCACTCGCACTATCATTGGACATTCCAGCTGTACAAAAGCCTTTTCTCCAGGAGCTGGGAGGACCTCTCCTTGTGGCTCCATCCTCTGGCCTTGCCTGGGCTGGTGGAACCACCAAGACACCGTGAGGGAACAGCCTGCCCCGATGCCTGCCATGTCCAAAGTGACCACGGGAGAGAAAATAGAAAATCGCAAAAGAATTCATAGAACATGTAACAATGCAAAACACAGACAATCACAACGTGTCTGGGAAAGACACAGATAAAAGCGATGCCTCGAGACTCCCAGTGAAGATCAAAGTGCTAACACGTGTGATTGGCTCATTTCCCTGATGAGGGAAATGGGACTTGGGAAGGAGCAGAGGGGGCGGGCATTGAGAGCCTTGGCCAAGACCGAGCTGAGAAAGCCGACCGGGTCCCACCCCAGCTCCCAATCCCATCTCACCATGCCAGGGTGGGACAGCTTCGTAGGCGGGTGGCACCGAACCTATAACAACTCGTTTTTACGAAGAAGGGGAAGGAAGGCCCTGACACGAAGTGCATAATGTTAGCCTGTTCGCTCCCTGTGATGGGCTTCTCGGGTGTGCAAGTTTTTTCATAACTTAAATCAAAGATTGACCGCAATGACGAAGGGATGAGATGTACAGGAGCACGCCAGAGGCCCGATGTTGGTGACGGGTGAGACCTGTCCCTCGTGTCTCCTGGGCACCATGGACCCAGAGCAGCCAGTCTGGCAGACATTGGACGGGAGCCGTGTGTGAAATGTTTCATTTCGTGGCGGCCAGAGTGGAGGGGTATGAAGAAACAAGCAGAATTGGCTTCGATGTCTGTTAAATCTGCTCTAGCTAGAACACTATCATTTTCGCAGGGATTCAAGCTAAAAATTATTAAAGTGTTTGGCATCTTTGGTTTTGCACAAAGGCTTTGAAATCCTTTGCCACGGTGGCTCAGCTTGGACCAGGGGCCTTAGATGGTAGCAGAGCCGGGAGGCGCCTGCACTTGTCCGCCCCAGGGGGCAGGGGTCATCTCAGCCCGGTGCACAGGCTGTGAACTGAGGCGCAGAGACGCACGGTGTAGTGAGAGGTGAGAAGCCTAGTCGGGGTGGACGTGGGTGCTTGCCTGACTGGCCCCACCCGGGGGCAGCATGGAAGGGCAGGGCTGCAGGACCGCGGGTCCAGCTGTCTCTCGGTCACCTCAGGAGAGAGGGAAGCACCTGGCAGTTTCGGTTTCCAACAGGAAGCTGCCGGCTCCTATCAGCCTGCACCAGCTGCACTCTCTACCCCAAAGCTCTGGGTGGAGCCCCTGCCTGGAGAGCCCCCCAGGTGGGGACAGTCCCTCCAGCTGCAGACAAGGAAGCCCTGGCTGGGAGCACAGGGCCAAGCTCAGCACCTTGGCCTTGGAGGACTTGGGGATGCAATGCCCTTGGGGGCTGAGAACGGGGCAGTGACACAGGTTCTGACTTGCATTTTTCGTCACTTGCTTTTGGGATGTGCGGTCCCAACCTTGGTCTAGAAAATGCTATGATGATAGAGAGTGAAAATGGGCTCTGAAGTCTATCCACCTGTCCAGGGCTGGGGGAACGGCCAGACAACACACTGCACTGAGGGCCCCTGGGAAGCGGACGGGAAGAAGGAGGGAGTCAGGGCTGTACACAGCCTCCAGGGGAGGAGGCCTCTTTCCTCTCGTGGCTGGGACAGGAGTAGGTGTGTGGCCAGCAATGGGAGCGAGGGCCTGGATCCTAAGGGAGGCAGGCCCCAGGACGCTCGGGCAAATTACAACCTCTCTGAGCTCTGATCTGAGCTCCAAGGTCCGGGTAGTAGGGTCCCTGGCTGGCAGGAGCCCTTCACAGATAGGGACCTGGAAACCTTAAGTCCTTTCTCTCAATCAGAAAACTGAGCTAGGAGAAAACTCCAGGTGCCCAGAGCTCAGCAGAGGGGGCCTCGTTTCTGAAGAAGCCCCGAGTCTCAGAGAGAGACGGCTGGCTAGCCCAGGCTGGCCGAGGGTCCGTGGTCCCAGCAACGCGGAGTGAAGGGCACAGCTAGGCTGGCCAATTAGTGGACGGGCCCTCCTGCCCCTTCTTGCTTGTCCTTTTTCCCACTTTGTTCTTCCATCCTAGGGTCTGTGAAGTCGGGGCTTTCCACAGCACTCAAAATGTACCTCGATTTGGGAGGAAGGAGGAAGCTCTGGGAGCCCACAGGCAGAGTAAACCCCCACTTCCTTCTCCACGGGCTCCCTCTCAGCCGTCCCACGTGGTCTTTGCCAGGGGAAGGACTGCAGGAGGTCACAGCCAGGGTCCTGGCGCGGGGACAGTGGGGGAGGTTAGAGAGAGATAAACATGAGGATCAGGGAGGGAAAGGCATTTCTGGACAATGGGCCGGGCACTGGGACAGGTAGGTGTTGGTGGGGGCGTCCTTCATCACCCCCCAGATTTCCTGGTGCTGGCTGTCATCCGCACGTCACAGATAGGCCTGCTGGGTCGTGGGGCGAGTGGCAGAGCTTGTCCTCAGGTCAGCCCTCATAGCTCAGCCACTGATCTGGTCCAACCTACTGCCCTTGCCAGATGAACAAACTGAGAATCAGGGAAACCAGACCACACAGACCAGAGCACAGAGCCCTGCCAGAGGTCCGGGCCTCAGAGCGCCCTCTTTCAACCCTGCCCTGTCCCTCCTGGGCCTCTTCCCCCCGCACCATCCCTCCCCTCTACGTGTCTGTAAAGTTGTGCAGACTCGGGAAAGGATGAGGCCATGAGCCCCTCAGGGGCGTGAGCCCCACGCTAGCAGGTGGCCTTCTCAGAAAGGGACCCCTTTCTACATCTTCCCCCAACCTGAGAGTGATGCAGAAGCCCACGCCTTCCTAGAACCGCCAGCTATACAGAGCGGGCACTCAAAACACCCATGCACACACTTCGATGGTGGGCGGTGTTGGATCTGGGCAGCGGTGGGCCCACTTTTCAAAAGGTTTCAAAGCAGCAGCCCACAGAGGGGGGTCTCCCCCAAGGACCCTGGGACAGGCAGGCAACTCTGCCACATCTGCTGGGACACACTTAATCCGGGTGTCAGCTGTGGATGTCAGGCAGCACCTGCCTTGGGCTCCCCAGAGTGGAGCGGGCAGACCCCAACGTAGGCTCTCGAAGGGTCCAGCTGAGAGTATGGGCTGCCAGCCACAGTTTCAGGCTTTCACACGAGGAGTGCAGGGTGCAAGAGGGAGTCCCTCCCTGAGGTCCCACTTCAGCTACTTGTCTTTCCTGGGGGGATTCTCAGCTGACAGGGAGGCTCAATACCCTGCTGGCAATGCTGTGTGACCCGAGACTGTTTCCTTGACCTCTCTGATTTGTTTCCTCATCTGTATAACCAGGTCAGTGATGCCTTGAAGGGTTGCTGGGAGGATGCCATACCTGGGGCTAGGAATGGGATTGCCAGTCCCACTCTATCTGCCCCCTCTCCTCCAGCAGCTTGAGTTTTTGGAAAACAACCACGGAGGCCCTCTCCCATGCCCCCACTGTCGGGGCTTGCTGAGTCTGAGGGAGGTCGTGGTCCTCTTGGAAGACCTGCGCTGTCTGAGGACCCGGCCTCTTGGTGCGCATCCCACTCACTGTCCAAGGATTGCTGAGCCCCTGGCGACGCCACCTCTGCCCTTTTGCCGGGAGCAGAGGCAGCCACACCCCAGGTCTCTTGGATGACAACCCAAGTAGGCACACCTAAAAGCTGGCTGCACCCCATAGCCCCTGACCCACTAGCTCTGGGGAAGGGATGTGTGCAAGCATGGGCCTCTGACCCAGGTACCTTGGGCACTGTGGCTGAGTGGGTGCTGGGACAAGGGGCAGGAAAGGAGCCATCCTGGCTGTGCTGGTGGGACACGCACGTGGTGTTATGATGGTGAAAATTTCATTAGCACCTACTGGAGTCTAATAATAATCAATATGAATGCCCCAGAGTCCATGGGCACCTGGCGGGTCTTGAGTGCCCTCAGAGGGTGGGCAGGTGGGTGGCCCTAGTAGAGGCCCCTCTTCTCTCACCTCTACAGTTGCCTCCCGCCTCACCCCTCCCTCAGCCTCATTCCAAGTGGATATCTCCAGGAAAGAGCACTGGATGGAGAGTCCCGGCTCAGTTACAGCCAGGTCGGGCGTCCCCCAGGCCATTCTTCCCGGCTGTGCCCCGTCAGGTCGACTACAGTCACGGAAGTGAAAGTGCATGAGAAAGCCCCGCGCAGCCGGTGCAGGCAGGTTAGGGACGCCTTTCTTCTTAGTCAGGACGGCAAGAAGTGAAAGTCTCCTTTGCCTCCTCCAGCTGCCCTGTGGGACCACTTCCTCCAGGAAGCTGGCCTAGATTGCACCCCTGGGTGGTGACATCCTGCCCTGTGACTGTGTCTTCCTAAGCTGGGGTTCAGGATCCAATGGACAGGAGGACGTGGGTGCTCAGTGTCCTCTTGCTGGCTGGGATGGTGTGGGGAAGGAAAGGGCAAGTTCTAGTAGAAACTGTGGGTCCCAGGGAAAGAACACTCCGCATTTAGCGGGGTGGAAAGGAGTCCTACGTTCCCAGGATCTGGGGTGGAGTGGAGTCTTCACTCCACAGGCTTCCTCTTCACCCTGATGCAAGGACACAGGGATAGGGTCCTGCACTTGGAATCTGCTGTGAGACTCAGTCCAGAGCATTCATCTGCCTGAGATTTGAGTCCCCCCTCCCCCACTCCTCAGCTCTGTGCCCTGGAGTCTGGCCCTGGGGACTGTCCTAAGGGGCTTCAGAAGATGTAAAGGGTAGAGGGGGAGAGAGGTGGGTGTTTGTCCTGTGGTCCACCCTCCTGAGAGCTTGCTGGTTCCCTGGACAGCCCCAGACCCTTACTCCACTCCCTCCCTTGGTCCCTCTCTCAGCCCCTTTCCTCCGCCCCTCTTCACTCCTCAGGCCAGGGGGTATCTGCCTCCAGACTTCTGTGCTGTCCCTGCCACTCTGCTTGACCTTTGTAAATGGGTCCTCTGCCAGCTGTCCACACTCCCTGTTCACTGGTTTCCTGCCAAGACCACCTGACTTTGCATGGGGTCTGGAGCCAGCTTTCCACCCCTTGCCCGTGTGCTTCTACAGCCGTCCTGCAGGGTCAGCGGAGCTGGGTTCAATCACACCTCTGCTCTTGCCTGCTGCGTGCCCCTTGGAACCCTGGTTATCTTCTGCGACGGCAGCTACAGCTGAACATAGTGCTCGGCAGGCCCTGGGCTCTGATCTTGACACAGGAGACCCCAGCATGATGAGAGCTGTCACTTTGGGTCTGAGTCAGGCCTGAGTGAGAGGAGAGGCCCCTGTGGGGTGTGAGAAGAGATAGGCGCGACAGTATAGACGAAATCAAATAAGTGCTGACAGCAGTTTGCACCAGACATGGATGGATGGTCATTGCTATGTCACAGGTCAGACAGTCACTGTGGGCCTTGCCCTCAGTCCCTCATCACAGAAAGCACCTGCAATTCTGAAGTCCTCTCACACTCTAACCCCAGACACCCGGAGTCCTCCTTGTGTAAATCTACCAGCATCCACAGCTGACCTTCTCCCCACAGGGGCCAGAGCTGAATAAAAAAAGGGGGTCGGGACAGAGAGCACTTGAGCTTCAGATTGTCCTACTTCCCTGGAAGCACCCGGCCTCCCATACAGCTGGAGGCCATGTTCCCAAGCCCTAGCCATGGGCTGTGACAGAAGTCGGCTGTATAGGCAGGCAATGGGTACCTTCCCCTAATCTCACTGCCTGGAACATAGATGGGAGGGTTGGAGCACTGGCTACTTGGATTGCAGTGGCCCTAAATCCAGTGACAAGTGTCCTTATAAGAGGAGAGGACACAAAGACACACATGAGGAGGCCATGTGACGATGGAAGCAGAGATTAGAGCGATGCAGCCACAAGCCAGGGATGCCTGGAGCCCCCAGGAGCTGGAAGAGGCAGGAAGGGCCCCCCATAGAACCTCCAGAAGGAGCGCAGCCCTGCCCGCACCTGGATGGCAGGCTGCCTCCAGAACCGGGAGAGAATAGGTATCTACTGCTCTAAGTCACCCAGTTTGTGATGATTTGTTACAGCAGCCCCAGGAAATTAATATATTGGAAAGGGGATTCTAGGCAGAGAACATTCCAGAGAAAAACCTGTGGACAGGTAGCAACTGGAGGGGGAGGAGGAACATAGCAGACGGAAGGCAAAATGGGGTGGAGAAGCCCCTGTCGCTTGGCGACTGTGGTAGCTTTTAAAACCTGCCCCCGGACCAGGTGGCCCAAGGTTGGGTTCTGGCTGGCTGCAGGCTTCCTTGCAGGATGGTGCATGCCAGGGGGCTTTGCTTGGAAGCCCCTAACAGCTGAGAGCCTTTTCTTGGACCCCTCCTGTGACGGGATGCTCACTATCTAGTGCTTAAGCTGAAATCTTAGGCACTGGATCCCATGCTAGCCTCTCAGGTGATACTGAAAGGCTTGTCTTAGGGTGGTCACAGTATGTTGTACTGTCACCTTCCCCCACCCCCCCACCCCAGCCGGGCCAACCCTCCCAGCCTCTTCAGCTTCAGGCTAAATCATGATCAGATTTCAATGCCTCCATCCCCGGCACCTCTGCCAAGTGTCCTGGTTCCCACCTCTCCTTCCTGTGGGGGCACAGCACTGGGACCTTCAGCCTCCTTACCTGGAAAGTGGCCTTATAGAGGCGAGACCCTAGTCCCCGCATAGCTCCCGGTACATACAGTAGGCACCTAACAAATCTGAGTACAGCATATCCTCCTCTAGATGGGGCCATTTCCTCCACCCCATGCAGTCTGCCTGCCCTCAGTGGATCCACCACACTGTGGGGTCCTGATGGGTCTCAGTCCCTCTGCTACAGCGGGGCTGGTGAGGGTCCCAGTCTCCTTGGGGATGGGCCAGGCTACTCAGGGCTGCCCTGTGCTCGGC
This sequence comes from Cynopterus sphinx, assembly GCA_030015415.1. Classification (NCBI taxonomy): domain Eukaryota; kingdom Metazoa; phylum Chordata; class Mammalia; order Chiroptera; family Pteropodidae; genus Cynopterus; species Cynopterus sphinx. Next base: position 29,168,125 of record CM057386.1, read on the forward strand.
CATAGGATCTGATGGTCAGAGGTGCAAAGGCCCCATCGTCCCCCATCTTCAGCCCCCAAAACCCCTCTTACCGCACCTTCCAAAGAGAAGGACAGCAAGGTGGCATTTATACCTATTTGTTCTCAAACAGGAAGAATCCTACACTTCAGCTTCGAAAGATATGACTTACTGTTCTTTCCATAGTTTCGAATCGCTTAATGTGGTTTTGGGTCTCAAAGGTTTTCACGGACTCTTGGGAAGCCTGTCGGCTCAAAAAGCTGCATGCTGGAGCTATGCTGCCTACGGACCCCAAGTCCCCAGGGCCCCCAAGGGCTCTCTCCAGAAGGACCCACTGCTGCTTTCCCTGGTGGTGCTTTCTGGCACCACAGGGTCCAGCATTTGTCCCCCTGGGGGACCCTGTGGGGCTGAATGTCTCCCGGTGTGGCTGTGGCCCTCTGTGGGGCCAGGTGATTTAGAGAAGATAGGATCTGAGCTCCTAAAAACCAGTGTCACAGGCCTGGGACTCCATGCCCAGGTAAACCCTCAACTCTACACACTAGCCAAATGCCCACTGCTTTCCCTACTCGCAGTGAAGCGCTGCCCCACAAGTGAGCAGTGCCCCTCTCGGGTTGCACAGTGGCCACGGGGTCAATAAACCGATGACTGAGATTCTGTGTCAGAGGTCCACCAGGACCATCTGTTCCAGGTGTCTGTCTGCAGCTTCACCAGTACCACGGGTGATATTGTGAGTACAGTGGGGTTCATGGCTACCTCCGGCCTCAAATTCACTGGTCAACACCCCCTTGCCCTCCCCAAGCCCACACCATACAAACAAAACAGCAGCCAGCAGCTCTCACGCACACTCCACCCACTCCTCCTCTCCCTTCCTGGCCTGGACTTTGAGAGCCACCCTCACACTCCACCAGGGAGCAGGAGGATGGGGTTTGACACACAAGGAAACTGAGGCACAGGTGAGGAAAGGCTGGCCAGGGCATAGTGGCGGGCTGCAGAACCAGGCTGCTGGTCCGAGGACAGCGGCATCAGGCAGGGCTGCCCCAGGCAAGGAGGGGCGGCTGTGTGGTTCCCATCTGGAGCTGGATATGACCAGAGCCTCTGGTCAGCGTGAGGGGCAGGATGACCACCTCGCAGGGCCAGCGACCTAGCACCATCCTATAGCCATCTTTGAATCACCCGAACTAGAGAGAAGCCAATAACACATTATGATGTGAGAAGCTGGGCCATTCTAGCTTCGGAAGTGTCTGCGGTGACGGATGGAGCCCCAGTGTCTGTGCCTGGTCTTCGGGCCCCTGGATAGTAGCAGGTGGGGGGACCTGCTCAGGGAACATGGTCCTTCTATAGAGGAGGCAGGACCGCCCCTCCCGTTTGGGTCCTGGAGATGACTGCAGCATTGAGACTTGGGTCTGTGAGATCTAGAAGGTTCCGGAGACTCCTTAGAGCGTGGCCACGTGGCCGTAGGCTAAGGAGTGGGGCCATTCACTTGGGGATGAGGTCCTGCAAGTCCCCCGGGGACACTGGAGCTGGAGTCAGGAGACTTAGGGGAGGACAGAGGCCAGGTCCAACGCATCCCCCACTTTGCTCTTTCACTGGCTGCAAAGGATGGGAACCCTGGCAAGGCTGCTCCTTAGCAAGGTCTGGGGTCCAGTCTAGACCATCACTTGCTTTCAGGATTTGAGGCCAGGCCCTCTCTCCTCTGGCCTCAGTTTCCTTATCCAAACTCCATATTCTGGGCCTTCCCAGGAGGAGGGCTCTATGAGTCCCCCGACTCATCTGCACACCACCTTCCTCGCTGATCCAGGACCCTGCCCGCTGAGGAGGACAGAGCCCACACTCTCATACGGGACTTAGCAGCCTGGTGTTGAGCATCTGCCTCAAGGTAGGGCCCACACGCCCAGCCTGGCACCTGCCAGGTCCTCCCTGGGCCACCTGCCCCAGCTGTGTGGGACTGTACACTATAAAGAGGCTGAGAGGATGTTTGAGGTGAGTCAACACAGCAGGTTCGCACCGTCAACAGAGCTGGACAGGCAGCAGCTTGGAGATGTCACTCTCCAGCCACTTGTTCCAGCTGCTCCCCCGTGCCCCCATTCCCTTACCTGGGCTGCCCTTCCTGGGACCCCGGGAAGCCGAGCAGCTAGTGGATGTCAGGAGCCCGCTCTCCAGCATGGGGGATGAGTGAGACATGGAGCTAGAGGAAGATCCAGGAGACTGAATCCTGACCTGGGCGCGAGGTGGGCAGCCCTCCAGGGGCCAGCAGGGGCCAGCACAGGGCCAGGGTCGAGCTCGGCTGTGAGTGCCTTCACCGACCTCAAGGGGCCTCAAGGGACAGATGAGGGGTCTTGGCCAGCCTGGCTTTCAGAGCTGACCCCAGATGGCTCTGGGCTTTCTAGCAGCCACTGCCTGCCTGCCTGGGGAAGGGGCGGGAGGCCGCAGGGGCTCATGTGATTCGGGGCGGGCTTGGGGCGGCAGGGGGTGGGGGAGGTCTCCCCGCAGCCTACAGGCGAGGCAGCCAGCTGTGTCACCGTGATAGCGCGGCTGGGGGACAGGGAAGCAGCCGTGCAGCTGTGCCCACCCTGCTTCCTCAACAGGAACCATCTGGGCTCAGCCCTGCCGGGCCTTCCCTTGTGGCCATTCCGGTTTGACTTCCAACAACTTCCTCCTACCTCCGGCTGGTGACACCCCACCCACCCGAGTCCTGGTGTGCTGGGTGTGTTTCCTCGACCTGGGCGGGAGTGCAGGTCAGCACATGGGGTCAGTGTCCATCCTGGCTGAGTCCCCCACCTGCAGCCCCACCCACCTGTCTCCCCACCCTCCTGGGCCTGGCCCTACCTTCAGCCTGGGGTAGCCTGGGGACATCCTTCTGCTCCTACCCTCAGCCAGATTTTTCCTAGAGCCCCTTTCTTAGGGCCAACCATCCATGGGCATCAATTATGCCCTTGAGCCAGACCTCAAGGTGGGTCCTGCTCTGGCTGCTCTGCCAGCCCTGATCCAGTTAGGGCTCCTCCCCAGCTGCCTGGGGCTCCTGGCCCCCACTCACCCTGGAAGCAGCACAGAAGGGAGTATGCAGAAAAGTAAGCACTTCCTCTCTCCCTCGTCTTTCCCCAGAGGCCAGCCCTGTCTCGGCAGTTGGGGCATCCTTCTAGAGTCTGTGCAGGGACAAGTCTGTGTTTGTTCCTAGAAGGGGCTGCCATGTGCATGTTGTCCCTGAACACCCCCAGGCTCATGTGGAGAAAAGGGTCCTGTGAGTCAGGCCAGCCCTTGGGCATCACCATTGTCCTCATTGCCCCATCCTTGCTTCCTATGCTCTGACTCGGTATCACGGCAGGATTCAGGATCTGAAGCCAACCTGGCTGTGCTTCCCTGGCCAGTATTCTCCATGGTTGGTCCCCAGATCCCGACACAGAGATGGCAGTGGTGTCGGCTACCAGACTGTTTCCGGGAGAGGAGACCCTGCACTAGACGCTAAGCATGGTCTGCCACAGAGTCAGCATGCAGCGATGCACATGTGACTCTGACAGCTGGTATAAGTATTCTCGTCATTGTCATAGTTGTTGTTTTCTAGGCTGCAAGAGATGGGGGTGGTGTTCAGAGTCTGGAAGTGAGAGGTCTTGGGGATGCACAGCCCCCAAGGATGGCAACAGAATGGCAACCTGGCTGGGGCAGCCCCCACCCCCAGGTTTAGGCAGATGTTCAGGTGGCTTGCACCTGTGGGAGCACCCCCTACAGATGGGCACTTCCACTTTCTTGACAAGGCCTCTGTCCTGCCTGGTTTTCTAATTCATGGGGCTGAAAAGGTTTGGGTTGGAAAGAGAAGAAAGGTGCCTATGAGTGGGAGTGGGAGTGGCCCTGACCCCTTGGTGGCCACCCTGGGGGTGCTTGCCTGCTCTCTGATCCGACTGGGCAGGGCAGTTGGTGTTTGTGGGGAAGCGGACGTTGGCTGTGGCTTTTGGAGCTGGGCGGCCTGGGAGATAAGGAGCTGAGGAGGAAGCGGCTGCAGCTGGAGGGTGTGCAGGGGTGTGGGGTGCTGTGCTTGTCCCTCCTGGTCCCAGGGCTGCTCCCTCCAGAAACCATTACCCTTTGCATTAGGGGTGAGGAGAGGGAGCCAGAAATCTCCCCTCCTTTGATTCTTTCTCGCCTCCCCCACTCTCTCCTTCCCTCCTCCTTATAAATACTATGAGGATCCACTTAGGTTACACGAGTGCCCAGGAAAGCCCTGTTCCTGCTCTCCAGGAACCTATAGGAAATAGATATTCAATCAATAAGCCCCAAGTAAATGTGGGGGATTTGGAAACTGTGTCTGAGGGATCAATTAAGAGCTATGTCTGGGGAGGTGGGGAGAGCATTCCAGGTAGAGGAGCCCTGAGGTGGTCTCACTTTCAGGCTTTCAGGAATCTTTCGGGTGGCCAGACAGCTAGCGGGAGACAGCGAGGCAAAGGACTCTAGGTGGAGGTGGCCAGGTAAGCCTGCCAGGCTAGATTTTTTTTTTTTTAATTTCTGCATCCTCTACTAGCATGTAGAAGCCCCCTTGACTGCTAGGTGGATGAATGAGTGAGTGGATAGATGGGTGAGTGATAATGGATGGATGGATGGATGGATGGATGGATGGATGGATGGATGGATGGATGGATGGATAAATAGATGGATGAAAGGATGGGTAGATGGATGGATGTGTGGGTGGCTGACTGGCTGGCTGGGTGGTAGATGGGTGGATGGATGAATGTGTGGGTGGGCGGGTAGGTGGATAGATGACAGGTAGGTGGATGGATAAATGGATGGACGGATCATTGGTTAATAGATGGGTGGATGGATAAATGATGAGTGGATGAAAAGTAGATAAATGTGTGGGTGGATGGGTAGATAGATGATGGGTAGATGGGTGATTGGTGAATGGATAGATGGATGGATGGATGAATGGATGGATAGATGAATGAATCAAGAGTAGATGAACAAATGAATGGATAGTGACTGGGTGGGTGGATGGATGAGTGGATAGATGAATGGGTTGATGGATGGGTGGATGGGTGGTTGGATAGAAAGATGTATGAATGGATGACTGGATAGCAGATGAATGGATGGACAGATGGATAGTAAATAGGTGGGTAGATGGATGGATAAATAGGTGAGTGGGTGGGTGGGTGGATGTGTAGATGGATGAATCAGTGAAAACACAATGCTATGCAAGTTTCATGCCAGTCCTAATTTACAGAGGAAGAAGCTACTTTATATAGGTGACAGAGCCACAGTCACAAAGCCCCTGGAGTGGGATAGAAGCCACAAAGCAGCCCCAAAAGAGGTCTAATGGTGAGATGTGGGCAGCTCCATGTGTACCAAGCCAGGCTAGCACCCTCTAACCCAGTGCCTGAGAAGCAGCCGACCTCTGCTTCCAGGTCCCGGATGAGGTATGGCCAGACGCTGGTGAGCAACAGGGATGAGGCAGGAAAAAAACCCGCTCTTGTGCTCTTGCTCAGGGCAGTACAAGTGAGGCCAGCCCAGGGCCGAATGCCTCATCCACCACTCCCCAGCTCAGGGTGCTGCTGAGCAAATTCAGAGCCATGGAGAAGGTGCCATGTGTGTGCCTGGGCGAGTCTGAGAAAGGAAATGAGAATTTTAACAGTGACAGCTATGACAACAAAGCTCTCATTTACCGAGAGCTGACATGTGCCAGGAGCTTCTTGAGTTCTTGTTGAATCTGCTCAGCACCCAGTGAGACTGGAACTGTTAACTCCATCACTAAGAGGCTCAGAGCAGCTTGCTCACATCACCAGCTGGTGCCTGAGCAGCTGGGGTTTGGGACTCAGGCTGGATCCAGGTCAGAACCTGGAAAGTGGCCAGGGAACAGGGTGGAGCATCCTGTCGTGATGATGACCCCAACTTTCCTGCACACAGCCCCTCTCAACCCCACCCTTGATCTCTTTGCTCCTCACCAGCCCCCACCGCCTTGAGCAGCACCAAGCGCAGGCAAGGCTGCCCACTCAGCAGACTAGGAAACCAAGGCTCAGAGAGGGATGCTTTAGAATGTCACCTCTGTGTGACCCAGCACTCCTGGGGGATGATGGGCCAGGCCCTAGTTTGCCTGACTGCAGAGTGGCATCTTCTGGGTCCTGGGGTGCTGCCCACCCTGCTCTCTTGAGCAGTCATGCTGCAAAGGGGGAAAGCCCCTCCCAGCACTTTCCCTTTGAGGAGCCCCAGGTGGAGGGTGGAGTGGGGTGCGACCCTGGGTGGCTGGCCCATCTGGGCTCCCGGTTTCTCTCTGACTCTTTGGGCTGAAGTTTCTCACGTCCCAGGGGGCCGATCTGCCTTGCCTGTAGAGAAACCATATCTGACCCCCACTTCAGCGATCAACCATAACTATATTTTCTTTGGGTCCACAGGGCCATGAGCTCAGCAGACCTGGGCACAGTGTGTTTGACTCAGAAAGAACAGAAAGAAGCCTCCTCTGGGCTTGGATGTCGTTTTTATCCCCGCCCCCCTCCCCCCACCCCCGCTTTTTTTTCCTTCTCCATCCTGCCTTTGGGGGGAGGGGGAGGCTCAGCAATTTAAAAGGGGAGGAGATTGGCTCTGGTGCATCAACTAAACTTCTAGAATGTTCGCATGATTGTCGTCAGCTTTCCTGGAAGGCAAGAGCCTCCTTAACCAGGCCTCGTTTACTCCCAGTTGGTGAGCATAGACTCCCAGGCTGCTTGAGGCAAAAATATGGCATATTGGGACATATTTGGATGTAAATATTTTCAGCCGCAAGAGTAACTGGGATATGAGGTCTTGTTCCTGTGTGTCTCTGTGAAGCCGGGAATCCGGGCCATATGGTTCCTCTTCAAGCTGCCTCCTTTCCGCGCAGAGGCGGTGGCAGGGAGGGGAGTATGCACAGGACAGTCTGTGTCTCCACCTGTCAGGGGTTAGCGGCTGCTGTGGCCCCTGAGTGTGTTTGGGAGACCTGCACCTAGGTCTTGGCCCTGCCTCTCATCAGCTGCCTTGTCCCGTCCCTGCGCCTCACTTTTCCCATCTGCTGAGTGGGACAGGACCAAGCCGACGGCTCTGGTGTTGGGAATGAGATGGAGCAGTGTAAGGGGCTTGGCTCAGTGCCAGCCACTGCAAGTGCACGTGCCTGGGGGTCCCGAGCAGCATTGTTGTTATTTTTTTCTTCATCACTTTTGGTTCTCATCCAGGACGGGGAAGAACCAGGTGTTTGCTTGTGGCCCCGTGGGTGAACCAGGTGGCCTGTTGCAGGATCATCTTCTCAGGGGAGAAAGAGGATTCAGATGCTTCCCCTGGCCACACAGAGGACCTCAGAATTCCTGCCTCCTGCTCCCACCAGACTGAGTCTCCTTTAAACACAGGTTGAGAGGCACCTGGGAGCCCTGGGAGACGGGAGCAGAGTCAGGACTCAGACTGGACCAAGGGATGCCTCCACTCAAGAACATTCTCTGGCTCCCCATGTCCCACCGAAGCAAGACCAAGGCAGAGCTCAGCATTCCAGACCCCAAGCAAGCTATTCTCACGCTCATCTCCACTCTGTGGCTCCAGGCAGTTTTTATGAAATCCCCTCCCCTAGGATGTCTACCGCCTTCTCCTGCCCTGCTGTCAGCTCAAGTGTCCTCTCCTAAAGCCATGGGTTTATGGGTGATTTTAACTGGCAAAACCCTCAGGTGGCCCAAAGCTATGGCTCTAGACTGGGCACACTAGAGAGGGCTCCTCTGGGAGGCTACAAAGCCCTCTCCAGTTTCCAATGGGGAAACACAGTCTCAGTTGGGGGGCAGGGTTTAGTGACTTGCCAAAGGTCACCAGACAGTGACGGACAGAGATATCCTGGTCTCCTCCTCTCTGTGTTCTACCTCCATCATGGCCCCCAAGCAGGGCTGGCAGTGGCCCAGGTTGAACCCCAGGGTTCATGGGCACAAAGCTTTGGATTTCTATTAGGATGCTTTTGGCTGCAAGTAGCAGAGTATCCAGCTAACAGTGAATTAACAAATCCAGACATTTAAAATCTGGCAACCTGGAAGAAGGGGTGCTAGATTCCGTACAGCAAGTCAGTGATGTCATCAGGCACCCTGGCTCTTTCTATCTTTATATTTTGTCATCTCCTGTGTGCTGGCTTATTGCCTCATGGTTCCAAGATGGCTGCTGTTGCTCCAACTATAATGATTTCTATTCACTGCTTTCAAGGACAGAAGAAAAGAATCCAGGGAGAAAAGTCTTTCCTAGAAACCCCCAAGCAGTTCCAGTTTACTGGCTACATGGGTCACACGGCTGTGCTTAGCTGCAAGAGAGGCTGGGAACATCCCATGTGGTCTTTGCCTTTGGGAGGGAGTGAGCCCTCTCTGCGCACCTGTGAGGGTGGGGATGGAGGAGAGGGCTCAGCAGAGGCAGAGGTGACAGGACTAGAAGGAGGTAGAGCTTCCCTGAGGCCGTGTCAGGGGTGGGTTTAGGAGAGAAGGGTAGAGGCCTGGACCCTGCTGGCATTTAGCACCTGTGGGAGGCTGTGTGTGATACCAGGCCCCTCGTAGTGACAGTGCCCTGGGTTCTGCTGGGCCCTAGGGCTCAGAATTAGGCCCTTTATGGTGGACCCTGAGCATAGACAACAAGTCTTAGGATAGTGGCAATGGGGTGCAGTGCCCTGTCCTGGAAAGGGACTCAGGGCAACTCTGCTGGGACTTAGACAAATGAAGCATATTACCCAGGACTAGTGAGCAAATTCATACGTACAGAGGAAGGGTGCCCTTTGCTTCCTCTGGCAGAGGGTCAGGAGGCCGCAAACTCTCTGCCTGACAGACATACACAGTAAACCCTCAACTCCAGAGGCCCCTTGAGGAGCAGCTGTGGCATTTTCCTCTGCTTGGGGCGACCTCCGAAGCCTGGGCAGACTCTGCCCTGCTGGGGGCTGTGGCCGGTGAAGGCGGCATGCTGGACGCCTGCGGGAGCCGGGTGTCCCCTCGGCAGGGCCTTACTTCTGGGCCCACCGGGAGGCCCATGTGACTTCGTGTCAATGTGTGTCCATTGTTTGGCCACTAAGAGCCCAGAAGAGATTAGTTTTATTATTTCCACTTAAAATCTCATTTATTTTAAAACAACATGTCTCTGATTTCTTCAGCTGTTCATTCGATCACCAGATATTGATATTGATGTTTATGGAGGGCGGCATGTCTGTTTTTCCATGGCCTTGTCCCTAGCACCCGGGGCCATGCCTGACACAAAGTAGGTGATTAATAAGCACGTGCTGAATGAATGAATGAATGAATGAACGAACCAGCAGGCTGCAGCCTCCCCTGTATAGGCCCAGGAAGCCAACTGTGACCCGGGGGCATCTGGATTTAGTTCCACGTGGCCCTGTGGAAGTCTTTTCTTTTGGGGCGGACGGCAGCCGCCGGGAGGAACTCGTTCCCCAGCGCCCCCCATGCCTGAGAACCGCACTCGCAGCTGAAATCGTGGGGACCCGGGAGCTGGCTACTGCTGCCTGAAGAACCCCATCTTCCTTATGGACAGGGGAACGTGCGCAAAACGCATCAGGCCTCACAGGGCCGTCGGGGCTGGTGCGGGACGCAGCTCCGTGAGCCGTGAAGGAAGTGGCTCTGTGCTTAGCAGCGGCGTCCGAGGCCCCGCGTGCCTGGCTGTGACCGGGGCAGCCTCCCCGACGCCCCGAGCCTCCGTTCCCCACATCACCGGCTGGGAGTGACAGGGTGCTGCGAGGGGAAGCAAGCTGTGCTCTGCGGAGCCGGAGTTCAGAAAAAGCCCTGGGCTGCTCAGGCCTGGTACTGCAGCTGACCTTTTGGACGACCTTGGCTGTGGGACACCTTCCTGCGCTGGTTCCACGCAGCTCCTCAGCTGGCACCCTCTCCCGATTCCCGCTCCAAACAATTGCCATGGGGTTGCTGGCTGCAGGATCCTGGTTGGAGCTCTGAAGTCGGAGGCTGCATCCGGCAGCCTTATCTCGGTTCCTGGGAACTTCCCCTGGGCCGGTGGCGACGGTGGCCCCAGAGATACTAGGAGTGGGGGTGGGTGCTTTCCTGCCTGTGACATGATTAAGTAACAAAAGCAGTTGCTGGTGGGAAAATCAGCCACGACACACGCCATCTGGCCCTGCCCAGCCCTGCTCTGCCTCTCCCGATTTATCTCCCCTGGCCTAGCCCTGATGGCTGCCCATTGTCACCGCCAGGGTGGACTGTGGATTGCAGTGTCCAGTGTCTCTGTGAGAAGCTTCTACCAAAATCCTCAGCCAAGGTGCAAAACGAGAATCCTTCCCCAGAAGCACGTGGAGCTTCTTCTCCAGCCAGACTCCCAGGTACTCACCCCCTCCTCTCTGCAACCCCTCCCACCCCATGACAATCTCCTCCCACCCCACCCCACCCCACCACAGGATGCTGTTTCACTCACACCTGCACTCTGTATGGGTTCACATCAGCCCCCAAGTCTAACCGAATCCAAAAATATTAAACTGGGGCCCATCTGTTGGCCAACTGATGAACGCAGATGTGCTCTGGATTTCAGAGGCGACTGGCAGCCAGTCAAGGCTGTTAGAAGAGGCACCTGCTGCCCTGCTCCCCCCACTTCCGCTGCCCCTCCCAGCCCCAGGATCCTGGCGGCCAAAACAACACCCTCCTCCGGAAGGAGCTGGGTCCTCCCTCCACCTGGGGCAGGACCCACAAAGAGCCTCACCCCACCAGCTGGGAGGCTGGGACCACCCTCCCCCATCCGGGGTCCAGCTGGACCCCTTTGCCTTGAGCCCCCACTGTGGGGGCAAGAACAGGGCCAAGACTCCGCTCTGAATGGTGACAGACAGCAGCCCGGCACCAGGCACAGCCACCTCAGGGCATTTGCACCTGCACTTGGGACACTCTCCCTAGGGGCCATGTGGCCCACTCTTCCACCTCCTTCAGATCTTTGCTCAGATGAGGTTGGGACTAAACAAATGTAACTGTTTTTATCTTGCTTTGAGACTCACATCAAGACCTGTCTACCGCGTGTCATGAATGTCTTTACAAGTTTTATGTCAAGAGAGGAAGATAAAGAAAAAAGGAAGATGTTCTCCACTCTCCACTCTCCCTCTACCCTCTCTAGCCCCCTCCCGCTCTCCAGGCCCCCCCCCACCGTGAGGGAGGACAATGGCAGAAGCAGGAGATCAGAGAGAAGGCTGTGATTCAGGAATCTGAGGATGGAGCTAGACCAGGGACACAATGGTGGGTGGAGAGAAGGGGCTGGAATCTGGATGCAGCTGGAGGGAGAAGCCTCAGGACTGTCTGTAGATGAGAAAACTGAGGCCTAAGAGGCAGGAGCCCTGCCTCCTGCCCCCTGCCAGGCCCCCGCTCCCTGCCAGGCCCCTGCACACCGGCCGCCCTTGTAGTCGCTGTGCAGCTGTTCCAGTGTTCAGGTGCAGGGACAACCAAGCAAGTGGTGGTCCCCGGTCCAGGAATCTGGATGACTGACTGGGTGGGAACCAGGGCCTGCTCAGAGAGAAACTGGCCGTCGCAGCTACATCCTGCAGACTCGGCCCATCACTGGACAAGTGGGAAGACTTGCGTTGGCACTGGGAAGACACAACGAGGCTTTGTCTACCTGTCCACTCTATCTCAGCTCTTACTTGGTTTTCACTGGGCGCAGGTGTGCAGGGGCTTCTCACCGTGGCTATGGGGACTGTCAGTCTATTTTTAAGCCACTTTCCTCTCTCCCTTGTCCCCTTTCACTAAACTGAGGAGGATCCTAAGGGCTGTGTCTCCTGGGCAGGAGACAGCAGTTGTGGAATTCGAACTGAGCACCTCCTTCAAGTTCCAGACATCCACACCCTCTGGTCCCTGATGGCTGAGATGTGGGACACAGGCCAGCCGTGCTTTTCCGAGCCCAGGACCCAGTGCCCTGAGCTCTGTCCTACCAGCAGCAGCCACAGCCGAGAGCCAACAGGAGAGTCTGTGAGCTGGGGGCCTGTCACCATCAGCGCTCTTGTGGAGAGCCTCAAAGCAAGGACCCCCCCCACAGTGATGTCAGGACCCCAGCTGCAACCCACTCCTGAGAAGCCTCAGTTTGTTTGTCTGTCAAATGGGAATTCTGGTGTTTCTATCGCCCAGATCTGTGGCTTTCAACCCTTTTTGAGTACAATCTACAGTGAGAAGTGTGTCTTATATCCTACCCAATAACTGCATGCTCGTGTGTGTTCTATAAAAACACTTAGGTTGCTTGTGTATACATGTGTGTGTATGTAGATATAAAATTTGTGTGTGCGCTAAAAATTTGTAAAAAAACATTATTCTTACCCTTATGGGTATAGTGATGCTTCTATTTTATGTCTCTGAGCATTTCTTAAATCTTTTTATTGTAAACCAAACACTTTTGTGTCGCTGTGGCCAGCAGCCTCTGGGGCCGCCCTGTACTGTCAGATTCTCCCACAGCCTCTTTCCCCGCTTCCGCGACGCTCACTCCACTGCTTTTCTTCATCATTTAGTCCTCTCTCTGTTCATCTCTAATGCAGAGTATAGTTTTGTCAGTGTGTGACTGGGGCCGTGATAGCTTTGTTTCCTCTGTCCCATGTTGATGAGTGTAGCTGCTGTGTGTGCACGGTCATCCCACCCAACATTCCTTTATCAGAAGTTGCCTCTCTCTCTCTCTCTCTCTCTCTCTCTCTCTCTCTCTCTCTCTCTCTTCTTTCTCTCTTCCCTGGACCATTGTGGGTTTCCACTATTATAAGCACCTTCCCAAGTGCTCTTGCATGTCCTGATGCACAGGTGACATGCTGAGTCCTAGGTTTGAGCTTCCCAGCTCTCATATCTTCCATTTCATTCTATAGGATTTCACTATAAAAATGCTAGTCATAAAACGCACGCTGACTGAGAGAAACTGGTCACAAAGGTCACATGTTGTGTGATTCTATCCATATGAAATGTCTAGAAGAGGCAAATCCATAGAGACAGAAAGTGAATTCATGTTTGCAGGAACAGGGGGTTTAGGGAAAATGAAGACTGACTGCCAGTGGATATGAGGTTTCCTTCTGGGATAATGAAAAAGTCCTGGAGCTAGATGAAACTGCTCTGGGTGTGAGGATGTTGAAACATTCGTAAACAGCTGCTCCACCCAGCCCTCTGAGGCCCCTGGAACCCCCATCCTGTTCCGGTCACCCCAATCGCTCCCTCTAAGTCCTCCAAGACCCCCCACCATCCAGCAACTAAAGGGGTGGTGCCAGGGTGGGGGCAGGGGAGCTCTGGAACCCTGCTCCAGCCTCACGTTGACAGCTGAGCCTGTTCTGATGGCATGTGTGTGAGTGTCATGGGGCTGACATAACGAAGTCCCACACGCTGGGCAACTTAAACCTCAGAAATGTACTCTCTCACAGCTCTGGAGGCCAGAAGTCCCAGACCAAGGTGTCAGCCGGGGGTTCCTTCTGGGACTGGGAGAGGAATCTTTCCAGGCCCCTCTCCCTAGCTCCTGTTGGTTTGCTGACCCTCTTTGATGTTCCTCGGCTTGAAGAAGCATCACCCTGTCTCTGCCTCCATTTTCACATGGCGTTCTCCCCATGAACGTCTGTGTCCAAATTTCCCCTTTTTATGAGGAAACCAGTCATATTGGTTTAGGACCCACCCAACGTGACCTTTTATTTTCGAAAAAGGGCCACATTCTGAGGTCCTGGGGGGTTAAGACTCCCATGCGAATTTTGGGGGGAGCCAGTTCAACCCACAACAATTAAGTATCCTGAATTTAACCCCTGCGCCAACCCTGGCTTCCCAGGGAGTCACTGCAATGTGCTGCCTGGGTAGGATTTAAACCGACAAGATGGGCTCTTGTTCTTGGGGAGGGGGCTGCAGTGAATGAGTTTAGCTGCAGCATGATAACCCGCTGCACCCCTGGTGCTGCTCTCCTGGCCTCCTGCCTTGCAGCTTTTTGCATTAGTCTCACTCAAGTGGCTTGGATGGACCCCGGAGGAGCTGGTCACACCCCATTGGACCAATAATATGGGTTTTGAGACTGAGTCAAAAGCAGCATTAATTGAATATGCCCCACTGATGCCCCTGACAGGTTAACTGATCTGGGCTGCAGCTCTGGATTCAGCAGCCCTGCCTGGCAGACCCCCACGGAGAAGGATTCAGATCTCTTGCTGGAGCTTGGGAGAGACCAGCTGCTCAGTGACCTGCAGGATCCCCCTGAGGCCATGTGGGAATGAATTCTCTCTCCTTCACTGAAGCAGTTTGTACTCAATATGAGGACCAGTTTCTAAGGCCTTTGGGGTCTGAGATGGGGCTGGTGCCAGGAGAGGGCCAGGATTTGAGAAGGTGCTAGCCAGGTTCCCCTGTCCTATCTCAGGCTGCCCAAGATTCCTACAGTGGTCAGCCAGAGCAAAGAGGTGGACTGGCCGTTGTGGAACTGACTTCCAGCTTTCGTTTATACCATTTCACCTGCCTGGACCACACCACTCACTGCCAGGCTTTGAGGTAGGCTGGCCTCCCAGCCCCTGAAGACCCAGGGGAAAGCTGACCTCTGTGTCAACACGTTCCCCCTCAATTCTCTCTCTCCGTCTCTCCCCGTTTCTCCCTCTCTCTCTTTCCCCACCTGCCTCTTTCTACTTCTTTCTCTGTCTCTCTCCTGCTGCTTCTTCCACCTCCTGCTGCACATTCTCCTTCTCTCAGCTGTGCTAAAGCAGTACTGTTGCTGTATCACTCTTCTTCACCCCAACCGGCCACTATTCCTCAGCCGACTTTCTCTCATGAGAGAAGCTTCCCCTCAGAAACCCACGAGTGTCTGTGTGTCTGTAAGTCCCATGGGTGGCACTGTCCCTGTTGTGCCCATTTCACAGATGAGGAGACTGAGGCCTGGGCAGTAGAGGCACCTTCTCAAGCCCCACATTGGTTGGTCACAGAGCTGGGGTTGAAATCCAACTGTTTTAGAGCCAGACCCTGCCCTCTCCCAGCTTTGTCACTTGCACTCCCTGTACTTGATGCAGCCTTAAGCTGTCAATGTGTGTGTGTGTGTGTGTGTGTGTGTGTGTGTGTGTGTGTGTGAGTGTGTGTGTGTGTGTGAGCCCTGAAGATGGGGTTTATGGGGGCACAGAGTATCCACCCCTTGAGCTGATAAATTCACTTGCTTTTTATAGAAAATTTGCCTTGACTTAAGAAATCTTTTCCAAAATCATGATTGATTATGTTTTCTGGGGAAGGCTTTAATGAAATAAGTGGAATACATTGACCACCACTGTGGTTGATTGTAGGGCTGTGGATCCCCACTTTGTATGCCCTCATCCCTAATGAGCATCTCTGCTGCCTAGGCAACTTGCCTGGAGGAGAGAAAGAGATTCTGGTTACCAGGCTCTTCTTGGGTGTGACTGTTGCATTGTCACCATTAAAATCGGGCACAAAAGCATCATGAGGTGCTCGAGATCTCCTGAGGGTAAGCATGGGTTTCTCCAACCTTGTCTCCTGATACTCAGATCAAACCCCCACCAGAAGTCCTGGAACTGTTTTCGACCTAGCATGTCTGGCTTCCAAACAAGTAATAAAAGATATATGTCAGGTCAAAAGGCAAGAAAAAACAGTCTGGAGAGATTAAGAGGGCATCAAACCAGACTCAGACATGACGCAAATGCAGTAACTATCATACAGGAAGTTTAAATATGATTAACATGTTAAGGGATCTGATAGGGAAAGTGGACAACATGTAAGAACAGATATGTGAGCAGAGAGATGCAAACTCTGAGAGAGAAGAAAAAGGAAGTGCTAGAAATCAACACCGTAACAGAAATGAGGAATGCCTCCAATGGGCTTCTTAGCAGACTCAGCAGGGCTGAGGATGATCAGTGAACTTGAAGGGAGGTGAACAGAAAATTCTTAAACTAAAACAAAAAGAAAAATAAAGAAAACAAAAACTAAGAGAACATCCAAGAGCTGTGAGATAATACCCAAGGTGTAGTATACACAAAACTGGAATCTCAGAGGGGAAAGCAAGAGAGAATAGATTAGAAGAAATATTTAAAGTAATAATGGCTAACAACTTTCCAAAATTAATGATAGACACCAAACCACGGATCCTGAAAGCTCAGAGAATACTAAACAGGATAAAAACAATACAACAAAAAACACACACCTAGGTATATTATATTATATTCAGAAATACAGAGACAAAAAATCTCAAAAAACCCCAGAGGGGAACACTTATGTATGTAAGGGTAGGCATTTCCCTGGGCTTCTTGTCAGAAGCCATGCAAGCCAGAAAAATATATTGCAAGTGTTGAATGAAAAAAAAAAATGCCAACTTGGACATCAGCAAAATTATTTTTCAAAGTGAAGGAAAAATAAAGACTTCTTCAGGCAAACAAAAACTGAGAGAATTTATTACCAGCAGATTTGTCTTGCAAGAACCATTTAAATAAGTGCTCAGGCAGAAAGAAAATCATAAAGGTCAGAAACTTGGGTCTACAGAAAGAAAAGAGCATCAGAAAAGAAATAAATGAAGGTAAAATAAAGTCTTCTATTTTTCTAATTCTTAATGAATCTAAAAGAACTGTGTAAGGCATTAATAGTAACAATGTACTGGGTGATTATAGCACACGGATCAATGAAGTGAATGACAGCAATATCACAAGGGACAAGAGAGAAATCAGCAGACACAACATGAGGTACTTGCAATACACATGAAGCAGCGTAAAGGTATTTGAAGGTGGCTTAGGTTAGTTTAGAATGTATATTGTAAACTCTAGAATGACTACTACATTTTTAAAAAGTATCATTGATATTCTAGGAGAGGAGATAAAAAGAATCTTAAAATACTCAACTAAGACCAGAGAAGTCAGAAAAAGTTAGAGGAGGATCAACATTCTTTAAAGGAAAAAATAGTGTTCAAAGTCTCTATCGTGCATCATCTACAATATTCAATATACAATAACAAAATCACTAGCCATGCGATGAAACAGAAAAACATAACCACAGTCAATCGAAAAATAAGTTAATAGTAGTAGACACTCATATGATTGAGATATTAGACTTAGTAAATGAGGACTTTAAAGCAGCTGTTACGAACGTGTTCAAATGCTTAACAAAAAAGATGTTTATAATATGTGAACGATGATATTTCTCAGCAGAGAATTGAAAATTAAAAAAGAAGTGGAAATTCTAGAACTAAAAAGCACAAATATGAAATTTTAAAAAATCACTGGATGGGATTAACATCAGATTAGAAACCATAGAGTAGAGGATTTGTAAACTTGAAGACAGAGAAATAGAAATAATCTCTTCTAAAGAAGAGTGATTTAACAACAACAACAACAACAACAACAACAACAACAACACTGAAAACAAAGCCTAGTAATCTCCAGGTCAATGGAAAACCCTAATACATGTATAGTTGGAGTTTCAGAATGGGAGGAGATAGCAGTTGGGGCAGAAAAAAAAATAATTAAATAAATAATAGTCAAAACTTCCCTAAATTTAGTGAAAAGCATTAATTTACAGATCCGGGAAGTTCAGTGAACCTCAAATAGAATAAATAGAGAGAAAACCACATAGAGGCACGTCGTAGTCAAACTGGAAGCTAAAGAAAATCATGAAAGTACCCAAAGAAAAAGGGCACGTTACAGACCGGGAACATAATCTTCAAACTTGGTACCCAGTCCCATATTTCCATCCACATGCCTCACCCCAGACTTCCTTGTCCCCGACCTTCCATCTTCTTCCTTCAAGGACCCTAACGAGGCCAGGCCATTGTCCGCTGCCCATGAGTTCATGCTTACTCTTACCTTGAGCCAGTCCTCTCCACCCTAAGTGGATGACTTGGTGCAGCACGCAGAGCCCTTCATTGGAAGGATTCTGCTCGCCCCTGTCTTTGAAGGTGACTCCCTTAGAGGGGCTGTAGTGCAGCTGTTGGCCACGGTTACCTCACAGCAATATGCTGAATGGCCCATTTGAGTTCCTTCCTCGTTAGCTGATCGTAACAGCCCCCCATGAAGCCATAGATGCATGCTGAGAGGGGTGCCAGGAGATGACATGGGAATCTGCTTCCTCATGCCGCTTTCTTCTCAAGCCTAGTCCTCGATGTGCCACTCCCATGATGGATGGCTGATGGCCTTATTACACGGTGGAGTGGATGCAGCCTTGCCCATGATGGGCAGCTTGGTGTAACTGGTCAGTAGTTCTGTTTTTACCAAGACCTGGCATCACGAGGGAGCTTCTCTATCGGTGGGACATGGTTCTCTGCTGCAGAGGGCATGCCCTTGCTCTAGAACTCTAGGGGTCTGCATTTCTGTTCTCCCATTGGAGATTGCCATGAATACCACACAGTACCTTTTCTCATCACAGATTCCCCTGTGCCGTGGGACACACAAGGCCATGTGGTCATCTGCAGAACTGCTTACACCACAGCCTGGACCTGCTGCTGAGCCTTTCCCTGCCTGGGTCCCTCAAAGCTGGCATCATTTGTGCCCCCAGAACATGGTCTGAGCCCTGCAACACTCTTCTCAAGTGGGAAATAGGCTGTCTCCATGTGCCCTGTGCCGGCCAAGCCCTCCTTCTGAGTGGTGGGACATGCAAGATGCAACTGTTTATTTTTTACTCTGGAGGGGGCATCCTGACAAACTCCAGACAACTTGACTCTTAAATTTTTCACTGATGTGGTACACCCTTGAATTTTTGCATGGTTTATCTCCACCCTATGGGGTGCATAAATCTTACCCGGTCTTCCAATGTGTGCTTCTTGCTCCTCTTGCTCCAATGGACCACTATGATATTCTGCTGGGTATCCAGGTGAAATAGACAGTGGGCTGGAGAGTTACCATGGACCTGGGTCAGACCCAAGTTCCCATCAGGAAGGAGTGTCCTTCCTGATGGGAACGAAAGGAATCCTCATTTGCCAGGTAGGTGGTTGCTTCCCACACAGTGGGAACTACACCAATGTTCTCCCGCAAAGATGCCATGGCAGGCACGTTATCTGCAACTTGGGACCCTTGCTTACATGTGCGCAGTCCACCGTTATCTGTTACGGACAACCTGGTTTTCTAGGGGCCAGACTGGTGGGTTAGATGGGAATGAGACAGGGCCACACCTTGCATTCCCTAAGTCTTTGATGGTGTCCTGAATCTCTGTCATTCCCTTAAGGTGATGTTGTCTTTGAGTTCCTGTCTTGTGAGAGGTGGTGGCTACAAATTCAGAGACTTCCACTTAGCCTTCACCACTAGGACCAATGTGAAGACTCTGTACCTCCCAAGTGTGTTGACCCAATTACACATTCAGCCGCCAGGGAGATGACCACTGGACCCCCACGTGTCCCCACTCTCGCATGGGACAGGTAGTGCTTGGATCCCTGTTTCCCATGACACTCTCACTGCCTGCTCCCTTTCCTCAATGACGGGACACTTGATAGGTGGCCTGTGGGTAAGATCTGTGGGATTCAGGTGGACATGCTTGCTGTGGCATGGCAGGGCCTTCCTTGTCAAGCCCAGCACTCCTGTCAGTGGTTTCTGATTTGAGAACCGGCTAAGCTTTGAAAATTGAGAAGGAGAGTGTTACTTATTTGCTGGCAGGACGGCAGCTCTCGGCCCCCTGCTCACCCGTTCTCATGAATTAGGGATACCGAGTGGGTGTGCTGTTCTATTAACCTCCACGGCTCTCTGCAGCTGAGCCCTTCCTGCCGCTCCAGCCAGTGCCCATTGCATCACTGCTCCCACCTGGCTTCTGACAGTCGGGTGCCCACCTGCCCTCTGTTATTTCAACTCCTAAGGTCCCTGTAGCTATCAAGGAAGCCAGTTCTGGGAGCCATCTCCTCTGGCCAGCCAGCCTGTGAGAACAGCTATCATTGAGTTTGTCTGGGTTCTGGTGTTCTTCACCTGCGCCTTCTTTGTCACTGCACACAGAGCGTCCTTGCCTCCTGCTCTCCTCCCGTGGGGCCTTTGATGCCTTTCTGCACCATCTACACAGCAGGTACAACACGTCTCCTGCCCTTGGGGCAACTTCCATTTCTCCCTGCTTCTCAGCTTCCTCTGACTGGAGGAGTACCAACTGCCTTCTGGAGTTCTCTCCAGAGCGACAATCTTGTGCTGTGGAGTCACGTTCATGTTGATCCCATTTCACTGCACCCCACAGCTTCAGGGTCTAATCCTGCCTGGCCCCCAGCCCTCCCAGCACCAGACAGGCAGGCCCCACAGCTCCTTGCCAGGCCTTCCCTCCCTCAGCAGACCAGGTGACCCTCGGAAGTGGACTGGCGTCTGAGCCAGGAGGAGAGGTGGAGAGGTCCAGGAATCAGCACCGTATTGTGGGGGGGGCCCTGCTTGGTCTTCTGGGAAGTCAAAGGTCCACCTGTGTCCGAACAGGTATCTTCCTCCGCATGAGACATGCCTGCTGTGCCTCCACTTCAGCCTCTGACCCCACCCTCCACTCAGAAATGATCTTCCTGCACATCTGTCTCCCTCCTGGTTTGCATAATTGCGAGAAACTAACTCAATAAATGTTTGTTGAGCACCTACTGTGTGTTGGGTGCTGTTCTATGCACTGGGGACACAGTGTGAGCAAAATCCCCATGATGGGAGGCAGAAAATAAACAAAACAAGCAAGTGGGATCTCTACCCTGCTAGGAGGCAATAAACTCACAGAGAACGACACTGCAGCCAGGAAGGGGAGTGGGATGCAGGGAGTCAGGGGGCTTGGCTGGGAGCACACACTTTGGAGCAAAGATACGAAGGAGGTAAGAGATGAAATAGCCCAGGCAGAAGGCACAGAAGGAACAAAGGACCTGAGACAGGAGGTGGCTTGGTGTTCGTGGCCAGTGTGGCTGGAACAGAGGAATAAAGTGGGTGTAGGAGATGGTGTCAAAGGTCACACAGGACCACAGGGCCTTGCGAGGGTGAGGTTGTCACCAGGGTGGAGCCGTGAACTGGTCAGGCTGGGATAAGGGGAGCAAGGCAGCCAAGAGCTAATGGTGGCCTGGGCCTGATGGTGCCAGGGAGGGGAGAGGCTGATTCTGGGCTAGTTAAGGTAGAGGTGACTGATGGGTGTGGGGGATCTGGGGGATTAGGATGACACAAAGGTATATGCGAGGACAGCCTGCCCAGACTAGATGGGCGGGTGGAGGAGGATCGGGAGCTCGCCCACCTGTTCGCTGAAGATGGCCCCTCAGCGGAGCTCAGAGTGGCCGGGGGATTTACTGGGGGAAGGTGGTAGCTAAGCCGTGGAGGGAGCAGGTGCAAATGACAGAGAAGAGAGCCAGGGACCGGGTCCTGGACATCCAACGTTTTGGGAGCAAGCAGAGGGGCTGGGGAGCTAGGAGTGTGTCCAGAGAGAATGAAAAAGGAAGGCCAGGGCAGGCAGATGGAGGCTCGGGAGTAGCAGGGGCAGCCGGTCCTGGCAGCGCACCTATGCCAGCTTGCTGGCTTCTGTGTCGTTGGTCCCAGCTAGGCTCCCTTTTTGGTGGGCTCCCCACCTGCCGAGCCTGAGCCCACCCCACAGCTCTGAAGCCTTGGCTCTAGAAATAGGTGCCACCTGGAAGAGAAGACAGATGGGAAGCGATGCCCCCTGGCCACCGGCATCCTGGCTCACAGCTGGCCGGCCTGGCGGCTCACTTGGCTGGCAGCGGGTTGGGCAAGCCAGGGCTGGCTCTCATGTGGCCCATCAGGTCCCAATACATCGCTGGAAGAAGAGGGGCCTGGCAACACGGTATGCCAGCCCCAGGGTGGTCCCGGCCTCACCTCTACTGTCCACACTCAAGAACTGGCAGTGGAATATGAACCTCATGGCAAGGCCATCTGGCCTCATGCCGGCCTTTCTTCTCACTGCACACTTTTGGGCGGGTCCTGCACCTTTTAGATCCTCCAGGTAGTACCCACCCAGGAGGGCCATGTGAGAATCGAGGAGTTAAAGTTTTCCAGGTGCCCAGTGCAGGCTGGGGGTGTGAGTAGGGCTTAGTAAGTGTAGTGATTATCGCTGTTCCTAACCCCCTGGCACCTTCATCCTCTCACCTCTAGGGACCCTCCTTCCACCTGACTGCCGTCCCCTCCTCACCTGGCCTCCCAGCTGCAGCTCAAAATCCTGCAAGGCCTTTGGTGGCACTCCTGATGGCGGGTGGTGTTTCGCCAATGACCACTCCCTGGCTTTCCCTGGACAGGATTTCAGCTCGGCCCTGCTTATGACTCCAAGGACCTTCTGGGAAGGGGAATTCATCCTGTTTTGGTGTCCGGTGTGGCCATGTGGTATTTTGGCCAGTGGAATGTGGGGAGCCTGACATTGGCCACATCCAACCAGCAGCCTCAGAAGCAGCCAAGGGTCTCTGCTGTCAGCTGACTCTCACCCCTTTATGTGGGAAGTGAATGTCACCTGTGGAGCTGTTTCTGTGACCCGGGATGAGAACAGCCACAGCCAACCTGTCACTGCTAACACCTAATGTGAGCAAGGGATAAATGTGCGTGGTTAAAAGCCCCAAAGTTTGGGGGGTTGTTTGTTACTGCAGCAAGGCTGACTAACACACCAAGGAGTCTAGGCTTCCTGCATGTTACACTTGTTAAAGTAACTTTTATTGTGGGGTAACGAATACAGTCAAATGCACGCATCTGAAATACGTAGTTCAGTATGTAAACCTCTGCATTCGTTTCTCCGATCAAGATAGAGAACTCTTCCACGACTCCACGCCTCCTTACAATCGATTCTCCTCGTTCCCCAGGGCAGTCACCCGTCTGACGCCCATCATTATGGGATTAGTTTCCCCATTCCTGGAACTGTGCGTGAACAGAATCCCGCACTGGCATCTGGCTATCTTGGCACTTCACCGGGTGTTAGAGACGTGTCTGTGCTCTGTGCACCAGTTCATTCTCTTGATTGCTGAGCAGTCTCTCGGCATTTGAACCACCACACTGCATCTATCCATGCGTCTGTTGGTGCACGTTGGGTTGTTTCCAGTTTTTCACGCTCAGGAAGGAACAGAGCTGCTGTGATTATCTGTGCACAAGAGCTTTTGTGGAGGCCCATTTCAATTTTCTTCAGCTACGTCCCTGTGAGTAGAATTGCTGGCTGTATCACAGGTGTATTTACATTTATAAGAAATTTCCAAACTCTTTTCTCAAGTAGTTGTCCAAATTTTACTTTCCCACCAGCATGTGGGAGAGCTCGAGGAGCTCCACAGCCTCACCAGCATGGGATACAGTCAGATTCTGTTTTGTTTTGTTTATTGGTCTTCCTAGTAGGTATGCAGAGATCGTCTATTAATGTTTTAAGTGCTATTTCCCTGATGACTAGTGATGCTGAGAATCTTTTCATGAACTTACCGGCCTTTTGTATGTTTACTTTTACCAAAGTGTCTTAGTGTTTGGGGCACTTTTTATTGGGTTGTTTGTATTTTTATTATTGAGCTGCAAGAGTTCTTTATAAATTATTAATACAAGTTCTTTTTCGTACATATGCACTGTGCTGATTTTTTCCTTGGCTTGCTTTTTCATTTTCTTAATGGTTTCTTTGATGAGCAGATGGCTTTACTTTTGGTGAAATCTGATTTATTGGTTTTTTCTTCCACAGTGAATGCTTTCTGTGTCCTAACTAAGAAGTTGTCACGGGCAGGTTTTTCTCCTGTGTTTCCTTCCAGAAGTCACATATTGTTAGCTCTGACGAGTTGGTCTCTGACCCGTTTTGTACAAGCCTCCTTCCAGTGGAGCCGGGCTGAGGTGGGACACCGGTACTCTCAGTCTGGTTGTTAAGGAGAGCTTTTGTTGTCGGGTTCACTGGAGCTTTAGTGGAAGTGAAGGAGCAGACGCTGGTACCTCTCCCCACCCTGAGCCCCGGGTCTTCCTCGTCGCATCCAGCACGGACCCCTGTGTCCACAGCTTGTGTGCTAAGGATAGTCAGCAGCCTGGGTCTCAGCTATCTTGCCCACTGCCTGAGTGTCCCAGGATCACAAACTGGGCATCTTAAAATAACAGAAATGTCTTCTCTCACAGCTCTGGAGCCAGAAGATGTTTGGGTGGCCCAGGCGAGTGGCCATGGGAACCTGGTCTGGGCTTAGGGCCTGGAGACAGAACTGCTGGGTCAACCCAAGAGATGTTTGGAAGTGGAGTCAGTGAGGCCTGGTCACTACAGGTTAAGATTGGGGCTAGAGGCTGAGGCATGGGGGGAGGACTGGGGTAGGAGTCCGTGGCCTGTTCTGACATTGTTTCCCTGGCAGGCCAGGGAAGAAGGAAAGTTGGAAAAGTCTAGAAGTGTGGTCCAGTCCTGGGAATGAAGGGTAGAGAGGGGAGACCCAAGGGTGTTAGCCAGGGAGGTCTCTGGGGTAAAATAGGGTGAGGAGGGAAGGAAAGGGCCATAGTGTGTGGGGGCTCAGGGTGGAAGGCGGGGTGGAAGGCTGGGAGGAGAGGGCGGACAGGGTCTCATAGGGGGTTCAGGCAGGTTTACGTTCAGCTAGCAGAGCAGGAAGCCCCAAATCACAGCAGATTGACCAGGGCTGAAGTCTGCTCCCCTGCTGGGAGAGAGGGACTGGCCACCAGCTTCTGCTTCCCTTGCTTGGTGGGGCTGTCCACAGCAGAGGGGCGTGAAGGAGGAGGGCCTCATCTGAGGTGAGGGGCAGGTGAGGGTGAAGGCGTGGGTCGCCCAGTCCTGGCCTCTCTGCAGAGCTGTGATCGTGGCTTCTTGCAGTTTAGACAGAGCTTAATTGAAGTCCTGGCTCCCACTAATTATGTGACAAGGGAGTACAAGCACTTTTTATTAGTTAATGAGGGCTTTTCATTTAGCAGCCTAACGGCCTCTAATTGGAAAGAAGCTCTGGCCTTTCCTGCACACGGAGGGCTACCCCTGCGGCTCTGCCTTGTCCTGGCTGGTAGGCATCTTCCAGGTCTTGGCCTCAGTGTTTCTGGCTGCACAATGGGTTGATGACGGTATCCACTGAGTGCTGGATGCGAGGAAGCAGGTGGTGGCTGAGGATGCAGTCCTGGGAGCTGTCATGTCTGTCAAAACGATGGCTAGGCTGTGGGAGGCCTGTTCAGGCCACGTTGTTATTGTCCTCTGTGACCCAGATGTGCTTTAGCTTCTTTCAGGCTTTTCTATCTCCCACCTTCTCTGAGCCTGTTATCCTGGGCCTGCTGTACCTCTCTCCTCCTTCCCCCAGTGTGCTCCTGGTACGGGACCCACGTGTGTGGGAGAGAGGAATGGGGGCAGCTACCCCAGACCGCTCCCTGGGGCCTCTCTGGGGAGCCTCCTCACCGGGAGCCCTGTGGATTAACCCAGGAATAGTCATCTTTTCCGACCTGTCTGCTCTTTCCTTCACATCTCTGCCATCCCAGTCAGATGGATAACTCTCCAAATGGCCCCATTCCCAGGGGCATCTGCATCCTAGGCTCAGGCATTTCCCACCTCCATCCTCCCAGGGCTCCCTCCCCTCCAGCTGGGGTGCTTCTCTCTTGCTCCAACCACTTATGAGTACCCTGCTCTCCCCCGCCCACCCTAGATGCAATCACCCAAGGCCTTGGTCCAGCAGTGCCCTCGGGCCTATGGGTGGGGGGATGAACCCACACCGAATGGCCTCCTCAAGTGGCTGGCAGCTGGCGGGAACAATGGCTCAGCCACCTCCGTGGCTCCCGGTGGTGAGGCAATGCATCATTTCCAGCCTTGACCTTTTTCTTTTTAGTGACAGACACCACATCGATCCTTGCCAGTGCCTAGCTTTTCTGTTCTTCAGCATGAAATCCAGAAAATAACACATCCCGAATGGCACACAGCCTCCCTCCCCACAGACTCCGATTTCTGCTTTTTAGAAGCAGCTATAGCCGTTTTCATCCCAGTCCCTTCCTAGGGCAGCCTCTGGTTGTCACAGTTTGTGAAGAAGTCTCTCGAGTGTGGGCCCCCATTCCACGGATGAGGTTCCAGCCCCATTAGCACTAGGACTGCTAAGCCGCTGGAGGCTGACCCTGGGGGGCACCTGCCGTGTTAGGGAGGGCTAGGATGGCTGCTGGAGCAAATTCCTCCCCCAAATTTATTTTCCACTCACGCAAACGCTCATGTGAGTGCAGCGCCCTAGCCCAGGCAGCTGTCCCCACGCAGCCACTCAGGACTGAGTCTGCTCACATCTCCGCAGCCACCATCTCGGCATCTCTAGGGACGAGGGGGAGCCCTGAGATGATGCACACCTGCCTGATGTAGGAGCGGGAAATGTGGGTGCACATGGGACTCCGGGAGGCAACACCCTGCTGTCCTGCCTGTTGTCTTTGGGTTTTTTGAGCTCAGCGTGCCTGAATCCCGTCCTTGGGTTCATTTGCTTGTTCAACAAACTTTTCCTGAGCACTTTTGTGGTAGCAGGTGTCAGGCTCATTGCTGTGGCTTCCGAGTGGATCACTACACTGCATCCATGCCTGAGGGGGGCTCTCAGCCAGCAGGGAGGGGACGGTGGGAGTGTCCGATGCTGCTGGAACAAGTGGCCACAGACGGGGGTGGGCAGCCTTAAACAGCAGGAATCCATCCCCTCTCAGTTCTGGGAGCAGGGTCTGAGATCCAGGTGTTGCAGGGCCTCACTTCCTCAGGAGGCTTTAGGGGAGGATCCTTTCTGTCTCTCTCCAGGCTCCCGGTGGCCCCAGGCATTCCTGGCTTACAGCAACATTCCCTCCAACTTCTGCCTTCATCGTCACACGGCCTTGCCCCTTTCCCCGTGCATCTGAATCGCTCTTCTCTTTTAAAGACTTTAGTCCTTGCATTTGGGACCACCCTAATCCAGGACGACCCCTTCAAAGAACCTTTTTCCAAACAAGGTCAGGCAAATGGGTTCCAGGGGTTAGGATGTAGAACATCTTTCGGAGAAATTCTATTCAGTCCACTACAGGGATATTGGTGACAGGGACACAGAAGAGACAGCCCCCTCTGCTTCCTGCG
Organism: Cynopterus sphinx; assembly: GCA_030015415.1. Classification (NCBI taxonomy): domain Eukaryota; kingdom Metazoa; phylum Chordata; class Mammalia; order Chiroptera; family Pteropodidae; genus Cynopterus; species Cynopterus sphinx. The sequence goes on from CM057386.1 coordinate 29,194,899, forward strand.
GGCTGGACCCTTACAGAGCTGCTGCACGTGCTTTCTTGGTTCACTGTGCAATAGGAATACGACCTTCTGGCTTCACAGATGAGGGAGGAGACACAGCAGGGTGAGCAGACACTGGCCGAGCACCCCTTGGCGCCAGCTCTGGGCCGGACACAGACCATCTCCGCAGGCCGGGCTGCTCTGCAATTCCTCTCTCTGTCACGAGTTGCCAGGCGGAGCAAGGTGACGGTGACTGATAACCTCTCGGAACCTCAGCTTCCTCGTCTGGGGAAGGGTGATAATCACGGCTCCTCCAGACCCGCGGTGGAGAGGCGGGAGGCTTGAACCTGCCGCCTCCCAACTGTGACAGGCTCCTCTTAGGAACGGGCGAATCATGTGTGTGCCTCCCCAAGGCTCTCGGGATCACCCTCCAGGGCTGTGAGTGAAGGCTCCTTGTAATTAATCCCTCCTCATCAGGGATGGGCTGGGAATTAAAGATTGAAGTGAGGGTGAGGACAGCCAGAGCCAGAGGCTTGGATCTGGAGGGTGTAAAATCATTTGGGAAGGACCCCGCAAGGAGAAGGAAGAAGAAGGCAGAGAGGGAGAAGGGGCAGGGGCTGGGAGAAGAAGCAGACTGGGAGGGGGAGGATGGGCCAGGAGCCCCTTGTTCCATTCCTCACCCCCACTCCCCCTCTCCCAGCCTGACCAGGGGCAGGGGCAGCAGAAAGACAGAAGCGACCATCAGCCTTGCCTTGATGCAAAGAAAATGTTCCCTGAAAGACATTAAAATGAAGTAAATAAAAGAGATAAAAATGGAAATATCAAGGCAGCAACTTCTTCTCTTCTGATTACAAAGCAGGCAGCAGGAGGCGGGGCTCGGGCCCTTGAAGATGCAGCTGCAGCAGCCGGGCCGGCCTGATAAGGGCCAGGCCGCCTGCGCCCGCGAGATAACGCCAGTGCCACGCTGCCTGGCCTCAATCCCGCCCGGCCATCAATATTCACATGGCCCGACCAACTGGTGCTCCAGATAGAATAAATATAGACTGCTGCTGCTATGCCCGAGACCTTATTAATCCGCTTGCAGGCATTTAAATGCCGCGGAAAATGCGGAGTTTAGAGGCGCTGCCGTCAAGAGCTTGACACTGCCTCGCTCTTTCCTTCCCGCCCCTCCTGGGCCATGTCTCTGGTTTCACTCGAAAGTGAAGTTTCCAGATTCAGGTGGAGGACCCAGGCTGGGGAAGGGGTCCAGACACCTGCTCCCGACTGTGGAAGTGGGTCGGCGGCAGCCCGGCTAGGGTCTTTGGGGGCTGCAGTGATTCTGGAAGGAAATGGCTGGACTTGGCACAAGTGACTGCAGAGCGAGGGTGGGGGCCCAGGGGCAGCCTCGCCCTTCTGAGTCTTTTGTGTGTGGGGTGTGGCCTTTTCTTCCTGAGCTGTCAGCCCGCTGGCAGAGACAAAGGCTGAACAAACAATCACACAAACAGAGTGACAAGGGCAGAGAGAGGGGCTGTGGGAGAGGAAGATGTCACACCATTCTGCTCAGACTCCTCTGTAGCTCTTGTCTCCCTGTTGAAAAGCTCAAGGCCTCCCCATCGCTGAGGCTCCATCTCTGGCCTCTGGTGTGCTTTTTTTTTAATGCCAGGCTCACTCTGCGCAGGCCCTTTACACGTGCTGTGCTGCCTCCCGGGAGCCCTCTCCCTCCCTCACCTCCTTCAAGCCTCTGCTCAAATTCCTTGGAGAGGCCTTTTCCCTCAGCTCCCAAACCCCCTTCACCCCATCATCCCTGTTCCTACTACACTCACAATGTAGAAGCACAATTGGAACAGAGTTTGTGTCTATTTTATCCGCTGCTAGGACCTCAGAGCTTAGAACGGCTCCTGGTGTGTAGTAGGTGTCCCATGCATGTTCACCGAGTGAAAGAGAAAGATAGTCGCGGGGGCACATGGTCCAGATGACGGGATGGGAGGGAAGTTGGATGATCATAAGATGGGGAGCTGGGTTTTCACAAATGGCAAGAAGGAGGAAAGGACATGCAGGTAGAGGGACTGCCCTGCAGAGGCCCTGAGGTGGAGTCTGATGGGTGCCTCAGCAGAGACGGGGGAAGGTGAGCAGACAGGTGGGCCAGGAAAGCCAGGCCTCAGGCCATGGAAGACTCTGGGGCATTCCCAAGAGGAATACAAGAGCACATCCAACTCCTCCCGGGCACAGGACGCCCCTTCATCCCACATTTACACGCACAGCACCCCAGCACTCCACACCCACGCACACAGCACCTCAGTACCCGGCTCGTGCTCAGCTGTCTTGGTCGGAGCTCCCCCGGAAGCAGGCTCTCGGGTGGACTCCAGCAGCCAGGTAAAGAGATGCTGGGACTGGTAGGTGAATGCCCAGCTGTTGTATCCTGAAAAGGCACGGGACAAAGGGATAGGGCAAGCATGTTTCGCATCAGCGGACGCTGTCAAATTCCAGCCCCATGACAGCGGCTGGAACGGTGGACAAGGTGGTCCACTGGCACCCAAAGAGAAGACACCGAAGCCATTCTGCTCATTTCCTCCAAGACCACTTCCATTCTGGGGCCACAGCACCCCCCCTTCCTTGCTCATGCTTCTCTCAGTGTCACATCTCCTGGATATTCGGTCAAGCCTGTCACAACAAGGTTTCCTTGGGGTGGACCAAGGGATCAAAACAAAACACCAGTTCCCCCTGGCCAAGCGGATAGGACCGCGGAGGGAGCCCAGTGGGTTCCAGGCTCTGTCCCTAGGGATGCTCTTCTCCCAGGTGGGGCCCTTCTCCTGTCAGCAGCAGGGGTTTTTTAGAAGCATGGTCTGTGGCTTAACCGGGGCTTAAGCCCAGTATTTCAAAAACTATTGTGATGCATGGTACATGGAAAAAGTAAACTGTTTGTGACAGTTTGGTTTTAGGGACCTGGGTGAGTGTAAGAATTGCTAACACGGCTCTCTAGCCACCCTCACTCTTCTCTTGCTTTACACGTTCACTCACCAATACTCAGAGCCACTCTGTGAAGTGGGTGCTTGCATCACCTCCGTTTCACAGATGAGGAAACTGACGTGCGGGGAAGTTCTCTGCCCGCGGTCAGCCGGCAGCTAGGAATCACCAGCCTGGGCGTGCGTGCTGGCTCCATGCTCCTAGCTGGAGGTACCTGGATTGGCCCCGTCTCCTCTCTGAACCTCTGTTTCCTCATCTTTAAATGGGCATGACGTTGGGGATTTCCCAACAAGGATATTGTGAGGGGGCAGCGGGGCGCACACTCCAAAGGTGGGCACTGCTGCTGTCAGGCCTTCCGGCAGCGTACCCCTGCCCTCTCTCCCTCCTGGGTCCCAGCGGCAGACAGGAGCAGACCTCATTTCCTCCTGGCTGAGCCAACACCAGCAAGCACATTCAAAGGAAAATTTACAAAACACGAAGAGGAAATGTTTCAGAAAGCAGAGGACATAAGAATAGCCAAGTTCCCAATTCCCCGAACTCTCCAGGCACACACTGGAAAGAGGCCCCACGTCCTTGGAAGCATCAGACTCCGCACGTTGAGACAGCTGCCCTCCGGCCGGCAGAGGCCATTTCTCCCAGCGCCCAACCTCGTACCTGCTCCTCATCTCGCAGACTGCCAGTGCCATCTCTCCCCTCCCTCGAGGCCGGTCTGCTTCCGCGTCTGGCTTCATTTATAAGCAAATGCCAACTCACCCAGATCCAGAGCTCCCAGTCAGCAGGAAAGCTCTGTGCAAATATCAGCAATCATTAATAATCATTAACGAGAATTATAAATAAATGAGAATTATAATCAGAAGGTCTCTCTTGAGAGTGGGCAAAGGGAGCCGTGGCTGGCCCACCTGCCCCTCCCCTGCATCCTGTCCCAGGCCAGACTGTGGCTGGTTGTGGCTGGTTGGGACAGGTCATGAGGTTCTGGGTGGCCCCAGGGTTCCCAAGTGTCAAACGTGAGTGGTAAGTGAGCTGGTAGCTAGAAGTGGCCAACATCCCACCATCTTCCGCTAAGCCTTGCACGGAGGGCATATAAAATGGGATGCCTATGTGTTTGGCGTGACCCCGGGCTCTTCCTTTTCCCAGCTGTGGGACCCTGGGACAGTCACTTTTGCTCTGAATCTCAGTTTCTGCCTTTGCAAAATGGGCACAATAGTGCTGACCTCACAGGCTCTTACGGGGACTGAATGAGCTAACACATGCGGTACGTGCCGCACAGCCTTCACAGAAGGGCTATTTCTGCTGTGGCCACAGCCTTCCTGCACTGGCTGAGCTCGCCCAGGAAATGACGAGCCAATGAATAGAGTGCTGGGGGTCATGGCAAGGGATGTGGGACAGAGGCCCCGCATGGTGTAAAGTGTCTGGGGACAGAGGGCCTTCTAGAACTGCACCTCTGGCCGTGGTACTGAACCCCTGCCTGTGGGAAACGTTGCTCCCTCACCCTGGGACCCAGGTGCCCCCATTCAGTCTCTCTCAAGCAGCACGGTATGGGACAACAGAAGGAAGATTGAGAATCAAAAAGAAAGTGGGAGAAAGAGACAGAGAGAGAGACAGTGGCAGGGAGAGAGAAAGAGACAGAGACGGGCTGAGCATCGGACAACTGGAGGGGGCACGCCTCCACGGACACACCGCTAAAAGGAAAGAGGGACTCCTGTTTAATGTCGTTTTTCAGCAATCATGATTTCGAAGGGGGATATTCTTCATGTTTACTTTCCACTATTCTCCTTCTCAAATGTTCCATTTGTGGGTTCCCAAGCATGTCTGTGCGAGAACCTGCCCGAGCTCAGGCAGAGGAGCAAGCCCTTCGTGTGTGCATGTGTTGTTAGGGATATACAAATGCGCACGCGCACACACATACACACACACACACACACACACACACACACACGTGTGCAGACCTATGTGGATTCATGAACGTGAGTTGACCACACACAGTCTGACACCGTTTAGTAGCTTTTGAGGGCTGGTATCTGAGGAAAGGTGAGGAAGAGGACATGCTGCGCCCCAGGCATGAGATGGAGCCCCAGGAGGATAGCCACAGGGCATCTCATGGTTGTGCCTGTGACCTGTGAGTGAGGGGGCCCCTCAGGGAGTGCTTGGCCCAGGGAGGAGTATGGGGCCGCCTCCAGCTCCAGCCTCCCACCCCATTTTCACCCACACTGTTCCCCTGCCAGAGTGCCCTTCCCCATCCCCAACAAGCCTTGGTGGGATGATGGCCCTGGCCGTGGCAGCCCCAGGTCTGTCTCTTCGTTCCCTTCCAGGCCAAGCCTCCGCCCAGAGAAGAGAGATCCTCAAATCAAGAAACCACTAGGGAGAGCTTTAAAAAATGCAATTAAGTGGAAAATAATTAAATCCAATTAAAAACAAACCATGAGGGGAATTCTGGGAACTCCCGGCCGCCGCTGTTTTCTTCTGCTTTTCCAGTGAAAGCTCAGGCCACCTCCATCCTGTCTTGGCAGTCTTCCCAGTGCTCACCAGCCTGAACTTTTAAGGCAAATGAAGGAGGCCAGGCACCCCACAACACCTGTGGGGGCCCAGGCTTCTCTCCCTCGTCATGCAACTTCCCATTCTCTTCTGCCTCCTGGGGTTCCACCCTGCATTGTTGCCCTTTCTCCCTTTGGGGTGCCTACTGAGTCCTGCTCTCTCCTAGTCAACCTCAAAGCCAAGAAAGCATCCGAAATGCGTTCATTCAGGGCTGTCTCCAGCCCCTCTGAGTTTGTGGTCTTTACGCTTGTAGCATTTGAGCCATCTGGGTGCTTCTTAAATGCAGATTCATCAGGCCCGCCCCCTCGCCCCATCCTGGCTGGTGGATCTTGAGACTGGATTTACGGTAAACTCCAGGAGATTCTGGTGGCTGGTGGCTCTAGTCTAGAGTCTTTTCTTCAGAAAAGATTAGCCCACAGCCCAGAGAGGAGGCCTGGCTGTACGAGAGCCTGAGGTGACAGCCTCAGAGGGATCTCAGGCAGCAGCCAGCTCCCAGGGGTCGGGTAAAGAAAGAGAGGATGTCTTCCACATCTGAGGGCCCACATAGGAACCATCCTGCCAGGAGGGGCTTTTTCAGGAATCCGGAAGCATTCTTCCCCCGAAACATCCATTATCAGGTGGAGCCACAGCTGTTCGCCAGGTGTGGGCTGATTCCAGGCTGAGTTCCACAAGGCAGTCTCCCCAGACCCCTGTCCTGAGCAGGCCTGCACCAGTGAGACTGAGTTCAGGGCCATTAGCAGGACAGGCTGCAGAAGGAAAGGCTCCTGCAGGGCCATTTGCACACCTAGAACGGCACCTTGCCCTTTGCATCACAAGCTCCTAGTCCTGGACCTGAGGTGGAAACCACATAGCAGGGGGGCCCCCGAATAACATTCCAAGGTCATTGCTGACCAGAAGTTCATTCTTGGAGAGAGGGCAGTGCCTGGAGGATACATCCTTTTTATTTAAAAAGTTGATGTTAAATGGAGAATAAGTGCCTACAGCAACAACAACAAAAGCCCAATGACCCAGCCCTGTAAAGCAGCCCCCAAAACGTCCCCTCCATTCCCACTCAAGCACCTGTGTCCCCGCACCTTCCAGAGATAGCCATGCACGGGCCAGCATCTGTGTGACTGTGGTGTCACATGATACTCAGTGCATGAGCATGCGTTTGCAAGTTCATGTGATCACATGATATCTGTGAGTGTGTACGCAAGTGTGTGCAATCACATGATGCCCACGTGACTGGGTTTGAGTGTGTGAGTATGTAAACTATCTGCCCACGTCTGGCGTCTTACATCCTGTACCTGCCTAAAGGACAGCAGCTACAGAACAGTGAGTCCCATTCTCAAAGCACATCGCACTCACTGAGGGAAAGGAGCCGGCCCCACCAGAGGTTCTGAGCCCACCCCAGAAGGTGTCGAGGCAGGGATTAGTCTGCATTTTTAACTCCTCTGATAATTTTAGTATTCAGCCAGTGCTAAGAGCCCCATGAGGAAAGCCAGTTGTGCTGACTTGCTGTTTTTTCTTTATATGTCTGGGTCTGTTTCTATAATTCTCTGGAACATGAGCTTCTTGTTGCATTTAATCCATAGTTGTTCCCCAGTTTTGACATTTGGGGTGTTCTCACCCCTCTGCCTCCAAAAACATGCTGTGTGACCCTGGGCAAGCACATCAGGGATGAATTCCTGAAAGTGGATTTGGTGGATGAAAGGGATTTGGTAGTGGAAAGCTAGATGAAATGAAATTCATTTGGATATCGTCCTTTTATATTGTCATGGGGGAGGATGTGGCATGAATTCTTGCACGTTGGGGAGAGGGCGAGCACCTTCTCACTTGCACATAGGAAAGCTGCATTGTGTTGGAAGCACACTTGGTTCCTATTGTTATTTGGAAGTTCAAGTCTGAATAAAGGGATGACTATTGAACTGTTGGGTAGACTGGGGAAGGTATTACAGATCTGCTCTCTCAACTGCCATTCCACCTTCTTTCTACTTAAAGAGGCTAAAAAGCTAACGTCTGATTCTGGACTCCCTTGCAGCTAGTTTTCTGGATGCCAAGGAGGCCCCGCCAACGAGCTGTTTTCACAGAAGCTGGACAGGCCCTGGTGACAAGCAAAGTCATGAGACATGATTATCTCCAGGGCGAGGTTTTACTGTGAGTGGATAGAGTCTTGTGCACACACATGCACATACAACACATACACAGACATATCACACCACACACACGCAGACGCACATACACAGCATATCATACTGAGACACACACTCATACATATACACACATACACCCCCGCCACACACACGCTAACTAGACAACACACTCACACGCACCCTTACACATACCACAGCACACACACAACTGGTACACACACCACCCACACACACACACCACACCACACATCCACACACACACGCATGCATACAACTCACACTCACACATGCCATACCTTGCACTCCGTAGGTGGCTGTCCAGCATTTGGGCTGCACAGTCTTGGTGCTAGAACTTGGCAATTGTCCCCCTGTACGGGAGCCTCGCCTGCATAGGAGCTCCCCGTGCAAAATATTATCTCTGTCCTATGGGGTCTCAGTCCTTGGGAACTGGGTCCCTGCATCAATGGGGGGTAGGGATGGCAGCTGGACCTGGTCTGCCCAATCCTGAGACCTACCCAGAAGCCCCCTCTAGCAGCCCAGACTCCTGCCCCCAAACTCAGACCCCATTCCATCGCGGGCCTGGGGCTATGGGCCTCCCAGAGCCTCTGAGGCCCCACCCCCTCCTCTGCTCCATTCCCCCTCCCCCTCCCCCCGCTGCTCACTGGAGTCTGGCTCTTCCACGCATCACATTCCCATGTTCAGTAACAGCTGGCTGAGCTTAATTAAGCCCCACAGTGCTGGGTTCCACCTGGCAAGGAATTAACAACAATAACAAAATAGCAAACATCTGAGAAGGGGGTGTGAAGAGGCAAGCAGCAGGGTGGGGGCCTCCTGAAGCAGCCCTCGCTGTCCCTGACCTGTCCAGGGATGGAACAACCAGTCCTCGACATCCTCTGTGCTGGCATGATAGCCTCTGTCTGCAGGTGCCTGTGTCCTCACTGTTCCAGAAACCACTCTGCAGGTGAAAAGGCCTGTCTCCAGAAGGCTCCATGGTGTGAAGGGCTCCTATGTGGCCATCCAGGGTCTGGGAAAGGTCCTGGCTCACCAGGGTCCAGGCAGAATGACACGTGAGCTGTGACAAAGGCCCCATGAAATGTATTTCAGAAGTAGGGAGGCTGGGCACCAGATTTTCGGTGGAAATCAGAGGGCTTCCCTGGCGATGTCTCGGCTCTCTGTAGGGGAGATGCAGGGGCAAAGACAGTGCCAGTGGAGGGGCTGGAGCAGGGCGAGAACTGCCACGGAGCCAGCAGTGTCCCTGGACAGGCTCATGGCCTTGGGTACCACGAAGCCTTTGCTCACGGATCTGCTGCTCTGCAGAGGTGGCTCTGGGAGGCTCCTTAGTCCCACTCTGCAGGGCTGGAGTTCCAGAGAGACTCACCTGGCTCCCAAGCTAGTGCTCCATTCACTGCACCAGATACACCCGCCACCTCTCCACGGCGAGGGTGGGGGCTCTTCAGGAAGCAAGCTTGAGTTGACTAGGGAGAGGAGGGTCAGCAGTGCAGACACACCCCAGAAAGGCATTTTCCAGGAGACTCGGGTTTGGGCAGGACTGGTTAGGGGATTGTGAGGTCCACCTGTGCACTCAGATTGGTTTCTTTAAAAATGTGATTTATAACTTGTACCCCATCTGCTTCCAAAAGGAGTTTGGGAAATGCAAGAAAATAGTAGAACTGTGCAAAAAGAAGGGGCAGGTTGATTGCACAGATTATTATATTCCAGATTAGCCCGAAGTTTGGTTCTGAACTTCCTGGCACCTGAGGCAAAAAGGGAGGCAAGAAGGATGTGTTAGCTACAGATCAGTTTGTGTGCTCCGATTATTTAGGAAATTGTAGGAGAGGAAGGAGCTCTCCAAGAAAAGCCGTGAAAAGCCTGGAATGAGTCCCTGCTCTCCAGCCTCAAGAAAACCAACGAACCTGCTGAAGCAAGAATAAGAATAACGTCTCCTGCTTCCCTGGGGCGCTTCTCCTTCTCAGGAGCTAATGAGTGTGAAGCACAGTACAAGCCGTAGTGACTGTGGGACTGTTGATATCATGGTTATTGTATTATAGTAAGTTCCTGAGAGCAAGGGTACTGTCTTGCCGCCCATTCAAGGTGACTGTCCGTTCACCCTCGCTTTCTCAGGTCAGCCTTGGCCTGTGCCTGTCATCCTGGCATGACTCTCAGTATAACCCCCTTTCACTCTCCGAGTGTCTTGTCTCGGGTGGTAAATTTTATAGTTTCTCTGTGTGTGAGCGTGTGTATGTGTGTGTGTGTGTGTGTTTACATTTCTGTTTTACTAATATTATTGATAGACTGGAGGCCCTGCTCTCCAGGGGCTCATGCTATGAAAGAGCACATGTTGTGAGACACTAAGTCCAAGGGCAAGTGGAGATGTTGTCTAGAAGATGTCTCTTTGAAGACATGGGTTGATTCCGTGGCTCACACAGGCCTTTGACCTTTGTCTTGCAGGCTGGGAGTGAGAAGGAAATATGGGGGAAGAAAACTCTGGGCAGCTTCGTGTGTGCACCCGGAGAGAGCCCTGCTACTCCCTGTGTGACTTTGGCAAGAAACAGAACGCTCTGAGCCTCTTATCTTCTCACCTGTAAACGGAGGGTGAGAAATCGTTGGATAAATTGCCGGGCACAGTGTCTATGGCAGACATGGCAGAAAAGGTCGGTGGCATTATGATTTCTGTCATGGTCATCATATGTATATTAACCTTTTCATGCCTTATTTTTCAGCAAAACTCGTGACTTACCCTCCCTGAGGTCTGACAGCCTCCGCCTTGTTCTATGTATGTGTGGGATGATGATAAAATTTATTTTTTTATCGGATATATATCTTTTCAGTTTCTATTTCTTCTTGTGTCAGTTTTAGTAATTTGTGTCTTTCAAGGGCTTTGCCTGTTTCCAATAGTTGTCTAATTTATTGGCATTAAAGTTGTTTGTAATAGTCTCTTACTTCCCTTTTATATCTAAAGGGTCTGTGATGATGTCCTATCTCCCACTAGAAATTTGTGTTCCCTCACTTTCTCTCCGTCCCTCTCCTTGAATAATCTAGGTAGGAGTTAATCAATTTTATTAATCTTTTCCAAGAACTAATTTGGTTTTTAAAAAGTTTTCTCTATTGTCTTTTTAATATCTGTTTCATTGATTTCTGTTTCATTGTTTCATTGATCTTTATTATATACTTCTACTTTGAGCTTAATTCGCCCATCTTTTTCTAGATTTTCATGGTAGAAGCTTAGATCGCTTATAAGAAAACTTTTGTCTTTTCTAACAAGCATGCAAAGCTATAATTTTTTCTTTAAGCGCTGCTTTGTCTACAGCACACAATTTTTTTATTATTATTTAATTTAAAATATTTTCTAATTTCCTCTGTGATTTGTTTGACTTGTGGGGTTATTTAGTTTTTTTAATTTCCAAATATTTAAGATAATTTTACAAATGTAATTGATTTCTAACTGTACTACCAATAGAGAACACGTTTTGTATAATTCTCAATCCTTCCCTATTTATTGAGATGTTTGATGGTGAATATTCCATATGTGTTTGAAAAATATGTGTGTGTTCTGCTTTTGTTGGGTGGAACACCCTGTAAATGTTAGCCAGGTCATGCTGTTCGATAGTGTTGTTTCAGTCTTTACATCCTTGCTCTCATTTTCTGCATACATATTCAATCAATTACTGAGAGAGGAGTGTTCGAAATCCAACTGTAATTGTGGATTTATCTTTAGATCTGATAATTTTTGCTTCACATATTTTGAAGCTCCTATTAAGTACATACTCTTATGATTGTTTTGCCTTCCTGATGTATTGAAAATACCTTTATTTCACCTTCATTTGGAAGGACTATTTTTTTTTTTTGCTGTCTATGGAATTTTAGGTTCACAGTTTTATTTTTAAAGATATCGTTCTATCACTGTATTTTGGCCTGCAAAATTTTTGTTCTCGTCTTTATTCCCTTGTATGTGATGTGGCATCTTTTCAAGTGATCTTTTCATCTTTGGTTTTAGCATGTTTCTAGGTGTGGTGTTTTTAAAAAAATGTTTATGCTGCTTGAGTTTTATTGACTTATGGTTTGATATTTTTCGTCAAATTTTGGAAATTATCAGTTATTATTCCTTCAAAAATTTTTTCCTCCCCACTCTTTCTTCTTCTTATGGCACTTAAATTATATATACGTAGATTGCTTGGTACTGTCCCATAGGTCACTGAGGGTCTTTGTTATTTTTTAAAAGATTCCTCTTTTCTCTGTGCTTAACTTTGGATTGTTTTCATGGACTCAGCTTCAAGTTCATAAATTATTTCTTCTGCAGTCTAATCTGGTTTTAGACTCTTCCAGGGACTTTTTCATTTCAGATTCTAAATTTTTCAGGTCTAGATTTTCTCCCCTACAGTTTCCATTCTGTTGAGAGTCTCCATGTCTTCATTCATGTTTTTCTCTTGCTTTAAATCTTTATTTTGTAATTCCACCGCCTGTGTTACCTGTGGGTCTACTCTATTGACCAGCGTTTCATTGTTCTTTTCTGGTGAAATTTCCTGCTTCTGTGCATGGCTAGCACTTTATTATTATTATTATTGTTGTTGTTGGACATTGTGAACTCTGTATTGTTGAGGGTCTGGATTATGTTGTGTTCTTTAAAGAGGGTTAAATTTCGTTCCAGTAGAGTGTTTACTAGAAGCTTGGCTTGATCTGTCAGAGCTTGGTTTGGGGCTTTGTTAGGGCAGGATCTCAAACAATTTTTACGTCAGGGCTAGAACAGCCCTACTCTTGAGTTCTGGGATGTTCAGTGCAGGTTTTCTGCTCTAGCTGTTTGGACTACACAGTGTCTCCTGCCCCTATATCAACTCTAGACTCTCTAGTGAACTCACAGTGATTCTCTACCAGGTCCTGTGGAATCCAGCCGTGCACATATGCAGATTATAATTCAAAAGCTCAGGGAATGCCTGTGCAGATTTCTGGGCCTGTCTCTTTGTACAGTTTCCTCCTCTCTCTACTCTGAAAATTGTGGGCACCTCGGAACCCTTTTACCTGTTTCCTCTTCTAGTTGAGACCACTGCCCTGTGTTGGAGAGCTGCTTACCTGTGCTGGTTTGGAAAGTACTTCCAGACAGAAAACTGGGATGAATGTCAAGCTGTCAGTTGTGCGATGCCTGGAAACATTTGTAGCACATATTTTATCCAGGTCAATAGTTGTTTGTAGCAGGAGGGTAAGTTTGATTCTTGCTGTTTTTATCACGGCCAGAAGCAAAAGGGCGCTCCCTACTTTTGCAACCTGTTGCCTTCCATTTGTTGCCCTTCCTGAGGACATTCCAGTCCCTCTCATTCTTCTGGACCCCATTTAGATGCTACGTTATCAGTTACTTTTTCCCTAATCTTTTTAGAGTGGAGCAGTCCCCACACTGAGCCTTATCACATTGCCCATTCTCTTCTGGACAGTGAGTACTCCAGAAGTCAAGTATTCTGCACTGTGTTCTGTAAAAACTCTGCGCAGTGTCTGGAACACTGTAGCTTCAATAAATGTGGAGTTATTGAATTATTACTAAAGCAGAGGGAACTGCTCTCCCTGTATTGCTAATTTCTCAGGCTAGAATGGACATTAAAAATAGTGAGATTGAGAGTCCTTGGTATAAGAGATTCAACCCTTTCCTTTTCTACATGAGGAAATGGGCCCAGGGAAGTGTGACAATGTATTTCAATTATGTAATTTATTTATTCATCATTAAACAAAAAAAATTATCAAATATCGATTGTGTGTGAGGCTCTGAAACAAGATAAAACACTTTGCCCTCAAAAAGCTCTTAGAGTAGGGTGAGATGGGAGAAATAGAGGGAAAAAAAAACAAGTAATGTCCACCCAGAGACCTTCAGGGTCGGGACATGGAGTCCCCAGCCAGCCTGGCGCAGGCATGGAAGACCTCCTGAGAGAAAGGAGGCCAGAACTTGATTGTAAAGTCATTAAGGGAGAGGAGCAGAAAGAGCCTGAGAGGGTGGTGTCTGAGGTGTGTATGTGGGTTTGCTACAGGTTTGGAGCTAGGCCCTCACGTGCCAGAAATAAGGAGGGTGGACTTGATCTAATGGCAGTGAGGAGCCACAGCAAGCTTTAAACCAAGGTAGCATGGTCAAATGTGTGCATCACTCTAGCTGCCATTGCTAGACGAGGGAGTTAGGTGGCAGGGGAAGCACGGGGAGCTCTTATAGCAAGGAGCTGTGGGACAGAGAGGAGAAGATGGGCTCAGGCGGGACCAGGAGGTAGACAGGGAAGCAGATTCATTCACTGAATGCCAACTTGTTGTCCCCAAGCTGAGACCAGACCAGAGAGCACAGAAGAAAGCAGAGCTTCACTTTTCATTCAACACGTGCTGTGGAGTTCCCACTGTGGACAGGTGCTCCGTGTGGACAGACAGATGTTTTACTTTCCCTGAAGAGGTCAAGGCTCACAGATAGGCGATGTCTCACCCAGGTTCTAATGGCTAACCAAGTTGGGGCCAAATTCAGACTCCTGACTCCCGTCACACGCTCTGCTGTTCACCACCTCTGTTGGGGTGTCCATCCCTACACTGCAGAGCTGAGCAGAGATTAACGGGCAGCCAGAACTCGACACGCACACTCACATATGTACACATGCATGTGTGTGTGCATTCAGACATGTGTGCACACACAATCACAAACATGCCTGTGCACACGCATGTGGAAACGCATGTGTGAATGCACATTCTCACATATATGCACTCACACGCACATGTACACAAGTGCACATGGTTACCTGTGCATGCACATGCTTGCCCGTACACACTGCCACGTGTGTACATGTTAGAGTGCATGTTCTCGTACCTGCACACATGCGCACACTCTTCTGTGCTCTTTTGTACACTCACATGTGCACACATGCTCTTTCTGAGGGGAATCTTGTGGACAGATACCCTGACCCCTGAATCTCAGCAGAGCACTGGGGGCCCACGCTCTCGAGCAGGTGGTGGAGACTGGGCTGGCTGTGGGAGTAGGGTGGGAGGAGAAGGGGATGGGTGGGTAGTGGTACACACTGGGAAGCACTTTCCAGGTGAGGGTACCCAGCTCTCCTTGGGGATCTGGTAAGATGTTTTGCAGTGAAGGCACCAGGGCACCCCAAGACAGCAGCGCTGAGGCCCAGTGCACCCTGCCTGGGAGTATCCAGCCCTCTTAGGAAACTTGGTGAGAATGGATAGGTCCCCACAACCTTGTCTGGCCCTGTGCTTGCAGATAATAGAAAATAACTTTGTTTTGACCATGCTTGTCAATAAGAGAGGGACAGGCAGAGCAAACATGTTCCCCTCAGCGTGTCCCTGGCTCCAGATGGACTGTGCTTTGGGGGTGCTGGGTGCATCTGAAAAGCAGTGCCCCTCCCAGCCCCTGGCCCAGCCTTCCCCTCACCCTATGTTCCACCTGCAGTTTCTCCTCTCCCTTTCCTTTTCTTCTTTCTACTTTTGTCCTTTCCTCTTTTTCTCCCCCTTCAGACCTACACTCTTCTCCTGCAGCAACAAAGAAATCGACTGTCAACCACCCCTTCATCCCTACCCCACAGCTCTCTCCCAGAGACACTAATGCTCAGACCTGTTTATTAACTTGCCAATCTTTCTCTCTTCCCCTCCCCTCCTCTCCCACCCTATTCTCCCTCCTCGCCCTTCCCACCCTTCCCTCTCCATCTCTCCCACCCTATCCCTCCTCTCCCCTTTTCTCCCCTCTGCTCTCCTTATTTTTTCCTCTCTCCCTCATTCTTTCTCTTTTTCCCTCTGTTATTTTCCTTTCTCTGTCACTCATTCTTTCTGTTTCCCTCCTTCTCTCTTTCTCTCTTTCCAACCTCCTGATCCCCCATCTCTCCCCTCTCTCTCTCCTCCTCCTCTTGAAAGGCAAGAGAAATGGAAGTCAAGATCTTCTCTTGGTGATAATTATTGAAAAGTTCAGTGCAGAGACAGACAGCAATGCTGTGAGGAGGAGAGAAGGGGGAGAGAATATTAAAATGCATGTGCACAGCTTGGCTTTGCAGCAGATGTTGGCATAATTAGAGAGGAAAAAATTATGAAATTAATTTGTAGTTCAATGTAAATTTCAGCAATGGGGGAAAGCTGGGCTCAGTCACCTCATGTGCACAGATAGACACGCACACGCGCACACACCACACACACACGCAGCACAACCCAGCTGCCAGAGAAGTGGTAATTGTCAGAACCTATCCAGGGGGAGAGACTGGCGTGAAAAACAGGGAGGAAGGAGGCCGAAGGGGGATTCCTCCTCTTAAAGGCACAGGTGCTTAGATGAGCAGGAGGAGAAATGCCCTTCCCCCAAAAAGGGCATTGAGGAACTTGGCAGGACTGTCCAGCTGGTTAGGATTCAAGCTTGAACCCTCTGATATCACAACAGCCCCAGGGGGACACTGCTGTCCCTGGATTGGGAATGAGGCACACTCAGCTGGGTGCTCTCTCTTGCCCTGTGGGTGTCCCTGCACCCCCACTGCTGGCAGCCATCCTCCAAATGCAGGAAGGGGAGGGTGGGGGGCATGATCGCTTAGGGCCACCAGTGCAGTGTGATGTCGCCTTGTGGCAGACCAGAAGGGTGGATAGCAGTTCAACTAGTTCCAGAGGTTCATTCAGGCAGTCAGGGTAGCATGGAAGCATCCAGGTGCAGAGAGCTGGTGAGCAAAGGCAGGTATGCCAGCACATGCAAGTTCGGGGATAGCATGTTGTCACTTAGTTTGGCTGGGCATGAGGTGCACTGAGGGGCAGATGCCTGGCCAGGGCATTGTTCTTGTTCAGGCAGCACTGCGGAGCCATGGAATATTTCTGAGCAGTGGAGGGGTGTGAGCAAGACTGTGACCCCTCTCACTGAGCTTTCTAGCTTGGGCTGCCTCTCTCTCTCCTTTCCTCTCTGCCTTTGCTGCCTTCATGGTTCCCCTTGCTTCTCCTGCCCCTTTGAAAGGAGACCATGGAGTCCCAAAGTCAGGCAGATGTGGCAGAGGTGCCATCTCCTGCTGCAGCCTGGCCACTACCAGGCTGGGCCACCCCTCTCATGCTGCCCTCTACCAGGCTGCGCTGGCCGAGGTCCTCTGTGCCTTAGTTTCTTTATCTGCTCAATGAGGGCTGGGCAGGAGCTTTCCATCTGTGTCCCGAGTACCTCAGGCTACATCAGAGGAGGGGGACAGTGGCTCTGGAAGCCTCTGCTCTTCACTCTGTCTGCCACATGGCCTCCACCAGCCCACAAATTATTTGCAAATGCAGCACCTGCCATCTTCTCAGTGTACCCCCATGCCGAGGAATCACCCCACAGACCAACTTGGGGGTTCCAACCTGAGCCTCGGACCCCCAGGGCCTTGCCCTCTCTTCCTGTGGCATCTTCACAACTCTGAGCCATTCAATCACTTCCCTCAGGTCAGTCATTTCTAGCACATTTTTTTCAGGCATTGTAGGGTGTGTCCCTGAGCCCAGACATTGCACCCCTGCCCCTCATGAGCCATTCCTGCGTATGTGTGTGCCTCTCCCTGGTGCACTCCTCGTCACCATTCCTCCACCTCATCCTCCAATTTGCCTGAACATGAACCCTCCGCTGGCCTAGATCATTCGGTCCCTACATTCTTCAAGTGGATCTTCACCCTGATGTGTCAATCTCTAGGCTTTCCTCCTCCAGGAAGACCTCCCTGACCACCATCTGAAGGGCAGGCACTCATTCCACACTGTCAGTGATGTCTATGCTCCTCCCCACAGGGCCATGATCATCTTAAGACATCACAAGATGCCCTGCAGGCCCAGGATAAATGCCTGCTGGCTCCTGGTTCTTCTCTGTCCTCTTGGGAGCTGTGTCTACACATTCAAAGATTTATTACAATGTCATTGGTTCTCCTTTGACCCTTCTGGGACCTGAGGAGGCCAAGAATATTGGCCTCCCCATGACTTAAGTGTTGGAGTCCATGGGGACACTTGCCTAAGGAGCATCTGAGCTGTGGTTCTGCAGGCATCCAGCAGTGGCTCCAGCCCAGTTCCACGGGGAGTTCACTGGTCACAGAGTTGCCTAATAGTGGCTTTGTCATAGCACAGGTCAGGGATTACACATGACCCAGGGAGCCCCCAGGCAAGTGTAGACAAGGCAGCTGTGTGGTGGACAGGCTCTGTGAATTGTTCAGAGTCTGGCTCAGGGGAGCTGGAGCTGACGCTTTACCACAGTGCCACGTGAGCCCAGCCCCCTCTGGACACAGACAGACCTTATGGGGGACCCTGGGCAGAGGCTGGAGCCTCTCTTGAGACCCTCCTAGGAACTCGAGCCCTGACCAGGTTGGGACTCAGGCCTCCCACACCCGCAGCCTGGGCACCGCGTGCGGTCCCGGCGCTCTCCGAGGTGCTGAAACGATTCTAAGCGGGGCAAGAGGCTTGGGAGCTCGCAGCGTTGGTCAGCTTCCTGCCTCCGGCCCTCCTCCCCGGCTGGCCGGCTGGAGGTTGATGCTGTCTTCGCATTCTCTGATCTTGGCTGCCAAGGGTGAGGAGAGGAAAGGGCATAGGCCCTCGGGGCCGGTAGGCCAGTCCTCTTGTTCTCTCACAGGACCAACCTGGGTGCCCCAAGCAGACTACATCACCTCTCTGAGCCTCAGTTTCCCCTACTGGCCAGGGGACTAATGCCACCTACTCCACTCAGATGCCACAAAAGGCGGCATAATGCAGATCAAGTCTCAGGCTCCTAGCGTGACAGAGTGGAGGGGCGATGTTTGCCACTTGGACCAGCAGCCTGTGAGCTTATCTGCATCCCCCCAGTGCAGCCCTGGGCTCCCTCCGGCCCCTGGCCAGGGGAACAGCCTCACCTCTTTGTTGCTCTGGATTCTATTTCATTGTTTTAACCCCTCTAAATCTACACTCTTACTTACAAGCTAAATAAGAAGCAGCAGAAAGGGAGGCTGAAGTGAGGTGAGGAAGGTGTCTGTGTGACTGTGTCCACCTTAGGTAGGAGCTTGGAAAGCTGTGTGGGCACATGGGTGTGTCCACTCTTGAGGGAGAGCTGGGGGTGGGCTGTATGCAGAGGAATGAGTGTGTCAGTTGGGTCACAGGTCTATACGTCTGTCCATGTGCGTGTCTGTGGACATGCATGTTCCTGGGGTTATTCCCAGCAGCCCCCACCCTGCTTCACTCCCCAGCTCATTAAGGCTCTCCCATTATTCTGACATTTGTGCACATCACGTACCGGCAAGAAGTAATTTACTTAGAAGAAATTAAAAGTTCATTTTAATTGAGCGCACACTGCAGTATGCAAATGAGCACATTATGCACCCGATGCAGAGACAAAGCTATAATCAGCGGTTAACCCTACACACACCGGCTTCTAAGCTCCCAAGCTGCCTTGGCTCCAGAGGTGGGTTGGTCTGGCCTTGCAGGGGTCTCCCTGTGCCCAAGTGGGAGGGGGCTGGCCAGGCTGGGAGGGGTACATTTTCCCAATCTCTTTGTAAACTTTTTTTCAGAGGTTGACAACTGCATGAGAGCCAGCATCCTAGGGCTCTGAGACCCAGGCTCTTTTGCCCACCTTGGACTCCAGCCAAGGACTTGGGCAGCAGGAACTCAGCCAGTCCCTGGGCTTTCCATGGGACTAGCCCCATCTGGGCTCCCAGTGGTCCCAGCCAGGCTGAGTGCAGCAGCAGAGAATGCATGAGGCCTGATGCTCCTGTTTCATCATGGAGGGAGGAACTCTGTGGGGTGAGCACTGAGGATAGACTTTCCCGATCTGTGACCCGAGGGCAGCATCCAGTATGCATTTTGACCTTATGAGAGAAAGGGATGGTGGCAGGCTCTCCTGAGAGCAGAGTGAGTCACCACAGCCCAGGGCCTGGTGAGATGAAGCAAGGGTAGGATCCCAGGGTGATCTGCAGGGCCAGTCCCACCACCCAGGCCAGGGCCTGACCCCTTTCGTATGCCCAAGCTGAGCACATCCACTCACCTACCACTGTCTATAGTTTTGGCCCTGCAAGTTCAGAGGGGCAAGTGGTTTGCCTGAGTGACAGAAATCTCAAGAAGCAGGACTGACATCTGTCCTTGTAACCTGCATCAATGCCCCTCAGACCATGTGATCTGTTGAGAGGATCAGGTCACCTCTAGTGCCCAGGGAGGAACACATCAAGTTTTCCCCCAGACCCTGGTGGGCCCTCCAGCAGGTGCACCTCCCCCACCCAGAAGACCTGGGAGGTGGAAAGCCTCAAGGACAGCAGACAGAGTGTTCTAGGAGGACCAGTAGGGTTTGAGGTGGGTGTTAGGTTCAGCCATGTGACCCTGTCAAGGTACACAATCTGACCTCTCGTACCTCCTTTCCTCATCTGTTGATGGGGCAAGATCGAGCCACCAGTAGTGGTGCCCAGCATCCCCTGCAATATGCAGGTACAACCCAGGGCAGGTCTCTGCCTGTGTTCATACGCCTCCTCCATTTCCTCCCTCTGCCTTCTCTCCATGTCTCTTCTGTGGTCTTACTGTGCTGATGGCAGGCCAACACCTGTTCAGCTTACCAGAACAATGCGGGGGAGGCAAAGTGGGGTCCCCACCCCATCTCCCAGAAGGGCCTGCCCTGGGCCAGAAGCCAAGCTCCCACTAGAGCTATATAGTTGGTCCCTGGGTTGTTGTTTTTACGTCGGATTTTCTCTACCTGTCAGACCTGGGATTTTTAATGACAGTGAAAATGAAGCTGGTTCACAGATGTGAGCTGACAGCCAGCTGCGGGAGGCAGACAGATTACCTCCAGATCCAGCCCATGTTACCCACGGAGCCAAACAAAGGAACCATCCTGGCTTACTTGGATGAGCGGGAACTGCAGGGGGCCGAGCAAGCTGCTCCCACTCCACTGCTGGGCAGCACCCACCTGAGCAGTCATGGTCCCTTGGGGGCCTATGTCCTCACACAGGGGTCCGAGCTCTACCAAATCCTCCCTCGGCAGCAGCCCGTCCCCCACTTCTGCTGTGGCTCAGCTTTCAAGCCCACTGCCGTTTCATGTCACTGATTCTCTGAAGGAAGAAGGGCAGGAGGGGGAGGCGGTTGCTCCACATGAGACTCAAGGTCACTGGACTCTCAGACCCTGGGTGGGGAACAGCCCTGGGAAGGTCCTAATAATCAGGGAGTAGGATCGCGAAAGTGAGTCTGAACTCATCGGAACTGGGTGGGCCCAGGAATCTGCATTCTTAGCAGGTGTTTTGAGAGTTCCATGAAGGTATCCAGGAACACCCTGAGAAGCCCTGCGGAGGCCCACCTCAGCATCACCTGCTCTTGGCCCCTGGGCCTCCTCACCTTCCTTTGCCGGAGGCAGGGGATGAGGGGTGGTGATTGCTGGTCTGGGCAAGTGCAGGGTTGGACTTCTTTCTCTCCCTTCCTACCAGTGATGCAGCAGTGATTTTGGCACCCCCTCATTCCCTGCAGCCACTTCCTCCTGGCCTGGTGTGGGAGGACAGTTAGTATACCTCTGTGTCTGCCACGTTCCTGGGCTGTGCCCCTGAGAGTTTGCCAGAGCACCAACCCTCCACCAGAGTCCCTGCAGGGGGACACCCCGAGGGACCAGGAAGGTGAGACGAACTGCCCTACGCTGGCTGTGTGCTTTGGGCAGGTTACCCTGTTGTGCCTCAGTTTCTCCTACACCACAGGCACACATCTTGGCAGCTTAACTGAGAGTGTGAGGCTCTATGGTGGTCACACCTTCTGCCTTCGTGTCCCCCAGCAGGCGGGCCCATACTGAGGGTCCAGCCAGGTGCCTTGCCAGGGTGGGGGAACCGAGGGCTTATCCAGCTCTGACATAATCACACTGGCTCTGGAGTGCCTTGTTACCTGCTGCTGTGTGGCTAGGGCTCTGGGGCTGCCCCTTGTGAGCCAGCCTTCCTCCTCTTACTATAGCCAACGACTCTGATTCTGCCACTGCCCTTTCCTGCCCACAGGCCCCAGGTGCTGAGCCAACCAGTGGCATGTTGGTACCATGCGTGCTTTTGTGAAGAGACTTTACCTTCATGTCCCCTTCACCCTCCTTCTCCACCCCCAGTCCTCATATGCTGGAAGGTGCATGTTCCTGTGTCCTATGTCTTGGTCCGCTGGCTGGTCTGCAGCTCCTGTCAGTTTTGTTGGTTGAACACGTGTGTGGTGCTCACTGGCATTGACTCCACTGAGCACGTGCTACATGTCGGGCACACACATAACCCCATGGAAGGCATCTCATTCCAGCCACAGGATGGCCGGTGGCAGAACCCAGTGTGCTGCAGAGCCAGGAGCGGGGCGGCATGCTGGTCAGATCTCATATCTGGTGTGGAAAGCCAGCCGATCAGGTTGAAGACCCCAGAGTGCACCATTTGCTGGCTGCCAGTGGCGCTGGTAGCTACGAGAAAGCTTGGAGGGAGCAGGACATTCATGGGACTATGGCCTAGTCCTTCGATGCTGGCAGGCATGCAGCGTCCTCAGTGACCTGCATGTGGGGTGCAGACTAGCCCTTAAGGGGCATTTGGAGATCATCTAATCCAGGTGACAAAGAGAAGCTCCTGGAATCCCCCAGAGCTGTAGGAGAGACACTATGATTGATTGGTGATGTCTGCCTTGGCTCAGGATGTATCAGGCCTCTGGCGATGCAGAGAAACTGGGTGTCAAAGAGGGGAGGTGGCTGGCCTGGCCTGGCCTCGTCTCTTCCCTACGGATGGTCATCTCAGTCTATTTGGTCAGCCTTCTCCCAGGGCTCCCATGGGTTCTCAGGGTGTCCTTAAGCTTCCTTCCTGACTTTGGGTACACTGTCCTGATTCTAAAGAAGGTGAAATCTTGTGTGACCAGCTGCAGTTTAGCTATGTCTGTGCACTTTAGAAAACGCTTTTCATTGTCACGGATGTGATGTGTATTCCTAGTTGCCATCAGGCGGTATGACGATGGGCGGCTCTTATCCAGATCACCATGTGTGGGGCAGGCATGGATGGGCTCGCCTCATCTGGTCCTCACCAGACCCTGGAGGGGATGGAATACGGTACCTGTCTTTGTTATCTGCCATGGTGAAGATCAGGCCTTCAGCTAGAAACATCGCCCCCATTAAACTTTGTCTCTGGGGAAACAGAGCCGCCTGCATCACTGCGATGCATCACACCTTTTCTAAGTGGATGCTGCTGTCTTTCTGATTGGGAATCTCAGCCGGAGCACATGGTGGCATTGCCTGAAGACACAACCGTGCTGAAGATATCGTAGTGTCTCATTCCTTCCTGCAACAACCCTCAGAATTATTATTATCCACCTTACAAACTAGGCAGAGGCTCAGAATAGTTTAGTTGTATGCCAGGGCACACCCTTGCCCAACGGATCATCAGGGGCCTTTCACAAACCTTCGCAGCTTCTGAGACCTCACAAGCCCTGAATCCAGTCAGAACAAAGAACCAAGCTCATGGGCCTCCTGCCCGCCAGGCACTTCTTCTCACCAGCTCCATCACTTAAAGAGACATCCTTCCCTGCCAGTGAGAACATTCTTCCTGCAAGGCCCAGGGCAAATGCTACCTCCTCCAGGAAGCCTGCACTAACCAGTCCAGCAGAAGCTCATCTTCCGCTCTGAAATCAGAGGACGCTCAGCAGCTCTTTACCTTCTGCCAGTCCACTCAGTGGGGAAAATAGCCCTGTGTACCCCCAAGGTCTCCAGCACTGTTCTGAGACAGGATCTGGTGTACTGTGAAGGTTGTGGAATAAACAAATAGATGAAGATGAACCCCATAGGGGCCTCAGGTATCTCCAATCCTGGAAATCGTAGGCGCAGGTCCAAGGAAGGCAGCTTGGGGTCATTAGCAGGTCCCTAGCAACACCAGTCCCTGTATCGTATGGCCCAAGAAGTGACCCCATGTGGACCCTGCAAAAAACAGATGCTGTCAGCCACCCTGGGGGTAGGACGCAGCAGGAGACCTAGGTGAGCCAGGGGGCTTTGGGTTGGCTGGCTGCACCCCCATCAGGTCTCCTTTCCAAGGCTCCAGACAGCAAGCAGGAAAGAGTTAAGTCCTCTATGAGCCACTGGAGAAGGAAGTGGTAAACAATTTTTCTCTCCCTCGGCTAAATTAATATGCAAATTCCTAAACCCCCTCCACTCCCTTCCCCTGCCTCGAAATTAGCGAGGTAGACTGCTCGGCTAATTACGCATTCAAACGAGCAGGCTGCGTTTGTGGAGCTAAGAGGATGCTGAAATGATTGTGAGAAGATGGAACTGACATTCGAGCATGGCCCTTCTGGTACATCTGGAGCAGCTCCTATGTGCCCGGCAGTTGTGACCTGGCAGTGACCGCCAGCCACCCAGGCTCGGGAAGGGGTGCAAGGTCCCCTCCACACTCTGGCCCCAGCAAAGGAAGACCTTGAACACTGTCCCTCTTCCCCACAAGCCAAACCCCATATCCCCCCTGCAATTAAGAGTCCCCTTGCCCCGCACCCCAGCCAGATCTTCATGGTGCCTGCAATCAGAGCCATACAGTGGCTGGAGCCCGGGCAGGGTGGTCAGCTCCACTAGACTGGGTCTAAGACAGCAGTTTCAGGCTAGGGAGCTGCCCAAGAGCCCTCCATGTGGAATAGGCATGGGTGTCTATGTACGTGGGCCCCTCATCTCCCACCCCCTCTTAGCGGAGCACCTCTAATAAGCTGCTTTATGTATTGTGGTTCTAGGTTATAGCTCATCTCAGAAGGTGTTTCCCTGCAAATTGGGGGTTTAAACAGCAGGAGAAATCAGGAAACAAAGGCTGC
This sequence comes from Cynopterus sphinx, assembly GCA_030015415.1. Taxonomy (NCBI): domain Eukaryota; kingdom Metazoa; phylum Chordata; class Mammalia; order Chiroptera; family Pteropodidae; genus Cynopterus; species Cynopterus sphinx. Next base: position 29,219,171 of record CM057386.1, read on the forward strand.
CTGAGGACCTGGGGTGCATGGTGTCGAGGGGAAGCAGGCAGCCCTGGGAGCTAATGATGGGTCAGATTCCCTTGGTCTCTTTTCTTAAAGGGCCCCATCTTTAATGGGGGCAGAAAGTCCAAGCTCCCTGCTCATCAGTCCCATTCCTCCTGACTCATCCCAACCCATCTTTTCAGCCTTCCCCTCCCACACGCCCATCAGTAGAACTTTCTGCCTTGGTTGGCTCACATAGGACCATCCTGAAAGTCCTAACCCCACCTCCACCTCAGTCACCCACCCTGGACCCAACTCCCGACTGTGAGCCCCAGTCCAGACCTCTGTCCTATGACGCTGTATTTATTCTTGTTCAGTGTGGTTTAATGTCCTAGAGTCTGAGAGGGTCTTCTCAACTTGCCCCCAAGCCCCTGAAGGATTGCATCTTGTGCTGGACTCTGTGGCACCCATGGCTCCTGGCTCTTAGCTCACCACACCTGGAGATCTGCCCACAGAAAAGCCCATGAGATGACTGATTTGGTGCCCTGTTCTGCTGGACACACTGGTAGCCACAGAGAGGGAGGTTTCTACTCCGGTGACCTCAATTTCCCCATCTATACTCTAGGACTGTTGGACTAGATGCTCTCCAAAGATCCTTCCTTGTGTAAAGTTCTGAGTCCAGGACTTAATTAATTAACGTGTCCATCTGTTCATCTATCACCTCATAAGCATTGACCGAAGGCCTCTGGGTACCCAGCACTGACCTCAGCAGAAAGAGTGGGGCTGGGTTCCCGAGAGAAGACGTCCAATTCCAGAATGACCCTCCATCACACAGAAAAGAGAAGTGAAAATAAGACCAGAAGGCAGAGAGGACCCCAACTCTGCACATCATGAGCTCCTTGGTCCCTCCGGTCAAGTGAAGACCAGCAGGGCAGACAAACACCCCTGCCTTGTGTACCTGCCCTCTTTATGCTGCCCTTCCCTGGAACAGCCTAGATTTCCACAGCTAGGAGGGTCAGGAAGGTGAGCAGAAGCACAAGGGCCCCGCCGGTGGCAAGCCCCGCAGGGATGAATTAATGACGTTAAGTATTCACTGGATACAGTACAGTGGCTGGTATCTCCCCTGAAGCTGTGATGTGAGATCCAGCTTCCCCCTCATACGCAGGGGAAATACAGGGCCAGGGATGAGGTCGGGTGGGATGGAAGTGGGGTCAAGGAAGAGAAATCACTCAGGAGAAGCTGGGCATCTCTGAGCCCCCAGCATCACTATGGATCAATAGGGACCTGAATCTCTGAGCAGTGACAGAGAGTAACAAACAAGACAAATAAGCAGACAGGTCAACTGGGGCTTGTGGGGAGGTCTTGGGAGGGGCCAGGAGCTCTAAGACACTCGAGTGATGAAGGAAAGTAGAGGTGGGGTGCTCGTTAATGTCGCCAGGGAGAGGGGACCTGAGAGAGCAATGTCCAAGGCAAGACTGACCCCAAATTTATTTCTGCAGCCCAATAGGTGAGGGGGCCACTGAGACAGGACAAGGCTGCCCGCCCTGTCCCATGCCACCAGGAGTGATACGGGTTCTGGAGCACAGGATCCAGCGGACAGCCACATTGGCCCCCACACCTGACGCCTTCCGGACCCTACACCTGACCCAACATCTGACCCCACGCAGCACCCTGGGGGTGCTGTTGGGTGGGCCCAGCAGGAGGCGGTGACCTCTCTTAGCAAGGACCTCTGGGAGGTTGACAGGGGCCAGAAAGCCGCTCTTCTCGCCTCCCTGGAGCAGCCTCCCCCAGGGAGGTGCGGGGCTGCCTGGGTTGGTGTTTCGGGTACTTTGTGCCTCTGACGGAGATGCATGGCCCTGCTAATTCGCCTCACACGGCTGTTAATTCTGGTGCAGCTGCTGCCCCCACCCTCTAGGCGCTCAGCAACACCAGGCTGTGGAGCACGCTGCAAATTAACACCATTTGTTCTGCAGAACATGTTTTATTTCTACATTACACGCACAGCTTATTACCTCACCAGCAGCACGGGAGGGGGTGGCCCGGGCCGAGGGGCTCTACCAAGCCCACCGCCTGTGAGGGGAGAGCTCTGGCACTGGATCCTTGGACCGTGATCTTTGGAGGCCTGGAGTCCGGCTCCGGGATTATTCCTGGGAGAAGGTCTCAGCATCCAGGGCTGCAGGCCCGACACTCCTGGGCTGCTTCGCTCCTGCACTGTCTAGCTCTGTGGCCTTGGGAAGGTGATTTGACCTCTCTGAGCCTCAATGTGGAGCCCCTGTGCCTGCCTTCTAGATACTTAGACAAAGCCACTGGGGCTAAGTTCAAGCTCAGCTCTCAGTAAATGGCACTGTTACGGAGTTTTTATCTTGTCAATGTAGGTGACAGTTACCAAGGTCAGAGCAGGCAGTTCACGATAAAGACTTAGTCTGGAGGCCAGGGTGGGTGGGCAAGGCCAAGTGCAGACTTGGGGAGGGCTGGAACCCTGGAGCCTGCCAGCAGCCCCTCCTGGGCCAAGGCTGGCCCCTAGGAGTGGGCTAGTGCAGCTCAGGTTTGGGCCCTGGTTCTGATCCTGGGCAGAGTCTCCTAGAGCAGGCAGACACCTAAGAGCCCCTAATGGACACATGCTGCCCAGGCATGCCCACGAGGCAGGACTCAGGCCTCCCCGTGACCACCACCTGTGGACCGGATCCCAGGGTCTCATGGACCCCTCACACAGTGGCACTCGCTGTGCTTCCCCACCCCCTGTGGGGACCTCAGGGGCAGCCATTTGCTCCCACTATCCCTCCTTTACACCAGGGAGACCCTGGCTGACCAGAGGGACCAAGCGCAGGAAAATAGCCTTCAGCTCTGCAGATGACCGACCATATGGAGGATTTTGTTCAAGACCAGCATGTTGACTTCCTTTCCTTAGACCCAGGGCCACAGGGGCCACCTCCTTCCTCCTCCCAGGCTCCCTGAGCCACCCACTCTAGAGGGCTATGCTCTGCCTCTCCAGCCATGGGGTCTGGAGCAAGGCGATGCCTGGGGAGTTCACATGGTGTGGAGAAGCTGCTGCTTTCCAGCACTCTGTCTCCCATTGAGAAAACACAGGCTCCTGACGGAGGTTGGGCAGTCTCGACGGCCCCTCAAAAAAAGATGGTTGGGTTCCAAGCCCCTCTCCCTGCTGACAGCTCCAACCACTCCCTCACTCTTCCTTCCCAGAGGCAGCTAGACTAGAAGTTTCCTCTGAGCCCAGGTCCTCCTGTTCTCTATGAGGGGAGCCCTAAGGGACATGGTATCAGAGGGGCTGGCTAGAACCAGGGTGGTTGATGTCAGTGGGTGGCCTTGGCCGAATGGAGCCTGGTTACCACTATTTGCATTTATGAGGGTAATTCTAGCCAGGCACCAAGCCGAGAGTTGTCATTCCATGAACTCTAGGGTGGCTGGGACCATTTTATAGATGAGAGAGTAGAAGCTCAGAGGGAACAAAGGTCACATAGCAAGCACAGAGAAGGGGCTCAAATTAAGCCTGGCCAGCCCCAGGCCATATACACTCAGCATCTAGCACTGCCCACTTCACTCTTGTGCCCCTCTAGCCTCCCTGCTTTAGTTCCCCACTCTGAGCAGAGCATCAAATAGACATGGGCACACAGAGGGTGTGTGGGAGCCACCTGAGCCCTGGGCATGCCACCCTCACCCTCCTCTCCTCTCCATCCAGCCCCTCTCCTCTCATCCAACAACCCAGCCACAAGGACTGAGAGAGTCTCACTTTCCTGCTGATATGCCCCATGAATCCACCAGGTGCTGTCACTGCCTGAGCAGAGGTACAGAGGTGCTGGCTGAGAGGCTGGGGCAGGGCCAGACAGGAAGGTACAGGCAGCCAGCCTCAGAGACATCAAGGATGCACCTGGCACCATTGGTGAGTGTCTGCCCAAGGTTCAGCCAAGCAGGTGACCCATGGGTAGCCACTTATAGGTATTAACAATAGGGCTTGGGCCTGGAGCCCTGGCAGCTAGTCAGAACTTTTGTTTCACAGAGCATTCCAGCAGGTTTGGGGGGCTGGGGGGCTGGGCACAAGAGCTTACCTCACCCCATGCTGGGATGTGCACACATGGAGCACCTGGCCCACCTGTGAAAACAGTTTGTCCAGCAGGTGAAGGAACTGATTAAATGACCACACCAAGGCCCCTCAGCCAGCAGATCCTGGTGCCAGTGCCCAACCATGGCCTCCTGCTTTCTTGTACCTGCTCCCCGCCAGGCATGACTGGGAAGGGGACACAGTGACTGAGATCCTGTTCATTGCATTTCAGGGGCCTGGGGGGCCACCTGAGCTGGCCCCTCAGAGGTTATAGATTGTGGTTGGGGTTCTCCATGTACTTTGCAAGCCCCTGGGGGATACCCAGCATGCCTAGTTCATGAAGGATGTCACGTGTGTCTGGCCCAGAGAACAGGGTTCATTTATTTCACTGGATATTATGGAGCCCAATCTCCACGTACAAAAATGGCACATAGTAGGCTTTCAGCTGATACCAAACAAATGGATGAATGGATGGATGGACAGATGGGTGGATGGTGAGCTGATGGATAGATGGACAGATAGATGGACAGATGAATGGATGGACGAATAGACAGACGGACGGATGGACGGATGAATGGATGGACGGATGGATGGATGGATGGTGGGTGATAGAGTGCCAGGAAGAGCTTCTGGCCACCACACAGTGGGATGACGTTGGGGGTACTATAGGGCAGGTCTTGTTGGCATGGGATAGGGGCCATTGGAAATGACGGAGCCCTTTCCTACTAGGCTGCAGAGTAGGAAGGTGGCCAAGGTTTGGAGAAGGTAGAGGGAATTGGGGTAGCCAATGCCTGCTCACTCCCAGTACCCTCTCGGAAGCTGGGTGCTAGGCTCACTTCTTGTGATGTGGGAGCTGCAGAGGCTTTTCTGTCAAGAGGCAGAAAGACTGCCTGAATATTTCATTAGGGAAGCAGTGTGTTGGCCAAGGAACATCTGGCTGGACTCCCCAGGGAGCCCGTGCAGGAAGCAGGACTGTAAAATGCAGAGGCGGTGGGTAGGGGCGCTGGCCTCTGCCGCTGGGGGCAGCTCTCTTTCTGTCGCCACACTGGCTCAGCCCACCCACTCTGGTTCCATGGACAAAGACCTACCTGTCAGTGGGTGCAGGTCTGAGCAGGGTCGTGGGGGCGGACGTCATGGGTGAACTCTTGGGTTCTCCCAGGGTACGGCTCCCACTACCCGCTCTCCCCACCCAGACCCGTGGCCAGGTCAGAGCTACTCGGGAGAGGGGGCCCTTGGGTCTGAATCTCTAGACAAGGCTATAGACCAGGGCAGGACTGGTAAATGGGGCAGCCCAGGGAGGCAGAGGGAGCCCACTTGCACTTGACAGGGGTTGGGCTATGGAATGAGGGAGGTCCCTGCCTCCCATTGCTGGACGCACAGTGGACCGTCACCACTGCCTGTAGCCCCTCAAGTTCTGAAATCCCCCACTGAGTACTCAGACCAGGGCAACACCTGGCCTGGTAGTGGGGGTGTCAGGGCCACTGATAGAGTCCTAAGGGACAGAAGGAACTCCAGCCTCAAAGACCTGGGCAAACCTGAGCCAGTGCCAGGGCGTGATCCACAGGACCCTCCCGATCTGCAACAGCCTATGCACTGAGGGTCACCAGCCCCTCACAGCGACCAAACCAAGGGTCTGGGATCTTAGGTTGCCTTGTGTGCAGACCCCAGATCCAGCTCCAGCACTCAGGGCCATCTCACTTGCTTCCCAGAACATTCTACAGGGGAAGCTGTCTACCCAGAGATCTGACAGGCAGCGTGCACCGCAGGCCCCATTCTGGGGGCTGGCCAGGCTGGCGCTGGGCACCCTCTTCAGAACCTCCCATTATCCACCTGGCTGGGAGGATGACCTGTCACTGGGAACCTTTGCCCTCTGCCCGAGTCAGCTCATGACTGGGCTTCTGCCAAGGTCTGAGCCCTGCCCGAAGCCCCAAAGCACCTCTTGTTTCATCTCCACACACCAAATTCCAGGTCCTGTGCCCTCTGTGCCCCTCAGCACTGGGTCATCCTCATGTAGCTGACCTTCAGCCAGCCCAGACCTTGGAGGCCCTTTCCTGCCCTCCGGGGAGAAGCTCTTTGGCCTTCCTGCCCCTACAGTCCATGCCCTGCCTGACTCAGCAGAGTGGGACTGGCCACTGCTAAGGACAACAGGCCCCATAGGTTCCCAAGTATGCCCTCGCCAGCCCTGTGCCCCATGCCCCCTCACATGACACCTTCTTTCTGGATCGACATTTGCTCTTCCACACGTCACATAGGACACCATCCAGCCCAGAGTCCCTGCAGAGGCAGCGGTGTCCCCCTGGTCCTGTGCCCCCTGCTAAAGTCTTGCATCCCTGGGCCCTTCGCCCAATGGGCTTGGCGGCTCTCTCCCACCTTCACCATGGGTCTCACCAAGGGAGGGGCGGCCGAGCACCGGGGCTGGCACCACTCCACACGAGCCCTCCGGCCACCATGTCCCGACAGGCGAGAAGTCCGCAGAGTCCCTGCCATTGCCTTGGTCCTTTCTGCCCAGCAAGGCTTTGTCTTTGAAGCCCCTAGGCATGGCTGCTCCCCACCCAGGCGGCTCGCCCCTGTGCCCTCGGCAGCTGGGCTCCTTGGCACAGCTGCCCGCGCTCCCTCTGACGGCCATGTTTGGCTGTGGTCCCACTGGCACCTCGGTGCCAAGCCAGGCTGTGGGGCTTTGCACAGATGGGAGGGAGGGAAGGAAGATGCTTCTCTTGGGATCTCCCAGCCCCTCCAGGTGTCACCTTCCCACCCTCTTCCCACCCCCACCTGAGTCCCTGGGCTGGTCTTTGAGAAGAAACAGACAGACATTCAAGGACGGTTTGGGGACACTTTTCCAAAAATGAGGCAGAGACGGTCTGGCCCTGAAAGCCAGCAGGGCATGGGGTGGAGGTGACGCAGCCATGATACCCCAGAGGGAGGGGCCTGAGCATCAGAGCCAGAGCTGCTTCCATGCCGGGGACCCTGGATGTGTGGCTGCTGTCCCCTCAAATCCCAACGCTGCCCATACCAGCCAGCCAGACCCGCTTTATTCTGTGCAAGAACAGATCCTGCGCCACCTGGAGCTCTCCCGGCACCCACGCCTGGACCAACAGGCCTGGGGCCGTGGACCTTCTCCTGCGCCCAGTGCGGTGCTCAGGGAGCCAGGGGGTGACAGGATCGACTGTGCTGGCCCAGAACCCGGCTGGACGCAGCCACCCCTGACAGCCACTGTGCCACATCAGCCGCACCCAGGCCGAGACCCAGCCACCTGCCCAGCGAGCCCTGCTTGGTTGTTACCTGCGCCGCGCTGGCCGCCACCGTCCACCTGCTCCCCGCCAGGTCCTCTGTGGCTCCTCTGCCAAAGCGTCTGCCGCCTCCCCAGAATGGGCTGCCAGCGATTTGCTGTGGGTTTTGTGTGTGAGTTTGGCCCCGTGAGCCCGCGGGCACCCGGGAGGCGCCCAGCCCGCGGCTCGTCCATGGCAAGCGTCCATCTTCCCCTCGCAGCAGCTCCTCACCTCTCCCTCCTCCTGTCCCCACGGTGCCAGCTCGGAGGGAACTGGCACGGACGGAGCCCGGCCAGCTTCTTGCAGCTGGGTGTAGCCACGCTCCTTTTTTTTGTATTTTAAACACACACACATACTCACACACGCACACGCACACGCGCCGAGCCCCCCCGCCCCCGGCACACGCATCCCTTCTGTCAGGAGCAGCCCCAGCCAAGAAAGCCCAGAAGCGGGCGGCGGCAGAGAGCCGGGCTGCCGAGCGGTGAAGCTCCAGCCCCAAGCTCATCCCTTCCTCCCCTACAGCCCTCCTCTTACGTAAGAACCTCACAGGCATGTCGCAGTTTGGAGCCTCCTGATTGGGTCCACCTTGTCACCAGCCTGGTCCTTCCGCTCACCCTGGCCCCGGCCACCCTGGCCCCCTGCCCAGCCCCCATCCTCAGCCTCGCTGCTGCAGTGCCCACACCCGGCTCCTGTCTCTTCTCTCGGGTATGTTTGTAATGAAGTGCCCACTCCGGGCCATTTGCTAAGCAGAAAACTAGATGGCGTGGGCCTGGCCTCCCGTAGCCTACAGTCTAGCAAGGGACATGGTTAAACACGCTGCTCTGAGAAGATGTGCTGGTTCTGTGAGGCACAAGACTGCACGATAGCCACTGAGTCTGACTAAGGGGTCGGGGCAGGGTCCCAAGTAGATGCGAGGGTCAAGGCCAACCTCGGGCCAGGACAGAGATGCTAGAAGAGATCTTAGACCCCTGGATGAGAGAGCAGCAGGTGGACACTGCCAGCTGTCTACTCAAGGCCATTAGCACCCTCTCTTTTGCTCATAGAAGTCTACTGGGTGAACCCGCCATCTGTCAGGTCCCTAGAGCAGGGACAAATGCAGCTGTCATGTGTTCCCATCCTCACCCCTTCCTGCTCTGCGCACAGGCTGGGTGCCTCAAGGTGGAGCCAGAAGGAGCAGCCTTGATGGCCCCAAAAGTGGCTATTCCACCCACTGCCCACCTCCCACCTTCTCTTCACCCAGGAAAAATAATGCTGCTTTCAGTCTCTGTACCAAGCCTCCCATGAGCCTGGCAGGCAACAGATACCCTCATGGATGCAGGTGGGAGGGAGGTGCCAGTGGTAGGATGGCGACGCAGCCAGAGAGCTGATGTGTGGGGTCCTTTCAGGGCCTGGCCTAGGCCATCTGACTAGAGATCCATCTGGAAACCCCCAGGCCAAGTTGGCTCTGGGTCAAATGTCACCCCAAGAGAACTCACCTGATTCAGATGCTCTCACCTGAACACCTCCCTTCATCTGTGATTGGAAGGGGCGACTGATGGACGGCTGGGCTCTGGGCGACAGAAACCCTTCGTAAGCCCCTCACGTCTTCAGGCACCACTTTGCTTCTCTGGGTATTTTTTTTCCCCTTACCAGTTACTCCTAGGGCTTGACAACCTTAATTAGTTTCAAAATGCCTCAAAATGCCCTAAATGTACAAGAAGAAAAAGTTACCACAGGATGCTCATGCTCTCATGGGGCTGAGGCCCAGTGACCACAGGGAAAGTTCTAAATTGAATAAGTACTGATTTTCAGCCCAAAGTCAATGCCCACCCAGGCTCTTGCTGCTCCAGGGCAAAGTAGGCATTTAGGCTCTGAGGTGACCTCCAGGGGCAACCTCTGACCGCTAGGTCACTGGGCCTTCTCTGCACACCTGGGAGATGTATGAGTCTGTGGGCCCCAGGTTGGAAGAGGTTCTGGAAGCAATGGCCTCACATGGAGACCTCCTGACCTTTCAGCCTCCCTGGAGACCTTCCCATTCTTAGTCCATGTAGACGTGAAGGATGATGGCACCAGAATGTCCTGCTAAGAGGAAATGAAAGAAGCTCACTGACCGCTGAGATGAGGGGAGCTGATGTGGACATTGGCATTCAGTGTGGTGTTGGGACTGGCTCTGCTTAGGGAGAGTCTGGGGGAGGGCAGGCTGTAGGGAATGTGGACCTGCAGTGGCTTGACCGCAGAGCCACACCAGGCACAGAGTGACCCCGAGCCTCGTTCCCCTCGGGATGCCTGTGTGTGAGCCTGCTGGTGACACAGCCGCCCCCACACCTGTCCACCCCCAAGTCCCTCTGGGCTCCACCTGTCACCCTTACAGATAGGCTGAGTCAGGGGGCCCCCAGCTGGGGTCAGCACCCTGCTGCTTGCGGGGACTCTCACCTTATACATCACCAGGGGCTGCTGTCAGGGCCGACCATAGGACCTGCCTGAGTCACCCTGGTGCATGCCTTCAAGGCAGCCAAATGGGTGCTAAGTGCCTCTCACCCCAGCCCCTCTCTAGCCATGGTGGGTGGGTGGGTGGCCGAGCGGCCAGGCTGCACCTGCCTCCCTTGGCCTCCAGAACTCCAGCCAGGCACCACCTGGTGCTGCCTGCCTTGGCAGAGGGGCTTCTCCTGGTGATCAGGTTGAAACAGGACTTTCCCTAGGGAGCCCTGGCTTGCCCACTGCTCCCCCCACAGGCTCACAGCTCTGCAGCCTGCTGGCCCTGGGGCTGTGCAGAGGGCAGAACTGGAAGGCGAGGAGGAGGGAACCACCTGCATCTCTGCCTGGTGGCTGCACACAGGGAGACATGCTGACTGACAGTCTCAGGCCATTTCTCTTTGGTGCAGCCTTACAGCATTGCACCTTCTGTGACCTTCCATGCCTCAGTTTCCCCCAGTATATAATGACAGTACTCTTTATGGGCTAGATGAGGTCTCAGTGGAGCTCCAGACATAAAGGTGGGAGCAGGTGCCATTTCAGTGAAAACCATTGTTTCCACATCTGAGCCTGTGGGTGGTCTGTGAGGTGTGTGCCGGCCTGTCTGCCGCGCATGCTTGTCAACATGTGCATGTGTGGGTACACCCGGGAGATGGATGAGTCTGTGGCTGAGCGAGTGGACAGTGTGCTCATGTCTTCCTTTCGCTCCCTCTTCCCCTTTCTACCATGGGGGTTCCAGATATTTAAAGAGGTCTCAGGGGTTGGCCCATCTGGTCCTGCAGGTAGTCACGAGTCCAGAAGTCCCTCAGATCCTTCCAGCTCTGCTGGGCATGAGCAGGGTGAGACGTTTCTCCCCAAGGACTTGCATGTTTCTGTCTCTCCCATCCCAAGAAGGCTTGAGCCACTCCAAGTCAGCCTTTCTAGCTAGGTGATCTTGTGTTTATGACTGTTGAAATCTGCCCTGAAAGAGCTGAGGAAACATCAAAAGTAGTAAGTGATGAAGACTAATTGCAGGCGTTCCCCCTCCTTTCCTGCCTTCTCCCCTACAGGCCTCCATGCTCTTCATGGAATACATGCTCCCAGCTCTTGCCCCAGGGCCTTCGCACGTGCTGTTTCATCAGCCTGGAAGATGCCTCCTCCAGAAATCCACATGGTTCTCATCACTTCTTCCAGGTCTCTGCTAAAATGCCCACTTTGAAGAGACACCTTTCTGGAGGAGTCTCTATATACCTCACACATGCCTGACCCCACACCTCTGCCCTGCTTTAATTTTCACTCTAGTGCTGCAACTAACATACTCTATTTTACTGACCTGTCTTCTTTACTGACTGTCCTTCACGAGAATGGCAGGTCTGTAAGAGGAGTGGCCTTTGTTCTGCTCCAGCTGTATTCCCAGTGGGAGAATGGGTGGCAGGTGGCAATTGAATGGGTCAGTGGAGGGACAGCTCCCAGAAAGGGTGGCCAATCCCCATTCATGCAGCTTTCGCCCCTCACAGACACTGATCAAAGCCACTGTGGGGGAGAGAGCTCTCTGCTGACAGTGGCAGTGCTTCTACCCTCGGGGATGGCACCTAACTGTGGCTGCCCTGGGATTGGCCTAGGCAAGGCCTACAAGGTTCCCTTTGGGGCTTGCACTGAGGCCTGCTTGGTGACGCACAGGACTGGTGGGAGGTGCAGGGCAGGTGCTACAGCATCAATCCCTGGAGTAATGACAGTTAATTAACATCTGTGGGTTTCTTGCCATGTGCCAGCCCTCCACCCCAGGTGGGTCTTGCCTGCAGTCAATTCTCCTAACTTTCCTGAAATGTCATTACTGCCACTGACAGAGGAGGAAACTAAGGCTTGGAGACTCAGTGAGTGGCAGACACTTCCAAGCCTGGGCAGTCTGATTCTGACACACTCCCAGCCCCCTGCCCCACCTCCGTGGGTGGGTAGGGCAGTGTGTGCCCTCCCAGCTGGGTTTTATGGCTGTGTGTGCACATGTGTGCACTGGTTTACATGACCTGGATCACAGCAAAGTGCTGGTAAGCAAGCCCTCCAAAATATATCAAAACTCTGCCTGGCAGCATTTGCCAATCTCCTGGTGTAAGTCCTCAAGTCACCAAGGTGACATCGCTGAACAAGGGGAGGGAACTGATGAACACCAATGGCTTACCCAAGCCAGTCTGAGAAGGCTCCATTCAAACCTTACTTTATGCCCATCAGGAAAATTTTGTGACTTAATGTTTATTGGTTCTGCAATCACATCTGTGATGGAAGTTTACTAAGAAGGTCGTTTTTCATTAAGAAAAGATGTTACACAGAAGTCTTTAGGGGTGAAGAGGCAGTATGTCTGCAGCTTATTCTCAATGTTCAGAAAAATATAATAATATGTTTAGAGAAAAAGTGATAAGTGTAGTAAAAATTAACAATTGGGGAAACTGAGTTTTAAAAGTGTATAGATGTTCTTTACACAATTCCTTCAAACTATTTGTAAGTTTGAAATTATTTCAAAATAAAAAGTTACAAAATAATAAACAAGCACATCCTCTCCCCAAAAGAAGTAATGGGTGATAATTTTATCAAATGGAATTTTCTCCTTTGGTGTGTCAGTATAATGACTTATTTAGATTTCCTGATATTGAACTATCCTTGGATTTCTGAGTGAACCATACTTGGTCGAACTATATTATTCTTTAATATACTGCTAGATTCAGTTTCCAGTATTTATTTCCAGCATCTTGGGTTTATATTAATGCTAAGAGCAGTCTGCAGTGTCCTCTTTTTTGTTATCTTTGTTTGGTTTTGATATCATTAAGCCATCTTCATAAAATAAGTAGGGAATTTATTTTCCTTGGCTATTTAGAAGTTGCCTATAAAATTTTCTGAGCTAATTGCCCTCTTTGGAGTAGTTTTTAGAATATTTTTTCAGTTTCTCCTTTGGTTGTGTTTGGACTTTCTACTTCTTTAGGTCAGTTTCTATTTCTAGAAAATTATGTATTTCAATAACATTTTAGAATATATTAGGATAGAATTAGGATTTTTAAACTCTTAGAACTGGTAGCTATATCCCCTTTCTTATTCTGCACTTTGTACCCCAGTTTCTTATTTTCTGGATTAGATTAAGTATAAGGTAAGCTACTTTATTTTTTGCTTAATCAATTTCTCAATAAATAGCTACAACTATTAATATGACTTTTTCTGTCTCCTATTTATTTTTTGTGCTATCATTCATTCATTCATTCATTCATTTTACTTTGTTTGGGTTTATTTTCTCTTTTCTTTTAACTGATATGTCTTTACCCCATGAAAATACTTCAGACCATTGCTATATTTTTCAGTCTTGCTTGGGCTGTATCCTTTAAGTATAAAAATCTGAAAATTTCTTACTAGTTTTTAAGTATTTTGTAATTACAGTTTTGGTTTTCTATTTGTTAAAATAATCAATTAGGTTATGTTCTAATTTCAATTGGGAACCTTTAATTATTATTTAAAGTTTTAATGTATTGCAGTCTCTGAATTCTGCCTGGATCATATCTGGGGTATTCATCCATCCCAATTATCCTGAGGCTAAGGGGTTTCCCATGACACAGACTTTTAGGGCTGGGCAGTCTGGAATGAGCTGGTCACCCTAATAACCAAGGCTTTCTTCGTCACCTAAAATATGACTTGTTTTAGTACTTAAAAAGAATGTGTTTCCTAATTGAAGGGTACAGAGTTTAAATTTATAGCTGCTCAATTAATTTAATTAATAATGTTTCTCAGTTTCTCTATATTTATTTTTTGCTAATTTTATTAGTCAAAAATTGAGAGAAGTGTATATCACCACTGCTATTCTATTCATCAATTTTTAAATATTTTTAGACAAATTTTGCCTTGTATAGTTCAGCACTGTTATTTTTCACATAAAAATTTATTATCATAAAACTGACAAACCTCTTGCAAGAATCACAAAACTAAAATGAAAAAAGACAGAAATCACCAACAACAGGAAATGAACCAAAGAATACTACCACAGACCCTGCAGCCATTAAAAAGATAATCAAAGAATGCTACAAAAAACTTTACACTCATGCACTTGACAACTTGGAAGCAAGACCAGTTCCTTGAAAAGCACACAACCAAATGAAATAAACAATCTGAGTAACATTACAGATTCATACCTTAAAACTCTCAAAAAGTAAATTTTCAAGTGCAGAATTCTATCAAGCATTTAAAGAAGAATTAACGCCAATCTTTCTCTAACTTTTTCAGAAAATAGAAAAAACTTTCCAGTATATTCTATGGAGCCAGAACTACCCAATTACCAAAACCAAAGCATTACAAAAAAAAGTGAAAACTATAGATATCTCTAATAAATCCGAATGCAAAAATTCTTTAAAATATTAGCAAATGAAATCTAACAATGCATAAAAATAATTAAGCACCATTTCCAAGTAAGATTTATTTCACCTATGCAAGGAAGGCTGGTTCCGCATTCAAAAATCAGTTGACAGCCTAAAGAAAAAAAATCATGTGATTATATCAAAAGATGTGGAAAAGCATTTAACATCCATTCATGATAAAACTCTCAACAAATTAGGAATAAAGGGGAACTGCCTCATGTGATAAAGAACATCTACAAAAACCTACGTTAACATCAGGCCTAATGGTAAAACACTGAATCTTTTTCTCTGAGATCAAGAACAAGGCAAGAATAACTACTCTTACCAATCTTATTCAATCTTATAGTCCTGAATTTGCTAGCCAGTGCAATAAAGTAAGAAAAAGAAAAATCAAAGACCTAAATAAATGGAGAGACATACCATGTTCATGGATTGGAAGATTCAACATTGTAAAGATGTCAATTCCTCTACACTGATCCACAAATTTAGCACAAATCCTCTCAAAACCCCAGCAAGGTGTTTTGTAGACATAGACAAGCTTATTCTAAAATTTATACATACAGAACCTAGAGTAGTTCAAAACAATCTTTAAAAAGAGAAGAAAATGGAGGAATCATTCTACCTGACATTAAAGTTCACTATACAACTACAGCATGAAGATAGCATGATGTTGGTAGAGGGTTAGATTATCAATCAATGGAACAGGATGGAGAACCCAGAAATAGATCCACATAAATATGCCCCACTGATTTCTGACAAATGTATGAAAACAATGCAAGAGAAAGAGGGCAGCCTTTTCACCAAATGGTGCTGGAGCAGTTAGATAGCTATAGTTAAGAAAATGAATCTCATACCTTACACAAAAATTAACTCAAAATGTATCCAGAATAAGCAAATTCATAGCAATAGCAAGCAGACTGTCGCTGCCAGGAAGGGGCTGGGATAGGAGAGAATGAGGAGTGACTGCTTACTGGGTACAGAGTTTACGTTTGAGATGGTGAAAAAGTACTGGAACTAGTTGGTGATGATGGTTGCAGAACATCATGAATATACTTAATACCACTGAATTGTGTACTCTAAAATGCTAAATATTTTATGTGCATTTTACCAGAATAAAAAAAGAACTCAAAATGAATCACAGATTTAAATGTAAAATGTAAAACTGTAAAACTTTTAGAAGAAAACAGAAGAGAAAATCTCTTAGGGCTACTTGAAGGTTTTCATTCTTAGAGCTGACACCAAAAACATAGTCCATACATGGGAAAAATTGATAAACTGAACCTCATGAAAATTGAAAGCTTTTACTTGGTAAAATACCTTGTTGAGAATGGATAGACAAACTGCACACTGGATGAAGTATTTGCAAACTATGTATCTGAAAAAAGACTAGTATTTGAATATATAGAGAACTCTCAAAACTCAACACTTTAAAGATAATCCAATTAGAAAATGTGGGGGGGTCATGAACAGACATTACACCAAAGAAGCTATGACAAATAAGCACATGAAAAGATATTCAACATCATTGCCCTTGGGGAGATAAAAATTAAAACCACGATGACATATCACTATATACATCTCAGAATGTTTCAAATAAAACATAGCAAGCACACCAAATGGTGGTGAGAATGCAGAAAACCTGGATCCCTCAGACATTGCTATTAGACATGTCAAATGGTACAGCCTCTCAGGAAAACAGTTTGGCAGTCTCTTATAAAAACAAAACATGCAACTTCCATATGACCCAGCACTGTACTCTTTGGCATTTATCCCAGAGAAATGAAAAATTATGTTCACACTAAAACCTGTGTTCATAGCAGCTTTCATGGCAGCTTTACTTGTAATAGTCAAAAACTGGGAACAACCCAGGCGTCCTTCAATAGGTGAAAGGTTAAACCAACCGTGGTCCACCCACACTAGTGCAATGAAAGGAACAAACTATGCAACAGCTCAGATGGGTGGCAAGGGAGTTAGGCCGAGTGAAAAGCAACCAGTTCCCAAAGGTAGCATACTGCAGAATTCCATTTATTTATCGTTCTTGAAATGACAAAATTACAGACATGGAGAGCAGACTAGTGGTTGCCAGGGGATGGAGTCGGGGTGAGGAAGCTAAGGGGCAGCATGAGGAGTCTTCATGGGGGTGAGAATGTGCTATGATATTGATGTCAATATCGCATTGTGACATTGCACTCCAGCTTTGCAACATGGCAGCATTGGGAGAAATTGGATAAAGACCACACAGAGTCTCTCTAGGTCATTTTTAACTACTGTGTCTGAATCGATAATTATCTCAGAATAAAAGGTTTAATTTAAAAATTGCCTTAAGGTCTAGAAAACCTTGAAAACAGTCCATTTGTGATGGTTTGAGGACTCTGCCTCCGGGATTGTCAAACACTGGGTACATGGTATATGCAACTCATTGTCAATTGAATAAGTATTAACGAGTAACTAAATATCAATGAGCACTGGTTTTTAGTTGTTATGTCTTTCCCATAGTTTATACCATTGATCAATAAAAATTGATTTTTTTAATCTTATTTTAAACTTTGTGTGTGAAATTACACTTTTAACACTGAAACTTTTTGTTTGTTTGTTTCCGTTTCCTGGACTGTCTTGTCTAACTTACAAAGTTTAACCTTTCTGATTTGCTTTCTTTTATGAATTCTCTTACAGATTTTAGTTAGATTTTGACTTTTTATCGAATCTGAGAGGCTTTGTCTTTTTAAAAAAGAATCAAATGTATTTGAATTTATTGTTACACAAGCCAGTGTTATGTTTGTTATTACTTCTGGCATCTGGGGGCTCCTGTTCTGTTTTGGTTTTGCTGTGTGTGCGTCTACACACATGCACATACCCATGTGTTTGCTATTTCCTGCATTTTCTAACTGTTGGCAGGTAGGCTATACTTTCTTTAATTTGTTTTGGGAGATGTTCTTCCTGCTTTAAATTATCCTGCAGCTACCTTATTTTTAAAAATGTATCTGACCTCCTATTGTTGTGAATAGCTGCATTGGTTATCTCCTTGCTGTGATCTGAGGAAATTCGCCCACACTGTCTCCTGCTCCCCAGCTCTCCCAATCCCACCCTTCATTATTTTTATTGTCAATTTGGAAAAGAAAGACTGGGTTGGTTGGTATTATTTGTTTCAGCAGATTCAATTTTCGTTTAAAATCATTTATGGCACTTGTATCCTGTTTTTTAATCCATATTAAAATGATTATTTTGATTGTTTAATTTTTTTTGCTCTCAAATGGTCTTGGGTACTACTAGTTCCTTATTCTTATGGGGACCCCCATCCAATTCATCTCTTTGTTAGATCATGGTTCACCTGTAGCATGATTTTTGAATTTTAGTGTAATTGAGAATGTTTCTGTGCTAATACCACACAAGCTAATATCTTGGTTTTATATAAAATCTTAGATCAGAATCATTTTCTCTCAAAACTCTGTATTGCCCAAATGTTTTTAAAATTTGTTATTTTTTTTTTTTAAAAAGTGACAAGTAATATTAAAAAATTTTTTCTTCCCGGAAGCTAATATAATTATTTCTTCAATTCCACCATTTAAAATACTTGTTCCTCGGAGAATCATCTAAGGTCTTTTTTTTCTTTTCATTAATGTCACCAGATGCAGGGTGAGCCGTTTCACTTTTAGATGGGGAAAGTTCCCTCCTGTCACATCACAGATTGTTGCTTCTGCCTCACCTGTTTTTGGCTCTTCACAGGAATGTCAGCCATCTGTGCAGGACCTGCATGCTGCCCAGTGCGTGCTCTACGTTCTCCCTTACATTCTTATAGAATTCTAGCATATTCTTCAGATTTGCTCTCCCGGCCACTAACACCATTCTTTAAACAGTGTTATTGAGACATAATTGACATATGATAAGCTGCACAATATTTAAAATGTATGATTTAGGTTTTGCCATACGCATTCAGTCATGAAACCTTCACAGCTGAGATACTTTACATGTTCATTTTCATGCTTCCCTTTGTGCCCCTTTGCAACCTTCCCTCTCATCTTTCCCACCCAGGAGGGGGCAGGCACAGAGCCTGGGCAACTATAATTAATGGGTAGGTGGGGGAGAAGGGAGGAGGAGGAGGCTGTGAAGGGGACTGAGGAGGGGGTCCCAGGGGCCCCAGAGGTGAGCATGGCGGGGAGTGCTGTGAGCACAGACAGGTGGGATGAGAAGGATGAAGTATTCCTCGTGTGTGGTCACTAGGGACATGAAGACAGAGCTGCCTGGGCAGGTTGTGGCCAGACCTTGTCTGCAGAGAATCCAGGGAAGGAGTGAGCTTGGTGGGAGCTAAAGAGAGAGAAGGTACTTGAGAACATTTCTCAGGATGCATACTGAGGCCCGAGGGAAGCTGAAAATGCTAGTTTGCAGGTGTCCTCACAGAAAGAAGCCCCAAAGCCAGGGAGGGTGTCAGCCTTTACTCAGAGGTAGCCTGAAGTCACCTGGAGAGTGGCAGTCAGTTCTGGGTTTTACTTTCAAGGGCATGGACACCAGGTGTGTCCAGAACGGGCTGTGGGTGGTGACCATGTCTCAAGGACAGTCCTGGAGGACTTGGGTCTCTTAACCTGTCATCATCTGCAGTGTATAAGTATCCCTGGCAGCTGTGCATTGACCCAAGGACAGAGCCAAGACCCCTGCCCATAAAGGGTCAGTTCCGCACATCCGGTAAGTTCCCATAATGGGGCCTAGGTCTACTGGGCCAGCCCCACTGGGCTGGGACCACTGGCCCCAGGGCTGGAGATGCCAGAGACTCTCTGGTAGCAGAACAAAAGCCCAGACAAGTAAGGGGAGGCAGGGTTAGGAGGCCAGAGGGAGTATGGTGACCCAGTCCCTGCTCTGGCTCCTGGGCTTGGACATCTTTCTCTTCTATGGGTAGCAAATGCACAGGGCCACATCCAGCCATCATTACAGCCCCCGAGGCCCAGTACTGTCTTGAAGACAGCCACTGTGGAGCCTCCCCATGGCTGCGTGGCCAGAAGCAGGCATTCCCCATGCTCTGGGCCTCAGTCTCCTTTCTGTACCAGGAGGGTGCAGGGTTCTTGAGGGACCCTCACCCCACACCTCCTCCTTGTGGGAGGAGGCTGCTGGATTTTGCGTACATGGGGTGCTGGGACATCCACAGAACCCTCAGAGGGAGGTCTGAGCGGGTAGAGGCTGAGAAAAGGGAAGGCATAGGCAGCAGGCCATGGCCCCCAGGTGTGGTCCGGCCAGGCCAGACCAGAAGAAAGAGGAAGGGAGACCGGGCACAGGGAGGGCCCAGCTCACGGGAGTTTCCCAGCAACACAGCCAGCCCCTGTTAGATACCCAGTGGGGCCCCGGAAGCGTGGGCTGGCCTGCCACCAAACTGAGCTCGTGACCCACCTCAGCTCAGCCTACCCACCCAAGACCACAGGACAGCAGAACAGCTGTCCGCAGACTAGGGTCATGTGTCCCCATGTGTACCCGGGTCTTGCTGGGAAGAGGGGCGACCCAAAAACCTGTTCTCTGACCCGGAATTTCTGGTGGTTGGCTCAGAGAGGGGACTGGGGTGGAGGAGGGGCACAGGGGCTCCCTAGGGACTTGGGCCATCCCGAAGCCTCTCAGCTTCTTCTGGACCCCAGCGGCTCTGAGTCTTGATGCCTCACTGTAGGGGGCCACATTCCTGATTCCACCGGAGCACCAAGACCTGAGCCCCGAAAGCCACCATAGCTCGGCCCTATTATCTCTGCTTCTTGCAGGGGTGGGGGTGGGGAACAGTCAATGGCTGGTGTCCCAGGTGCTCTTCCGGAAGGCACAGCCTCTCAGCCACCAGAGAGTCTAGCTGGTCCCTCTGGGCCCCTAATTAGGCCCTGGGAAGGGTGAGGCCCAGCTGGGCAGGTGATGGTTGAAGTCCAAGACCTGCCTCCCGCTGTCTGCCAGTGTTCCTCTCTGAACCTATCTCTTCATCTGCTGGCTGCGAACGGCGGTCCTTAACAGAGCTGGTTCATCTGAGATGCTCCACGTGCTGGTCCTGTTGCTCCCCTCCCTGCACAGGCATCAGTTCAAAGGTATGGGAAGCTTCTCCCTTCTTTCACTCACGAGTGAGCTCCCTTTGGGGAGGATATGTGGTGATTCAAGGAGAAAATGTTTATTAAGCGAGTGACTTCTCTGTGCCCATTACATCTGACCCTTCAAGCTTTACAAACCTCCAAGTGTGAGCACCATGCACTGTCACCACAGTTATTCCTAAGACACCCACTCAAAGCCCTCTCAGTGGTTCCCTTTGCCTACACACCAGGCCCAAGACCCAACTAGCCTCTGGATCCCAGAGCTCAGGCCCACCCCCCAGCCTGTTGGGGTCCCACCAATTGACCTCTGGGTGGATGCTCAGCTGCGGGAACATCAAAGGCATAACCTGGCTTCCAGAGGCCCCACCAATTCTCCTCTGGGCAACCGCCCTTTAGGGATCCAGCACCCTGTCATTCCCCCACAGTCACCCTGAACCAGAAGGGCCCCTAGCAACCCAGACTGAGTTCCTGTCCATGGTACCCCAGCAAATTCTTGGCCATACCTGACTGGGACTCGGCCTCTCATTCCATAAAAGGGTTTTTCCTCTGGCCTATGTAGTCCTTCTTCCATTGCCCAGGAGGACCCAGAGGCTGCATGAGTTTATAGGAAATACCCTGAAGAGCCCTGAGAATGGCCAGGGCCAAGTCCAGGAGAGGGCTCAGCCTCAGGCCAGGTCACTACTTCTAGAATGCTTCATGAACTTAAAGCATGGGCAGGTGAGCCACTTGTTTTGACAATTGCACACTCACTCTGTCTACTGGCCCCAGGAGGGTGTCCCAGACCCAGGGCCTGGTTTGGAGCCCCCGGCCGAGCCCTCCTCCAACATGTGTCTTCTGTTGCCATCAGCTGGCTCTGTAGTTTATCCTCTGCCCTGAGGAGGGATCATCTGCTCCTATTGCAGCCCAGGCCTGTCAGAGCAGAGCGATGGTCCCCGCCAGGCCCATGTGCTGGTAGCCAGCCCCATCTTGCACTGAGGGCTAACAGAGGCCGGCCAAGCCCAGCTGCACCTGAGCTGATGCATGCAGTGTGTGGGCGCAGGGATGTTCCGCCCGCAGCAACCCCCACCCACCCAGGACCGGGAAGTGAAATTGCTAGGCCTATGGGTGAGGGCTGGTAGGGTCCACCAAGAGAGTTGTCAAGGGAGGTGTGGGAGCCATTCTTCTGCCCAGGCACCTAGTTGGACTCTGGGTATTCTTCCAGAGCTCAGGGTCTAGGAAGGAGGCATTTCAAGAATATGGGAAAGAGGCCCCACTGTACCCAGCCCACTGGCACACAGCTGACAGCCGGCTCACTGGCCAGAGAAAGAGACGATTCTGCTCAGGGCCAGTGGGGTCAGCAGGGTCAGCAGGATGCCTGTGCACAAGCATGGCCTCCGTGTCCTGGGGCCCCATGTGGGCAGCCTGCTGGAGGAGGTCCACGTGGTGAGCAAGACTCCTGCTCCAGGCCCTATTCAGGTGTCACTCAGCACAGCCCCACACCAGCTTTCACCGTTATCCACCCTGCCCCCATCTGCAGATGAGGATACTGAGGCCCAGAGGCAAAGCCAGCTACTTCGTCTGTGGGGCCCAGAGCAAAAACAAATTTATGCCACTTGTTTAAAAAGTATGAAGTATTTCAAGACATTGATAATGGAGCATTAACGGAGCTCTGAGCCTCGGGAGCTTGCGAGCACTCAGGGCTTGCTCCTGCTCAGCCCCCAGCACCCCCCCACCCCCCGCCCCCTGCGGTGGTGGCAGGGGAGGCGGGGAAGTTTGGGCCACCACACACTTTCAGGCCAAGGTGGGAGGGTCTGATCTGTGGCCCAGTCAAGGCGTTCTCAAACTGAGTTCCCAAGAGATTGGGGATTCTGCGGACCCCTTAGAGGTTGCCTTGGAGGTGGACAAGCAAAACTCTCAGCCCTCCACCCCAGATCCTTGGGACTCCAACTGTCCGATTTACAGATTCCTGTTCAATATTGATTGGAATGAGCAAATATTGAACTCCTATGTTAAAAAAAAAAGAATTATTTCAGGGGGAGGATAGCTCAGAGAGATAGATGTGGTAAAATATAAATTATGGATTAGATGTATCTACGTAAGAGAAATTGAGGCCCTAGAGCAGGCTATGAAGCCAACCCAGAATTCAGGTCCCCGCCTGGTCACTTGGAGCAGGTCACCCCCCTGGTCTTTCGGAACCTGGGTGGAGAGCCTTGGAGCTGGTCCCCTGGGGGCGGGGGGGTTGGGGGACTCCCTGTCGGTCTGAAGTTCTTGGGAATTTTTCTCTCACTCAGAGCTGCAGCTCCCGATTCAACTCAGGGAGCCCTCACTGCTAGCCTTTATGGCACTTGTGCATCTCTGTGTGTGGAAGCTGACTTAGGTCCCCTCCTGTGGGGGGTGGGAATGGCGTCACTGTGTCTTGAGGTTCTTGTCACCTTCAGAAGAGCAGGTCATGTGTGGAATCATCTGGGTCAGGGAGGGGCAGGTGACAGGAAGCTGCCCATCTCTCATACTTTGTCACTGTCCCCATACACACCAGCCGTCAACCAGGAGCAGTGACAACCAAGGAGGGGTGCAACCAGGTGCAGACCAGGAGATACTGGAGGTGGGAGTAATGGGAGGTCATGCCCCACCCAAAGAAAATCAAACTTTTAAACATAATCATTGTGCTGGCCAAATAAACTGCCTCCACAGCCGGGTTTGACCGGATTCGTAGCTCAGACTCGACAGTGCCTTAGGAGTCCTTCCTTCCCCTGCACGTGGACATGGGTACACCCCACCCAGCTTATCACTGCCATCAGCAAATATTTGCAGGGCAGCATTAGGCACCTGTCCCATGTTCTGGACACACCAGAAGCAGAGGCCCGTTCTGCCCTGGGGCCTAAGCCTGGATCCCGCACCGTTGTGAGCTTGCTCTGAGGCCTCGGGCAAGTTTCTCTGAGCCTGTGCTCCACTGTAAAATGGGCAGCGTGCTCAGTGAGGGTAAAGGCTGGCCCAGGAGAGGCTTGTTCAATGAGAATTTTGTCTAGTTTTTGGCAGGGAGGGTCTCCGCACGAGCTTTGTGGTTAAAGCAAGATGAGAGGGCGGGGAGGGGACAGCCTCAGGTGAGGCCCACAGCCACCCACCCAGTCACTTTCTTGTCCAAGAATCAACTGAAACAGGAGTTAAAAGGGACTTAGTTTTTCTTAGCTTTCCTCTAAACCCTCCTTTAGTTAAAAATGCCTTCAGCTGCTCACCCTTAGTAACCAATCAACCCCTACTTAACCTCACACCACCCTAGATACAATAATTCAAGTCTGGAATCCCCCCCTCCACGCTTGCTCTGTGTAACTGCCCACTCCCCCAGAGTTCGGGGCCCTTGTCCCAACACTGCTGCCTCAGTGACGGTCGAGAGTCTGGACTCGAGTCGAATAAAGACCCTCGTGTGTTTGCATCGGTGTTGGCTCCTTGGTGGTCTTCTGGGATTCTCAACTTTGGGCACAACAGAGTGAGACTCCCGCGTCATCCACTCTGGGAGGCTGGGCATCAGATGGGTGCTGGGCCCCTGCCGGCTCCTTCTAGAGCTTCTCCCTCAAAGTTGGCCTCTATTTAAGAGACAGAGGAAAGACGGTAACAGTGTTTGTCAGTCAAGCCTACCTTTCTCAGACGTTCTCAACCAATCCTCCCACCCCTGTGCAGTTGGTGCCACGTTGGACCCATTTTACAGGTGAGCAGACTGAGGCTCAGTGAGATATGAGCTATGAGTGGTGGAGCTGGTACCCAACACCTATGTCTCTCCTCTGCTGCTGCTCCCGGTTCCAGGGGTTGTTTCCCCATCTCTAGACCCCAAGGGTGTCTGGGACATGTACTGCGGCTACTCCTGGTCTAGCCAGCAGGAATCCCTCCCTTCTCACCCCCAAGGGCTGCACCCTTGCGCCTTCACTCACGAGGTTGGCCTGGACTTTAATGCAGAGGCATCCACGTGTTTCCCTTATAGGAGCATTCACCAGGCTCTTGGCTGTGCCTGCTGCTCACCACATGTGGTCTCCCCATTACACTTTCTTCAACTGTAGAAGCCCTTCCTCTGGGCTCGAGAAGTTTGCATGGGCAATTTCGTGACATTGCTTGGCTCATGTGGACCCAGAGTTAGAGCTTGGTGAACTACTCTTGGTACCATGTCACTGTTGTCATCACTGTCATCGTCATCGTCACCTTATCCTGCCTGTGTCTTCTCCAGTTCCCTGAGGGCCCAGTCTATATTGCCCAAGATGGTTGGTGGCCCAGCAGTCTCTGCACATCGCCTCCAATGCTTCTCCACCCTGTCTTCCCGAGATGACATTCTCCTGGGCCAAGAATGGACCTGACTTTGCATCTGTAACAATGAATAGTGCACAGGGGCTGGCTGGCTCTTGTACTATCCCCCAAGTTCAGATAACCCAGGAACAGCAGCTCCTGTCTGCGGGGACGGAACAGGGTCCCTTGCAAGAAGGGCCCTGGGAGGGCACGGGACCATCTGGTCCCACTTCCTGCACTCCAGAAAGAGAGACTGAGGCCCAGAGGGGCCCAGAGGGGTGGCTGGAGGGGTACAAGGACAGGACGGCTGTGCCGCAGACTGTCTGGCACCAAGCCCACTCCTGAACAGCCTGGGGCAAGGGGCTGAGACCACTCAGCTGTCATTCTGATTAAATCCAGATGCCCTACTACGGATGCAAATGTGCTCTGGGAGCATGTAAATGAAAAGTGCTAGCACCAAGAAGTGTATGCAGAACTGCTTCGTGGGGAGCAGGAAAGGGGGAAATGTGAGGAGCCAGGCTGGAGGTCTCAGGCTCCTTGTGGTAGCTGGAGGTCCGTGCAGGGCAGTCCCTCCACCCACTGGCCTCTGCCTGCTGCTTCTGGTCACTAGAACAGCCCACAACTGCTGGGAGGCCAGGAGCAAGCAGGTGCTAGGACCAGGCCTGGGTTCACCTCGACCCCAATGAGGCTGCCTGGGGAGGAGCCTGTTGAAGCATGGGTGGCTCCTGGGACTCTACACTAGGTCTGGAAATGGGGCATTGAGCCCAAAAGATCTGAATTCAAAAATTATTCTGATGAAGAAGGGCAGATGAGGCTAGGAATGGAAGCTGAGTCCAGGCCCCAGGATGGGAACAAGAGGGCAAGCCCCAGCAGGACTGCTGAACGGAGGCCAGGCCAAGAGTTCTGCCACTGTCTCTCCTCAGGGCCCAGGCCTTCGTGCTTTTGCAGTAAGTGGCTGGACTTGCTGAGGGGGCCAGGCAGGCCTCTGGGAGCCAAGAATGTGAACAGCTCACCTCTTGCCCCAGGCTCATGCTGAGCCCAGGATGTGGACATAAGCCAAGCAAGACCCCCTCCAAGGCCTCCTGCTGGGTCCAGATTGTGGCAGGGCTGGGCCATGGAATAGCCTGGAAGCTTCCCCAGCCTATCATTTTCCTGAATGTAAGCATGCTCCGGGGAGCTGGGGTCCCAGGCAACCTCTCCCGCTACTTGGCCCCATGGCTCTGCCCTGGGTAACCTCAGAAATTCCTGTGTCCTCATAGACAAACCCCTCGGCTGCTATCTTCCTCCGGGAGTTCTCAGCTCATGTTCGTTGGCAAAAGAAAGGGCCATTCAGGTGTTCAGGTATTCGGGTGTCCAGGTGTCTAGGTGTGTGATCTGGCTCATCTACCAGGATAACTGAGGATCAAACTGATTGCCCTTGCCTGCCCACAGGCCCCGCACACCTGACCTTGGTTTCCCCAGACTGCTGGCTCACCTCCTTCTGCTATGTTGAGGCCTGCAGGGGGACACCTGAGTGGTCATGGCGAGACAGAAGGAAGAAAGGAAGAGGCTATGAAAAGCTCTGCACAACCTCTCCCTTGGACCTTAGCTCAGGGTGGGAGCCCACATTGAACTGCATGAATTCAGTTGGCTGCTTGCTCTGTATGTACCCCCATTTCCAGAGACTCCTGGAGTCCTGAGTGAAAGGGAGAAAAGTGCCAAAAAGAGGGGGAGCAGCCCCAACCCCCATCCTGTCCCTCACCCTATTCTGAGGCAGCAGAGGCACAGGTTTCTTTCTGCAGCTCTACTTCCAGGTGCCTGGGGCCTCCTCACTCCTTCTTAGGATGATTTTTATTTTTTAAAAACAATTGTCCCATTTTGTTTCCAGGGTTTCACCTCACTGCATTGAATGGAACTGCATTTAATGTAGCTTAATCCCTTGGTCCCAGCCAACAGCCCAGGGACCTGGGCCACTCAGACAGGCCTACGGTGGGTGGGCACCCCTCAACCCCTGGGCACAGGCATCCTGAGAACATTCTGCAGATGAGATCGTCCCTGGGTCCTGATCCACCTTTGGGCCCATTCCTCATCCCATCCCCCAGATTACCCCATTTCCATCTTCATCCTCGCCCTCCATCCCCCACATATTGGTCAAGTGGTAGAATGAATGAACGAGCATCTTACTTATTGGACACTCCAAACTCGGCCAGACTTTGGCTCATAAGACCTGTCACTGTGCCCAGCCGGCACCACACCCCTCCCGGCGCCCCTTCTCCAACCGTTTGTGGAAATGGCAGTGATTCTGAATGTTTCAAAGATCAATTTGAGTGGCTCGGCATCTGGGAAAGAGTTTTGTAAATTGGAAAGTGCCAAGTGAGGACATGTTTTCATCAACTCTGGGACTGAGGGACCATCTGGTTTGCACACACTGAGACTCATGGGAACTTCTCTCTGTCACTGGCTCCAGGTTTTCCCATTCAAGTCCAGGTTTTCCTTGGCTCAGGAAAAGACTTGTAACTTTGCAAGGTTTCCTTTCTTGAGAACCACTTCTGGATTCCTCAGGTTCCCTTCCCTGCAGCTCCAGCTGTCCCCTCTCTAGAGGGCAAAACTGAGACTCAGAGACCCCTGGCACCATGCAGCAGACAGAGCCTCAGCCTGCGGCCCTCAAAAGAGACACTGTGTCTGCCTGCCCCGGTAATGGCAAATGCACATGGCACTGCGCAGGCTAGTGGGATGAGTGCAGGCTCCGGGACAACAATGGAGGTGGGAGAGAGGGCCTAAGAAGGAGGAGATGAGCACGATGGGAAGATGGAGGATTTGTAAATAGGTCCAATTTCTAGTTTCCAGGAAACTCATCCCCAGCACAGCCGAGGAGGGCCAGGGCCACTCTCGAAGTACGTCCAAAGCTAGTGCTGTGCCACACATAAGGAGCTAGCGCTCGATGGCCTGGAGACACTGGCACGTGGACAGTTTCCCTTCTGGAGGGAGCCATTGCCTGCAGGGGGCTGAGGTCACAGCACACCAGTGCTGGAAGCTGCTCTGTTCTGCTGACTTCCCCCTTGGTGCCCACACCTGTGGTGTCAGTCCTGAACAGTCAGCCTTGCTTATCACACTTCTGAAAAGGAGGTCAGCCACACGGCCTGGTCCCCACAGTTTGTGTGGTTCTAGGTAACAGCATGAACATCCAGTGGGGCTTGGGCCCTCTGTGAGGTGCCAGAGGGCTGAGACTGGAATGTGTGAAGCTGATGCAGAACTTTCCCCAAGTCCAGGCGAGCAGACGCTCCAGTCAGGTTCTGTAATCCTCGTCTCCTTGACGTGGACCTTGGGTGAAAAAGGAAGAGATTGGTGGAAATGAAAGGGGAACCACACATGCACGTTCACCCACACGTGCATGTGATACATGTTTATGTGCCATACCTGTGTGTGCTCATGCATATGTGCGTGTGTCATGTATGTGTGTGCACCTGTACATGTGTGTGCATGCCATACATGTGTGTGTGGAAGCTGAGAAGTTCCACGGTCTGCTATCTGCAGCCTGGAGAACTAAGAAAGCCGGTGGTGTAATTTGATCCTAGTCTGAAGGCCCAAGAACCAGGAGCTCTGGGGCACGAGAGCAGGAGACCATGGACACCCCAGTTCACACAGAGAGCAAATTCACCCTTCCTTTGCCTTTTTATTCTGTTCAGACCCTCCGTGGATGGGATGAGGCCCACCCGCCTTGGGGAGGGCATTTCTCTGCACTCAGCCTACTGATTCAAATGCTTATCTCTTCCAGAAACACCCTCACAGACACTCCAAAAATAAAGTTTACCAGCCACCTGAGCATGCAAGAGCCCAGTCAGGTTGACACATAAAATTAACCACCAGAGCAAAAGAACTGGTTTCTGTGCACTTCCCATTTTGTCACAGAAGATATTAAAAAGATGATTACTCGGGGTTGACATTTAATGTAAGTCATCGTTTAGCTGCTTCATCAAAGATAGTCTCAGGGGAAGCCGTGCTTCTTTGTATGTGTGAGTGTGAAGGACATTGTGACCATGAGCACAGCTCGGGGCTGTGGCCTTGAGGGAGCTCAGGCAGCCGCAGTTTTGCCACCTTTTCATGTCTGCACCATCAGTGCGAAGGTAAACTTGTGAAAAAAGCAAGTGAGGTCTTATGCCTCGATGTTATTATGCAGCTAGTTTTAACCTCATGGACCTTTGTAAGGAGCCCTGGGTCCTTGGGGTGGTGGACTGAGGAGCACTGGTGCAGAGGACCAAGGTCAAGCTCTCTGAGTGCCTCCCTCATGCCGGGCAGACCACGAGAACCCGGCATGAAGTGCCAAGCCTTGGGGTTCCCTCCAGCTTTACACTGCTGATTCAGAATCCTCCAGCAGCTTCCCATCTCCACAGTGAAAATTCTAGCTTCCTAAATGTTACCACTCCAATGTGACCCCAACCAACCTTCACTGTCTGATCTCTCATTGCACTTCTCCAAGCTCTGAGTTTCCACTGAGCGTGAAATGCCTACAGCGGGCCCTGCCTGCCCACTCTGCCCCCGCCCCTCTTCACGTGCAACTCCTGCTTATTCTTCAAAGACCAATTCAAATGCCTCATCCACGAAGCCTTCCTTGAATGCACCTGTCTGAACTGAGGTCTTCCTGATCCCTTTCTAGCTTATGATACAAATATTTACATAGATGTTTTATAATAATGGTGATTATTTATTCAGCATTTGTTATATTCCGGGCACAGTGCTAACAGCTTTACACGTAATATCTAATTTAATTTTTATAATTGGAGCGAGGCATTCTTTTCCTCCGATGAAAAACTGAGACTCAGAGAGATTAATTTGCCTCAAATCACACAGCTATGACTGAGAAGCAGTGTATTAGTTCTCTGTTGCTATGTTCCAATTACCCCCAAACGTAGTGACTTAAAATAAAAAAGATATTTATTATCTCACAGTTTCTATGGGCACCTCAGCAGGCGGTTCTAGCTCAGGGCCTCTTGAGAGATTGCAGCTGGAATGTCAGCAGCGGCTGCCATCTCATCTGAAGACTCACCTGGGGTTGGAGGCGCCTCTTCCAAGGTGACTTCTCATAAGACTGTGAGCAGGAGGTCTCAGTTTCTTCCCATGTGGACCCTCCTCAGCGCTGCTTGAGTGTCCTAACAGCATGGCAGCTGGTCCCCCAGAGCACATGGTCCTAGAGAGAGCCAGGAGGAAACTTAATGCCTTTTATGACCTCACCCAGAAGCCTCTCACTATTCCTCGAAATCTTGTTGTTGACAGTCAGGTTTATTTAGTTGAGATGGGACTGCCAGTGGGCACAGATGCCGGGAGGTAGACTCTATTGTGGCCATCTTGGATACTGGCAAGCCACAGGGCAGGGTCAGAACCCAGATGTTATCCGACTCCAACACTGGGGTCTGTAACCCTACCCCAAGCTGCAGCTGACTAGAAAACCCTCCATAAGTGCTTCCAGAGCTGACTCAGCGCCATGGAACCCCTTCTCAGTCAGCAGTGAGAAGGCCTGCAGGAGAAGGTAATGTGTTCACAGTTTGCAGAAGCATCCTTTGTGAGGAAACTGCTGCCAGCCAGATTTGTGTTTTGCTTTAATCAAGTGGAAAGGTGTGACCTAGACGCCCCCAGCAGTTTGGGCTCATTAAGCTGGAGGTGTAAACGGGGAATCAGAATTGAGGGAAGGGGGGTGATTCCTACCCACCTCTGTGTGAGTTCCCAGGATGCTCCAGCTGGAAGGATTTCCTCTGGGAAAGGCTGTGGGCTGGGAGTAAGTGGGGTGCTTCGGGACAAGGCTGAGCTGCACCAGAGCTCTGCCAAAGTTGTTGGGGCAAGCGGGAACCATCTGCCCTACGCAGAGGCCGCAGCCACTCTTGTCTGCCTCCGGAGAAGCCATCCCCATTCCTTCAGCATTCATTTACTAGTGTTTGCTCTGGGGGTTTCTACATGAGGGACTGGCCATAAGGATGCTGACAATGACAGCAGCGATGAGGAGCCGCAGTTAATATTTATGAACAGCTTTAAGTGTCCTGGCTCCTTGATCCTCACAGCAGGACTAAGCTAGGAACTGAGCTGGTCGCTGTCATTACCCACTTTTATAGATGAGAGCAGTCAGCGACCAGCAATGCTACCTCACATCCTCAGGGGACCTCCCAGCTGGAAGCAGCTGCAGATTGAGAGGACAGCGTCACACAGCAGTGTAGAGGCCACACCTAGACTCTCTCCCAAGGGCACCTTTCTTCCAAGGGTTAGATCCAAATGCAGCTCAGGTCTGGAACAGGTTGGACTCCCTCTGGAGGAGTCAGGGGCAGCAAGCTCAGCCCAGTGGGCTCATCTCCTGGTGACACAGACCTCCCAGATGACACAGGCCTCCCATCTCTAAGCTGCGGAGGTACAAGACGGCTTTTAGGACTTTTACATGCAGAGCCAGCTCCCCACTAAATTGAAGGCCCCCTGAAGCCATGCCAGGCCCTGACCACACATGCAGCTGGTGGGGAGAATGCATGGATTCACGCGGCAGAGCTAGGAGCAATCTCCAGGGAAGACAGCTGCTTCCATTTCTCACGCTGTCCTTTAGAACTTGTCCACGTACATCGTGGGAAACCCTAGTGTACATACACTTTCATGATCTTATTTTTAAATTGTAGGATTTAGAAAATTATTTTATACTACTCTTATTCAACCATAGATAAGCTATAAGCAATTCTAGTGTTTCTATATACCGTCACGATTTTTCTTTTAATGACTATGTAATCTCTCAATATGTTGCCCTCTCCTAATTTACTAACTATGCTTGCAGTAGGATGCTTAGGTTGTTTCCTGGTTTGTGGCTATTACAAATAACACATCCAAGAACGCCTTCGAGGACATAGTTTGTGGAGACAGTTTGTTCTTTATGGAAGGAGCTGGTCTAGCATTGTGTGGGGAAGGGTTTGGTTTCAAGCACAGGGTCACGTGTGTCTGTTCATTCACTCTCATAGCCATAAAAAGGGCACACGTGTCTACCTGTTCATTCATTCTCATAGCCTACATGACAGGCATGTAGCAGGGAGGCAGCACGTGGAGTTCTAGGTTCAAATCCCAGCTCTGTCATTTTGCAGGAGTGTGAGTATAAGCATGTGACATACCTTCTCTGAGCCTCAGTTTCCTCATTTGTACAGTGGGTACAACTCAGCCCTTTCCAGAGAGTCCCATGGCTGATGGCTTCACTGCCTTCAGGTCCCTTCTCTGATAGGTGCCCCTCCTCAGAGGGGCCTAGGGTCTCCGTGCCTGAAAGCCTTCTCCATCGCCTTGCCTGGCTTGATTTTCCTTCAGAGAACTACCATCTTTTTGTCATCTCAGGTGGCTATAACAAAATGCCACAGACTAGGGGGCTTAAAGAAAGGATACTTATTCCTCACAATTCTGGAGCCTGGAAGTTTAAGATGGATGTGCCGGCAGATCTAGTGTCTGATGAGAGCTCACTTCCTGGCCTGTCGATGTTGTCTCCACGCTGTATCCTCACGTGTTGGAGAGCAGAGAAGAAGTAAGCCATCTCATGACTCTTATAAGGCCACTAATACCATTGTAGGGGTTCCACTCTCACAACCCCATCTAATCCTAATTGCTTCCCAAAGACCTCACTTCATAACACCATCACATTAAGGGGCTGACTTTCAACATGTGAATTTTGGGGGGATAAAACATTCAGTCCATAACCTCATCACATGGCATATTACTTGTTTATTTGTTTATTCACTTTTCTTTCCCCTCCATGAGCATGTTAGCTGCAGGAGGGCAAGCACTCTGCCTACATGCCCAAGCCTAGAACATGCCTGGGACACATAAGCATGTGCACAAACACCTGCTTATCTGTCTCATGAACTGCTGGGAGGCCAACGGGAGGCCGTGAGAGCACTGCGGCTCTTGTGTTACTCAGGAAAAGTTGGAGGCATGATGATAGGACTTGTATATAGAGTGTGATCCAGTTCCTCTTCTCATTGTGAGCCTAGTGGAAAGCAAACTTTCGGAATCCTCTTGGAGTGTTTGGGGGACCAGAGAGAAGAGTGCAGCTGAGATAATGGTGCTGGGCAGGGGCTGCCTAAAGGCTGAGAGGAGCCCCACCTACATGAACACGCTTGCAGCGCTTCCTTGACCCCTCTTCCTTTAAAATTTATTTAATAGTCTAGTTTAACTTTTATCTTTTATACACAGCTGTACATCTAAAGTTTAAGGAGCCAGAGGTGCCAACTTTCAGCTGAGTTCTTTAATAATTACCTCTAGCCTGAATAGCCTCCTTCGTCCTCCCTGTTCATAGCTGTGTGCTCCCGCAATGAACATTCCAGGTTTGCTCTCTCCCACCACACTTCATCCTCCACCCTCTTCTGGAGCCCTCATGCCTCTCTCTAAGAGTCTGCTATAAACTTGGTTAGATCAACAGCCACGTTTGTACATTATAAATGTTTACATTATTTTCATTCTATAAATGCAGTTGGGAGCCAAGCCTCTTACAACATAATTATTTTTATCTTTGCTGTGCATCTTGTTTATATCATCACCTCATTTTTTCTTGATCATTTTTCTATGTATTTATCTCTCTCCCTTAATTGTTCAAATCTTCTCTCAATAAAGCATACACATTGGATATCCTATCAGTGTTTTCTTCCTGAGGATAATCATTCCCATCTGTCAGATGAGGGTCCCCCAGGAGTCATAGGAGGTGGGCCAGAGACGAGTAAGCTAGGATCTGACTGGGCCACTCTGGCTGCTGTGCTAGGAACAGACTGAGGAGGGAGGTGCAAGTGGGGAGACCAGGAGGAGTCTATTTCAGAAATTCAGCTGTGAAACAAGAATTTCCCAGGGCCCACTAGGGTGGTTGCAGTGGAGATGGTGGCAAGTGGTTTCTGAAAGACTTTTAAGAAAAGGCCAACAGGACTGGATGTGAAGCAAGAAAGAAGGAAAGTAGTCTGTATGACTAAGCACCAGAAACGATGGATGAGGTGAGAAGATTGTGAGCAACTGCTTAGAAACTGTCTCTGTCTGTCTGGCCTGCTGTAACAAACAGCACAGACTGAGTGGCTTATAAACAAAACTTTTTTTTTTTTTCATAATTCTGGAGGCTGAAAGTCCAAGATCAAGGCACAGACAGGTTCAGCATCTGGTGAGAGCTGCTTCTTCATAGATAACCATAT
Organism: Cynopterus sphinx; assembly: GCA_030015415.1. NCBI lineage: Eukaryota > Metazoa > Chordata > Mammalia > Chiroptera > Pteropodidae > Cynopterus > Cynopterus sphinx. Next base: position 29,252,714 of record CM057386.1, read on the forward strand.
TTTCCTTGAGTCCTCTTCACATGGCAGAGGGGACAGGGGAGATTTCTGGGGTCTCTTTTATAAGGGCCTGAATCCCATTGATAGTGTCTCTCGGCCCTAATGGCCTAAGCTCCTTCCAAAGCTCCACTTCCTCATGAAGCCCCACCTCCTAATACCAACACTTTGGGAGTTAGGTTTCATAATGCGAATTTAGTGGGACACAAACATTCAGTCCATAACAGAAAAGATCCTGAGTTCAGGTGGGGCCTTGTCAGTTTTTGGATTCTCTTGGTTGTCCAAGTGAGATATTGGGTGTGCAGTTTAGGATCTTGGGTACCCCAGTGTTCTGAAATATCTTGTCATCATTCGCTCAGTTGCTATGGGCCCACTTTCATTTACTGTACCAGGCACTACTCTGCCTCTTAGCCCTTAGTTCTGCTCATTTTCTTGAATTTCTTTGACAGTGTTTTCCCTGTCTTCTCTGTTCTCCTTTCCTGAAATGACTTTATCTTTCATATTGGATCTCCTGAACAAGCCCATAGGTTTTCTTTCCTCCCTGTTTTCCATCTCTGTCTTTTTGTTGTTTCTGGGAGATTTTTCAGCCCTTCTTCACTTGGGCTATCTCATCCTTAATTTCCAAGAGCTCCTTTGTGTGGCTGGAATGTTCTTTCTCAGAGCATCCTGTTGATTCATAACAGAGAATCGGACTCATCTCTTCTGCGTGATGACACCTATCAGGGTGGCAGCCAAGGCCCCACAAGTTCAGGTTAGGGCCTATGCTCAATGTCACAAGCTTCTCTGAGATCCAGCTTCTTTCTCCCAGGAAAGACATCCTCAGGCCCCCCAGGGATCTCCTAGGTTCTACAGGGACAGGTCGGCTGCCTCCTCAACTATCATCACCAGGAAGGAAGAGGGGCCCAGAGAAAATATATGTGCTACAAGCTGCGCAGTCCACGGTTCTACAGACTTGTGCTCATTGTTTTTATTTTCGAAAAAATTACACATTTCTGTCAACCGAATAGACTTTTGTGTCTGGCTGTAAACGTTTTATTTTGTCGTACAGAAAGTTCAGACATCTGTTGAGCCAAGTTGCCAAGACCCCTTAAATGCCCAAGGAGCGGGCGACCCTCAGGCTCCCCCAGTGCCGGGAGGACTGGGCGCCAAGGTGCGCGGCGCCTGCCTAGCCCGCTGAAAACTCTGGTTTTGAGACGCTTTCGTCCACGGCTGCACTGTCCAGTCGGGATACGAACTTAAGTGAGACGAAAGGCAAACAGCGCTCGGTCTGCCGGCCTCCTTCGGGGGGCCGCACGCAGGGGAGCCGGGGGGAACGTTCGCGCCCGGAACCCGCCGCTGCGGGGCCACGGCGGGGGGCGCGCTTGGGCGTCGGACGCGGGGCGCGCCCGCGGCCGTGGTTCCGGTTCCGACCTTTCGGGAGCAGGAGGAGGCGGCGGCGGCGGAGGAGCGGGAGCCCGCGCCGCGCGAGGTAGAGCCAGCCGCCCCCGCCGCGCCCGCCGCGGGACCTCCTCCCGCTCCCCCTGCCCCACAGACACCCGGCCCGGCCGGCGGCCGCTGGGGCTACCTGCTGGCGCCGCGTCCCGGCCCGCCCTCTTCCTCCTGTGACCTCTACCTGGCCGCAGGTGCCCGTGTCACATTGAGGAACCCTTGCCCTCGGAGCATGGGGGTGGGGGTGGGGGGCAAGGTTCCCGAAAGGATGCTGGAATTCGTCGAGTTCGTGGTCAGCCATCGTTAGAGAGAAACTCGACCCGTTGCTTCTGAAATCCGCTTCCGTTCTCAGGAGGCCTGCGGGATCCTCCTTGAAGCGCCTGCGCCCGCCCGTTTTGTTGTTTGTTTGCTCTGCTCTGTGCTCTGTGTCAGGTGCATGGGCTGCAGCTTTAAAGCCGGCTTAGCTCCTCTGGGCATGGTCATGCCGACGAACAACCGTGGCAATGTGGAAGTGCTCGACGTTTCGAAGGCCTTGTGAGCAGGCAACTGTCCGAAGAGAGGGGAGGCTTTAAAGAGAAGGTGATGTTGAGCAGGGCTTTGAAGGATGATTAGGAGTTTGCCAAAAAGGGAAAGGATGAGAACTTAGAGGTGGGAACAGAAGTTATGTGTTTGGGGAGTTGTTGATTCCCAGCCCAGGAGGCTTTCTTACTGTCACTCCATGTCCCAGAACCCCTCTTCAGGGCAGACTGAATTGGTGGATTGAACCGTGAGCCTGGAATAGTAAGCTTGGCCCCTCTAGATGTCATTTTTCGAATAGTATTTTACTTCCTAATATGGATAGGGGTTTAGGTGTGTGTTTTTCCCTTTTGGTTTTTTGATTTGAATGTAGTACTCATGAATGCAGTGAGAATGTCTGTTACTTAAAAATATAACTTTGAGAACAACCCCCCACCCCACCCCCACCCCACCAAACCGCAGGCATGTGTTGAAACTAATGCCCTCCACCGCAGGAACAGTGCAGTCCATTTCTCCCACCTCATACCTTCATCAGGCAGCAGACGACAGGAACTGCTGGGGTCAGCTTTAAATTCAGGATGGGTGGGGGGTCAGGGTAATGGTAATCAGTCAGGTGCCATTTTATTCATTTTGAAACCAGCCACCTTCATTTGAATGCAAGTATCATTCTTATCAAGTAATTTTTGTCATGTGTCTCCATGGCGAGTCCCTTGCTAAGGATGGTACCTACATTTGTTTTCCCATCCACGTGTGCCAGGTCATTCTCACAGAACTCTCTGTGCAGGTCTTGTTCATACTGTATCTATAGATGGAGAAATGAAGGCTTAGACAGGTGAAGGATACTAAGAATAAAGGAGGATGTTCCAGTCTGAATCTGTTGACTAAAATCTGAGCTCTTAACCAAAAGATGCAAACTTCCTGGCATTGGCTGATGGTTTTGAGAGTTCTGTGTGCCTTGGTGGTCTAACTGTGAGCCTGGGATAGTAAGAATCTGAATGGTTAGAACACCAAGTAGTCTGTGCCAGGTCTCTAGCTGGGCTCCTGCCTCCCAGAGGAGTCTGATAGCAATATGTTGTCCTCCAGAAGAAGGCCATCCTTGCTCACCAGAATGCAGGTTTCTGTGCTTTCACAGCGATGCATGGTGACGTTGGTTATCTCGGGTTGGTTAGGTGCTGAGAGCAATTTTATGAAGTTAGTTAACTGAAAAAGAGAAAACCATGGCTGAATTACATTTACTGTGCTACTGGGAGTGATGGGGAGCCTCATGATCATAGAAGGCACTGTGGTTGAAAGGTGGAGGCTGTCTTTCTGAGGGAGCTGTTGGTCTTTCTAGACCTAGAAGAGTTCAAGACAGTCATTTGCCCTGAACGATTTTTATCTTGTTCAAAGCAGAGCCCTGATCCCCATGATCTTGAAGAGTTTAGCTCTGTAGTGAAAGAATTTATGATGGGACATAAAACCTGTTTTGAAGGGATGGTGGCCCCTTACTCCCATGTGTTTGGTGGGAGAACAAATTACTGCAACCTCTCTGGAGGTGACTCTGGCAATATTTACCCAAATTAAAAGTGATTTTTCTTGTGAGGCTCTGCGGTGAGCATCATGCTGGGCCACTTCTGAGCATCTGCTCCACAAACACCTGGTATGAGCACAGTTACAATCACCAACCATCTCCTTTCCTGCATGTTTGCTTGGCTGGCTTCTTCTCACTCTGAGCTCTAGCTATACTGGTCCATCCAAGAAGACCTGTCTGCAGGAGTGCTCTGCTCAAAAGGCTGGGACTGTGTCTGTCTGGCTCACGCCCATGCCCATGCAAAGCCTGACTAGGTATTGCCATCTCCCAGGCACTCAGAGACTTGGTGGCAGGGGTTGGAGGGGTGGCTGCCTCAGATGCATGGCCTGTTTGGAGCTTGGTGTTCGTGCAGCATGCATTTGAAATGCTTTTGTCAGAACTGACTCTTTTGTTTTTTGCCTAGACCTTTTATGCTTTAAAAGAAGAATGTTATTATCTTATTTTTATTGGCGTCTATCATTTTGAGAAATTAAAACACTCTAAACAGTTACAAACACCCTATCATCCAGAGCACCTTTTTTTGGTATTTTTGTTTCTTTATGTATAAAAGAAAATATTAATACTGAAGTTGAAGCTCTCCATTTAAAAAAAAAATAAATGACATTAAAATCTGATTTTAAAAGTCATATGTGCTCATTGCAGAAAAAGTTGGAGAAAATTGAGAAGCACTGTGAGTAAAACGAAAGTCACCTGCCACCTTGTAACCTTGTGAACATCTGGGTATTTACCTCATCGTCTTTTTAACTGACCGTCCTTTTTCCGTCTCCCAGTCAGCTCATGCCACCCACACAGTCTGGGTATGGCCCCAACACTCCACTGTGTGTGCCCTGATTTCCTCGGACCTCTTCTGGACCACTTCGTTTAGTTCCAGTTTTTCAGTATTATAAATAACACTGCACTGAATACCCCATATGTGCATGTTCATGTTCGTCTCTGATTATTTCCTTAGGATACATTTTAAAATACATTCATGGAACAAATGGCCCACATTTCCTATTTTCATATCTCATTTTGAAGCAATTGTGAAGTGCCATTTCTGATGCTGAATGGATGCCCCGGACCACACCTGGACTGGGGCAGCCCTACAGACAGCCTGTGAGGCACTGTTGAGTTAATGTGTGATGTTCTCTTTCAGGGAAGTTACCCATTACAGATGCTCCTCCCCATCACAGACTCTTCTCTCCACTTAAGGTATGGCAGACACAAAGAACCAGCCAGACCTGAGTTTGGATCACTGTTTCACCTGTTATTTTGTGGCCTATTTCCTTTGAGTTGTTACTATGGCTGTCTGCTCACTGTAGCCATCCCCAGCACACAGTAGATTTTTGGCCACCCTCCTGCCCTTAATTGAAGCTCCCGGCTAGGGGGAGAGGGTGCTTCAACTCTGTTTTCCAGTTTTCTATCTCAAGCTGACTGCCCCCTCCCTAAGCATTGTGCAGCTACTGGGGGCTCTGGGGGAACCAGGCAGAGAGGTTTCTATTCTCTAAGACTCCCAAAGGGGAGGCCTTGAAGAAAAGAGAGTCATGTTGATTTTGGTGACCACAATTATGGCATTACATCTAACACCCCTCTGATGCCTCCTGGGGAGAGGGGTAGAAGAAGCAGCTGCTTCCTAGCTTATTGGGGTATCATCTGTCTTCCTTGTGTCTGTGTAAGCTGTACACAGTTGCTTCATAGCACCCTAGAAAATGTCACTTTCAACTAGCACCCATGGGACATCTCTCTGAGTGCTCTCTCACTGGCAAGAAACTGGCCTCAGCCAGTTTACATAACCCAAAACTACCATATAAGAGATTTTCTGCTTGAAGATTGTCTTTGTTTTAGTCCCTCTGTCCCCACCCCCAAACCTCCAAAGCAAATAGAGAAGAATTTGCTAAAAGAAAAGGAAACATGTTAAAGCTGCCCTGGTTTGCTTTTCACTGGCTTACTTTCTGAAACTGGCCTGTCACACATGTTTATCACGTTTCTTGTTTTCTCTGGTTGAGCCCAGCTTCTTTCTTACAGTATGTCAGGTTTCTTTACAGTAACAGAAATCCAGGTTGTAAAACCAGCTGTGAACCCACCTCTGAACCATGTGCAAAAGGCAGAGCACGGAGAGATCATAGAGTAGTCCTAGGACATTCTCTGACTTTTGATAGATGGCCTCTTTCACCTGGGAACAGTATGGGCAAGTGTATTTGGACCTGAACTTGGTAAGGCCGTGGAGCCTTAAGGAATATTTGCACAAGACCTAGGAACAACCTGCCAGAGGTGAGAGGGATCCACCAGAAGCCCATGGGGGCAGTGAGGGGTCTCTCTGTGGTCTCAGTTTCCTCCCGCCTTAGACTGGTAGCTGGAGCTGTTCCCCTGCTGGCCAGAGTGAGAGACTGACTGTCTACCAAGAGCCCTTGGCTGCAGAAGCCGGCCTGGGAGGCTAACAGGCACAGCCCAATCTGCATGTGAGGATCCCAGTACAAAGCATAACTTGGCTCCAGCAATTTTTGTTGTGGCATTTGTTTGTTTTGTTAGGTAATTATAAAGTGTTGCATGTAATCTGTTTTTTAAATTAAGAACAGTGAACAGAACTGTTTAGTACATATAACAACACATTGGTTTTCCCACGATAGCAAGTTAATGAAAGAGAGAGAAAAGTGAGGATTTATCCAGGAGAAATGCTGAATATGGGGAAAAGAGATCCCTCAGAGCAGCAGGATCTGGGCAGGGTGTAAAAGACACAGAAAGAACTCCCAGGGAGGCAGTGCCAGCCTGGGGGCATCCTGGATCACCTCCTGCTGAGCAGGGCCACCTGCAAGGTGATTCTTGACCTTCCCTGTTTTTCAGTACTGTTGGAAGTGGGCAGTCGGTCGAGATTTGCAGCTTTTATTCTATAATGCTGCTGGATGGCCCATTGGCAGGCATCCTGTCAGCCCCTGGCATTCGGAAGTGCCTTCTGGGCATCCCTGTGCCTTCTACCTCCCCACCCCCACCGTGAGAACAGCTAGAGTTGCATTCCATCCACTGCAGAATTGCCATCAAGGCATTTCATTAGGGCTAAAGTAGCTATGGGCTTCTGGAGTGGGTGATTATGGTGGGAAAAGATGGCTGGGGACAGAAAGGCTCTAGCTGGGCTCCTGATTCTGGTTTAGGAGCTGAGCAACTGAGTTTTCTCGTATGTAAAAGAGATTAAAAGCTGCTGCCTTGTTTACTGAACAGGGTGGCTAAAGGTGAAATTACAAGATAAAAATAGCATAATATGTTAAGTGTATTATTACTGTCAAAATAATACTTATTAAAAATCTTTCTGAGTCCACTTTTCAGCTTCCGGTCACAGACCCTACTCTGACCCAGAGCCATAGCTGAAGCTGAGAGCAGGGCAGGGGCCAGGAGCTGCTCAGAGAGGGAGGCACAGAGATCTTTCTTAGCTTCAGAGGCTATAGTGAGGAGTGATTCCTAAAAGAACTGTGAAATTGGGGATTTCAAACTAGAGCAAATACTTATTGACCTTAATAGGCCACACTGGTACTGGGAAGGACCCATTTTCAGTTATGTTGATAGTAAGGAGTTTAGGGTAGTGGGTGCGTGCCTGACGTCTGAAATGAGCTAAACTTCAGTTATAAGCTGCTGTCAAAGCAGAAGCAATTTGGAAAGTGTGCGTCCACTCACAGGACTGTCTCCATGGGGCAGTGTCTTAGAGCGGAATATGGTCCCAGAGTCACACCATCTCTTGAAGACAGGCACTTTGGATTGACGGACCACTGGTGGCTACCTGGCCCCCTTCCCAGGTCTCCTTTCTCCCTGACTCTGAAGAACTCTAATTGAAAGTCAGCTGGTCACAGCCCCTCCCAGCAAGCTCTCACTTCTTGCCAATTTGGTCATTATTTAGTAGTTATGTTTTGAGGAAAAAGAGGGAAGAATTATGTTTCGGCTTTAAAAAAACAGACTGACATTTTAGCCCTGTAAGCTTGCTTTAAGATCTTGTATGTACTAAGTTCCCAAATATCCACCATTTGGGAAGCATTCGAGAGCGGAAGTGAGTCCTGAGTCTGTGTGGGCTCCCTGGACTCTCACGGCTTTGCCTGCTGATGGAGAGAAAACATTTTCTTAGTGGCTGTTAGTACTTACCCCTCTTAGCTAGTCTTTTTCCATGTTCAGATTTTGAAACCATTATTCAGAATATACCTTAAGTGTGTGGGGGTTTGAAATAAGCCATTCCGAGATGTGTCTCAGTGGTATACAGATGATTTTGAACTAAAGGCAACCAAGACCCTGTAGGCTCCAGAGGAACTTCTAGTCCTCTCACTTTGAACTATCTAGAGGAATTTGAATTAGGAGCTTTGCCCACAATAGCGATTATTAGAGATAATCTGTTTTGACCTATCTGTATGGCAGGGTGAGCTTCTACTTACTGATCATCTACTCTTTTAATCATACTGCTGTGACCTTCCTCCCCGCTGAGGCCCCAAGTTGCCTTACCTCATCCCTAGCTCAGATGTCATATGTACCTTTCTATCTATGAACCTCTCATGTGCGGGGTCTCTGATTCTCTCATATATGTGGGGCTTCCATGCACATGAAATAAAATTTTATTTTCTTTATCAGTCTGTGTCTTGTTGATTTGATTTGTCAGCCAGCCAAAAGAACCAGAGGAGGGGAGGGAGATTTCCCCCTTCCCCACAAGTTCATTGAATTCTATGTGCTTCTCGGTTTTACTTAGTTCATTGTTTTGGAACCTTGTATGTTTTTGAAATCCTTAAACTAATGAGATTAAATAAAAAGCTGAAATGTTGGGCATTTAAATTCCAAAGGTGGTACGTTGCGAGAGTCAGCATTTCCCATTCAGGATGTACGTTATGATGGAGAAAGGTGAACTAGTCTGGTTGGAGATTTTAAATCTCCTTTGGGTGCATTAGGACGCATCAGGCACAGTAACATGTGGTGCCCTCTCTTCCTCTTCCAGTCCCACTCGAAAGAGACCAAGTTGATCCTTGTCAGTGTGATGATACCTCACGTGGTAATGTCCTTCCGGCGCCTGGTCCGTGCAGCAGCCTTCCACCAGCTGGCTCCCTTGAGATACGGAGGAAGCTGCCCTTTGCATGTGTCCTCAGCAACCCGCTCTGACAGGAGTGCCCCAGTGTTTACCCGTGCTCTGGCCTTTGGGGACAGAGTTGCCCTCATTGACCAACATGGCAGCCACACGTATAAGGACCTTTACTGCCGCAGCCTCCGCCTGTCCCAGGAGATCTGCAGACTCCGAGAGCATGCTGGCCGGGACCTCCAAGAGGAGAGGATCTCTTTTATGTGCTCCAATGACGTCTCCTACGTGGTTGCACAGTGGGCCTCGTGGATGAGCGGAGGCATCGTTGTCCCTCTCTACAGGAAGCACCCCCAGGCTGATCTGCAGTACTTCATCCAGGACTCTCGGAGCTCCATGGTCCTTGCCGGCCAGGAGTATGTGGAGCTCCTGAATCCAGTGGTCAGGAAACTGGGAGTCCCGCTCCTGCCTCTCTCACCAGCAATATACAATGGGGCGGCCGAGGAGCCTGGAGATGGGGAGTTGCCAGAGCGGGACTGGAGAGATCGGGGAGCCATGATCATCTACACCAGCGGGACTACTGGAAGGCCTAAGGGTGTCCTGAGCACCCATCACAACATTAGGGCTATGGTGAGTGTTTGCTCTGGCTACCACTGTCGGGAGAGGTCTGCTGTGTCTCTGTTAGGCAGTTATGGCAGCAGTTATAGTGTGGCTTCTGGGGGTGGGGTGGCGTTCATTTATCTTTCTGTAGGACCATTCACAACTATCACCATCCTACCAACTCCACCTGAAATATGCAGTCACAGTGCCATATGACCAGGAGTCCCACTAATCCATGTACGACAACTCCTGGGAAAGGGCCAACAGGATGAAGCATTCAAGCTTAGGCTTAACAGGCCAGTTGAGGGCCTCCCTCTGGGCTGTATGGCATGTGCAGGACAAATTTGGTCATTAGACATGATGTTGAGGTAGTCTTCAAAGACCAGCCTTAAAGCAAATATGAGGATGTTTGATTAGCACCGAAAATGGTTTATTTGGGAAACTTGAAAGGAGGAACTCACATGTGCTCATGTCTTGATGTTGTTTTTGTGTTCTGTAGTCTTAGTTACCATCTTTGCAAAACTCCTCAGCCGTGTTATTTATCTGTAATTACACCCTTCTTCCTTTCAAAAACTGTTCAGTGCACAGTAAAGACTCTTATACAGTAGGAGCAATAAAATAAAACAGAAGTTCAAACCACAAGAAGGAGGTCAATGCCATCGAGTCTTAGGCTAACTCAGTCCTATAAGTCAGTGGTGAACAGTCCCGGCTGGCTGCAAGGAAGCGCTATTGATATGGTACCTCTGCCTCATGGAGGAGACATACTTTTCATCTGGAGAAACTGTCTCTTGACTTGTATTTCTAAGGAGAGTGAGCATCTCACATGTGTTTGACATAGCGGCCCCTGAGGCATGTAGGACGATGTGCTCAGTGGTGACTTCGGAAGATTCAAATGGGCGAGTCTCACACTGCTTCTCAGTAAAAGCTGAGGATATGCCTGAACACCCCGCTCTGGATTTCTTCACAGCTGAGCCGGAGTGAGGATGGTGCTGGAAGAGGCAGGGATCTCTGACGGGCAGTGTGGGTTGGGTGGCTGGCTTCAACACTGGCTTCTAGTGAGGCCCCAAATCCCAGGGCCTGTCAGAGCTAAAATTGCATGTCTGTCTACCTGGGGAGAAGCCACTAAGAGTGCAGAGGCTATGAGATCCTAAATCAAAAACCCTTTCAAGCTGGCTAAAGCTCCTGTCTGTATGGCCCTATTCTCCAACGTGGGAGTGAGCAGGAAAAACACAGACCCTCAGAGCCTCATCATTTCATTACCATCTTCTGTAGATGCTGTTAAGGATGGAGCAAAAAAGAAAAAGGCTCCCTCCTTCTCTTCCCTCTCCTCCTCCACTCAGCTGGGGAGGCCCCATCTAACCTCCTCCATCTGCATGGTGGCTTCCCTCCTGTCTGAGGCTGTGCTGTTGTCCTACAGGTGACCGGGCTGGTTGAAAAGTGGGCGTGGACTAAAGATGACGTGATCCTCCATGTCCTCCCACTGCATCATATTCATGGCGTAGTCAACAAGCTGCTCTGTCCACTGTGGGTGGGAGCCACCTGTGTGATGCTGCCAGAGTTCAGTGCCCAGCTGGTAAGTTGGGGACAGATCATTGGCATGGCACATAGGGCACCTGTGGACCAGGCACCTTTCTCTGTGTGTGTAGACTTTGTCAGCTGTGCAAGTTTCTTGTTGCCACCATAACAAAAGATCTCAAACTGGGGGCTTAAAACAGCCCAAGTTTATTCTCTCACAGCCTGGAAGTCAGAATTCCAAAATGAGTCTTAGGGAGCTAAAACCAAGGGGTCAGCAGGGCCAATTCCATCTGGAGGGTCCAGGGTAGAATCTGTTACTGCCTTTTTTAGTTTCTAGATTTGCTGCAGTCCTTGCCTTGTGGCTACATCACTTCAGCTTCTGCTTCTGTGGTCACATCTCCCTCTGCCTCCCTCTCTTGAGGACCCCATGATCACACTGGGCCCACCCAAGTATCCAGGGCATCTGCAAAGTTCCATTTGCTACGTGAGGTACCACATCTGTGGGGACCAGGATGTGGACATTTGGGGCCATTCTTTAGCTGAGTACACTGGCTTTGAACTGTTTTGGAGTAGATGGTCCAGCTGGGGAATCCTTGTGAGTTCCCTGCTAGTCCCCCTTTTCAGCATGTTGTTCCTTCCTAGCATGCTGTTAGGTCTCAGGGAGGGGACTTGTAGTTATGGCCATGTGGAGAGGGAGGTGGGAGCAGAGCCATCACTGCTGAGCAGAGCACAGCAATGAAGGATGCTGCTTTGGAGGTGAAAGGACCCAGGGTCTGACCCTGCCACTTGACAATTGAGACCTTGACATATCTCTCCCCTGGAGCCTTTCAGACCCTATCCTGAGAGCCTGATGCAGCTCCTGGAGGTGGGCCAGCAGGCAGGGCTGTGGGCCTCCCTCCCCTCCTCCTTTGGCCACTAAGCTCTGCCTTCATATTTTTGTGTTTTGTTTGGAGCTGCAGGTCCCTTAGTTATTTTAGATGAACAATCTACAGCTTAAAGATGCCTCTCAGGACAACAGGCTGAGCCACTGGCGATGGGGACCACAAGGACATGCTGGCAGGTGGCAAGTTCAACACCCTCTCTGTAGACAGTCTTACTTTATTTAAACATCATTGCAACTGTCTGGATTTGTGCAGCACATTGGGGCAAAGTCCCTTAAATCACTTAGGGGAGTGGATATTTGTTTAATAAAATTTTACTCTATCAGTTCCTCTGAAATCAGATACAGCTTAAATAGATACGGTATAATGCAGTTGTCTACTTAAAATCCATTATCAGAGTCCCTTAAAGAGATAAACTTCCCTTCAAAGCTCTGGGTTTGTGTGTGTCTGTAAAGACCAGAACAGCAGGATCCAGCCTCTTGGGCTCACGGCCCATGCCCTGGATTGCATGTTGTGTGGGTGGTCTCACATGGCAACATGGCAGAGAACCTCATCCTTGGCATATGGGAGGCCTTGCTTGCCATCCTTGGTGTCCCACCCTCTGAAGAGGTCTTGGTGGTTTAAAGCTTGATGGAATTGACTTTGTTGAATATGTACCTGTGTAGCTTAGATGTAAAAATGAGAGCAGATTTTGGACAACTAAGGATTCAACAGGGGAAAATCCTACAGATATTTCCTACCTTTTGCCAGAGCTCCAGGTTATGTGTATAAATTCTTTGACCTCCTGTGCACTCTCCCGCCTCACCATGGTGGCCCCACCTAGGGGCCTGGAAGCGAATGGGTGCCTTAACCATCAAGCCTGCACAGCCCTGAACTATCAGAATGCTCCTTTCTCCTTTCGAGGTGCTGGGGACAAGGGGCCACCAGCACAGCTCAGACCTTCATGGTTCTTGGCACTGACTTAGGATTTCTCAAAACTGCAACAGAGCTGAATATTGAATTTTATATTAGTAAAATCCTGCTTTCAGTATTATTAGAGATTTTTTAAAGCTTATATTTAAGAAATTTGTGTAAAGCAGTGGTGTGAGGTGGCTAAAAACCTCCAGTGGTTTTTAAATGGCCTTAGATCCTGGGGTCTTCAAGTCATCCTGCTGAACAAAACGCATGCTAACGGTGGGGTGACAGGCTGTCACATCCTGCAAGGCTGACTGATGAGGTGACAGTGACTTGGAGGACGGGAGGGAAGATGGATGGGCAAACTGCCCAACGTAACCTCTGCAGAACGAAGTCTGGCTGTTGATGAGCTGTCCAGAGTCTCGATCGATTTCTTGTCTCAGATGACTTTGCTCTGGCCAACTTCCTCAGGATCCAGCAGCAGGGCACATAAATCAGGGCAGGACTGTGAGGCTGGTGCTTGCTTTTCTTTTGACCTGCTGGGAACCCCGCTACCTGCAGCCTGATTTGGGAACTGCTGTCTGGTCTTGCTCTGACAGCTCACATCAAAGCAGGTAGAAGAGTTTTCTAGTGAAGTGCAGGGCCTAGGCGGGGTCCCTCGGAGCTATGATTTCTAAGGTATGGAAGTGTTGGAACAACCTGGAGGAGAAATGCTGCTGTTTCAAATATATACTTTAGGACAGCAGCTGCCCCCTTTGCTAATGTGGGTGAATCCAGGAGTGACTCGGCCTCACCCGCTGAGGGTTGTTCTTGCTTAAATGTCTCTCTGTGCTGGGGCCACATATCTGCACAGATTACCATAGGACCAGTTAACATCCTTCATTTGGCTGACTGTGTGCTCCATCCTTCCTTCAGCCTCCTGTGGGAAGCCTGGGTGAGGACCACTTGTTCAGCCAGTGGAGGGGGCCTGGCTGGGACCAGAGGTCCCCAGTGTGGATAGATGGCTCACAGGGCCTGTCCTCCCTCCTGTTGTGCCAGGGCACACCTGGGTCATATACAGTTTAAATTTCCACCATTTTGTGCCTTTTCCAAGTGCTCATGGTAACAGGCAAGCAAGTTCTTTGTGAGTGAAATAAAGGCCAGGCTAAGGTGAGGCTGTTGTCAGGACTGGGTAGTAGTGGGGTCTGCACACAGGTCAGCCAAACTAAAGCCATTCACCTGTAAACGCTGCAGTGGGCAAGGAGATGGGGCGGGGGTGGGGTCAAGGCTACGCCTCCTCAGCTATATCAGGATGTTGAAGCTCCCAGGAAGCCTAAGTGTTATCTACACAGCCATGCTTCTCCCAGGACCCACACCTTCCCTGGTGATGGAGTGGCACCGACTCACATTTCTTACAAGCCAGTGGGAAGTAGGATGCCACACAGTATCCAGCAAATTTGCATTTTAGAGCTTGGAAGGGACCTGAGGGATTTAGTCCAAATTAATATTGTGTTGTGAGAAGACAGAGAGAAGCTGACGGGCTTGGTCAAGGTCATAGCCCCTCCTGGGGCAGTGAGGTGACCTGTCAGTGGATTTGTCCCCACAGATTCACGCATGCCTGGATTTCCAGCACTTCATTCTCTCTGCTGGCCCACTGCTTAGTGTACAGTGATTCTGAGCCGTTAGGTTTATTTCCTCTACTCAGCGTAGGAAGAAGTGTAATTGTGGGAAAAGGAACCCTATGTCCACATTTTTTATCTCTACTTCTCATTTCCGTGCACCTTAATTTCCTAGCTACTCAGCAACAGGGAAATTGAAATGGTGTTAATAAAAATGATCTCTCTCAGTCATTCCAAATAAGAGTTGGTTTAACATGAGTTCTTAATATATTTCTCATAAATAATATTAGGTCACTTCTTTGCCTGTAAAGAATTACAGAATATGAATTTTAAGGGCCCTTAGAGGGATAACCCAAATCTAGCTCCTCTTTTCATCGTAGTCTTAAGACTTTTTAAATTATGTAATGTTTCAGACATCTATAAGAGAAATGAATACCCATGAGCCATCGCCCAGCTTTGGCGATTATGAATTCAGAGCCACTCTTGTTTCATCTAGAAACATCCCCTACCTCAGGATTGTTTTCAGATGAATCCCAGGTATCATATCATTTCAGCGTCTCTAAAAGGTAGGGATGCTTCTTCTTAAAGTTAGCAACAAAACGGTCATCACAATGAGGTAATGAGCCAGAATCCCGTAATGCTGCATATTACTGTCAGTGCCATCACTGTCAGCTTCCCCTGTTTCTTAAGTTTGTTTGAATTAGATCTGAATAACGTCCCTGCCTTGAGCTCAGTTGACATGTTGCTTGTATTGCTTCATGCGCAGGTCCTCTTGGTCTTTTCCTTGTATTTTTTGTTTAAGAAATTAGGCTATATGTCCTACAGACTTTCCCAAAGTCTGTTTTTGTGTGTTGCATGCTTGTGGTGTTATTTAACGTGTGTCCCTATACCCTGTATTTGCTGGAAATTGGAATCAGACCTTGGAGCATGATAAGATTAAGGGTTTTTGTTTTGTTTTGGTGGGAAGGAGACTTTGCTGTCCATGTTCCTTCAGCAGGGGCACATATGCCTGGTTGTCTCTCACTCTGTGATGTCAGCACTCACTGATGCTTACTACCTAGAGCCGTTAATTTTTTGTGGTTTGTAAAATATGGAATATTGTCATGAATTCTTTTATTTTACATGCAGGTATGACTTACATACAGTCAATGCATGTAAATTAAGTATGCAGCTGATGCATTTATATCTATGAATACGTCTGTGTAATAGTTACCATCAGTAAAGATAGAGAACATTTACCCGCAGAATGTTACCTCATACCCTTTTTTGTCAGTACCCCACATCCCCACACACTCAGAGATAGCACCAGTCTGATTTCTGTCACTGTAGGTTAGTTTTATGTGTTCTTCATGTAATGGATTCAACAGTATGTGTTCTTTTGTGTTTTTTAGTTTATCGTACTATTTTAAGCTTTTCTCTTCCACTGCATCGGTTGTAATTTTTGTTGTTGTTTTGTTTTTGTATTGCTGTGTTGTGTCGTATTGTATGAAAGGCCACAGTTTATCCATTTTGCTATTGAAGGACATTGATTGTTTCTAGTTTGGGTATATTATGAATAACGCTTCTATAACCATTCTCATACAGATCTTTCTATAGACATTTCTTTTAGATCTGTGCGTGCTGTGCTAGATACCAGCTGAGCTGGAAGTATGTTTAATGTTGGTCGGACAGCAGAGGGTTCTCCAAAGTAGTGGCATGTTTTATACTCCTACCAGCAGTGTGAACGCTCTAGTTTCTCCACGTGCTACCCACACATAGTATTGTCAGTTTTGTCAGTTTTAGCCACTCAGATGGGTATGTTTTAATTTCCTTTTATTGGCATATAGTGCCCATGAAGTGCAATGCACAGATTTAAGTGTGTGGTTTAGTATGTTTTGATGAATACACCTGTGTCATGTATTTCCTGGTGGGGATATAAAACATTCCCACATGCCAAAAGTTTCTCATGCCTCCTTCCAGTCTCCCTGCTAGAAGCAGTCACCTATTCTGACTTTTATTGCTTTAAATTCATTTACCTGCTCTTGAATTTGCATATAGCGGAACCATAGCATTATACTCTTTTGTGTCTCACCTCTTTCTCTGATCAGAATATTTTTGAGATTTATTCATGTTATGTGTGTCAGTGGTTAGTTCTGTTTTATCACCAAGTAGCCCACTGTTGTTCATCCATTCTCCTATTGATGGACATTTCATTTGTTCCCATGTTATGCTTTATGAATAAAGCTGTTAGGAACATTCTCATGTAAGTTTTTTTGTACATGTACACTTTTATTTCTTTAGAGCAAACGGGTAAAATTACTGTGTCACAGGGTCATTATGTAATTCACATACCATAAGATTCACCTATTATAAATGATTCAGTGATTTTTAGTAAATTTGAAGAGTTGTACAATTGTTATCTCAGTCCCTATTCTCACACCCAGTCCCTGTCTGCCTTCTGTCTCTAGAGTTTTCCTTTTCTGGACTTTGCATATAAATAGAATCATATAATATGTAGTGTTTTGTGTCTGATTTCTTTCATTCTGTAAGGCATGTGGGTTTCATCCATGTGTACCATGTGTATCAGTTGTTTGTTCCTTTTGTTCCTGGATAGCATCCCACGTACGTCTGTTCTACATTTTGTGCATCCATTTACCATTTGATGGGCATTTGAATCACTTCCAGTTTTTGTCTATTAAGAATATTGGTGCTGTGAACACTTGCATACAGATCCTTATGTGGACGTGTTTTCATTTACCTTACATAGATGTGTAGGAATAGAGTTGTTAGGTTGTGTGGTAAGTTTATGTTGAATGTTTTAAAAAAACTGCTAAACAGCTTTCTGAAGTGCTGTATTGTTTATATTCCTGCCAGCGGTGTTTGAGAGGTACAGTTTCTCTTCCTCGCCAACATTTTTTTACTGGATTTGTGAATTATTGCTATAGTCATTATAGTGGAAACAAAGTATCTCGTGGGTTTTTGTTGTTGTTGTTGCTGATGTTTTTGCATTTCCCTAAAGACTTATGATATCGAACATTTTTTCACGGTTTTACTTGCAACCTCTGGTGAACTGTCTGTTCAGATCTTTGGACTATTTTAAATTGGGTTATTTGTATTCTTATTGTTAGTTATAAGGGTTTGTTATGGATTCTGGACACAACTTTTTTATCAGATATATGGTTTGCAAATATTTTTTCCTGGTCTGGCTTGTCTTTTCATTTTCTTAATGGTATCTTTTGAAACACACATGTATATAATTTTGATGAAATGCATTTTATAAATTTTTAAATTTCAAGATCATGCTTTGGTGTCACATCTAAGAAAACTTATTTAACGAAAGATCATGAAGATTTTCTCTTGTTTTTTCTAGAAGTTCTATAGTTTTAGCTCATACATTTAGGTCTCTGATCCACTTTGGGTTAATTTTTGTGTATGGTAAGGTCAAGGTCTAAAATTAATCTTCTTGCATGTGGATTTCAGTTGTCTCAGTATTTTGTTAAAAAGATTATTCTTTCTCCCATTGAAATCACTTGGCCAGAAATGTATTGGTTTATTTCTGGACTCCCATCTGTTCTATTGATCTCTGTGTCCCACACTGCATTGATCCTGTTACTTTAGAGTAGGTTTTGGAATAGGAGATGTATTCTTCACTTTTATTCTTTCTTCTTTTTCACTCTGAGAAAGAAAGATTTTGCTCCTCTGGGTCCTTTGCTTTTCCATGTAAATCATAAGGTCAGCTTGTCAATTTCTGCAAAACCGTACCTGCAGAGTTTGTGGGGAGGAATGTATTCAAGCCATAGCTCCTTTGGCGGAGAGTTGCCATCTTAATAATATTGAGTTTTCCAATCCATGGACATGGATTATCTCTCCCTTATTTAGCTCTTCTCTCTTTTCCTTTTCTAGGACTACAATTATAGCATGTTAGATTATTCATGTGGCCCACATGTCACTCACACTCTATTCTTTTTCCTTTTCTTCCCTGTCTATATTTCAGTTTAGATTGTTTTCACTGACTCATTTTTCACTTCTTTTATCTTTTTTGCTGCATCTAGTCGATTAGTCTATCCAATATATTATCTTAATTTCAGATAATACATTTTCTAATATTAGAATGGTCCTTTTTGCAATTACACTCCTCTGATAAAATCCTTGATTTTCCCTTATTTTGTTCACCTTTCTTCTAAACTCCTTAGCACTTATTGTAATTATTTTAAATTCCTTGTCCGAAAATTCCAACATCTGGATCTCCTGAGAGTCTGCTTCTGTTGACATTTTTTTTTTCCTGTTAATCATGGTTCACATTTTTCTCTTTTCTTACATGCTTTGTAATTTGGGGGCGGGGGAGATGCCAGTCATTGTCTTTAAAAGAATTATATTATTTTTCCCCAGAAAGGCATCCTGTCCTCTGTCTAGCAGCTATGGTGAGGAAGTAATTACTACCCTCCAATTAGGAATTAAGATTGGTCGGGCTGGACTGCAGCATTGGTTTCTGTTTATCCAAAGTTTCAAATGACTTAAGTGTAAGCTCTCTCTGCATACAGTGTCCTAGGAACCCAGTGCCATGAGTTCTGTGCTCTCTTTCCTGACCATGGTTGTACACACCACTGCAGTGACGAGAACCACAAAATGAGCATAATACACCAGATTTTTTTTTTTTTTAAGATTAGGGATAACACACAAGCACTTTAACTCGTGAGAAACTTGAACCATCTTTATATTAAAACAAAAAGCATCTGTCATGGAGTGAAAATACAAGATTCACTTGGCTTTTTTCAATAGAAGAGAAAATGTCATCTGTTTACCATCTGTCGCTTGCCCTTCAGGGCCAGTCACTGTGCTGACTCTCAGACTCACCGATGGCCACTCAGAGGAGTCTGAGGTGCCACATCTCTCTGAGGTGCCACAGCCATATCTGAGGCTGGAGCCTTGTACCTGCCTTTCTCTCTGGACCTTCTTCCTCCTCCCAGGTCATGCCTAGGACCAGACATGAATGTCCCCCACCTCAGAGCAACTTCCATGGGAATGGCCAGAGACATTGTCACCATATAAAAGTGAGATACCCTTTTAAGTGGGAGCCACTTACGGACCCTTTAACACTTCAGAAAAGGAGAAGCCTCCATTAGGAACAGTTTCTGGAACAGAGGCATCCATGCACGTGTGGATGTGTACATGCTTTCTGATCTTTTTACTATGTTTTTTTTCCTTCTTTTTAGGTTTGGGAAAAATTCTTAAGTTCTGAAACTCCACAAGTTAATGTATTTATGGCAGTGCCTACAATATACAGCAAGTTGATGGATTATTATGACAAGCATTTTACCCAGCCTCATGTCCAGGATTTCGTGCGTGCTGTTTGTAAAGAAAAGATCAGGTAAATGAAAATACTCCATCTTCCCATCCATAAAGTCTTAAAGATCCACAAATATAACTTCCTTCTAATAAATCAGTTCTGCAAAGTGTTAGGAAGCAGTGTTTTCCATTTCCTTTAAAATATACATGTACATATTTATTTCTACAGTCTCTACATATCTGCATGTACTCTGTATCTGTATCTCTAGCCTATCCCTCTGTAGAGCAATCTACATGTATATCTCTTTATTCTGTTTTTCTCTGTCTTGCAGCAGAGTTTGAAAGATGGGGGTGAGGACAGTGAACTGGCCATCTCATTTACATTCTATCTGACCCCACATCTATGTGCCCCCACCCTCTCTGTATCGTTTCTCTCTAGCATAGTCTGCAGCTCTTGGAGTCCTCCCTGCTGGGTGCCCCATCACACCCCTCTTGACAGAGGTGCGCCAGAGTCTTTTGGGTCCTTCAGCGAAGTGAAATGTGCTCTTTACTCTTAGGAACTTGTGGACGTGGTACGCACCTCCCCCGCTTGTTACTGAAGTGTGACCCTTAGAGCACACACCTAAGTGGGCAGCGTAGTGAGTTTTCACAGGCCCAAAAGATGCACATCACCACAGAGACACAAGCTGTGTCTGTGGTGAGCACAACCTTTTAACACCACAGTGAGTGAGCTACTAGACAAACAAGAATTTAAAATTCTGAATGTATTTGTGTGCGTTTCCCCATGGACTCTGTGCCACTCTGTGCATGTGATTCTTAGTCCTTAAGAACACAGGCAGGGCACCTTTGTTTCCCAGAAAGAACTCTGAATTAGCCAAGACAAATATTTGATATTGTTATGATTTCACTCCCACTACTCCTTTGTTCCTCTTCTTTTGGTGGAACAACAACACCAGTCTGATATTGCCAGCTGCCCATTAGCTGCCGGCCCACCCTCTCACAGGAAACTGTGGGGTTGGGCAGCTGCTGATGTAGGTGTCCAATGCTCAGCCACCAATATGAAATTGGGCTTAGGAGCACTTTCTACCCAACCCTACAGAACACAGAGCAGAAATGATATGAGAGAAAACCAGGGTGATTTCTGAGGTGACAGAGACCCTGAGACCTGACCAGTTTGGGCTCATGTCCTTGTGAGTTGCACACGCTTATGAGGAAGCACAATGGTCATTACTTCTGCTTGAACTAGAACCAAAAATCTCTTCCTTTCTACACATAATGTTTAAGTGACACGGTATATGCCAGAGCAGTTTGGAGCTCTCAGATGTTTTATAAATGTCATTATCACCTTTGTGAGCCCATTAACACAAGATAGTGCATACATACATCCCTCAGCTGTGCACTGTCTCCTCTCACTTGCCTCACCTACTCCTCTGACCTGGTAGCATTTTATCTATGAACTAAATTCTGTCATAATCATCTTCTTGTTGTTGTTATTTAGGATTATTTGTGAATGGCATATTAATTATTTGCAAAGAGTGCTGCCAAAGATCCTAAGATTATTTTCTTCTTTTACCGTGATTATTCATCTTTTTGAAGACCTATTTATATTTTAAAATCTACCCAACAAAGTCTTTTCAAAGAACAAAGTTAAATTTTAGCCCCAGCTATAGTTTTATCATGAATTTTAAAATAGCGATATTAAATGAAGAATGCTCTGTCTTGTTTTTTATTGTACTGAAGAATGGTGTCATCTCAAAAGCTAAGGTCACCTCTGGTTTGATGGATAGGTTGATGGTTTCGGGATCAGCCGCCTTGCCCCTGCCTGTGCTGGAGAAGTGGAAGAACATCACAGGCCACACCCTACTGGAGAGGTACGGGATGACGGAGATTGGCATGGCCTTGTCTAACCCCCTGACCACAACAGCTCGCCTGCCAGGTATGCACAGTGCCCACCAGCTGTGGACTCTCCCTCTGTGCCCCTCCGGTGGGCCAGTGTTTAGAGGATGCCGCCCCACCGGCCCTAGAGAACCACCCATTCCTTTTGGATACTCACTTTTTTCCCAAGTAGCCAGTTAAGGACAGGACAGAAGGCATTCTTTATACCAGTGTCCTTCTCGGGTGTTCTGGGGGGACAGGTGAGAAGAAGGGGAACCACCAGAACCCATGTGCTTGGCAGAATACCTCCTAGAGTGAATGCTGCTTATATTCAGACCAAGTTGGCCACTGGCAAGAGCCCCCTCACCCAGGTTCCCTGAGCTATGCAAGGCCAGTGTCAGCAGGAAAGACAGCAGGTGTGGGGCGAGGGGGTGAGAGTATCCATCCACCATCTGTGCTCAGAGACCTGCATACATCTGGATGACCCGCTGCTCTAGTCGGGTTTTTGTCCTTTGGTCTTCCCGTCCAGCCTCCTCTAAGATGTTCCACTCTGACTTTCACTTAAACAAGCCTTCACGTCCTGGGTCCTTAACAGGGAATGTGCAAGCAGAGAGAAAGGCCCAAGATGGGAATGTATTCTGTCTATTCTCAGCCTTCTCTAGTTCTCATGAGAAGTCACCTCCAATGTGTCCAAAACACAAGCGATGTCTCATTAGAAGTAAAAGTAAAATAATCCTATATCTATAATTTTAGCTGTAGATCCATTTATCTTGTATGTACAGCGAAATTCACCCTTCTCATGTTCAGTTCTGTGAGTAGTAATGTAGCTACCATCACACTCAAGATATAGAAGGGTTGAATTGCCTCAGATTGCATAGTCAGCACCTCCTCCCCACAGCCAGGTAGGCACTTACCTGTTTTCCTGTAATTGTACTCTTTCTAGAATGTCATATAAATGAATCCTGTAGGACATGACCTTTTGGATCTGACTTCTCTTACTTAGGATAAATCTGAGACTTGTCTGTGTTGTCACATGCCCCTTTACATTGCCACATAAGATTCATGGCCACTGTTTGTTAACCTGTTCACTAGCTGAGGGATACTGGGTTATGTCTAGTTCTAGATGGTTACCAGCAGAGCTGTTGTAAACATGGGTGTACAGAGATTCATGTGAGCATTGTCTTTGTTTCTCATGGGTAAATCCCTCGGAGTGGGGATGCCGGGTCAGAAGGTAGCTCTGTACTCAGCTTTCTAAGAAGCTGCCCAACCCTCTCTAGAACAGCCCCTGATATAAGGATGACCTTACCAACTGACAGACAAGGACTGAGGCTTCAGAAAATCACATAACCTGCCCAAGGCCACAGAGCAGGTATGTGACCAAGCAGACATTCATACCATTAGATAGGAATGCCCACTTTGCTAGGACACAGTGGCACAGTAGACAGCCCAATCTAAAGGAAGAAAAGGCTGAGAAGCCAAGACCAGGAGCCAGGACAGGATGGAGAGAGCAAAGGGACCAGGACCATCTGTTGGAAGGAGACTTGGGGATTGTCTGCAGGCAGGTTACAGGTCAGAGGCTCAAAGGCCCAGCTGGGGATTCACTCTCAGATGGTGGAGGGAGGCAGGAAAGCAGCCATGCTGGACAGAGATACACCAAGAGGGTTCCCAACTGTCCTGGCCTTCTCCAGTTCCCTCTGATATGGAACCCCAAGACTCTGAATCCCAAGGTATGTTGGGCGGAAATTCTTAAATTATGGCTACAGCTCTACTCGGGCTTCAAAGACCATGCATAGAACATTAGAAAGTAGACTGGGTGTAGTTACTCTTCTAAAAACTGGTATCAAATATCCGTGATGGTTTCTCTTCTATAAAGCAAGCCTTTAACAGTCAAGTGCACTGCTAGTTCTTTGGTTTGGAAAAAAAAAAAATGAATAAAGTAACCCTCAACATTAAATTCAAGTGTGCTATATGAAAATCCCTAAAATACAATCTCTGAGCATCATTTCTTGAAAAATCAGGTTGAGGAGGTTTTCTGGTCGCTTTATATCTTCTCTGCACCTCTCCTCCTGGGTTGGGGCTTGTTTCAGCCAAAGGCTCTGGACTCATGTTGGAGCCCCAGCCTGTGTCCCCTTCACACTCAGGACACAGCCGTGCTGCTCCTCCTGGCCTTTCTACACCTGCTCCCAGTGTGGGGGTTGTTTCCAGAGGCCCCTTTCTGATGCCTGCACAGCCTCTAAACGATGCTCCTGTGGTCGCCTAACTACCACCAGGATTCATTTAAAGGCTCTCAAAACCTGACGGGAGCACGGGAGGGCAAGGTCACCCTCAAAAGAGGGACTCACTGCGTGAGGGTGGATGTTTGCCGAGTGTTAAGCTCTGGGTCTGATCCCATCGTTCATTCCCTGTGTCCCATGTGGTTACTGTGAAGGGAGATGAATAATTCATGGCTGAATGCTGCTGGGCCTAATGACACTCTAATTGGTGGTTGAGATCAGAGGCGCTAATGGCTCCTGCAGTGGGACTCCGTGGATCATTGACAGGAGCTCCAGGACCTCATTGGCCTGTTTCCATTCTCTCGGGACCAGCTGCAGAGCAGCCTCGCTCCCCAGATGCTGGACGGAACTGCAGGCCAATTAAAGTTATCTGGAAAGAGCTGACAACTGTTTTAGGTGGAAGAATGACATGCCACTTCTGACTGTGGCCAGCACTGCTGCCCGGATGGACCCTAGGAGGGCGTCACTGTCCACGTGGTGCTAAGCAGGGGCACTATCCACATGGTGCTAGGTGGGTGGCCCTGTCCACGCAGTGCTAGGAGAGTGGGATGTCAGCATGGTGCTAGGGGGTAGCTGCTGCCAATTGAGCCTGCTCTGCCAGGGCCAGCATGAGGGTGGAGCGGAGTGTTTGCAGGGCTCTGTGACTGCCCCACCCCTGGCTTCAGTCTCTTCCCTGTGTGGGCCTCACTTCAATGAATCAACAGGGCTGTGAAACTGAAGTCATTGCCTTGACAGTTTAACTTTATTGTTGTGTTTGTGATGCCATGATTAATTAATATTTGGTCAGCACTTTCATTATGGAGCTTAACAGTTTGTAACTTTCACTTTGAGAGGAGAGAAGAGGCCTTACTGAACAGAGAGGAGCAGGAAGAGTGTGTGTGGAGGGGTAGTTTCTTCCTTATTAAAAAAAATATTCAAAAGAGAAATGAGTGGATTGAAAGGAGGCAGGCAGAGGGTGGTGGATGGGGAGGATGGCCTTTTTGCATTCAAGGAGGAAGGCCATATATCTCTCTTCTGATAAGAAATGTACATTTGGTCTTTGTCCTTATTCCTGGCACAGAGCTCCTAAAACTCTTGGAACTTCCTAGGTCCTAAGTGTCTTTTTTTATTTATAACAAGCCTGTTTCAACCACACCTGAGTTTGTGTTAATGAGATGACTTTTGGAAGACCCCTAAGGATGGGGGCTGGTTGTCAGGGGAACCAACCAGGTGATTGGAAGGTTGAAATTCAGCCCCACCCCAACCACCTGGGAGGGAAAAAGAGACTGGAGGTTGAATTAATCACCAGTGGTCGATGGTTTAATCATTTGTGCCTGCGTAATTGAAATTCTGGTGAATACATGGAGGTGCTGGGAGGGTGGCTCACCTTGACAGCATGGAAGCTCGGAGCCCCTTCCTCCATACCTGCCCTAGATACTCTTCCATTTGGTCATTCAGAGGTTGTATCCTTTATGACAAACTGGTCTAGTAAGTAAACTGTTTTTCCTGGGTTCTGTGAGCTGCTCTAGCAAATTATTGAACCCCAGGAAAGGGGTGTGGGAACCTCTGATTTATAGTCAAGTCAGACAGAAGCTGTGGGTAACAGTAGTTATTACCGGCATCACTAAAGTGACCTACTGAAGGTGAGGGGCTTGTGAGACCAAGTCCTTAACTTTCTCCACATGTGCTCCCCGCAGTAGCTATGTGTCTCCCCTGCCTGAGGCCTGTGGGCAGACCCCGCAGTAGCTGTGTGCCTCCCCTGCCTGAGGCCTGCTTGTCCACATGCATCTCTTTGTGGTCCCAGGGCCCCGATGGAGCCTCTGTTTTCTTCCTTTTGGGGAGACAAGTGCAGGCTTACACATGAGGAGGCATTGCTGACTGAGAGGCCTCTATAAGACCTGAGCAGGCGGCATACCACCAAGATGGGCCTCTTGGAAGAAAGGGAACAAGGAGCGAGTTGGCTTTTATTTCTGAGTGAGGCGGTCGGTCCTGCTTAAGATTCTGTACTTAAGTTGATGAAGTGCCTCCTGATGAAATAATCACATTCTGCCTGATTGCTTAAGGTGTGTTCATGGAACTCTTTATCTCTGGCAGGTACTTGAAGAAATCATATCTGACCAGTCTCAGAGGGTAATAAATCAATTTCCAGTATTTGATGTTTTCTCGTTATTCAGGCTAATCACCCTGCCCAGCACTACATCACCCTTGTTCAAGCAGTAAGAAACATCTTATTGATACAGATTACAGGAGTATTGTCAGCTCTACAGGGTCTGCAGCAGTGCCAAGGGCACTGGGTCAGTGTGGCCTGTCTGAGCGTCCCCCTGTGTAGCCTCAGCCCTGCCTCTCACATGCGGCCTTTCTCTTCTGCACATTATCTGCCCAGTTCCTCCCCTGAACTGTTTGTTTCATGGGTTTTACACACATACTAATTACTAAGGTCTAAAATCAAGGTTAACCTACTGAAGCTTTGACCATGAAACATGAGCAATTGGGAACATCTGGAAACCTCGGACCCCCGGCCTGGGTGGGCATTCTAGCAGTCAGGGCTGTGGCCCCGGCTTGTACTCTGCCGGTGTGTCTGTTAGTCCTCATCAGACCATTAGGTCCAGGGAAGAGTAGTGTAGATGGCAGGAGTTAAACTTGTCACTGAAAAGAGAGATCCATAAAGAAAGGTGTCATTTAGTCAGGAAAAGATGATGACTTTGAGATCAACTGGAAACTGAACTTAGAGTCTGCATAGTGGCAGCTGGTCTTCCCTGTACCCAGGGTCAGGCTGAGCCATGCAGCAGGAAAAGCGTGGCCTTTGAGGTCAGGAAGGTCTGGGCTTGGACCCACTTCCACATTCACAGGCTAGTCCTCGTCTCTGGTCTCTGTGTCTTGTCTCCACACTGGAAATGAAATGCCCCTGCTTCCAGGCTATCTAGAGTCTTGAGTGTCCTGGTACCTGTGTAGATATACCTCAAAGAAGAGATGGGGGGATTATTCCTTTTATATGATATGTCCAGAGCAGGCAAATCCACAGAGAAAGAAATCAGATCAGTAATGGCTGGGGTGCAGGGGGATGGGAGTGGGGTGGAGGTACAAAGTGGCTGCTGCTAGGTACAGGCTTCCTTCTGGGGTAATGAAAAGTTCTGGAACTAGATGGTGATCGTGATTGCATAACATCATGAATGTGCCAGAAGCTACTGAATTGCCACTTTATAATGATCAGTTGTATCTTATGCGGATTTCACTTTAATTTGAAGAATCTTTGAAAGCAAAAAAGAAGAAAGAAGAGATAGGAAGATGCTGATCTCTCTGCTTCTTACAGGACAGGGATACATTTCAGACCAGAGTTGAGGAGCGAGACCTCCAGAACATGAAACAGCAGAGAGCTCAAGGTTATGGGGTCCAGGCTGTGCCCACCAAGACCTCAGGCACAAAAGACAGGCTGAGGAGGACAAGAGAGCACTGTTCTAGCAAAATGAGACTGATATAACAGGCTGTGTGAATGTTTGGATGGAGGACACTGAGTGGATTGTAGAGAGTTTACTGACCTGGCTCCCTGGGATGTTTATCCCCTGACAAATCCTCGTTGAGTCCAGCTATTAAAACAAAGGACCTGAAACTTTGAAGTGAATTCTCATAGATGCCAACTGTTTGGTGTTAAAATCTCTGTCCCACCTTAGTCTTTCATTACAGTGGCTGTGGGGCACATCCTGGTCATCTGCCTACCTGTGTAGGTTCAAAGTTTGATTGTAAGCTGGCACACCATGCTAGGAGCTTTGGTTGGGATATAGACACTGAATAAACCATGCATGCTAATAAATGAACCAGAATGCCGGTGATATATTATCCCCCTGCCATGAGGATTCCTGCTCACTACCTAACTTTTCTGACATCGGTGCCCCTTGGGACCTTCTCTCTATAGGAGTATTTCTATGCCCTTTATTGCTCAGTGAGGTGCTGGAGTACAAGTGGAAGCCATCCTAGCATCCTGCCCTGGGTGCCAGGAGGCCTTTGCAAGGTGAATGAAGGCACTCTGGAGCATTCGGAGCTAGGCCTCACACCCTATTGAGCACTGGTGGTACCTGCGGCTGGTGCTATAGCTGCAGCAGGGTGGGGACCCGTGCTCTTGGCTCTCGGGTCTTCTCCCCTCTGTGTATGACATCCAGGTGGGATCTGAGCACCTCAGGCATGCGGTCCTCTCCTTCAGGATGCCTCTGACCCATCTCCTTTCTCATGTTTCTCCTTTCCCTGCAGGTTCTGTGGGGATCCCGCTGCCAGGCGTCGAGGTGCGCATTGTCTCAGAAAACCCGCAGAAGGAGGGCTGCCCCTACATCCTCCATGTGGAAGGAAATGAAAAGGACACTAAGGTGAGTCATTCTGCTCTCAGCTGGCAGCACATGGGCATTGCATGGTCATGACCACCCAGCAGTCCAGTCACAAAGGCTGAAGATCTTTCTGCTTTGGAGATGGAGCCGCCACTGCATGGGGACAGCCCTCCTGGATGATGGAGATGCTAGCTGGCATTTACCATGGGTATCCATTAGTATTTCCAGGCATTGCCCCCATGTGGACAGTGTAAGAGGACAACCAAGGCCCAACTGTGCCCTGATCCTCAGCACTCTGCCTGACCCCTCCCTGTGATCCATCCACTGGGATTGCTTTGAGTTGAGTCATGACACCTTTGGCTAAGGACAGTTCAAGTTAAAACAGGTCATTGTAGTTGCGACCTGGTTAAAAATTCTGTGTTGGGAGGACCCTAGCACCCACTCAGAGCAGACACCAACATAAACTCCCAGGACAGGTGTGGCTGCTGCAGCAGCCTCACTGAAGGCCTTTGGGCAGTTCACAGAGCCCCAGAGAATTAGGGTTACCCACTTCTACTGAGATCATTGGTTTCTCTCTTAATTTCTATGTTCTAAAATTGGCAAGAGTGAAAAAGAAGAAGAAAGGAACATTGTCTTGTTTGTTTTAGTTCAGTGAAGATTTTAATAGCTACAAAAGCACTGATCCTAAGTGAAGGGGAGTCCCGGAAAGGTTTAGGGATTAGTGGGAAATGGAATTTTGATTTAAAAGGAAATTATTTTCTCTGTAGCTGATATCCATACTAGACATCACATGCAATTGATTTTTGTTACCCTGAGGTTTCAAAAATGAAAATATTGAGTCCTCATTCTATCCTTTCCTTCTTTATGAACATCACTGGTCCAGTCAGTCTCTCAGTTCTGCATCTCATCTGTGCAAGGAGAGACTGAGGACAAGACTTGCCATATGGGACACAGTTTACACATCTAAAATGGGAGGACTGAGGAGATTGTTGTAAATGTTTTCGTGTAAGCAAATAGGTGGAAATTTGGTGCTTTTAAGTGTAATATTATGAAAATTTTCAGAATGACATCAAGAAGTAGATATTCTCTTTACCTAAGAAAACCTCTTACCTGGTGGGCCTATAGGCACACAGATTGTACCCACATAGAGGGCCCGCCTGCAGCCCTCACTGGGTTGTCACTCTCTCAGGCTCTCCTCCCCAGACATAACAACTTCCAGACATGGCCTTGCTCCTTCACAGCCTATGGGCAGTTTCCATGGCACTCTTAGGGTGCTGAGCCATTGCTGTCACTCCCTGACCAAAACCCTCTGCCTGGGCTCTTGCCTCTGCCCCACTGGTCCAGAGCTGTCAACCACACAGTCACACTTTAGGATCCTTTTCTGGCTCTCAGCCAATGTCTTGCACCACCCATCCCCCCTTGACTCCTGATGGATCTTGTTTACACCCAGGTCACCAGCCTCCCTGCATTTCATGGTTGCTTCTCTGCTAGATGCTCTGAGCCAGGGATGGCCAACAGAATGTGCAGGCTGGGGTATGGGTTCAGGATCACTGCTCCATCAGGACGTACCCAGCAGAGACCAGTGGGTGTATGTGGGTCCATCAGGCACTAGCAGCACAAGTAGCATCATCCATGACTGTGCCACCTCCATCAGGTGCCAGTCACCTGATGCTCGGCTTCTATGTGCATCTGTTTTGCTGGAGGTGGCAGAGGTGCTGCCAGACAGAAGGAGTGGGGATGGGGAGCATCTTAAATTATAATACAATTTAACTGCTTCGCACCTGCAGTGGGAAGTGGCTAGCCATCTGACAGCTCCTCTCCTGTCTTTGTTTTAGTCTAGAGTTGTGCATTGAAATTTGCTTAAAATAGAAAGAGCTGGCAGACCTAGCCTTGAGCGCCTTGACAACCAGAGAGAAGAAACCACTTGTTCTGTGGGGTGGGGGCTGGGGGAGAGCAGATGCCAACAGCTGGGGGCCTGATGGGCCATGGGGGTTAGAGGGGAGATAAGGGAGCTGGGATTTTCTTCCTTCCCGTGTGATGAGCCCCATACAGACACACCCTGACTGTCTCAATGTGAAAGTAAGGAGATTTAGCACTCATGATGGCATATTCGGGGTGTTCTAGAACATTTCCAACTCAGTGAAGGGATCGGTGTGACAGACGGTCAAGACGAGCCTGCCTCGATGGCTGCATGGAGGCTGAGGACCACGCCATAGGAAGAGACACCAGAGGGCCTGTTGTCCCATGCGCAGGATTATGGCAGTTCTGGGCCTAGTGCTTGATCCTGTGACCAGTAAGGCTGAGCTAGGCAGAGACCACCCCAAGGTGACCAGAACCATAGGAGGGACTCCCAGGTAAATCCCAGCAGCAGGGACCTGCTTTTCTTTCCCTGTGTTCTTGTTTGAAGGAGCCCCCTACCGTGGCGCAATTTGCCCGACGCCAGGTCCGGTGTAATAGAATACATGGTCCCGAGCATGTTAGCTGCAAGGGCCTAAGCCCATAAACAGCCTTGTGGTCTTGCCCATGAGTAGTAGAGTGGCAGCCCTGCCCTTTAGGTTTTGATGGCATTTGTCAAAATTCATCTTTTAAAAGTGGAGATTCAGATATTTTTTACTTTCCTCCACACCAAGACTTTGTAGAGTGATAGCGAAGCAGGACTTGGGCAGTGACCTATTGTGGAACTTTCCATTTGGGTGCGCCACTCCGTAGGATGCAGCCATAGCTCTGAGCTGATCAGGGCCCATACTTCCATGCCTGTGCCTCTCAGAGAGCCCATCGGCACTGCAAGGAGTAAGACAAGCCCCAGGCAGGGTTAGGCCAGCAGGCATGAAGACTGCAAGGACTAGGCCATTCTGAAGGAAACATGTTTCTGTCAATGTCAGTGACATGTTGCAGCAGAAACAGGAACTAACTTGTGGCCTCGTTGGGGACTGTGATTACTAATAAGTAAAGGAGGAAGCTGTGATGCACGTAGTGACCGTTAGTGTGAGGTGGCCTCTGTGATGCTGCAGGAGGTCGCAGTCTTCTCGATTCTTACACGGATTGTGAACGTGCTGCTGAAGTGGTGATACTGTCTCTGAAAAAGAGATTTGCTGTGCAGAATCTTTTCAGTTCTTATCTAATGCATTATGAAGTCTCAGTGCAGCCCAAACTGCTAAGGACTGATTTTTTTTAATGTTCAGAAGTCAGGATGGTGGAAGATGATTTGTTTCAAGCGGTTTTATTTTTTTGTATTTTTAATTAGAAATCATTTTAAACTCACAGAAAAATTGCAAAAATAACAGTACAAAGAATGCCCACACACCTCCTCACCCAGATTACCTACTGTTAACATCGGCCACTTTCTCCACACACACAGGATTTCTCTGCCCCATAAGCCATGGCCCTTGACCAAAAAACACCCCATAGCTTAGTGCTCACTCATGTGACTGTAGCACAAGATTGGCATTCGCTGGTGTAACACCCTCGCAAGCTTCTCTGTTGCACATTATGGTGTTCCTCTTACCTGCTCTGCTCACCCTGCGATGTCTTGTGTGGCATCTTTCCTCCACTGCAGGTTCAGTCTGGGGTCATGTGTCTTCTTGGCTTATCGTGAAGGCAAGTCTTGAACTTGGAAATACTTTGTTCTTAGCCAGACAGTCACCAGGCTTTTAGACATGAATGACAGGCATGATGTCAGCACAGGTAGTGTTTATCAGAAAGAGAACTTGTTGACTGAGCAGGAGTGTGCTGAATGGTGACAGTGAGTATGGAACATGAAGGTTCGAGAAGGACACCTTTGCTGAGGACATCCCCGGGGCCAGCCTGCTGTAGGCACCATGCCCTCGGCTTCTTCTGTCAACTTCTTTCTTTCATCCAACTAGCTTATGAGGAGACCCTCCTGGGCCAAGCAGCAAGCCCCATGTTGCTGCCAGGATTGGCAAACAGCTATCAGCAGTGACAGTGCCATTTGTGGCATGTATTGCCGGGTGGGTGTCCCTTAGGCCTCTGAAGCTTAAGAGCATTTGGTGCTTCTTTGGCCAGAACCCACCTCTGAGAATCAGGAGTGAATAGCCAGGGCTATCAGGCCTCTGTCTGCCCAAGGGAAGATGGGAGCCCTGCCAGGACAGAGAGGCAGCTGGGCCATGCAATACTTTCCAGAGAGCAGGAGGATCCCCGTTAACTCCTGCACACTCCCATATCACCCAGTAACTGTGCAGGCAGGGATAAGGCTGGAGGCCAGGGGGGTTGGGGAGGGAGGCTGTTATGGGTCAGGGGGGAGATTCACTTGGCCTGGATGTGTGGTAAAGCACACCTGTGTGCCCTGCGGAGCACAGTCTGGGCCCTCACTGTGGGTCCTTACGCAGTGACACCGTCGTGTCTTCATGTTTCTGAGTGTGGGGCTGCCCCGGTCACAGCTGCTTGACAACATGGCCGGCATCCCTGGGCACTCAGTTGTCCCAGCCATCTGCGGCTCCACTGCCCGTGCTTCCTGAGGCTTGCAACTTTGTCTGGTGAGACGTCAGGTGCTAGAAGAGTGGGCATGCTTCCCCTCCCCCACAGGGAGGTTCTTTAGCACCATTTGAAGTGGTTCCACCTTCATGGTTTCCTCTGTCTACTGTCTCCTTGCTGGGCTGTTTAACATGCCTGCCCAGATCTGGGGGGCTTTGTTTGCTACAGTGCATCTTTCAAGTGCCACAGCCTCCAGCTGGCTCCCGCCTGTAAACTCTGCAAGCACGTCACACACTGTCTCTTTATTTATTTTATTTATTTATATATTTTTTTTGGAAATTGCTCACTTACATGAGAGCCTAACACCAGCCAGCAACAATGGGGTCCATCAGCAGATAAAGGGCCTCACAGCTGTACATAACACACAGGGTAACCAGGCCTTCACACAGAATCATCTTCTCTTGCTGAGGATGCAAAGAGACCCATGTGGAATGTGCATGGTATGGAACAGGAGGACAGCAGCAGTGAGCTCTGCTTCCTTTTATTTCTCCTTAAAAATTAATTATCTCATAGTTTATCCATATGCAGGCTGTCACTCTGGACAGCAGACTGCTCTATTGCCTCTCTTCCCCACACTACCAGCATCTCTCGTACCCTCCCTTGTTGCTGCCATCTGTCATTGCGTGTGCCACCAACTGCTGCATGCAACCCATGGCGGGGCCTGGACACGCTCTGCCCCATGTTGGTAACAGTGCTGTCCACACAGAGGCACTCAGCTCAGACAAATGGCAGACAGTTCTTTGCCTCTTGGGCTGATGGGGCCAGGTAGGAGACAGCATGACCCTAAAGAGGGAATCTCACTTGGAAAAGCGAGTCCAGTTGTTACCCTGACATAGCAGGTGAACGCCTACTAGTGCCTCTCTCTTCCTGGCTGTCCCTCAAATGTCCTTTAAAGGCACACTTGGAAACACAAGGCAAAGAGTCCCGCTTTCCTCCCATTGGCTCATCCCCTCTTAGATGACCAGATTTTTCTAGTCCAAGCAGTGGGCAATGCTGAGCTGGGCAGCCCTTCATCAGGACAGCAGGAGCCCACAGTGAAGGAGGGTTGGGGGCTCTGCCGTGGGTCCTGCCCCTGCTCACCTGCCTGCATTCCAGCACCACCACTTAGCACGCCCTCCACTACAGAGGGTAGAGGCGTCCCCTCATGAATTGGGCAGCTGTCAGGGGTTCCACCTAGTAGCTTTCCAGCAACGCCTGCCACTGATAGAGGAAAGGTCAGTGCTCCTGCCAGCAGGTCATGAGGCCAGTGGAACACGGTTTGGAGTTGGAGCAGACACTGCTGTCTTTGAAAGCGGGATTCAGACTGCTTCAGACAAAGAAGCATTCATCCTCATGTTTGCAGCTCTTGAGCATGGCTCTGGTCATAGTAAAATGGAGCGGCACCCATGTGCAGGTGCGTGTGCCCTTGGTCACACAGTGTTCCTACATGCATGAAGTGGGGGAGTTCCCTGTGAAGACAGCCCAGACTTTTCACTGCTGCATGGAAAGCAGGTGTGGCATGAAGTCACGTGAGCCTGCCAGTGCCCAGGGTCTGGCTGCCTGCTCCATCCAACCTGCACCCAGAGCACTCTCAGAAACAGCTGGAGTTCTCTGTACGGGAACTGGGCCCCACTGACCACCCGCTCAGCCCTCTTCCTCATCACAGCAGATGTGGGTGTCAACTCCGAGTGGTGGTTCTGAGGAATCTTAGCAGAAACATATGGGGCTCTGGCTCTGTGCATGGTTCACTGATGCAGGTGACAGATTTTAGTCGAAGGTAGCGTTTGTTGTTATGTACTATTTTAGATGACTTGCTATTTCTCTACATTATTCTCCACACACAGTTTCTTTTCTCATGGTTTATCTTCACACCCTGATATCCTCTCACACCCTGTCTCTAAAATTTACGTGCCAGCCACCAAAATTAAACTGACCTTACTGTCTCGAGGTCTGTCCAGTGAGTCAGAATAGTATAAGCAGATGCATGATAGGCCTGTGTGTGTTTAAAGCTCCATATTGGTGGTTCATTTTTCCCCTCTCCCTCAAGAAATGAAAGTGCTTTTTTTTTTTTTGGCATGAAGAAAATGATGATATATCTTAGTTACCTGATACTTGCTTTCTGTAGACTGGATACTTCCTGGAAAATCTCTACAAAAGTTAGGATCAGTAGATGTGCCTATCTTCATGGTACAGACGAGTGGTGGATATGTCTAGTGAACCTAAGAAGGGCCTCAGGTTGAGTGTTGGATGAGATTGAGCTGTAGGTGAGGGACTCGAGGGGCTCTAGTTGAGCGTTGGTTTCAACTCCAAAAGACCTCAGCTCTGCACTCTGTGTGTCTGTGGCCACACAGCCTGCATGCTGGCAGCTGCTGTGCTGGAGGGCTCGTCAGTGTGTCACAGGATGTCAGTGCGACATCTGCAGACAGTGGCCATCTTTCTCTTTCACCAGTTTTCAAGTTACTGTCTATGGTGAGACATAGCCTGGTTACAGAGATGCTAAATGTAAAAAAATAATAATAATAATAGCTCTCAGAATTAATAGAATTAGTATCTATCTCTTCATTTCATGCAGCTTGCCTGAGATAAGATCATAAATATTTTTCTTACTATGTGAAATCAGAAATTGACACAATGCTGGGGGTAGACAGGAAGCCCGCTCTGACTTGATGAGCTGTGGTTCCTGCTTCCATCTTGCATGTGGTCAGCATGCACTTGGCCATGGAGAGAAGGACAGGGCATGGCTTTGCTGGATCTTGATCCTGAGGTTTAACACAATTGGAGAAATAAAGAGAGAGTCCACAGACAGCAGGAGCTGGAGTGACCACAGCATGGAGTGGAGTGGTTCTGTCTGTAACTTAGTACTCAGTTGGTATCATCTGGGTCCAGTCAGGAGACAAAAGACACATTTAGTACCAAGAAGGCCTAAACTGACGGAATAACTGTGTGACGACATAAGAAGCCTCTGTAGGGCACCCAAGGCAGGGAGACTGGAAGGCAAGCATGGAAGAATTTCTCCTTTTGTTGTTGATTCCTAACTGAGAATGGAAACTAAGAAATTAGAACTGTCCATTTCTTCCTTTAATTCTGTCAGTTTTTGCTTCATTCATAGATAGATAGATAGATAGATAGATAGACAGACAGACATTGTTTGTTTCATATATTTTGATGGTCTGTCATTAGGTATGTAAATGTTTATAATTTTTATATTTTCTTGCTATATCGAAACTTTTGTTAATATGTAATGTCCTTTGTCTCTTATAACCTTTTCTAATTTAAAGTCTATTTTGTCTGATATCGATGTAGCCACCCTGCCCTGTTTTGGTTACTGTTTGCATGTAATATCTCTGTCTGTCCTTTCACTTTTATCCTTCTGTATCTTTGGATCTGAGGTGAGTCTCTTGTAGACAACATATAATTGGATCTTGTGTTTTTAACACTATGTAAATCTCTGTCTTTTGACTGAAGAGTTTAATTCTTTTCTATTTAAAGTAATTACTGATAGGGAGGGACTTCTGTTGTTCTGCTATTTGTTTCCTATATGCCTTGTAGCTTCTTATGTACCTCGTTTCCTGTATTACTGCCTTCTTTTGTATTTAGTTGATTTCTTGTAGTGAAATATTTAAATTCCTTTCTCATTTCCTTTTGTGTATATTCTATAGCTAATTTCTTTGTGGTTACCACGTGGATTACATTTAACACCCTTAAGCTATAATACTAATATGAATTTATAGCAACTTTAATAGCTCACAAAACTCTGCTCCTTTACAGCTCTATCCCCACCTCTTTCAGTTGTTGATGTCACAGAATTACATCTTGATACACTATATGCCCAAGACATAATTTTAAAAAATGTATTAGTCTCCTAAATTATGCAGAAAACAAGATTTGGAATTATAAACTATTGTTACAATAATACTAGCTATTGTAATTGCCCATGCATCAACTTTGATTAAGATATATATTTCTCCACACTGCTTCAGGTTATTGTCTGGTGTCCTTTCTTTTCCCCTGCAAGATGCTCTTGAGCATTTCTTGAGGGCAAGTCTAGTGGTCACCAACCCCTCAGCTTTTGTTTGTCTGGGAATATCTTAATTTCTTCTTCATTTTTAAAGGACTGTTTAACTGGATATAGGATTCTTGGTTGACAGGTTTTTTTTTTCTTTTAGCCTTTTGAATATATCAGTGTACTGCCTTCTGGCTTCCAATGTTTCTTATGAGAAATTTGCTAATAATCTTATTAAAGATCCCTTGTATATGATGATGCTTCTCTCTTGCTACTTTCAAAATTCTTTGTCTTTTGAAAATTTGATTATAATGTGTCTTGGTGTTAGTCTTTTTGAGTTCATCTTACTTGGAGTTCATTGAGCTTCTTGGATATTTAGATCTGTGTGGGAAGTTTTTAGCCACTGTTTCTTCAAATATTCTCTTTTACTTCTAGGACTCCCATAATGCATATGTTGGTCTGCTTGATGATCCCTCAGGCTCTGTTTGATTTTTTAAATCTTTTTTCTTTCTATTCTTCAGACTCAATAATTTCCATTGTCTTATCTTCAGGTTTGCTGTTTCTTTCTTATGCCTAGGCACATCTGCCTTTGAATCTGTCTAGTAAATTTTTCATTTCATTTATTGTACTTTTCAAGATTTGTTTTGTTTTGTTTTGTTTCTTTCTTTATTGATCTTTCCATTTTGTTCATGCATTGTGTTTTGACTTTCTCCACATTTTTTTTTTAGTTCTTTGAGCATCTTTAAGACAGCTATTTTAAAGTCTCTATTTAGTACATCGTCCATTAAGTCTTTTTCAGGGGCAATTTTTATTGTTGTTGTTTTCCTTTGAATGAGCCACATTTTCCTGTTTCTTTGTATGCCTTGTGATTTTCGCTGAATACTATTTGGATCTAATAATGTGGTAATAATTGGAATCAGATTTTCCCCCTTTCCCAGGGTTTCCTGGGGATTTTTATTGTTTTTGATTACTGTTTTTACTGTATTGATTGTTATAGGGTATCTCTAGGCTGAGGATCAGCCTGAGGTATAAACTTAGGTCTTCTTATGTCTTTTCTGAGTCTTTCTTTGGGCTTGTGCAGTCACTTTCTAATTTTCCCCATATATGCAGTTGTTTCTGAATGTGCTAATTTTAATGTCTGGCTCCTGAAAGGTGAAAAGTAAAAATTGAAGGCAGGCAGGGGCATCAGCCCTTTAAATTTCTTGAAAGTCACTCCATCTGCTGGGGGAGAGACTTGTAACAGTGGGTGGATGTACAGCAATGGCTGTC
Organism: Cynopterus sphinx; assembly: GCA_030015415.1. Classification (NCBI taxonomy): domain Eukaryota; kingdom Metazoa; phylum Chordata; class Mammalia; order Chiroptera; family Pteropodidae; genus Cynopterus; species Cynopterus sphinx. Next base: position 29,290,168 of record CM057386.1, read on the forward strand.
TGACTCTCTGTGCCTCTGTGATCAGAATCAGCAGTCAGCACAAGATCCCCAATATTTGGAGAACAGGGTGCTCTTTGTTCACCCTGGCTCCCACAAGCTGTGTGCGGGCTGCTCCAGGAACATGTATACAGCTGCCTGGCATGGAGATGGGGTGGGAGATGGGTAGATGCTACTGTGCTGAGAGCTGAAAATAACCAAAATCAACTTCACTTTACATCCAAGCCTTACCCTGGAAGTTGCAAGCCTTCATTGGATTCCTAGAGTTCCAAAATAGTTACCTCAAAGACCAAGCAGTTGTCCAGATGGGGAGACAGATTTCTGTGCTTCCTGCTCTGCCAGCTTTCCCTCAGATTGTTCGTTTTCTTACTTTGAGTTTTGAGAGTTCTTTTTTGGGTATCTGATTTGTCGTTATTTTCTCCCAGTCGTGGCTTATCTTTTGATTCTCTTGTATTTCATAGAGCAAAAGTTTTTAATTTTAATGAAATGTAACTTATCCTTTTTTTTCCTTCTTTTATGGATAATGCTTTTGCTGTTATTATCTAAGAACTCCTTTATTAACTCCAGGTCACAAAAGTTTTCTCCTAGGTTTTCTTCTTAGAGTTTTATAGTTTTACAGTTAACATTCCTATCTATGATGCATTTTGAGTGAATTATTGCATAGTATGTGAAGTTTAGGTGGAGATTACTTTTTTTGCATGTGGATATCCAGTTATTCAATACTATTTGTTGAAAAGACTGCCCTTTCTTCATTGCATTTACAACTCTGTCGAATCAATTGTATATATTTGAGCCTCTTTGTATAGGTTATATGTTCCCTTCCATTGATCTATGTGCCTGTTCCTCTGCTAATACCACAGTCTTAATTGCTGTTACTTTATATTAAGTTTCTACATTGTAGTGTTATTAAACCAACTTTACTCTTTTTAATCAAAGTTGTTAGGGCTATCTAGTTCTTTTCCCTGCCCATACCAATTTTAGAAATAGTTTGTATCTATAAGGAAAAAAAAAATAAACCTCTTGGAATCTTGATCAAAATTTCATAAAATATATAAATTTGAGGAAAAGAAACATTTTTATATGATGAGTCTTTCAATCCATGAACACAATATATCTCTCCATTTATTTAGGTCTGCTTTAGTTTTTAGTGTACAGGTCCTATACATGTTCTGTTAGATTTATACCTAAGTCTTTCCTGTTTTCTTTTCTCCTATTCCTCCTCCTCCTCTGCCTCCTCTTTTTCAACTATTGTAGGTATAGAATTTTTTGTTTCTACTTGTTTGTTGCCAATGTACAGAAATACAATGATTTTAGTGTTTTGGCTTCATATCCTTTAGTAACTTTACTAAATTATCTTCTTAGTTTTAGGAACTTTTTGTAGATTTATTGAGATTTGCTACATATACCAGGGGTCCCCAACCCTCACACCATAGACTGGTCTGTGGCCTATTAGGAACCCAGGCCACATAGCAGGAAGTAAGTGGTGGGCAAGTAGGCCAAGCTTCATCTGTATTTGCAGCCATTCCCCAGAGCCATCATCACCACCTCATCTCCATCTAAGGTCATCAGGCATTAGGTTCTCATAGGACCACCAGTCCCTAATGCTAAAAAGATTGGGCCCAATGATATACAGTCATGTTTTCTGCAAATAGAAACAGTTTTATTTCTTCCTTTTCAATCTGTATGCCTTTTATTTCTTTTTCTTGCATTATTGCCCAGGCTAGCATTTCCAATATGTTGTCACATAGAAGTGTGGTATTCTTGTCTGGATTCCGATCTTATGGAGAAAATATTTGGTCTTTCATTATTAAGCATGATGTTAGCTATAGGCTTTTTGTAGATTCCATTTGTTTATGATATGATGAGAGTTTTTATCATGAATTGAATTGCAAGTTTTTCAGTGCCTTTTTCTGCATCAATTGATTTTTCTTCATTAGGCTGCTAATATGGGATTGTGGTTGATTTTCTAATATTGAATTAGCCTTGCATTCCCAGGACAAACTCCACTTAGGCATAGTATATTATTTGTTTTATATAGTGCTGGATTTGATTTGCTCACATTTTGTTGAGGATTTTTACATCTATGTTCATGAAGGATTTTGGTCTGTGTTTCTTTTCCTTGTTATTTTTTGTCTGGTTTGGTATAAGGGTAGTGCCGGCATCATCAAATGAGTTGGGAAGTGTTCCCTCTTCCATTTTCTGGAAGCAACTGTATATAATTGGAGTTATATGGGTTTTTTTTTTTTTAACGTTTGATAGAATTTACCAGTGAAACTATCTAGGTCTAGATGGCTTTTTTTGGAAGAATTTATGAATTCAACTTCTTTAATAGTTATTGGACTATTCAGATCATCTATCACATCTTGGGTGAGTTTGGTAAGTAGTGATTTTTTGAGGAACTGGTGGTCTATTTAAGTTGCTGAATTTATGTACAGAGAGTTTTTCATAGAATTCCCTTGTTAAACCTTTTACTATCTGCAGAGTCTAAAATGACATCCTTCTCATCCTTTATACTGATCATTTGTGTCTCCTATTTCTTGTTTCTTTGTTATTCTTTCTAGTAGAAGTTTATCTGTTTTATTGATCTTTCTTCAAAGAACTAGCTTTTGGATTCATTGAATTTCTTCTATTACTTTTCTGTTTTTAATTTTAATTGGTTTCTATTCTTACCTTCATTTTTTTATTCTGCTTGCTTTTTTCTTTTTCAGTTTCTTAAGGTAAAATGTTAGGTTATTAATTTGAGACCCTTTCTCTTTTCTAATATATGCATTTAATGACATAAATTTTCTTCTAAGCTTCGCTTTAGCTATACACTCCCAATGTTGATATGTCGCATTTTCATTTTCATTCAGTTCAAAGTAGTTTCTAGTTTTCTTATTTTTCTTATGACTTCTTCCTTGACTCATGTATCATTTATAAGTGTGGTGTTTATTTTCCAAGTGTTTGGAGATTTTTCTGTTATTTATTTCTAGGTTAATTTCACTATAGTCGTAAAACATGCTTGATATGATTTCAGCTTTTTAAAATTTGTTAAGGTGTGTTTTACGGCCCGCCATGTGTGGTTGTGCTTGGTGAAAGTTCTGCTGGTTTGGGTTGAAGTGTAAATGTCTATTAGGTGCCCTAGCGAATGGTGTTGCTCAGGTCTTCCACATTCTCGCTGATTTTCTGACTTCTAGCTCTATTACTAAGTGAGGAGTGTTGAATTCTCCACCTAAGCCAGTGGTGGCTTGCCAGAGGAATGCACCTGTGACCCAACAGAGGCTTCCTGACTGGCGAGTTTTTCTCTCCTCTGCATATGCTTTTCATGGCACCGTGGAAGCACCTGCTCAGTTGCTTATAAAACCAAGTCTTCCTCCTGCCCTTCATGTGGTCACACTGGAGAAACACTGAGATTCCCTGCCTCCCATGACCACGGGAATTCTGGTGCTGCTCTCTCCCGGCACCTAAGTCTTCCTCCTGGAGCCCCCTTCTCTCAGTTGGCTCCTCTGCCAGCTTCTTTCTCACCAAGCAAAGTAACCTCCTTCAGAGGGCTCTACGGCGAGAGCTGCCTACTGGGACTCTTCCAGTAGCCATGGGCAGACAACTGACTGCTTCTCTTGGGTTCTGTGGTTTGTCTAAGAAATGACCTGGAGATGGGATTTCATGGGGAACATGGCTTTTAGAAGTGGACAGTTTAATCCAACCAGGCCTGAGCACTGAGACCTGGCTACTTACATCTTCAAATCTAGAGGATGCGGCTGTTATAGTATGAAGAGATGATCCACAGCCCCTCCCAGGGCAAGGTGAGCTCAGGGAGCAGCTCAGTGCCGTCGTAATTGAGTTCCTGCACTGAAAGCTGTGTTTCTCAGTCGTTTCCAGCTAAGTGTTTAATTTCAGAAGAATGCATAGTCCTCATATCGGACACGGGCACAGGGAAGGCAGGTGGAGAACCCATCCTGAGAGATGTTGCTCTGATGCGTATGCTTTTCTCCCACACCTCAGGTAACCCCAGAGTTCAAGGAGAAGGAAGGGGAGCTCTTGGTCAGGGGACCCTCTGTGTTCCGGGAATACTGGGACAAACCAGAAGAAACAAAGAAAGCATTCACCTCAGATGGCTGGTTTAAAACAGGTAGGGGGCCCAGAGAGGGAGGGGGCTGAAGGGTGGGAGACCCAAGGGGAAGAGAGAATGTGACTAGACCACCTCGAGTTGTCACCATGCCTGGACACCCCCAGAATCTTCCGTGAAGGGTAGGTGGGTAGACTTTGTGTTTCGGTCTTCGTACCTGTGCCCCCACCCTGCATACCAGCCCCCTGCCAGCCTCTAGAAGGAAGCTCCTAAGGCCACAACCCTCAGGAGGGCCAGCAGCCCCCCAGCCTTGCAGCGAGTCTCCTACCCTGTCCCCTGGCCCAGCAGCCTCTGCCTGGATCAGGACTCCCCACTTCCAAGTCACAACTGTATTCTACATCAGAAATCCTCCTCACCCCCTCCCACCTACCCTGCTTTGTAAATATTCCCCTCGCCCATTTGGCATCAAAGTCATTTTGGTAGAATGTGGTTTGTTTGTGATTTGGGTCATTCATTTCCATTATTCTCTATGCTAAAGTCTGTAGTCTTTGTGTCACCTGCCTGAATGGACAATTATAAACCCGTAATCAAAGCCCAGGGCCCAGTGCCTGGGCAGAAAGAGGCAGCACTGCTGGAATGTGCTGGTGGGCCTCCCCACACCGGTATCCTCTCACCTAGGACACATACCCAGAGTCTGCTCTGAGGAGCCTCCCGCCCCCTTGTCCCACATCCCCTTACTATTTTGCCCCCATCCCCCTCACTTCCTGCAGCCCAGCGGTTCTGTCGAAGTGGACAACACAGCAAATACTGGGAATGTTTATGTTTGCAGCTGCATTGACTCACTGATGTACGTGCTTATGAAGAATATGCACCAGGACAGCCATTTCTGATATCTAAATGGTGGGATTCTGGGTGCTGTCTCCTTTTCTTTTTGCCTGTCTATATTTCTAAAACTTTTGTGCTGAATGAGCATTATTTTATAATAATCTTAAGGCAATATTTTCTAAAAAGAAAGGTCTATTTTCACATTATCATATGTGGGTGCCAAATTCAGAAATGCACCATAATCCCTGCTCTTCTGTGGGGAGCAGTGCTGGGGGGAAGGCAGGGCACCTATGGATGGGACTGAACACTGCAGGGGTTGCAGTGCACATGTGCGCATCTAATGGGGAGAGAGGGCGTGTTAAATGGCTGTGGCCCTGGCCCTTAGTCTGGTGACCCCGTGGCTGACACTCACACATGTGTTATCTCACCAGGCTCAGGTCTGCATGGACCTGCAGGGGGCAGATTTCGTGTTCGCTCTTAAATCTGCTACCATTGTGGGACTGAGGTGAAGGGCCCATTGAAGATGAAGGGGCAGATGAAGAGTCCTCCTGAGGAGTGTCAAGTGGTCCTCTATCTGCCTCCATGAGGAGGGCACTTGGGGCTGGACTTGCTGATCCCGGCCAGTCCCATATCCACCCTGTGGTCTCGTAGCCATCTATGGCTTTGTCACATGCCCTCTGAAGTATATTTCCCAGCAGCTGTGATTGAAACTGTCCCATCCCCCTGGTCCCTCCACACTGGGCAGAGTGAGCAGGTGTGTGGAGAATTCCAGAGGGTTTGCAGAGTGGACATCTGTCAGCCTCCAAAACAGGCCAGTGCCCCAGAAACCCTAGCAGGCGAATCTGGGGAGTGGGTCAGCAGAGGGCCTAGTGGTTGGGGACCCAGGAGCCCAGATCACCTATTTTAGACCCTCCTGTTTCTAGCGGTCACAAGATGTGGTCAGCATATTAATTCACACACACCCCTTACCTTCTGTAAACATCCACATTAACAAGTCAGTCTGATGGAAACAAGCCTCTATTATTGTCCATCAGATGCAAAATTTAGGAAATATTACTTTTGAACTAATCATGCTTTTTGTGCATCCCTCCTGCAGCCCTTTGAACAGTCCCATTTGGAAACCTTGACTCACTTTGTAGCCATCTTCTTTTATTTTAAAATTCAGATAAAAAGCTGCAGATTTTTTTTAAAGCACAGGAACCAAAACCCTGTGGATTTTGCTGATAGCAGGGCTCACTGAGCACTGGGGCGGCAGTGATGCAAAATGTGGGGCAGTCAGCGTTAAAACATTTTAGTCACCACTCCTGATGAATATTTCAGTTGAAAGGGAATAGTATGCATTAATTATTGTAAAGAGATGTCTTTAGGAGAAAATGATTTTGAAATTCAGTTTAATTTCATTGTAATGCGCTGCAAACAGGAAGGGAGTATGTGTGTTTAATTGGCTCTCGGGGGTAAGGCCTGGAAGCCGCATGCCTTTGTCACAGGCCATTAGCGATACAGACTGCATAATGAGAGCGCGCAATCAGCTCACAGCTGCCGGCTCCTACGGGGAGAGCATGATATTAAATAGAAATCAGGATAAATTAAACTTAACCCTTTCCCTGGCCAGCCCCTCCTGCCACACGAATTCTGGCAGGAGCTGGAGAAGGGCTGGGTCCGGCCAGCCCCTCCTCAGTGGCCTCCTTTGTGTCTAGATGACAGGAGATAGGCTGGCTGCTGCGATTCCATCCACTCCAGCCCTCCATGCCCTGTGAGTGACTGCCTCCTTCCCTGCAGCCCAGTTCTGCCGGGGAGAACATGCAGGAAGCTCCTCGCAAGACCCCAGGGCTTGTGGCTGCCTCTCAGGGAGGGAATCAGAGTCTTTCCTCAGAAACTCCCCTGACAGCCACAGTGATTTCTCTTGACTCTTTGCATTCCACCTGAGCACCGCCACACCCTCTGAGAACCTGGTCAACGCTTACACAGCTCCGGCCCAGGGCAGAGGAACGGGCAGGTCTAGGACCTAGGCATCCTCAAGGCTTTACACAGGACTTGCTGTCAGAGCTGAGGACACAGAGATGAGGACACAGAAATGAGGATGGAGGGTGAAGATGGGGACATGGAGATGAGAACACAGGATGGACGTGGGGACACAGGACGCAGATAAGGATGTGGGAACAGAGCTGAGCAAACACTTTAGGTCCTGCTGCCCTCTCAATGCTTTACCCTGAGCAGTTTTGTCATTTTAAAGAGACTAATGACTGACTGAACATGAGGAAACAAAAACAGCATCTCTGACTTATTTTAAAGAATGTACATCATACACTGTTTAATGCTGAGAAGTGACATAGTAAATAGTAAACTAATTATAGATAAGTACATGTGTAGAAGGTTATTTAAGTAACTGGGAGAAAAAACTGTAGGAAAGTTACCAGAACATTACTGGGGTGTCTGGTAGTGTCTCCATTTTTCTTCTACAATGAGCATGTGATGTTATTATCAGAGACAAACATGAAGAGCTATTTATTTAAGAAAACAAATTGCCAGTAGAACAACAGAAGAGAGAGCCTGAGGTTTACGGCCTTGATGGAATGCAGATATTCTCTAAGGCAGGGGTCCCCAATCCCTGGGTGAGAACCAGTACTGGTCTGAGTGGCCTGTTAGGAACTGGGCTGCACAGCAGGAGGTGAGTGGTGGGGAGTGAGCGAAGCTTCATCTCTGCAGCCGCTCCCCAGCGCTAGCATCACTGCCTCAGCTCCACCTCAGATCATCAGGCATTAGATTCTCATAGGCACCCTGGTCCCCAGTGCCAAAAAGATAGGGGACTGCTGCTCTGAGGTGTGCCTGTAGTGGTACCTTGAGGCTCACCATGTAGCCCAGGGAATGACGCAGGGAGCCCAGTCAACCCCAACAGGAACGATGAGCAAAGATGATAGGCAGATCACAAAAGAAAAATGCAATTGGCCATAAAAATAAGGAAAATGTTTTGCTTCCTCGTGAAAAAAAGATAAACGTGCAAAGATTGACGCTGACCAGATTGGCAAAGATTCTCTGAAAGCCGACAGTGTCAATGCTGTGAGGCCACACCGCTTCCCATGTACAGGTGGAATTGTGTGTCAACAGCGTTTCTAGGAATCGAGCAAAGACAATAATCAGAGGTGGTCAAAATGGATGGGTAAAGATGCCTGTTGCGGATTTATTTATAAAGTGACAAACTGGAATCACTTGCAGAGCTGTAGGGGATGGCATGTATGGTGTGATGCCTTAGAAACCATGTTTTGAAGAATAGCAACACAGAGGAACCGGCTGCCACATGTCGTATACCTTTATGTATGTGCATGTTTGGGTTTGTGTATTCTGGGCGCAGAACGCTGACTCTTATCTCCACATGATGTTCATTTCTTCCCTTGTTTTCCTTTCTCTTCCATAAGCTTCCTCAGTAAGCTTTGTTACTCATATAAACACGGATGAGTATAAGTTCTTTTTTAAATTTTACACTGAAGTTTAAACCTCCTCATGTGAAGAAGGCCTCAGAAGAGCACTCAGGAGTAGCGTTGGCTCCACTCCTGTCTTGCCCAGGCGACATGCTCATAGCTGCTCTGAGCTCTGGTGCATTTCTCCGACGAGGAATACTTTCATTTTGACCCATAAATAAATCATAGGCAGGGATTAGGCAAAGTGTTGAAACGCAGGGACCCCAGGGGCTCATGTTGGTGAGTTCGTGATAGCACATGTAACTGCAGGTTGTCAACAGCCTTCACATCTGGCTGTCCAAGAATGACCAACTCGTACGTGAGCCCCACTTCTCACTGGAAAGCAGGGTCACTGTGAAGCCTGCATCCGAGGACGGGGTCCGTCCAAGGACACCTGATGTCGTCGGCCATTTAATCTGCATCTGTCCCGGGTTTCCCCTGCTGCACATGGCTGAGCCCTGCCGTGGCGCAGTCCCCTTTGTCAGTGACACCTTTTGTGTGCGGAAGCTTTTGTTGTGGTGTAGTCCTGTCTGGCCGCCGTGTCCTTTGTGTGTGCTTTGTTTTGTTTTTGTTTTTTTTTTTTTAGGTTGCTTAAAAATCCTTTGTTCTCAGTGGTCATAAAGATATTCTCCTACATTTCCTCCTGAAACTTGCCAGGCTTTGCTTTCATGAGTGTAAGTGTTTGATCCACCTGGAACTGGCTTTTGAGTGGAGTGACAGCAATGTCATGGCACGTGTTGCCCTGTGCAAACTCCGTATCCTCTATCATGTGTCAAACTCTGCTGCACGCAGCCACTCCTGGGCCTCTGTGCTGTTCTCTTCGCCTTTTTTTTTCCCCCTGCACTGGTTGGTCCCAGATCTCTGGGAGGAGGGTGTTTTTAAGTTTTTGTTTTTTATCAAAGCTGTACATCCCCGGCTCAAAGACACTGTTGGTTTCACCAGTTTAGGAACAAGAACCAGCCACCCCCATACTTGTTAGCTGTTTCTTTGACACTGATCCCCATATCCTGGATGACTGCTCATACCTCCGACCCTGTCCTCGCCACAGCGCTCTGTCATCAGTAGTCTGTGTGCAGTGCCTGCGTCGTGAGGTCACAGATGCACCATGCAGAGCTAAGCCATGTGGGAGCCGTGCCTCTTGTTTCCCCAAGTTGGAAAAGGCTCATCTGTTCATCTCTTACACCCCTGCCCCAGACCAGCTTCTTAGTGCAGCACACACAGCCCTCCTCCCTCTTTGGAAGAAGGCCCACCCCACCTCACAGCGCCTCGCTGCCCAGGCTGGGCTGGGCACCTTCGCATCGGTGCACAGCTCCCACCGTCACCCGTGCACGGTCCATCTCTCCCTCCAGGATAGACCTCCTGTTCCTGCACCCATGGCTTACTCCTTCCTCTCCACTCCTCAGTTTGGGGCCTATACCCTTCAGAAGCCTCCTGAGAATGGACGTATGTCTGGCAGAGTCGTCTTTCTGATTGGACTGGGTATAGAATTCTGGGTTAGAAATCATTTCTTTATTGGTTTCTAGCTTCTGTGTTTGCTGCTGGCTACAGCCATGTTATCCCTGGTGTTTCACGAGCAGCCAAGGGAGCACTGACGGCAGTGGTCTCAGCCTCCCCTAGTTCCTCAAGGATCTGGAGCCCAAGTGTAAGATGCTCCCCGGCTATTGTAAGAGTCTCTGGGCTCATCCACCTTGTTTCCTCACTCACCTCCCCCAGCTCTTTATGCGGCCAGGGACGGGGCTTGTGAGGTGCCTAGTGTTGCTCCATCAATAGCTCAGGATCTTTAGCAGAACAGGGACAGTGCTATTCCTATGTCACTCCAGGGTCAGGACCCTCACCCGGCCAGGAGCTCTTCATCCAAGGACCTCACATGGGCAGGGCCAGGCCTGCCACTCACTCTCACCCACCCATCCAGATTTATTTTCAATTACAGTTTAAGGCTGAAACATGAACTAGCGCTGGATTGGAGAATGGCGCATAAATTTTGCTGCAGACCCATGTGCCTGAACTCTGTGAAGTGTGACTGTATTGATCGCGACTTTATGTCTGTCAGAGCAAAGATCCCTGATTGTGGGTGGGCCTCAAAGCCAGGGGGCAGGATGCTCATTAACAGGAGACTGATTCCAGAATCAATGCATTTTGATAAATAATGCTGTTGCAAAAAGTGAAAGTTGTTAACTTGTTTGTGGGTTATATCTGAAGCTCCCCATCGTCACACAACTCTCCCCATGGGGGCAGCCTGTCTGTCACTCTGTTGAGACTGTTGGACTTTTCTGCACCAGGCCCTGACAATGGTGCTGGAGCCTAGAAGGACGAAATTGCTAGAAGGACATAAGGAGTTCTTATCCTTGTTAACACTCATTCAGCGACTCCCAGATGTCAGAAACCCCAAAGCGCAGAGAGTGGACGGAAACAGCGCGGAGGCCCCTTCAGATGATGGTGTCCAAAGGCCTCTCTGAGAGAAGGTGGCAGCCAGGGGGATATAGGGGCACAGGTTGCCAGAGGGAACTATGTGTGCAAAGCAGGAAGGGACATGGCATTGATGCAGAGCTAGAGGACGATGGTGCACTGGAGAACTCTGCCCTAGGGTCTCCCCTCAGGATCGTGAAAGGCCAGGAGCCCTCAGGGCCTGGTGGGTACATCAGGGACTTGGGATTTCTTCTGTGGGCCTCGGGATGCCTCTTCTGTGTTTGGAAAGGAATTCCAAAGCAGCCAGGGGGACGAGGATTCTGACGTGGGACAGTGGGAGCTATGTAGTGATGGCTGCCTTCAGGGCAGGCATGCAACCTCCTGACCGTTCGTCAGGGCCCACTGTACACGTGCACACACTCCAGAAAACAGAACCACCACCCCCAAGGCCAGGTGAGCCCCAGGGATCCCCCAAACCTCCTTGAGGCAGGTGTAGGGCTGGGCTGACCTCCTGTCATGGAAAGACAAGTCACTCCATCCGGCTGCCGTAGGAATTCAGGCGTGGCCCTTACGGACAGGTGGCTGCCGTGTTCTCTGACTCAGAGGCCTGGCACGTCAAGGGGGATACGGAACAGGCACTGACTTCCTTCCCAGAGGGCCGCATGGCCCCGGGGTCTGCCCTCAGTGTTGCTCAGCGGGACCCTATGTGTACCTCCAGTACAGTTGCTGGGTGGAGTGGTGACCCCGCGTGGTCTGCATGCACCCCCGGGGCAGTGTCAGCACTGAGGGAAGAGTCAGCCCAAGAGCCACCCCCACAGCCCTGCTGAGCCCTGGCTCCTGCGACACTGTGAACATGCCAGAGCCACGGGGCCTGATGGTCCCCAGACAGGCCGGAGGATGGGGCGCTGGGTGAGCAGAGCAGGTGTTCCCAGCAAGGGTGGAGCACCAACACCTGAGGAAGACAGTCCCAGCCCGATCGGGGCATCTAATTGGCATCCTCATAGGCAATTTCCCACGTTTGTTTTCAACACTTGTTTCTCAGTCATAAATTTGGTTAATACAAATTCTTTCTTTAAAAAATTATTGCTTAATTATAATGTGTGGCAGATGCTGCAGGTGACTTACGTTGAGGTGAACCCGGGGCGTGGGGGACGCTCTTCTAGAGTTTGGGGAGAGCTTCTTCTCCAGAAACCAAGCAGCAGTTTCTTAAAACTTTATTTTGAAATACTTACAGATTCACGGGAGGTGACAAATAATGTGCAGGGGGGTCCTGGCACCTCCCCTTAGTTTCCCCAGGTGCCAGCATCTTTTGAAATTGGCACATCACCAAGGCCAAGTCCTAGGCCCACTCAGGTCCCACCGCTACACACGCACTCATGTGCACCGGCATGTGTGTGTGCTCAGCCCCATCCGCACTCTCGTCACCCGTGGGGGCCGCGTAACCACTGCCCCATAGTAAAATCATTTCTGTCACCTCAAGACTTCTGGTGATGCACTGGATCTCACCCGACGGACCTGCAGCCTGTTATGCAGAGCAGGTCTGAGCAGTCCAATACTGGGGACCACTGCCCATAAGCTGGGCCCTTATTCGCACCGGACCAGGCTCAACCCACATTTCACCAGAGGCAGGCTAAATACTGGCCACAGGCCTACTGGCCAGTCCCCACGGTGAGGTGGGTGAGGCCGGCAGTGGTGGGCATCCACCCCCACAGGGTCTCGGCTGCCCCAGCCTCTCAGGGCCTGCAGCGTCCCACGTGGCCAGAGCAGGGGAGTGGGAGAACCTCAGAGGAAAGGCTGAGTTCCTCATGAGACCAACCATGCGAGGCCTCCCAGCGTCCAGCATGGTCCTCTGCAGGTGGCTGGCAGGTGCTGTCATTGCAGCACATGCATCCAGAGGGGCTGCTCGCCAGTGGTTCTTCCCAGCGTAGGTGCTAGAGCACCATCTAGCCTCCGTTGCTTTTATCTGGGTGGGTCCGCCCTTTCTCACTGGCCTCTGCACAGAGGCTGCGGGGGGTGCAACTTCACTACCTCAGTGTCACAGAGATTCTGTCCCATGTTTTTCTTTTAATTTTTAAACAGTTTTAGCACGTCTGGCCTGGTCTCTTGGGGGTTTGGAGATGTGCTTTGATCTTTAATTCCTTTATTTCTGGTGCCGCACAACGCAGATGCTTTCAGGCCCACAGGGGGAGCAGAGGGAGGCACACCTCGCCCCCCTCTGTTGTGCACGTGGCTGCGTCCCACTGATGGGGGTGGGTGGGGGTGGCACCACGGGTGCAGCGAGTGGGTGCAGAACTCAGCAGTCTTACCGTGTAAATACCGGCGCTGTGGGTCTTGCTGTGTAGACATGCAACTCCCACCCTTGCAGGCTTCTGTGCTACTTCATCCCCCCTCATCCTCCAAGGCTGAGGACCCGTCTTTCTGAATCTGGTTCCATCAGCACCGTGGAGCAAACACGTCACTGGCCTGTAGGTGAATCTCACCTTCAGAGAAAGGCTGCCTGTGAGTCAGAGCCTCTCTGGAGCGCTGAGACCATGCTCTTTGCCAGAGTTTAGCACCTGCTTCAGGCATACCCAAGGAAATGGAGCGGAAGGTCTTGAAGGGTGTTCAGGGTCCCTGTTTTTCAGGGCATCAAGTAGCCATGTTGGCCTTACCTCCCAATTTCAAGCATGTCCCCCCAGGTGTGTCCCCTGGTCATCCTGCCTTCCATGGTTCAACTGGGACCTTGGGGTCTCCAGGCAGCACAGGGGTCCCCTGGAATGCAGAGTGACTCCACAGCAGCATCCAGTGAACCCTGCGTTCCACAGACCCTCCATTCTCACCCCTCGTCCCGCCACTCTCTCCAATCTCACTCACCCCAGAGAAGGGGGACACCCCAACCCGGCCCCCTCCCACCTTCCAGGTGCCCGGCCACACCTCTCCCTCCCTCAGAGCTCGAGTCCTTTCCTCTGCTCTCCCAGCCCTTCATCCCACTGGAGCAGCTCCTGCTGGCTGTGGCCCCAGGACCTCTGCATTTCTGAAAGCAGTGGCCATTTCTGTCCCTGTCTCCTTGAGCCTTCCCGAATATTCCCCTCAGGGAACCTTTGCCCCGCTGACCACTGGTCATTTCCCTCCTCCTCTGGCCTCTGCTCCCCCTGGGGAGCAGACAGTGTGGAGGGTTGTGAGGAAGCTGGGGCCCCTCAGGAGCCCCAGGCTGAGGGGGCCTCACACCACATGTCACTCCTTGGCCACAGCTACTCCAAGGAGTGGGGCGTCCGCGCCTGGCACTTCCTAAAGACGCTGGCAGTGAGGCCATCTGTGTAGCCTTCTCAGCAGCTGGGAAACCCAGCCCACATTCTGGAAGGGTCCATATGCAACAGCCTTTCTCAGGACTGTTTTCAGTCCTTCTTGCTCGATTTTCCCTGGAGCAGCCACCTTTGGCTCCCCCACGCACATCCCCGGTCCAGCTCTCCCCGAGGTCCACAGTGCAACACCCCCCAACCCTATCTTCCTGCTCCCGAGTTCCCTAGCTCTGTCTGCTGTCGCACCCACCCTGTCTCCCACCTGAGCATGGCCGCAGCCACCATCGGCCCTGGTCATCACACTGCCCAGCAGTTTCCACAGTCAGCGGGAGGGAGCTTGTCAGACACAAATACTGTCCCTTTATCCTGTGCCGGACCTTCTTGTGGCCCCTGGGGCTCTTGGTAAAGATGTGACACCCGGGCACATCCTGTGTTATCTACCCCAACGCTCTCCTGGCTCTTCCTCACAGCCTCACTCCTGCTCCCAAGAGACTTGACGCATGCCCACACGCCCCCTCCCCTCTTACGATGGGCCTGCACGTGCCTCTTTCCCTCCAGACCAAGATTCACAGCGCAGGGCTGATCTGCCTCTGCGTCTGGCCAGCCAGTAGATGCTGCCGGAGCCGCCACCCCAGGACACAACGCAGCTCCTCACCTGCTGGGCGTGTCCTGGGTGTGCTATAACCACTGGCCGCTGACTAGGGGCTTCAAACAACAGGAGTCTACCTATTCCCTCCCAGTTCTGGAAATTAGGAGTCAAATCCAGGTGTCACAGGGCCACGGCCCCTCTGGACGTTCTGGGGGAGAACGTTCCTGCCTCTTCTGGCTCTTAGGGCTCCGGGTGTTCCTGGGCTTGTGGCTGACCACTCCACCTGCCGCTTCCATCCTCACGTGGACTTCTCTGCTGTGTGTCACATCTCCCTCTTCCTCCCCCTGTTAGGATACATATGATCACATCTGGGGCCCACTGGGTAACCCAGGATGACCATGACTTGACTGTCATCATGGGTTGTCTTTTCCTGATGACGATTTGAATAAGTGACCGAGGCTCTCCCAAGTGCCTCTTTCCTTACTTGGCACATAAATCCCCAAACCTCTCCATGATACAACGTCCATACGTCTCCAGCACATCCTTAGCATTTCGATGCCTGACTTTTCTCGGAGGACCTCCTAGTTCTCACTGCCCTTCATCAGGCTGGTCACAGGAGACAGGTGCCAAAGGAAGCCGTCATCCGCTGAGCTGATGTACAGGGCAGGGACACCTGGAGATGCTAGAGAAGTGATGTCTGAGCAGGGCTGAGGCAGGGAGAGACGGCAGCTGGAGAACTAGAACATCGTAGGCGGGGAGCCAGTGTGCGTTCCCAGGGGACGAGGGGTCATGGCCAAGGGCTGTGGTGGAGCCGGTGTGGGTGCAGCTGTCAGAGGCTCTCTCCCTGGCTTAAGCTACATTAACACAGAGCAGGGCTGAGAACAGCTCAGAGAGACCGTAGTGACATCCACGGAGGTGCCCAAACCACGTCAGCCTTGGCATGGGCAGCGGGCGGCATCTTTAACAAGACCAGGGGCAGGGGCAGAGCCTAGGGCAGCAGCAACACAGTGCTCTGCTGGGTCCCTGGGCAAGCGGAGGCCAGTGGGAGCAGGGTCAGGGAGAGATCTGAGGGACCTAAACGCCAGCATGGCTTCACCCTGGGCAGTAGGCGGCTGTGACAGCCTAGACTGGGTTCAAGTGATGGACAGCTGGTGACCAGGAAACTGGGGAAGACTGTCCAGCTGTCCAGCGTGGAGGGGACAAGGCCAGAGCCAGGGCTTCACAGCAGGAATGGGAGAAAGGCCGAGGTGGGCTTCGTGGCTTGGGACAGCCTGTGTCCACCCGGTCCCTGCAGCACGCTCCTGTCACTCCGCGCCTGCACCGTCAGGCCGTCCCGGGACTGCACTGCGGCTTCCCACAGCCTCTCGTTTCTTAAGCTTCCTGTCAGCACGAGGGAGAGAACCACCACGCTCGCCACCCTGTGCTCCTAGAGCCTGGCCTTCCAGCTGCACTATAAATAAGCCGGCAGCCCGTCCAAGCACACCCATCCGTCTTGTTTAATAGACTGGAGAGCGCCCCACGCCACGGCAGGTCGCAAGGACTGGCAAGGTGATGGATGGCACCTTCCTGCGTCAGACGGCGTGATGTATAATGAAATATTTATGATTTATTTCAGCTAATAACCCAGCGTGGAGTGTGGGGTGTGTGAGAGCAGACAAGTGAAGCAGCACGGCTCTGCTTGCAGAGGGCGGGGCGGGGGCGTCCCCGCGTGCACACACGCATCCCCCACACACTGACACACACTGACACACGTGTGTGTGCGCTCACTCAGCCCACCTCACTGCACCCTCGATGCCACGGGCTGGGGTGCAGACTTCCTGGCCTTTGTCATCCTCTGTTCTGCCACCCTCTCGCGCTAGGTGATGTCTGAGAAAGGACAGCTGGATTTTTAGCTGGAGAGGGCTCCCGCCAGGGTGACACCCAGGAGAATGGAGGTGGAAAAGCAGCAGTCACCTGGGGAACAGAAGGTCCCTTTTCTCCTGTCAGAGACCCACGTGAGGCCCAGGGGCACCCCATCGGGGAGGGGTGCAGTGATACCCAGCCCCGCCAGGGCCCCATGTGGCTAGAACCCCCTGCGGACATTGGGAGGCAGCTGATTCCTGCCTCCTCTGCTTCCATGGGCCTGAGAGACAGCAGGAAGGGCACTGTGCAGTGATAGCGCGAGGCCCCAGCTATCACGCCTGCACAGGGATGCAACCCACCGGGGCTCTTCTGGTATCAGCATCACAGATTAGGGTCACAAGCCAACGAATTTTGTGCTTGCTGCCTTCTCCCAAAAGTGCCCCACACGTGGCTGCTGTACCCATGGTATTAGCACTCACCCAGGGCTCACCACGCAGGCACACATGTCCTCCGTGCATGTCCTTGAAGGCACAGGGACCATGACATGCTAAGGTACAGCCCCAGCTTGCCTCCGGGTGACCAGAGCCCCTTTCTTCAGGTGACACAGCCGTGTTCAAGGACGGCAGCTACTGGATCCGGGGCCGGATGTCGGTGGACATCATCAAGAGTGGTGGCTACAAAATCAGTGCCCTGGAGGTGGAGCGGCTGCTGCTGGGACACCCCAGCATCAAGGGTAAGCGCTGTGGCACTGCCATTTCAGCACAGCTGTACTTGGCCCAGACCCAGCCATCTTGGGAACAGATGTGTTTCTCTCTGTCTGATTATAGACAAAATAGAGACCAGCCTGCAGCGGACACCACACACTGAGGCTTTGCCCTCCACATATCACAGTTAGGGTCTGCCCACCCCACACCACAGCTGGTTCCAGGTCTGCGGGGTGCTGGCTGCCTCGCTTAGCCCCTATGCAAGAGAGTGGTGGTATCCCCGTGCTCCGAGGTAGCAGCATGCTCAGGTTGGCCATGGGCCAAGCATCCTGGCAGGACCAAAGTGGGTGGCTGCAGGCGCTAGTCCAAGAGCATGGTCTCCTCCCAGACCACCTCCTAACCTGGGGTCACAGGCTATGGGACCCCGAGGACAGCAGAGGCAGCTCCTGTGGCCCAGGCCCAGCCCTTCACCAGGGCTCTCCCTGGTAGCCTGTCCAAGGGAGCCCGCAGGCCTGAGGGGTAGAATGTTCTGGGCCTTTAATCATCCTCAGCCCTCTTACTAGCAACTGTCCCCAAGGACAGCGCAAGGGAGGACAGGAGCAGTGGGCAGGCAGCTCCCACCCTGGACCCCCACAGACATCATGGGGAGCCCACCCTTGTCATCCCCAGCAGGCCTCTGGCACTCGGTGCTGCCAGGCGGCTGTTCCCCAGGACTTGCTCCTGGGATTCCGAGTCCGGGCACTTCCTTCACGTTTCTGGTTATCTTCAGCCTAGAGTGCTCATCATGGCGTTTAAGGTGCCCCACGCTGTTCTGTCCACAGATGTGGCCGTGATCGGAGTTCCAGACATGACATGGGGCCAGCGGGTTACCGCGGTGGTGAAACTTCGAGAGGGACACTCACTGTCCCACAAGGAGCTCAAAGAGTGGGCCAAGTAAGGGCTGAGCAGGCAGGGGCAGGGGCATTCGTGGTGTCAGGGGGAAGGGATGGGCGAGGCGGGGACCATCCAAGGTCAGGGAAATGAATGGGTGGGGGTGAGCTGTCTCGTGGTCTGACGGAGGGCCAGGCAGGAGTCTTGGGCCCTGCTGTCATCTGTCTGGGGCAGAGGGGTACCTGGAAGTTCAGGTGATGTGGTGCTCCCATGAGTCTGCGCCCCAGTGAAGTGCTCCAGGAAGCTCTGGAATGATGGCGGAAGGTGTAGAACCCTATTCATGCTCATCACAGAAAGGCCGCAAGCACTTAAAGGGAAATAGAAGCCCCGTCCCCAGCCGTACACCTCAGATAAGAGATTTGGTGGAAGGTCCTGGGGTGGCAGAAACACACGCTCCTGGATGGGGTCACCTGTGGTGAGCAGGTAAGTCCTCCACTGGCTTTAGGAGGAGGCTTGACAGGGAAGCATCCTGTTAACCTGAAGCCAAGATCCAGAGCATTCTACGTGGACCCGGGCTGCTGGGCTGAGCCGGCCCAGAGGGCCCTCCCGTCCTTGCCCTCTCCCTCCCCAACCATGGCACCTGTCCCTCGGCTGTGCCCTAAAACACAGACACTGAGCTTGGGGCGTTTTCACATGCCCCTTGGGTGATCGCTGCCAGCCAGAGGCCAGAGCTCCCTGTTCTCCCTCTGAGAGGAGTCAGGCCCCACACAGCAGCACAGTCCGTGTCCCCCACTCACCCTATGTCTTAGTTGGTTTGCCTTCGCCTAACTCCTTCGAGCCTGTCTGTCACCTACCCTGGCCCCAGTGGTTACTGTGTTCCAAGGTCACAGGCCCCTTTCCTGTGCTCATAGTGCCTAATGGTCAGTCCCAGGACTGAAACTGAACCCCAACACCATCCTTGTCAAAGGCCGGACAGGACAGGACAGACCCCAGAGGTGGCTTATGGAACCATGGAGCAGTGTCCCTATGAGCTCAGAAGGAGGCAACTAGCACTCTTCCCCGGGTTCTGTATCTTAAATCCAGGAATTTTCTCCTCCCTATCCCTTCTACCCACATACCCCCCCACCCCAACTTGTCTCCCTCTCCTTGGTGCTGAAGATATTTTTGGCTCGTCCAACATGATTTCTCGAAC
Source organism: Cynopterus sphinx (assembly GCA_030015415.1). Taxonomy (NCBI): domain Eukaryota; kingdom Metazoa; phylum Chordata; class Mammalia; order Chiroptera; family Pteropodidae; genus Cynopterus; species Cynopterus sphinx. The sequence goes on from CM057386.1 coordinate 29,309,371, forward strand.
AGTAGGAATCCTTGTTTCATCAGGGGCAGCACAGCTGGGCAATTAGATCCCCCGGGATTTGCAGAAGCGCTGTCGGAGCGCTGCCGTTTAACAAAGGAGGCGCTGCTTTGATTTAACAATTGCTCTGTCAAAGAACATGTGCGGATACGTGTGCACAGATACACGCGCACACACGTATGTCTGCGTCCCGTGCCGAGAGCTCTCCCAGCACATTTCGGGTCCAGGCTTTGGTTTCACATGACCCCAGGGCCGTCTCAGGCCCCGCACACCCGGGCCGCTCTCCCTGCCCCTCACACCCCACACTGCTCTCTCCGACTTAATGTCCAGCTCCGGCTCCTGGCCCAGCCTCTGCAGCAGGTTGTGGCTTGTACCCATGGATGTGAGAAGACCCTGCAACAGGCGCTGTGTGCAGAGGGTTTGGGGATGCTCTGGGGAGATGCTTCTGGGAGGACAGGACCAGGTAGAACAGCCCGCCAGCCTGTCATCTGCCTCCATGAGACTGAAGCCAGCATCCAGCCCTTTGTGTCCCCAAATTGGATAGTTTTTGGGTGTTGACACAGAGGCTTCCCACACTGTGGAGGGACAGGAGGGCTTTCCCTTTCAAAGGGCAGGATGGGCTCCAGATCCCAGCCACCATCTCCATCCTCCATGTTCATGGGGGAAAGGAGAGGGGCCGCTCTTTCTCGGGTTGCTGGCTTCTTAGCAAGGCTGCTGTTTCTTTATCTGTCACGTTCACAGCCACTTGTGGTCTTTTTAAAGGCTTTTTCTTTTTAATGATGTTCTCCTTTTTGCTGCCATTTTGTTCATTTCTGAAGATGCTTGCCACCCTCTCCGTTTCTCTGCTCCCCAAGTACAGGGCTGTCTTCTTGTCCTGGGCTACGACCTTAGCAGGAGTCAAAGGGGGCCTGGCTCCTGCAGCGCAGGCAGCGTGTCTCCTCGAGGGGTGAGCTGGGCACCACCGTGTGCTCAGGGTCTTAGGCGTGTACAGTCTCCTACCCTTTTATCCCCCCAAACTGACAAGTCCAAATGGGCCATGTGGGACTTAGCACCCCCGGGAAGAATTCTTGGCACTGACATCTGATCCTGCCGCGATCTGTAACGGGAGGTGGTTTGAGTCCTGTCCCAACTGTGCCCCACTGTCTCCCTTCCCAGGAGACCGGCGTGGAAGGCACTAGACAATACCTTTATTGTCCATGCACATTTTTTCACAGGGAAACTTGCTCTTAACAAACAGCTCAGCCTTGCTGGGTTCCTGGCTGAGACCTCACTTTGCTTTGAAGCCGGTCTCAGAGTTTCATGTTCGACCAGTTGCCAAGCTGGAGCCCTTGGAGGAGGGCAGGCCGGCCCACAGATGCAGCCCCTGTTTCTCAATGAAGGTCTCCTTCCCAGGGGACCACTGTTCTTGGAAATGGCAAGGGCTAAGATTTTAAGTCCATGCCCTTCATGGCACTTTTAGATTATTTTTTAATTTTTATAGCTTTTGTTTCTTTTTCAGTGGCTGCTAAGTTAGGGTTTATAATGTGCGTCTCTGACGTACCCGTGTCCCTCCCGTATCATCAGTCACTTCATGGGAATAGAGCCCGCGTGCTGTTGTTGCTACGCACCTACTTTTATATTTGTCCCACACCCACACTACATTCTTCTCACTTTTGTTCAGTTATCTCCTACAGATAATGCAATAATAAGGAAAATAGTATCTGTTTCCTGTGTCTGGTGCTCTTCTTACCTTGGCTTTCCTGGACTTTGTCAACAGCATTTCCTCTTCCTGCAGACACCCTTCCACCTCTGGAGCACGCCTGCTGATAGGAACTGTGTCAGCTGCTAGTGTCTGAAAACGTCTTTACTTTTACCTTCATTCTTGAAAGATACTGTCTCTGGACCTGGGATCCTAGACTGACTGGTTTTCCTTTTAGTTCCTGGAAAATGCCATTCCACGCCCCATGACCTTTCTACCTGCAGTGTTCACCACAGGAAGCCACTCTCCTGGGCCCTCTCCTCTCTGGGCCCCGGCACCCAGCTCAGCGCTAATGCAGCGAAGCAAAGAGGGGGCATGGGGAGAGCCAGACCACACGACGTATCACCCAAACACCACTGGAGACCCTGAGTTTTAGCAGCCAGGCTGGGCGGACGTGGGCAGCTGTGCTCCAGGAGCAGGTGGGGGTTTGGGGCCTTAGGGTTTTGCCTGCTGCACCGTCAGAGTCTCCAGGCCAGTCCTGGTAGCTTGTTCCAGCAAAGTCCAGCCCAGAGCCACACATTCTCCCAGCCCCAGTGGGCAGCCAGCCATCTCCTGCAGCTGCCAGGACCACAGATGGTGGCACAGTCTCCTTATGAACCAGCAGCCTGCACCCCGAGCACCCTGAAGTAGGATCCCCCGTAGCCTTTGGCCTGCAGCAGACTGTGGCAGGAGCCGCCCTGAGATAACAATGTATTCAGCACAGGACTGCTGACGCTCTCGGCCTGCGGGCAGATGGACCCAGCCTGCAAGGGCAATTAGGCTCATGTTTATTTATAAGCACCCGGCTGCTAAGGCAAGATTTGGGATTTCTCTGCTACCCCCATCACCGGCTCCTCACCATGACTGATCCTCAGTGGCCAAGGCTGCCCCACAACTGCAGACTGGAGGGCCACACATTCCTGCTGGCCCTGGGCAGACATTGAGGCTGCATGTCCTGCACCCCACTGTCTGAATCATTCTGGCCTGGCCTGAAAGTTGTTGTCAGCAGCCCCAGAGGCCAGGAGCTACCACCCCAGGCGGCATCCTGTCCTTCTGCTATTTTATTACAAAGGGGCACGTGGCCCTGGGTGTTGCTGCGAGAGGGCAGGGAGAAGGCAGCTCTTATCTGCCCAGATGCAGCCTTGGGAGGGAGAACTCGGGCCCTGCAGCCTGAGGAGTTCCAGGGCAGAGCCTGTGGGGATGGGACCCCAGCATGGGGTCAGACACAGGAGAACAGGAGAGCACATCATCTAATGGGGTACCCCTCATGGAGTGGGGGTGCAGGGAAGCTCCTGGACCACCAGACAAGCCCCACTCGCTGTTTGGGTGCTGGACCCTGGTGGGGGCAGGGCCGTGCTGGCCCATGTGGCCACAAGACCCAAGGTCTTACCACTGCCCATTTTTCCAAGGCTGCTGTAGTGACCAGGCCACAGAGTAGGACCAGCTCTCTCCAGCTGCGGGAAACCTGGCCCCCAGTGGGGCTCATCCTCTCCCACTGGGTGGGCAGAAGGGCTTCTCTGTGTTGGTATGTCCTGCAGCAGGGCACCCTCCAGGACAGGCACAAGGTGGCCAGGCTTCTGGGTCACGGGAAGGAGGCTGTCTGGGCCCCGCAATCTCCTGCCACTCAGGCCAAGTGTGTCTCTGCAGAGGCATCCTGGCCCCGTACGCCGTGCCTTCAGAGCTCCTGCTGGTGGAGGAGATCCCAAGGAATCAGATGGGGAAGATCAACAAGAAGGACCTCGTCAGGCAGTTCTATCCACAAGACCAAGGCCAGGCGTCCATAAGCCAGCTTTAAACTAAAGCCTCGTAAATCAGAGGGAGTAGAGTGAGGCCTGATGGAATGAGATCGCGGCAAGAGGCCTCCTCTGCCCATCCTTGCATCTACACCCACAGCCTTTTGTGGCCCCTTATTCCCCAAGGCTGCCGGGCAGGTCCCAGGCAGGTCTAGGTGTCCCCTGAGGATGCAAGTTTCCAAAGAAAATTCAATAAAGCTTCACAGAGGAGAAATATTCCTGTGCCTTGCTGTCTGCTTGGGGCCTGCATGGGGGCCATGCTCCAGGTACAAGGAGTTCTTGCATCTGCACACATGTGCGTGTCACAGCGCAAGGTGTCTCCCACTGTCGGATGCCCATGTGGCCACCGCAGGTGACCTGAAACCCCTCTTGGTTGAACCCCGACAGTTCTGAGGAGCTGACCCTGGGCATCCAGCTGAGGGGGTCAGGCATGCTATTGTCTATTCTGTCCTCCCTGACACATTTCCCTGTGAGCTCTGGGCAGCCCACCCTACGAGAGTGGCATCGCTGTTCCCAGGGACCCTGGTGGAGACTCACGTAGGCTTTCAGGCCAAGCTGACCACCATGGGGATGCAGCTCAGGTGACCAGAGGGCTAGGGAAGCTGAGTGCCTGGAGCCTCTGCTGGGTGGCCACGTGTAGCCCCTCAACCCCCTCAAAAGGAACATTCTAGACCAGGAGCCCACAGACTTCTGGGATGGGCCAGGTAGTCAATATTCTAAGCTCTGCAACCACCAGTCCCTATCACGCTGCTGACCTCTGCTGTCATAGTGCGGATCCTGCTGTCGTCACGTGGAGTCCAAAGCTTCTCAGTAGCCAGAGACTGACACCAATGGCCCTGCAGCTGCTCCACCTTGACTTTTGACCCTTAATCCCCCGTTCCTCCATGCTACTCCCTCCACACACCCCTATACCCCCACCCCTCCTTTCAGTCTTCATCTAAACACCATTTTCTCTTTAGCAGATCCCCTTCACTACCCCCTAGACAGGCCAGGCCCTCCTCCCTCCCCAGCCAGGAGCGCACAGTCCTCCGAAGGGCGAGTCACGCGTCAGCATGCCCGCTTCCCACTCTGGCTGCGCTGACTCCGTCACGGGCGTGCCCCGTGTGCACTCCAACAGAGGATCCAGGAGCCTCTGGACAGTTTACTGGAGACCAAGGCAGCTCCTCTACCCACGACTGCTGGGAAGTGCCGCTCACAGCCCAGCAGGAGTCTGGCCTTGACTTCTCCAGAACGTTCTGTTCTCAGAATGTGTGTCTCAAGGAGCAGCAAACTGTGGGAGCTGGGGCCTGGAGGGGCCACCTCAGCCGGAGCAAGGGCTTGCTGCCTTGTTTAGAGGATTCAGGGGGTGAGGGAGGCCGGGCCAAGACCATTCTCCCCACCCCAGCGCTGCGTGTGGCCTGCGACTCCCCAGGGCCTGACCCTGGGTGTGGCATTTGCTCAGAGGACCGTCCAGCCCCTAGCTCCCTCCTGCCTTAGGCCTGGATGAGAACACCGGTCGCCCACCTGCCGAGCAGGCTGCTCGAGGGTCTCGGTCGCTGTCGGTGGCTGTGCCCACAGCTGGCTCCTCTCGAGGGCAGCCCTCGGCACCACAGCAGACACCGAGGCTTCCCGCTGTCCTTGAGTCTGGCCCTGTGGTAACTAGGGAACCACATAATTACATGCTACTGAGAAAAATGAGATTCAGCACTGCGGGATCTTTGCTTAATCCCACTGGTTTGACACTGTATCTGTCTTGATACTGAAATTTTCGATTCCTAAAAATGTTTGCGTAATTATTTGCTTGATGCCATAATCTCTATCAAACACTTTCAGAAATAACAGCCATCTTCAGCGAACAGCCAGACTACGGAGGACTTTGATTTATCCTTGGAACAGGTCCCCCTAAGGACAAAGAACGATGTGCCCCACTTGCTAAGTCAGCGTGACCTAAGGTCAGTGGCTTCCAGAAAATTCCCCTTTGGCTAGAAATGCTTCCCCCACTCACACACACACACCTGCTCCCTCAGGCTGACCCGCACCGCGCAGCCCCACCATCCTGCACGCAGCTCCCACAGTAAAGCCAGGAGCTAGCACCCTGGGAGCTGGGCTGTGACAGCTTGACTGACAGCCCATCCACCTTTGACCTCACTAGGAGGGGCCGCGCTGGGTCTGAACTTGTTGCAAAACAGCTCAGATACCCAGGGTGCCTGGTGGGGGCTGCCGCTCAGACAGGCGATCTCCTCGGAGCAGGGGAAGGCCAGCCTGTGCCTGCAGGGCCCCTCAGGCTCCCGAGTGGAGGGAACGCACCTGGCCCAACCCATCCCCGAGGCCTGCCATGTCCCACCCTCTGAACATATACCATCAGCAGCCAGGGCACAGCTCTGCTGCCTCCTTGTGCCTCTAGCGTCTGCGTGTGCAGGCATGGAGGGCCAGTCGAGGTGACAGACCCCGCCCCCAAGAGGGGACAGGCCTGAAATAGCCACAGGCATGTCTAGGCCAAACCCGCCCAGCCCCTCCCTGGCACACAAGGCCCATGTCCTCGCTGCCTGGGTTCTCTGTTCTGTGATCTGAGGCTGGTACTTCCTATGGGCTCCTCCGGTCCTGACCGAGGACTGAGGCTTTGCTCCCTCAGAAGTCCAGGCGTGGGGGCTGGCGACCCCACCTAGAAGCTCCCCAGACCTCCTGGCTCCCCAAGGGGGCCGTGGCGGCATGTTGGGTCAGGGCGCAGAGTCCTGTCAGCCGGGTCAGCACAGGCCAGGCCACCAGCACCCACTTGCCCAGGCACCAGGCACTTTCATGTCCACCCAGCTGGGTAGCCACAGCTTCAATCTCTATGTGACCTGGGCTGCTTGGCAACAAGTGCAGACCCAGCACGGCCCCTCCTAGTGAGGTCAAAGGAGGACGGGCTGTCAGTCAAGCTGTCACAGCCCAGCTCCCTGGGTGCCAGCTCCTGGGGATTAGACATGAAGACTATACAGCCGGGTGGACGTGAAAGCGCCACCACACCACGACCTGAGATGCACACAGGCCTGCAACGAGCCCACTGTGCTGTGAATCCAGACCCTCTGTGTCCTCCCTCCGTGCCGGCCGCCTTCACAGTTAGGACCTGAGGACATCCACACCTGGGCCTGCCTTCCCTGGAAACGTTCTTTTGCATCCCTCCCGAAGCGGGGGCAACAGCCAAAATGTCGGGGCGCAGATGCCCGACTGAGAGCAGAACTCCTCAGTGTGGGCCCCAAGGTTGTCATAGATGCACCTCATGTCCTAGATCCAGGGGCCCGGACACCCCAGGTGTGTCCCTGAGCAGAGCCTCCTGCCAGCTCAGAGATAGAGGACCCGGAGGAGCACCCCAAGAGCCGGGTCATGGGGCACTAAGCCTGTCTGGAAAGGGGATTCTGGCAGTTTGGCACCCAGTTTTAGACCAAATAGCCACGTACAAATGAGTGCAATGCCAGGCTGACTTTAAAGAACAACGAATAGGAAATGGTGCCTGCGTACGTAGCTGTGCTCACAGACGGCCCTGCAGACGTGCCAGTGTGCACACACATGCTCACACACACGCACACACGTGCCCTGTGACACTTCCCAAGTTTGGGGGCTGAGTATTTCCAAGAGCACCTGGAATCACCCTAAACGTTGAAGTCCCAACTCTTTCTGGTTTATGTTGAATCCACATAAAAAAAAAAAAAATTGAAGACAGATTCTAGCAGCAAACAGTAGATGTGGAAACTACATTTCTTAAAATGGCTCTGGTCTGTGACCTCCCTCTGGTGGCCCTGGGGACCTGTGCTGTACCTGCCATGCCCGCCTCTTCCTGTTCCTCCTCTTTACTTCCTGGGCCTGCCCCTGTGTACCCGTGTCGCCTTCTGGACACCGGACAAGGTTGTGCCAGGGTCCCCATGGGACCCCTCGCCATCACTCTCCTTCCCTGGCAGTCCCCTCCCCCATTCTCTCACCTCCCATAGTCCCCTCACCACCCCTACAGCCCCCCCTCCCCATCTTGCACATTCAGCCCATGTCCCCCTGTCCCCATGTCCTCAGTGGTCGCACTGGGGCCTGTCTTTCTCCATGTGGACTCCATGTCTCTGGTCAGTTGCTTGAGGTCGTTTTTGTTATTGTGGACCTGTGTGCATTGTCAGGGCTGCTGCGTGGCCCTTCTAGAACCTTCCTGAGGCAGAGCAGCCCACACTTCACCAGAACCCCTATGACCTGCCTTGATGGGTCCTCTGGTGCCACTGTCCCCTCCCACTGGGCCATGAGCGGTGGCCAGAGCAGCTCTTTGTCCTGCCTGTGGGAGTCAAGTGTATCCTTTGTTAAAACATTACGGATGCAGTAATTCTTAGCTCACCAAATAGATCAATATCAAATTATCATGTCCCACATTCATAACTCTTACACATGCAACAATAGGGGAACAAGGTCACCGGAGAATAAATAGCAGCAGAGGCACTTTGCGATCCATCACTGCAGACAGCCGCAGGCACCCCACGCAGCACTGACAAGGCCATTAATAAAGCCAGGAGATGGATGACCACAGGGAGGGGCCAACCACCTGCCTCACCCCGGGGGACCCTGCGGGGCTCACCTCGAGGTGGGGAGGGACTTCCACCCACCTGGATACGATGGGGATCCCCGCTCAGGCCCCCGACGTATTCACGACCCCAATGAGACAGCTGCTCTCCCAGCCGTGGTGAGCGCCCCAGAGGGCGAGCTCTCAGCCCGTTTTACAGATGAGGAATCTGAGTGTGGTGAGGTGAGCGGCTGTCCCAGGGCCCCGAGGAGAGAAAGGGCAGGAAGTCAGAGACGGGGCTGACTGCGTGGCATAGCAGCACACTGGGGACGTGCCTGACGCAGGCAGAAGCTTGGCGCAGCTGTGTCAGTGGGAGGGGGTTGGCCCCTGGCCTGGCCGGCAGTGGCGGCCCATCTCTTCCCAGACAGGGAGCCCCTCCGGGAGCTGGTCAGGAGCAGTGGACGCTGCAACCCAGAGCCATCTGAGGGAGCCTAGGCCCACTTCTACTGGGTGCCTGTGGGTCCCCCAGCCACCCTCAAATTCTGGACCGACCAGCGAGGGCCCCCAAAGGTGTTCACATCCTGACCCCTGAGACCAGGCCTATAAATAGGTTACTTCACGAGGCTCCGGTGTCTAAAATAGGGGCTGCTCCTGGATCTCCAGATGGGCCTCAGTGTCATCGCAGGGTCCTAACAGTGGGAGAGGGGCAGGAGGGCCAGAGCAAGAGTGATGGGGTGATGCTCAAGCAGTCATTCCCAGCCCAGATGATGGAGGAAGGGGCCAGGGGCCAAGAAGCCAAAAAACACTAAACGGATCCTCCCCTGGAGCTTCCAGCAGAAACCAGCCCTGCAACAGCACATTCTAGACTCAGGAGACGGTGCTAGACTTATGACCTCCAGACGACCTCCAGCCATGAGAGAAGACGTGCTGTTTTAGCCTGTTGTGTGGTGATTGTTACGCATCTTCCTTGTTCCCTGTATCTTGCACCAGTCGCTCCTTAGCTGGCATTTTAAGAGGGAGGAAAGGGGCTGTTGGACGATTTTCTGGAACCAGTTCGGTTGGTCTCTCTGTGACTCCCAAGTCCTCTACCATCAGCATCCTGGGGTCTCAGGGCTGATGTGGCCGTGAGGCCTCTGCCCGCAAGGGGTGGACTCAGGTGTCCTCCACAGGTTGACAGGTAGCATTCCCTCAAGCAACCAAGAGCATAGGAAACAGGCCCAGACAGGCTGACAGAGAGGTGTCTGGGCAGAGGAGAAAAGGGTCTGGCAGGGGAAGCCCGGCTTCTCCACGGCCAGGGCAGGAGGCCCACCGCCCTGCTTGCATCTGCCCCAGCCACCCCTCCCTTCCCTCTTCCAAGTGGAGGACAGTTCCTCGGGACAAGCGCTGAGGTGGGTGTCCAGGGCCCAAGGACGCACCCTGGCACCCTCATAGCAGCCATGTGCCTCTTGAGCCTATTTCCTCATCTGTGAAGACAGGGACCGGGTGCCTGAGCCTGACAACAGGAGGAGGAACAGTGGAAAGCTCATGACTAAAGATTGCTCCCGGCCCCCAGCGCAGGCAGCAGGGTCCCTCTCAGCCCTCAGCCCCTAACCAGTGATGTTCAGGGTCCCCTCCAAGCAGGGAGGTGTGCAACCTGGGTGCTGGGCTGGCAGGGGCCACCCCCAGAAGAAGGAGCATAAGACAGGACAGGGACCCTGGAACCGGGGCAAGCAGGGACAAGGCCCTTCTTGCCACACAACCACGTCACAGCACAGAGCTGTGACAAGGGCAGCTCCCACTCACTGCGACGGCCATGGACATGACACCCTCGCTGCCTCCCTGTTCTCCCACGGAGCCATGCAGCCCCCTCTGCGTGGGACCTGGCAGGTGGCCAAGGGAACTGCCAGCCTCTGACCCTTGACCCCAGGTACATCCTGCGTTGGCCCAGACAAGCACAAGCAGCTCCCTCAGGCCTCTCCAAAAGCACCATCCCTCTGCATCTGCCTGTGCGTGGGGCTTCACACGGGTGTGTAAAGGGTGCAGACACGTGGGGTGCACCGCACACCTGCATGTATAAGAGGGGGTGGCACATGCATGTGGGGCTGGTGTCCACGTGCAGGCGTGTGTATGAGCAACCGTGTTTTGGGTTTGCATACAGGCTTCTGGGCATGACCTACCTACATGGGAATACGTTCTGGGTGCAGCACTTGACCCTGTACATCTGCACGTTTCTTCACACGGTGGCCTTTGCCCGCCCCGGGGCCCTCATACAAGCTCAAGCCGTGCCCACCCAGCAGCCCCTCTCGTCATCGGCTTGCAGTGCACGTCGCCCATTGACAGTCTGATCATATATACACAGCCATTCAATTACTCTGTAATGGCTACGGGCCATTAAGCCATCAATCTACTTCATTCCAGCCTGCCAGCCCTTTCCCCACCACCGAGCAATAAAACCATTAAAACAACAGCGGCAACAAGCCGGCGCATCCTTAATGCCTCAGCGACACTCCCGTTAGCACTGCTGTGACAAGGAAGGGCCACTCCTCAGAAAGAAGATGAGACACTGCACCAGCCAGGTGGGCCGCCTCCTACACTCACACACATGCGCACGCATGCACGCCGATGCGCACGGACCGGACACGCGGACGTACAGAGACACGCACACGTCTACGGGTGTGCATACCACACACTGACATACGGACACAAGCACACGTACTCACCTGTGCACGTGTGCATGCATGCACATGGACGCGATCGTGGTTAAACACGCGTGGACATGCATGCTCGTGTGCACACTACGTGTGCGTGTGCATACAGATATACACGTGTGTGCACTCACGTGTGCGCCCATACCTGTGCACGTGTACACACATGCAGAGACAACCGCATGTGCTGTGCACATGCATTTCCATAGACAACACAGATCTGGCCTTTGAAGCCACCTCCCAGAGGTGGCTTCTCCCCAAGGCCCCAGCAGCTAGTGAGCTTGGGGACATGCTGGCATCCAGCAACAGCTGGCACTGGACTCTTCAATTACCGGGCATTGCCCCATTTTTCCCAAAGATGCCGTGCCCGTGCAGATGTCCACCAGTACACGTGGGACGTAATTTCACCTCCACGCCAACATGGACGAGCAGACTTGTCCCTTCCGCCACTGTGCTGGGTGTGGAATTGAATCTTTGTTTTGGTTTGCATTCCTCTAATTATTAGTTAGGTGGAGTGTTTTCGACATGTTTCTTGGCCATTTGATTTCTTATTCAGTGAATTGCCTGTTCGTGTTCCTTGCCCATTTCCTCTTTGGTCTGTTGATAATCTTGATTATGCATTGGCTATGTGACTTGCCTTTTACTTCATTTAGTGAGATCTATCAAGGTGCATAATTAAACTTTTCAGTGTATTCAAAAGCATTCATCTTTTTTATAGTTTGAGTTCATTTTGTCTAAAAAAGTCTTTCCTGATCCAAGCTCGTAAATGCATTCCCATATGTTCTAAAAATTACAAAACTTTGCCTTTCTCATTTAAGCCCTTCATTCACTGGACATAATTTTCACGGGTGGTGTGAAAATTCCCGATTTTTCCCATATGGAATAACTAATGTTCCTGGGTACAGACTCCCCATCCTTTCCCACCAAACTGCATGCAGCCTCTGGTCTCCATCAAGTATGAGTCGCACTCGCCCCCGCACTTATGTCCTGTTTCACTTTCTCTCTTCTGGGCTATCAATATCCCTGTCTGACTTCCTAAGTCTTGATATCTGTTAGGACAAGGCACCCACTTTTATTTCCTTTCTCAAGACAGTCTTGGCTCTGCTTGGCCCTTTGGTCTTCCATTTGAATTTGAAGAGTGGCTTAGAGTTCCTTTTTAAAAACCTCACCGAAAATTTCATTGGAGGTTATTGAATTTATGGACGAATCTGGTGAGACTTGACACCTTTACAAACTGCATCTTCCAGTCCCTGAACATGACCCAGCTCTGCATTTCTTCAGGCTTCTTCGGGTTCTGCAATCTTCTCTGTGATAATTGTACATGTCCGCTGAGAGGTCTAGTCCCAGGTGTTTTACACTTTTTGTTGGAAACCTGAAAGGAACTTCTGATTTCGTTTTTCCATTGGCTATCAAAACGAAACGTGAGTTGGATTTCCACCCCGCAGGCTTGCCGAATTCGTTTGTGGATTCCGTGTAGGTTATCAGCAGCTGCCCGTTAGCACAGTTATGCCTCCTCCTTTACACTTCTTAGCCTTCCTATTTCTTCCCCACTCTTAGCATCTCTGACATCTCCAGTAAAATAAAATCTAGAAGAACAGGGGTGGGCGGACGCCTGCAGAGGAACATCCAGTTCCATAGGTGAGTGTGGGTGGGTGCCCTGACTCAGATGAACTCACGTTTTGCTGCCCCTAATTCCTAAGCTGTTTCATGAACGAGTGCTAAATTGTACTGAAATGTTTTCTTATCCATGAAATTGACCGTCCTTTCCATCTTTAATCTGTTGATGTGGACAATTTTCTGACGTTACATTCATGCTCCTGGGATAGGCCCTACTTGGTCACAGTGTGGGGGAGGGGAGGGGAGCGCTGAATTATATAGACTCTATTTAATGTAGTTATTGATCCAGCACCATGGTTTCTCATCTATAATTCCAAAATCAAAACTCTGACAACCAGAGTTGTTTTGGGTTTTGTTTTTTGTTTTTTGTCTTTTTTATTTTTGTGGTAAGCTCGTTTGGCCAATGTCGCAGAGTGAATATTTGTGTCCCCTGAAGATTCATGTATTGAGACCTGCCCCACAATGTGATGGTGTTAGGAGGTGGGGCCTTTGGGAGGTGACTGGGTCATGAGGGTGGGGCCTCCATGATGGGATTAGCACCCTTATAAAGGGACTCCAAGAGGTCCTTGCCCCTTCTGCCACGTGAGGACACAGGAGAAGACACCATCTATGAACCAGAAAGCCCTCACCAGACACTGAATTTTCCAATGCCCACACCTTGGATTTCCACCCTCCAGAACCGCAAGAATTCAGTTTGTTGTTTATAACCCCCCGCCCCACCATCTGTGGTATTTCGTCAGAGCAGTCTGAGCGGACGAAGACAGCGACACACCTGAGCTGAAGGGAGGACGTGAGGTTATGTGAATATCTGTGCATTGGCCACAGGTGCTGTTCCAGATTCTAAGGGAATAACATATGTGACAAATTCACCTTTCAAATGTCGGAAAGATCCTGAATTCCAACAGCCTTCTCGCTCCGGGGTCTGGGTGCGAGACTTTGGCCTGCATTTATTTAGGATTCTGAAGAGGGCAGCATCAGGCCGGATGTCTTTTCACAGGCAGGATGTCTTTGTTTACTGACCATCTCTTTGATGCTTCCTGGTTTATTCAAAAGTGTTACTTGGTTGTGAGTCCATTTGATTATCTGTATCTTCTATAAAACCACACACTTCATGCAGGTTTCAGGTTTCTGGGCATAAAGTTGTTCCCAGCCTTCGCTTATGACCCAGAACTTCTGTCCTGCCTATAACTGCACTTCTGTTCTCACGTGTCTCTTCCTCACCCATCCTGCGACATTTGTCTCTTTAAATTTTCCTTCGTTTGCTAATCCTCACTGTGTTCCTTTTGTTTCATCAGCTTTCCATCGCCATTCTTCTTCCTCTGGCCTCGGGGTTGCCCTGACAGCTTGGGCTGGATCCTCCTTCACTGGCTTCTGTTCTTACAAACACATGCCAGGTCCTCAGGCATCACCTGAGCATCACTCAGGCTTTGCTAGGAGGCACGTCCAGTCCCAAACTGGGTGAATTCCGCTTCGGTTTAATCCCTGAACTCGTGAGCACATTTTCAATCCGCCATCTTCCTCCTCCTCTCCATGCCATTCCCCGAGAACAGGGCCATGTGATTCCGATTCTTTGAAACCCGAGGCGCCTTTTGTATCCTCCTATGCAGCTGGTTTGTTTCAGAGTTGAGAGATTGAAAAGAATCTATTAGATTAAACTTGTTAATTTGGTTATTTCAGTGCATCTGTGCCTCAGTATTTGGCCTGCCTGACCCCTCGGGATGAAGCATGTTAAACTCTCCACCATGTCGTGGAGCCGTTCATTTTCCCTCGTCATGATGTCGGTTTTTCCTTTATGAATTTCGACATTTTGTTCTTAGGTCCATGTTGTACTTGACTAGTCCATATTTCTGATGGATGTTGTTTAGCATCTCTCTTTATCCCTCTTCATTTTTTTCTTCCTTAACTTATATTTGTCTGAGGTTAATATTGCTCTTCCAGCTTCTGGGCTTGTATTTAAACGGCCCGTGTTTGCATTCTTTAATCGCCCACCGCTCAGTGTGTGGTGCTAGTGTTTCTTGTGAAGAGGCATAGCCAGACCTGACATTTTTAACTCCACTCTGATCATTGTCTTTTAATAAGTGCATGTAGTCGATTTATTGTGATTACTGATGTAGTGGGACTCGTTTCTGCTATCTTATTTTGCATTTTCTGCCTGCCACCCTAAGGATTTTCACTTTGTTGTTTTTGCCTCTCTTTTTCGGTATGAATAAACTTCTCTACTTTTTTCTCTTTGATTATTAGAAGATTATAAATTAAATTTCTGTTCTCTGAGAACCCTACAAATGTTAAATACATACTGTAAAGTCTATAGTTCTTCTTCCAATCAAGTTCATGGTTAGGGGGTACACGGTGCCGCATGTCCAGGATGAAGCTACAACATACTATAACCTGCCTCTACCTGCCTCTCTGCTATCTTGGTATTTTTTTTTTTTTTTTTAGTTTCAGTTTTATATTTTGTTTTGGACACAAATAAATAGGCTTTGTTTTTATAGCCAATCATTAAATTTACTGACATTTTATCAACTTCTTGGCTCAATGGATTTCATTTTAATAAATAATGCTCTGTAATAGTTCTCTTAAAAGCATCTGAGTAGTGAGCTCGCTTAACCTTTGTCCACCTGAGCATTTGTTTCCTCACTCTGGAATGGCGGGCTGAGGCTGTCTGGTACATGATGTGAGCTATTAGCTCTGCACCTCTGCTTCCTGGCATCTTGGCCTTCATGCCTTCAAGTTCATTGCTCTTTTCCCTCTGGTGCTGTTAAAGCTTTCCTGTCCTCGGCACAAGAGTGTGTCTGCACAGGTGAAAACTGCCTCACTCAAGCGAGCGGCTACAGTTCCTGCATCTTCTCCACGTGGTCTCTGGACCTTCTGTTACTTGAGTTTCCTGTGCGTGAAGAAGTTCCTCTCTGGGTAGAAATCACACACCTTCTGTGAATGAAGCTAGAGAAATTCCTCCTCCAGCAGCTGGACCTCTCTGCACAAGTGGGTCCCTAATCTGAGCCCCACTTCTACGCGGATGGCAGCCACGCGGGACCCTCGGCCTCCCATCTGACATGTTGACAGCCCTTAGCCTCAGTATTTACTAACACTGTTAGTGCCTTTCACCTAGTTGGAACAGGCTGGTGTGACAAGCTCTCTAGAGGGCTTTGCCTCTTGCTTCTGTCAGCAGTCACAAAGCCTCGGGCCACCTCCTGTGACTTTATTCCAGGCACTGATGGAATCGCTGACCAGGGCGAGGCTAAGGACAGGGTCAGCCCCACCAGCGCCTTTCGTCCAGGTGAAGGCTGCAGCAGGCTGGCCGCTCAGCCCACATTCGCACCATCACTGAGGGTGAGAACATCACAGAAACGCTTCGTGAGGTGGTACTTCTACGTCTGCAGCAGTCCCCTCTGAGCCCGAATGGAGCTCGTGCCTATCTGCCAGGTGCAGTTACTCATTAAATCCAGGATTAATTGGATACAGGTATAGTCCTGCCCCAGGGAGCCTCACTTTGGGGGACAAGGCGCAGTGGGGATGTCTGCCGGACCCCAGATAGCCACACTCCCCCTTGGCTGGGAAGGATAAGACAGACAGCTGTGGCGGTGCCCTGAAATGAAATCTGGGTCCTCTCTGGAAAGGGGGAGGGTGCTGGGGGTAAACAGGAGGGCCTGGGGCAGGGGCAGGATCAGAACATAGTCCGAAAAGGTCACAAAACTCGGAGGGCGGCTGACTGGAAAGAAGGAGGAGCCAGGAGGCAAGGGCTGATTCTAAGGGGCGGAGGGTGAGAAGGAGGAGCCTGGAGCAGTCCAGGCTTCCAGCTCAGCAGCTGGACCGAAGGGACGGGAGAAGCGGGTAGGAGAGAGAGGAGGTGGAGGTGGGGGCCCAGGCTCGCACACGCTGGGCACAGCCTGGACGTCCCCCAGACTCTGCCAAGTGAGAGGTGGTAGGGGGTGGGGGATATCTGCTCCCAACATTCAGGAGAGAGCAGAAAGCATCAGGACCAAGGACAATAGCTGAAACGTGCTGATTCCCTCTAACAGACAAGGAGGCAGCTAGCCAGGTGCTGCTCAGTATGACCTGGGCTGCCCTCCCCAGTGGCCGAGTTCACCCCACACTGAAGCGTGGCCTGCCTTCCTGGCCACTGTGGGAAGGCTTCTGTGCCATCCACTAGGTCCTCCACCAACCTGGGCAGTGCCTCTCCCAGCCTTTCTGCCCGGGTTCATCTGTCTGGAGGAGAAAGGCCAACAGGAAGGGCCCTTGGGCCCTGGGACCCGTCTACCCCATACCTCCTGGCTCTGTCACTGGAGATAGAAAGAGCAGCCTCATGGAGACCCTGCCCCTGGGTGAAGGAGCCCCTGCCACTAGTAGCCTAAGAATGGAGGGCAAGATTAAATGCAGCAATGATGTCGTCAGACTAAATTGATTCCATTACAGCAATTGATTTCATCTGAATGGTCATTAATGTGATTTATATGGCTGTTTGCGATTCTTTGCTCCCAAATCTGTCACCAGTCCACTTGATATTGATTGAAAGACAATAGTGCCAGTGCCCATTGGAGCAGGCTGGGGTGCGTAGGGGACTGTACTGCCCGGGCTGGCTTAGGGACGCCCACGCCCCTTTTGGCGCCTTCCCCACTCTGCAACACGCTCACACACCCTGCAGTCTCCTCCTCCTCCCCTACCTGGCCTCTACTGTCTGATTGAGAACGTGCCAACTAGAAGCCTTGCTGGCAGCTTCTCCAGGCTGCAGGGATAGAAGAGTGAGGCAGCAGAGGGGCCTCAGGGCCTACAGCTCCCCAGGCAGGCTGCCTCGGTGTCGAGGGGACAGCCCCAGGCCTTCCCTCGCCCAGGCCTGGAAGGACCAGCCACCAGGTGGCCTCATTTGCCTGGAGACCATCCCCTAAGCTTCTGCTGCACAGGGACTCTCCCCAGCCCAGGCCAAGAGCCCCATGAAATGACCTGGGTTGTGACAATACAGGAAACAAACTCGCTGAGGCCACACTAAGGAACTGAGAGCCCCCAGGGCCTAGGTGGCCTTGGGAGAGGAGCCCCCCAGTCCCTCAGTGACTTTTTCTCATTGTGTGCTGTGAGTTTAAAGCCGGGCTGGGGCATTTAATGCCAAAGCCCACAGGCCACCAGGGAGTGAGAACGCTGGTGATAAAGGCCCAGCCTGGTGTGCATGCCCACGGGGGGTCTCACACTGCCTTTGTCCCCTCACACACCCACTTTCCCCAACATCTCATCTGGGGGTGCGCCACCCCTCCCTGCCCTGCACTCCCTCCTGCCCAACTCAGGGGGCAGCCACCCACACCAGCCCCTCTGTGTCCTCAGCATCCTGAGGCTCTGCATAAGGACAGGTGGCCCGAACCCCAGCCCTGAGGTTCTAGGGTGCGTTGGCCCCAGCCCTGGTCCCAGTCTGTCTTGGTGAGTCAGTTTTTCCATCAAAACCGAGTCTCTGGGACCAGCTTTTATGATTACAAATTGCTTTAAAGTTCAACCATCTGAAGCAGGAGACTGCTCTCTGGCCTGCCCTCCATCTAGCCCTGTCTGCACACCACCTATCACGGTAGCCAGGCCTCTCAACTGAACCTCACTGGTCCCCCAGCCCTCCTCACTAAGGCTAGGTGTGGGCCGACCTGGCTCAGCTGACAACAGTGCCACTTGGCAGAGGTCGTGACCCCCAGAGCCTCTGCTGGCCGGGTTGCTCCTGGCTACCCCGGCACATTCGGGCAAGCCATGGGGAGGAAGCCAGGCTGGCTCCAGGGCCAACGCCAGGGCAAGACCAGGCAGGTTGCCCCCACCTGGCCAGGGGCCTGGGAGGGCCCAGCAACCTGAGACCTTCTCTGAGGTGGACGTGGGCAGAAGTCTGTGCTGACCCTGTGGCCAGCAGCCCCTGATCCCTCTTGGGAATATGAAGGTCCATGCTGGGGTGCTTCCACCTTAGGAGGGACAAGGCGGCACAGGGTCACGGTGGGAGCCGCATTTCCAGAAGAGCATGTAGGGGCAATTGTGTCCGGGGCGGGAGGCAGTGAGAAGGGCCCATGGCACCTCCCAGCTGCCCCTGAGCAAGGGCCAGGAACCACCTCAGGACCAGCAAGAGGGAGGACCAGGCTGCTGTCTCCTTCCACTCCCGCCCCCCATCCCGGCCGCCTCTGCCGCGCTTCCCTGAGGCCACACTGCCCTCTGCTGGTGCCAGCAAGTGTGGCGGGAGCTGCCAGGACTCACCTTCCCCCTGTCCTATCTTGCTGGGCCACCCTGGCTGAGCTCCCCTACCAGAGTGCCTGGGCCAAGGCTGGCTGGGGCTGTCACCCGAATGACACAGGAAACTGTGTCCAGTGGACCTGGAGTCATTGGCCAGGTTCTTCATCCCCATGTCAGGTTTGCTGGGCAGGCAGCTGCTCAGCAGGACAGAACCCCAGCCCCGACAGATAGGGGCTTGCAGCTCAGGCACATCTCTGGAGAGTCCGGAACAGAGCCTGCTGCTCAGGCTCCCTCCGGCCCAGCTCCCTGTAGAACCAGGACCAAGGGTCACGTTACATCAGCAGCTGTGGGCTTCTAGCTCCCTAGTCCTCGGGGCCACAGGGCTGTCTGTCCATAAATATTTTCTGAGAACTCAAAGACTGAAAACATAGTTCGAGAATAACTGTTCTGCATTTATTTTTGGGGCTGTCATCGGGCTTCTGACAAAGACAAGGTCCCCCAAACCGGATGGGTGCTGCCAGGACCTGGGCCTTCCAGGGAGCCCTCTGTCTGCACTGCACCCTGTGCCCGCCAGAGGGTGGGAGAGGCCTGGACCCAGAGCAGTGACACCCCTGCCCTCCCCTAACCAGGTACTGGGTCCTGGAAACGCCAGCCTGCCCCCACACACACACATCTCCTCAGTGTCTCATAGTCCAGCCCACCCCACCATCCTCTGACCCTGAGACACATTTAAGGGACAGGAAGATCTCTGTGGGACCTCACTGTCCAGGCCAGGCTGCCCCGCCCCTTTATCCCACCACACACACACACTCCGCACCTATCTGTCCCCAGGTTTGCTCAGCAACACTAGAGAGGGAGGAAAGATGAAGGGGATGTCTGCCTCCACTCAGTCCCTCTCCTGCTGGACGATGGAAAGGGCAGGGGCCCTGCAGCTCTTGGGCTGGGCTTCTAGCCAGGTCCCACTTGTATTGGTCTCCTTCAGCCTCTGGGTCCTTGCCTGTAAAATGGAGGCCCCAGAGGGACCAGCTACCTGAAGGGTGCCTGGGCCTCCGGGAGCACCCTTTAGCCTTTACCATGGTTATGTGCAATTGCCCACCAGGCACCTCCACCTGGATGACCACGGGGACCCCTGTTCATATATATAAGGAGCCTGTACTCTGCCCAAGTCAACGCCTAGTATCGGAATCACCTCCTTATCCTATACCTCTAAATGCCCAGGCACTCTTCCTCCTCTCCTCTATGTCCTCTATATCCAGGACCCATCCCCCACATGGCAACCTAAACACAGGGTGGGTGGGTGCCCCTTGGTGCAGCCCAAAGAGCTGCATTCACACATGACTGTCCACTTGCCGCATGACCTTAGTTGGCCCTTGCTCAGAAAGTGGATCTTTATACCATCAGAGCCCCTGCCCAGCTGGGGCAGTGTGGACACACAATTATCCCAGTGCCGGGAGCCAAGCAGATGCTCAGTGAACACCAGCTGGTATTGCCAAGTTACTCAACCAGGTGCTCTTGGTCTCTCGTCACCAGAACAGGTTATTGCAAACCTGGGGGTTGAAACAACACAGATTTATCCTCTCACTGTTTCTTTAGGTCTGATGGGCATCTGAGTGGGCTGGACCAACTTATCTGTTCCTGATCAAAGAAGCTAAAGATACAATGTCAACTCAACAATGTTACCTGGAGCTGGGAGTTGAGGGGCAGGAATCTGCTTTAAACTCATTCAGGTCCTTGGTAGAATCCATTTCCCAGTAGATCATAGGACTAAGGTTCCATTTCCATGGCTGTCAGCTGGGGCCAGTCTTTAGCTTCTAGAGGCCTCCTGCCTGTGGCCCCTGCACCTCAACCAAGCACCCACATGTTCGTCCCTCGTGCACATCAAATCTGATTTCCTCCTTTGCCAAATTTCTCTGCTGACAGCCAATTGTTCTCTGCTTTTAAGGGCTCCAGAAAACGGATTAGTTATGCTCAGACAGTCTAGGATCATCTCCCACCCCAAGGTTCCTTTGCCACGGAAGGTGACATTTTTACAGGTTTTGGCTTCAGGGCAGGCACATTTTGGCCATCTGTCCAGCACCCGCTAAGCCACCGTGTCCTTACCTGCACTGAGAGAGGCCCCTGCTTCATAGGACTGTGTGTGTGTGTATATATGTTATATGTTTGTGTTCAATTTTATATACCTGCACACATTTATACGTAATAATAATAATTTGTATTTCACTGTATAATTACAGTATTATTCAAATGTAAATAATTACATTATTATTCTAAAGTTTTAATAGCTTCACCTCTCAGCTGAAGGCTGAAGTGCCCCCCTTTTATCACAAAAAGGTTGAAAATCCCTAAACAGAGGATGAGCCCCCTGGGGTTGTTCCCTGACCACCCTGGCCACTTGTCTTCCACAAAAGAACAGCCAGCTGCCCTCTGTGACTCTAGTTACTGCCTCCTCCAGGTTGACAGCACACCCCCTTAGGCAAGTGGACACCCACTGAACCCTGGCTGTGTCTGCCCTTACCTAAGACTCAGGCCCTGGTGGGTGGGTCTCAGTCTTTGCCCAACCTGAATCCCTGTGTCAAAGACCGAGTAGGCACTGTCCAAGAGAGGTCACCCGAGGGAGCAGGGACGGGAGTGGCCCTAACCTTCATCAAGGATCTGGTGGACGCAGAGGCTTCAAGACCTCAGCTCCACTTGGCGCAAGCCCCCGGGACCTCCGAGGCTCAGACATCACAGATCATGTGCAGCAGATTGAGGAAGGATTATGGCTCCCTGACCACATACTTGGGGGCGGTGACCCGGGGCCTCTGGGCAGGGACCCAAGGGAGGACTGGCGTGGGGACGAAGGGTGTGAGCTGCACGCACTGCGTGAAGTATGGAGGGTTGAGCCATGGAGGTGACAGCCTGGAACATCTGAGAGAAGCTCCAGAGCTGGGAAAGGAGGGGGCGGCCAAGACTGAGGGTCCAGAGATGCAGGCTTGGGGTACAGGAAGGAGTGAGTCCAGAGGGTGGGGTGACCCAAGTCCTCCAGGAAACTGAGAGGCTGGCCCCTCATTAAGAAGGAAAGAGAACTAGCCCTTTGAGACCTAGGGTGGACCAGGGCCCTGCAGGACTTCCTGGCTTATGGAACTCAAACCCCTCCCTTGGACAAAAGGAAACTGAGGCAAGTGGAGAAAATGACTGCCCCAGCCCGGGGAAGAGTGGTGGGGGGAACCTGTGGGGAAGGGTTTCCCCAGCCTGGGCACCACACCCCTTCCCCAGCAGGTCCTCCCTGCACTTGGGGCTCATCCAGTTTACTCTCCACCTCGGAGACCCCAACATCCGCAAGAGGTTGTTGAGTGGGAGACATGACTAAGAGCAAAGCAGAGGAAGGATGGAAAAGCAGCAGGGGAGAGGAGAGGAGCTCAGTGGGCTGTCTCCTCTGCTGCGGGTCAGGGTGCCTGAGGTTACCCAGGGCAAAAAGGGCTGCCTCTTTCTGGGTGGCTCGGCTATCCCACCCCACCCCCACTCTCCTACATTAGTAGCAGGAGGCAGAAACCCTAAGCACTCAGAGGGCTTCTCTACCCATGTTTGGTCCCTAACCTCAGAGACAGGATGGTGGCCTCCAGGCGCTGCTCCCCAGCCCCAGAGCTTCAGAGCCTGGAGATGGAGGGGGGACCCCCACCTTGAAGCAGTGAGTGCCAGGAACACAGTCACTTCCAGAGCCTTCCCCAGGCAGCCTGGCCTCCTTCCAAGCAGGCCAAGGGCACAGATGGTGCTACACCTGCTCAGCGGCCCAGCAATCTGGAGAGGAGAGCAGAGGCCCTGTGTCTGCTCCTGCAGCAGAGGAGATCCAGACCCAGACTCCCCAGACTAGGGCAAGGGCTGGTCAGCAGCCCCACTTCCCCACTGCCCTTGCTCAGGAGAAAGCATGTGGGTCCACAGGATCATTCCTCCCTCCTTTCCTCACTGCCGTCCCTTACCCTGTGTTGGGCCTGTGAGAGACACATGTACATGCACACACATACACACCAGGCGGGCAGGTCTTACGGAGAGCAGTAAGATCCTAACCACATAACTGCCGACCAAGGAGACAAGAGACCAGAGGAGGAAGGAAGGGTTTCTGGGTTGGGTGGGAGGGCTGGCTCTGTGCCCTGGCCTTCCTCTGTGCTAGCCCTGGTGGTCAGCCAGGAACATCCCTGCTCCCCGGGGAGCTCCGCCACAGACAGCAAATTCAGCTAGTGTGACCCCAGATTCCAGATGCCTATGCTGGACAGTGACCACGTCTAATGGGGTGGTGAGGAGATGCCATTAGACAAAGCCCTCAAGGTAGAGAGCAGCAAGCCTGGGGACGCGTGGGGCATGGCATTCCAGGCAGAGGAAACAGCCCGTGCAAAGGCTCTGAGGCAGGAGTGAGCCTGGTGAGTGTGGGGCCGGAGTAAAGAAAGAATGAATGAACGAAAGAACGAATGAATGAATGAATCCACTCTTGTACCCCAGCGCAATCCCCACCGATCGCTGCTGCCTTTTCTGACAAACTTGGTTCTGCCGCCTGACCCCGGCAGCATCCCGGGACAGCGGCCTGACTCCTCGCCCCTCCCGGGCCCGCCCCGCGCCGGCTCCACCGCGCATAGTCGCGCTGTCACTCAGCGCCAGGCCCCGCCCCCGCCCCGCCCCGCCCCGCTTCAGCCCGGAACACGCGCTGTCACTCAGCGCCAGGCCCCGCCCCCGCTCCGCCCCGCTCCCGCTCCACCGCGCACACTTGTGCTGTCACTCAGCGCAGGCCCCGCCCCTCCCCGCCCCGCCCCGCTCCAGCCCCGAACTCGTGCTGTCACTCAGCGCCAGGCCCCGCCCCCGCCCCCGCGCTGTCCCTCCCTCGGGCCCCGGCCCGCACACTCGCGCTGTCACTCAGCGCAGGCCCCGCCCCGGCCACGTGCAGGCACTCGCTGCCCACCCCCCGCGCACTCGCGCTGTCACTCAGCCGGGCTCTGTCCGAGCAGGAGGCCGGACACGCGGGCAGCCTTCCCGCCGCGCCGCCGCGGGCCCATGGACGCCGGGCTCGTGCTCGCCCTCGGGCTGCTGGCCCAGGTAAGGCACGGGCGCTGGGCGGGGCGCGCCTGCCCCCTGCGCTGCCCGACGGCGTCTTCGAGGGAGGCTCCTCGGCCTCCCTGAGACGACTGTCTGTGGCTGCCCTGGGGGGCGGGGGCACGAACCGAGGTCATGGGCCGCAGGGGCAGTGCTGTCCAGGGCACTCTGTGCTGGGGCGGGGGGGATAACTACCTCCGCCCGGACCAGAGAGGCAGCCAGGGGGCCGCTTAGCAGGCCAGCCGCTCCCTCCGAGGTGTGCCCCTCGGCCCTGCCGGGATCTGGGGTCGTGGGTCTTGTGGCGGAGGGCAGGGCGCGTGGAGAACAGCAAGAGCACCTCCAGCTGGAGGAGCTGGGAGGCCAGATTTTTGGGTCCCCCGGCTGGGTTGGCAAATGACATTCATTATTCCTGAGGGTAGTTCAGCCCCCTGCTACGTGCCCTGCCAGCAGGGGCAGGTGTGGGCTCTGCCCTCCGGGAACCCACTCTCCTGTTGACGTGCCCTGTGCCCAGAGGAGCCAGGTCGCAGCACACAGCCCTACCACCTTCCACCCTCCTGCTGGTCCTTCAGCCTCCCCAAGGAGGGAGCAGGACGGGGAGAAGGCAGCACAAGCCCCACACCCTCCTTCCCACTCTGGGCACATCCTGGGAAGTGCCACACCTCTTCAGGCCCCAGGTTGCTGGAGGCGCTAGGCTGTGCTCCAGAGTGGAGCATGTGGCCTCAAGTGTGTCCTCAGTGACCTCCTGCCCTCTGGGGTCTGGGCTGAGCCAGGGTCCGAGGCCAGAGACCAGAGACCAGTGGTTAGAGTTTCAGGCCCTTCAGGCAGCACGAGATGGTAATGAAGAGGGCAGGACCCAGAACCCACCACAGGGCCCTCCTGAGGAGTCCCCTCATTTTCATGGGCCTCCTAGCTCTAGCTGGCCAGCTCAGGTTTCAGCCCTGGCAGCTGACCAGGTGCCCACCAGCAGGCCCCTTGAGCAGCTGCCGATTCCAGGCACCTAGCCCCATGGCTCTGTCCACCTCTTCCCCTGCCTTTGGGCCTCCCCACTGCCCCGCCTCAGAGACTGTCCTGCTGCCTGAGCCTCAGCTGCCATGTCCAGCCTGGCTGCCTACGACCTGTTTTCCTCCAGCCCTCTGCTGCGAGACCACCCCCCGTGGGGCCCGCATGTGCCCCTACATTGGGATCCACCCCAGAAGGCTCCATGCCTCCCATGCCCCCTCCCCGCTTGACCTAGGAACAGCATTTCTGCCCCAGCACCCCACCTGGTGTCCACAGGCACATTCCTGCAGACCGGCTCCCCTGGGTCTTGGGTATCCACCTTCCACTCTGCTGCAGGGAAGGGGGTCCATCCCTCTCAGATTCCTCTCCCCTCCCCCAGGGCAACTGCAGAATCCCCCGCACCCCCGCCCCAGACAGCTGGAGGCTTCAGGATTCAGGCGGGGGGACCAGCCTGGCTGCTCAGGTTCCAGCACTCAGCGCTCAAATTAGCTCTGGTGCGAGGGGCGCCTTTCCTGGACCCACCAAAACATGTCTGTCAGGACCCTGCCCACCCCTCCCCCACCTAGCTCAGTTTTCAGACTTCTCTCCTATCAAGCCATATGGGTCCCGTGGCTGCCCCTGGACGCTAGTTTTTTCATCACCGTGAACCCCCAAGGCAGGCCGGCCCCAGCTCAGCAGGGCTCTTTCAGGTGGGCCGGTTCTAGAGACGGGACTACACAGATCCACTGCCTTGGATGAGGCATGCTGCTCCCCTGCTGTGTCCCACAAAATCTTGGTGAGGGGGCTCAGGGTGGTATTCTCTGAACTGATATTTGTCCCCTACCACACAACCTCCAAACACAGCATCTTCAGTAGCGGGACTTACTCTGGGACCCAACTTCCCCCCCTCCAGGGGTGGCAGAGGATTTGGGATAACATGGATGATTCAGGGCAGACCCACACCCTTCTGAAGGGGGCCCCAAGCCTATGTCCAGCCAGTGAGCCACATGGGCTCTGGAAGGAAGATGGGGCCTCAGCCATACTCCTGGGGCTTTGCAAAGTGTGAAAGACCTCCCCGGGACAACATGGAAAAGTGCCCAGAACAGAATGGCACCCATGGCAGTGCACCCATCTCCTCCAGTACTGGGTGGGGCTGTCAGCCCCTTGTTAGGATGACAGTAACCAAGGCAGAAGGGCAAGTCGGCTCCTGGACCACTGTCTTCTTCAAGGTGGACTAGAGCCTGGTGACAGTTTGGTGTGGCACCGCATCCTAGCAGAAGCAGGGCAGGCAGAGGAAACAGCTGCCCCTCCCCACGGCCCTTTGCCTGGCCATCTTTATTTCCCTGAATCCTGCAGCAGCTGGAGAGGTGGCTGGGGTTGGGGGGCGGGGGGTGCTCTGGGCCAGACCGACAGCTGGGTCCATTCCTGGCATGCCTGATGCCTGCCAGGCCATCCAGGAATGGGGTGGCCTGGATTCCAGCATAGA
This sequence comes from Cynopterus sphinx, assembly GCA_030015415.1. NCBI lineage: Eukaryota > Metazoa > Chordata > Mammalia > Chiroptera > Pteropodidae > Cynopterus > Cynopterus sphinx. Next base: position 29,335,370 of record CM057386.1, read on the forward strand.
GGGAAGGGGCGCAGGCCCTGGAAGCTTGTGGGGAGTCCAGACCAGGGCTTCTAGAATCTGAGAAACCCAGGGCCTAGGCAGTGTTGGAGGGACGTCCCTGCACCCAGAACCTCTTCCCCAAGCTGCTGCTGCCTCCTCAATTTGTCAGGATCTTCTGACTACACCGGGAGGAGAGTGAAACAGAAAATGCTCATTCTCTTTTATCCAACAGACACAGCTATGGATAGGTGGGAAGTGGGGGCCCTCTGGGGAGCTTGGCCCTAATCAGCAAACATCCTGTCCAAGCCCAGGTCCCCTGCCTGACATTTACCCAGGGGCCACAGAGCCAGGAGGGGAAGTGGGAGTCTCCCCACTTTCCACCCTGCCTCCCTAGTTGCCAGCATCTCTTCCCAATGTCCAGCCATGCAGCCAGCTTTCTTTCCAGGTTCCCGGAAGATGGGCTGTGTCTAATAACTTGTTGTTCTGGGTGAGAGAAGCAGAGAGCCCTGCGGACTGCCCCAGGCCCACAGGCAGGATAGACGCCTGCAGAGGGCAAGGCATAGCTAGCAGGGTCCCTCCAGGGGCTGGCACTGTTTCCTCATTTCTTCTGAACAGAAGCGACACTGACAGTAATGCATTTATGCAGTGCTCAGCACGTTCTGTCTGGCCTTCGCTGCAGGTGCTGGTGTCACCCCAATCACAGAGCCCCCAAGATCTGGAGGGACTTGCCTGTGGGGTGGGAGCCTTGTCAGGGCTGTTCGCCCCTGACCCCACCTTTTGGCCCAGTGCCTGCCTGTTTCCCCAGCGCTCCCAAGAATCACGTGGGCTCCTAGACCACATGGGCTTTCTAATTCAGTAGTTCTGGGGTAAGCTCACAGAATTCCTGTTTTAACAACTTCCCCACACCCTGGTGATTCTTTCATCAGTCAGGTTTTAGAGTCCTGGCCTGTGCTGAGTGCCTCTGCCCTTCTGCATCTCCTGTGCTGTCTGGAGGAGGCATGATCACCAATCCTGTGAGAAGCCAGAGAGAAGATCAGGGCAGGAGGTGGGCAGCTGCTCACAGGCCCAGGGCCCTTGCCTGGGTCTGCAGGACAGTTTGTGAGGCGCTTGCCACTCAGCCTGGCTGTAGCAAGTGCTCCATACATGGTGGGAGCTTCGTCACTTGGCAGCCCTTGGGTTGGGTACCAGGGCTGAGGCAGATCCCAGTGAGGATCAGTGGTCCTGGTATCTTTAGGGTTGCCAGAGTGTTCTTTCGGGTTCTTGGTTACAGGCAGGCCAAGAGTGTGTGTGGCGGGGAGGTGGGGGTGGGTAGTGAGCCCATGACACCCATTGGCTCTGGCTTGGCCGGGGGGACAGTGAGGTGGGCAGCATATTTGAGTGCATGTTACTCAAGGGTGTTGTCATCATACTAGGGGCCTGGTCTTTGTGAGCTGGCTTTGTCCCTGTGGCTTTGCCCTAAGATCCCCAGGCAGCAACTTCCCCCAGCCGGCCACATCTTCTGGGAAGGGGGTGGTGAGAGGACAAAGGACAATCTGAGAAGTGTTCCCAGGCTCCGGAAATTGACTGCGGCCCAGTCCAGCTACCCCACCCACCACAGCCTCTGATCTGGGCGAGGGGCCCCTGCCAAAGCTCTGTGGCTTCTGCCAACATCATGAACTTGGGCTGTGGACAGACTGGGACCTGGGATTCCCAGGCTCTGCCTCGACTGCACTGGCCCCACACCAAGCTGCTGGGTATCCTGGAGTGTCGGCCAAGGCCACTGGCAAAGAAGGGGCAGCCAGAGGCTCTGGGGTAGGCTCAGGTGTGGCAGCAGCTAGATAGGGCAGAGTGTATCCTCCAGTGTCTCCCCAGGAGCCTGAGGTCAAGGAGCACCGGCGGACTGTGCCCTGCCCCCCACCCTGCTCCTCTCCCCTCCATGCCGAAGTCAAGGCGGAGTGGGCGCTGGTACCACTGTGCTGCTTTCAGAGCTCGCTCGTCTCAGAGATGGAAGTTCAGATGCTGCCTTCCCTGTGGCTCCCAGGTCTTCTGTGCTTTGTGGCCTTAAGCAAAAATGGCTTAGCCTTGCTGAGCCTCACTCTGGGGAGCTGTGAAGTCAGGTGACCACAGTTCCTAGGGCCTGTGAGGGTTGTGAGTGGGTCTGGGGATGAGGTTGGAGGGAGTGAAGGAGGGCAAAGGGCAAGGCAGGAGGCCAGCTTTCTATTGTGTGTCCCCCCCCTCCCTCCATACTCAAGAAACATAATTCCCACTAGCACGGTGACAAAGACAGGCAAGTCTCCACTTGGTGGGAACTCCATGCTGACCTGGAAGTGGCTTGTGCTTGGGTGGTTTTGGCAAGAAGCCCCAGGCAGGCTCAAAGGCCAGCTCTGCCATCTGTCTGAATACAGGGAGCTTGGGGGCCCTGGCCAGCCACCTGGTCCTTTCTGTAAACTGGGTTTCTGCTACATGGACTCCAGGCCCTGCAGGTTTCATGCCCCCGGCATTTCAGGCAACATGGTACCCCAGAATCAGGGAGGTGGCCTGGGGCTATCAGAGAGGTCAGCTTTCGTTTGGATGTTAGTGCCATTCTGTCAACAAAGTGTCTGAGAATGTCCTGTGCCGGGCCCTGGGAACAGAGAACAAGCCCTGAGCAGAAGCCGGAGGTGATGGAGGAGAGTAGAGGCAGAGGACTGCACGGAACAGCAGCCCTCGGCCCCATCCCACCCCTAAGCACCCTCCACTCACCAGTCATGGCTCCCTGCTCCCCGAGGCCTCCAGCCCACCTCCACCTCATCCCATGCTGCCCTCCATAGACGGCATGGCTGGCTGGAAGGGTGAGAGAGCAAAAGTGAGCAGTGGCTGGGGTGGGGGTGGGGGTGCTAGAGGGGTTGAGGAGAGAGGCAGCAGGAACCTATACCTTTCTTGGAGGGGCCTTAGGGGTCACCCAGTCCACCGTGGCTAGAAGGGAGCTCCCTTCAGAAGCATCCAGGGCCCTGGAGGCGCTGGCTGAGGGCAGACAGTTCCCAGAGCCATGCCCTGGGGCACAGAGGGCGGGTGGCTAGGAAGGGCACTAGGAGGGCGTGTCCCCTCTGTACACCCAGCTGGCATGCCCTGCCTCGGGCCTAGGAGGAGGGCAGGGCAGGGGGCAGCTGCAAATGTGGGAGGGGTCCTGACGGGCCTGGCAGGGTACATCTCACATTCTCCTGCAGCCACACTGAGCTGGGCCCCAGCAGGTGACAGCCCTCTTCCCCTCCCCCCATACCTCCAGGTTCAGCCAGATTCTGTACCCTCAAGAGCTGCCCCAGAGTCGGCCTCACTTGTCATTTGGGGAGCATGAAGGGGCCCCAGTACCTCCGTGCCTGAGCTCACACTCAGGACAGCCAGCACCCAGGCAAGGAGCCAGTGTGGAGACTCCACATTTAAACCAGGGCCATCCTGACAGGATGTGTTTGTGGAGCCGCCACCAGCTGCTCTCAACTCACGGGATGAGTCCTTTGTCTGGGCTTCAGGTGCTCCATCTGAGGGCAGGGTGGGACTATCTGTGGTGACAGGGAGCTGGCAGTCCGGAGAGTTTCAGCCCCTCTCCGCTACTTACTGTACTCTCAGCCCACTTCTGACCCCAGAGCGCAGCTGGTGGTCACAGCCTGGTCAGGGGCAGGGCCCGGGGCGTGTCTGAGTGCCCCCGCCCCTGGGGTAGAGTGGGAAGAGCACAGCTGCCAATGCTCATCATCCCTCTGCAGCCCCAGGGGCACTGCTGCTTGGGGGGACGTCTGCACAGGGCTCCCCAGGCCCCTGGGCTTGTGGGATAAGGAGGGAGGAGCATGCTCAAGGGCCCCCAGGTTTTAAATAACTAAAGTTTTTTTGTGAAAATGGCACCTGGTTTCATAGTTCTGGGAGTTAAACAGCACAGGCTAGTGGGGCAGGGAATGGGGGTGTTGTTGGGGCACTCTGTACCTCAGATGGCTGCTTCCCTCTTTGGGCCTCTTTTGACAAAAGCATTGCTCTAGGTGACCTCTACCAAACCTCAAGAATTCAAGCATTGAGGAGGCTTGGGATGGCCACGTGTCACCCCCCGCCTCCCACTGCCCCCGCCTGCCAGCCAGGAACCCCTACACCCCCTCCTCAGACAGATCCAGCCATGTGGAGGGGCAGGAGTGCTCCCAGGGCACCCGCCTCCCTTGCGCCCAGCTCATCCACACTCCTTACCCACAAGGGGCCCTGTGGAGGGGCCGCAGCCAGGCCAGCTGTTCCCATCACTCACCATTCGCCTCTTTTCCAGACCCGGTCCCCGCCCCCCCCAGAACAACATGCCTTCCAGGCCCTGGCGCCTGAGCCGCCCCTGGGTCACATGGGGGGGCAGTGCCTGACACTCTGGAAAAAGAGATGGGGGTACAGCACGGCCAGTTCCCCCCAGTCACCCAGGGTCTACGACGACTCCTGGTCATTGGGTTGGGGGCTCCTGGGCAAGGACAGGAGATACACGCTGGGCTTTGGGGGCTCCAGGCTTTGGTGTGTGGCTGTCGGGGCCTCCCAGGGCCATGAGCTCAGGGCTCTGATGGGGGTCAAGGTGCCCCTTGCCCTCCAGGGAGGGGACAGTTCACTCACATTTGGCCAGTAGGGGGATGGGGTTCAGCACTGCCTGCTCCCCCGGTCACTAGGCTGTTTGTGTCTTTGTTGCAGATCCTGGGCCTGTCACTGGGGGTCCCAGGGCTGAGGAGGCCCAGCACCCTGTTCCCTTGGCGCCGGGCTCCCACTCCAGGCCGTGTGCGGAGAGCCTGGGTCATCCCCCCCATCAGTGTGTCAGAGAACCACAAGCGCCTTCCTTACCCGCTGGTGCAGGTGAGGGGCAGGGACTAGAGTGGGCAGAGCCAGGGCTGGCTGTCCCCATGGGTCCCCACCGAACGTGTGTGCTTTAAGCAGGAGAGCCCATGGAGCCACAGGCTGAGCTGCCCACCCTCACTAGGGGAGGGTCCAAGACTTCGGAGAGGGAGGGACCCCTCCTCTGGGGGCACATCCCCCAGCCCATTTCCTCCCCCTGCAGATCAAGTCAGACAAGCAGCAGCTGGGCAGCGTCATCTACAGCATCCAGGGGCCCGGTGTGGACGAGGAGCCTCGAGATGTGTTCTCCATCGACAAGTTCACAGGGAAGGTGTTCCTGAATGCCGTGCTGGATCGGGAGAAGACGGACCGCTTCCGGGTGGGGCGCCTCCCCACCCCAGCCTCCTGTTTCCATGTCTGGCTAAGACAGCTTCTCCAGCAAGATCTGGTGTCCTTACCTGAGGGGCAGGTTCGGGGATCTGGGACTAGCACCTGCAACCCTAGGAAGCAGGTGTTCAGGATTATGCCCCATTTAACAAAGGAGCCAACCGAGGCTCCTTGGAGGAGCAGCGTGGCCCTGGTGGGAGGACCGAGCAGCCTGCAGGAAGGGCGGGCGCCACCTCCCTGGAAAGAACCAGCTGATGCTGGTATCACCCTCTTCACCCATAGCCAGTTCTCCCGACTATGTTGGTGGGGATGGTGTGTCAGTAGAATCCTGGGGTCTTGCCAAATCCCATCGGCGGATACCCCTTGATTCGCAGGGGTGGACTCCGGTCAAGGCACCACACAACCCATCCCTCAGAGGGTTTGGGATTGAGAGGTCTGAGAGAAAGGGCAGTGGGGAGGGAGAAAAGGAAACACAAAACCCACACTCACTGCCCCTTTTGTGTGGCCCTCATGGGAACCCCGGATGTTTGGGGATCACCGTTTCTGTCCTTGCTCTCTGCTTGACCAGCTCCGGGCCTTTGCTCTGGACCTGGGAGGATCCACCCTGGAGGAGCCCACAGACCTGGAGATCGTGGTTGTGGATCAGAACGACAACAGGCCCGTCTTCCAGCAGGAGGTGTTCACTGGCCGAGTCCTGGAGGGTGCCATCCCAGGTGAGGCAGGAGCCCGGCCACCCTGCGCCCACTGTTCCCACGCGGGAGGGGCTCTGGATAGGTCCGAAGCCCAGGCTTTTCCTTTAGCAAGAATTTCAAGGTCCTTCAAAGAGTCTAAAAATAAGTAAACAGAGCCTCCAGGACGAAGGGAATTTCCGCAAGTCAACTCAAGTCACTTTCCAGTTCTTCCAAAACGCGTGAGAGGGTTTGTGGACAGCAAAGCTCTGGCTGCTGCTTGCTTGAAATTAAGGTGAAACTCACATAACAGATTTAAACATGTAAAAATGAACCCTTCCGTGGCATTTAGTACTTTCACAGTGTTGTGCAACCTCATCCAGTTCCAGAACACTTTCTCCCCCCGCCCCGGCCCAGAGGAAACCCCAGGCCCATCAAGCAGTCGCTCCCTCTCATTGCTTCTTAATTCTACGTTTTGATGCCAAACAACACACAATCCTCTGTTCTTTAACAGTCTTTACCGGAGGGTCTCACTCGTCTGCGTCTGTTCCGGGGCAGACGGATTCCATTCCAGACAGTGAGCCCTTCTTCCTTCTTTCCCGCCTGCTCTCAGGGGCTTGGTCACATCCCAGGCACGCAGAGGGCGTCGTCTTCTGATGGGAGAACAGCGCTGATTCATGGCAGAGGTGTGTCCTCGTCTGCCACTCAGATTATTTCATCCCATTTTTTGTTTTTCATGACTTAACATGACAATCCTCTTTTTTCTTTTTACTTTTCATTTTGACATAATTTAAGACTTACAGAACAGTTCCAAAGAATGCCTGTATGCCCTCCACAGGGGTGTGCTGCGTATCATGTTTGCTTTGCACCTTTCTCCTTCCCTCCCTCCTTTCACTGCTGGCTGCCATCCTGAGGCCATCGGCATATATAATGATTACTCGGCCACCGTATAATTACCAAAATCAGGAAGCTGATATTGACATACACTAAGAGCCCAATTCTGTTTTTTATAGCGAAAGAAAGCTCTGCCTCATCTTATAGTCCCCATCTCCGAATTCCCTGTCTGCTCATGCATTTCGCCCACCTTTTCCATGAGAGCCTTTCACACACTGATAGTAGTTCTTTCCGAGGTCTGTCAGATAAAAGCCCCAATGTCTGCTGCTGTATCACGGAGGATGGATTTTTTCCCTCTTGTTCTTCTGTGGGTAACAGCAGAAATGGAGGTGAATAGTGAATGCCTGGGAATGGTGAGGGGGATGGCTCCCTTTGGCGAGGCAGATAGCAGGCAGCTGTCATCTGTAGGTGGGCCAGCCTCGGCCTCTGCTGCTGGTTTAGTTCAGCTTCCTGGGGCTTCTCTTGGTATTTCTGATGCACCTCAGACTCCAGCAGGTGCTGCATGCCCACGCACAGAGGGGTCTCTCCGTGCTCCTACCTGCTCCCAGGGTGACTGCTGTTGCATGGTACCTGGGCAGGGTTCCTGGTGGGGGCAGGGGTCTCAGTTATATGTGGTCCATGTGCACCTGAGCCTCTGGGGTGGAGTTTTTTCATGGTTCCTGCCCCCTCCCCAAGGCAAACGCCTGCCTGTCCTGCCTAGGACAGGGTCCTTTCCTCCCCCAGCAATGCCGTCATCACCCGTTAGTAGTGAATAGTACAGAGCGCCAGCAGACTTCTCTAGTGCTCTTGCTCAGCCCAACCCAGGCAGCCCCCTGCAGGCCTGAGCCATAGGTGCCTTCCAGGGCCTCTTCCTGCCCCAGTCTCTCTCATCAGCCCTTGGGGGATGCTGTGGAAAGGACTGACAAAAGAGATCCCAGTGGGTGGGGGCTCCCGAGATGGTGAGCTGTCATGCCAGCGCATGCTCAGCCTTTGAGAGTCGGATCCAATTTCGCCTCTTCTCTTCCTGCCTGCTTCTGCGGTGGCCGTGTCCTCCTGCCTTGCTCCAACAAAGGCGAAAGCCACTCCCCTCCGAGAAGCTGGTCACACCCTGAATTCTGGTTTATCAGACTGCCTCCTGCCCTCAGCAATCTGACGAACTCAAAAGAAGTGCTAGTTTGTGGATCACCCACTCATTCTCATCGTTAGGGAGAGGCTGACTTTCTCTTTGCAAGCCCCAGGGCCTCCTCATCTCTCTGTCTGGAACAGCCCCTTAGCCATTAGGGTTTCCTGACACTGCCTTTTAAAAACATTTATGGTGGCAAAATACACATAACATAAAACTGACCAATCTAACCTTTTTTATTTTTTGGTTGCTTTCCTGAAAAAAGGGAGAAAACTGATTTTATTCATTCATTCATTCATTTTTATTATGGTGACATTGGTTAACGGAGTCCAATAAGCTTCAAGTGTACAATTCAAGAGTAAGGCATATATAAATAAACACACACACACACACACACACACACACACACACACACACACACATTGCATTGTGTGTTCACTGCCCATAGTTAGATTTCTTTCTGACGCCACATATTTGACCCCTTTTACCTCACCTATCCCCAATCTATTTTTAAGCATGCAGTTCAACAGTATTAAATATATTCAAAATGTTGTGTGACTGTCGCCAGCAGCCATCTCTGGAACTTTTCCAACTTTCCAAACTGAAGCTCTGTCCCCCTCAGTCGCTAACTCCCCATCCCCCTCCCCCAGCCCCTGGTGGCCCCGTTCTACTTTCTGTCCCCACTCTAGGGGCCTCGTGTGAGTGGAATCATACAGTCTTTGCCTTCTTGTGACTGGCTCATCTCACTGCGTATGCTCTCCAGCCACGCCGTCGCCTGTGTCAGGGTTTCCTTCCTTTCGAAGGCTGAATCACATTCCGTTGTACATGTGTAGCACATTTTGCTCATCCGTTTATTCGCCCTCGGCTCCTTGAGTTGTTCCACGTGTGAATGCTGTTGTGAATATGAGTGTCCAAGTGTGCCTTTGAGACCCTGCTTTTCATTCTGAAATAGAATTGCCGGGTCAAATCGTAATTCTATTTTTCATTTTTGGAGTAACCGCTATACTGTTCGCAGTGGCTGCACCAATTTCTCTTCCCGCCAGCCGAGCGCAGGGTTCCAGTTTCTCCACTTCCCTGCCAACACTTACCTTCTGCTTTTGGGTAGTAGCCACCCTACGGGGTACAATTTTTACTTGCATTTCTCTAAAGATTAGTAATGTTGAGCGTCTTTTCATGTGCTTACTGACCGTTTGTATATCTTCTCTGGAGAAATACCCATCAAGTTCTTTGCTCATTTTTGAGTCAGGTTGTTTATTTGTTATTGAGTTTTTAGGGTTTTCTCTATATATTCTGGATATTCGTCCCCTATGTATGATTTTCTTACATTCTGTGGTTGTCTTTTCACTTGATATTGCCTTTAGATGAACAAATTTTTAAATTTTTCACGAAGTCCAATTTATTTCTTTTTCTTTTTGTTGCCTCTGGTGTTGTATCCAAGAAATTATTGCCAAATCCAGTGTCATGATGCTTTTGTCCTGTGTTATCTTCCAAGAGTTTTATAGTTTCAGGTCTTACATTTAGGTCTCTGACCCATTTTGAGTTTTCAGTTTTGCATATGGTGCTAGATAACTGTGGGTCCAATTCATTCTTTTGCATGTGGATATCTAATTTTTCTAACACCATCTGTTGAAAAGACTTTCCTTTTCCTACTGAATTGTATTAGCCTCCTTATCAAAAGTCATTTGGCCATAGAGTGAGGGTTTGTTTATTCCTGGGCTCACTATTCGATCGGCCTATATGTCTGTCTTTATGGCAGTACCACACTTTTGATCACTATACTTTTGTAGGAAGTTTTAAAATCAGAAAGTGGAAGTCCTCAAGTCTTAGTCTTCATTTTCAAGATTGTTTTGGCTATTTGGGTTTCCTCAGAATTTCCTATAAATTTTAGAATGGTTTTTCAATTTATACAAAAAAAAATTAAAAAGGCCTTGGAATTTTGACAGGGATTACATCGAGTCTGTACATCACATCGGTTAGTAATATTGTCTCCCAGTCCATGAACGTGGGATGTTTCCATTGACTTATGTCTTCTTTTAGCAACGTTTTGTAGTTTTCGTTGTATAAGTCTTTCACTTCCTTAATCGTGATGCTGACATTCTGAAGCATTTAAGCAGTTAATTTGAAGATTGTCTCTGAATGTCTGTAGGTGGGGCTGAGGACAGCACCTGCTCCACATGCCAGCACATCATCTGTCTCGCAGGTGGTTGGGGTTCAGGGTCAGCGCAGGTTCTCCTGCTGGTTCGCCTGGTCTGCCCCAGTGCCCTCAGACCCTGCCCGGCTGTCTCAGTGTCTTGTGGGAGACAGGTGTCATCTCTGTTGACCATAGAACAGACACTCCTGTGTCTTCCCCCAGAAACAACCCAAGACAAAAGGCTTAGACATTGAAGTTTGTGCAGACCAGATGTGGGGAGGCTGTGGGCTACAGGGGAACAGGAGTTAGGGGTTGCCTAACTTGCACACACGTGTCCTCATCCTTCCCAGGCACTTATGTGACCACAGCTGAGGCCACGGATGCTGACGACCCAGAAACAGACAATGCGGCCCTGCGGTACTCCATCCTGGAGCAGGGCAGCCCCCAGCTCTTCAGCATCGATGAGCACACAGGGGTGATACGAACGGTGCAAGTGGGCCTGGATCGAGAGGTGAGGCCACCCCCGTTCCACTTAGAAAGCTGGGACAGGGAAGCCAGTGTCACATTTCGCTTACCTTTGCTCACCTCTTTGGTGCTCTTGGACGAGCAGGAGCAGCTCATGCCAAGGTGGGCCCTCTGCCCCAGCCTTGCCTACCCAGACCCTGCCTCCTCTACAGTTGAAGGGGCCCCTGGTTGCTGTGGACATTCATGGTGGCTCTGGGCGGAGATTCAGCTTGGGGTGCACCTGCCTCCTGCGTGCTTGTGGAGTTAGGTCGAGAGAGGGTGTGCAAAGCCCTCAGCGCGGCATCTGTCCCTGACACACTCTCGGCATGTTTTCTGCCAATAACCTCCCTACCCTGTTTTCTTACTAAGCCTTTGGGCTCGTCACCTGGGGTTGGGCCATCCTTTCACCTCTCGGGCCCCACAGCAGCCACTCATGCTGTGGAGCGACAGAGCAGCTGGAACCACTGCTGCCTGTCACCGCTGGCTTCTGTGCTGCACTGGCACCCCTGGGAAGCTTTCTTGGTTTCCTTACAGCCACCTGTGTGGCTCTGTCTGGTCACTCACCGTGTTAGGTGGTCTCCATCTGTCTCTCTCTCTCTGCCATGTTCCAGGGCAGGGACCCAGCTCATAGGTGCCCCTCAGCGCCAGGCATGCAGTAGGTTATCTGACTTGGTAACTGATCTCTTGCTCCCTCCTGTACTGGGGCAGAGTCAGAGGTTGACAATGGTGCTGTCAGACCCTGGGAGGCCACGCAGCACATTTTGCCCCAGAGCTTGGGAGCAAGCAGGGTGCTTGGAGCAAGGGACTCTGCTGCCCACAGGGCTCTCCTGTGTGGGCTGAGCTCACAAGTGGCCTGCTCCTTGTCCTGCCCTGCCCCCAGCCCTACCGCAGCCGGTCAGCCCTGGCCTTGTGCCCACCCTGTCTCCTGACCCCATGTTACCATCCCCCTAGGTGGTCGCCGTGTACAATCTGACCCTGCAGGTGGCGGACATGTCTGGAGATGGCCTGACCGCCACCGCCTCAGCCATCATCACTGTTGAGGATATCAATGACAACGCCCCTGGGTTCACCAGGGATGAGGTGCCACCACTGTCCCCACCCCCCGCCAGCCCTGCTATGGCTGACCTTCCCTCCTCAGGCCCAGTGGGGAGGGTGGGCAACAGGGTGCTTTGAGGAAGGAGTCCTGCACAAGTACCACAGACACTTGAGTTGGGGGTCAACAGAGGCGATGTTCGTGAACGGTAAACATAATCAGGAGGAGCCAGGAGAGAGACCCTGGGAGAGACACCCCAGATACCCCTCTGTGTCTCCCCCAAGCCCTTGTGCAGCTGAGAGCTGGGCCTACAGAGAGGGACTCACGGGGTCCCTGGGGGGCAGTGACTCCCAAGGCAGACTAACCGGGGAGGACACTCCCAGCAGGTAGGCAGGAGGGAGTGAGGGAGGGCGTCCCCACTTCAACAGCCCTGGAGGTAACCAGGGTGGGCTCCTGCAGTTCTTCATGGAAGCTACAGAGGCCATCAGCGGAGTCGATGTGGGGCGGCTTGAGGTGGAGGACGGGGACCTGCCAGGCTCACCCAACTGGGCGGCCAAGTTCACCATCCTGGAGGGCGACCCCAGTGGGCAGTTTGCTATCCGCACAGACCCCAGGACCAACGAGGGCGTGCTGTCTGTGGTGAAGGTGAGCAGGGTGCACAGCTACCCCCGCCTGGGCCTTGCCATGGGTAGAGCTGAGGAGGGCACCTCTCCCTACATCCTGAGACCCCAGTTGGACCCTCTGTACATCTTCAGAAGACAGCAGAGGGAGGGACCAAGCCAAGAGGGTGGGCAGTGCTGGGACTGCAGGCTCAGGCTGCACTGACCACAGGGCAGCAGGGCCACTCGCACAAGCCTGTGTGCTGTTTACAGCGAGCTGCCGCCTTACGTGTGTGATCAGTGTGTGTGAATGCAGACGGCACCTACATCAGCCAGACATGAAACCAGAGAACCAGTAAGAGATACATGGACATACGCGTCGAGATGTAGGCATGCTTAGATGTGGATATACGTGTCGAGATGTAGGCATGCTTAGATGTTGATATATGAGGACATCTATTCCACGAGACTGGCTCGTGTCCTTATGGAGTCTGGCTGGGCCAGTCTGAGATCCGTCGGGTGAGCCAGCAGCTCAGGAGCTGGTGCTGCAGTCTTGAGGCAGAATTCCTTCCTCGGAGATCTCATTTTTGCTCTTAAAGACTTTCAACTAGGTGAGGCCCACCCAGACGGGCCCGGATAATCTTCTTTCTTTAGAGCCAGATGATCATAGAAGTTAATTTAACCACATCTACCAAATACCTTCTTAACGACACCCAGATGAGTGTTTGCTTTAGTCGCCGGGGAGGACCACCCGACCTAGCAATACATAAAACTGACCACACAGCACCCAACAAATCCATTTTGAGTGACAAGTATTTATTGTATCATTTTTACATAATTTCCTGTCTTGTGTAGTTTTTATTTTTCCAAGGCTGTCAAAGAGGAGAGTAGGGGACTCCAAGGACAACCCCAGGGGTCAGCAGCATCACCGTGGAGGCCTCTCCTGGCCCCGTAGGTCCCATAGCTCAGGTGCCCAAACATGAGTGGGGGCTGTAGTCCTGAGGTGGTCAACAGCTGTTTCCTCCTCACCCCCCTCCCACCCCACAGCCTCTGGACTATGAGAATTGCGACCAGTATGACCTCAGAGTGGCGGTGCAGAACGAGGCCCCCCTGCAGGTGGTGGCCTCCAGGGCCGAGCGGGGCCAGGCCAGGGTCCGAGTGCAGGTGCAGGACGTGAACGAGGCGCCCGTGTTCCAGGAGAACCCACTGCGGACCAGCCTGGCTGAGGGGGCAGCCCCAGGAACTCCTGTGGCCACTTTTTCTGCCCAAGACCCTGACACACAGCAGCTGCAGAGGCTCAGGTGACCTCACTGCCCCTGTGCCAGGGGCCCTGGGGGTGGGGCACAGGGAGCTAATGGCCCCATTCCTCTGTTTCCCTGGTCCCTTGCTGAGGCCAGGAGCCCAGCTGAGGTTACCCTGACCCAGGGCCCTGGTCAGAGCGTGGAGGGCTCACGTGTGTGTGCCCCTGACAGTCCAGGGAGGCTCAAGCTTCATGTGTGTGCATATTGGTGCAACCTCGTTCCATAGGGCAGGACCGGGCTCCAGTTGGTGCACACTGACATGGCCGCTGCCTATTTGGGCCAGCTTCTGAGTGTCTAGCCCTGTCCCTTCTGGCAAGCGTTACTGCCATGGGAGCGGCCCTTAATATCTTGGATTTCAACCCCAACCTGGCCCTGCATTATCTGTGTCCGTCTCCATGGTGCCCATGGGTTGTGCATTATCTGTGTCCGTCTCCATGGTGCCCATGGGTTGACTCTTATAGATACGATACTGTGCCACTCAGTCCCCACGGGACCCTGGGCAGTTCACTTGCCTCCCTGAGCCTGTTTCCTCATCTGTGATTTGGGATAGAAAACACCAGCTTAAGGCCTCTAAGGCATGTGTGTGTCCGTGTGCCGTGCGTGTGCACAGTGTGTATGCGTTGGGAAGATGTGTGTGTGTGTGTGTCTGTATGACATCTCTGGGGGGTGCCTGTATAGGCTCAGGGTTACCCTGTCCCTTCCTGCCCTCCTTGGCTGACAGCTACTCCAAAGACTATGACCCTGAGGACTGGCTGCAAGTGGATGGAGCCACGGGCTGGGTCCAGACCCGGCGTGTGCTCAGCCCGGCATCCCCCTTCCTCAAGGATGGCTGGTACAGGGCCATCATCCTGGCCCACGACGATGGTGAGCACCAAGCCCACGCCTGGGCTCCAAGGCTTCCTAGCCTAGGCTGGGTGTCCCCACTGCTGCCCTGGGGTTAAGAGCCGGCCCTCCACTAAGCAGACTTGTAGGTGGGCAGTGGGCTCCAGCAGGGACAAGAAACCCACCGGACCTCTTCTGCCTGCAGCCTCCCCACCCTGCACAGCCACTGGGACCCTGTCTATTGAGATCCTGGAGGTCAATGATCATGCCCCTGAGCTGTCCCCACCTTCTGGAAGCCTGTGCAGCAAGCCAGACCAAGGCTCTGGCCTTCTCCTCAGTGCCGTGGATGAGGACCTGCCACCCCACGGGGCCCCCTTCCACTTCCAGCTGAGCCCCAGGTTTCCAGAGCTGGCCCGGAACTGGAGCCTCAGCCAGATTAACAGTGAGCTCCACCCTCCCCCACCCTGAGGGTCCAGCCTTGGGACCTGGGGAGGCACCCTACATGTGTTCCCACCTCAGTGCATTCTCAGGTGGGCAGGGGGCAGGGGGCAGTTATCAGGCCCAGTGGGCAGAAGGGAAACAGACCCATCATCCCGTGATCACTGCAGCACGTGGAGGGGACGTGACTAGTCCGGGAGGGGCCTGCTGACCTCAGGCGCTATCCACAGTGAGCCATGCGCGCCTGCGGCTACGTCACCAGCTCCAGGAGGGGCTGTACCGCCTCAGCCTGCTGCTCCAAGACTCGGGGCAGCCGCCCCAGCAGCGTGAGCAGCCCCTGAACGTGACCGTGTGTCGCTGCAGCCAGGATGGCACCTGCCTGCCGGGGGCTGCTGCCCTGAGGACTGGGGGCGCGGGCATCAGCCTGGGTGCTCTGGTCATCGTGCTGGCCAGCGTCATCCTGCTGCTCTGTGAGTGCTTGCACCCTCAGACCCCAGCACCCTGGGACACCGCGCCCTCCTCCCCCACTCCCCATGCCCCACGCAGCCCGCATGCAGACCTGCCGCACACCCACTGAGCCCTGTCTGCCCCAGTGCTCGCGCTGCCCGTGGCCCTCCATGCACGGTTCCAGCAGCCGCCGTGGGACAAGGGGCTTCTGCAGGGACTGCAGGACGATCTCAGAGACAACATCCTCAACTATGATGAGCAAGGGGGCGGCGAGGAGGACCAGGTAAGGGCAGGGGTGGGGTGGGCAGCGTGCTGTTTCCGAATGCTGGGCAGCAGGAAAGGTCCTTGGGGTCCAGGTGGTGGGCCAGCCCCTAGGCTCCAAGGGGAGAGGCCTCCCCAGATCTCTCCCTACACCCAGACTCCTGAGGCCTGTCTCGGGAAGGTGCCTGGGATGGAAACCCACCCTGTCCTGGATCTTGGCTCAGTTCCATGCACTTTGTCCGCAGGATGCCTATGACATCAGCCAGCTGCGCCACCCAACAGAGGTGGCAGCCCTGAGCACCCCGCTGGGACGGCCACCACTGCGCCGGGACACTCCATTCGGCCGGGCACGGCCCCCACCACCCCGCGTGCTGCCTGCCAGCCCTGCTGACATCGCAGACTTCATCAACGATGTAGGTCCCCAGGGGGTGGGCACGTACCTAGACATGCACACCACGTGTCCAAGCCTCTGTGTACCCCTGTGCCCGTGCCATCATGGGCGGTGGGCTCACTGCTGAGAGCTGAGTGAAGCTGGGGGAACAAGGGGCCACAGGTGCTCAAGTCCTGTGGGAAGAGGAGGCCGGTGACCCCGTGACAGATAGTGGTGGGCCTGGTTTGAGCCTGAGGTTGGTTGGGGCCTGCCCTGCAGTGCTGTCCACCAAGCACTGGCCGAGGACACTTAATGCCCCCGGGCGGTGGGAGTGCAGCTGCCAGCTGACGCCAGGCATCCCCAGTAGTTCCTCTGGACACAGCAGCAGTGATGTCCTGAGGTCCACCGAGGAGATGCCCAGAACATGGAAAATCCAATGGGGGGGGCAGTGGAGGGGGCATGCCGGTACTTGCCAGTAGTGTGCCAGGGGCCACTTAGCACTCTGGCTCTGAGAACACCCCTGACCCAGCAAGGGCTGGGCCCTGGTGCAGGTCCCTTTGGCAGCTAGTGTATACACTGACAAGGTGATGGCAGAGTTGGAGGTGACAGACCATTTGCCAAATCTTAAAGAGGCAGAACCAGCTGGTCCCCCAGATGGGCGTCTGAAAGCCTCAGGTAGGACACAGCCCTCAGGGAGGGCTGGAGACAGTGATGACTCCAAGGAAGGAGAGATGCCCAGAGGGAAGTTTCTCTTTGGAATCTGCATTCCGGGGTGGGGGCTACCAATGGGGCCCCCACCATCACACACTCGAGGCTGCTCCTAGAACCCCTCATCACCCCTCAGACTTTCTCTGTCCCTTCCTAGTGCCATGCCTCAGGTTGACCTGACCCTGTACTGCAGCTGGGCTGTGTGTGCATGGGTGTTAAGCTCCTGGTACCTCTCCCTAGGGCCTAGAGGCTGCAGACAGTGACCTCAGCGTCCCCCCCTATGACACAGCTCTCATCTATGACTACGAAGGGGATGGGTCTGTGGCAGGGACACTGAGCTCCATCCTGTCCAGCCTGGGCGATGAGGACCAAGACTACAGCTGCCTTCAGGACTGGGGACCCCGCTTCGCCCAGCTGGCTGACATGTATGGCACCCCCAGAGGGCCTGAATGAGGGCAGGATGCAGTGGCCACTCAGGACAGAGGAAGCAGCTTTCTGATGAGGACTTGTACCCACTCTGCTGAGGGTACAACCACCTGGACACACAGGGTGGACATCCTTACCAAGACGGACAGCCTGGCTACAGGAGTGCAACTAGACACGCCAATAGTTGGTCACACGACCGAGAAGATCAGCTGACCTGTGCAGAAGCAGCCACCTGGCTCCATGCCTGGGGACCCTGGACAGCCTACTTTTCCCAGGGGAGGATGGAGTCCAGGGGGCAAAGCCCAAAGCCTGGAGTGGAGCTGCAGGGAGGAGGCACCCTTCCCATCCTGAAGGCCCAATAGCCCTGTTCCAAGTCACCTGCAAGGGGTCTCCCCCCATGCAGATCTCACTTTTGTATAAAGGAAGCAGCTCTCCAGCGAATGTGAATTAAAAATGTGCTGACCTATAGGGCCTCGCCCCACCCCAGCCCCACCAAGGCTACACCAGAGGGCTGGGCCTGGGGGCAGTGGATGGGGCTGTGAGCACACTGGCTTGGGGTACTGAGCCTAGAGTGGGGAGCCCCCTCTGGCCCCAGGATGAGGCCTGAGGGAAGAACCAGTGAGGATGCCAAGTTCTATGGATGCCTTTATCCTCCACAAGTGGTGGGGGGTAGGGACCAGGACCCCCAGGAACAAGGGACCCAAGTGGGGACTCCCCCTTCACACTGTCCCCATGGCTCTTCCCTGAGACCCCTCTGCCCACACTGACATGTGGCCATCCAAGGAGAGGTGTGTCTGTCCAGCCAGGGTCACCCCTCCTGGACTAGCCGTGTCTGGGCCCGGCAGTGGGAAGATGGCAACAGGGGCAGGTGATCCTGGCAAGGGTGGCCCCGAAGGAGTGGCGAGCGGCGAAGGCGGTCGGCATCCTGCAGTGACTGGGGCAGCCTGCGGCCACGGCTCTCGGGCAGCAGCAGGACACACAGCAGGGCGAGGATGGCGAAGGAGGTGAAAACCACGTGTTGCAGGAAGAAGCCCCGCCGACCGTGCACATCGGCAAGGGGGGCGGCCGCCTGGCCCAGGAACCCGGCACCCAGCACGAGGCCCAGCCCTGCCCCCCTGCGGGAGAGGGCACGGTGTGGGCAACCTGGGAAGGTGGCCACCCTCACAGGCAGATGGACACATGGGGACAGCCTGTAACTCAGTGCCCCCAGGCAGGCCTGGGCCCAGCGAGAGCCAGCCGTCAGCAGAGCCAGAGGTGCGGGAGCTGCATAAAGCAACTGAAAACACTCGTGGAAAAGCTGCTCCTCCCTGCCCTGGAACAAGTTCTGTCCTTTTCAACAGAAAGATGGAAAATGATTTCCCCCCAGAATTCTACCCTCTGGAGGCTGTCTCATTTCTGCCCCTCCTCACACCTTTATCTCCCCTTCCTCTATTCCTGAGCTGTGCCCAGACCCTTCAGTGCCAGTGTCCCCCACGTCGCCCAGGAAAAGACGATCTGATCTCTGATCATGACAGAGTGGAGAAGTCTTCAGGATACACTAGGGAGGGAAACAGGGGGGGGGTGCCGACCCCCAGGGGTCTCTGTTCTGGGGGCTGGGCTGGTAGGACTCGCATCCGCCACATAGCTGAAGCTCACCTGATCACCGTGGGGAAGATCTCAGCTGCAAAGAGGCTGCTGAGCATGGACACAGCCTGGGAGGCCAGGAGCCCCAGGACAGAGAGAGAGAGCACAGTCCAGCCTGGCAGGTCTGGGGACAAGGAGAGGGCTCCCATGCTGCCCATGTCGGGCCACTCCAAGGCCATCCCTCCCCTCATCCATGTCCCAGGGGCCCTGCTGGGCCTGGCCTCTCCAAACCTTCACCCCCGTACTTGCACTCTGGGCTTGTGTGTATGTGTGTGTGGGGGGGGGGAGGCAGCTGTTCCAGGCTGCCCCCATCCAAACCAGACCCTTCTATTTAGCCCCTTCACGTAGATCTTTTTAGTCCCTTAACTTTTGGGGACTGTTTCCCTGGGTGCACAGTGGAGAAATGAATGGGGTGAGGGGGCCGGTCCCAGTACCCTTCCCACCACTGAGCTGACCCTCAGCCCAACAGGATGACCCTGTTGGCCTGCAGGGCACTGCACTCACACTGGGCCCCGGAGAGGAGCAGCAGGGATGCCAGGCCCATGACCAAGGTGCCCAGCAGCAGGATCAGGCGTCGTCCCCAGTGATCCACTGTCAGAAGCAGGAAGACGGTGGCTACTACCTCTAGGCCGGCTGCCAGGAAGTAGGGCCCATAGAAGGTGGGCTCATGAGGGAATAGTCTGTAGAGGAAGCTGGCTCTGATGCCCCCACCAACCAACCTGAGGAGGAGGGAGAAGCTATTGGGTTCAGCCAGAGCTGGAGACTCTGGTGACTAAACCCCCAGCAGAGGTGGGGACACTGATCCACCTCAGCCCACCCGCGCCCTCCCTTCCTCACGAACTGAAGCCCAGGATGAGTCCATTCTTCCAGGTGACATGGGTGTGCCAGAGCTCCAGGACCCAGTGGTACCGGGGCTGGGGGCTCCCTGCAAACAGTACATCCAGCTCTGTGGACATGAGACGTGAGATGTATATGAAGGAGCGACACCTCTCCTCCAGCACCCTGGCCTCCCTTCTCCTGGCTGGTGCGTAAGTAACCTGTAGCCAGGGAGCTCTCCTCCTCAGTGCTGTCCTCAGGGTCCATGCCGCTGGCTTCGGCAAGATGCCACAGGATCTTCCTGGCTCGGGCCAGCTGCCCAGTGGCCAGCAGCCAGCGAGGAGACTCCGGAAACAGGGCTGGGAACCTGGAGGGGTGGGTAAGGATGACTTTAGCTTCCTCCCCACAGGGATGACAAGAGCCAGTGCCCCCTCCCTGGTCCCCGGGGGCAGGACATCACATGGCTTTGTGTCCCTGTCCCGTATCCACATGCCTGGTGCTGCGTGGAGGTGCAGAGGGAAGTGATACACACAGCCTCCTGTCTCCTGCCACTTACCCACAAAAGAGCAGCAGGAGTCCTGTAGCCAGGGCACTCAGCCCCTGCAGAAGGTGCCAGTCCTGTGCAAGCAGGGCCAGACCAGGCAGTAGCAGAGTGCCCACCACCGAGAAGAGGCCGGCCCCAATGCAGAACATCAGGCGGTGTGGTGGGTCGCACAGCTCCAGGCCTGAGCAAACACAGAGGCCCTGAGCTTGAGGCCTCTCGAAAGGGAAGGCTGCTCGGTCCAGGGCTCTGAGGACCAGCCGCCGACCCGCTCAGAAGCTGGACATCTGAGGCCAACTCACTGCCCACTCCAGCACCTGAGCCTGCCCTCAAATAGCAGAGCTCACAGAGCAAACAGTACCCTCCCACCTTCTCAAGAAGAACCCTCAACAGAGGTTTGGAGAGGCCTCCCATGCCACCATGTCCCCCTCCAGCAGGGTCAGAGGCCTAGCCTGAGTGGGTGCCCGGTCCGACTCCCCATGGTACTCACGAGCCACGTAGAGGGCGAGGAATGCCCCTGCCAGGGCCCCGCCGTGAAACAGCCGGAGGGCCAGCAGGGCAGGAAAGCTAGCAGCCAGGGCCTCGCCAGCCCCCAGGCCTGTGCCCAGCACCAGGGAGGCCACAAACACGGCCCTGCGGCCAAACCTGTTGGCCGGTGGGGAATACACATGGATGTAGGTCAGGAAAGCTCAGAGGTTTAGCTGGACATTCAGGGGCTGGAGGGGAGGGGCAACACCTCACCGGTCACAGCCCATGCCCAGGATGACACAGCCCAGCAGCCAGCCAAGGAAGTGGCTCGTCTGCTCCAGTGGCGCCTTCCAGCCATCTTCACACACGAGGTTCCACTGCAGGGGACACCCATCAGCCAGGCAGGAACCACCCCCCTTGCTGAGTCCCCAGAATATCAGGCTGGAAGGGCCCCCTAGATGTCTTGTTCCAATTCCTCTCTGGAGGGAAGGGGAAACTGAGGCAGAGGGCAAGGGAACTGCTCAAGGTCACGTGGTGTGGTCTCCTGGCTCTGGCGAGCCTCACATGGAATTGAAAAAATTCCTGGCCTGAGCCCCCAGGGAGTAACGACCTGGGGTCCCCAGAGTGCCCACATAGAACCCCAACTCTGGTTTCTGCTTTTCTCTGGGTGGAGACTCACACACCTCTTACCAGGCCTCACTGTCCTCCATGGCTGGCCCTGGACTGACATTAGTTACTACTCGCCGTGCCCTGGGCCCCCAGGGCCTCACCCTCACTTCTCCCCTGCCCTGCTCACCTCAAGAGCCCTCACTTCAAAAGCAGGGCTGTACTCACCTGCTTTTCCTGGTCAAGGGCGCTTGACCTCAGCTTTGCACCTCCTCACCTAACTTCCAGTGTCCTGTGCCTTTTTTTTTTTTTTACAAGCTTAACAAACTGTGGTAGGTCACACTAGTCAGTTTTTATTTTAAAATCCAATCACTTTGTGAAAGCTGGTGGGAAGCTTTTCGATTGGCACACCAACAAGAAGGCAAGTGTGAGGTAGAACAGAATGGGTGGGAGGAGAGAAGCTCTGCCCATCTGAGGGCCCCCAGACAGGCCTGGCAGGAATGTGGCAACCCTGCTCCAGTTTCCACACCAGAGCAGATTCTCTCAGGGGTTGGGGTGTGCCTTCAGGGCTGATGCTGCCAAGAGGTAGGCAGAGATGGGCAGGTCCTAGCCAGAAGGTAGGACAGGCGGTCCCAGCTCTGTCTGCTCTCCATTTCTCCCCACTCAGACCAGTGTTGTCCCTTCAGGAGCCCCTGCCTTTAGTCCCACCCTCACACACCTGACAGGTGAAATGTCTGCCTTTCACAAGCTGAACTGACTGCATTGCTCCCTTGATTCAAAGCCTCCTGTCTTGGTAACCCAGTCTTGACACAGCCCAAAGCCACATGTTGCTCAAAATGTTTGTGGCACTGAAGTGAACTCCAGGCCCTGCTGACCACCTGGCACCTACCTGGTCATACCTTCAGCTTAACAACTCCTCCTCCTCCTCCAGGCTGCCTGCCCCCCTTGGCAGCCCTTGGGCCTCATACTCTGCCATAGTGCCTGGCAACCCACCAACTTGGGCATCAGCTGCAGGGTCAGGAGGGAGTAGCCCCCAAATGAGAGCCCCAGGAGACCAAGGGCAGAGGGGCAGGGGGGCGGAAAGGGGGGACAGAGGAAAGGGGAAGCAGAGGAAGGGTGGACAGAGGAAGAAGAGCAGAGGAGGGGGTAAGAAGGAAGAGAGACAGAGGGAGGGAGAGACAGAGGAAGAAAGAAAGGAGCAAGGAGGGGACAAAGGGGGACGAGGAAGAAGGGAGAAAGGAGGGGTCACAGAGGGGCGAGAAAAAGAAAGGGAGGAAAGAGGAGAGAGGATAAAAGGGGAAAAGGGTACAGAGGAAGAAGAGGCAAAGGAGAGGGGCAGGATGAAGAAGGACAGAGAGGGGAGCAGAGAAGTAGGGACAAAGGGACAGAGGAAGGGGGGACAGAGCAAAGGAGATGGACGAGGAGGGACGAAGGGAACAGAGGGCCGGGGGACGAAGGAGGGAGGCAGGGGGCGGGGAGCACGTCCAGAAAACCCAGGCGGTCCCCCCGCACCTGCGTGACGGGGCTGCGCGGCAGGCCGGCGGCGGGCAGCGCGTAGTGCCAGCCTGGCAGGCAGGGCCCGGTGCCGTTGGGCCCGGCGCGGGGCGCGGGCGCGGGCTGGCGCAGGGGCGGGCAGGGGCTGGGGGCGTGCGCGGCGGGCAGCGCGGCGGGGTCCGGCCGGCAGGGGCGCGCGGCCCGCGCGCTCGGCAGCGGCTCGGCGCTCAGCGCCAGGCCCAGCACCACGCACGGCAGCCACGAGGCGGCGGCCAGCAGGCGCCGGGCGCGGCCGAAGCCGCCCGCCGCGCGCAACACCCGCACCTCCGGCTCCATGGGCGGCCTCTGCGCCCGGGCCCGGCTGACAGGGGCGGGACCCGGGGGGCGGGACCCGGGGGGCGGGCCCTGGTTGCGGGCGGGCCCTGGGGGTGGGGCCTGTGGGCGGGGCTAACGCTGAGCGGGAGCGAAAGGGGCGAGGCCACGCGGGGCGGCCGGGCCCTGCTGCGGAGTCTGAGAGGGGCGGAACCCGGGGGGGGTGGAACCCGGGGGGCGGAACCCGGGGAGGCGGGCCCTGGTTGCAGGTGGTCCCTGGGGGAGAGACCGGTAGGCGGGGCTAACACTGAGCGGAGCCGGGGGCGGGGCCTCAAAGGGGGCGGGCCTCTAAGGGGCGGGGCCGCGCGGGACGGCCGGGCCCTGCTGCGGAGCCTGAGAGGGGCGGAACCCGGGGGGCGGGCCCTGGTTGCGGGCGGGCCCTGGGGGAGGGACCGGTGGGCGGGGCTAACACTGAGCGGAGCCGGGGGCGGGGCCCCGTAGGGGGCGGGCCGGGAAGGGGCGGGGCCGCGCGGGCCGGCCGGGCCCTGCGGCGGAGCTCGAGAGGGGCGGAGCCTGGGGCGGGGCCGTAAGGGGCCGAGGTGGGGTCGGAGCCGCGAGCGGGGCCGCGGAGGGCAGGGCAGGTGTGGGGACGCGGGGGGCGTGGCCGAGGGGCGCTCGCGAGCGCGTGGTCGTGGCGGATGCGGGCGGCGCGGGAGCCCGGGCTTGGGTCTCCCTCCGCAGAGCCCGCGCGGACCCTGCCTCTGGCGGCTCCGGGGCCTCGGGGGCCCGGGGTGCGGGGTCCGGGATGGCGAGGGGAAGCGGGCGGGAGCCTCTGGCCCCCTGGCGGCCGTCGGCGGCGCCGCGGCCCGCGCGGCAGCGGGAGCGGCTGGGACCGGCCTGCGCGGCACCGGGGCTGCCCCGGGCCGGATGGGGCATCGGTGAGGAGCGGCCCTGCTCGGTGCCCAGCGCTCTCAGGAGTTGAGGGATTCTCGTGGTTATCCTGCAAGCCGAGCTTCATTTCCTCAGCCCAGCCGCGGGTCCTGTGGTGCGCTGGGCTCAGCGCGGCGCTGCGTGCGCGGGTTGAGTCGGCACAGCCACCCGTGGAGGCTTCCTCCCCAGGGGCGAGGGGCGTCGCGCTGTGTTCCGCGGAGGGGAACCACAGCAGGTCTTGCAGATCACACCCAAGTTTCCTAACCAGTTGGCTTTCCTGTGCTTCATTAAGGGGCTGAGGATTTCATTCGCATTGTGCATTCTAGTAGGCAGTGCTTTGCATTTAAGAATGATGTTAGTCTTAAAAATGTTTTATTGAGGTGAGATTCACATAGCATAAAACTAACCATTTAGTGCTGCCACAGCCCTTACCCAGTTCCAAATATTTTCATCACCACAAGAGAAAACCTGGGAGCCATTAAATAACCGCCCCCCCACCCCCTCGCGCCTTCCACCAGCCCCCACCCGTATAGTATGTGGCCTTTTGGGTCTGGCTTCTTTCACGTAGAATAATGTTTTCAACATTGTAGCATCTGTCAAGACTCCATTCCTGTTTATGGCTGAGTAATATTCCTTTATATAGATTGTCATTGTCCATCTGTTTGTAGGTAGTTTCTACTTTTTGCTTGTTGTGAATGATGCTATAAATATTGCTGTACAGCAGGTCTTGGAATAACATGATTGCGTTCAAAATCGTTTTGATAACTGATGAGATGCTGTAGAAACTTAACTCTTGCTTATATCAATTAGTCTGTGTTAAAGTTGGTTTCATTGTACATCATTTTGCTTAAAGTCACAGAACCTATCAATGATGTTAAATAGAGATTCAACTGTACAAGTATTTGAGTACCTATTTTCAGATCTTTCAGGTGTAAACCTAGGAATGTAATTGCTAGGCTATGTCGTGAATCCATATTTAACTTTCTGAGGAACCACCAAACAATTTTCCACAGCAGCTGCCTGTTTAACATTCCCACCAGCGGTACATGAGGATTTCAAGTTCTCTGCCTTCTTCCAACACTTATCTTCCCTTAAAACACAAAACAGAACATACCTATCCTAATGCATGTGAAGTATACCCAAAACTACAAAACATTGTGATTTTTATTTGTTTTTCCCTAATGGCTAGTGATGTAAAAAATCTCCATGTACTTGTTGGCCATGTGTATATCTTTGAAGAAATAACCGTTCAAATCCTTGGCCCATTTTTGACTTGGGTCGCACACCTTTTTGTTCAGTTGGAAGAATTCTTTACATATTCTGGATACTAGGCTTTATCAGATATGTGATTTGCAAGTATTTTCTGCCATCTAGATGTAAGTTTATCTTTTCATTTTCTTGATGGTGAAAAAATTTTAATGTTGGTGAGGTTTGGCTATTTTCCTTTATGCTCATGCTTTTGGTTGTCTTGTAAGAAATCATTACCAAATCCAAGATGAGGAAGATTTATACCTGTTTCCTTCTAAGCATTTTATAGTTTAATCTTTTAGATTTAGGGGTTTGATCCAAATTGAGTTAATTTTTGTATATAGTATGTGATAAGGGTTCAACTTCATTGTTTTGCATGTGGATATCCAGATATCCCAGCACCATTTGTTGAAAGACTTATTCTTTTGTCGTTGAATCATGTTGGCATTCTTGCTAAACCAAATGAATGGCTAATATTTGGACTCTCATTTTTGTTCCACTGGTCTATATCCCTGTCTTTATACCAATCCCACACTGTCGTAATATCTGTACCTTGGTAGGACATTTTGAAATTGGAAGTGCGAGTATCCAACTCTATTCTTTTTAAAGATTGTATTGACTATTTGGAGTCACTAGCAATTCCATGTGACTTTTAGGATCACCTTTCTGTTTCTGCAAAGAAAATAACTATTGAGATTTTGGTAAGGATTGCATTGAATATGTAGAATGTTTGAGGAAATATTGCCACCTTAGCAATATTAAGTCTCCCAAGTGTTGAACACAAGATGTCTGTCTTTCTATTTATTTAGGTCACCTTTAATTTCTTTCACAAATGTTTTGTGGTTTTGTGTATATATGTCTTGTACTTCCTTAATTTAACTTATTCCTAAGTATTTTATTCTTTTCGATGCTATTGCAAGTGGAATTATTTTATAAATTTCTTTTTAAGATTGCTTATTGCTAGTGTATAGAAATACAAGTGATTTTTAAAATACTGATCTTGTATCCTACAACTTTGCTGAACTTCTTTATGCTCAAGAAAAAATTAGCAAACTGAATTCTATAGCATACTAAAATGATTATACAACATGATCATGTGGGATCTCCTCAGGAATACAAGGGTGGTTCAATATACAAATATCTACCAATGTAATACACCATATTACTAGAAGGAAGGGGGAAAAAACACACATGATCATCTCAATTAATGCAGAAAAAGTATATGACAAAATGCAACATCATGTCATGATAAAAACACTTTAAAAACTACAAATAGAAGTCGAATACTTCAACATGATAAAGGGCATTTTGGAAAAACCCAAAATGTCGTAACTGATGGCAAAAGACTGAAAGCTCTCCCTAGATCAAAGCTCCCCCTTGGTCAGAAACAAGACAAGGATGCCTATTTTCACCACTTCTAGTCAATACTGTACTAGAAATTCTAGCCAGAACAATTAGGCAGAGAAAGAAATGAAAGGCATCCAGATTAGACAGGAGGAAGTAAAACTATTTCTGTTTACAGATGACACGATCTTATGTGTAGGCATTCCTATAGAACACACACACACACACACTATAGACCAGTATCTTACAGATATAGATGAAAGTATGCCCAAGGTATTATTAGCTCTAATACTGTGTGTGTGTGTGTGTGTGTGTGTGTGTGTGTGTGTGTGTGTGTGGTCTTGGACTTTGGTATCAGGGTTATGCTGGCTTCATAGAATGAGTTAAGAGGTGCTCCCTCCTCTTCTTCTGTTGTTGTTGTTGTTGTTGTTGTTTAGGAGTTTAGGATAGATTGGTGTTCTTTAATGTCTAGTAGAATTCACCCGTGAAGTCATCTGGTCCTGGGCTTTTACAGTTGTTATATCTCCTTGATGAGTTGGGCTTTTAAAAGTTAATATATAATGTCTTTCCTTGACTCTTGTAAAAATTTTTAAGTTATATTCCATTTTGTTTGATACTGATGCTAATATAACCACCCCAGCTCTCTTTTGGATTTAATTCTACCATTTATTTGTTTTCTGTGTCTCACATGTTCTTGTTCCTCAGTTCCTCTACTGACTGTTTTTGTATTTATTTTTTTTGTAATATACCTTTCTTGATTCTCTTTTTCTTTCTTTTAAAAATATTTGTAGGTTATTAATGGTTACCTTGGGCATTGCAGTTAACATCTTATGATAACCTAGGTTAAACTTAGAACACGTTAATTTAATAATACCAATTAGTTTCAATAGTATACAAACACTGCTCCTCCACATCTCTGTTCCTCTTTGTTACATCTTTATATATGTGTGCCCATTAACATAGATTTATAATGATTGTTTTGTGTATTTGCCTATTAAATAATATAGGAAAAAGTTACAAATTATGCAAAATGCAATAATACTGGCTTTTACATTTATCTGTGTAATTTCCTTTACTATTTGCCATGGACTGAATTATGTCCCCAAAAATCTATGTGGTGAAAGCCGTAACCCCCAGTGTGATGGTGTTTGGATGTGGAGCCTTTGGGAGAGGATTAGGTGTTGAGGGTAGAGCACTCATGATGAGATTAGTACCCTTATAAGAAGAGACCCAAGAAAGAGATCTTTTTCTCACTTTGCCGTGTGAGGACACAATGACAAACGGGCTGTCTGCAAGCCAGGAAGAGGGCCCTCAGCAAATCTTCTGGCACCTTGACTTTTCAGCCTCCAGAACAAAGAGAAATCAATGTTTTAGTCTGTGGTGTTTTGTTGTAGTATCCAAGTTGACTGAAACAGTGGTGTTCCTCATTTCTACTTCTAGCTCTGAATTAGCATCCAGTGTCCTTTCATTTCGCTCTGAAGGGCTCCTGGTAGCATTCCTGTAGAGCAGGTTTACTGGTGATGAACCGTTTCAGCCTTTATTTATCTGGGAATGTCTTCATTTCCCCTTCATTCTTAAAGATCAGTTTTTCCACATACAGAATTCTTGGCTGACAGTTTTCTTTTATGACTTTAAATATGTCATCCCACTACTTGCTGGTTTCCATGGTCTCTGTAGGGAAATCAGATGTTAATCTCACTGAGGACCCCTTGTACATGAGGAATTGTCTCCTACTGCTCTCAGTGTTTTTCTTTCCACAAATCAATTATGTGTGTTGGGTTGGCTTCTTTTGAGTTTATTCTGCTTGGAATTTGAGCTTCTTGAACACATATACTCATCTTTTTATTCAAACTTGGGAATTTGGGCCATTTCTTCAATATTTTTCCTCCTTGTTATTCTCTTTCCTTTCCTTCAGGAATTTCTGTAACGTGCATGTTGCAGTTTCACAGTGTCCCATAGGTCGCTCAGGCTCTGTTCATTTTCCTCATGCTTTTTTTCCCTCTGCTCCTCACACTTAATAATTTGTGTCCAAGGTTGCTGATTCTTCTGTCTGCCCCAATCTGTTGTTGAACTCTTATAGAAAGTTTTTCATTTTAGGTATTATACTGTTTAGTTTTAAGAATTTCTGTTTAGTTCCTTTTTATAATTTCTTTATTATGTTTTTATTTTATTCAAACATTGTTGTTCTGATTTACTTTAGTTCTTTGTCCATGGTTTTTTTAGTTCATTAAACAAAGTTAATAAAATTTAATACCTGTGACAATAATTCCAATGCCTAGGCTTCCTCAAGAATGGTTTCCATCAATATTTTTCTCTCTTTGAATGGAACATATATTCCTGTTCCTTTCTATTCCCTATAATTTTTGTTGAGAGTGGGAATTTTTAATGTCATGATAACTCTGAAAATCATATTCTCTCATTCCTCAGGTATTGCTGAATTTTGAGGGCTAGACTTATCTGTTTGTGACTTTTCCAAATTCTTTCTTCAAAGTGTGTCTCCCTCGTTGGGTATGGCCACTAAAACTTCTGTTATCTCTGCAGGCAGCCAATAACCTGATCAAGATGTCCTTAAACATATGGCTCCCCAAGTGTGGAGGGAACAACCACAACAACAAAACCCCAAAATACTATCTCTAAATTTCCAGGAAGCCACGTCAGCCCATGGAGGTTTAAACAGTGACCGCTTGTTCTGTTCTGGCCCCTCAGTGATCAAAAGCAGTGACCAGCAATCAGAACCTAGAACTTGTATATTTGGAGAGAAGGGTCTTTTGTGTACACACTGGCCCTAGCAGGCTCCTCCAGGAGCATGGGGTGGGAGATGGCAGCTGCTCTCATGGAAAAGGTTGAAAGTTACCTACATTTACCAGCCACTTCAGCAAGCTCTGCTGCCACCTTATCAGCTAGACTCCAGAGTACCAAATTGGTTACTCTGAGTAGTTTCTGCCAGCTCACTAGCTCTTCAGGTAGAGGGATGAATTCCTGGCGCTTCCTACTCCACCCTATTCTGTGATGTCTTCCACATACGCTTTTACCAGAAATTAGCAGCTTACTTCTTTGTTAAGCATTCCTAGTTCTTATTTAAAATTTTTTTATTAGACTCCAGAGTTCTGAAAGGTTGATTTAGAGTGTTTTTGCCAGCTTAATTATTGCTTTAATGGAAGGATGGAATTTTGGAGTTCCAACTCTACAATTCTTGGTAATGTCACCCCTGTGTATCTTTTTAAGAAACTTTCCAAGTAGTTGTACCATTTTGCAATTCCACCACAAGTCTAGCAGAAGGACAGATCTTCCAGGCCAGCACCAATACTCAGTGTGGTCAAGGTACATATGCACTAGTAATTTCAGCCATCCTATCAAATGTGAAGTGCTGTCCACTTCCATCCTCGTTTGCTCCTTTGATTGTATGCTATATAGAGAATTACAATGGATATTTGAATATTGATCTTATATCCACTCGCTTTTTCTTTCTTTTAGAGATTGCATTGGTTTTTCACAGACAGTCATATTTTCTGGAAGTATACCTCTTAACAGTCTGGTTGCCTTATATTTATTTTGCTTCCTTTATTGTAGAAGCTAGATCGACCAGTACAATGCTGAATAAAAGCGGTGAGAATGGATATCCTTATATTGTTCCTGATATTAGGGACAAAGAACTCAATCTGTCACCATTAAGTATGATGTTAGTTGTAGGTTTTCATAGATGCCCTTTCTTGGTGTGAGGGAATTCCTTTTTAATTCTAGTTTGCTAAGAGTTTTATTTACTTACTAAGTCAGAAATGCATGTTGGTTTTGTGAAAAGCTTTTTTCACATCTATACAGTCACTTTTTTTTTTTACTTTGTTAATATAGTAAATTGCATGGATTAGTATTGAATGTTAAACCAACCTTGTGTTCTTGGAATAAAGCCTACTTTGTAATGGTGTATTATCCTTTTAATATAGTGTTGTTTGATTTACTAAAATTTTGCTTAGAATTTTTGTGTTTATGTTTATGAAGGATCTTAATCTGTGATTCTCTTGTGTTGTCTTTACTCCTTTTGGTATTATGTTGTTCTTAAATGTTTGGTGGAATTCACCAGTGAAACTATCAGAAACTGGAGTTTTTTAACAGAAATATTTAAAACTACACATTTAATGTCTTTAGTAGATACAGAACTACTCAAGTTGTATATTTATTTGTGGATGACCTTTGGTAATTTGTGTCTCTCAAGGAATTTGTTTATTCCATCTAAATTGTTGAATTTATTTTAGAGTTATTCATATATTCCTTCATTATCCCTTTAATAGCTGGACAATCTTTAGTCATGTCACCTCTCTCATTCTGATATTGGGAACTTACGTCTTTACGCTTTTTTCCTGAACAGTTTGGCTAGAGATTTATCAATTTTATTGATCTTATCAAAGGACCAGCTTTTGGATTTCCCATTTGATTTCGTCTTTGATCTGTGGGTCTTTAAGAAGCATGTTCTTTAGTTCTCAAATACTTAGAGACTGAAAAAGGGTCTTTTATTGATTCGTAATTTAATTCCATTACAAATGAGAACTTATTTTGGGTGAGTTGAATACTTTGAATTTGTTGAGTCTTGTTTTTATGACCAAAAGATGGTATATCTTGGTAAATATCCCCTGCACTTGAGAATAATGTTTATTCCGCTTTTGTTGTTATGAAATGTTCTATAAATGTTAATTAGGTTAGTTTGGTTGATGGTGTTTACATTAGTTATGTCCTTGATGATTCCCTACTTATTCTGAGAGGTGTTCAAATCTTTGACTAAAATTATGAATTTGTCCATTTTTCCCTACAATTTTTTCAATTTTTGCTTAATGTATTTTTAAAATTGCCATTAGGTGCAAAGACAGTGACAATTGTTATGACCTCTAGATGGATTGACTCCTTTATCATCATAGATAGAGCCTCCTCATTGCTAGTAATATTCTTTCCTGAAACCTACCTTGTCTGATATTTAGAGGCATTCTAGCTAGCTTTCTTTTGGGGTAAATAAACTTTTATTTCATTAGTTTTACAGGTATGAAATATGGTATAATTTGGATTCATAAAAGGAAAATTTGAATTTTAAAACCTTATTTCTTTGACTTTGAAAAATAAACCTGTAAATTCCATACCATAATCTGAAGTCCCACATTTTGTTCATGGTTCAGGTACTGCTCTGGCTGCCTTAGTTTGGGAGGGGGCTTTCAGTGGCTGTGTTGGGGAAATTAGCCTTTGTCTCAGTGGGCGCCCCTTCTATTGCATTGGAAGCGATACCCACCAGAGGAGATTGGACACTCAGACAACTGTGTTAGAGGAAGGAGAATTTACTGGCCAGCGGAGCACGTGGGGTTAACAACTCCATGCACAAGTTCGCTTGGGTTAGGTTTATTGCAGTTGACACACCTCTGCAGCATCCATGCAAGGGCTGCGTGATTCCTCTGAGGCTTCCCGTGTGCTTCACGACTCAGGATGGGAAGGGGAGCTGTAAGCAGGGAGGAATTTTCAGACCACTGGTCTCATAGGTCATTTGTCTTGTGGCCTTGACCTTATCAGCACTATTGTAGGATTCTTGAACAGAGAGACAGGACACGGAGGCTATAAGGAGGAAGCAACGCTTAATGCCGGCACCTGCTCAGCAGATTCTCATCCAAAGGCTGAGCAGCAAGCAGTTTTACGGTCCTGCTCTTCCTACACAGCTACAGAGCGAAGGAGGACGTTAGTTGGTTAGCAACAGATGTGAGCTGGGGAGTCCTGGGGACGGGGGAGGTAGCTACGGGGAAACAAGGCAGCTGGGGGTCCTGGAAGCGGGAGGGAGGGCAGTTAGGAATGGGCTCTAACCGGCCGAGTCGGGCACCTCTGCAAGCCCTTTCCTTTGCTCTTTTCGGTGCTTCGTCTCCTCTCTTGCTACCCACACTCGTTTTGCTGTGTTTTGCGTTAGCTCAGGTAGGCTTTGTTCTATAGAATTCTCTCAGAGTTATCATTTCCCATGTAGTTTCTTCATTCGAGTTGTGCTGTTTAAGTTCCACGTGATTTTGAATTTTCCAAATGCCCTCTGATTGTGGGTTTCTGATTTCATTCCTTTGTAGTTGGAGAACATACTTCGAATTGCCTCAGTCCTTTTAAATCAACTGAGGCTTGATTTGTGGCCTAACATGTGGTCTTTTTCTGGAAAGTGTCCCACGTGCACTTGAGAAGAATACACACTGTGCTGTTGTTGGGTAGTGCTATACAGACGTCTGGTTCACTTCTAGCATGTGTAAGTCTGGTCTCTCTGTTGATCTTCTGCCAACTTGTACTACTCATTAGGAAAAGGGAGCCTATTGAAGTCTCCAACTTTTAATGTTGACAGCCTAGTTCTCCTTTCTGGTCTGCCAGTTTTTGCTGAGTCTCTTGTAAGTAGCATATCGTTGAATCATAATTTTTTTAAAAATCATTTCTGCCAATCTTTGCCTTTGAATTGAAAATCTAATCCGTGTAGATTTAAAGTAATTACTGATAATACTTCTGACATTTTGCTGTTTTTATGTCATGTTTGCTTTTTTTCTCAGTTCCTCCATTACTGCCTTCTTTTGTGTTCGATATTTTCTAGTATTCCATTTAAATTCCCTTATTTCTTTTACTACTTTTGAGCTGCTTTTTTTTCAATGATCTCTATGGGTATTAGTTAACATCTTAACAAGAACAACCTAATTTAGATGAATATTAAGGGAATTCAGTGGTATAAAAACTTTGCTTCAATGTAGCTGTCTTCTCCTTTGTGCTACAAATTACAAACCCATCAACTCAAGTTTTAATTGCTGCTTTATGAAGTCCAAGTCGAGTTAAAAAAAAATACATTTATACTACCTTTTATGTTTACCCATAGTTACTTTTAATGACTATTTCTTTATGTGAATTCAAGCTATTATTTAGTGTTTTCCAACTTAGCCTGAAGAGCTCTATTTAGTATTTCTTGAAGGGCAGACATGCTAGCCATAAATCTTCTGTTTTTGTTTGTCTGGAAATGTCCTAATTTCTCCTTTATTTTTTAAAGGATATTTCCACAAGTTATAGAATTCTTGATTGACAGTCTTTTTTCTTTCAGCACTTTTAATATGTAATCCCACTGCCTGCTGGCCTCCATGGTTTCTGATGAGAAGTCAACTGTGGGCTGAATTGATTTCTCTTGCTACTTTCAAGATTTTGTCTTTCGTTTCTGACAATTAGGTTATGATGTACCTAGCTGGGGATCTCTTTATGGATTAATATTTTTCATCAAATTTGGATAACTGGCCATTATTTCCTCAGATATTCTTTATACCCTTTCTCTCTCTAGAACTTCTGTATTACATATAATGGCATATTTGATAGCATCAATCAGGTCTCTCTTCATTTTTTTTTTCTCAAATTATACCATCTTCATTGACCTGTCTTCAATTTTGCTGATACTTTCTTCTGCCAACTCCAATTTATTGTACTTTTCAACTATAGGATTTCCATTGTTTTTTTTTTTTTTTAATTGGGATTCTGTATTTGGTGAGATATCATTCTTACTGTCTTTATAAATAATTTCCTTTAGTTATTTAAACAAAATTTATAAAAGCTGATTTTAAGTCTTTGGCTAATGTATTATTTAGGTTGTCCAGGGAGACAAGACCAGCAGAAGATGGATACAGTTTAAGGAATTAGGGTTCATAATTGTGGTGCCTGGCAACTGCAGACTCTTCAGTCTTCAGGTTAATAAGCCAGCAGGTTGGGAACCCAAGGAAGAGTTGGTTCTGCATTTTGAGTCCAAAGGTAGTCAGAATTCCCTCCTCACTGTTAAAGCCTTCAACTGATTGGATGAGGCCCATCCATTTTATAGAGGGCAATCTGCTTTACTCAGATTCTAGTGATTTAAATATTAACCTTATCTAAATCACATTCCTTGAGAAATATCCAGAATATTTGACTGTCTGGATACCATGGCCTACTCAAGTTGACATATAAAATTAACTAGTTTTATTCCCCTTTCTCCTTCTAGGACTCCCTTTATGTATATGCTGATACTTTAGGTCTCCGGAGCTCTGATCATTTTCCTTCATTCTTTTTTCCCCCATTCTTCAAATTTGATAATCTTAGTTGACCTATCTTCAAGTTTGCTGATTCTTTCTTCTGCCCACTCAAATTCAGTTATTGCACTATAGAATTTCCATTTTCTTTTAAAAATAATTTTTTCTTTACTGGTATTCTTACTGTCATATTAAATCTTTAGGCATGATTTCATTTAGTCTCTTGCACATCATTTGTCAAAGCTAAGTCGAAGCTAGTATGTTTAACATCTGGGCTTTCTTAGAGACTTAGTTGCTTCCTTTTTTGTTGTTTATGGGTCATACTTTGTTTCTTTGTACATCTTCTAAGTTCCTGTTTAAAAGTAGACATTTTAAATAATAGAATGTGGCAACTTTGTAAATTGGTTTCCTGTTTCCCGGATTTTTGTTGTTGGTTGATGCTGTTGCTGTATGTTTTGTCTCTTCTGAGCTAATTCTGTAAAGTCCATTATGTGTGAGCAGTGAAGTCTCTGTGCTGTTAGTTTGCTGCTCAGCTAATGATTTGACACATTTCCTTAAAGCCTTGATCCAGTTTTCCATCGTTTGTCCAAAGACTCTTCAAAATCTTCTGGCAGGTTACAACTCTGCCTTAGCCTTCACTCCTTGCTTCCAAGGTCTCAAGGTTAGCCAAAAGTGAAAAATAGGGTGTTTTGTGATTTCTTGGGCATGCACACAGACTTGCACATGTGCATGGCCATCTTGTTCCCCAGATCTTTTTTTTCTTTTTTTTTTTTTGGGGGGGGGACCAGGCTCTTGTTTACCCCTGCAGGTATCACCACAGGCAGCTGTGAGGTTAAACAGTTGTCATTGATTGCTTTTAAAAATCCCTCTGGGAAGAGTGCTTTCCCACGGAATGAACTCCAACTCAGGTCAAATAGTGACAAGCCCTATGAATGGTGCTTTTCCAGGGAGGTGCCAGACAGGTCAAATGGAGACGATGCCCTAGAGATGAGAGAGCACTTGAGGAGCTGCACACCTAGTCTGATCCCTTTGGTGGCTGCTAGGCTGCTGGTTTTCAAGGTTAAGGTTAACATGCTAGCTGGAGAATGGAAATATGGAAACTTAAAATGACAGAAAGCTCAGCTGTTTTTCTCCTTGGATCATAACTAGCCTTAGTTGATTGCCAGAGTTCTGGAAAAGTTGATTTTGACAGTATTTTTTCCCTCTAATGTTCTCGTTGCTCTTACAGAGGAAATTTTTAAGGTCCTTACTCTGCTGTTCTGAAAGTCCCATCTCATTTTCCATCAAATTATTTCACCTTACTTTATCTTCTCCATTTCTCAGAGGTTCTGATCTGCAATATAATCATTCTCTCTTTACTAGAACAGCTTTGAATTGGTCATTTTCCCTTTTTTCTCTTTTTTTTTTGGGGGGGAGAGTGGTGGATTTTGACTGGAAGGTCAAATGGCTCTGCCTTTTTAACTTGGCATCTTGCCCAATGTTTTCCAGAGTATGTCCATGAATATCATTCTAGTTTCCTGGGAAAATGGAGAGATGTGTTCTATTTATGGAAAATTATTGTGAAATATAAAAATATGCCAAAAACATATTTGCTGCCCACTGAGTCATCACAAAGCAAATACTCATATAATCAACACCCAGATCAAAAAAGACTATTGCCAGCACCTCCCAGGGTTCTTGCATTCTCCACACAGTGACTGACCGCTCACACTGCAGTGTTCCTAGGGGTTTTTTGAACTTTTTAAAAATGGAATCATGCAATATGAATTGTGAATGTCACTGTATTTTGCTAATCTTCATTATTATATATAAGCATTTCTCAATGGGGGTCCTTCAGGGAACATTTGGCGATGTTTGGAGATACTGTTGGTTGTCACAACATGGCAGGGGGTGATGGGGTAGTGTGCTCCTGACATTAGTAGGTGAAGGTCACTGTGCCGCTGAGCACCGTACTGTATTCAGGACAACTGACACAGTAGACTCATCTGGCCAAATAGTGGTATCAAGTTTGCTACATAGTGGTGTCAGAATTTTGCTACACATACCATAATTTTATCTTTTTAAAAACCTTGTTTTAAAAAAGTGTCATTTGTGTCTACTTATTACAAATAATTTAGGTATGCATTTGTAAGAGATGTTGTATGCCCACAAGCCTGTTTCTCACAGAACTAAGTGCTCAGAGCAGGGTTGTTGGGTCTGTGCCATCTCACCATCCACCAGAAGAGCAGCTAGCTCAAGGCCATAGGTCTTGTGTATGTTGAGCCCACTGGCCTCGTGCTCCTGGGCAGTGCTCCTGTGCTGTCCCTCACTGCATGCTGGGTTTTCGCCAACTGGTTTGTTTTTCATTCTATTTTCCAACGAATATGAACCTGAGCCATTCTCTCCACCCTTCTATGCATCCTGTGCATCGTTAACTCCCCCAATACAAAGAAGAAAAAAGTGCACCTGGGAGCAGTGTCTTCTACCCCCCTTGCGTCACAGGATGAAAGAAAGGCTGTTTGGGAACCTGCACAGCACAGGGGCCCACATGCTGCTCTGACTCGCGTGAAGGCATCCTCTCTTCCTGCCGAGGTTACTGGTTCCCTTCAGCCTCGGACGTCCAGTCACCCCTCGATAGAGACCCTGTCCTATCGAGGACGGGACTGGAAATTGTGTCACCTGGTTACCCCCCACCTCCAGAGTCCTCCGCCTTGGCTCTTTCCGTGCAAGAGGAATGCTGCTCGTGGCTTTCCGTGGAAAACCTTCACCGGCTTCCAAGCCAGAGTCTGCCATCAGCTTCTTTTTCAGATTAGAAAGAGACCCTCATCTAAGCTGGGGGCTACCTGTGGCAAGGCACCAGCTTCCCTGTCAGTGGGACCCTGGTCTGGACTGATGTGTTGGTCCCTAGCACCTGGGGTTTGGGCATTCGTCTAGTCTGTTTTTGATGCTAATAAGTTTCTAAAGCCTCTGAAGGCCAAGGGATCAGAAGTGTCTGCAGAGGCCTTGAACTGTAGAATGGTGGACCCTCTCAGCAGCGGGGAGTTTGACAACCACTTGTGCCAGAGCCAGGACCCCACACAGCAGTGGAGTAGAGCCGGTGTACGGAATGGAGCTGTGATACTCCAGCACTTGGGCAGAGTGCTGCCTCCTCCAGCTCAAGCAAGACCCTCCTGAGGGTGGCCAGCCTGACGCCAACACCTGCAGTCACAGGCCTCGGGGCCAGTCAGCGGTATCTCCACAGCAGGTGCAGTTCTGAACTCACGGACGTCCTAAGGACACCAGCACTGACTTCTCAAGCCTAGACGGAGATGAACACTAGAGGAAGAACAACAGAAAGAGCTTTTGTCCTTAGAATTTACTTACTGTTCTCTGGAGAACAGTGTACCTCGCTGGTCTCACCAGGCTGTGCACACTGTGCAGGTGACCCCATGCACAGGGCCAGGGGTTCCACAAACTCTGCTGTCGTGGCCTGAAGCTGCCAATACCAAGGCACGTCCATGCAAGAGTGCAAGTTAATTTGTTTAAAAAAGCAGCAGGGCTTAAAAGAAGTGTTACTGTAATCAAAGTTCTGTCACTAGAAAAACAACTAATTTGTGCCCAGAAAATACACTGGAGCTTTGCTGCTGACTCTGTGCCCCTCCCCAGGAACACATGTGGCAAGAACAGGCTGGAGTGGATTTGCACAAAGGAGAGAACAGTCAGAAGCAAAGAGAGGGTGTCCTCTCCCCTTACCCCAGGCATGAACCCAGGGAAGTCACACCAGGTGCTCTGGGGAAACGGAGGCCTGCCTGTAACCCACCCCCTGAAAAGCCTAGGCCAGTGTTGGGCAAGCTTTCAGGCAGGCTGCTCTGCAGGGGATATGGCACCAGGAATCATGCTCCCAGATGCTGGTGAGGCAGAGCTGGAGCTTCCTTCCTATGTAGGTTCATTTCTATAGTTCCTGCTGCCCCCACCAAGTACAGGAAGCATGGAGAAGAGATGAGAGTGAGGGGTCCCAGGACATGAGCAAGGAAAAGGCCCACCTAGACCCTGATGCCTGGACCTGTCCCTTCCACATACACGTCCCTCCCCCAGGTGTTGGGGGAGCCAACTGTGAGCCAGTAAGTCAGAACAGGAGTTGTGGTAGACAGGACAAGGTGAGGGTGGTCTAGGGGAAAATGCCACTTTGAGAGCCCCTACTCAGGAGGTGGCCCCCACACACCCCCATGTGGTCCGGCACGCCATACAGCCACCATGCCAGTTCTCATCCCATTCCTGGGTGCGAATGCCCTGTCTGCTCTGGGAAAGGCTTGGCTCCTGCTGGGATGTGCTGGGCTCAAACCTCTAACTCTTGCCCCCGAGCTGGTTTTAGGCTGGCACAGGGGTTCTTAAAGTGGAGACTTCGCACCAGCTGCAGCCTCACAGGGAAACCTGTTAGCAATGCAGACTCTCAGCCCCAAGCAAAAGCTCAGGTAGCGGCTTGCTCTCAGCACAGGGAGCAAGCAGAGTCAGGGAGTGAGACACAGCCAGGCCTAGACCGCGCTATCTCCCAAGCCAAGGTACCCAGAGGACGTGCTGGCCCGGCAGCGAGTGACCGTTTCCTTCCTACTTCTGACAGCTTCTCAGGACAGATGACACAGGCATTCTGTTGGGCTTCTGGCAGCCGGGGGCTAGTCCCTTCTACGTTCACACACCCTCAGCCTCCTCAGCAGAGAGAAAAAAGCCTTGGCATTTTGCAAGAGCTGAGGGCTCTGCCCCAAACCCTTGTCTGCCTGGGGTGCTGGGATGTGAAGAACACATGGATTTGGCCTCCCCTGCCAGCTCCTCCCCATTGTGAGCTGAGCAGCTCCTGGGCAGCAGAGGATGGCCCTTCAGGTCCCAACGAGGGCAAGAAAAGGGGGAAATAGTTGACGCTGAACAACACGGGTTTGAACTGTGCATATCCACTTAGATGTGGATTTTTCCCAATAAATGCTGTAAATATATTTTCCTTATGATTTTCTAAACATTCTCTTTTCTCTAGCATTGTTATAAGAATACAGTATATAATACAGCACACAAAACATGGTAATCGACTGTGTCATCTGTAAGGCTTCTCGTCAACAGTAGGCTGTTAGCAGTTAACTTTGGAAGAACTGAAGTTACATGCAGACTTTCACAACTGCGTGGGGGGTTTGATGTCCCAAACCACTCCCTGCTGCACTGTGTAAGAGTCAACTGTATGTTTCAAAATCACATGTGAAGTGACCCCCTCATCTCCCAGTCCTGCATGTTGGTCCCTCCCGGGGAGGGGACTGTCATGTACAAAGAGCATTTAATTAATTTATTTATTTCTTTACACATAACTGAAGTGATGTTACAGTACATAAGTTATTTACAACTGTGCAGTAATGTGTTGCAAAATAAATTATCTAGAAGGCAGCAAAAGTACATTGTGAATGTGTATAAAACTGTACAGCGTTTACGGGTACACTTTTTATATGATTATTGGCTCTGTAGTGTTTCAAGTTATGTTCTCAGAAAGAGAAACAAAATGCCCAAGATTAAAGGAAAAAATATACAAACCACGTGGATTTGACTCCATTAAAAACACAACCGGAGAGTCCTGGCTCTGTGTCCCTCTGTGGTAGGCAGGCGGGTGGGTGGCGCAGCCAGCCCTTGCTTGGCACAGCGTCCTAGCCCTAGTCTGAGGCCTGCGGCTGTCAGCGGCTCCATGGCAACATGACAGCAGCCAGGATGGCACTCTCCCTGCTGCCCGACCTGGAGGTCACTATTTGTGAGGGGTGAGTGCCTTAATCTCATTTTCTTTAGTCGATCAGAATGGAACAAGAACTTAAAAAAAAAAAAAAAAAAAAAAAAAACCCAAAACGCACTCTGTTCTGCAGCTCCTGAAATGCCCGTGCAGCTGGCTGGAAAACAGACCCCAAGGCCGTTGTGTCCACGTCCCCACGGTTTCCTCGTCCTCCCATGGCAGCTGGTATGAAAGAGCCACACTCCAGGGGGAAAAGTGCAGGGTTTTCCTTGGGTACCCCCACCTGAGGGACAAGGTCTCCTTCCACCGTCCAGGCTTGGCAGCAGTGCTGGGCTGACGCATGTGGCCCTCGCTTGTGTCCTGTGCAGCTATCCAATGGTGTGTCAGGCTGGCAGAAGCACGAAGTCATCATTGACATCCACCATGGGCACGTAAAAGGAGGGCACTTCGTTCACACACAGGGACTTGTGCCCAGCGGGGTCCAGCTCCTGGACCTTCAGCTGCCACTCCATCCTCTGCACAGCGTTGAGAGCTGCAGCCTCATGCTGTTGCCTCATCAGGAGACACGTCTGCATGGGAAACAGCAGGTGAGGGAAACGGGAGATAAGAACCTGGCCCACCCTCCCCCCAGGTGCCCAAGAGGACTGGGCCTGGGCCCCCACTGTACTCACCCTGCCATAATATCCACTAAGAGGAAGGGTTAGAGGGACCCTGGCCAAGCTCTGGCCAAAGGATGGCCCACTGTGGTGGCCTATGCTAGCCTGTGCCTCTGCATGGCCACAGTGCCATCCTGCAGGCCAGCTGACCACCCCTGGCCTTCTCATGCTGCTGTGGTCTTGCTGACCACATGGAGAGTCTGTCCCTGTCACTGTTCTGTGCCCCCTGGGTTTCAAAACAGCATCTAATTAGAACTTACAACTGCTTTTGTTTTCACTTTATAATTATTTATGGGTGGTGATATTATAGTAGAAATTGTCTTTTAAAAGTATAGTTAATTTTTAAAAAGGGTTATCTAGGATTTAGTATGTGTTTAAATATTCACGGGTGTGTTATCAAATAGGTACTAAATCATTAAGTAGGTACAAAGTTGAAAACTGAAACAATGACTTTAACTGAATTACTGGAATAGGACATATCCAGATGTAACACATGTGGACCCAGGATGGGACACATTTTGGGAACAAAGGAGATTTAAACATGGCCAGGTAGTAGATACTTCAGATTAACAAAATTTGACAATGATACAGTAAGCAAACAGGAAAATACTTCCTTAGATGCGCATACATTTATTTAGGATGGAATATCACATTGTCTAATTTGCTTTAAAACAATTGTTTTTTAAAAAGTATGAAGAAGGTGGGGGGTGGGAATCCTCCTCTATCTTTAGTCTTTGAAAATAACTACTGTGCACTGCAGTGTGGCAGTTGTGTCTCTAAACTTTCTTCACATGTGGATGCTGGAATGTGTCTGAACCTCAGGATGGGCCCTCTTGCCCTCTTCACTGGGCATCTCAGATACCCTCACTGGTCAGGCCATGTCTGCCCAATTTAAAATATTACCTATTCTTTAAATTTTAATCTTTGGATGTTTCCACATGCCATTTAATCACTGAATTATTAATGGACTTCTGGGTTTCCATTTTAATGGGTTGATCCAATGAATTTGTTTTTTATGTTACTAAATTTTAAATGAATAAAGTGAACTTGCTAGGTTAGGCAGCCATAACACTGTAAAATGTAGTACTGCTTACCCTACAAAACTATCAAGTGACTACAGGACAGGAACACACAGGGGAGGCTGGCAGTTTGTCTACTAAATAGGATCTCATTTAACTTGTGATTCTGAAACCAATGGTCACATGGAATACCTGCACCTGCATTCTGACAGGAGATCCTGGGGCCCGAAATGCCACATGGGTTCGCTGTTCTCTGCTCTGGGCTTTCTGTCCACCCCCTGTGGCACCTATGTGCACTGCTATGGTGCCATGGTCATGACACTGAGGTAAGTGGTGCAGGTAAGGCTGACATCTTGCAAACAGTCCTAACTCTCCAAGTACAGGCATCCCCCTGCGTCAGCTCTGTAGCTCTCGGAAAAGGAGAGCAGTCATAGCCCACTTGGCCCTGCCTCATGGAGCTTCCTGGGGTGGTGCTGACTTGTGTATTGACTGTAACTGGTACACTATTGTTGGTAAATTTTACAGTTGATTCTCATAGGTGACCACATGTGCAACTCTAGTAACTGCAGATAAGGATTTGCTTCTTGCTTGCTAATAATTTTTCTACCTCCCACCCATCCTCTGCCTGCTGCACTGGTCAGCATGTTCAGAGCAGTGGTGATGGGTATATGCTGTGACCTTTGAGAAGGGCTCAAGGTGGGGTCCCACAGAGGTCTGACTGCCAGCTGGTTACAGGAGCTGCTCCCTGCATACCGGGACAGGAGGGAAGACACTCTAAGGGGCAACATGGGGACGGGGAGACCTCAGCTCCCT
This sequence comes from Cynopterus sphinx, assembly GCA_030015415.1. Classification (NCBI taxonomy): domain Eukaryota; kingdom Metazoa; phylum Chordata; class Mammalia; order Chiroptera; family Pteropodidae; genus Cynopterus; species Cynopterus sphinx. The sequence goes on from CM057386.1 coordinate 29,377,835, forward strand.
GAAAGTATCAGCTGGGTTCAGAGAGAATCTAAACTGTCACCTCCAAACATGGAACCTGCCAACAGCCTCCCCTCACCCCAGTAGACTCCTGGAGACTTTTAACCCAGGCGCAGCTTTGAGGGGAGGGGAGTACAGTGCACTCACCTTCATGCGGTCGTACTTGTCATCCACATCCTGGAGCCAGGAGATGAACTGACGGGCATTGAACCGATCTCGCACAGATTTGTTCTCATCACCCTGGAGAAGAAATCAAATATGAGCATTTGATGGGAATAAGAAAGAAGGCAAACCTGCACAGTGCTTCAAATCCTCCTTCCTAAGAATAAAAGCTACAGCCTCATTCCTGAATCTACACATTATAATCATGCTCTAGGACGAGCCAGCATGACCCTCTGTCCCTCTCCTCCCCAGATAGTTTTCATAATCCACCCTGGGAGGCTGTGGTGCCCATCCATGGTGGAGCTGCCTTGGAGTGACTCGAGATCCCCAACGAGGGCATCTGACACAATCCCCATGCAGGAAACAGAATTGTGAAGCCCCCTTGCCTCTCGCCCACACTGCTTTTGGAGGCAGCATAGTAAAGCTGGCTATAGCATGTTTCAATTTCTTCTGTTTTATAAAAAACGGTAGTAATATATTTCCTTTGAAAAGGATGTTTGAGAGGCCTAAGGTGGCAGAGGGCCAGCCTCCCAGTTTCACTCCACAAGAATGCTACCTTAATGTCACCATTTTCAAGTATGGCAGCATCTATGCCTGTGATGGACTACAGTTTACAAATAGGGACACCTGAGGACACCTACTGTCTGGTTCTCCCTGGATGTCAGGGTGGCCAGCACGCTGAGGAGAAAAAGTGAGTCTCTTGGCTACGAGAACATGCACAACCACCTAGTGGCTGAGCCCAGACCTCACATCAAACATATTTGAGGGGAAGAGCTGCAGCCTGAGGATTTCTCTCTCTGACATTCAGAAGCAACACAGGAAATTCCTTAATGAGCAACAGATTCCTTTTTTTTCCTTTCAGATACAAAAAGCCCAACTTCCAAACACCTATGCCCTGAAATAAAATCATTCAGTCCCCAACCAAACATTTTTAGTTTGCTGCCAAATGTTTTGTTTTAGAAAACTTGTTATGCATAGTAATGTTAGATGAAGAAATTTTTAAAGATATAACTTTAAAGACTGTACTAGGTAAATGGGAAATCTTTAATGCATCTTTAACATAAAAGTTTTTAATTAAAAACAATGAACCATTGTTTGTTACCACACAGCCACAGCCAACCCAGAAATGGTGCTCAGAACCCCCAGGGGTCCATGTGATCCTACCATGAGCCAGCAGGAACTCACACCAGCCAGGGAGCTAGGTAGGACAGGCATGTGTCAAGAGGGAATCCGGCACCAAGGTCCGAACAGTGAAGGGGGCAGCAGAAGGGGGCAGCAGAAGAGGCCCAAGGAAACAACAGTGTTCTGTAAAAGTCCATGTGAGCGGGAAGTTGGGGGCGGTTGAGGAACAGAAAGCAGGCCTAGAATGACACATGCTAGGTGGTTTTTAAAAAGTCACCAGTTACTGGGAAGAATAATTTGGGGAGGAGTAAAATCCAGGGCAGAGAGCCTCAGAAGGTCAGGCCTGAGAGCTATGGGCAGCAGGAGGTGGGAGAAGCAGCTGGGCTTAGGATGGATGACAGCAGACATGAAAGCCTGCTTTGCATGTGGTTAAACCTCAGATGTGTCCATGCACAGGTCAAGAGACACCTGAAAATTCCTAAAGCTAGGGGTCATCAGTAGACAGGGCCACTTAAAAGCACAGTCCTGCATCCCAGCAGACAGAGGCAGGGAGACCCGTGGGGCAGGGGTGCCCACATGTTTAGTGACAGGTCAAGTCAAGTAGGGGAAGCAAAGGATATGATCACGCGGAACAAATCTAACCATGGCGGCAAGGGGAGCCAGGATGACCAATTGCAGTGGTTGAGGCAGGGCAGCTCTGGGGGACAGGTAGGCAGCGCCTCAGGTTCTTCTGCCCAGCCCGCACCAGACCAGCAGGTAAGTTCTAATAGTACCCTAGGACCTGTGTGGTGCCTATTGGGGAAAGCACTGCTGTGCTAAGCAGCCCCAGGCTCCCATGCCTCTTGGTCCTGGGCTGCAAGGCCTTGCTGCTATCACCCAGCCGACACAAGGCCAACACTATCCCCAGCCAACATGACAGCGTCCAATGGGGCCTTCACTGCAGAAAGCTATTTATGCAGCAGTTCTGGGTGCTGCTCATCCTAATCGTGTATATTTTAGAGGAGAGTTTAACTCTTTCATGCCTGAAACTGAGGTCCAGCCGAGCCTCGTTAGCCAGGAGCCCAAGAGGACCTGGAATGGCCTCACAGAGCCTAGATAGCACCTTATGATAACAGTATTGTATGTACATTGTCTGATCACCCCTGCCTCCCCCAACCTGGAGGCAGACCTGCTCACGTGACCAGAGTGAGGTCGATGGTATGTCAGTGTTTCCAGCTTCTGCCTGTGTGTGTAGCCAAAGCCTGAAAGGCCTAGCTCCTCTTGGGAAACAGGTGTGAGTGTCCAACCTGGGTAGCCACCGACCTGGCTTTCCAGAGGCATGTTGTAGACCTCAGAGTCAAGCAGCATGGTGCAGGCGCTGAACGGCACCGCCTGATTCGCGATGGTCCTCGCTGCCCGGCAGTGAACCCGCAGGATCTCCTGTTCGCAGGAGACGATCAGCTTTTCCTGTAGGACAGGAGCCAGGTGAGCCAAGGCTAACATGGCCAAATGCATCCCAGGCCTGCAGCCCCCACCCAATGCCGCCTCTTACCCGCTCAATGCTGTGCTGCAGGCGCAGCTTCCCCCTCACAGCTTCCTGCTGCTTGAACAGCTCCTTCAGGGGCTCCGCCAGGGAGGGAGGGGGTGCAATCTACAGTCACAAAGGGTGAAAGGGAAGAGTTAGTGAAGGCTGGGAAGCTGCACCAACAACACTGACCAACCTGCCCTGAAGACACACCTCCAGTCACACGAAATACAGATATACCAGGTAATTCTCTGGAAACTAGATGCTTGTACACAAGAAAACGGATAAATCAACTATGGTACGGACCCTGGCCCTGAAAGAAGCACTGCACGGTTGTGAAAAAGAATGAGAGGGAGTTGGGTTCCAGAGACACTGCGATGTGTAAAAGGCAGAATACAGAGAGTGTCAACCCTGCTACCATGCATGCAAGAAAGAAGAGATCAAGAACAGATATGTAGTGATGTCTGTGTAGAACAAATTATAGCAAAGATGGAAGAGGAGCAAGCAGGAGATGGGAGAGGAGGAGGATGCAGGGATACTGCCTTTAGTGAGGTTTCACAGCCCCAAATAAACCCTGACATCAAATGAGATGCAGACACTTAACATTAAACACATGCAACAACTGAGGCCACCTGTCCTATCAAGGGATCAGTGAAGGGAAGAGCGTGCTCACCTGGTCACTCTGGAAAAGACATCATGAAGCAAAAGACCAGAAGAACCCACAAATGTATATTCTCTAACCAGTGCAGGTGCTTCATGGGTGGGCAAGCACTTGTGAAACAAGATGTGTACACTGGGAGTAAAGAGGCCAGTAAACATATTGCAGGTAAGAAGAACGGAGGGTCTCTCGGAGAAGAAAGGTGCAAGCACAGAATGAGGTCAAAATTTCAATGTAGACCAGAAGAACGTGGAGTAACTCTCACCCCCCAGCTGTGTAACCCAGGACAGTGAGCACTGTGCACCCAGGATGTGGTTTTAAATGCAGCTCCCACTCAAGGGGACGATGTGGTTGATGACAGGGCTGAGCTGGAATATTTCGTGGGGCTGTAAAGTGAGGGTATGCTAAGATGGGGCAGCCTAAAGGAGCTCCTGATGGCCAGGACTAGAATGACTTGCACATAAAATAAGTAATGGTGATTCATATTGGATTACAGGAAAAATTCAATTAATAAGCACAGAAGGAGAGGGAAAAAAAGTCAGCATGAGGCTAACACCACAGGAATAACTGCCACAGACAAGATCCACTGACTAGACTAAGATCAGTGGGCACAAGCTCCAGGACAACAGGACTTAAGTGTTTCAAAGTACCTTCCCCAAGGTATTTATTAACTGAAGGGAAAGGTAGTAACTGCACAGTGGAGACACCTGGAGACTTGGGCCGCTGTCAGCAGGACACAACTGCTGACAGCAAGAACCGACAGAATGCACCAAGGTCTTATGTCACATCTGTGTGTTCTCACCACAACACATCCCTCAGTCCAGTCATGGACATCCCACCAAATACCTAAATCAACAGTTCTCAAAAGTGTCATCAGACTGTGCCTTTCAAGAAAGATGAGGGAGACTCAGGAGGAGATGCAGCATCCAGGAACTCAGCCAAGGGAACATGCACTCTCCGTGCTTAACTCAGTCTAAAATTAGCTCAAAATATGACATTAGAACATCTAGCTGATCACTTCAGTCGCACACCTCATCCATCACACCCTGCTCTGTCCCCTTTGACTAAATGGGCTCAGCGTCATGGGGACCTAGTGTGCCTTCCCTGTCTGATAATACCTGGGCCACCTATAAGTGATACAAGGCAGGGAGTCACAAATACAGTGGGGCATCTAGGTGTAAGCATTTCTTGTTTTCAGTTGTTTTTGGTATGAAATTTCTAAAACACCATCATTTCTGGATCCTCAAGAGAAAACACCAAGACCTAGAACCATAGCTGCCTGAATGAGGGCCCTGGCATCTGGCCTGGTGAGAAATCCAAGAACACCTGACGTCTGCTTGCCGTCACCTAACAGCCTGGGTACTCAATTATGTGGCAACAGGAACTAACATGGAGCTTTCTTCTAGAAAGGAACAAGTCCAGTAGAAGTAGAGACTCACAGGCCACTGACAGGGTGAACCCTGGGTGGTAGGAGTATGGTGACCTTTACTGTTTTCTCAATTTTCCACACTTTATACGGTTATCATGGTACTCTTTCATTTTGATAACTATAATTAAAAATCTCACCAAACAACTCTTAGGCCAAATTTTCCTAAATCTAGTGATCCAGAAGAGGCCAGGAAGCTGGACCCTCCCTGGCCACACAGGAGCAGGGTTGCCTTGGTCTCCACCCACCAGGATGGCTCAGGATTAGAACACCAGGAGAATAAAGAGCATCGATGCTGGTATCATCCTGCCGAGTTCAAAGCTAGCATGCTCCTTGGGAACAAAGCACCGGGCTGGGTGGGGAGGTGGATGGCCCTGGCAGCTGTGCTTTCATGCCTCGTCCTTTGAAACTGATGCTCAGAGGTGCTTGTTTTTATTCAGAAGACGCTGGTGTCAGTCCTGGTTAGCTGAGTCTTCTCTCTGGGGGAGAGGCAGCATAGATATCCACTCTTGGAATACTGAGGTCTGAGAGCATGATACATGCATCCAACATGACCATCCTTTACGACAGGAAGTTCCCTCCAAGACTGACTGCATGCCCAGGCCTTCCCCAGGCCCCAAGAATCAGCTCATCCTGACCAGCATTCATTCAACAGCCATGACCTAATGGACAAATCAAACAGAAGTCCCAGCTTTTCTTCAAGGGGGTGGATGGTCAAAGAAAAGAAGCAAGTCAACTGTCCACAGTGTGAATGGGCAACACCTGGGAGGGCAAATGGGCTGGGGTCCTTGAAGGCGAAGAGGCTGTAGCTGAGCAGAAAATGGTGGAGGTCTGGTCTGGCTCCACTCTAGAAAGATCCCTTTGTCTACCAGGAAGAGAAAAGACCCCAGTTGGCAAGGAATAAGCAGGAGCCAGCCCAGGGGAGAGGGTGGAGTGGGACAAGCAGTAACATGAGAGGTACTGGCCTGCAGATCCCTTGTATGGCAGGATTTACTGATGGCCAACTTGGGCACAAGGACAGCGATGGAGGCTGGTGTGCATGGTGGGTTTTAGATGTGTCACATCTGCACAGTCATCAGGTCAAGGTGGAGGGTGAGCCACCAAAGGAAAGGGGCAGTGGGTGGGGTGCTAAGGACAGGCCCACCAAGTGAAAAGGAAGGAAGCCCAGTGAAGGGTGTGCTTCGAGGAGGTGGCAAAGGTGCCAGGGTCACTCAGGGCTCCACTGTGATGAAAACTGAGGCCTGACCTAAGATCAGCAACTTGGGGCTGCTGGGAATTGAGACAACAGACATGGAGGGGCTCAGGGGTGAGAGGCAAGGGTTGGAGTGAGGCTATAGACCCCCATATAGGCCTTCAGCTGTTAAAGGTAGTTGGGAGGAGACACTGAGTTGCAAAAGGGAAGACTGCCATGCAGGGGTGCTGAACATGGGAGTATAGGCCTTAATCAGCCACAGTCCCAGGTAAGGAGGATGTTGAGGAGACCAGGGACTGAATAGCACTGGAGGTGGCTCTAGTCGGACGGAGCTACAGCAGACAGGGAGCTAGGTGATGGTCAAGAGGGTATAGGCACACAGTGACCCAGTCAGGCACTGGTTAGGGAGCTGACACAAGAAAAATGATGAATGATAGAGAGAAAAGTATCTCCTGACCCAGAGGAGCTGTGTCAACAGACCCCCATGCTAGACACTGGTTCCCAGGACAGTGCTACACCTGCCCTAAGCAAGCTCTGGTATCTCAACTGTTGGGTATTTGCATTCACACATGTAGCAAACAGGATCCTGACACGTCACCTGGCACCCTCCCGAGCTGGGACCCCCACCTTGGGACTCACCACAGGGATGTGCAGCTTGCTGAGCGGTTTGCCATCTAGGAGGTAGGAGCCTGTGTAGGTGACATACTCTGCATAACACTGGGGCGCCTGTGGGGTGATGTAGCAGAGGATCTTGCGCTTTTCTTCAATCTTCTTCCTGATCTGTAAGTATTCAAAGTATGGGTTGGATCTGTCGCTGTGGTAGGGCTCAATGTCATCCAGCTTGATGGCATCCACGATGGCGGCCAGTGTCTGCTGGATCACCTCCCGCGTCTGCTGCGTGGATGTGTTCATCTGCTGCTGAAGCTGCTGGCTGGAGCGCTGGAAACGGCGTTTGCGTGGGTGTTGGGCCTGGGGGTCCTCCTCCTCAGAGCCACGGCCTTTCGCTCTGGGGGTGGGGGTAGGGGCAGGCTCCTTCTCGGAAGGTGGTGAGCTCTGCTTGTTCTGGTTAGCCAGCATCTGAGCCCGGTTCCTTGTCATGCGCTGGGGGATCTCCTCAACTTTGGGGGCCTTTGGGGTTTCGGCTGTGGGTCTGGGTTCTGGTTCCGCAGTTTCAGACTGGACACTGCCTGGAGGCCCCTCAAGCCCAGCACTATCATGGGGGCCAGCCCTGTCTGTCACATGTGCCTGTGCAGGGCCATCCCCAGGGGGCTCGGGTGTGCTGTGGGATGCTGCTGACGGGTCGGGGCCCTCGGCCTCATCTCTGCCCCCTGGTGGATGCTGCTCTGGGGAGGCCGTGAGCCCTGAGCTGGAATCACAGGCCTCAGGGACCCTCCCCTCTGACTCGCCCTCTGCTTCCACTGTGGCTTCGAGCATCATGTCTGCCTTTGGCCCCTCTGAGGGCAAGGATGAGGGCTCAACAGCCAGATGGGTGGCTGCCTGGTCAGAAGGCAGCACGAGCTGTTCCTCAGTAGCTGATACAGCCTCATCCCCACCGTTCAGGACCACAGGGGCCCCTGCAGGAGTATTTTCTGGAGGAACAAGAGGACTCTCTTCTACAGGTTCTGTTTCGACATCAGAAACATCTTTAGTTTGCAGAGGAAGCTCTGGCAGTGAGAAGGGCCCCAGGTCCAGGTCGTCCTCAGAGTTGGGGAAGGCATCAGGCCAGGGCACTGGCTCCACCTGGCCGAGGGCTGATAGGCCATGGCCATTTTCCAGGAAGGTGTTTTCCAGAGGCCCCAGAGCCTCCACCTGAGCCACGGTGGTCACACATGCAGGCTCTGGAGGTATGTCGGGTGGTGCTTCCGGAAGCGACTTGCAGTTACTGAAGAAGGACTCCAGCCTGGAGGAAGGAGCGTAAGGGGCTGGTTCTTCTGCAGTGGAGATGGCTGCTGGGATTGCTTCTGCCGAGGCATCTTTGACTTCGAGTCCTGGCTCACTGACCGACAGGGGGTAAGAGACAGGAGATACAGGGTAAGGGGGCTCTGTTGTGCCAAAGGGCCCTGGGGCAGCAGGGTGGAGGGACTCGGCAGGGCAGAAATGTTTCGGGGACTCTGGGAATCTCTGTGGAGACTTAAGCATAAGGTCTGACCCCATGGGCCAACTGACAGGATTTTCAGGGGCGCTCCCAATTAGGCTGGAAGAAAGGCCCTGCTCTGAAGCAGCAGGGTGAGCCCACTCAACTGGCTCCTCTGTGATGACCGTGTTGAAAGGTCCCTCGTCCAGGGGCTCCAGGTAGCTAGGCTCTGGCGGTATGATGGCAGCGGTGGCCTGCTGGTCCTCCGTAGCATCTAAGGGAATGCCCAAGTCAGGGGGAAGGGCCCCCTCCATGGATGGGGCCAACAGCTCATCTCTATGTGAAGTGGGGGACTTTGCTTGTAAACCAGAGAAGGCACCCTCTGGGGATGGGGTGGTGGTGACCACAGCTGTGGGTGGGCAGTGCAGAGCGTCCACCTTGGGGGAGGGGATGCCATAGTCCGGGGAGTAATACCCTGGAGACAAGCAGGCGAACTTCTCGGGTGGACCTGGAGGGACAGGGGCCTTGTCCTCCAAGTGCTGCCCTGGCGAGTCATAACTAGATGCGGTGGGGACACTCTGCTGTCTAAACAGCTTGTCCCCAACACTGAATTCTTCTTCAGGGGTCCTCCTGATATCGACAGAGACTGAACGAAAAAGATTTGTGCACAGAGGCCTTGTAGGTGTCTGGCTTGGGGTTTCTGAAATCCCACTCGCTGCCACAGAGAATCTATCAAAGAAGGGTGGGGAGCAGGCGCTGGCGGCTGTGCTGGAGACAGTTGGGGGTTCTGTGCAGTCAAAAATGAGGTCAGAGTAGTCATCAGCACTGCAGGACGGGGTCCTGGGTGTGTGCATCGCCTCCTCGTAGCTGGGGCAGGACACCACAGATGTGGGGGTTGGCACCCCAGTGGGCCGGTTCTGGTCAGGCCTAGGGGAAGCTGGCAAGACCTCTTTTATATGAGGTCCCGCCAGCCAGTCTCTGGTGTCCACAGCTGGTCCCGGATGGGACTTATTCTCAGGGGCTGGTGGAGCAGGAGCTGACTCCTTAAGTTTTTTGTCTTTAAGGGAAGGGTCCAGCCCCAGGGGCTTCTTTGGAGGAACATCCAGACTCTTCTTCCTCACATCCTCCCCTGGCTTCATCCGCTCCTTGAGTTTAGGGTCTCCAGACCTGTGCCTCATCTTCTCCATCTGTTTCATTCTTTCTTTGTGCCGTTTGTGGCGTTCTTCAATCTCCAGGTCTTTTTGGGAAAGCATTCTCTCAAAGCTGGTCATCATCAGATCACCATCTCCCAGAAGCTTCTCCCTGGGCCTGACGTCTTTCTTGCCTGGGTCTTTGGACAGCAGTAACTTATCATTTCCATTGCTGATCTTTACAGATTCACCCTTTTCTTTCTCTAGATTTTCCTTGAATTTCTCCTTCAGTTTGGTCTCACTGAGTTTCAGGCTTTCATCCTTGGACTTATCTTTAAAAGAACTTGAAGGACTGTCCTTGTCTTTGGTTGCAGGCTTGTGCTCGTCCTTGTGATGTCTCAGGGGCCCATCCCCATGTTTGTCCCTGTGTCTCTCCTTGTCTTCTCTCCACTTCTCCCGGTGCTTATCTCTTTTCTTCCTCTCTTTCAGGATGTTGATGGCACTAGATCCATAAGGCTTTAGTTCTTTTTCTATTTTCTTGGAAGATTCCCTTTCAGTATCATTTTTATCTTTCTTTTCGGTAGAAAACAATTCAATGGTTTTATCTAATTCATCTTCTATGTCAGCTTTCGTACTATAAGGAATACTGTAAGCATCGGTGTCCAAGAAATCCTTTTCATACTGGCTGGAGTCCTTCCTGCTGCCAATGTCCTTGTAGTCATCACTCTTTTCCTTTTTCTCAGACTTTTCTTTCTTGACTCTCTCTCGATCGTGGCTTTTCTTGGATGAAGATGACGAGTGCCTGTGCCTTTCTTTCTCCTTCAGCTTCTCCTGTGGGCAGTTCTCCTTGACCCTCTCCTCCGGGGGCTCTGTAAAAGACACCTCCAGGAGGGCACTCAGGCCTGGGTCCTGCCCTCGATCCGTGAAGCTGTCGGAGGACACCTCACTGATCTTGTCATTGGAATCTTCCCTGTACTCATGAAGAGCTTCTTCCTCTAACTTTTCCAGCAGGCTCTTCTCCACCTCAGCACTTTTTGATGCCTTCCTTTCTCTGCAGTGCTCCTTGTCCGGCCTCTCCCTGTGCCTGCTCTTGGCCTTGTCTTCGGTGGAGGGCTTCTTCTCCACTTTCTCAGGGGGCTTCTGTTTGTTTTTCTTTTCCTGAGTAGAGTCAACTGAAGTTCGGTCTTTCCTGTCCTTATATTTTTCTGTAGACTCTTTATCCTTCTTCTCTTTGTGCTTTTCAAAGCCTTTTTCTTTCTTGTCTTTCCCTCCTTCCATGGTTCCTTTTTCCTTTTTCTTTTCTTTGAGTTCTTTCTCTTTCTGCTTCTCTGAGTGCTGCCTGTCGGCAGAGTGCTTCCGGTGTCTGTCTGAGGGGTAAGGCTCCCTCCCGTCGTCTTTCTCCTGGAGGCTATCTGCCCTCTGCACTTCACTGGCCTCTCCGATTTTGAATCCGCTTGCTGTATAATCATCTTTTTCATCTTCACTTTCATCCGTGAATATATCTGCAATATACCAGCTTTTCTCTTTACCCTTTTTTTCATCTTTTTTTTCAGAAAAGTCTTCTGAGATAACTCCGGGGAAATTCTTCTCCTTTTTTTCTTTAACTTGGTCAAGAGATGTTTTCCTTTCCTTGTCTTTGCTATGTACATCTTTATGCTTTTCTTTACTATCTTTTTTCTCTTTAAAACATTTATCAAATTCTTTGTCTTTCTGACATTTTTCAAGGATAGATTTTTCATTTTTATCTTTGTCACTGGATTTATCTTTATATTTTTCTAATTTTATTTTTTCCTTCTTCTCCTTCTCAAGGCCATCTTTCTTCTCCTTCTCTCTCACTGGATGATGCCTTTCCCATGGCTCCAGACTCTTGCCAAAGTCACATTCAGATCTGTCCTTAAAGATACTTTCGCAGCCATACTCCTTCAGGTCCTCCCTGTATGCTTCCTCGGCCTTCACTCTGCCATCTTTCCGCTCCTTGGCACTCTCAAGGGGGTCCTTTCTGTCCCTGCAGATGTCACTCAGATCCCTGTCCTTTCTGTCTCGCCCACCATCAGCAGACTCTCTCCTCTTTTTGTCCTTTTCTGAAAGATAGCTGGAGATACTTTTATGCTTTTCAATTTGGTCTTTTCTCTTCTCAGGGTTTTTATCCAGATAGTCCCTGTCTTTCTTTCTAAAGAAAGCATCTTTGTCGCTCCGTTTTTCACTGTAGTCTCGCTTCTCCCGGCTTTTGTTTTCACGTTTCTTCTCTTTACTGTCATCTTTCACTGTTTCCAAGATCAGTCTGGCCACAGAATCATTTTTAATGTCTCTGTAGTCTGTCACTGGAGAATCCCAACTATCTTCCCCTTTGAAATCAAAGGATGAATCAGATAAGTCAGAAAACCAGCGATCTCCCTGATCATCAGAAAGGCTAAATTTGGTGTCTTCATTCTCCAGAAACTGACTTTTGTTACAATATTCATCAAAAGCAGAATCTTCTCTATAAACTTTTTCTTTCTTGGGTTTTTCTTTGTCTTCTTTGAAAGTCTTTTCCTTCTCTTTTGAAATTCTGTCCTCTTTAAAATCATTCTTTTTCTCTAATTTTGAGGGCCTGTCTTTGGATTTTTTCTTTCTTTCCTCTTTATATAATCTCAGTTTCTCTTCTTTTGGAGACTTTTCCTTCACTAATTTCTCCTTTTCTGCTTTATTCAAACGGTCTTTCTCTTCTCGGAAAGACCTACTCAAGTCTTTGTTCATGTCTTTGATTCTCTTGAGTGACTTTTCATCTTTGGAGACCTTTAGTATCTCATCTTTAAAGAGCCATTCTTTTTCTTCTGACTTTATTTTGTTCAGCTTCTCTTCTTTCTTAAAGTGGTCTCTATCATGCTTTAATACTTTTAACTTGTTTTCCGTGGAAATGTCATTGTCTAAAAGTATAGCCTTGTCTGACCTTTGCTTGGAGTCCTCATATTCATAAGTGAAACTTTTCAATTTGAGTTCCTGACCAACCGAACACAGCCCTTTCTCTTTGTTTTTGTGTTTGTGTTTCGTTTTATGTTTCTTAACCACTTTCCCCTCTTTGTCCAGCTTGGGAATAGCGCCATCCACGCTGGAGTGGAAGGAGCTCTTTTTCTCTGACAGAGCACTCTGCAGGCCACTCCGCTTCCTGTGCTCTTGCCTCTTCCTCACTGGCTTCAGCGACTCCACACTGGAGCCCTCGGAGGAGGAGTCAGACTCACTGGTCAGTCTCGTTCTCGTAGAGTCCGATAAGGAGCTGACCTCTGACCAGGCAGGAGAAGAAATAGTTTTCCAATTGTCTGTCCGCCAGTGCTTGGTGTGCTGGTCGGTGTGGCTGGGATTATGTTTCTGAGCGGCAGAGCTCCCGTGAGATGAGGTGGAGGAGGCAGACAGAGAGCTGAACAGGGAGGGGTCCTTCAGCACCAGTGGGGACTCCTTGAGGCAGCTGGAGCTCCCCACTGAGTCCCCATCATCCTCACCACTCTCCAAGGACTCGCTCTCCGACTCAGAGGAACAGAACTTGTCGCTCCTTTTCCCAAACCGCACTTCCTTGCCTTTTGTTTCTTTCTTCCGCTTCTTTTTCACTTTATTTTTTTCCTTCTGCTGCTTGGAATTAGAAGACTCCCGTGTTTTGTTACTGGGCAATATTGTATGTGCAGAGAGTCTCAGCTTCTCTCCTGTCCCCACAGTGACACCAACGTCTTCTTCATCTGACGTGTCTGATAAGATGCGATGAGCCACTTTCTTTGGTGCAATTGTGTTATTTTTAGTGTAACTTTTCACTTCCATTTTGGGTATAGAAATAAAACTATTTGATTTAGTCTCTTTTCTATAATCCTTTTTCAGTAAGTGTTTGTCATCCACTGGAGGGACTCTGTCCTGTTCATCATCCTCATCAAACTCATATTCATCCTTGACAGGTGTCACAGTTTTCTGGGGCTCTGGATTCTTAGCCTTGTGCTTTAGGCCTTTTTCAAACTCAGAGTCTGTGTTATTGCCATCAACTGAACTAGAAGGTGCAAAGGATGGGGCATCTTCCTCTTCTGAGCTCTCTGTTGAAAATAGGGAAAAAGATGTCAGAAGCAGGTTCAAAGAACCCGCACAGACACGATAGGTGAAAGCAGTCTACAGAGATAACCTGGAGAAAGACCTTCCCAAGCACTTAGTCACCTCTGGGAGGGGAGGGGAAGCCACCCAGAGAAGCATTTCACTTAAGTTAGTAAACTCTGGCCAACCATGGTCCAAAGGGAAACCAAAGAGAGGTTTGTGCAAAGACAAGCTGGCACCTTAGGATAAGCAGGCAGGCTTTTTCATACTGAAACCCTAGGTCCTCACAGTCCAGAAGTTCTTATAAGTACCAGGCATCTAGGAGGCTGGAACCCCGGGTGCTGATCTTCAGATAAAAGCTAATGTTGCCTCTGGCATCAAAGCAGTACTAGGAGGCCTGCACCCCTGTGCCATACACCCTGTTCCTGCCCCCACAGCCCCACCCTGCACTGCCCAGCCACTGACCAGTCGAGCTCTCCTCACTGGACGTGTAGGTGCCTTTGCCCAAAAGGAGGTTCACCATGGTCGGGGAGTTGGCCACCTTCAGCGGCGTCTCGCCCTTTCGGTTGCTTTGCTGAGGATTCCCTCCATACCGCAGTAGCAGCTTCACCACCTACAAGACAGCACAGGTGCGTGAAGGTGCGTTCTGAGAAACACTGACTGTGCTACATATGTAAAACTGCAACCTGTTCAGAGAACCTGTTAACCAGAAAATAACCCCCAGGTCTAGAGCCAGAAGCTGTGTGCCCAGTGCTGCCTGACAGGATCTCTGGACCTATGCTTCTTCCCCAGGAAAGACACTAAGGGGATCCTGGCTCCCATTCTGAGCTCTCCTGCAGCTAGAACAGTCCCAGCTCCCACAGAAGACTCTCTCCCTCCTGACAAGTTGATCATTTTCCTGGAATCTTCTCACACAGGCTCTCCCTTCCCGCAATGATGAGCTCAGCATCCAGCAGGGTCCTGTGGTCATGGAAGCATTCTGATAGTTTAGGGGGAAGTTTTTTATTGGAAGAGGTTTTACAGAATAGAGGAAAGAAAGACCAAGCTTCTGCAAGCAGGTTTATTTTACGTTTTCATTTATTTTAGAAAGATCATCTCTTCTTTGCTTTATATGGGTAAAGATGGTAAAGTGAATGACAGAAATATTCAAGGTGACATTTCAACAGCTCTGTTTAGCTCTTTATAATCAGCAACCTGTGCTTCATATGCCCACGACAGCTGTTCACTGAACTTGAGTACAAATATTAAATTCGATTTCAACTTTAGTCCAGTCTGAGATTAGAGCATGCAAAAAATCTTTAATAAAGACTGATATAAATTCGTTACTCACATATTCTATTTTAACAGTTTCTACCTCTTCATCAGGACAATCTCCTACTGCTGCTCTAACAAATCACCACCACCTGCATCTTACAATCCTGGAGGTCAGAAGTCCAAAACCAATCCCGCTGACCCAGCTGACGTATGGTGTTGGCTCCTTCCTTTACATGCATGTAAGGTTCCTTGCAGTTGGGAGACTCTGGTCCTGTGTCTTTCTCTTTGCCAGCTGAGGACCATCCCAGCTTCTGGAGATTGCTGCATTCTTTGGCCATGGCCCCTGACTCTGAGGCCAGCAGTGTAGGTCAGGTCTCCCTTACATCCTTCTCCCTCCTGCCTCTGCTGATAACTCTGACCTGGCCAGGAAAGAGTCTCTGGGTCTGCCTAAATATATAGGATCAACTCCCATCTCATGGTCTTTCACTTTTCCCCATCTTCAGTTCCCTTACCATGTGAGGTCACAAGTTCCAGGAATGGAATGGGAATATTTTGGGGGCCCCTTATTCTGCCTCTCTCACCAGTTTGCAGTCTCAGACATTTTCCATAATAGAAAGCTTTTAAATGATAATTAGAAAAGTATAGATTCAAATGATGACCCCCTTCCTCCCTGCTTGTTCCTATCATCACACAGCCAGCCTCATTTCACTCATACCTGCCCACTCCTCCAGCTGTTTTTGACAAATTCCAGTGTTTTAAATTCCAAATGTTTTAAAAACTTTTTTAGTATATTTCTCTAAAAGGGTCCTTAAAAAAACAAAAAAATCATAACACCATTATCTTACACAAAAAGTAACTGTAATTCCTAACATCGAATATATAATTGTTCATGTTATTTTAGTTGTCTCAGAAATCTTTTAATTCAGGGCTCCCTCCCAATCTGCCTCTCCCCTGCAGTGACTTGTCAAAATATGCTCTTACCAGTCTTTATGCTACTGGTTCTCTGGTATCTGCCAAAAAAATGACTAGGCAGCTCTGCCATTAAAAAGCATTATGAATTCCAACAGCTGTGGTGCATTCTGGACTACTGGTGTCATCATCCTCACCATGCTCAACTGTTTTGTCTTTGGCCAGGGGCCTCTTCAAGATGGTGTTGGTCATGACTACAATAAGATCTCACCTTTGTGACCACCCTGCTTTCTGTCAGCATAAGGTGCACCAGGCACATCATGTGCATCTCCTGCTTCAGACCTGGAGGCAGCCATTTTCTAAGAGGCCAAGTCTCCTTGGAGAAAACCAGGCACTGGGGTACTCACTGCTGCTGACCTGGCTACACATCTCAGCATCACATCAGTCGAGGCTTTTGGGATCTTATGGAACCAGAGGGACAAAGATAGGGTCCAGCAGCAGCCCAGAAGGCCGCCCCACTTCCTATGGATATAATCATTCCTCTACTAAAATCCAACCACACCTGTATGACCAGAATAGGGCCCTGTCATACATGCTACGGATGATGCTGGTTGTCAGGACCCAGAACAAGAAAGCTGAGATGGGCAAAGAAAACAAGCTCTGGTGAGGGAAAAAGACTCACTTCTCAGTTACCTAGCAAACATGAAAGGCAATGAGGACAGAGAAACATGAGCTACAAAACAACGCAGAAGTCGGATGGGAAGCCCACCTTATAGTGCCCATTGTTGGCAGCATCGTGCAGGGGTGTGTCGTCATCCAGGCCCTTGGTGTTCACCTCCGCACCCGCAGCCAATAGCTGCTTGGCAACGTCATAATAGCCCCGGTTACATGCCTCATGCAGCGCTGTCCAGCCTGGAAACAGACACTTAGGACATATGTTATTTAATCCTCAGGAACATCACTCCTGTCTCATTTGAGGCAGCACTCCAAAGATGGTGACAACAGGACAAGGCCCTGGAAAGCTGTCCTCTGCAGTGAAAGGCTAGAGGCCTAGGAAAGCCCTAAATATTCTTTGCTGGGATGCCTCTTATTTGCTTGAGGATATCTTGCTTATCCTACAGATTAACCTGCAGGGATAATGAGGAACAATAACCTGACAAGGGTGGAGGACTGGTGAACAGTGTCATAAGTGGCAGCCTCAGCCTGGCTCATCCATCAATACATGGGGAGAAAAACCTCCCATTTTGGAAACATGTCCTCTGTGGTCACATGACTGAGGCCACATGGGGAGAACTCTCCCGCTGCAGCTTCAATCTGCCACCAGGTAGAGTGGTCACACATGTCAGTGTACAAACAGGGGCCTACTTTGTGGACATAATTTTCAGTGCTTTGGGAAATTGTGATTTAGGAAAATTGCATTTTTATTTAAAAAGGTACTAAATTAGGTTTGGGTCAGACAACTGCCAACTAGGGCGGTGGGAAAAATTCTAAAAGGGTGGAAATTCTAAAAGGATTCTGCATGAAGACTGCTTCTCCCATCTTATGTTCTCATTCTACTTTGAACAAACAACTAGAATCTATTGATGATGTATCAATGCATAATAGAAGTATTTTATGCAAAAAAGGCAACACTGAACTACAATGATGAGGCCCTCCCTTTAGCCTGTCCCAGGTCAGGCAGGCATGCTCATTTCTGTCTTAAATTAAAATGCAAGTCTCCAGGTAACATTTCTACTCTGGGAAGTGGGAGGGCGTCCCCAGGCTGACAGGCACAGAGACTTGGGTGACTTGGCTTCTTTCTAAATATGCCAGAGGCACCCCTCCAATAGCCAGAAAGAATGAATCCTCTAGTACAAAATTAGGGGTTTATGAACACAGCAGAGTAATAGCTAAAAATTCCTCACTTCTCTTTAAAATAATAAAAAAATGATTTTATTTTTAAATACTTTCCAAGAAACTAATTCCTTATCAGAAACAACAAATTACACTGGTCTAAGAGTAGGGTCTGCCCCATGTACCCAGAACACACCCATAGAACCACACTGGCCCAGGGACTGGCTCTTGATCCTGCCATGCTGGTCCCAGGCTCAAGGATACTGCTGTCAGGACAATGATGCTCGGCCAGAGGGCTTTGCACACTGGGGGAGGCCAGCCTCACATGCTTCTGTGAACTTGCCTATGTCATCCCCCTGCTCTGCCATCTCCGGAGTACTGTAAGCGCTCACCTGCAAAGTCCTTGACATTGACATCAGCCCCCTCACTGATGAGCTCTTTGATGCGTCGGGCATCCCCCCTGATGGCAGCTCGATGCAGGCGGGTCTCTCCACGCTCGTTTCTCTTATTCACTTTATCTTTGGTTTTTGAGGCAGAGTTAGGTGTTCCCTTCTGACACACTGTCGACTGGGAGGGGTGCTTTGGTGTTGTATCTACTGCAGGCAAAGGAGAGAATAGGCGAAGTGTTACTGAGGGCAGAGCCAGCTGGGCTGGGCCTGGGGGTATCTCTGCTTTGTAGAAACCTCCAGCACCTGGGCTGTCTTTACAAGGGAAAGGGGATGCCTTTCCATTGGGTGCCTATCTCCAGGAAAAAAGCCTCTTCAGTGTCAGGGAACACCCATCACCCACCCCCCTGGAGGCTCACCTGGGCTGTTTGCAGACTCCTCGGCTGTCATCTGCATGAGGAGAGCCACCTGCTGGCGCTCGGAGAGGGGGTAGCCAGCTCGGATCCCAGACAGCCCCATGCCAAACAGCAGCCCGGCCTTCCGGGTGACAGGCTCCTTCTTAATCCTCTTCCGCTCAGGACCCTGCTTCTCTGTGAGGCGATGGAGGAGAGGGGGGGAGATTTCATGCCATGGAGTCCTCGGAACCTAGAGCCTTACCTGGCATTACAGAGCCCCCACCTCCCACCTCACAGGGGGAAAGGGAAAGAACTGAGTTGGCAGCACTCCTGCTGCCCATTATCACCTCTTCCAGAAGTAACTGTGAGACACAATTCCAACACCTTGTTATCAGCCAATAAAGCCTGCTAAGCCATAGCCCCCACCAACCATTCACTCCACTCCAGGTGCCTCCCCAGGCCACCCACTGTGCACGGGGCAGTGGGACAGCTGATCACCAAAGTCCTGGCTCACACAGGACAGGTCTCCATCTATTAAATACACGTATCTATAATTCAATTCCTCCTTCCCATCCCGCCTCCAAATAGTACAGACATAAAATGGCAAATATAGTTTAGAAATACATAAACAGATCAAGGCCGACTTGTAGTACTGTACCTTTCTTCTTGCTTCTAGGCACCTCCATTTCATGCCATGGCGCTTCGAGGAGCGAACCCGCCTTGTACCACGACATGGACTGAGCTGGAGGCATCTAAAGGCATCAACACAGAGCACTAACAAGACACGATGGAACACCGCGGCCATCCCGTCTCAGCCTCCTCGTAACAAGCAAATTCTCCACCTATCTCACCCATTACAAATTATCCTGTCAACACTGAACAGAAATGAATTTGCTGTTTCTTTTAAAAGAGGCAGGGGTTGAAAGAGAGAAAAGATACCCCCAAACTCCAGGAACAAGGAGCCAAAAGCTCGCTTTCTTCCTTCACCTCGTCTTCCTGTTGAAGGGAAGTTTGGGGTCCATCAAGAGCTTTGGAACCCTCCCCCACATCCCATGCTTTCTGGGTAGAGCCCTTATGCAGAGCAAGATATTGTGGGGTGTTCTAATTCATGGGTTCAAGTTGCAAGCAGGAAAGGAGACGCAGGTCTCTGAAACTCTCCTCTGAGGGTATTTCCCTTGCTTCCCTGGCTGGGACTTGACCCTAGAGAGGTGGGTGATGTCTGTGAAACATGGACTAAAACAGGTCACATATCCACTTTGTCCACTCCCTCTTAGAACAATATCCCTTTCCTATGTCTTACCTCGGGCCCCACAAACTTGTCTGTCACTTTCTATTTTCTTAAGAATAAGGTTTTTTTACAACTATTTCTTTATGAAGTTTTTTAATTGCTTTTTTAAAAACTAAAGTTGTGACTTGGTGAGAATGCTGATTCCTGTGTGGAAGTGATAACTCAGACACCGCAGGCCACCACTAGCAACAGTCAATCTTTAACCAATCCACAAGCACAAGTCCAAGAAAGGAAGTAAATTCCAGAAAGAATGCTCTTTGTTGACAACCAAGGACCCCGACCCCAATTCGTCTCCCATTCTTTCTACAACCTCCTTTCTAAGAGGTAGAGCCTCAAGTTACATCTCAGCAGCAAGGGCTTTCACAGAAGCCTCTGCACAGGATGATAAACTTGAACAGCAGAAGCTCTGGCTCAGGTGCTTCAATAAATTCCAAAAGCTACGCCCTATTTTAGATGTGACCAGAAGCCACATTACCTGAATCCAGATGTTTGGTTTAAACGCTCTGCCTCCCTTTTATATGTTTACCCACTGGCCATTCGCTGCTTGTTTACACGTTATGATGATGATGACAATGGAGCTTTCCAATGCCAAGGTATAAACAATGACAGAAACTAGACCAATGGGACAGCCAGACCCACTTCCACAGCTACTCTATATAAGCACAAACCAGCTGACCAGCTCACCTCTACAGAGAGGGTGCTGATGCCTCACCACTGAGGTGTTTCCAACACAAGGTTCTGAGTGTCCACTGTCATCCCCTCAAAGGAAGATGGGAAGGCACATGTACACTCCCTACACTCTGCAAGCTCGACCCCACTTCTGCCCAATCTCCCAAAAGTACTGCTTGGTCTCAAACAGCCTCCCGGCTCTCAGGAGCTCTTGCCCAACATGCCCCTGCTGAACACAAACAGTTCAAGAGGCCCAATGCCTCCCCCTCACCTAGGGCTGTGGAGACAGGAAGCTCACTGGGAAGAGGATGAAAGCAGAATCTCAGAAAAGAAGTGTGGAGAATTCCTGGTTGTGGGTGATATTTGCTAATCACACTAAATAACTTCAGATATAAAAGCACTGCTTCTTTGCTGTGTGAACCTGAGGGTGCTAGGTGGACCCAGGGAGGACAGGGCAAGGCCTAGGTGAGGTATCTTTAGGATAGATGTGACAACAATTTTAAGATGCCAGAGAAACCAAGCAGGAGGCACCAGAGCCACTGTCTTCAAGCACTAGTGCAGGTAGTAGACTCTAGAAGTCAAAGAGGTGAAGAAGGACCTCTAGGAGCTCAGCCCACACTTTCCAAGAGTAGGGGCTGAGAAAAGGTGGCCTTTTTCCCAGAGGCCTTGCGGCAGCAAAAGAATTTGTCACCCACTACAGACCCATTGGTACCCAGCTTGCAGTTTCAAGAAGGGACAAAGATCAGGTATGGAGTATGGAGACAGCCACATGCGCATGGCAGGCAGGCGGTCCCTCCCCACAGCAACACACCTCACCACCATTCCTCTCTCTGCTTCTGCTGTCACTGAGCTTCAGCAAAAGTGGGATTGTGTCTTCTCTCTCTTTTCCATGGCCTCGAGAGCTGTAGGACTCTTGATGATACTGAGAGCAGGGTACAGACGCTCCCTCCTGTTAATCAAATCATACCCTCACAGGAGCCTCAAGCTGCCACGTATGCATTAAAGGAGCAGGCTTCTCACACGGACCTCACTGGGCTTAACTGGATGTTTTACATTGTTCTAACACAGAAAAAAACCCCAAATGTAATTAGATCTAAGATGCCAATTTTTCAATAGTGAGGGTCTGAGTTCAGCCAGGATGTCTGAGTGGAGGGAGAGCCTTCAGAAGCTCTGTCTGCAGAGGGAGCCTCTCCATGTTGAGAGGAGGAACTGAAGCCCAACATACACAAAGGACATTGCTGCAAGCCACAGAAGCGGTCCCACTGCCATCCTCTCAGGGGCCACCCAGCCTGGTCTCACCCACTGTGTTCTGTTGGCAAGGGTCAACCCAAAGGCCAGGCCAAGTGAGACTGACCCCATGGAGGTATAAGGCTGCAAAACCTGCCTCCAACCCCAGCTGGGCAACATACTCCCTCTACCAGTGCAATGTTGGGTAAAGGGCAAGAGGAAAAACACTTGGGACAATTGGCAAACTCCTTCGGCATTCTGCTAATTTTTTGTTTCTAATATCCAATCACTGAGCCACATCAAATAACCTCTTTCTTATTTTCTATCTCTTTTTCTATGTCTTAGTCTAGGCAGTTTCTTTATTTATAATTTTTAATTCACTAATTCTTTCTTACATTGTAACTATTAAGCTATATATATAACCTGACCATTGAATTATAATTTTAGGGATAATTTTTACTGCCTATGTTCCATTTTTTATTTTTGAAAAATCTATACAATCTTTTTAGACAGTATCTTGTTCTGTGCTTGTGTTTTCAATTTCCTCTTTCATTACATTCCCCTAATTTCACATTCTGTATCTAATCATCCAAGGCATGAAGTCCTTGGGACTGAACCTCTCTCAAGATGGGTTTCTTCAATATGATCTGTAGTTCTAACTTGTGCTCATCTGAACTCTGGGGCCCAGGAAGCTGCATAAAAGCCTGTCTCTGGTTTGGGACTGGAGTGCAAGGTATTTTCAATGGCATATGGTAGCACACATCCAAGGGACAGCCCTATGAAGGGGTAGGGTGGGTGAATCTCTAAGGAGACCACTCAAAGCTCCTTACCCTGTCCAGATGCCAGCTAGAAGGAACAAAGTATCTTAGCTCAAAGTGTCCACAGGAATGGTTTCTCATGGGCCTGACTATGTGAGGCATGGCCTGCCCACTGCTGCCCCAGCAGACTTGCAGTTGGCAGCCAGGGCAGACATGCATCCCAACTGTCACTGTTCTGAGCCCCTAGGGACTTCAGATGCTCATCCGTTATGTTTATCATTTATCACCTCTAATTCCTAGGTTTTCCCAGCAGAGGGGTTTTCCAAGGAACACAGTCCACCATATTGTCAAAAGGGAAATCTGTAACTCCTATGACCTGCTATAAAATCCTAAGTTGTCAATACCATCTCTTTTTTTTTAATTTATTGTGTTTTACATTTTCTTTAGGTGAGATAGCCTTACGTTGACCTCGGAGATCAGCCTACAGCACCTGGTCTTCCTAGGTGGTCTCCCATCCAAGTACTAACCAGGCCCAACCCTGCTTAGCTTCCGAGATCAGATGGGATTGGGCTTGTTCAGGGTGGCATGACCATGGACTTCAATACCAACTTGACTCTACTCCATGGGAGAGCATTTAGTGGCGCCACTGTGAAATCATGAAGTTCATCATGGTGTCAGGTAAAGCTCAGTTAAGTATGCAGGAGGTGGGGTGGTTGGGCAACAGGGAAGCAGCTATCTTGACAGCTTCCTGGTGTCTCACTTGGCCTCAGGAGCACGCCTTCCACACCAACCATGTGGCTTAACATAAAATACTTCTGACCAAGAAGCCTGATTCATAGTCCACACACAAGATAGACTATCCAAATCAGGTAGGTAAGGAGTTACAAGAGAAATTGTCATGTTTACCTATGCATTACACTCCAATTCTTCAAATTCAGCAAGATGGAAAGCCCCAGGACCCAAACAAAACACTATCCCACTTAACCAACGTAGTGGGACCATGCCCAGTGTTTAGGTTGTAGCTGTAACCGGCTTCTCCTTCCAATTTTCTAACTTGTATCAACTTCTTTCTTTCCTTTTTTCAGAAATTAGCAGCACTGATCATTTTTTTAAAAAAGAGGGTCTTTGTGACTCAGCCAGTCCCTTCTTCTCTAATCTTAATCTCCTCTCTCCATAGGAGCAGCTGGGTCCACTCAGATACCTATTCCTCCTGCAGTGTAGGTGGAGGGCTCTCCCAGTTCACTGGCCACATGACCTCTACAGTTGGGTTTCTTCATCCCCAGGTGAGGTGACGATGGTCCCTGTTCCACAGGTGTATGGAAATTTGATGAGGGGTATTGTGACGAGGAAGCCAGAATATAAGAAAGTGATATCAGCATAAAGAGCCGAGACAAACCTCTAAATCAATTCTTGTCACTTTTGCCACATAGAAAGAAGCATACTGAGAATTTAAAAAAAAATAAAAAATAAAATAAATCATAATTCAAACCTGCAGCTATGCCTGAACTGTGTGTGTTAATACGGCTAGTCCCGCGACCTGCCTGCATAGGCCTTCGCCCCAACCTTGAGAGCAGCCAAATCCTGGGCCAGATTCCTCCCAGAGCTTGGAGTGCTTGCTATAAACCCCACACACACATCATAGGTCAGTCAGGACCACAAACTCCTCAGTTTAGAGCTTTATAAATAAAAACATTGAGTGGCACAGAAAAGTTAAGAAATAGAGCCAGAGTCCCAGTGTCTCACCAGAATGAATCCGGACAGGCTCTTGTGCCCTCCTGGTGCCCTCCCTTTTACAGGCTTACTAGTAGACTATACTCTCGAGTGTTCTTACAACCCAGGGAAATAAGTGGTCCTGTGACTCCAAGGGGAGAACTAAAAGATGTGTCTCTTCCCTGTGCTGACTTTGATTTGTATACTGTCACTGTAATTAGTGGTGGTTATGAGATAGACTACATGAGGGGTCCTGGGAGTTGTGGGGACCTGACTCACCTATACTATTTTGACAGCATGGGCCTGGCTACCTGCTGAAGCACACTTAAAAGGGGCCCTGAGGGAGGCCATGATACCCCATGGACTCACACCTTTTCTGCAATTTGGGAAAACAAAATTTTAAATAAGAAGAATCTTCCTTTACTAGTCCAAACTCACCTTTATATAAGAAACTGTTTAAGTTTAAAGAGAAAAAGTCATTTGGAAATAGCCTGATCAGAGGTCAATCACATGGAACTCTTAATTATTTGGAAATATTTCACTTGCATGTGCTTCTTCATGAGTGGACTGCTCCTGGTTCTTCAGATAAAATGGGCTTTCACATTCACATTCTGACCACCTAGAAGGGGCATATGCTGGGCTCCCCTTACCTCCTTCTGCTCTGTAGTCCACTGGCTGCTCACCAACATCCACATACTACCTCTTTTCTGTGTTAACAGAATTCATCTTTATTTCATGGCAATGGCAGGTCAAGAATGGGAAGAACCCAAGTCTAGCCACACGGTGTGAGGTAAGAGCCACAAAGAAGTGGGCCCAGCCTGCCCTTCTTCTCGACTCTGCTTTGAGATGGGATGTGATCAGGCAGGGCTCCTTCCTATATGTGGCTAAAGCATCCTACCCCAGTCCTAGCTTTGAGAGTCTCGTCAGAACACAGCAGTATCACTTTCCCATGACACTGCTTTCATTTCTCTCTGCGAGTCCAGCACTCAGTGAGCAAGTAGGAGAAGCCCCTTCACTGTCATGCACAAGTCACCTCCAGTGCTCAGCAGGGCATGGTGTTGAGTTCCAAGAAGTTTTGCAGATGCCAGCAGCAGAGATAATATCTTCCTTTCACAAATAGGGGAATGTCCTGGATAAGTCACAATAGCCAGCCCAGCCTTTTACCATCTTAAAGAACTAGGGTGATCATGATTTCAGTAAACAGGTGAGTGTTCCCAAATCACAAATACTGAATGAATGAGCAGTTTAAATTTCAGCACTGATGAACACCCTAGGTACCAGACACAAGTCTTATTCACAAGGTAGAAACAAAGTAAGAAAATCTTAATTTTTCCTCATTCCAAAGACATATTCAGATGTTGAGAATAGGCAGCTGCCAGCTCTTCTGGCAAAGCAGCACTCAAGACGGAGACCACATGGCCTCTAGAGACAAGCAGGGCCCACCTGTGGATCCAGGTAGTAAGCAACAGGCAAATGTTCAGGCTAAGAGATGAAAAACTGTAACGGAGCAAAAATCTTATGTAGAAAGCCTCAACAGAGTATGTAATCATCTAAACCAACCTAAACAGTATTTATGTATATCATTTTTTTTCAAGTTGTGGGGAACATGAAACATGTAAAAAATAGACAGAATAGTAAAATTTCAAGCAAGTACCAGACATCATATAACTTCATCATGAACAATTAAGTGGCAAAATACTTTACACCAAGAGCAGCAGCAGGCAGCTGGGCAGGCTAAGCCTTCTCAGATGACCTGCCTGGGAAAGAATGTCCTGCTGGAGTGCCTTACTCTCTGATGGAGGGGCTGCCTCCTTTTGAGGCAATGGGAGGAGCCAGCTCTGGAACTGCTTGTTTTTCCTAGACAGCCAGACTTGCTTCAGGCCTAGGCCGGAGCTGAGATGCAGCATGTGTAGCCTGCACTCAGACCAAACAAAGACCTGGTTCTGACCAGAGCATCTGGAAGGACACGAAAGCACACTCATATTCACCTGGACTTGAACTGTCCAGGGTGCTATGTGGACAACTGAAATGACAAACCACCTCAGGGTGGACTGGTTTTGATCAAGCTTAGACACGCAGAGTATTTCCAGCTTTCACCACAGACGGAGCCGTGTTGTTCTTGGCAAGCCGCCCCCAGCCCTGACTAAGCGCTGCGGAGGCTGGCCTCCTGTGGGCTGGGTCACGTGCAACCACTCCTGAGGGTCTAGGAAACAGGAGAAGGTTCTTAGGCAGTGGTCTCTGGAGGGGGCTCATCAGCCTCTCCCTATTTGGGGCACAGTCGAGGAAACCATTTGCCGCTCAGAACCCCATTTTCTGGAAGCCTTGGGCTGAGTCCCCCTTGGAGGGAGCACTAGACAGCGTCCTCCCGGCAGAGGGCGCTAAAGGAACACGGAAGAGCAGGGTATGCGGCAGCCTCAAACCTGATACCCCTTCAGGTCTTTTGCTCCGGAGGACCCTCCCTCACCCAAGAGGACCAGCATCTCCTTATCTTAGTCACTCATCAGAATTAATCATTCTCTCCTGTGTAGCTTCTCCCTCCTCCTGACAGATGGAGGCACAGCCCTGCAGCAGGGCAGCCAAAAGTATGTGCTTCACAGAAAAATGGCCTCACTCCATCTCACCTCATTTTCGATCAAAAAATGCTCCTACGGTTAGTGCAGAGTGAGTGCCCAGCTCGGGTATCCTGCTTACCAAGAAGTACAGGTAAGAAGAAGACAGGTAACCAGTAAATAACTGTAGTCTGCAGGGCCAGCAGGGCCCGGGCAGAGGGCCTCCCACTGCTGTGTGTGGTGCACACAGATCAGCTAGTTTTAGAGGCTCCTGATATAAGCAATGTCTGACATCACAGTCATCTCACTGGAAAATCTAGCTTTGTTACAGTAAAAGAGCAGGTATGTAAGAAAATTATATATTAACATCAGCCCCCAAAATGAAAATAAACATAGGAGGGCAAATATTATATTTCACATATATTTAGATTTTTGTTAATATAGTCTTTGCTTAGAAAATTCTATTTTCTAAGTGTTTTTCATTTTTCATACCTCATAGTGATTTCTTATGTGCCCCAAGTATCTTCTAGATGCCCCAGAGAATCAGTGTAGACACCTGCTGAGATAACCATCAACAAATGGAGCACAAAGACCCCAGAAACCACCAACACAATATAATGGGCCCAGCAAAGATATTCTACCGACCAGAGAGGGTGAACAGACAAGAACACCCGCCCCAGGCATGCTCTGGAGGAATGCAGCTGCATTACCTCTGCTCAGACAGCACAGTTCTCCCTGGGAGGTAGACATTCTACTACTGTCTCCTTGACTCTAAAAGCAAGGCTTTGGGGACTCACGGGAATGTCCTAGTGGTCTGACACTAACCTGCAGACCCCCACCATCCAGAGAGCCAATAACCAATAGTAACAGCACACCCTCCACAACTAGAACTGGCACAGGCACCAAAAAACAGGAGAGGATGTCCAGGCCTGGTCTGATCTCCTCTGGACCTAAAGTCTAAGACAGAGAATTCCTGTGAGCCCCTCCATTCTGCCAAAAGCCCTGTGTTCACACTTACTCACACTCCCTCCCTCTGCTCTGCTGCTTACCCACAGAGTATTGGCCCCTCCCCCCTCATACGCCCACTCTTTCCCTTGCCCAACATGTCTGCTCAGTGACAGGAGCCATGGCTTAGTCCAACCTTCGTGAAGGATCCTGCAGAACTCATGCCATCTTCCTCATATACCAGCTGGCAAAACCAAATCCACTTCACTGGTTTTTAACTAGTGTCAGCCCAGCTATTGTGAACCTGCTCCCTTTGCAATCTCTTGTGAAGCTGTGAGCACTCATTTCCAGGATGTTCTCTCTGCCATTTCTCCCAATTATCTTGCACATTTATCTTATTTCAGTACTTGACACAAATCCTCATATGCAGGAAGCCCCTCCCCATCCACCCCATCCTTGCAAGGTCTCTGCTCCCTGTCTTATGGCTGTATTCCGTGAAAGCCAGGGCCCACCCGATAGCTCTGCAGGTTTCCAGGCCCTGTCGCCCTCCATGTGCTCTGCACCCCTTCTCACCCCTGGCCTGCAACTGGCTTACAAGTCTGCAGAGCAATCTGATGACCAGCAGGCTGAGAAGGCCCCTAAGCACCAGGATCAAGAAAAAGAGAGTGCTGACCAGCAGAAGGGAGGTTGGGTTACTGCCTGGATATAGCACATGTCCCAGTGAACAGCTCAAGATGGAATCAACTTGAAAATGCACACACCACGTAATACTAACCCCTCATGTGCACCCACTCAAAGGCACAGAGACATGCACGCATACATGCACACACACACAAATGCTCTCACACACGTACATACGTCCATGCACACATAAACATGTAAACACACATGCTGGTGCACACTCACACACATGTGCACATATACAAATGTACACACACACTTACATCCAGAGCCCACTGACACAGAAAGACTGCACTGGCTCCTGTTCATTTTCAGTGGTCCCTTTGGCTTTTATTTCAAACATTTGGGTTTAATATGTGCTTTTGT
Organism: Cynopterus sphinx; assembly: GCA_030015415.1. NCBI lineage: Eukaryota > Metazoa > Chordata > Mammalia > Chiroptera > Pteropodidae > Cynopterus > Cynopterus sphinx. The sequence goes on from CM057386.1 coordinate 29,406,114, forward strand.
AACCCTGAGGGAAACCATGTTTATCCTCCAATGAAAAATTTTCAGGGGACTAAACAGAGCACAGAGTTGAGTGCCTGGGAGCCTCACAGCTAGAAACACACTAGGAGGTCCCCTAGGTGTGCTGGGGTCTGGGGGAGCATTTCTACTTTGCACACTTATGCAAATATTGTGTGTGTAAATCTTTCCTATCAGCTCTGAGTCACCCTGAACATCGGGAGAAGGAGCTATGAGGCCTTGCTATAGGCTAGCCCCCAGGTCTGCAGAAGGACTTCTCAAATGGTCTGGGGACACTGCCCCAGCCAAGTCCAGTGTCAGGAGACCCCTGAAGGATAAGGGTTAAAGACACTTTCTGTGAAAGAATCTGGCAGGTGTGATGTGGTACGGGGCCAGGTGAGGATGACCTGGAGGCAGTCAGAAGGGAGCAAGGGAATGGGAGACAGTGGGAGGGGCATAGGCAGCACTGGGTGCCAGGTACCTGTGTCCGAGTCCTTCTGCTCTCCATTGGCCCCCAAGGTGAAGGGCAGCTTTCGTTTAGTCGCTCTCTCTCTCACCTCCTTCCCTCCATCACTGCGGTCCAGCTTTGGGGTCTTGGTTAGAGAAACTTTATCTTTATCCTAGAAAAGAAAGTGACACTTTCAGACATCATTCTCAAAGTCTCAAAATCCTCATGTCTACTATGGATTTATGTGCCAGTTAAAACAAATCTCTTATTTGGGCAATTGAGAGCCCCTTCTATCTTTCAGACTCAAGTGTGCACATATGGCTTCATTCTATTCTCTTCCCCAGGCCAGACAGCCACAATCGCCACCAGGTACCTCACGAACCGGAGCTGAGACTGTCCATGATCCCACACAGCCCTATTTCTTGTCCTAAAACCAGAGGAGTCTTGAGAAAATTTTGTTATGGCTAACAAAAATGAGGAAAGCAGAGCATACAGAGATGTTGTCTCCAAACTCATTTTCCCAAGGAGAGATCTAATGATGAGGTACCAGAGCCTCAAAAAAGGGTGTTAACAGGTAGAGTTCTGATTTCTACCAGAAACTCTACCTGTAGAACAAAGGGGCCCAGCTGCCCTGCCTGCCCACTTGTGAGTACATCAGTCCCAAAGATGCTGCTCTTCCCTCTTCCTTGTGAAGGGGTTGGGCTCTCCTTCTTCCCTGTCTTATGTCCCCTGCATGGTTCCACATGGCCTCACACAACCCCTAGGTGCTTGTGCTACTTCCGAGCACAGCACTGTGGGGCTGTCTTTAGGACAGATCCTGCAGGCCAAGAATCAGTCCCAGAACAGAACCCACTCCAAGGCAAGAGCTAGTTGGAGAGCTGGTGGGGCACATCCCCATCAACCCCCTTCCTTGCTCCCTTCTCAAGGCTGGTCTCTCCTGCAAGGTAAGGACCCAGAAGCCCAAGTTCCAGCTTTGACCTGACCAGCTGGCCAGTTTTGGGCAACTGTAGCACTGTGTGTCTCAGTGTCATCATCTGTAAAATGGGAAACAATGCCCATTCAAGAGGATGAAGAGGGCTCAGTACATGCTGGCCATGTAAATTCAACTGCTTACCATGCAGTGCTGCACCACATGAAGTAAGAAAATGGCAGTATGCAGAGTCTTAGGAGAGGGGCAAGGATAGGGCAGCCCTATCTCAAAATGCGAAAGGTATATGAATGTGTGGGTGTGGGTGTGGGTGTGTGTGGAGGCTGAGTGATGAAATGAGCACTGCCTTGCTGGCTATAGCAGCTGAGTATCCTGGATCCAACCCCTCAGTGGACAGTAGCATTCTGAGTAGGGGTGCTCAGTGAAATTTTCTAAATTCTAACCAACTCTTTGGCTCATTTACTCCTGGCACACAGACTGGGGTGGGTAGAGGCAGCAGGACTCTAACCTCCCCACCAAGTCCACAGTGCATTTAGAGGCTCCAGGGAGGATGTGCATCAACCTTGTGTAGTACAGGCAGCCCACACACAGCCTGCCCCACTAGTCAGCAAAACTGGTACACTGTGGAAAACAGTACTGCTACAAATATATGCTCCCTTCCCCACCAGCAAACTTTCTGTTTTTCCCCCCAGAGAAGCTGTTGGCAAGCACTGTACAATCACAGCCATACCCCCAATGCCACCCATGCTGTCCTCACAGCCCCAGAGCCCTTGGGGTGCTCCCAGGAGGAGCCAACTGCCAATACCAAGCACTGCATTCCCACTTCCTATGGCCCTGATTGTCCTCCAGCTTAATCAGCCTCAGCAACCACCAACCTTAGCAATTAATGAGAAACACTCTCAAGCTACCAGGGAGCATTCTGCCAGCTCCAATGGCACCTGGAGTACAAAGAGGGGCCACTGGAGAGAGCCAAGCCATGGACAATGCAGCTACAATGAGGAAAGACTCCTGGGAAATGGAGCCACACAGATGCTAGATATGCCATCTTACTCTCCAGTGTACCTAGGGTGTCAGGAAATAGCGACGTCTGTCACTATCTGCACCTGCCACACTAGCACTGGGAGAATAGAACCCATCAGCAAAAACCCCAAACTGTACTAATCACTTGCCCACCAAGAAAACTCCTGGCCCAGCTGGTGAATCTGATCTATGGCTATACAAAAAAATACAAATAATAATAGCAATAGCAAAGTATTCTGGAATGCAAGAAATTCAAACATCAATGTAATTCACCACATGAAGAAAATAAGAAAAATGATATGATCTCAATAGCTACATAAAAGGCCTATGATAACATTCTACACTGATCCTGAAAAGAAATCTCAGCACACGGAGAGAAGGAACCCGGACAAACGGGACCCAGGACTTGACAGCTGACATGGCTCAAATGCAGAAGGCTAGGAGTTTACCTGAGAGTGGGACTGAGGCATAGATGACTATAATCACATCCACTGAAAAACAATATTTTTTAATGAGCAAAAGAGCTGATTATGCACTTTGCAAAAAAAAATATCTGTATAGCCAATTATCATCTAGAAAGGTGTTCTGTATTAGGAAAAACACAAATAAAACCACAGGATACCACTACACACCTACGAGCATGACTAAAATCAAACCACCACCACCAAATGTTGGCAGGAATGTGCGTTAACTTGAATGAACTCTCGCATCTCCCAGGACTGCAGAACTTGTACTATAACTTTAACAAACTATTAAACTATATCTATCTACCATTGAGGAAAATACCCAATATACATATTTTCATGTCATTACTCTGTTATATCCCAAACTGTAAAAAACCACAAATGTTCCTCAGCAGAATGGATAAATGAGTTAACAAACACTAATACTACACAGCAATAAAGAGAACTGATAAAAAAAAATTTGTAAATCAGATGTAATAGTGAAAACCTGATCCCCGCATATAAATCCCTAAAGTGAAAACTTATGAAGAGCGATAGATGTCAGAACAGAAGTCACTTCGGTCAGAAGTGCAACTGCAGACTACAAAGGAAGACTCCTAGGAGACGAGCGATGCTGGTATATTTTTACCTGGATGGAGGTTATCTCACATTTTAAAAACAAAATACATGATGTGCATTTTATCCTTCACTAAAAAAGTTTACAAGAAGTTTTAAAATCCCAGCTCCTCACCTTACTAGCTGTACAGGGAGAAGCAAACACCTGCAGTACACCTGGAGTGCAGTAGGGGCTCAGCCCTGAGCCACATGGAGGGTGCACAGTTCTCAGGGCAGACCTGGGTTCAGAACCCTGGGCTAGGGGCAGGGCTGAGCTTTCTTTACTAGTAAAATAAGAATCATAACAGGAACTAATTGTACACATTACAACATGTTTTTATTTCCTAAAAGCTAAAAGATAAAAGAATACCTGAAACAAATCCAATCTTAATCAGCCACTTCCATGTCAGACCCTAATTTGCCATAAAAACTGCCAGGGCGGTAACAGCTAGCACAGGACAACCAGGTGGTGGACCTGGTCAGCCAGTGTCATCTCATCCTTACAATAAGCCTGAGGAGGGGGGCTCTACACACAACACAGAACTAAGAGGAAGGCCAGTTTTAATCTACCACTGCCCGCCTCAGGGGGAAAAGTTGTAATAATTGTTTGGAATATGGTCATAGGTCCACTTGACACGTCCACCCTGGAACTACCTTAATTATGGTAAACTCTTATCTATAAATGACCAATAGTGAAAGGATCCAGTAGGAATGAAAATTATATTAGCCACTAAAAACAACATAAATGTCAATCTAATTGTTCCACCTCCATTTGTTGAAAAGATTATCCTTTCCCAAGTGAGTTGCCTCAGAATCTTTGTTGAAAAGCATTGATCATACATGTCTGAGTGCAATCTATCTGTGGACTCTATTCTGTTCCACTCATTCACATGCCTGTCCTAGGCCAATGCCACACTATCTTATTATTGTAGCTTTATGGTAAAGACTGAAATCAGATTGTTCTCCAACTCTGTTCTCATTCAAAAAATTTTGGTAATTCTAAGTCCTTTGAATTTCCATATGAACTTTAGAATGAGCTACTTAATTCCTACCAAAAAACCCACAAGGATTTTGAGTGGCATTATAGTGAATCTATAAATCAACTGGGGGCGAAATGGTATGTAAGCAATATTAAGAATTTTTTGATAAATTAACATGATGTTAACTCTCCATTTGTTTAGGTCTGCCTAATTTCTCTCAGCAATGTTTTATAGTTTTTAGGGTATAGGTCTTGCACATCTTTCATCAAATTTATCCCTAAATAATTCGTATTTCTGACACTACTATAAAGTATTTTTAAATTTTAACAGCCGATTTTTCATTAAGAACATTCAGATATATATTTTGCATACTGGCTCTGTATTGTACAACCTTGCTAAAGCTCACTCCTTAGTTCTTAGAGCTTTTGTGTAGATTTCTTAGGATTTTCTCCATACGTGATCATGTCATCTGGGAGAAAAGAGAGTGTCACTTCTTCCTTTCAAATCTGTGTGTCTCTTATTTCTCAGAGTTCTGACCTGCCTTCGCTTGTGAAATCTGATCTGAACATCTGAGGGTGTCATCATATGCACAATAATGTCTAGTATATACAGCACTGAGAGAACACAAAGTGGCTCCTCCTGAGAGCTTACTTATGATGGGAGATCACAAGACAAGCAAATGCAGGTGTGTCAGAGGGGAGTTAAATACTACAGAGAAGGATCACATAGTATAAAAAGAAGAGAGGGTGAAGGATAGGCAAGTGTTGCTAAATTTAAATAAGCAGTTAGAAAAACCCTTGTAGGTAAATGAGTAGAAACCTGTCAGTGATGTGCGACCTGCTCTCCAGCTCCAGGACTGGTCTGGGAGTAGAACAGGTCCTGAGCTTGGCACATCTCACTTCCTCTGCAGTTCTCTATTCCCCTCTCTGCTCTCACAAAACAGGCAGGCAGGCAGGCAGAATTCCCAACAACCAAGATTCTCCAGGTCACGGAGACCACAGGAGTCCATCTGACAATAATCTGACTTCACTGCCACCAGAAAGCCTATCTGAAACCTGAAAAGAGCCAACACACTCGGGGGCCAAGGACCCATACTAAGTGGACCCACCATCATCCTTTCTGTGATTTCATTTTTGGAACATAACCTTCTGTTTTTCAGTGGATGCCTTTTGGAATCTGCTCCCAGAACTCCCCCAGGATCAGGAAAAGCATGAAGACCTATAGTCCTGTGGACTCCATTTACTGCGGCCTTGTCCAAGAACTGCCCATAAAACCACAGGAAGCAGCAGCTACAGGCTGAGGCTACATCAACTACGCTCTTTCAGCTTCAAAACAGGTCATTTTTAAAGTTACTCCACTTGGATGAAGGTGGCCAGTTCACGGGGTTACAGCACCCCCACTCACAGGACTAACAAGGCCACCTCTGGAGATGGGCCTCATCTCCCAAGGAGAAGTTAGCCTGCAGGCCTTCAAGGAGGCTCAGTCTAACTTCTACAGACCAGCCCTGAGGGGTTTCCTCTAAGAACAGTGGGGTTAGATGTTACAGCTTGTGGTAACACTGTACCCATACAGTTCTCAAACCAGGGCATTCACCATATCTCTGAAGGGGTCATTAAAACAGAGAGACAAGTGTGTGCCCTCAGTGTTTCTGATCCTGGTGCATTCCTAAAAGGTTCCCAGGTGATTCTACTGCTGGTGGCCCGATAACATACTTTGAGAACCACTAGTGTAGCACAAAAGAAAATGAACTTCGCTACCATGTAAACTTGGAGTAACCCTGAGCTTTTGGGCAGTCTCCTCTGAGAGGTGTGTGAAAGAGTACAGAGAAAAGGATCTTATGTGAAATAGAAAGGTTGCTGTGGGAGGGTGCATCCCACCGCGGGAATCAGGGGATCATTTCTCACTGGCTGGCCTCATACCATGACATCCCTTGGATTCTCCACACGTTAACACCCTCAACCATAGAAGGGCTTGCTGGTTCCTTCTCTGGATCCTTCCACTTGGATGTTCCAGGATTCTGTGGTCTGCTGTGGGGGACACAGCATTTCCTGGGCAGGGTCCTAGGAGGAGGCTTGGAGGAAGAGCTTGTCAGCACTAAGTACCTAGCTCCATTACATGGAATCTTCAATGTCAGAATTTGTCTCCCTCCATGAGGAAAATGTCTGTTTTCATCTTGAGTAGTTTTTTTTTTCTTTTTAAGAAAAAAAAAAAGGTGCAAAGCTACCTTATTGATTTAAAAAAATGAAAGCAAATCCACATATCCTGCGGCAAACATATACATGCTACTCACAATGACCACACCAGAGCCAGTTCAGTCTACTCAAGTCTCTGTTCTCCTAAAGTAAAAGAAAACCATGCAAACCAGCCCAGAACAAGCCTCATGTTAGAAGGCAAGGAGGAGGCCTGCCCACTGCCCCTGGAATAAGTGCCCACAAAGCCCACGCAGCTGCCGTCTCCAAGGCAGGCACTATGTGCCTTTTCCAGCGCTGGCCTCATTTGGGAAGCCCTTCTGGGCAGGCCTAGCCACAATTCCACTTCATGGAGACCCAGGCCAGTGGGGATAACAATCTGGGGCTCCTGAGGATCCAGCCTGAAAGCAGATAAAGCAGCTGGGGGGGGGGGGCTACACCGGCCTCCAGCACAAGAGTGGCACAGGTGGTCCTCTCACTCATCTGGTGGCCACAGCTACACAATCCTCTGGCAAGGAAAATCCATACACAGACCTGGAAACCATGACATTATCAAGGGTAGTCTGGCCTGTTCATTATGAAAGAATCCCAACACTTAGGGGCTCTTAGCCACTGGAGTGGGAATTCCCATGCTATGCAGGGCACACTGCTATGTTGGCTGCATCTCTTCATGCGCACAGCAGCACGCATCTATCACAAGCTGCACCCAAACCATCCATAGGCCTCACAGACATGTGTGCCTTCCCATGCATGCTCAGACAAAGCTCAACCCTCAGCCCACCCACAGTTCCATGTTGTGGCTCACACCTGTTCCTGTGTAAGGCATAAGGCACTGAGGGATAGAGCAAGTAGGATAGGATGTGTTGACATAACTGCTCAGGGTCTCAGAGCCCTTCCTGGTCATTCTGACGAGCTCCTAAGCACATCGACGTTCACGAATTGCTTCATGTTTAACCTAAACTAAATGAATACATGGCTCTGCTCACTAATTTTCTCATATGGAAACATGCTAACCTCATACCCAACCAAACCCAGGGTGTCATCAGAGATGCTGGCATGAATTAACATAGCAGCAGGAGGTACAAGCAGAGACTGGACAAACAGTTGTCCCGGAGCTTCTATTCATACCCAAGCATCAGGACAGATGGGATCTGGCAAGAGGGCAAGAAGCAGCAGCTTGAAAGACTGGTAACTGGGAACTATGAGAAGTAACCCCTGAGCACTGAGGCCTGGGGCTGAGAGTCAGATTGGTCAGTGTGAATGGCCTGCCACATGAGTATCCAGGGGGATAGGAAAAGGCACCAAGAAACATCAAGACTAAAGGATGATGACCACAGGGCGGTGCCACCCCTTGGGCAAGTCAGTACTGCTATCGTACTTTACCACTACTGCATGAGATGTTCTTATTCCTACGGTAGAGATGAAAAAGCCAAGTCTTAAGGCAGATAACTGACTTCTTCACAGACACAAAAAGATAAATGGCAGTGCCTGAGCCTGAACTTCCTTCTGATTCCAAGTCCACGTTCACTGGGCAGCCTCACAGTGCAGGACAGGAAGTGCAAACCCCAGAGCCCAGGACAATTCAGGACAGAAACTGTGTGTCCCAGAGGCCAGTGTCATCCCACACTGCAGAACAGAAATGCACTTCCCAGAGCCCAGTGTCACCCCATACTACAGAGTTTGAAAGTGCATGCCCCAGAGCCCAGTGCTACCCACACTTCAGGACAGGAAGTACATACCCCAGAGTCCAATGTTACTTCCCACTTCAGGACAGAAAGTATGTACCCCAGAGCCCAGTGTTAAAAGAACATTAATAAGATACAGATTAATAAGATTTTAGAATTATATCCATTTTCCTATCCACACTGAGAGCAAGCCAGATTGGAATTTAAATTATCAGTTAGTCTGGATAACTCAAATATGGTTAAATGTCAGATTCAGTCTCACTGAACTCATGAAAAGAATCCTGTGGTCCTAGGGGACAAAAATGTGTGGCCAAATTGAGGTTATCTCAAACATAAACCTATTACTTAAAGTCTATTCTACGACCATGCCACCCTGAACATGCCCAATCCCGTCTGATCCTGGAAGCTAAGCAGGGTCAAGCCTGGTTAGTACTTGGATGGGAGACACCTAGAAAGACTGGGTGTTGTAGACATAATGAATGAATGAATGAACGAACGAATGAATGAATGAATAATAAAGCCTAACGTTGGGCCCCAAATAATAAACACAGCAAGACCCCTTTGGCAAGATCACTCCTCTCCACATCTACCCACACAACTACTTACTGTTTCACTGCTGGCTGCTGAGGCAGGCCCAACAAAGACAGGACTGATAAAAGACATGACTCTGCTGCAAAGACAACCAAAGAGGGCGAGGTGGCATTCCTAACCCTTATCCTTGTTTAAACAAAGTAAATGTGCTGAGGATAGGTAAATGTGTGGAAGAGAGGAGGACAAGGACAAGAGGAGATGAGAAGTGGGCAAAGAGGAGGAGAGAAGAGCCAGGCCAAGCGTTACCTTTTTTCCCGTTTGTTTCTCCACCATGTCGTTGCTGAGAGAAAATTCTTCTTGCTGTGGTGTTTTAGAACACCCACCCTTGGGCATCGTTCTTCTCCCCTCACTTGATCTTCATTTATACAGCCATCGCTTCATCATCAACCGTCTGCTTCAAAAGAGAGGACAAAGAGGGTTAAGATTTGCTGAACTTAAAACCCAGGCAATCTCTATAAAGATCTATGTACCCCAATATTGATGGCAGCACAATTTACAATAGCTAAGATATGGAAGCAACCTAAATGCCCATCAACAGACGACTGAATAAAGAAGTTATGGTTCATCTACAGCCAAGCCATCCTGAACAAGCCTAATCCCATCTGATCTCAGAAACTAAGCAGAGTCGGACCTGGTTAGTACTTGGATGGGAGTCCACCTAGGAAGACCAGGTGCTGTAAGCGTAAAAATGAATGAATGAATGAATGAATGAATAACTGAATAAGGGATTGTAAACTGACAAAGTCCTTGCAATTTGTGAGGTCAAACAAGGGTTGCCTCGCCTAAAAAAGAAAATATGGTTCATGTACACAATGGAATATTACTCAGCCCTTAAAAACATGACATCGTACCATTTACAATGACAAGGATGGACCTAGAGGTTATTATGCTTAGTGAAATAAGTCAGACAAAGATTACCATGTGATTTCACTTATACGTAGAATCTAAGAAACAGAGAACTAATCAAACTGACTCACAAACATAGAAGATGATTTGGTAATGGACAGAGGGGATGGGGGTTGGGAGAATGGGGTGAAAGGTTAAGGAAGTACAAATTAGTAGTTGATAGATAGTCACAGGGATGGAATGCAGTTACCATTAATATATTGGCTCAGTGGAGAGCCAGAGCAGAGAAGGAACAATTAGGGGTATCATTTAATTAACTATATAAATGTCTAACCAATGTACTATATACTGGAAAGTGTGGGGGGTGGGGGGCAATCTCAAACTCATGCAACAGAATGGACCAAACAAAACCAGCTATTCTGACTGGTGCCCAGAAAGAATGCTTAGGATGTACCACCCAGGTGGTCCGTCTACACTACATGACGGAGAACACAGTGAGGCAAGTATTTCTCAGCTGCAGAAAAGATCAACCTACAAAAGTGAAGGCCATACTTCTGAAAGGTGGTGGCCAGTACCCGGACTTCAGCTTGCATGCTGGGTCCCAACAGCTCTGGCCCTGCTCTTAGGGTTTGGTGCCATACATGCTCTGCAGTGACTCTCCCACATGGGCAAAGTCACAGCCAAGGTGCAGCAATTGTCCTTCAGGTCCTATAGGTCTCATCCACCATTTTCTCAGCCATGGCCTCAATACCACCTACCACTTGGGAAAGCAGCTCACTTCCCACGCTGCCTTCCCCCCACCCCAAAAAAAAGTTAGGTGATAATGATGCTTCTCAGAAAGCATCAATCACACCCAATTCACCAACTTCTCCCAAATAAAATGGTCAGAAGGCAGCCATGTGATGCCTGAGGGAGTCCTCAGAGAATAGCCAGGCAGCTCTGGTGCCCAACTCATACTTACTGAGCAACCTCCACATGAGCCTGAGGTCCTGACCCTACATTTCTCAGGAAATCCCAGGACAGATGCTATATTCATCATGTTTTTATTTTCTGTATTTTACAATGTTTTCACGTCTTAATAAATTTGCTGTCTACGAGAGACTGCCCTTCCCAGGACTAGCTAGCCCTTTCTTAGAGACAGGCAAGGCTCCTGAAGTGGAAGCGCACTCAAAACCATTAACCAGCCCCTATCTCAAATAAGCGAATTATTTACCCTAACTTATCATCCCAGTCAACAGGCAATACAGTAAACCCTGTAACCCACAGTCCACAGAATTATTCACACTAGCCAATCCTAAACTGCTCGCCCCGTCCTGCCTTGTCTTCCTACAGAAAACCCCAACAAAAATTCTGGCCAGAACATTGCTCTCACTCCTGTTTTCTGCTCCTGGCTGTCCCTGTGTGACACTCTGTGACCTCTCTCAGGAACCTGTGCAAAGAATCAACTTCCACATTTCTGCCTGTGGTCGCACTGACCTGATCAGACCATGTCTGACATGGACATTTCTATAACACAAGCCATCTTTTTCTTTACTTCCCAGTCCTCCTATGCTTGTTCCATTCATCACATCCAGGGTTTTAGTTGCACTTAGCAGGAGAAATAGGGGGAAAGTACATCTACTTCATCTTCCTAAAAGTCACTGTCTTCCTTTTTCATGCATTCTTTTCATTGTCACAAGTTAGAAAATATTTTATTCAAACCAAATCGCATGCAGTTTCATCTCTTTTTCCCACAGTCACATGCCTTTGTGCTCTGCCATTCTGGATGAGTAATTTTTATAACTAACTCACCTGGAATTAAACAGTCTCTATTATGTATAAACTGGCTTTTGAAACACATGTTCAAAAGCATTCTGTAACTGGCAGTTTCCTACTCTTCCTGTCCCCTGTGTGTTGAAGACCAATTTGCCCTTCACCATGCCTTCTAGAGATCCTATCTTATTTCTCATGTTAACTGAAAAAATGTCACAAAGTATCCCCTTGGTGCTTACCTGACCTAAGAATACATCTAAATTTATTTTCGGGAGAGAGACAAGGCTGACCAATTTTATTCACTTCCTGACACTTCGTCCCTCAACACACAGTGCCAGTGAACAGGGTATTTCCATCCACACAATGTAATGGCTAAAGCCAGAAATGACATTTTCTATCTCTACTTGAAACTATGAATTCTACATTCTCCTCCAATTTCCACTACAGAATTGGAACATGTCAACCTGGAGGAACGGCATCTCAGAGCCCGATTCAGGGGCAGCTGTTGAAACTCACAGCTGTCTGGGAACTCATTGGCAGTTTCATTAGAAATTCAAATTATCCAAAAGTTAAATTTTTAAAAAATCCTGACTGCCTACTCTTATGACGGGAAAACTGAGCCAAGTAGTCATGGGTTATTCAACCCCCCAGTTTCTGGATGTGAACACACCTGAGTCTGTGGAGAATGTGCAGTAAACACCAAGAATAATAGCCCAGGCGTGGCAGTAGTACAAACCTCACGGTTCCTATACCCTGATTTCATAGTCCACTTCACAGCATCTTGACGAGGAGAGCATAAGGACAGATATGTCATTCTTCAAACAGCTGATTTCACTCAGTGTCCCTGAGTTGGCTCTGCTGGGTGGTCCCTCTATTCAAAGTGGAATTTTGAGGCCCCTGCACTAAAAGGCATGTGCCTCTTTCTCCCACTCTTCCCTTTCCCCTAGGAAAGATAGCACAATGGCTACCAGACAGCATGAAGAAAATACGATGTGTCCAGAACAGCCCCCAAACTCCAAACTGTGATTATCTTCAGAAACAATTACAGAAGCTACAGGGCCAAAGGAAGTACTGATATGAGTTCAGAGCTTGTTCATCTAGGATTTCTTCCATTTTCAAAGTGCCCTCAGAGTTCAGAGAATGAGATATTTTACAAGAAGGAATTACAGCTGGACTAAGTTCTGATGTGGACACACAGATGTGCTGGTAAAGAGCTCTGTTCACTATGGCCCAGGAGATGACATCACAAGGTATAGGTTAAGCCCACAAAGTAGTGGCTCAAAGGTACACCCATTATTTCTTGAGCGCTATACAACCATGAAATGGTCTGCCATGTAGTCTGTTGCTGTAAAATTAAAAACAATGAAACTTCAGGGTATAAGTCTTTGGGTCCAATTCCTCTGATCCATACTCTGGCACATGCTCCTACCACAGGCAGCTGACCCTTGCTATAAGGAGACACTCACCAGTATTTTATTTTGTGAACAACCAATCAGCTAATTCCATGAAATCTGTCACAGAGGGAGGGTGGGTCCACACCTCAACCATGCTGGCCTGAGGGATGTTACTTGTTGGCAGCTGGCCAAGCATGTTATGTCCTGGGCCGCTGGCCCACAGTCCTAGTTCACTTCTGAAAAAGTTGTTATCCTCTAGGCTCCTCCTCACTCCTTTCCCAAGGACTGGGGACACTGTGGGGGTAGGAATGTCATCCGGAATACTGTTCTCTTTTCTGTAAAAGATGTTTCTTGAGCCCACCTTCACAATGACAGCCAAGACCATCTGGGCACCTCACTCCCAGGATCCTCGTGTCTGGGTGTAATGCTTGTTACAAAAATCTCAAAATTCACACTAATTAGGAATACCAGGACAATAACACTACTATTTCGTCAGGGTCTGGGGCATCCCAGCATACTAGACGCATCCCTTTAGGAGTAGTCATTGAAAAGGGATTCACAAAGGCTGTTAAAAACAAGAGACAAAGTGGGTGGGGGAAGGTAGACAAGGTAAAGGAGGTCAAATATGTGGTGACAGAAAATCTAATGATGGGAGGTGAACACACAGTATAAATGTATATATGCCTTACTATTAAAGTGTACAGCTGAAACTTTGGATTTCATTAACCAATGTCACCATAAAAATAAGTTAATTTAAAAAGAGAGAGACAGAGTTCAGATCTGCCACTGACACATTCCAGTTGAGGTTCTAAAAGGTCAGCTAGATGCAGTGGTTCAATCTATATCCCATGCCTCACAGGACCCATCTGGTGAGTTCCAGGTCCAAAAGGAGCTTGGTCCTTCTTAATTTTGTTATTTTTCATGACAAATTGGATGAAAATAAAGGCTCAGATGCACTCTGTTCTCCTCCATTTGCTTGGTCATTCTAACCCTCCCAGAGGCTGCTGGTCCCTTGGGCTCCACACCAGCCTGCTTGTACCCTTCTACCCTGTCAGCCTCTCCCCTCTGCTTTAGGAAGGGGTCATGTCAGCCAAGGGGATGATATAGATGACATGGGACCACTAGCAACTCTCATCAACACTATGAGTCCTCCTTGAGAGTATTACTCCCCACACATCAGGAGCCAGGCTTTAGATGGCTGCTTCTTCTATGGATACTCTACGAGGGCAGGGGCTGTTCTGATGTGCAGGCCTCCCCACTCAATGCTGGGCATTCACTGTTACACCCAGGAAAGGCCAGGACCACCCAACAGCCATCAAAGTGGAGACAGTCTTCATGGCTCGCAGTCATCCCTTCTAGAACGTTCTGAGCCTGTCTGAACCTGGGTTCTGGGGCTTTCTGATTAACACGCTCACAGATGACCATAACCCAATGAGTGACCATCAAGTCTCACTCCCAGAAGACCATTTTCTCCCAAGAGGTGATCTAGCTGTCCCTGATCAGACATACGTGCTACCTAAATCCTCTCTAGTATCAGAAAAAGTTCACTGTAAACTTAGGAATGCTCTAGTTCACATCAGAACGAAACACTTCACAGTGCACTGGGACACATGCAAACTTGAAGCTGAATACCTAGGAAATGTCCCAATGCAAAGGTGGCCAAGGAATAGGACAGCTGTTCTGAGCCCTGCCTTGGCCACTGACCAGCTCCTGTGGGGACAAGTTGAAAGGCAACTGTTCCAATTTCACAGGGTGTTGGGGACACGAAGACTATTCAGGAAAGCACTCAAGAGAATATGGAGTATTTTCTAAATAGAGATGCTGTCACATTCCCTGAAAGGAAGGCAGGGGGCCTATGCTCCTGGCTCAAGGAATTTACTAATTACCTGGCAGCCACATGTCAGAGCCCAAACAAAAATCCACTTAGCCTGGAGGGAACCAACAGCTGTCTCTAGACAGGCCTCGGCCTCACAGTCACACAGGGCAGGAAAGGCCACCCAGCCCTGTACCTGTCCACAAAAGTTCCACCCAAAGCCCACAAAAGTTCCACATGATATCCATATGGTAGAATCTTCTTCCCACTTCCACCTGCCCTGAGACCCATCATCTGTGGGCCTGAAGAGACAGTTAGAGGGCTGGCAGGACACACATGACAGAAGCCTCTGGGTAAGATGACGAGGTGTGTTCCTTCCCAAAAGTGCTTCAAACAGTGTTCAAGTAAGAGTGTTACCATCAGACCCAGCTCCCACCCCAACTCCAACAAGTACATTCTGGGGTTTTGTCTAAGCTGACCATCCCCATCATCACACAGTCTCTCCCCTTCTCTACATACAATGTCACACTGTAAATCCCTCTACATGGGCAAGAGACACTGCACACGTGAAACAGGTTCCTCCCTCCAAGACAAAACCTAATGCATGAAGGTTTAACTATTGCAGTGCCTAAGGCTTAGCAAACATCCTAGGAATTTTAGCCAGATTCTGCCTTTTTAAGTGTCAAGCTAACAGCAAGAAACTACGGGGAATCATAGGCATTTTTACTGGCCTCATGTGGATCAGAGCTGGAATGTGAGTAAAAAAGGCACAGCCTGTGAAAGTTCCCACAGGCACTGTGGGCCCATGGGCCCAGCCAGCTGGAATAGCTCTGCAAGGGAGGGCACAGTGGAGCAGGACACAGGGTCAACAGCCCTGACCACCCTGTACAGGCCACATACATCAGTGGTCCAGGAAGACCCACCACCCCAAGGTATTTTATCCATCTTAGCTGCAACCACAGAGAGAAAACAGGCAGCCTGAGAGAAAGACCAGCATGAACAAGCACACACCCCAGCAGGAGTGCAGAGAACGCCATGAACCCCTACTGCAGAAGATACAGATACAGAACAAAGCAGTCTTGCTACAAAAGAGAAACAAAGAATTAGAAGCAATCTTGGTTTTAGGAGAACAGAAAAATTTAAGGAGACAGAAAAAAAGGTCAAAAAATTTTAAATAAGATAAAACATAAATTCTATAGAATTAATCCAAAAACCCAGTCATACAAAGGCAAAAGCATTACAAAAGCGAACAGCTGAGGACAAGGCTCTTTAAAGGGAAAGAATCCGAGGGCACACAACAGGAATGAACTGAGCCATCCACCTTGGCCTCCAGAAATCCTGCCCACCGAGGACAGGAGGGCAGGGGCAGTGCCAAGGTCCTCCCGAGGGAGTGATATTCTGATTGCATCAGAATTCTCAACAACTCTATGAATGCCAGATGACAATGGAGCCCTGGTCCTGAGAAAATTATTTCCACACTGAAATAACAAATTTAGCCATACTGTCAGTCAAAGTAAGAGCAAACTGAAGACATTTTCAAGCATGCAGAAAAATTAACCTCCCCTGTACCCTGCACCCCCATCTCCAACCAGGTAAGTAGACTACAGTCTCAGGCCAGAGCCAGCCATCTCCATGTTTGTGTAAGCACTTAAGAGCAGGTTTTGTATTTTAAATCGCTGGGAGTCCAAGAAAATCAAGGCTAATATTTTGTGACATGTGAAAATTGCATGAAATCAGAATTTCCACGTCCATAAATAAAGTTTTATAGGACCTTGGCAACCCCCAGATTGCAGACCTTGTCTACAGATGTCTTCCCTCTGGTAAGAATAGGCAGACTGAACAGCCCATGGCCCTAAGAAGTTTCCTACTCAGCCTCCCCTCTAGTACAGAGGTTCTCAGTGTTGTCTGGACCCTTTCAGGACGCTGTGAGGCCAACACTGTTTTTCATAATAATATCAAGAGCTACCTGCATGGCCTAAGGGACACATGGCCCACCCAGCCCCTGAAAGAAGACCAGGTCCTAACAGTCCCTGTGCTCCTCACTATCACGTAATCGCTGTAAAACAGGCCAGTGTCACTTACAACTTTCCTTGATAGAGCAGCAAAACTTATAAAGTTTACTAAACTGCAAACCTTCCAATATTGTGAAATAAGACTGAAGTATGTGTGAAACATTTCTGCTGCATATCAAAGCACAACATTTATATGACGAGAAATTTCTGCAAGTATGTAAATTGCTAGCTGAATGGACTGCATTTTCATGGAGCACAAGTTTTACTTAAAAGATTTTTTTCAGATACTATTATTATTAAGAACTGGGTATCTGGCAGTTATGTTCTCAAAAATTAAGAAACTGAATCTATAACTTCAAGGAAAATTAACAGTAGTTGTGGCCAATTATAAAACTTGAGCTTTCAAATGAAATCTGAATTTTGGAAAACTTGTATCCACCTCCATTAGCTTGACAGCATCCCAATGTTTAAATACATTTTAATGAGATTGGTGGTAATATAAAAAGGTTATTTTTAAATTATGTATAATGAAACATCAACATTTGGAAGATCTCAGTGAACCAGTATTTTCCAAATAACCAATATGGGGTATTATGAAACCACATATAGGAGACATGAACAGAACACACTGCAGTGCCAACACTGAACCAAGAGGGTTTTAAAGAGCTTGAGCTTCAACTCTTGTCAAAGTATGATCCATAACCATGTGAGAAGGGCTCCCAATGTCTCCCATTTCCCACTACATGTCTGTGAGAGGCTGGATGTTTTATATACACTTTAAACAAAACAGCAGAATGCAATAGATGGAATACAGATACAGGCAACAATGTCCAGCTGTCTTTTATTTAAGCCAGATATTATGATTTGCAGATATATGTAAAAAATGACCTTACACTTTTTTTTGCTAAATTTTTGTGATTTCTTCTATAAAATATTTTTTCAGTAAAAAGTTATATTTATATATAATACCTTTATCATTCTTTAATAACTAAATACTTAAAAACTGTTATGCTTTTTAAGACTATGTTTTAATACAATAACTTGAAAGTTATAACAAAAACTCTGTGAGGTCCTCACTAATTTTCAAGCCCAAGACATCTGGGAACTTCTACAAGCACAAGGACAGGAAAAGACCTGCTACCAGGAAATGATGAATCCAAACCAGGAAAGCAATTTTGTGAAAGTATAAAATGACTATTGCATAGAAGCCCAAATTGTTGTTTAAAAAAAAAAAAAAAAAAAGGAGAAAAGTCTTTTTGAAAACTCATGCAAATACATTTAAAATTAAAAGGAAAGAACCTCAAAATTAAAGTCAAAGTTATTTAAACACTGAAGCAACAATGCTAAAACACCACCGTGGTGCTGACACTGGCAGACGAACTTCAAACCGAGGCACCACAGAGCAGGAAAGACAGTTTTGTACATTAGTGATTATGGGACATGAATATCCATATGGAAAAACACGACA
Organism: Cynopterus sphinx; assembly: GCA_030015415.1. NCBI lineage: Eukaryota > Metazoa > Chordata > Mammalia > Chiroptera > Pteropodidae > Cynopterus > Cynopterus sphinx. The sequence continues at coordinate 29,424,292 of CM057386.1, forward strand.
TGATTCACACCTTACACCATATCCAGAAATCAATTACAAATAGCTTACAGATCTAAATGTAAAAGGCACAACCATTAAGTACAGCATCACAACTTTAAGGCATAAAAACAGATCTTTTAACTAAAAACACTAACCATAAAGAAAAAGTTTGAAAATTTGGACACTTTGAAAGTAACAAGTTTTGTTCATTAAAGGTCACCTTCCCAAAGAAGAGAGTATTTCTTACACATATACTTGACAAACAGCTCTTATCCAAAATATATTTAAGAGCTTCTACAAACCAATAAGAAGACAAATCATCCAATACACAAATGGACACGAGATTTAGGCACTTCACAAAAGAGGAAACCCACAGGGCCAATAAGTAGATGAAAAGCCATCAGCTTCTTTAATAATCAAGGAAGAGCACATAAAAATCAAAATACAATATCAAGTATCAGGGAAAATGTACAACATTTAATACATTCTAATGGGAATGTGAACTGATGCAACAAGTATGGTACTATCTATTCAGACTGAACATACATACACCAATCCAGCAATTTCGTTCTGGGCATAGAGCCAAAAGAAATGTAAGCACAAACACACCAGGATAGAGGTACAAGAATGTACACTGCAGCAATGTCTGTAAGAGGCCTGCAATGGTAGTATGATACTGTGATGGTGATATGGAATACTACACGGCAGTGACAATACACAAATAACCTGAGTGAATCTCACAAATAATGCTAAGCACTAATCTACAGTGCTTAGAAATGTATGCTTAAGTGATATCACTATAACAAAAGTAAGGATGTGATTGTCATGGAAGTCTGAAAAATAGTGGGGGGTGGGGCATCATGACTCAGAGGGTGATCAGAGAGGGTTTCTAAGTGAGGAGTTACACACGTGTTCTTTGTGATAAGTGAATGTACATTTTTACTTTGTGGACTTTGGGGTGTTATTTAAATTTCACAATCCATATAGTTTAAAAAGCTGTATATGTTCAAAACATGGTACAAACTATGCTCTGGCAGGACTTTAGAAAGTGGAAGCTTGGTTATCTGACCTTGTTGCAGGACTGGTCTCCCCTCAAGTGGCTTCAGCATCCTATGTGATCCTGTTGAGAACAGTAATGTGGACATAATGGGGTAGCAGCTCAAGGTTTCCCAACATTTGGAGTGAACTTAATGTATGCACAAGCCACTGTAATTGCAGAACAAAATGAAGAAAAAAAAAAAGAAAGAAAAGAAAACCTTGATAAAGGTAAACACATAGCTCTCATGTGGGAGGCAAAGAGGGACTGAAAAACAGACCAAGAAAAACACCTGTGTTACAGAGAAAGAACTAAGATACAGACTAACTGTGATTGAAAGAGGACAAAAATGTAGGCATACTCTTGAAAGGCACACAACCGAGTAACTACAAATAGCCTTGAAACACTGAATAGAGAAGGGGTTATTCCAAGAAATCCTCCAGGAGGAGACAAAAAGATACGTGGACAGAAAGATCAGAAAAGAGGACCCAGGCACACTTGTACATTTCTGCTGGGAATGCAGAAAAGGACAGTCTTTCTTCTAGTAAGGGGTTGTGGAGTAGAATAGTACCCTGAAATATCATGTATTCCTCAATCAGCAATCCAGCAGTCCCACTGCTAGATCTGCCCCAAGATGCTCAGACAAGAACAGGAAAAGGTAGGCACAGGGTGATTTACTGCAATGTTACCTGGAAAGGTCCTAGACACAAAACCCACCCACCAGGCAGCTACTCAAATCATGTGGCATATCTACACTGCAGAGTGGGACAAAAGGGGGAAAGATCTATTACTATGTGGTGACTTCCACATTATCATCAAATAGAGAAGGCAACTAGAGAGAGGTAGGTATAGCTATATTGGTGGTAACAAATACATAATATGCAAGGCTGGTTTAACATTTGAAAATCAATGCAATCCACCATATTAAGAGGCTAAAAAAAATTATAATTAAGGCAGAAAAGTATTTAATAAAATTCAACACTCATGATAAAAAATCTCAGTACAAAAGGAGTATAGGGAAATATCCTTGATGTGATAAGGAGCATCTTCAATAGCCTACACAGCCAATATCATTCTTAACTGTGAAAAACTGAATGCTTTTGCCCCAAGATCAGGAACAATGCAAGGATGTCCCCTCTCAGCACTGCTACTGGACATCAAACTGGAAGTACTGGCCAGAGCACTAAAGCAAGAAAAGGGGGAAAAAAAGGTCTAAAGATTGGTAAGAAAGAAATAATATAATAAAATTTTCTATAGTGGTCCCTCAGTATCTATGGGATAACTGTTTCCAGGACCCCACCCCTGGCCCTGTTGGATACCAAAATGCATGGATGCTCAAGTCCCTCATATGAAAGGACATTGGGTATTTGCATATAACCTACACACATCCTCCTGTATACTTTAAATCATCTGCAGATTACTTATATTACCTAATACAATGTAAATGCTATATAAATAGTTGTTATACTGTATTGTTTAGGGAATAGTGACCAAAAACAGTCAGTACAAATGCAGCGACCATCAGAAGCCTAACTACATAGTACATGTCAGCATAAATGTAACTTTAAAAAAAATATTTTCAACTCACAGTAAATTGAAACTGCAAATTCGGAACTTGCAGATGTGGAGGGCCAACAGTATTTGATGATGGTATGACTGTTTTATCTAGAAAACTGCAAGAACTCTACCTAAAATTCCTAGAAATGAGTTTGGAAAGGCTGCAGAAAACCAAATCAACATGCAAAAATCCACTGTACTTCTACAAACTAACAGTGAACATGTAGAAACAAATAGAAACAATACCATTTACAATTGCCCTAGATAAAAATAAAATGCTTATGTATAAATCTAAAGAAATTTATAATAATTTTTTTGGGGGAGGGACAGAAAAAAATCTTCAAGGCAAAGAGTTCTTAGACATGACACCAAAATTACAATCCACAAAAGAAAAAAGTTATCTCCACAAAATTAAAAACTTTGGTCTGTGAAAGATCTAGTTTACAGGGTGAAAAGACAAACAGCAGTAGGGCAGAAAATATCCGCAAATCACAAGTCAGACAAAGGACTTGTAAGTAAAATAAACAACCAAAACTACAGCAAACAATAAACAATCCAATTAAAAAATTGACAAAAGACATGAACAGACATTTAACTAAAGTAGATATAAGAAGGGTACCAACTTTGAGAACTACATTATACAGACACAGATCACCTGCTATGGTGTTTCCAAAACCAGAAACAATCCCAGAATCATTTTAGCATGTTAAACAGCCATTTTTTTAAAAAGTGAAATAACACAGAACAGAAAATTCAGGGAGCATCATATACACCAGCTCATGAAGAAAGAGTTACTTTGTGAACATGTTTCCAGGGTGTGTGTATAGTGTATTGAGAGCAGAGATGTAGAAAGTTTTTCTCACAATGAGAAACTGTCTGGACATTTTAGAAACACCAGCCTAACTGGTTAATAATAATCCTGGGTATGTGGTCAGACATGTCTAAATTTCTCAATCTATAAATATAGAAATGAATCCTTTTCATATTAAGAGCTTAGGACAAGTGCTCAATCAATGATCATTCACTAGCCATTTCTCAAGTTGGGAGGGTAGGTCTGAGGACAGAGACCCCTGAATGTGATATTCTAAATGTTTCTCTTGAAAAAAACACGTTATTTTCTAGAGTTCTCATTGGGCACACCTTAGCTTCCACAGTTGTGTGCCCTGTCCTTTTCTGAGAAGGCATTCCTATCACTTTACTCCTTCAAAGCAGGGAGGTCCTGCCACTTTTAACCTCAGACTGGCAAAGAGCCACAGTGACAAGACATGCCACTCAGGCTGGCAGCTAGGCTCTCAGTATGCTGTGGAGTCCCTGGGAAAAGTGGCCAGAATGGGCAGGCCAGAATCTGACCTGGGAGCAAGGAACAGTGAGCACAGGCTCTTGCTCATGCCCTACTATAGATCATTCTAGACACACTCTAACAGATATGCATGCACAGACCACCAAAGCCATGTCATATCCACAGACTTCTGCAAAACTTGCACACAGTCTAAAAGTTTCCCAGTAGACCAGATGGACTATGGTGGCACCACAACAGCACATTGTGGTTGTTTCCCACATTACTAGAAGTTGGGGGTAGGGCATGGACAGGACAATTTCCTGTCTTCATTTGGGTGTCCACACAAGTGTATGTAGAATGTGAAGCATCTTCATGCACACGAAACATAGCTGCCATTCCCTGCACTACTGCTGACACATGATGAGGCCTTTGCATTTGGGGGTCTCTGCCACCCTTGAGCTTCAGGTGAGGCAGGCTCTCCCATCTAGGCCCTGTACCCAAAACACAGTATACCAGCCCTCACCACTATCCCACCTGCCACACCACCACTCTGAAAATCCTGTGCCATCTCAGTACCCTGAGATAGAGCAGTGGGTGCCACTGCCTTAGGGTACAGCCTTGTTTGTGAAGCCCTTTGCACACACAGGCTCAGGGGTGAGATGACTCTCCACATAAACCTTAGATGTGGACCTGCAGAGCAGGAGCAAGTTTCCAATGCTACTGAACAGCCTCAGAGCCGCTAATATTGTTTGTTTTGTTATTTCACCCAAGGATCACTGCTGAGTTTTCTCCATGCCCATGCTTCTAGATGGTGGTAAGCAGACACACAGCAGTTGGTGGCAGGATAGTACCATGGGACATGTTTCAATCTGTCTGATGACACTTTCAGGTAGATCTTTTATTAGAGTTTCTAAATTAAGCAGTGATGGCCGACACCATAGCAAACTCAACTTAGACACTGTTCTTGCCAGTTGGTTCAAATAAGCTTTAATTATTATTTTACTGACGTGCTTTTGGCCACATGACCACGTATCCAGGTGACCTGAGGACTCAGAACCATTGTCCTCAGAGGGAGTGCCAAGGCAAGGGCAAGGGTTTATTTCATTCACTACCTTTGCCAGAGCCTGAAACAGGGAGTAGGGAGTAGGTGCTCAAGAAACAATTGCCAAATAAACACATGCAGGAGTACCCAATGCACACACTCGTGTAGACTTGGTCACCAGGCCTGTGTGAAAAATGCTAACATTGCCCTCAATTCCTCACACTTTTCTACAAGGTTCAGATAAAAATTGTTGCCTCTGAAACATGGGTGGGAACCCAGAACTTCCACAAGACAGAAGGTGCCTTAATTTACAAGAGGTGCTTCCTAAGGACCAGGAGAAGGGGGGCCTCCTGCTGAAGCAGATCTTTGTGGGAGGAATGACTGACACGTCTCTGCAGTTCACCCCATTCTTGTGACATCCCAAAATAGTAGACTCTATAGCAGAACAAACCAAAGAAGAAATGATAAAAGGGTCTCATGCTACTATATATAACATTTTAGATATCAAGGAACATCTTTCCATTAGAAAATAACTGCAAATTCAGATGACAAAACAAAACAAACTACCAGGTGGAAACATTAAAGAAACATTAAGCAGAGCTCTCCTATTAAATGTTATAAGGAAGAGATACAACTAGCAGCTCAGACTCATCCCACGTGATCAAACACAGTAAGGACCACAGGCACTGGGTCTCACTAGATAGCTGTGAGATATTCACACAGCTAATTATTTTTAATTCTGTTGCAACAATATATGTTCTAACAATGGAGGTAATGTGTATGTCTTTTCTCTCTTCTACTGCGGCCTGGTGTGCAGATACAGGCAGCTCTGAACACATGGGCATTTCAGGAAACCTAGGATTTCAAGTGTCCTGTCCTGCCATCCTGCACCTCATGGTTGCATGTCCATGTTGCCACCCACCATTTATAAGGCATACTGGGTACACATCTACACAATATTGCCAAGTGGTCTGTAGAAAAGCTGCCCCCATGCATGTCCTAAGACTACATGGGATCACTCAGTTCCTTTCACTCTTGCCAAAACTGCTTAAAAAATTTAACAACCTACTGAGCCCACATGATCGTACCAGTACACAAAGCTGCCTGTCCACATGCGTCCCTTCCTGTCTGACCACCTGCGCCCCTTGGTTAATCATCTGCTCTGCATGGGTGGCTGTGCTCCCCTGTGTGCAGGCACAGTGCTTCCAGCTGGCATGCATTTCTTCATTTTAGTAGTTATACACTGACTATATTAAGGGAAAGTTTATAGTTCAGCCTTTGACCAAGGCAAGGAGAACAAGTGAATATGATCTGGGGTGTCTCAGGACGTGTGGTACAGAGCACTAGCCAGTCACATGTGAGACTCAAATCACTGGAGTCAAAGTAACAACATATCCTCCTTTTGTTCTCTCAGTCCACCAATTAAGCCTGGACCCATGCTCCACGCTCTATTCAATCCCAGCCTACGAGGCATACCTGCTGAGCATGAGGATCCTGCCTTCTCAAGCTCACTGTCACATGTGGGACACTAAGTGAGGCCATCAGAGTGACCTCCTGGTGCATCAGTGTTGTCATATCACTCTACTGTGTCCTTCACAGGATGCTGAGGCCTGTCTAATATCCAGGAAATCCAAGTGCGGGTTATGCCCCCAGATGTATCCTCCGCTGAGCCAGGTTGGGCATGTCTGTAGCCTCACAACAAACTTCTCCCCTGAAGCCCTGTACATCCATCTGTCCATGCCAGGTACTACCCAGGCATTAACTTTGTTTGTGTGCTGCTCCAAATAGCCACGCCCTATATGACCTTCCCTCAGTACCACATGACAATGTTCCCCAGGAAAAAAAACAAATAATAGCCATCTGTTTACCATGGGGGTATTGATAAATGCTGACTTGCTGCTAAACTAAAACATCAGTTTGAAGAAGACCTGTCTGTATTGGAAATACTGTATTCACAATACTCTTTGGTTTTCTAAAACAGAATACCTTTTGCAGAAAAAGACTACCAGAAAACTACCATCTTCATTTTCCTTACGTTTAGAGAACTGGCCAGGTGAAACAACTGTTTCCCTCTTTTAACTGCAAAGTTTGCTAAATGGATGCGCAGAGCAAAACACACCTAATTAGAAACAACTAAATCATCCAGAAATAAACCTGTAATGAATGAAGCCACCTCCTTTCCCTTTAAAGTCACCAACTGGCCAGTGCCCTGAAGTTTCCTTAGACTCAATAAAACTGAGAAGAGATGCAGTACCCACTGCATCTTAACCTTTGAACTCGACCAGAAGAACATTCTGGATTATGGCTTACAGACAACTATGCACAATTCAACATTCTTCCCCGAACTCATATTCTTTTAACTACAGGTCTCACAAACACCTGAACTGAATGACTTTAGACAAAATATCCTAATCTAGGGACCTGTTTGTGATGATGTCGGCAAGAATGTTTCCCTTCATTGTTTTTATGGCTAAAAGAGGTTAAAATTGAGTTTGCCTTTGTAAAAATAGAAGGTCCAGGTTCAGAAGTGGGGGTGGCTGGTGATGCTGTGACACTTCCAGTCTTGCCCTGCACTGCTTCACCAGAATGGGGCTTGACATGAACTTGACCAAATATTTAGGGCAAACAGGCTGACAAGCTGGACTGCCATAGAAACTACCTCCAGAGGAGGCCACAGCCTGTTACCTCAGGCTGCCAACAGCACAGTGGGTGCTATGTTGCACAGAAACGAGTGAAGTCCTGTAATGCAACAGGAAGTCTCCTTCTTTCTTGGGAAGATCTTCTGGTTATCCAAGCCTTTCCTGGGACGCTGGCATCATCAACTCAGGGCATGACAAATGTACTGACTGCATGCAGACTATCTTAATAAAAACCTCAATCCCAGACTGCTCACCTTTGCAAAACCAAATAAAAGACTCCTAGATAAGACAGCAAAGTGCTTTTTTCCTTATTAAGAAGGCATTAGCTGAGAGAGTATATTTAAAATACATTTACCCAAATATCCTACTTCCTTTGGAAGGGTGCAAAGAAGCTTTATGCATAACAGCCATGAACTGTAAACACCCCAAGTGTCCATCAAGAGATCAAGCTGTGCAGTGATCATCCATGGAAGAAGACTCAGCGATAAGAAAAATAAACTACTATACACAATATCAGCATGGATGAATCCAAAAGAAAAACACCGAGAAAAAACCCAGACACAGATGGGTACAGGCACTCTGCATACAGTGCAATTCTGCTTACATGAAGGCCCAGAAAGGCAACATTACACCACAGAGAATGATGTTTAACTGGGAGGGAGGGTTGAACTGCAAAGGGGCTCACAGAAATGGTCTGTATATTAAAGGGAGTAGGAGTTTCACATGGGTGTATGTACTTACACTCAAACTGTACACTTAAAACCTGTGCATTTTATTCATGTCTAGATTACATCTAAATTTAAAAAGCAGGAAGAAAATACACATTTACTTTGAGAAAGCATTGGTAGTGGGTTGAATGGTAGCATCCACCTGAAAAGACACATATATCCATGTGGAACCTGTAAGTGTGACCTTTTTCGGAAAAGGGTCTGGCAGACATACTAAATTAAGGATCTCCAGTTGAGGTCATCCTAGATTATCTGGAAAGATCCTAAATCCAAAAACAATTGTTCTTATAAGAGGAGGCAGAGGGAGATTAGGGAAAAGAGGAGACACCCATGTAAAGACAGAGGAGAGACTATAGTGATGCAGCCACAAGCCAAAGAATGTTGAGAGCAACCAGAAGCTGAAAGAGGGAGGATCCTGCTTGGGAGTCCTTAGAGGGAGTATAGCCCTGCCAGCACCTCAATTTCAGAATCCTGGCCTCTAAAACTGTGAGAATACATTTCTGTTGTCGAAGCCACCCAGTTTGTGGTAAATATTACAGCGGTCCTAGGAACTAACACAACATCTATGCAAAATAAAGAAACTCATTAATTGTCCTATGACTGACCACTTGCTCCCCAAAGCCAAGATAAATGGCCTCTCTCCCGTGTGTTCAGGCCTCAGAGACATCACCAGCATGGTATGCAACTTACACTGCAGGCCAGCAGAGGCTGTGCTCTGGGCTTTCCATCCTGCTGAGTGCGAATTCCTAGGACCACTTAGGTAAGGTGGCACCCCAGCTTCTGAGAGTATCTCTGCCCCGTGGAAGGGCCTCAGCTGTCTAAAATACTCTGACAATGGCCAAGAAACATTCATCACATAAATTGGGATTTGTTACCAGTAAACTGAAAAAGGTCTCTACTAAACCCAAAGCAAAAGGCTGGTAGGCACTTGTTGTTCCTTACTGGAAAAGGACGGCTGAGAAGGGACTGGGTCTGTTAACAGCTCAGACAAGGGCTAACAAATGGCAGTACTCACACTCCCAGTTTAGGATTTCTTCTCTGCCAAGGGTGGGCAACCCTGTGATTGGAACAGTTTTCAAATCTGTTGTTAATGGTTACACAAGTACCTACATAATATTCTTGACACTGTCTCTTCACTTCTAAAGCCTAAAATATTTACTATCTGGCTCTTTAAGGAAAAAATTGCCAATCCTGAGCTAGACAGAGGGGCCTAATCATGGACAGAAGACTACTTCCCACAAAATAGATTTAAGACCTACTAAAATGGAATGATAGAGACTGACAGGGGGAAAAAAAAATAAGACTACATAATAGTGTGGTCTCATTTTTTCTAAAAATAAAGAATATACATGTTATTCATGAAACAAGAATTGAGACTAATAACAGTGATGTGATCTTAGTGGAAATGTGTTTTTCTTAGAAAGTCTTGCTTATTTGTATTTTCTAATTGTCTACCTTACATATATTATTTCTGTAATCTCATTATGAATAAAAAAGTTAAATTTCAATATGTATTTATACATTTATGTTACATCTTATTTTACTAATCATTTTACCTATGTGACCTGAACAAAATCCTAGGAGAGTTTTCTCATAGGACATATATTTCCCAGGTGAAAAATAGGAAATTCACATAGTACAAAGTACATACTCAGTGCTAGCAAATAAGAAACTCAGAGTGAGAACCCACATCCCATCTGGAAACTTCCTCTAGTGCTGCCTGTCAAAAGTCCATAATCATATAAAAGGGGATACTGTATTAGATAGTAAAAGGACCTTAGACATGTGGTGAATTCCTCCTGGATACAGCCAAAGGAGTAGATGTAGTCAGGTTGGCTCTAAGACTTACCTCAGTGCACTGAGGTCCAATTCTAAAGCACCAAAGTCCACAGCACCTATTCTGCATGATTCATAGAGTATCAAGTATAAAAGCAGTTTTTTCAAATGATTCCAGAAATGTAGAGTACCCCTACAGTAATTTAAAATGGGTTATTATATTTTATGATTTCCTCGTAAGAAATATTTTCTATAGTTATTTTATAACAAAGTAGCAATAGTGAATATGAAAATGTTTCAAGCATACAGAAAAGTATGAGAAATAATGTATGATGTATCCACCATCTGTTCATTTTACCTTTGCTTTGGGATATTTTTAATATAAAAAAATAGTACATGCACACAGTTGAAGCCCCTCATGTAACCCCTATCCTGCTCATTCCTCCTTCTCCTCTCCAAAGATTCTAAATGTTAATTATTCCCATATATGTTTTTATATTATGCTACTTGTAAACCCATAGACACATGTGATGTTGATATGTGATGTTTTTAGAAGAAACTTAATGCACAGATCCTCATGTACATTTTCCCCTCCGGATTATAATTTAGAGATTTATCTATGCTTTTTATACATGCAATTCTACTTCATTACAATCATACTGTGGTATTCATTGTCCAACAAACACCCATTTTCTTGTTGAATGTCAATTGTTTTGTTCCAGCACTTTGGTATATTACAAATGATGCTACAATGACGTTTGTCTACCAACTTCTTTAGGTATATATCTAAGAGTTTCTTTTGAGGTTTACAATTAGAAACAGAACTAAAAGAAACTGTGAATGCACTTAACGACATGATGAAGCTTCACACTGTGTAGTCAGTCATTCACAGACATGTCCTCTTTTACATCTGATTAGGGCATATGTCTTACATTGTAAAATTATCAAGAGATCTTGATTAAGAAAGAGGAAAAGGTACTATGCATGTAACACTCTTTTGCAGAACAAGATTAGGTTCTACAAAAAGTCCATTATCAAGAACTTCGTTCTTGACATTGTAAACTCAAGCGAAAATATGAAACTCTCCTGTGCAAACAACTGAGACAAAGTTTAAGGACAGTTGAGATGAGAGGACAACAGTCCAGGGAGCTCTGAAACTCAATAAATCAAATAGTAAGTACAGATGTAATGCATTTTCCTCAGGAGATGACCCATAGCTTTTACCCAATTTTTAGGGAGTCCACAGCCCCAAAGAGGTTTAGATGTTTGTGTTTTTCTTTCTGAAAGTATACAGCAATGTGACAAATTAACATTACATGGCACCCAAGGGAAGCACTATAAGAACACTTTACTTTCCAAATCCAACCTTCCAGAGAGACTAAAAATTTACCAACATACTCAGAAGAAGATAATTATAATATAAATGACTTCAGAGTTCTTTAATCCAGAAAAAAAAATCATAAATCATAATCCAAGTCCTATGACTAATGTTTATACAAAATACTGTAAAACAAATTTTATTTTAGATTTCCACTGAGAAATGTCTAAAGCCCAAGTCCATTCTCCTGTTTCTAAGGAGAATGAGACAGGTGAGAGAAACTGAAAACACTGAAGTTCTACTGCAACAATGACATGGAAAAAAGACATGAAAAATGCTGTCCTGTTTCTCTCCATATTCAATGCATCACAAGATTTTTCTTTTTAAATTACTAGGTAAAGAAATCAGGGAATCAAGATAAAAGGGAGCACACAATGTAAATTGGACCAGAGCAATCTACAGATTCCTGCGTCATGCACCCACGATGCCCTCATGTGAAGAGACCCAACCAAGCTATCTCCACCTTCCAGAAGGACTGTGTGGGTGGTAAGACTGGAGCTCGTCACCTTAGCAACAACTCTAAGCATATGTGCAGTGACACCAGTTGATTTCTTAAAGCTGTAAACAGAGAATTATGAAAAAATTCCAAATTAAATTAAGAATCATTTACCCCCTCCCTTCCTACTCTACCCATTCTTTAAATCTCACTGGTATCAACTGAGAGTAATTCCATGTATGCAAACGTGATTTTATTCCCCAGATATACCAAACATTCTGCATAACTATATACCACAGAAAGCATAATAAGGCCTTTGGATTAATTATATTATTGCAAACTCATATACGAACACGAAGTGGCCGCAAGTCAGCAGAGTGTGTGGTACAAGACAGTGAGCCTAAAGAAGCTGCACTACCCCATGGGGATTTCTGGGCCTGTGCTGACCCACACAGCTCCATGCCCTCTTCCCTATATGGTCACCTGATCCCCTCTCACTCTCCCTCAAGTCCACCCCTTCCCAAGGTTCCTGTGACTTACTTAGCACCTGGACTCAAAGCCCAGGGCAGTACTAACAGACCCGCTCCCCAAACCAGAAAGTCACAACAGAAGAGAAGAATGGTGTGGTGGGCCTGCAGCCTGGGGAAAGCAGGCCCTTGAGAGAGGGTCCAGGCTAGAACATGCACTCCTGGTAAAACAGAATACAGTCCAAGGTATCGGCCTCAGAACCCATTTCCATCTTCATTTGAAAAACACAGTTCATTTCATCTTGGGGGAAGAAAATGTAGAATTCTCTGGAGATTTTGTGACCTTGGAAGGAAATCATTTAGTCTAGGATAAACCAGTAATAGTATAAATAGGTATACTCTGGACAAAGCTTGCCAAAAGATTGTCCAACATGAACTAAATAGAAAGAGGTAAGGGCCTGACTGAACTGACATCATTTCATAGTAACTCCCACCTACAGTCCTAAATATCCATCCCACTATCGTTAATTTTCTTCCAATGTGTAATGTGATAAAGGATAACACTTTTCCTTCTTTCCTTTCTACCATATTTTGAAACCAAACTTGATATTTCATGTTGTAAAATCTATTTATGGGCCCTATAGATGCACTTCTTAGTATAATCATTAAATTTAAATACTAAATAGTCCAAGGAAACACAATTACATTTAAAACTAAGATGATAAAAATGTTCTGAGAAATTGTTTTTATAGAATACAGTAGTTCTCCCTCATCCAAAATTTTGCTTTCCATGGTTTCAGTTACCTATGATCAACCACGGTTCAAAAACATTATAGGGAAAACTCCCCGAATAAGTAATTCATTAAGGTTTAAATTGTGCACCATTATGAGTAGTGTCACGAAATCTTAAGCTTTGCTGGCTGAACATGAATCATTAGTCCCTTGATAGCCATGTCGGTGATCAGATCAACTGTCATGGTGTTGTAGTGTTTGTGTTACAATTTAATAATGGCCCCAAAGAGCAAGAGTAGTAATGCGGCAATTTGGTCATGCCAAAGAGAAGCCATAGAGTGCTTCATTTAAGCAAAAAGGTGAGTATAGTACAAAAGATATTCTGAGAGAGAGCATGCACACAAGCGACCACATTACGTTACGTAACTTTTACTATAGCACAGTTATAATTTCTATTTTATTATTGTTGTTGTTAATCTCTTACTGTGACTAACTTTATCATAGGCATATATGTATAGGAAAAAATTAAATATATATACAGTTTGTTACTATCCAGTTTCATGCATCCATTGGGGGGGTCTTCAAATGTATCCCCTGTAGATAAGATGGTCTGAAGTTTCAGACAACCACTGGAGGTCTTGAAATGTATCCCCTGTGGAAAAGGAGGTCCACTATAATCAAATTTGTTTACTGGGATTGTCTTTCTGCAGTCATTTACCTCCAAACAAAAAAGGGTGGGAAAGAAGAAATAACAAGGAAGAGATGGCCTACATTGCATGTTCTGAAAAAAAATATCATTTAGATGTTTTATAATTCTGAACTCAGGATGCAGAAACAATTGAAATTATGCACTTTTGTCTGTTCCCAAATCAAAGTATATTTTCTTTAACCCATTTCCCACTTGCCCCAAGAATACTTGGCAGCGGAGCTTGGGGCTGCAGCATTTATCCTGAGTAACTCACAGATTGTAGTCCTAACCTTACCCCCAAAGTTTGCCATGAAATTTCTCACCTTTATTATTATTTTCACATTGCCCTAGTATATTGAGAGTCTTTGGACACAAATGACATCATTCTATTTATAGCATTCTGCTTTTAGTAGTGGTACTTGCATTTACAAAATATAGTAATTCTCGATCACTGAAAATGTCAAAGCCTAGAAAATATAGCATTCCTATGTGTGATGTTAAATTAATGCTGGCAGCAAGCTGCACTTTTTCCTAAACGGGAAAAGGGTGAAGGAATATCTAAGTTTCTGAACAAATACAAATCAACATTTATAAACTCCAACACTTTGTTTTTAAAGATCTAGCTATTTAAATTGCATTTGTGGCAAATTCCTTTCCTATAAAAATCATCTCAGATTTGTCTTCTTATGCTAACTTTTTTAAAAGTCAGGTACTCCTATGCATATGGGCTGCAGGGTGGGAGGAAGGCACTGACAGTATAGGGAGGGGAGTACATGCCAATCTTTGGATTGAAGATGTGCTAGAATGAACCTGATTCAGAATTTTACTTCACTGAAAAAACACAAAGTAGCAATGAGTCTGAAGTTAGCCTGATAGTACCTTTAGAGAGAAAAACTATGAGGTTTATTCCCAAAAATTCATTGTTTGTGCTTTTCAAGGAAGTACCTCAAGCTTGGAGAAAGGAATCAAAGTGCAGAGAAATGTCAAGCCACACTCCTCTCCATCTCTCCTTCCCCATGCACTGTCTTTGTCCAATGTACTATTTAGCTGGTCACTCAGGACTCTTCCTTGCTCCAAAAGACTAGGGTAAACTAATGGGGGGAAATATGAAGGTATCCTGGAAATTATGAATTATAGGGCTGTTTTAGGACTGCAGAATGTGCAGGTCAGACCTCTGAAAACTGAAGGTGTGGCTATGGATGTAAACATAAGCACTACACAGCTTGACCACTTACTACCGTCTGAAATTGTGAGCAAGAGATTTAACCTGTGCCTTGGTATCCTCCTCTGTAAATTGGAAAAAA
Source organism: Cynopterus sphinx (assembly GCA_030015415.1). Taxonomy (NCBI): domain Eukaryota; kingdom Metazoa; phylum Chordata; class Mammalia; order Chiroptera; family Pteropodidae; genus Cynopterus; species Cynopterus sphinx. The sequence continues at coordinate 29,439,333 of CM057386.1, forward strand.
TGACTGTCCTGTCCTCCAGGGAGTGGAGGCATGTGCTCGGTACATATTGGCAATTGTAATTAATGATGGTGTCCTACCCACTTCAGTCAGTGACTGGGGTTTAACGATCCATTTCAAATTACATTTGCACAGTGCTTTACTTTCATGTTATTTTATTTAAAGCCTCTAACTAGCCTCAGCTCAACAGATGGTATTATTTCCACTTTACATATGAAGGCAGGAGTTGATATGATCTAAAGGTACTGGCTCCGTGATGGGCCAAGCCCCCAGGCAGGGCCTCCAACTGAGAACCATCTCAGAGTCACAGCAGGGTCAGTAAGCTCCAAGTGAATGGAATGATATAGATTTTATCTTCCTGGGGGTAAAATAGTGCCATCTTCCAAAATCACCCATAAATAAAGGAGTCTTGCCCTTCCCCTGCTAAAAGGTGCCTCAAGAGTCTTGAGGATAAACCCTCAATATTTCTTCAAGGTCTCAGAGAATGTGTCAAGGAGGAAGCTTGACTGAGGCCTTCATGGAGGGCGGGGGAGAGAGAGCAAGAGCGAGAGCGAGAGAGAGAGAGAGAGAGAGATAGTTCACAAATCCTGGGGTTAATTTTGAGGGCAGGAAAGATGATTGGGGTAGCAGCATTGCTCTTGATAAAAAATAAAAATTACAACAAATACAGAGGTGGGAAACTGAATGACTTTGAAAATTTTCATCTTCCTCAAATAAACACCAAATTACATTTTCTCTGGTTTCATTATGAGGCTTCTTATGGAAAATACCAGTGAAAAAGAAGAGTTGGAAGAAGTAATAAGTCATAGAAAAAAATATATAAACATATGACATAACTGAAACAAGAGTGGACAAGGAGCATGAAGAAAAGTAGAGTTGGGAGGTGTTCCAGGTGGTCTAAAAAGTCACTAAAATCATTTCCTACAACTCCACAAAAATATTGCTTCGAACTTTATGCAGGTTTAAAAATTGGGAGCATCCACCACCGAAGTTAAGCAAAAGGCTGGCTTGCCACACGTCACTCTTCCCTGATGGCTACGGAAAAAATACATATTTAATTTCCAAATTTGTAGAGAATTTAAAAAAAACTTAAAAAGTCAAAAAGGAGAGAAAAAACACAAATCAGAACAAAAAGAAAGTTCAATATGATGGAACTAAATGTTTAAGTACAAAAGTAAAAGTGCTAAGAAATCCAGTTAAAAGACAAAGTTTGTCAGACTGGAATGGAAATAGTAATCTACCTACCTCAGAATAAGGGAAGAATATCTAAAACCTAAAAATGTGGAAAGATTCAGAGAAAAAAATATAAGACATACCAGGTAAATAATGAGCAGAAGAGCTGAGGTTGCTGCATGAATACTGGATACAGGCTTGAGGCCAAAACACAATTCATGAGATAGTTAGTCACACTGTAACAGAACAAAGGGTTCCATTCACTAGAGAGAGAAGATAATTCCAAATATTTATGCACATAATACAATAGTGTGGGGGTTCAGAACAAGCAACTCCAAGATATGTCTCTGTGGTATGGGGACTGTTTTGAACTAAAGGCAATTTTAGCTCCAGACTCAAGAGAAAATTCTGACACTCCTTAAACTACCTAGAAGAACCTGAATTAGGGGCCTTGCCCATAATAAATTATCAACAATAGTATGGCAGGGTAAACTTCTATTCTCTAAACATCTGTTCTTATCATCCTATGATGACTCTTTGAAGCTCTCAAGGTGCATTACTTCTCCACCTCAAAATGTCTCTTACCTCAATCCCCTATTTCATCTCTGAACCTCTCGTGCAAATGGGGTCACTGACTCTCTCATTAATGCAGCATTTCCATGCATACGTTATGTATTAAATTTGGTTATTTTCTCTTGCTAATATGTCTCATGTCTATTTGATTACTAGACCAGCCATAAGAACCTTGAGGTTCTTCCTTTCCCACAACAGTGTCAAAGTAAAGAGCAAAAATAGACAGAACAGGGAAAATAGATACAGCCACAATCACAGGAGTAGACTTTAAAACACCTTTCACTAACTAATGAGCCAAAGAGTCAACTCTCATTCAAAATTAGAACATGATAGCAAGCCTGATCCAATGAGCATATACAAAACATTTCAAACAATAATTGCACAATGCCCATGGTTTTCAGGAACACGAGGAACAAACGCTCATGAAAACTGACCACACACAGGCCTATAAGAACAAGTCTAAATAATTCTGAAAAGACCTACTTTTTACACCACAATTTAGATAGGGGAGTGGGTAACCATGAACACCTTAAATCTAAGAATTAAGAAATGTACTTCTAAGTATAAAGGTCCGAAAGGAAATCAGAGTGGGAATTAAAAACCTTCAAAGTTGAGAATGACAACATACTACACAGTAAATTGGGTAACCTAAGTAAAGAATTTTTTTAAAGAAGGAAAGTCTAGAAGGCATCCCAATAAAGAGGTATTAAAATATCAGAATATACCCAAAAGTGTGGAAGGAAAATGTGACAACACAAAAAGCAACAGAGCCTAATCAAAGTCCAAGGTGGATTTTTATTTTAAATGACACATGAAATAGAGAAGCTAAATGATAAAGAACAAGCTAAATAATGTAAAAGGAAAGCAATAAAGAAAATTATGAAAGGCTTTTTGATCAGTAGAGGGAAAGGAGATCATGCTAGATGAACAGGACCTAAAGGAGGTGACCATATCCAATGAATGGACCAGATGCTGGCTGGGATAAAACACTGGACCACGAAAAGTCTCTCCTTGGTGAGGAATTTGATAAGACAGAAGTTTACTGAAATGGAAAGGAGACAATCACTGAATGAAAAAGAGGTGAGATATTTATAAAATTAAAAAACATGTGTGTATCAGGGTTCAGCCAAAGATATGGATATATGTTAAATAGGCAATATATTATGAAATTTATTGCAAGAAATTGGCTTACAGTATTGTGAGGGTTGGCAACACAATTCTAAAATTGATAGGATGGGTTCTGGGGCAGAAGCTTCAGCTTCTCCTTCTCTCAAAATCTTTAAACAGATGGAATCAGGCCACCTACATTACCTGGGATGCTATGCCTTACTCCAACCAACTGATCATGGACTGTATACACACCTACAAATTAATAGCAACACCTAGACTAGCAGTTGAATAACTGAATACTGTAGCCTAACCAGGTCAATCCATCTAACTGACCATGTCACGTGGATGTACACACACATGTACATATGTATGTATGCATGTATGAACACATACAAAAGTTCTCTAGGCAGTAAAAATGTGATATTTTATTTTTTCTTATCACTATTTCCTAATTTTCTAAAACAGTATTGCTTTAGCTTAAAAAAAATGTTATTTTAGAAAAAGAGAACAAGAGGTAACCACAAATAAACCCACTGTATAACTGATATTAGAGAAACAGTATTTAGTCTTCCACCTTTAAGTACAATGTCAGTCAGCTGTAGGTATCTCTTAAAACGTCCTGTTTTAAGGCTGAGAAAGTTTTTTCTCAGTTTGCAGAATATTTTTATCACAAATAGGTATAGAATTTTGTGAAACACCTTTATTTGTTTGTTTGTTTGTTTGTATCTTTTGAGATGATCTCATGGGTTTTCCTTTTATTATGTAAATGTGGTATACTATATTGATTTTTGAAAGTTAAACTGAATTTGAATATCTGAGATAAATCCTACTAGCTTGTGTTGTATTATTATTCTGTTATATTACTAAATTCCATTTGCTACAAAGTAATGATTTTTATAACTATATTCATGTGAGTGGTGGCCTGCAGTTTTCCCTTCTCATCACATCTTTCTCTGATTATGGTATCAAGGCAATATTGCTTCATGGAACAAGGTAAGATGTGTTCCTACCTGTACTGTGGAGCCTGTGTATAATTGGCATTATTTATTATTTAACAGATAGTAGAAATCACCAGTGAGAATGAGGCCATCTAGGACTGTAGAATTCTTTGTGTCGAGAATTTTAATTAAAATTTCAGTTTTTTAAATAGATAAAGGGCTATTCTGGCAATCTATTCTTCTTCAGCAAGCTTAGGTAGATTTTATATTTTAAGAAATTTGTCCATTTCATCTGAATTGTCAAATTATTGGCATAAAGTTGTTAATAAATTTCTCTTATCCTTTTAACAGCTATAGAATTGTAGAGATGCTCTCTCCTTCATGCCTGATGTTGAAATTTTATGTCTTCCTTTTTCTAATCAGTTTGGCTAAAGGTCTTTCAGTTTTATTTATCTTTTCAAAGAACTAACTTTTGGTTTCACCAATTTTTATTTATTGTATTTTCTTAAATTTTCACTTTGACAGATAAAGCACAGGTCAAAAGTCTACTCCCATTCAGATTTTTTAAAGCTAAAAAGAAAACTGTCAACCTAATTAAAGGAATCTACTAAAACTCAATAGGTAACATTAATTGTAAAAGACTGAAAATTTCTCCCCCAAGACTGTGAAAAAGACAAGAATGCTCACTGTCAACATGTCTATTGAGTACTATACTGCAAGTCCTAGATAGTATAATAAGGTAAGAAAAAGAAACGTAAGGTATACAGAATGGCAGAAAAAGAAAAACTAATTTTTAGTCACATTTGACGTAAACATCAATGTAGAAAATTCCACGAAATCTATTTTTTAAAAAATTACTACTTATGAGTTTAACAAAGTTCCAAGATGAGTATTTATTTTAAAGAATCAACTGTTTTACTATGCATTATCAACAAACAATAGGAAACTGGAATTAAAAATAAAACAATTATAATAGCATCCCCCAAATTAATAACTTAGGAATAAAGTATGTGCCAGATCTATCTAAAGAAACATAAAATTCACTATTGTTAAGATGTCAATTCTCTCTATTCTATACATTCAGCATAACCTCAAAATTCTAGCTTTTTTTTTTTGTAGTTATTGATAGTGATTCTGAAATGTACGTGAAAAACGTAAAGGGATCGCTTATAGCTTATGCAATGCTGAAAAAAACCAAAGTGAAAAGACATACACTATCTGATTTCAAGATTTCCTGTAAAGCTACAGTAATCAAGAAACTGTGATACTGGCATAAAGACTGACATGTAAATCAATGGAACAAAACAGAGAGTTCAGAAACAGACAAACACCTTTACACTCAACTAATTTTCAATAAAGATAAATCAGCTAAATGGGAAACAATCTTGTTAACAAGTGGTGCTGGAATAACTAGACAGCTTTATGCCAGGTGGGGGGGGGGGACCTTTAACCTGACCTTATACAAAAATGATCTCAAAATAGATTACAGAAATGAATGTAAGAGCCAATACTACATAACTTCTAAAGAAAACATAAAAAAAAAAATCTTTGTGACATTGGGTTAAAGAAAGATTTCATAAGACACAAAAAGTATGAAGTATCTAAGAAAAATTTGTTAGGTTGGACTTCATCAAAACAAAAACCTTTGCTCTTCAAAAGACACTGTTAAAAAGATGAAAAGACAAGCTACAGACTAGAAGAAAATATTTGCACAACATAAATCTGGTGATGGACTGGTGTCTAAAATACATAAAGAACTCTCTAAGACACAGAATATATTAAAAACAACCCTTAGTAAAACAACCCAATTTTTTTAAATACACAAAAAAGACATATAAAGAAATGGATTCTTCACCAAACAACATACATAGGTGACCGAATTTATTTTTAAGAACATGGAAAGATAATCAACATATTTTGTCATCAGGGAAATAGAAATTAAACCCACAACGGGATGCCACTAGATATTCACTAGAGTGGCCAAATTAAAAAGACTGACTATACAAAGTGATGGTGAGAATACAAAACAATGGCTCTCTGTCATTGTTGATGGGAACATGAAATTGTTTAGTCACTTTGGGAAACAGTTTTGCAGGTTTCTTAAAATTTTAAAACATCCCCCCCTACTATATGACCCAGAAATCCCAATCCTAGATATTCACCAAAAAGAAAATAAGACATATATATAGCCACACAATGTTCTGTATGCAACTATTCATAGCAACTTTATTCCTGACAGTTAAAACCAGAAACTACAAATGTCTATCAACTGCTGTTTGGATAAATATGACCTATGTATCCAATGGAATGGCATGCTAAGTGAAAGAAATCAGTCACAATACACTTTATATTGTATGATTTCATTTATGTTAAATTCTAGAAAAAGAAATCCTATTGTGACTAAAGCATATCAGTGGTTTCCTGGGTCTAGGGGATAGGAGGGAGGTAGTATTGGCATAGGGAAACTTCTTGAGATAATGGAGATGGTTCTATCTGTCACAATTGTGGTGACGGAAACATGACCATACTAATCTGTTAGAACATCACGTTTTACATTTAAAATTGCTCAATTTAATTGTATTTAAATTGTCTCAATAAAGCTCTCAAGGGTGGGAGAGGATGTAGAGAGGGTGGGAAAGGACAGAGACATGTATCATCATCTCTATAAGAGGACTTCTGCTACAAAGGGGAAGGAGAAATGGGGTGGCAGCTGGCAGTACAAGTGAGCAAAAGGATAAAAGGAAAGCATGTTTGCATGCTAGCAAGAGTACTCCACAATCATCCCCTCCAAAGGCAAGCTGAGGGAAAGGAGGGAGCACTCCTGGAAGAGTAGCTTCAGCAAGAACAGCAAGACTTTGTCCTGGGCAGACAGCAGAACCCATGGGCACAATGGGAAGGCTGCTGGGATGTGAACGCGGCTTCTCTAGACTGACTGTAAGAGTGGTTCTGATGGCTGCCTCAGGGTATGGAGCCAGAGACTGCTGCAGAGCTGGGAAGGAGGCCGACTTTCACTGCAAACTTTCATTACTCACCAAGTTAAATAATCGGTTCTCATCTCCTAAAGTGTACACATGCAGTCTCACTTAAATAGAACCATATCAAACTTTTAAAATAAATTCTCTAACATGTCTATAAATTATGGAAATCTGGGTTCTTTTTGTGTTTTTGTCATTACGGCCAATGCTGCCACAAGCATTCCTGACATATGTCTGCATGCACATGTGCAAGGGTGTCTCTGTGGTGCCACAAAGTGTTCAATTCCATGATACAAAATGTCCAAAAGAGGCAAATCCAGACGATGGTTTTGCTTAGGCCTGCGGAGGGGGAAATGATGGGGTATGTACGGGTTTCTTTCTAAGGTGATGAAAATGTTCTAAAACTGTGTTACACATGTCTGCAAATATAACAAAGACTACTTTAAATGGGTGAACTATATGATGTGTCAATTATATCACAATAAAGCTATTATTTTCTTATAAAGCATAAAGGAAGGTTCTCCACGAATGATAGGCCCTGTGATGGCTGAGCATGCACCATGCCCAAGGTCAGGGTCAGAAGCAGGGTCCAGGCCAGTACAGCCCCTTCCCCAATACTCACTGACAAGAAGCACATCTCAGTATGGCCCCTAGAGAGATGTGCACCCAAGACCTCACTAACTGCACTTCTGTGCTGGTCAATGGGCAGCCAGGCACCAGTGGCCACGTAAAAAAAGGTTTTGCACTATTATTAGAGCTATTCTGCAAAGTCAGCAGCAAGCAAATACCACCCCTCCTTCTGTACAGTTCTCACATGAATGGCAAGGCCTCTGCTCGGGGCCACTTCCTCTTGCTCCAGCGTGTCCAGACTACACACTGCAGCTACACCATGCCATTCCTCAGCAAAAAAAAAAAAAAAAAAAGTGTCCTGGGGCTGGTCCCTGTCCGGCAAATGACCCAGTGTGGAATTAAGGTCCCCTATCAACATAACATCCACCTGCATCTGGGCATGTCTGCAGCTCAGCTAAACAGGTTTACTTAGCATATCTTGTACATATTGCAAGTTATACAATATACTGATGGCACAGAGCTAAAGAGGGCATGGGTGTCCTCCAATGTTGCTTCATGCCCCCCCCAGCCCTCTTTCACTCACTGTTTCTTCTACTCAGTGGCACATTTAAGCAAAAGGGACCATTACAACAAAATTATTTCTAAAATTACATGTTTGAAGAGAGGATATGAAATAAGTAAACCTTAAATATTTAAATATTAACTTTACAAGGCCTATTTACTTCATCCTAACATTGATGTAAAACTGTAAGGCATGAGAGGGTAAACAGGAAGCTTCTACCTGGCTCTACAGAGCATCGCAAAAGGAGAGCCAGAAACATTGGCAGGAAGATTCATCACAAATGAATTCCAGCTCCTGGCACCTGGACAGACCTGGTCACATATTTATGTAATATAATATTTCTAATGCCCAGACATGCAGCCAACACACCACCACACCCATCAGCACTGAAACATCAAAAACAAGACAGCCCTTGCAACTAAGTATGTCCTACCAAGTCAGCAGGAAGGTAGACCTTGGGCAGAGCTGGGGCAGTGAAGACCTAGGTCTACAATGACAGACAGGATTCCCACCCACTGTACATACTATCCCCACCAGGGAGGCAAATCCAGACAGCTTCATCCCTGGCCCCATTCTCAGAGTCTACCAGCTATGTCATTTTACTGCTTTTAAATAATACACTGTATGGTGACTGAAAAACATGCCTTTATTCATTCAAATCCTCTGAGGCATGCACCTTCACAAATTAATTTTACAAGTAATAAACAAATTTTGCTTTCAGCAAAAATAAAAAAAAATCTTGTTGAAGCAAATATTTCACTAGAATTTGAAAAGCTTCCTTCTCCTCCCTCTGAATTTTTTTGAAAAAAGAAACGGCTTTTTTTGCAACAGGTCTGCCACCAGAACACAAGTGTTGTGAAAATCAATGCTATATTTAAGCCTAAATGGGAAAGAAAAAGACTCACATCAACACCGTTGTCACTGGACACGTAGATTCTGGCACAACTGGTCATCTGATTTACAAATGTGGTAGGAATGACAAAAGAACCACTGAAAATTTTGAGAAGACGGCTGCTGAGCTGGGGAAAGGCTCCTTCAAGTATTCCTGGGTCTTGGATAAATTAAAAGCTGAACGTGAATGTGGTATCACCATTGATATCTCCCTGTAGAAATTTGAGACCAGCAATTATGTGACCATCAGTGATGCCCCAGGACACAGAGACTTTATCAAAAACATGATTACAGGCTGACTGAGCTGTCTTGATTGTTGCTGCTGGTGTTGGTGAATCTGAAGCAGGTATCTCTCCAAGAATGGGCACACCCATGAGCATGCCCTTCTGGCTTATACACTGGGTGAAATAACTAACTGTAGGTATTAACAACATGGATTTCACTGAGCCATCTTACAGAAAGAAGAGATATGAGGAAATCGTTAAGGAAGTCAGCACCTACATTAAGAAAACTGGCTACAACCCTGACATAATAGCATTTGTGCCAATTTCTGGCTGGAATGGTGACAACATGCTGGAGCCAAGTGCTAATATGCCTTGGTTCAAGGGATGGAAAGTCACCCATAAAGATGGCACTGCAAGTGGAACCACGCTGCTTGAAGCTCTGGATTGTATCCTGCCACCAGCTCATCCAACTGACAAGCCTTTGTGTTTGCCACTCCAGGATGTGTACAAAATTGGTGGTATTGATACTCGTCCCTGTGGGCCAAGTGGAGACTGGTGTTCTCAAACCCGGCATGATCACCTTTGCTCCAATGTAACAATGAAATAAAGTCTGTTGAAATGCACCAAAAATCTTTGAGTGAAGCTCTTCCTGGGGACAATGTGGGCTTCAATGTCAAGAACGTGTCTGCCAAAGACATTCGTTGTGGCAATGTGGCTGGTGACAACAAAAATGATCCACTCTTGGAAGCAGCTGGCTTCTCTGCTCAGGTGATTATCCTGAACCACCCAGGCCAAATCAGTGCTGGATATGCACATGTGCTAAATTGTCACTCAGCTTACATAACAAATTTACTGAGCTGAAGAATATTGATCGTCATTCTGGGAAAAAGCTAGAAGATGGCCCAAAGTTTTTAAAATCCAGTGACGCTGCCATTGTTGATATGGTTCATGGCAGGCCCATGTGTGTTGAGAGCTTCTCTGACTATTCTCCTCTGAGCTGTTTTTGCTGGTCATGACATGAGACAGACAGTTGCTGTGGGTGTCCTCAAAGCAGTGGACAAGAAGGCAGCTGGAGCTGGCAAGGTCACCAAGTCTGCCTAGAAAGCTCAGAAGGCTAAATGAATATTATCCCCAATACCTGCCACCTCAGTCTTAATCAATGGTGGAAGAATGGTCTTAGAACTATTTGTGTCAATTGGCTATTTAAGTTTAATAGTAAAAGACTAGTTAATGATCACAATGCACTGTAAAATCTTCAGAAGGAGAATGTTTTGTGGACCATTTGGGGTTGTTTTTGTATGTGGCAGTTTTTAAGTTATTAGTTTTTAAAATCAGCACTTTTTAATGGAAACAACTTGACCAAAAATCTGTCACAGCGTTTTGAGACCCCATTAAAACAAAGTTTAATGAGAAAAAAGGGAAGAGAATTGACTTCATGAATATTAGACAAGTCTCCAAATATAAAGTGCTTAAGACAATATCTACGCAAGTGGAGTCTCACTGAGCAGCACTAACCATGTAAATAAAGCCAACCAGCCTCCTGCACCAGCAACCCCATGGCCAGGTGAAATGCCAGGAATCTCACAATGTTGGATGGAGAGCTTCTCATGGACAGGGCCCACTTACAAGGCTGCAGGAATCAGATCTGATTCATCTGTGGGTATTCTATTATCAAAGGTGCTTCCAATAAAAAGGCTGGGAATGATGTGTCAAGCTCCACTCTCCTACTCCTTTTAGAAAAAAGCACAAAGACAGGAAGGGAACAGGGGAAGAGACCTTCAAAGCCTCAAGGGGGGATTCACAGCTTGACTTAATACTCACCAGAATGCAAGAAGAAAATGCTGAAACGACACGATCTGTTTTCATCTAAAACATCAGGAAAAAAAATCTAAATGTTTCCAACTCTTTCAAACTAGAAGGACACTGGCTGTATGAGGAATGCAGCGACCTCCAGGCCAGTGCCAGGTCCGGTGGAGGAGCAAGGGCCATGGACCCATCCATTATCATTTTACAATAATCTCACTCCCTGCTTACTCCCAGACGAAGCAGGCCTTGCTGGTGACGATCAGAAAATGGGCAAATGACCACAGGAGTTCCTGCAAGGCCCAAACACCATGAGCAGCAACAGCAACCACAAAAAGGAAGAGCTGACATTACCACTACTGAGATAAATTTTTCATCAGCCGGACTGTTTTGCCTGAGAGATCTAATCAAGGCTGACAAGAACTCAGTAAGATTTCAAAACCCACCTGCAGTGAACATCACCTCAATATACGGTACATGCTCTGCTTCTGAAAGTTATCTTTACTAGTTACGGCAATGAAGATCAGCATAAGCACAGAACCAGACCTTCAAATCACAGCACCACCAGTATTAAAACAAGGCTATTTAAAAACAAAGTCTTCGTTCTATTAACATACAAAATAAGAAGTTGCTTATTTTTCCGTCGTCTTAGAATAAGCAGACATACACTGAGGAGGTGAGTAGTTTTTTTTTTTCTTTTTACTGACTGTGGCACACAATCATCTATTTACAGTGACCACTTATGTTCCACTTAATAGGACATGGAGCCATTAAATAAACCCATGAAATAAGAGAAGAAACATAATTATTTTCATCCAGTAGTTAGGAAGACCAGGGCTCAGAAATGTTAAGTGACTTTCCAAGATCAGAAGAAATGGAACATAGATAAAAATTGAGGGCCTCTGCCTTTAATTCCCACCTAAATCCTCCAAACCCAAGAACTAGTGTCTTTGGCAAGTGCTGACCCAGAGCAGAGGAGGGCTGGCCCACAGAAGAAGAAAAAAAAATGCATTAGATGGTCCTGGCCAAGAGCCAGACCCAAAGTGAGATGGCTTCCAACCACTGGAGTGACGGAATGAATGTAAGCATATGTGATGAGCTTTTAATAATTCAAGGCTGCCTCACATTATGTGGCAGACAGCAAATAGATTGGGAAAGCAATCTGAAAACCTTACCATGAACTGCTGCTCTTCACTAATGAAGCACAGTACCTTTTTTATTCTTGGAATTTCTAATCCTTATCTTTTAAAAGACATACCATTTATAGATTATTAACACTGTACAATCTGTTGTGGGTTTTTTTAAATTATTCATTGCTGCTTTTCAACAAGTACAAATGAGACATTTTTTATTGAGAGTAAAAGTGGAAATTCCAGAGATGAACACAGTTCCCTCCAAGAGAGGCCTCTCTAGGCCTATCATTGACTGGAGGGAGGACAATGGATATCAGCTGACCTTGCTTAGAACAGGAAACAGGTTCAGGAAGCAGGAAAGAGAAGAACGAGGCCAGAAACTAGTAGAGAGACACTGCTAGTTCAAATGGCAGCTCTGTTAAAGAAGGTATGATAACAATTTTGGGAACACCCTTTTCCCCTAAAGTTTGGGGCATGTAATAAACGGCAACAGAAGCTAGTGTATTACCTCCCAGAATGGGCAGAGCTTCCCCCAGGCCCTATAGCCATCATCTCTATAGCCAGTAATCCTGCACTCAGTAGGGTCAGCCCTGGGTGGCTCCCATCACCCTGAGAGGTTGGCAGTCTGACACATTAGGACAAAAGCTAATAGTTCAGTATCCAGTTTGGCATCTTTTATTCTAAAAACTCACCACAAAATAATCAAAGGGGTGAGGTGGGGACAAAAATTAGTTTGCAGGAGGGACAAGACATCAGTGACAGACAGTGGAAGAAAAGGTACTGGGAAAGGTGGGCTCTGCCAGGCCTAGGTGTGTATCCCCAAGAGGCAAGTGTCGGTGGCATGAATGAACTTTCCTTAAATATACCCAATACTCTATGGGGTCTGCTGCAAAAGAAGACAAGAGTGACTATGCTAACCAAGTGTTCTGACCAGATGCAGGAAGCCTGCCAGTAGCCTTGTTCAGGGACCCTCCTGCATAGCGAGTAGAATGTAAAATGGTACAACCATTGTGCAAAACAGTATGGCAGTTTCTCAGAAAATTAAACACAGAATTATTATTTGATCCAGCAATTCCACTTTGGAATGTATACCCCAAAGAAATGAAAGCAGTCTCAAATATACTTGTACTCCAGGTTCATAAACAGTTTTATTCACAGTAGTCAAGACATGGAAGCAACTCAAGCGTGATCAACAAATGAATGTATAAAGAAAATGTGGCCGATTCATACAAGGGAATATTTATTATTCAGGCTTTAAAAGGAAGGAAATTCTGACACTTGCTATAATATGGATGAACTTTCAGGACACTATGCTGGGTGAAATAAGCCAGACACAAAAAGACAAATACTGTATGATTCTATTTACATGAGGTACTTAAAGAAGTCAAATGCATAAAGGCAGAGTAGATGGGATGACTATAGGCCATTTATAAATGACTGGCTTTTATAAAAGCTTGTCCCAGTTGGCCTCCTCCCTTCTGTCTTCCTCTTCTATACCTCCACAGAATGGCCCTTTCCTGACCTGAACTCCCCTAAGTCTGGTCACCAGGAGCAGGCACACCAGGTGAGGCTTTCTTGTACTCACACAGGGCACTATGGCCCCAGGTCCTCACCAAGGTGACTCCTGCAAGAAGCTGGGAAGGAGCTATATTATAACCAAGGAAGTCCTTGCTGGCACGCAGGATTGCAGAGTATCAATGCCCTGGCCACTGTGGTCAGCTGCTTCTGGACAATTTAATCTCTAAGAAGTGCCCAAGGCCAACTCTAAGTAGCAGAGCTGTTTCTCTCTGTGGTGGTCATGCAGGTTTCTTTGTCAGTGTAAGGTGAGCATTAGGTGAGTGGGCAGAACAAGAAGAAGCTGGGGCCCAGCAGAATTCAAGGGCAGGAGCCTTGGGGAGGCTACCAGAAATGCCCTGCTTCCCCCCAGCAGGGCCGCCTTCTGTCCCTATAGGTGGACACCAGTACACCTCTCTTGGTCGCCTAGAAGCATATAGAAGGAGGCTGGAACACTGGCTGCTCCATTTCTTTCTTTTCTTTTCTTCATTTTTTATTTATTGAACACTAGGATAAAAGTAGTGAAAAATAGTAAGTTCTTCAAAACACAAATGAGGTGCAATTACTACACTCAATTCCTGAAATTTATCTTTAAAAACAGGTCTTTTTCCTTTTATGAAACTACAACCACTTCCCATAATTACGGGGCCTCTCCCAGCTCTTCCAGGCCACACTATCCAGGAACTGTGTGCCCCTCCCCAAACACCACCAGGAATGTCCACATCTACCGCTTTGGGTCCCAGGAAGGTCAACTCCCTCACTAGTTTTAACGATGCAGAAACTGAGGCCCTAGATATAACTTTTCACTCAAAATTACAGAGGTCAAAGCTCTATTAAATGACCAAGGCTATTGCATGCACACCCCAAGTGGTCTTATAAACGCCCCCACATACAGAACAGACGCTGATAAAGGCCTGGACTAAGGCCTTGGAGCAAGTTGGACAAGCTCTTTCTCTATATCACCCATATTGCAATTGCACGTCCCCAGCAGGACTTTTACATCATCTGTACAAGTTTCCACATTTGTATATGTAGGCAGCTAGCTTAGTGACACGGCAAGGAGCAATGCAGACAAATGCCTTTGTTATTGGTACTGAATTAACACCCTGGGTTCATCACACATCTGGAAATGATGCCTTTAAGATGGTCCTTTCATGGTCCTCGGCCTTACTTGGAGTTTCTGTTTAAACTGAGTGTTCAGAAAAATAAATCATACACCCAAAACCAAAATACTTGAACTTTAGTAGATTTTCCTATCTGACCCACAGGAAATCTACACATATTCTCTAAACCTCACTCTCTTAAAAGCCAGCAAATTCTAGAGGCTTCCTTCCAGAGGCCCTGGGCTAGGTGTCTCTGAGGGTGGCTTTCTAAATGCTACGCACTCATTCCTTGTACATCCTGAAAAGCCATCTCCGAAGGTCATGTTCTAGAGCTGAAGGTGAAAAAGAAAGGAAGTCCTTAAACAGAGAACCAAAAAGCCTAACAAAATATTTTCCTTTACACATAACCAGAATTTCGACTATTCTGACCCAGAGTGCTGCCTGCAGCCAATTTCAATGATGATTCAGACACTGTGCCCTGCACCTGAGACAGGGCACTTGTGGCAAAGATTAGACTACATTACTGTCACTGGACAGCATCTTCCTCATGGTAGTAAACTCCACATGCTCAAAGTTTTAATTTTAACATACTGTTTGCTTTTTTGTTTTTTGCCTAAAATTCTAGAACATTTCTCAATACCATTTTAACGTCTAGTAAAAAAAGAAGAGGACACATACTTCAATAAAAATATAAATGACATTAACTACGTTTTGTTGTGTCTTATCAACCACTTTTCCAAAATACTACAGATGAATCAAATACAACAAACAAGGAAACAGGCTGCTCCTGCCTCCTCACTTTGGTCCAGCAGTCTTGACTGTTCTGGCTAATCCTACTCTGACCCTTGACTGCCAGCCAGAATTGTTATTAATGGTTTATTAAAACTTCTCATTTTATAGCTTCTTCTACACCCACAAAAGTTGCTGTCTGCCTCTCCGCCTCTCCACACTGAACCGAAGGTGGAATATAATTTCACAAAAGGCACCTTCACCCATTTTCATATCTAATGATATGTTTCCATTTTAATCTATACTAGTTTGTAAGTGATGCAGATAGAACAGCATTCACCAATTCTTGTGAAAGCTACAAAAATCCTAAGAAAAGTGTCAAAGATACCAAAATTAGCATCACATATTTTAATCAGTTGATAAATACATCTGTGATTAATGATTTTTAAATTATGTGATGAAATACTAAATATATACCTTAAATCTTAAAATATTTAAAAGATTAAAGGCCCACTGAACTATTTCTGTTACCTGTATTAGCCAATGGTGGTGCTTTCAAGAATTAACATCCCTTCCAAATACAAGGGCAGCATGGCATTCATGTCAGAGATGACAGCAATTCTAGGAACAGCTGCTTCATCTATCATACAAAGGGACTCCCTTTTCCTGTGCGTGTGCATGTGTGCTGTGGGCTACGAAAAGAAGAGGAAAAGATTTAGATCCACTCAGTACTCCTCTGAGTCACAGACAGATCTAAATAGTAAAATATCCTACTGGACCACATCATGAGGTCCCCAGCTATAGGCAATGTATTCCAGCCTTGGCACAACCTGGGCCGCTTCACATCTGGACTCCAGCTACAGTCTAACCATTCAGCATGGGCTCTTGGAGTCACAGGTTCCTATTCCAGGAACACCCAAAAAGAGACCCCCTTTTCATCTCAATGACACAGAGTAGATTATTCCAAGCCTGGATCATGCCTATACTGCTGCAGCACTCCTACTTCCCCATGAAGACCCTTTATTCCTGATCCTGGCTGCCTCCCTTAGGTCTCAATGTTCTTCCACAAAGTATGAAACCTGCTCCACACAGACAGAAAGCCTTCTCAGTTATCCTATCTCTGCCCTCTCCCCAGGAAATCCCACAGAATCTTTGTTCCTCCATTTCCAGGAGGCCCAACCAGAGAAGCAGGCATAGGCGTATTCATGACTTGGGCCTCTTTGCCCTGGGTTCAGTTGTTACAGTGAGGGCTTCCGACAAATTTCTGGAGAATTACCAACTGCCCTTCTCTGAGTGTCAGCAAAAGCCCGAAACAGTGATCTGGCTCATTTGTGCCCAGTGACCATCTTCATCATAATTCAATTCTGAAACAAAGGATTTGATTCAGCTTGTTAATACCCATAGCATACCTCAAAAACATTAACAAAGTATCTTTGGTCATAGTTAAAATCTGAAATACAGCATCAGCTGGGAAATGCCTAATCACAAGAAGTCTCAGCCCCAGCAGAACTGAGGGCACTGTCCACTTATCTATTTAGAACAAAATTCAAAATGTAGTTACAAATGAAATGGACAATACTGAAGCCTGAATAAAACATAATACCTGAAAAATGTAACTCAAATACAAGTTGGGAAAACATATCTATAATATTTGCAGTATTCCCCCTACCCACACAGTTTCACTTCCCACGGTTTCAATTACCCATGATCAACTGAGGTCTGAAAATATTACATGAAAAATTCCAGAAATAAACACTTCATAACTTTTAAATTGCACATCATTCTGAGTAGCATGATGAAATCTCATGTCTCCTCACTCAGTCCTGCCTGGGATATGACTCATCCTTTTGACCAACATATCTACACTATATGCTATAGTAGCCATGTTGGTTATCAGAAGGGTTAATAAGAGTACAATAAAATATTCTGAGAAAGACTATATCATATAACTTTTATTACAGTACAATGTTACAATTATTCTATTTTATTGTTGTTGATCTCTTACTGTGCCTAATTTATACATTAAGCTTTATCACAGGTATGTATGTATAAAAGAAAACCTTATATAAAGTGTTTAGTAGTATCCGCAGTTCCAGGCATCCACTCGGGGTCTTGAAACATATTCCCCGTAGATAAGAGGGGACTACTACTATATTTTAAAAAACATATGCTAGGCAATGATTAAGATTTAGTCTTACAAAGTTTTGAAATTTCTAAAAGAAAAAACTTAGGTAATTCACAATTTTGTGGCAGAATTTAGAGAAATTGACCCAAATTTTCTTCATGTTCTATTAGACTCTAATGCAATCCAGCTCCTCTAATGAAGAGGGAGCCTCCTTTCCCAGCATCTGAGCCCCACAGACCCCCTAGAACACTCCTGCACTCACACAGGAAAGCCTGGGCCAGACCAGGAAATGAGAAACCTAACCAATCCACCAACTTACTGTCACCTCATGAAAGACTCCAGGTGTGACCAGCAGGAAAACCACAAGGCAAAATAAAAATTATGGGAAATGATAAATCACTGTTGTTTTTAAGACATTAAATATAGGGGTGGTTTTTGTTACACAGCAATAAGCTACTGACTACACATCTTATTCAGGTTAAGACCTAATTTGAAATACAGAGAAAGTACATAAGGTACTAACAAACACACATTTAACTCTGAATTATTTTTCTCTCCCCAATTCCCTCCTCCAATTTTGCCCTGAAGTGTTCTCGTGTTTCCTTGTAAGACTGAAACAGCACTCCAAATGACACAATCCTAACATGGCTCCTTGAAGTGAAAGCCTGTATCAGCACCACCCATCACCTTTATCACAGTGCTTCTTATACTCAAAATGCTTGGCATGGAGATGGCCCAGGGTAAAGTATGACCATATGCTGAATACCTGTGAAATCCTTTACTGTGAATCAAAGTGAACAACGCTACATTAATTCTCAAATTTTAGCATGGAAATCAAATTCCAAGATCTTTCCCAAACTTTTTGAAGGATGCTGTGAAACCTTTAATAAGTAACAAGTCTTGAAGCCAAAATAATGAAAATTTAATAAAATGGTCTCAAAAGAATCATCTTTCTACCTCATACAGATATTGCAGTCATTTCTAAGTGGTTGTTAGTTTAATTCTTTGAAAGCCCTACCAAGCGTAACAGTTTTGTTTGCTGGTTGGAGAGTTGAAATCTTAAAGACCTGGTGGGAGAGAAGTTCCAGAGTAGACAATTGGTTTTTGGAGAAAAGCTGGTAAATGGAACTTCATAAACCCTACATTCCACATGATAACAACACATACTTGTGAACCCCAACACATCTCATAGCATATTCTAAACTCTTGGATCCTAATGATTAATTACACACAAGTATGTGCTACATATATTACATATTATGTACATGTAACATAAATTATATATATACATATATATATTTCTCCAATGTCACCTGCTTAATATATTCAACATAATTCAATAGGTTTATAAAAGATCTGTGCAGAGTTCCAATGTTAGAGAGCCTAAAGCTGAATTATTTGGGGGGAAAGTGCAAAACACAAAATCTACAACTACCTTTCAGTTCAGAAGATTGAGAATATCTGAGCATCTGCACATAGTTCCAGGGAATGTGTTGCAGAGCACCCTCCAAGGTGGGATAGGGTAGGGGGGGTCCGCTAGGCCCCTCAGGCAAGGCAGGGGATCGCCACTACACTAAAGAGACACTGCAATACAGAAGTAGCCACAGGATTTCCTGAAACTTGCTTTCAAAAAACATTCCAAGCTCTTATGTCATGCTTGCTTTAACGGTAGAGAAATAAGTGTGCTCACTGTAGAAAGGGAAGAGCAGTGAGCTGACTACACAGGCTGCTCACAACTCCTGCTGTGTTCACAAAAACATGCAAGGATGGGGCTGAGGAGAGTTCACAAGAGGAGAGTTCACAGACTTCAACCTGCCTACAAACAGATTCTTGTGTAAGACTGCACCCTTCCCTAACTAACTCCTTTTCTGTGTTTTTCAGTGGGTTCTGAAATAAGCTCTAGTCAGAGGTGTGGCACTTAATAAGAAAGAACCTAGGACTTTGATTTAACAATGCCACTCATTGGAGCATAGCTAATGGAGTACACCAAGCCTGGTTCCAAAAGGCTAACTCCCAGGAAAGAGCCAGAAAACAAACCATTTGGCCTTTTGCAGACTTCATTGATGTGAACAACTCTTTAAAAACATGAAAACCACCCTAGCAATCTGATCATACAAATTCAGGTCATGGTTTGCCAGCCCCTGGCCTATGGACAAACCAGCATGCAGCCCAAATTCCTCGCTGTGGCTTTCCTGTCTCTCTTAATCCCCTCCACCTACTGCCTCCCCACTGCCACCTCAGAAGGTGCAGGCCCCTCACTGTGTGCAGGGACAGTGAAATCACACAGACCTGTGTGTCTCCACACCTAACACAACTCTGAGTGTCCAAACGCCTGGAGTGAAATGGTACTGGAACTGGTGCACTACTGGTAACCAACAGCACCTGGGACCCCCTATTCTAAAGAACAAGCTGCTCACTTCCACTTCTACAGGGGCCAAACCTGAGACTAGTGGGCAAAGCAACCCCAGGAAACCAGTATAGCTTCAGCTTTCAAACACCTATGAATGTGCAGCTGCCCCATGGCAACTTGTGGAGCCCTCTCAGGCTCTCTTCAACCCTGTTCCTCTGACATGGTCCCTTCCTTACAGGTGCCCTTCCCAGCCTGAAAGGTCTGCCTGCTTCTAGAGGCCTCCAGAAATCCTCCACACAATAAAACTCTCTCCACTGAGGAGGCCCCCAAAGCAACTCCAATGGACCTGGAGAAAAGTGCTTGCTTGGGGTAAGCAGACAGTTGTGCAATCACTTAGGATTTCAATCAGGATGTGTGCCCCAGATTAGAGAGGAACACCCCATTCTTCCCCCTGTGAGCCTGGAGCCACCCACTGCATGGACTAATCACTATCCAGCTCAACCCTAGCAACCTACTCTAGAATAGGCACAAGCAAAAGATCAAAGCCACACACATCCCAAACTCAACAGGTTCTTTCAAAAGAGAACACAACATTCTCTGGTCTCCAAAGGCTTGAATCAAAACAAAAAGCAGTGCAGCAATTCTACTCCTGGGTGTATGCTTGAGAGAAAGGAAGACATAAATCCACAGAAAAACTTGTTTGCAAATGTTCACAGCCATATTACTCACTATCACCAAAGAGTGTGAAACAATTCAGAAGACCATCAACTGATGATAGAGAAACAACATGTGTTCCATCCACACAATTAAATATTATTCATTCATAAAAAGGAATGAAGTACCAACATACACTACAACATGGATGAACCTCAAAAACATGATGCCCCAGAGCATGTGAATCTACTTCCAGAATAGACAAACCAAGAGACAGAAAACAGGTTAGTGGCTGAGGGTTATAAAACACAACAGGGGTGATCCTTGTGCTGAGGGTATGGTTCTAGTCTCTTGACTGGTGCTGAATACAGGAAGCTAAATGTGATAAAACTGCACAAAATAAACACACGCACAAGTGAAACCAAACCAGAGCAATATAAGATCAGAGGATTTTATCAGTGTTGATATCCTATCCTGGTTGTGATACTAATCACACTTTTTCAAGATGTTACCATTAGACAGAAACTAGGCAAGTGTACAAGGCTCTCTCTACATTATTTCTGGCATGTGAATCTACAAAAATCTCGAGAAAACCAAAAAACACAAACCAGGTGTGCCAGCTCATTTCAAACCCCCAACCCAGCTGAGATCTGAAGCTCTGAGAGGCTGGGGGACTGTCCCCTAGGCACAGCCTAGGTAGAGTCCATGCTTGCAAGATGATGAGGAATCTATTTCAAGTCCCAGAAACAGAAGGGAAAGAGACGAGCCATTTCAATCAGGCATGGTGAAAAGGGCTTGGTCAAAGCACCAGAATTAGGAAAACTAGCTTCTCTTCCTTTCAGAGAATTCTTGCACATACTAGAGTAGAAATGGGTCTGTCTTCCTAGACCTCAGCTCAGGCTGAGAAGACCCTACATTCCAGGGTGGCCAGTATGTGTCCTGACAGCAGTCCTGCGAAAGTGCTACCTGGGCATATATTGAGAAGTTTCTGGAAGGGGCTGTGAGCCACCACACAGGCCAGAAGTCTCATCTGGCAGTCTGAATCAGGTCTGCAAAAATCTGGGCACCCCAGCCCAGAGAATAATGTGGAAGTCCTTCATGGCCTGGCCAACACCTCTCCAAGGACACCCTTTGTCACCACCCTGGAGCTCAAGAAACACCCTCAGCCCAGTGTGAATTCTGTATCAGTAACCCCGGAAACCTTCCACCTGCAATGTGAGGCAAAATAGCAAAAGGCTCCTGCAATCTGACACCCAGGAACCTTGGAACAAATTCTTCCAACCAAGTGCAGAGAAGACAAGGAGGCAGTTTCCACCCTGAACACAATCCTCACTTCCCCTAGGACTCCTACTACTAATGAAAATGACCAGCAGAAGCCCAGAAGTTCCCCAGCTGAGTGTGACAGCAGGGGCCCTGTCAAACTCCACTCATCTGACTTCACTTTCTCCCACTGCAGAACGTAAAGGCAGCAGTGAGGTTTAATCAAGGAGAATCATTTCAAGTAAGGTTTCCATGATTTTGGTTAAAGGCACTGCCAGGTATGGCAGCAATGTCCCCTAAAGCCCCCAGGCCCACCCTGTTTACCCCATAGCTCTGTACAAATACAGAAGGATCAGGTGGAACCCTCTCTGCCGACTGTCCCCATGGCCCTGTGACTGCATGACTCAACTCCACGCTTCAGCTTCCCTATTTGAGAAAAATGTGTTTGGTAATGATGTTATATGCTGCCTTATCTCATTAGACTTACCGAGAATTTAAAAACTGCCACAGAAGGAGAAAGCACAGTGCTGTATGCTTCTGTGAGGTACCAGGAAGAACACAGACTGACCTTCATTTCCACCCAAAAGTCTTTAGATACTCACTTAAGAAAGAAAGGTGTACGTCACAAAAAGGGCAGGTTGAACATGACACTAAACTGAGTTATTCCCAAGAAATAGACTAACATTGCCAGTTGTCAACTTTTATAGTTCGGTGTACTCTGAATCCAGCTGATCCCACCCCCAAAAGACATGGGACACAGGGTTGCCATATAAGCCCCACAGTTGGAACAACTGATTGCAAAGCACAGGGTTACCCTGGAAGTCAATGCCATCTATTGCCAGCAGGTTTTCTCTCTGATGGCAAGAGAGAGATAGGGCAGTGCACCACAACCTAGTGCTCCAAGGTGACCAAGCCAATGCATACCCACCAGAGCCACACCTGCAGCACCCAAAGACTGAGGTACTAACAGCTGGCACCAGAACGCAGAAAGAGAAGGTAGGTCTCCAAGTGCTCAAGGAGAATCGACATCCACCAGGCGGCCCTGTCAGGACCAAACTCCACTGGACATTGGTGCATCTGTGATGCTCACACAATGAGCTCTTCCATCCACAGAAACCAGACAATCATGTCTCCCGCAGGTGTCCTAACCGGAAAAGAAGTGTATCTAACAGCTAGTGTGCATAGTGTGCAACTACATCAGTATTCCCATATCCTACAAACAGGACCATTGCACAATGTCTAAGGCAGCTTCATCATCATCAACAACAACAACAACAACAACAACAACAACAACAACAAAAAGCCTTTTAAAAAAATCCTACTGAAGCTCTAAAGATGGAACCAGAGAAGCAATAGATTCAAGAACTCTGAGGCAGAAATGTCTGCATTGAACCCTGAGGTCCTGCCTACTGATTCCTGCTGCAAACTGCAAGGCCACAAAGACCACCAATGACAGTACCTAACTCTCGTACAAAGATTTAAAAACTCAGCTCTATGAAAGACTGCCATGAGAGTTTACACCCTTGGGAGGAAAAAGAACAAGTAAGCACACAGTAAGACACGCTATAATTCTAAGAAAAAAGTCACACATACTATCCTCCATGGAGAGGGTGAGGGAGGTGGAGTATCCCCTGTGTCTACCTGCAGCGAGGCAGTCAGCAGGTAAGAAACAGAATCAGAGTCATGAGTAGCTGCTTAAACCAGCCATGGCTACAACTAAGGCTTTATAGACACTACTGAGGTGTGTAGAGGTAAAATGATAGGATGCTTGAGATTTACTTTAAAATCAAAAATTCAAAAAAATTTTTTTCAAGAGAAAACAATGACAAATAATAGGGGGCAGAAATAGATATAACCAGACCAGCAAAATGCTGGTAATAGTTAAAACTGGGCATACAGGGTGCCATTTCTCAAATTTAGTGACTGTTCAGAAATATCCTTAATGGAAGGTAAAATAAAAATTTTAACTTTATATGTAAAGTAGTCAGAAAGCAGTCCTGTCTTCAGTGGCTCCCTGTAATTTCCTGATAGTTCAAAATCCACCTTCTTAGTTCATTGGTCCCTAGATGTTTTCCTGAATGACCCAATTTCACAGTGTCATTCATAGAATGGCAGCTGTGCACACTTGTATGTGCACACATGCGACTGAGGATGGTCATCTGAGAAACCACACTATTTTCATTATGAGAAATGAATCTTCAAGTCATCATTACTGCTGTTCCTCATTGTTATCACCATAAAGAACTTTCACTGGGCTGAGGATAAAGAGCTGCTAAATAGTGACGCTATGAGAGTAATGGAATTAACAGAAAAGGCCTTCAATGATTATCCAGTCTAACCAAAAAGTTGTTACTCTCCCAAGATATGAAAGCAAATTAATGGTTGAACTTGAACAAAAAAGCCCTATTTCCAAAATTTACCAAAACAAGTGGTAACACCATGGAGTAAAAAGCAATACCCATCCCATCAACACTGGACCTTGGGCTGGTGGAACCCTCAGGGTTAAGTACTGTGGCCATGCTAGCACCGGAAAGTATCTACTATAGCAGTATGTTCTGGTCCCTAAAAACATGAGCATACTAGGAACACTTGTACCTGCTGTCAGCACCACAGCAAGGGCTGCTCCCCGACTTCCAACCATTGTGTTCTCCTGCCCAACCCCAGTGCTAGACACAGGTCTCAATCCCAGAGGGTTGGGGGCAATGACACAGAGGACAGAGAAGGGCTCCATGCAACCTTTTCCTTGTGACCAGAAGGAGAACAATCTGTAGGTACAGGAAACCTAAGTCGACACACTTAATTTCAGAGAGTATGAGAGGCAGTGACTGCATAGTAAGCCATGTTGCCAGCCTCATCACAGGGCTGATGTCACGGTGCAAACTTTCCGAGCCACAGGAAAAGATAAGTTCTCTAAGACTGATGTCTACAGATGGGATGCTACATGTAGCTCACAACAGCCAAAACCAACTACTCCAGAAAAGAAATTACTAAAGTTCATATTCCCATAAGATGCTTTACAAAATCAAAACATTGTGTTACCCTCACTAACACTTAGCCAAGAACCATGGAAGGTTGAAAACACGACCCCAGGTTTGAAGCAAAAAAACTCCTTAACCTACCCTCCTACCTTTAACAGTCACAAGACTGGCACAATCAGTATAATTACTTATGACTAGAATTGCTGGTTCCATTTGTCTCAAAACTAAGCCCCTAAGACACAGCACTGAGGGCATTAGCCTCAGTAGTTGGCATCCACTGGACAGGGTCAGGAGGCCTGGGTCCCAACATCAGTGTCATCTAAACCAGTCAGGTTCTGGAGGAGAGAAAGCATTAGGACCATCAGTACTTTATGAACAGAAGCAGCTCTTCCCTGGCCCTGGAAGGAAGCCTTCTTCCCAGAACCAAACCACTGCTACCCCTCGGAAAGGCATGCAGGTATGCATCTGAGTCAGAAGTCCCATCCTTCTTCCACCATCCAGGTTTGGTGCACCGCCCCCCCTTCATTCCTATGCTCCAAAAGAGCACCTATTTATGACAGATACTTCATTACAGCAACACTACCAGACCAAGCCCTAACCTTTCAGGCAGGGACCCCTTTTCTCCATTCTACAGCAGAAAGGATGAACAAGTATATGAGGTAACACGTACAGGGTCTCAAGATGAAAAGAGTATCCAGGATGAGCTCTGCTGCCACCAAAGCCTACACTTGCCTGTCCACTCAGACCCAGCATGTTCACCTGTTGTTTAAGACCCAGTGAATATACCAAAGGTGACCAGTCTTGCTTCCTGGCAGGACTCTATGCAATATATTTATGATGCTTTCTTACCTGAAAAGGATAGCTTATGGA
This sequence comes from Cynopterus sphinx, assembly GCA_030015415.1. Classification (NCBI taxonomy): domain Eukaryota; kingdom Metazoa; phylum Chordata; class Mammalia; order Chiroptera; family Pteropodidae; genus Cynopterus; species Cynopterus sphinx. The sequence continues at coordinate 29,464,905 of CM057386.1, forward strand.
GCCACACTCCAAAACCCCTGCCTACTTTTAACCTCAGCTCTCCTTGCCTCACCCAGCAGGCTGGTGGCATACTCATTGCTCCTCATGTGTTTCCTTGCTTTTCCATTTCCAAATCTTTGTTCTCTGCCTAGTTGAGTCTCTCCTCTACCCACTCTTCAAGATCCAAACGCAGTTCGTCTTGCTTCAAGCATAAAAAGTTTCCCAATGTCATCTCTCACTTCTCTCTTTCTTCCCCAAGTTCTCCAATCCTCTCAGGAAATCTCTTTCCTCTGAACTTCTATTAACCATGTGTACTATTAGATGGCTTATCTAAATACTTGTGTTGATATTTCATGTTTTGTTTAATGAACAAATTTGTAAACTGTGAGAACCTGAGGCCTTAAAAAATACTTAACATAGCACTTAATATGCAGCAAGTATTCAAGAAAACACTTGATAGGCAAGTCCAAGTCCTGGGTGTTGCTCCTCTATTAGTCCCTGGGAAAAGTTAGACTGCTACAAGGTTGTTTTTCACTCACATCTCTACAAAGTTTCAGTGAGGAAAACATTACTTATAATTAAATGACAAGGGTTGGCAGTATTGCAAAAAAAAAAAAAAAAAGAATTTTAAATAATACATCTACTAGTAATTTTCTCCATCATCTTCCCCAACCTATGATCTTTTAAAGCAATCTTTTACATATAACAACTCTTTCTGAAAACATTACTATCAGACTTTACAAATGTATAGTATTTTAATAAAAATCAACCAGATCTTAGACTTAAAAGTGTCCCAGAGAGCAGGGTCAGCCAGCTAGGGCCATCATCTATCTCTGTATCCAAAGTTTTATTAGAACAGAGTCACCCTCATTTGTTTACATATCACCTGTGGCTACTTTTGTTCTATACCCTCAGAGGTGAATAGCTGCAACAGAGACTCTAGGGCCAGCAAAGCCTAAAATACTCACTGGCCCTGTACAGAAAGAGCAGAGACTTGCCCTGGAGAGAATTAGACTTGATGACTTAAGACAACCACTGTACATAATGAACTTCCTTCCTGCCCTTCTAGACTGCACCATCCATATAGCATCTCCTAACTGAAAAGAATTATTACTCAAATCATTTCAATTTAGATAAGAAAAGCTCCTCTACAGAACACTGATGAAAGTACTGCATCTAGATGGCAGCACTGAGAACTCTGGTACTCCCTAAAAATGACTAACAGAAAGCAGACTCAGCATATGGGGTCATTTGTGCCCACCAATGGCCCTTTTTGATAAAAAAGCTGGCCCTAAAATGTGTGAAGCTTGAATGTGTCTGGAAAGCCTTTCTGACTGATCACTGGAAGGTGGGAACAGCCCCCATGCCTGCCCCACACTAGCCACAAAGCAGTTAGAGCAGCCATCTGCAGTTGGCAGGGTATGGAAGGAGGCTGGTATGCAACCCGGGAAACAAGGCATACTCGGGTATTTTATCTCATTTTAAAATTCTAAGAATTTCTGACCTAGACCTTCTACTAGTTTTTACATAGGATTTTAAAAATCTATAAGATAATTTTTTTAAACCTCAAATTAAATGTAAACAGTGATCAGGGCTCTCAATATGCCTTGAAACCAAATGGGATTAGGAAGTGGACAGATTGAGGAGGTGTAGTCTGGATGAACTGACTGTGTGCTCCAGACCTCAGCAGGTCATCCAGAAACCAGCTCATGCAACTAACTGCACCAATGCATTTCCTAGGTCACCCGTGAACTCCAAATGTGCTGCTTTATCACTTCTCTCACAGAATGCAATAACTCCATTAGAAGCAGTTTAATTAGGTTCAATTTATAGACATGTGCAGTCTCATAATTTTTTAAAAATTGTGGTGAAGGGTAAATGAGGTTGTAAGCTCCATTTATGTTGTGATTGTTTTCAATTTTCAAAGAAATACAATTTTAAGTCTGAAAATACAGAAAAACAAAAAATTTAGAAGGAAATTTAGAAGTAATAACCTACTGCAGAAACTTACCATTTCACAGTTTCCATTCCTCATCTTTTAAAAACATACACCTTCATCTTTATTCACCAAACACTCTATTTTCTGCATCTCCAAACTGCTCAAGCTTCAATTCAGATCCAAAAATAAGTGTGTGTGTGTGTGTGTGTGTGTGTGTGTGTGTGTGTGTGTGTGTGTGTGTAAAATTCCTCCTTTCTACCAAGAAATTCACTGTGAAAAGATGTTATTTCTGGAACCCCAGATGCAAAACAATGATGCCATTTTTAACTCCTCTTCTCCTAAGCTGGTTGAGCACCATGAGCCAGGTATCATCTATGCAGGCTACTCTACAGCACCATGTGGCTACACACCTGCATCCTCGAGGGTCCCACACATTCTGCAATCCCACACTGAGACAACAATTGGAGAAACATAGGTGCCTTGGGCATGTGAGGAGTCAACATATTTGCTTAAGGCTAGATGAGCCTGTTTTGAAAGACAAAAATTAATAAGACAGAGGTTCATCTGCAAAAAGAATCCAGAGAAAACTACAGTGGAATTTGACTGACAGGCTCTCTCATGAGTATGCTTTCTAGGGAGGAGGAACGAAGGAGGAGCAGATGCTGGAGAGAGAAAAATTGGGCAATTTCACAAACAAGTCTTTTCTGAAGTGGCTATCACTAGGACTGGCATTTAGAGAAGGAAAGATTCTGCATAGTCTAGCCCAAAGATTATGAGGCTCACACGCAGCACTGCATTCCTGAGGTTAGGAAGACAGCACGTGGTCCAGAGGAAAGCTTACTGTGCTGGTATACCAGGCAAGGTTCTGAAAGGTCCCAGTGCCCAGGCCCTAAGCAGATGGTAAACAATCAATACAGAAAGTGAATACAGGGGTAGGCAACAGAGGAGATTGCATGAAGAAGGACACCAAGAAACTACCAACACGGTGACACCTATCAGTGCAGGCCTGCTGTCTGAAGGACCAACGGCTTTCTCACTGCAAAAGTCCCAACCTTAAGTCATCAACAAAAAGTTAAATTATGACAAGTATTCTTCTAGTTTATAAAACAGGCTGGATGACTTTCTAATAATGCAAACAAGTGACTTACATGGGATATCATGCTTTCCAACATTAATAGAAACACAAGTTAATCCTGCACAGAGGGTAGTAGGAATGAGATGGTCACAACATGAAGAGTCACTTCAAACCACCACCCCGCCCCCACAAGTTCCAAGAGACTAGAGAACCCTTTTTGCAAGCTGCATCCCACCTCCTTTCAAGAAAGCTGCCACCTTCCATCTCAAACACAGGAAAGCACGCAGATGGGGGGAGGGCGAGGCTGTACTGAAATATCCATAGTGCCTTCACCTTGTCAAGTTCTAGGTGAACATGTTCCTCAGCTGGCCCAAGAAGCAGACTCAGGACTCTTCTGGAAGAAATCTGCAGGTGACGGGTAAAGCTGCACCTGAACCTAGACCCACTGACCCGCTGCCCTTGATTGCTGAGTTCCATAAACCACTAACTTGCTGCTGAATGCAGCCTGTACTCAGGTTGTAAATTGCACAATGAAGAGCCACAAGCTCTAGTTCCAGACAACAGACTCTCCACACTACTGCATTCCTCTACCTAAACGCAGACACCCACCCACCAACAGGCTTGTTAGGAAATGCAGTCCAGAGAACTGTACTTTTAGAATTCTCAAGAAATTAATGCCCTTCAGCTACTCAAAATTCAGGCTGAAGGATATATTTCAGATTACACACACACACACACACACACACACACACACACACACACTCTCTCTCTCTCTCTCTCTCTCTCTCTCTCTCTCTCTCTCTCTCACTTTTATCAAGTGTTTAGTGAACATTTTGAGCCCGGCAAACAGATGTTACAGGGCAGGAGGAGGTCAGATTAGACCTCTGAGAGCCTAAGTGACAGCCGGCTGGCCATGGAACATTCATTTGGTGACTATACTGCAGTCATTCATTCAAGCTCTTTGGGCTATGGTCTCCCCCATGGCACTGAGATCACATCTGTTCTATTCTCTCCCAGGTGCTTGAGATCTTTTAAGTAAAAGTGCTTTGCAAGATTACCAAAAGTGCCCCAAAAAGGCTGAAGAAGGGAGTGGGCTGGACCCAGAACAGGTGGAGGGAGGGAAATGCCACCCACCCTCTGAGGGTAGATCTGTTCTGACCTACCTCTTCTTGGCCTGAAGCCCACAAAGCCATCAAAAATGTTTCAGACCAGTGACCACAGCAGGGGGTGCCCAAACGAAGTTGAAAGAAATCTTACTTTAGCTCCTGCTGCACCTGAAACTAGACAGTCAAGTTACACAAAGTCTAGAAAGAAATATTTTATCCCCACCCTATAGCCTAACCAAGAAAAAAAGTACATTATTTTATGAAGTCGTTTATCTATTCAACTATGCCACGTCAATGGCAATTCCTCTTTTCTGTCCGGATCTTAAGCCTTCAAACCACTGTCAGTTATTTTTTATTTTAATTGTATTAAAACAGTTACTAAAAACATTCAATGTAAAACACTAACCCCGGCATGACTCAGACTCTCCCTTCCCCCATCACCACAGTCTAGACGCTTGGCTCAAGGGGTTTGGAGAAAGGAAAAGGAAGTGAGGCGTAATCTCTTTTTTAAAACAACCATTTAATATGGAAACAGAAGCAACATATTTTTATTGTAAAAATTTTAAATAATGCCGACAGACTAAAAGAAAAACTACAGACAAATCCCCACCACCTAGGTCCTCCAGTAAAACTTTAGAGCGTATTTTTAAGTCAAAAATAAAATCATACTGAATCTTGTTTTGTAACTTACTTTTTAAAACCAACATTCCCCCACCTCTCTGTTTAAGACTACAAATGTTGCACATGAGCAAACTTTCCTACGTTAATACTGAAACACATGATTGATTACCCAAATCAGTGGATGGTTCCACACTAATTTTTTAAATTGCAAGAACCCATAATCCTAGCCTGGATGCCCCCATTGCTCGGTTTTACAGCAAAAAAAAAAAAAATTTTAAATAATTTGTCCCGAGGTGCCAAAGATGGTGCTGACTTCTGGTCTAAATGAGCAGAGCGCAGGAACATGAATTATATCATCGTCAGTCATTCACTGTCTAGTGAGAAACAAACTACATAATTAACACGTAATGACTATTTTGGAAAACACTCTGACATCAAGATTCATCTGTGGACTCCCCAGCAGACAGCTTCTAATGAGAGGGACATCTGGGCACAACAAGCTCCCTCTCAGGCCAATTGGCTTTGCAGTCTCTCCAGGTATCTGCTAAACCATGACATGACCAGCAGCCTCTTGCCACCTGGAAATATGTACCTATGACATCAGGCAAAACAAAGCTTTGGTGCTGAGATGAGAGACAGATATAGGGACCAAGGTCATCACAGATATAAACAGAGAGGAACCACAAAAGGAAATAATGGATTTATAGATGAAAGTTGCAAGATAAAAGAAATCCATCAAGAGTGGTGAGGTTAAAGATTCCCAAGGACATCCAAAAGCTTCCTCCCAGCCATTACTTCTAGCTTATGTGGGATGACAACAACAGCCTCTAGCCAACAGAGTTAGGAGAAATCAACTATCTCTATCCTCCTAATGGATTTATTTCCAAACTCTGGTAAAACATCATAGACAAAATGATGTTACATGTTACATCCACCCTTTCTGAAAGGCTAATTTCTGTCTGATTCCAAACTTTGTGTCCTTCTACATGGATACCTACTACTTGATGTGTCTCTGCAGTGACAGGGCAATTAAGTAACCCTGAAAGACCGCTGCCCCAGAATGGCCAGAGCCAAGAGGTCAAAGCAAGATGAAGCCCCATGGGTGGTCAAATGCTCTGCAGAAACCAGATTCAGCAAGTGGACAGCCAGATGAACGAAAACCAAGAAGCTGATACCAAGTGGGCATATGTGCCAATCCCACAGATCCCCCCCGCCGCCAACCTTCCTTTCCCCAGTAGAGCATCTACGCTGAAAGGTAAAAGGTGACCATATTTCACATTCACAAGCACCTGCAAAAGTTTCCAGTGCCTTTATACCTTTGAAACGCAGCCCCCACTGAAGGAGGCACTCAATAAAAGCAACTGGCAAAATAAAGCATCTAATTTAAGCTTTGTCTGAATCTGAAACTCCCTTCAGCAAAGAGAATATTCTCCAAGGCTTCCCCAAGGAGCTCAGGCTTGTCCCAGACTCCACCCTCAAATCCTGAAGCAAGGAGTGCTTAGGGAAGAGTCCAATACCATTGCTGGACATGTCTGCAAATCTAACTCTGAGTCAAACCCAGACAGAGCCTGTCTGTGAGGTTCAGGGAGTTATCTACACATGGCCTTCCAGAGTTCAGGGCTATCTATCTCTGCTCAAATGAAACACAAGTCCAAGCACACCTCGGGAAGAAGGCTAGACTTGTTTGGGAACATATTCCCCTTTCTGTGCATGTAACCATCTGCTCCGAAGTTGTTCTGAGCCTGTAATATTAAGGTATGAGTCAGTCACCTAGGTATCAAAACAGAGCGGAGTTCCAAAAAGCAACACCTATCTCCAAACACTAATATGGAAAAACTGTGACAAAAATTAAACTTCAGAAACCAGTGGTAGTACCATGAGAAGGGAACTTCTGAACCAATCAAATACTGGGGGCTGCTGTAAGGGGTGAATGAAAGAAGACAAAGATATGTGCTGCAGGTCTTAAAAGTTCTCATCACAACAAAAAAAAATTTTAACTACAAGAGGTGATGGATGTTGAATAGACTTAATGTGATCATTTCACAACATAAACATGTATTCAATCACTATGTTGTACACCTTAACTTTTATAATGTTACATGTCAATTATACCTTAAAACTGGAGAAAATAAAATATAATTAAATGTTTTAAATTAGAAAGGAACAGAAAATTATTTTTTCCTTCTCTTTTTATCAGAGCACTGAGTTATTTGAGAAAGCATCAACTAAATGTTTCATAGGCATCCCTAAAACAAACACTTTATAAACAAAACCTTTCTGATATTCTTCTGCTATAACATTTTGACAGGTTCCGAGAAAGTTCTGAAAAATTTCAATTCTCCATGGTTAAAAGGTGACCAGTGGTTTACAACCAGAATATCTGAGTAGACAGCATGCTTAAAGACACAAAGACAAACAACTTTCTGATCTGTCACAACAGGCATAACAAAATAGGTAGTGACTGCACTCACAAGGCACCTGGTCTCTTGAACCCTCCTGCCAGGGCCAACCCATGACAAAGCCACCTGCCTACCTGACCACCTTCGCTCCACCTGAAAGACAGGAGAAACCCACCATCCTTACTTCTCAACAAAGGGCAGACACAGACAACCCAGAGAACCTGCAATGTTCTTGTGAGAAGGCCAACAACTACTCTCTGAAGTCTCCTAGTTTCACTGAGTAAGGAGAAGCCAGCGGTACCATTCTTAACAATGAAATATAAGCAAAGAACAGTATTTTCATTTTTCACTCAAACATTTTCGGGGACTTCTGAATTATAAATTCACTTTAGGTACAACCCATCAACCACAGCCTGTAAAAAAAAAGAATCTCATTTAGCACTATTCTTCATTTTTAATAATAGAAAGCCCCATGTTAGTAATGAAGTGACTGTGTGGAAAACCTACTGCTGGTGACATAGGGACCAGGCACCCTAAGAGGATGAGGCGGTTTGTGCCTCAGTCAAACACAAACAGCATGTCTCTCAGGAGCCCTCCCTCCATCCAATCTTATAGATACATTTACAGGGAACACTGGAAACCATGAATATTCTCAAGTTTTGGCTGCTTCTGCTTCATTTAAAAGGCAGCTGTTGTACCTTATCACTGTCTATTATCCCATGAGCTACCCCAAGGGCTTCCCAGAGCTCTACAACAAACCACAGAAGAGTTACATTTTAATGTCAGTTAATTTTACTAAAGGAGAAAAGTAACTCTAAGTTCTCTCAATTGACTTTAAAAAGTTAAAGAACACAATCTCAACAAAGTAATGGAAAATAGCAATTACTAGTTTTGAAGACAAGGATGTCCACTTTCACTACTTCTATTCAATACAGTATTGGAACTCACAGCCACAGCAAATAAGAAAAAGAAAAAAGAGGCATCCAAATTGGAAAGGAATGAGCAAGACTGTCATTTGTAGATGACATGACTTATATAGAGAGAACCTTAAAGATTCCACCAATAAAACTATTATAAGTGAAAAATGGATCCAGTCAAGTTGCAGGAAACAAAATATTCAGAAATTGTTTTCATTTTTATACATCAGTAATAAACTATCAGAAAAAGAAATTAAGAAAACAATTCCGTTTGCAATTGTACAAAAAAGAAACAATATTATTGCTAAACAGTAAGTTTAACCAAGGAGGTAAAAGACCTATACTTGGAAAATTATGACACTGAATAAAGAAACTGGAGAAGATACAAAAAAATGGAAGTATATGACATGCTCATGAATAGGAAGAATTAACATTATTAAAATGTCCAAACTAACCAAAGCAATCTATATACCATGTAATCCCTACTGAAATACCAATGGCATTTTTCACAGAACTAGAACAAATAATCCTAAAATTTATATAGAACCACAGAAGACCCAAAATTGCCACAGCAATCTTGAGAAGGAACAACAAAGTTGGAGGTATCATGATACCTGATAGCAAACTATACTACAAAACTATAGTAATCAAAAGAGTATGGTACTAATATAAAACAGATACATAGGTCAATGGAAAAGAACAGAGAGTCCAGCCCAGAAATAAACCCATGCCTATATGCTCAATTAATCTATAACAAAGAAGGCAATGATATGCAAAAGGGAAAGATTGTCTCTTCAATAAATCATGTTGGGAAAACTGGACAGATACACACACACACAAATGAAACTAGACCACTTTCGTAACATATACAACAATAAACTCAAAAGGGAATTAAAACACGGGCAGTAAACTCTTTAACACTGCTCTTAGTAATATTTCTTTTTTTTAATATATCTCCTCAGGCATGAGAAACAAAGAAAAAATAAACAAATGGGACTTTATCAAACTAAAAAGTTTTTGCACAGCAAATGATTAATAAAACAAAAAGACAACCTACTCAAAGAGAGATGTTTCACAATGTTCATCCAACAAGGGATTAATACCCAGAATATAATAAGAACACACACAACGTAATACCAAAGAAAAAATAATTCAACTAAAAAAATGGACAGAGTACTTGAATAGACATTTCTCCGAAGAGAATGTACAGATGGCCAACAGATGACTAATCATCAGAGAAATGCAAATTAAAACCACAATGAGATAATACCTCAGACCTGTCAGAACAGCTATAATCAATAAATCAACCAACAACTGTTGTGGATGTGGTGAAAACTTGCAACATCGTGCAGTGTTGGTGGGATTGCGAACTGGTGTAGCTACTATGGAAAACAGTATGGAGGTTCATCAAAAAATTAAAAATAGACCCACCTAAGGACCCAGGAATTCCACTTTTGGGTATTTATCTGAAGATATCCAAAACATCAATTCCAAAAGATAAATGAATCCCTATGTTCACTGCAGCATTATTTACAACAGTCAAGATATGGAAGCAACCTAAGTGTGTCTACCAATAGTCTGGATAGAGAAGATGTGGTACATATATACAACATATTACTCAGCCATAAAAAAATGAAATCTTACCATTTGCATCAATATGGATGGATCTAGAGGGTATTAAGCTAAGTGAAATAAGTCAGAGGAATACAAATACCAAATGATTTCACTTTTATGTGGAACCTAAAAGGCAAAATAAACAGAACAGAAACAGACTCATAGATACAATAAATTGATGGTTGCCAGATGGGAGCAGGGGTTAGGGGCTGGATGAAAAGGTGAAGAGATTAAGAAAAACAAATTGGTAGTTACAAAACAGTCACGGGGATATAAAGTACAATATACAGAACATAGCCAATAAGTTAATAACTATGTATGGTGCCAGATGGTAGTAGATTTATCAAGGGAATTCATAAATTATTATATAAATGTCCAATCATTATGCTATACACTTTAATATAATATTGGATGTCAACTGCAATTGAAAAAAAATAAAAATAAATATAAAAAAACAATTACTAGTTTTGTCATATTTGCATGTGAAAGAAACAAAGGGGCTGCCAGGGTTTTTCTGTTCCTCAAATTTTAGTTTTTTGAAAAATATAATGCTAAGCTTCCAATGGACAATGTATGTACTATTAATGTGGATTAAAATGTAAGAAAATCCATACTGTATTCTAGTAACATAAGTAATATAAAAATAAATTCATGTAGAAAATCATATACTTAAAAATTTAATGATTAAGAGAGACAATTCGTCTATGGCCATGCTACCCTGAACATGCCCGATCCAGTCTGATCTCAGAAATGAAGCAGGGTCTGGCCTCATTAGTACCTGGATGGGAGACCACCTAGGAAGATCAGGTGCTGTAGGGGATAACAAAGTGGGGGAAGAAAATGAAGGAATGAGGGAATTGAAGTAACCTTTCCTTCTTCTAGCAGAACCCAAGTTTTAAATGATCTAATAGTCCCAGGAAACCTGTCCATGCTCCTCCTTGCTGCCCCTATTCATGAGTCACCTGTCCTTCGACCTGAGAAATGAAAAAGTACAGCCAACACAATTACATGGACACAACCACTCACTAATGCTTCACCACTAAGCAAGGGGCCCACTTTTTCAGTTATGATGGGTGCAAACAGGGAACACAGCACAACTCTCAGGCAAACTAAGGCCTTCCAAAAGACTATAGGGGATGGTCACCCCTAGAAGAATCATTGCATCTGCAGGGTAAGGAGGGGGATTCAGGGCAGCCAACACTGGCTCAGTGGCTTTAACCCTAAAAGATACCTGTTAGGGCGGTGGTTCCCAACCTTTTCGGCACCAGAGACCTGTGCCGCCCCTATGAGAATCTAATGCCTCTGATATGGAACTGATGCTGGAGAGCAGCTGCAAATACAGATGAAACTTCACTCACTGACCCACCACTCACCTCCTGCTGTGTGGCCCAGTTCTACCAGGACACAGACTGATACCAATCCATATCCTGAAGACTGGGGACCCCTGAGTTAAGAAATAGTTTTCTAAAAGAATCCTTCAATATAAGCAGCGATAAAAGTCCAGGATCTGACCTTGTAAAATTCTCTTACCTTCTGGTAGGTAGAAAAGGCAGATATTTTCACAAGTTACAAAATATTTTTATTTTAAAAAATAGCCTTGAAAGTGTATGTCACATCAAGCCAAACAGTCATTTTCAGAGGATAAACTTCTTGTAAACAGCATTTTCAGCAATGGAAGTCTGACACTCAATTCCATCACTGACTGAGCTGAGGGCACTATGGAGTTCCTGAAACACCCGGGCACCAGGCAAGACACCTTGTGCCATGAACACCCCAGGTTAAGGGGCAGGAAGGGCTTGATAATGTGCGTCTGTGGTGCAAGTTGCGGGGTGGGGTAGGCTGCCCTCTGGGCACTTGAGGCTACCTGTGGTCATTACATTAGCCAAGGGTCCTCCATAAAGTCCTGGAAAGCAAAAAGGCAACTGAAGTTCCTGCAAAGAGCCAGTGAACAGCATTCCAGACAGGTGTGAATATGCGGAGCGTGTACAAAGGACACCTGGGAAGTTAAGTGTAGCCATACAGAGCAGGACAGAAGAGGAGGCAGACCACGCCTACCATCTGTGTGTGATGATGAAATAAGACAATGAAGTCCAACTAAGGAAGAGTTCACAGCAGGAAAGATCTCTGGGACTTGATAACAAGTTAAAAACAAACAAACACCACTCTGCTGAATAATGCATGTGGAATGTAACAAGGGGGAGGAATGGCCAGGAAGGACACTCCCTAAAGAAAACCTGCCAGGGGAAGAGGAATGATTAGAGACAATGCTGAAGGGAGAAAGACAGGAGCTTTCAAGTTTCACACCATACACTTGTGAGTTTGAGAAACTTCTATTAGGATCATACTTACCTTAAGAACACTGTTGTGAACATTTATTTACTAGAAAGAAAAAAAAAGACTGTATACTTATCCACTAGGTTCTTTTTAAAAATGTTTTAAAATATTTTAGACTTATAAAAAAGTTGCAAAAAAAGTTCAAATTTCCTATATACCCTCCACTCAGCTTCCTCTAGTGTTAACATCATATGTAAACAGCAAAATTAACTAATTTCAAACACCCATGGACACCATGGTGTGGACAAATGCACAAACCTTGCTCCAGTCTGACCTTCTTGCTCCAGCCCAGGACCTGCCCTGCACTAGGAGTCATGATCCTTTGTCCTCCTAATTGGGTTGTTTTTTAATGATATAAAATAACACTTTCTAAAATCACATTAAATAGAATGGAAGCAGTTTCTGCTTTGCACACAGATCTGTCGAATACAGTTAACAAAAAGCCCACAAGATGATTTTAAAAGGCAGAATGAGTGTGAGTGTGAGTGTGAGTGTGAGTGTGAGTGTGTGTGTGTGTGTGTGTGTGTGTGGTGTGTTGTGTCGTGCGGGGAGTGGAGACATTTATATCAAGGAAGACACCGTTTGAAGAAAATTATCCAGAGATCTGCAGAGGCTCCCTTGGGTCTTCAGCAAACGGAAAACATCCCACAGGCAGGCAGAGAACCAGGATGGAGGCACTACCAGGCTCCACAAAGCCAGATCACAACCCGAGCACTGGGGGAAGGTCAAAATGGCCTCACCTCAGCCAGGGAAGCATGAGTCCACAACTGAGGAGGCCCCGCCTGCCTCACAAATCTTAAAAGACCTGAAAGAAGCAAACTGCTTTCTACAGCAAAGCTCAGGAATGCCAAAACTGTGCAGCATTCAGTGAGGCAAAATTCAGTGTCTGGCATCCAGATTTTCTCAGGCATGGAAGCCAGAACAATCTGAGCAAAAAAAGGAAGGAAGGAAGGAAGGAAGGAAGGAAGGAAGGAAGGAAGGAAGGAAGGAAGAGAGGGAGGGAGGGAGGGAGGGAGGGAGGGAGGGAGGGGGAAGGAAGGGAGGAAGAGGAGGAGGAGTATAAAATAAATACACACGAGTCAATACTGGTGTAAATGAATAACTGAATAAAGAAAGGGGTAGCAGAGATAATCTTCCCCACAAGTAGCCCCTCCTCTTTCATGTGTACTAGATTTAGTGCTGATTATCTCAAGAGAAGAGGATGAAAGGGGAACAGTAAATGACAATGCAGGGGCCTTTATCATGTGACTGAGATTAGCATCCCACAGGTCTGGTCGCGGTGACAGCACAGGCAGTCAGAGAACCTGGATGAGAGGCAGTATACCAGGCTCCATAGGCCAGATCACAGGCCAGGCACTGGTGGAAGGTCAAAAAGGCCTTGACAGGATATAAGAAGGCACTTCACCTCCATGGTCATCTCCCTACAAAACCAAAACCCAAGTCTATGGAAAAAGACATCAGACAAATCCAAAAGGAGGACATCCTACAAAGTACCTCAGGGTGATCCTCAAAACTGTCAATATCACAAAAGACAAGGAAAGACTGAGAAACTGTCTCGAGACAAGAATGAGGAGCCAGGATGACTAAATGTAGTGGGGGTATGCTGACTAGAATCTTGGGACATAAAAGGGACATTAGGTAAGAACTGCGGAAATCTGAGTAAAGTCTGCAATGTAGTTAATAGAGTAATGTACCAATGTTGGTTTCTTTGTTTTGACAAATGTACCATGGTAATGTAAGACATTAGCAATTAGGGACGCTAGATTAGAGATACATAAGAATCCTGTTACCTTTACTATTTTTCTGTAAATCTAACATTTTTCAAAAATAAAAAGTATATTGGGGGAAAAAAAACAGGCATGTAATTAAAAAAATACAACACATAATGAGAAAAATCAATTGAATCCAAACGAGAACTGACCCAGATGGCAAAATTAGTAGATAAAGACAGACATTAAACAGCTAACTATAACTGAGTTTGCTAACGTGTAAGAACTTTAACTAAGGACATAGTAAGTCCGAATCTGTAGAGGTGAAAACTGCACCATGGGAGAAGAAAACCACACTGGATGGAATTAATTGGAAGACATTCCAAAGGAAAGATCAGCGAACTCCACTACCCTATGACGCTGAACAGAAAGAACAGATGATTATGAGAGAAGATGAGCAGTGGTGTCAGTGAACATGGACAACCGCAAGCAATTGAAAAGATATGTAACTGGAGTCCTCACAGGAGCTAAGGAATATAAAAAAAAATTTTTTTGAAGAAATTAAGTCTAAAAGTTTTCAAATTTTAATGAAAACTTTAAACTCCAAGCAGTTTAAGATCCAAAGAGCTGAAAAAAATTTCAATGCTAAAGAAACAAAGAGAACCACACCATGGTGCATCACAGAGATAAAAATCTTAAAGAACAGCCAGAGAGAAAGACACAAGAATGTCAGTAGATTCTCAACCTAAGCACAAAACCCAGGAGTAGCACCTGGGATTCAACACCCACTGAAAACCTTCCCAAAGACCATATGAATATACTAAAAACCATTACTAAAAACCATACTTTAAATAGGTGAATTATTTCAATAAATGAGATTTCATATAGACACACAGAAGAAATTTTTTTAATATCAGACATGCAACAGCTGAAAGGAACTTATCTAAATGGAAATAGGTTATCTATAGTAAAATGAAGAACACCTGAAATGGCAATGATACAGGTAGATACATAAGACTTTTTCTTTTAAAGATAATCCACTATTTAAAAACAATAAAAACAGCAGCAATGAAGTATGGGGCTTAAAAGACGTGTAAAAGTGAAATGTAAGAAAACAACAAAAAGGCCGGGAGGGGAAACATGGACAAACACCATTTTAATGGTCTTATACTGTAAAAGCGGTACTCAGCAGTAATTTAAACCTAATCATACCAATATTCACACTAAGTATAAATGGTCTATACACCCTTTAAAAGAGAAAGATTGTCAGACCAGGTTTCTTTAAAAAAGCAGTACTCAACTGGAGGCTGCCTACAAGAATTCCTTTAAATACAAAGACAGTTTAAACTTAAAAAGATGAAAAGGATATAGGATACTAATACTAGACAAAAGAAAATGTGAAGCTATTTTAATATCGAAATAGACTGCAAAGGAAAAAATAGGTCATTTCATAATAATAAAGAAGCAGATTTATGGAGAGGATGTAACAGTCTCAAATGTTTATGCCCCTAATAACTAAGCTTCAAAACACATAAAATAAAAACTAACAGCACAGAGATATACACAAAAC
The DNA here is from genome assembly GCA_030015415.1 of Cynopterus sphinx. NCBI lineage: Eukaryota > Metazoa > Chordata > Mammalia > Chiroptera > Pteropodidae > Cynopterus > Cynopterus sphinx. Next base: position 29,480,168 of record CM057386.1, read on the forward strand.
CACAAACAGTGTCAGTGATTTTAATACCCTTTTCTGAATGCAGCTGTCTATCAGTATCCTCAAGGATTAATTCCAGGAACCCCTGCAGATACCAAAATCCACAGATGCTCAAATCCCTTATATAAAATGTGTAGGATCTGCATAAAACCTACATACATTCTCCTCTATACTTTAAACCGGCTCTAGATTACTTAAAATACCTAATACAATATGGTACTCTGCAAATAGTTGTTATTCTGCATTGTTTAAGACATAATGACAAGGGGGAAAAAAACCTCTACATGATCAGAACACAGCAACCATCACAGGCCTAACTACATAGTATATGTCAGCAGTAAAGTAAAATTTTCTTCCCTTAAATATTTTCAATCTGTCTTTGTGACTGGTTGAATCCCTGGATGTGGAACCTGCAGATAAAAAGGAACAGCTGTCATTGATAGGACAAGTACACAGAAAGTCAGTAAGGATATTGACTGCCTACTACTGAAGGGTAGTAATAACACTCATGCCCTGACAGTAGAGTTTAAGGTAGGTTTTTTTCCCCTTTTCATGTTTTCTTGTATTTGCTATAGTGGGTGAAAAATGGAAATAAAAGAAAGTGTTTATTTTCTGAGAATTTGACAATAAACGTCCTGGTCCGTTTTCTAAGCAAAAGAAAAGCAGTGAAGCACAGGCTAAGGTGCTTAAGGGATCTGTCCCTAATTCCAGAAGCATTTACTGAGCACTGACAATAAGCAAACTGTATTAGAAAAAACCTGTCTTCACTGTACCTCAGAATCCAGCCACAGAAGCTGATGTTTAATCCATTGTCTAGAACACATTAACAGCTGAATCAACAACATGAACAAGCTCATCGACAGCCCCATGTCCAGGGCCTCCAATAACCCAGAACCTGTACTTCTTAAACACCAAACTCCTAGAAAACTCCCCAGAGGCAGCTTTTTCTGAAACACTATGTTAGAAGAAAAAAACATGGAAACAGATTTTAACCAAACCTATTATCTAAGCAAGAAAACACTCTCGAGAGTGAACCTGTGTCTAATCACCACTGGTGATCTTGCCTTTCACTGAAATAAGTGAGTGGCTGCCTCCATCCAATTTAGCAAAGGCACTCTGATATCAAGTTACTCTTTCCTCATCCCTCCTAATGAAAACGTTTAAAACCAATTAATTCATAAAACACTTTAATATCAACTCTCAAGAACTATTACACAAATTATTTCAAAGCACCAGATGGGCATAAGCCCATATCCATCCCAATAGAACTTCTCCCTGCCATCCCTGCACCCTTCCTGGCATTCCTGGTTGTCTATTTAAGCTAGTAACACTGAATGTGGGTAAAGGGATGTGGGTCTGGAAAAATCAAAAACTGTCCTGGTGGCACATAAATATGTCAACTGAATGAGAAAAAGGACATCCTCTAAAGGTCAGAGCCATGGTGACAAGAGTATCAGTTCCTTGAGCTCTGTTGCCATCCACTAAACCTCCTGATACAGCAGCCCAGGAAAGATCTGGAATAAATCTGCAAATTCCAAGACTTTGGGAACAAAAGTTTAACACCATTTAGTCCTACTCGTTAAAGGGGAAAAATGCAACCTTAACACTCATTGCATTCGTTTCGTTGTTTTCTGGTTCATTTGGTCCTATCCCTTATAACCAAAACTGAAGGAAGTCAATTTTTCAGAAGGTGGAGTAGGCTGGTTGACAAAAAGGAAAGACCTGTTTCAAGTTGGAACAAATAAAAATGACTACTAAATGGAGGTTTTAAACTCCTTAAGCCTCACTACTAATATCTGGAAATTAAACTTGACATCCTGGGCTCTTCTGAGGAAACTTCAGTCTAAAGCACATCACTGTTATAGCTTCTTCGGACCATTTTAAACCGCTAAAACTACATGGGAAAAAAAGTAACATGACTGTATGAGTTATACTTATTACGAGGCTTAAATATGTAATAATGTAGATTGGAACTCAAGGCACCTTATTTCCCAAAATAGAAAAATGACCTAGAATACCCATGCATTATCCATTCAACGATAACTATTGGTGTTAGTAGGAGAAAATTGCTTTTATGGTCTTTTAATTTTTTAAAGAAAAAATCAAATCTGTATGTGCACGTGCGTGTGTGTGTGTGTGCGCGCGCACACACACACACACACACACACACACACACCATCCATCCATCCATCCATCCATCCATCCATCCATCCATCCATGGAGGACTTCTATCTCAACTTCCTGTCCTGAATTATCTCCCCAACACTAGATGTTCCTCTTAGCTGCCTATTGGGTATCTCTCCTCCCAGTGGCACCACAAATCCATCATACCCAAGCCACAGTTTCTCCAATAAGCCCCTTCTTCTGTCTCCTCTCTCTATAGCAATATCACCATCTCTGTAGTCACCACACCGCAAAGATTTGGTTGCTGCACATTCTGCTCAGCCTCCATTTGGCTCTCCATCCCAGAGCAGCCTTGCTGGGCTTCCTGCCACACATCCCTCTTCCAATACCTGCTCCTGCTCACCATTTTTCAAGAAACTCCTAAAAATAATAATTAATTAATTAAAAGAAACTCCTTAGTCTGGTGTTCCAACTTCACCTATGCCCCAAACCTTTACACACATTGAGCTATTCTCTGCTCTAGGCCCATTCTATTTCCTTCACCTAAAATTCCCTTTCTAATCTCCATTGCCATTTGTTCTAATTTTACTTATTAGTCAAAACTAAACTAGAGCCTTTGTCAACCCCAACCCCAAGACACATGGTCTCCTCCCTTTCAATTGTTCACTTCCTCTCACAAAAGCTCCTGGCAGGTCTCTCTGTGGGCCTGACATCTTATTGCCAAGACTGTTAAGTGACTTGAGAGCAGGATGCCAGCCTCATCCACCTGTCTTCACAGGTGAAAGATACCATGGCTTTGTGGAAGAGCCTACGATGGAACTGCAGGAGTTCCACACACACATTTCCTTTTGTAAAATTCCATTTTCCTTCTGTAAATTGAATAATAATATAATGACCAACTCAGAGGGTCTTTAAGGATTAAAAGCAGCAGCAGCTGGCCCAAGGCTGACAGGCAGTAAGCATTCCAGGTGCCACTACTCTTCACCCATCGGAGTTTTACATAGCTCCTTACACATAACAGGTGCTAAACATTTACTGAACAGAAAGAAATACACTGGACAGTGAGAATTACCATTTGATTTACCATAAGCAGGTGTATCAAAAAATGTTTGCCCAAAATGAATAACAAAGGAAGTTCTGATAATAAAGACTGACTTAATTCTGAGGACTATAAATAAGGAAAAGCTCAAATAACCAGCTGTCAAAAATGAAGTGGATTCTGTTGACCCACAGCTGAATATGCAAATCCAGCAATTCTAGCATTTCCCAGGGATGTTCCTCTCTGGCCTCTCTGACCATGTCCCAGATGCAGAGTGAGCTTCCACAGAGAGCACTTAGGAGCTATGCACATAGTCCAATCCAGAAGTGAGAGCAATTCACAGGGCTCACACAAGATGACAGGAGCTCCTAGCCAGGTTCTCTCTACCACATAGCATACCCTAAGACTGCAATCCCAGCCGGGCTTCCACATTAATGGAAAACAAATGGTCTCGAGTCTTCTAAGTCTGCCATACCACTCTCAATAACCAAGAAACTCTTCTTAATATAAAAATACTTCACAGAAAGTTAAGAGTATTTTTATCTCCCCATCTCAATAAAGCCTGAGAGATCGTTTTCATATACAGAAGTTATATCTTATGATAAAGAGCTCATTAAATATCCTTATAGAATTGCATATCATAGTTCATAGTAAATTGCCTAAAGCGTTAAATACAGGAGGTTACTGAGTTATTGAAAAAAAAAAAAAAAGTCTAGAGTCCTCATTTCCAATTAAAGCAGATCAGCTCTAGCATTATCAGAGTCTATCTCAAGGTCTCACTCCAACCAATTCAGAGGTTGCAATTTTTTTTTAAAGACTAATAGAAGTTGAATGAATATAAGAACTCTGTAACTTTAAAAAGTTCTCCACACCAGCAAATACATAATAATATAGTTTAAGCCACTGCAATACAAAGCATCTTAAAAGGTCTGTAAAATTTGGAAAAACAAAGATAAATATTTTAATCATGTGACCAGGCTAAACTACAAAACAAGATTAAAGTAAGCTGAGAAAGCCAACATAATTGAAATAATCCAAGAGAATCAGGGTCTTAAAAAAAAAAAAAAATACACAGGGCAAAAAAAAAAGATGCATGGTCAGTTTTGAGGCAGCTTCTTAAAAGGAAGTTATGCAAGTAAACGGGATGAGCCCAAGGGAAAGACTGTTCAATGCCAAAGGAATGGGCTGGATCTCACCCAGCAAACTACCCGGGGAGCAGAATCCATGCCCCTAAAAGCAGGCTATCAATCAGGAACCCAGCCTGCACTGTGAAGCTTAGTCCATTTGCAACTGGTATCAACCAAAAACCAAGATGAAAAGAAGGGCAAATGGCCAGTGAGCCAACACACAACTGAGGACATGCAAGCACACACCCAGGACAGACACCGACCCACTTTAGGATTTAATGAAAGAGGGCTAGTTTTTACATTTCCATGAGAACTGCAGGAGGGGTGAGCACTGCCAAGTGTCCCCTCTGAAAATGCTAACAAATTCATGAGCTATATCCAAGTACTGGGAGGAGGGAAGAGACACAATCAAGTTCTCCTGAGTCTATAAAATGTTTAGTTATCAATAAGCATTTAGTCTGACTTGATTTGTTTAGCTACATTTTCTTAGTACAGCTATTTCCAAAGTGTTGTCCAAGGACTCTTGGAAATCCCTGTAACCTTTTCTCTTAATAACATTGCCTTTTTAGCTGGAGTGATTAATGTGCACTGGTTATGCAAATGATGGTCCAATTAGCTTAACCATCTTCATGATGAAGCAATACATATTAATTTTATTAAAGTCAAAGCCATTCATACTTGTCTTCATATCCTATAACAAATGAGAAGTACCCATGAAGCATTTCTGCTGTGTACCAAATATAACTGTTCTCTCCAGCAAAAGCACTTTTTTTCAGGGAACACCATTTTTCTATGAAAGAATGATATACAAAATCCAGTTTCTCGGACATGGGTATTTGACAGATCATTTCTGGAAAACAAAACAAGACTACCCGTTCAAGGAAAACACCTGACCTAATTTACTGCCAGTGCTAAAATTCAAATGTTCAATCAAGTATAAGACTTCTGGAGAACTCCCCACTTTGAACAGATAGCTTCTAGTGGCTTAAAGACTCTTCTGATGAGAGCAGTGGCAACAAAAACAAAAGTAACTTTCTGTTGTAGAAAAATAAGTTCATCAGGAAGATCTAAATAAATCAGCAAGCCAAAAACAGGTAAAATCATGTCACAGTGCAAGGAAGACCAGTGGGTTTTGAATGCAGCTGGGAAGAAACAGCCCATGACTCAGTGGAAGTTCCAGGTTGCCACTGACAATTTACCTACGATCAACTGTCAAGTTTTGCTGTCCTATCAAAGAAAAAGTCCAAAATTAAGTCAAGAAGCTTTTCAAATACCCTTCTCTATTCCAACTACATTTTTCTTTGCATGCTTTAACGAAGCAATATGACAGTCACTCTTTTTCTTGTTTTAAAAAATATAATTATTTTTAGTAAAAATGTGTTCTTTAGGAAATATGTAATGAGTTTATTATTCCTACTTTTAAATGGAATTAGTAATTAAACATTTTATCAACAGATATACCTATGTAAACAAAAGTTCTCTGGACTCTTCACATTTATAACATGAGCTCCTGAGATGAAAAGGTGTGAGAACAGGGCTTAGGACCCTGGGCATAAAAGGAGAGATTGCCAGTCCAGGCCCCACTTCCATAGCATACCCCCCAAGCCCTTACCTATTACAAGACCATTTATTTGTGTGTCCCACTCCATGAATCTCACCCCCTGTAAACACTGTCAACTGGATGAAATGAAGTACATTTCTCCCAAGATGTGTCAGCTTTCTGATCACGTCCCGGGGGTGACTCCAGATACCCAGCACAGTTCTGTTCCATGTCAGGAGCATGGAGGTGGGCCTAGCCCCACCAGGTAGACCTTTCTGTTGTCTGTGCTCCTTCTACAGGAAAGAGAAATGTAGCCACCTCAGACTAAGCATGTTTGAAGAGGAGCAGAGCATGTCTGGGTAGCCATTTGGGTGGGGACAGGGTACACTAGAGGCCCAATTGCCTCAGGCTGAGCCATAACTGAGATTTTTGTCCATTTTGCTCAGCAAGAATAAGTAAGACACAATATTTCAAACTTGATAGTGTCCTTTTGTAGACCCAAACCCAGTACTATTCTCTGAATATCAAGATAAGAAGGATCCAGAATCATGTATCGTAGGTGTCTCCTCATTTACAGATGAGAACGAAAGCCTCAAGGGGAGGTTGAATGCACTGGTTTCAAATTCATCCCAAACTGGCTACTAACCCAGGACATAGCCTTTCTCCCCTAGACATGTAATCTTGCCAGGCGGGATTTTACCGGGGGGGGGGGGGGGGGGGGCCGCATACCTGGCCTAAGCAGCAATCCTGTTACTTGCTGAATCAGTATACAGAGATCGCTCTCAAAAAATGACCAGAAAGGGCCATGAGGCCCCATATGTTTGTGTTAGTGAATGAATTAAATTGTGTTTGGAAATCTGATGACACTGAAATAGCTAAAGACCCCAATACACTCTAAGTGTTCTAAACCCAGGTTAAGAATTGCTAATACTAGTCTAGCACGCCGGTTGCAGGATTCCAGGCCCCCCCAAGCCTGAGGCCAATGCTGCCAGGGCCACATGGGTAGAAGGACTTGTCTCTTTCAATAAAGTTGTTAGTCTAATTCAGGAAAGAATTTCTAGTCTTGTCTCCAAAAGAAAAATTAAGTGGCTGGATACAACCCTGGCTGGATACAACACTTCCCAAGTGAGGGCCTTGCACCGACTCTGGATTGTGGGTATGCACCCCACAGAGACCCCAGAGAGACTACAGCCAAGGAAGTTCTTTTCTCTCCCCCGACCCCATTACCAACTTTCAGTGTTTAAATGTTGTGGGAATGGTTTCCTCACAAGGTGTTTCAGGTTATCCCTGAACAGAGGGCTACAGCATTCCTAAGCAATGTTCTCCTGTCACAGTCCAGGGCTCCTGGAACCAAGGGCACAGCACAGCAAGCTTTGGGCAAGAATACCCCCTCCTCTCTTAGAGGCAGTTCACAGAGAGGTCAGAACTGAGTTCAGAGATCAGCAGCTGGCTTTGTTTATTGTTTACTTCTTCATCAAAGAAGACTGGAGAGACAATTAAAAGTGACTCAAGACGCCAAGATGGGTGAATAAACCATGGGATATCTAGATGATAAATTATTTTTCAGCACAAAAAAGAAAATTAGCTGTCAAACCATATTACATATTACTAAGTGAAAGAAACGGGTATGTAAAGGCTAAACACTGTACAATTCCAACAATGTGACATTTTTGGAAAAGGCAAAACTATGGAGACACTAAAAAGATCAGCAGCTGCTAGGAACCAGAGAGGAAATGAACAGTGGCGCACAGAGGGTTTTTAGGACAGTGAACTACTCAGTAAGATACTACAATGATGGACACATATCATACATTTGTCCAAACCCCTTAAGAATGTACAATACCAAGAGTGAACCATAACATAAACTATGAACTTGATGTGTCAATATAGGTTTATCAATTTTAAAAAAAAAAAAAAAAAAAAAAAAGTACTACTCTGATGTCAGATGTTGATAATGGGGAGACTCAGAGAGGGAGGATGTATATGGGAAATCTCTACACCTTTTGTTCAATTTTGCTGTAAACCTAAAACTGCTCTAAAAAATTGTCTGTTTTTGTTTGTTTGTTTTAAAGGGGGGGGGGGTGGTTCTCCTGCCAGAAAAACAAATGTGCAGTAGGACAGGCTCACAGTACTGGATCAGTTCCAGGGAGAACAGAGGTTCCCGGGGAGGGCTCCAAGGAACAGAATGCCTGATTTAATAACAAAGGCAATCCCTCCCTTCCCAGGCCAGCCCCCTCCCTATCAAGAACAGCTTCAACCCCACCCAGTCAGCCCAGACATCCCACCTTATGATGACCCTCTAACCTCCAGACCTGCTTTTTATACTGTCTCTGACATCCTCAGGTTCAAAGTGTAGCTGGTGATCTCTGCCCAATAGGGTAAGTACCAGCTAACTGTGCTAATAATGCCTTGCAGATGCCAACTAAGATGGAAAAGGAACGAAGGTGCAAGCAGACAAGGTCCCTTCTCCAGAAAATGCCAAAATTAAAATTTATAAGGCACATAAATTTCTCTCTAGATTACAAAGCCATTAAAAGTCATGTTTTGAAGATTAATGTCATGGGAAATTAGTGCTAAGTTTTTTAAATGCAGAATATGAAATTTTATGTACAGTGTGATCCTTATTTTGTTAAAAGTATGTAATATATTGAAAATTTTTAATTTAGATGTTTATCTTTGGTGAAATTATGTGTCTTTTCTTTATATATTGTTATTAATTGAACAGTGTCCCCCTAAAAAGATATGTTGGAATCCTAGCCCCCAAATACCTCACAATGTGGCCTTATTTGGATATAGTCACTACAGATGTAGTCAGGATCATCAGGGTGAGTCCAAGGCCAATATGATTGGTTTCCTTAGAAAAAGGGGAAATTTGGATACAGACAGAGGCAAGCAAAGAGAATGCCATGTGAAGATATAGCAGAAATGGGGTGATGCTTCTACAAGCCAAGGAATATCAAAGAGTGTCAGCAAACCAGCAGGAACTGAGAGAGGGGCCTGGGGAAATTCTCCCTCACAGCCCCAGAAGAACCAGCCCTGCTGGCACCTTGGTCTTGAACTTCTGGCCTCCAGGTCTGTGGGAGAATAAATTTCTGCTATTTAAACCACCCAGACCGGTGTGTGAGACTTTATTACAGCAGCCACGGCAAATTGATACACAAGTTTTTTTCAATGTGCATACACTACTTCAATAATGCGAAAACATAAGTTTTCTAAAAGACAGTGAACAGCATAACTCTTAGAATAAAGATAAGATTTCTACAGTTCACTGAAGAACTACCTTTGAAGAAAAGAAAGCAAGGGTATGGTCATTATGTTTGGATACCTACACTTTATTTTAACCAGCTCTTTGTAGAAAAAAAAAATGGAGGTTACCTTATTCATTTTAATTCCTATTTAACCATACACTCTTAACTTTAGCAAGCCACGATAAGGTACCTGAGATTGAATGCTTCTTTAAATAGTTAGGCAGATGTTTTTTACTAACTCTACCAAGAATTGTGGAGGTGAAAAGATAGAACTCATTTCTGGTAGTAGTTCTATCCCCTACTAATCCCAAATCAGATTCTAACCACCCAAACATCCAACAATAACCAAAAAGTTGTTTTTGATTTGTTTTAAATTGACAATCGGGAACAAATATATTCAGCAAACTCTGAAGACCCCAAACATGAGCATAACTAAAATGGCCTCAAGAGCCAAGGTTACATGGGAAGAAGATGCCAAAGGAATGAAGTGATATGAGAAAAGGTGTGATTCAAGGTTCTTTGGAAAAGATAACACTTCTTGAAGTGATGGGGGGAGGGTGCAGAAAACATGCTAGAGGCATAAAACAGAGCCACACAGCACCAAAACCATCCCCACTAATATTCTTTCTGCATGAATCTTCTGCCTTGAGTCAAGACTGGATGGAGAGGGCTCTGAGGCCTCAACTCCAGGATTTCTAACTGGGCACTGTCCTAGGAGGTCACTCAGATGACCCTAAAAGTAAGTAATCCTAAATGAGACCTTTGAGTTATTATATGCAGAAATCCTATAAACTACACAATGTGAAATGTTCCTCCTCTTTTCAGGTAAAACACTTCAAAGAAATTCCTCTCTGACAAGTAGAATTCACCCTCCTCAGGGCCTGAAATGTAGAACACTAACATGAAACATGAAATGTGCCAACTCAGACCAGTCACAAAGAGGCTTTAAAATAATCATTGTGTGGACTCACGACTGACTGGTCTTGGTATGACCCTACAAGAACTCAAAACCTGTCTGTCTCAACCAAGTCTGAGACCACAGTGTTGCCAGTCTCACTTCCTGGAGGGTCTGTGCTGACTGGAGTAGCCAGGCTTAGTTAGAGTGGGGAAGTCACCTCCAGGTAAGCAGATAAACCAAAGTTCATAGGTAAACTGAGGCCAAGGACTGTGTAAAGTCCTAGGTCACACATAGTGACTTAACACATATTCAATCAGGATCAGGCAGTGTTGGAGGCTTTAAAAGCATATAGATATGCAGCAGCCTCCCCAGGATGGGGTCTGGAGGATGTCTGTGTCACCAGGCACAGACAGGAGCCCAACTGTAAGATAAAAGAACAGAGCATGAGCGAAACCACGGCACAGGTACAACCAGAACTCAAAACAAGAGACAGTTCTCGGAGTAAACTGAGTAAGCAGTGGGCCAGGCATTACTGAGAGGACAAGTTTATTTAAGGAAAGGAGTCCTCTTAGAAGTCAATGGTCTAAACACATTGCTGTACATGCCTCTCAGTCAGGAGGCTGCCAACAACCCCTAGAGCCTCGAGTGTGGGAGCCAGGGCCCCAGTGAGTTCTCCTCAGACACCTCCACCCAAGCACTGAATCCCGAGCAAACATCTCTGAGACCGCCATTACTAAAGAAAATGGAACTGTGGGAAGGTAGCCAAAGGCAAGGAAAACACTGCTGCCTTCATTGAAAACACTTAAAAATGTAGAAAACTGTGATGGCTCCCACATAAAACTTTCCTCTGCTATTAAAGGACTAATAGCTACCAAGTTTTGTTTTGTTCCTCTAGCATCCTTCAGAAAATGTAACATCAGTTTAAAGAATCTGGGGGGCAAAACAGAAGAAGAGAATGAACGTTGCCCTACAAGATGTCTCTGCCTGGGCCGGAGTCAGGAACCTCCCAGGAGAGGACGCATACACAGTTACTGTTCTGAATCCTGACTGGAGATTTTAAGAGCAGAGAGGCCAATCCCAGGCTCTCCTCTCCCGACCTCACAGGACTGTTCTGAGGATCCAAGACTTCATGTATCCCCATGGAGATTTTGGTTTTCAAAATGCTCTCCAATAAGAGGCCATCATATAAATAAACTATTGACATCTGGCTGACATTCTTTTTTTCTGAAGTGGGTAATGTGAACCTGTTAAGCAACAAAGTGATAACGACAGACCACCATTAATGCAGTTTGTTGCTTTAAGCAAAACTGAAATCAGACTTCCAAAAAGAAACAGATATCTAATAGTTTCTCCTGTCTGTACTCCACCCCAGGGTCATAGTCAAGACCACAGCCCACGGCTACTATCACATGCTCTCCTGCACAACCATCCACCAGATTAAGCTGGTGAAACTGCTGAGACAAAGGGAGAAGAAAAACTTAATAAAAACTTTTTAATGTTTCTCAATGGTTATTCTTAAATGAGTTGCAGAGTAGTTGCCCCCTTCCCCAAATTGGTGCTCTCAAATAATTTTCAATAGCTTATAATAAATGCCCTACTAAGGTAATAAACGGAAGGAGAAGATAAAATATTTTGGGTTGAGCACATGCATGAGAGTCAGACACATTTTATAACCACACTCCAACCAAAGGACAGAAATGTCCCCAGGCTACACACAATGGCAGGGGCACAGGCTTCATACCACCAGAGAGCACAGACTCACCAATATTCCACCTGGGAGGAAAGTGAACCCAATTATAAAACACCCAATGTGCTCCTGGGCTTATAGATAGTCCTGGAGAAGAACATGCTCAGTCCTGAGGAGGACATGTAGCATGGTGGTGCCACCATGAGCCATGGAAACAGAAATTGCAATGAAGAAGAAAGATGAACCCTTGGTGTTTAGAGTCTTGGGGGGAAAGAAAACAGAAGAACAGCATAGCAACGAGAAAACAGAAAGTTTACTGGACGTGACATCTGCTGGGATAAAAGAATAAGGACCAAGAGTTCTTGAAAGAAGTTGGGCCTAAGCACCTCTCCGGAGCTCACCAGCACTACCACCAACCAACCGAGGACACAGATGCACCACATGGAGAGACAGATAACCTCTCCAGGAGGCAGCAGCAGAATGCAGAAAGAAAAAAAGGTTGGGGGATTCGGAAACCAACAGCCCAGGGAGAAGGTAAAGTCTGAAGGGCAACAGCTTTGAAGGGAACCTTGAGAAACATCAGCACATAAGGACCAAAGACAGTTGATGGGAAAACTAATAGGAGATAAAGTGGTCACAAGAGGTTTGGAAAAAAAAGAGCAAGAACAAAGTTCAGGAAGCCCAGCAGGGCTAACCACTACAGTGTGCGTTTCTCACTGGCCACTGTCCCAACCCCAAGGGCATAGGTACCCACCTCACTAGTGTCAGGGCCAATGGACAACACATGCAGAACAAAGAAATTAACTCCTTTGTTTATGCAATAAAATTCCATATTCTATTTAAACGGATTTTTTAAAGATTTTTTAAAAGGCTCAAATTGATCAATTATTAGGTCAAGAATGAGGATGCTGATAACTGTGGGCCATTCAGGGCTGTCCTTCCTCAGCTACAGATGCAAATGGTAGTGCTGCTGCTCCCTCTGAAGTTGAACCCAGATAGGGATCCACAGATGAGGAACTAGAGACCACAGCCACGGCTGGCGGAATGCTGAAGGTGCTGCACTGTTAGAAGAGTACTGGCATACACAGTCAGTCAGCAAACCAACAATGAGTGAGTTACCTGCTGGGAAACCTCACACCAGCTTCTGCCTTAGAATTCCTTTCCACCACAGCAGTGCTTTGCAGGGGTTCTCCTGGAGCAGCAGGCTCCAGTAAGGCCTGATGAGATTAGGCTCACAGGACCGGGTCTCCATTATGTAAATGAAACAAACCACTGCCTAAACAAGCCTTCCAAATTTACTTAAGCCAGGATGCCATAGAAACTGAGGCAAGGAAAAGTGTAAAAAGGTCAGTTGTGTGTGGGTAATCAGCATGACGAGACAGAAAAGGCCAGGATCAGGAGCTAGTTTCTGTGGTCATCAAAGAAGGAAAAGGATGGCAGGTACAAGACCTTTAGAATACAGCCTTCACCATGAACAAGAGCAGCTGACCAGGTTTCTTTTCCAGGCATACTTCATTTTACTGCACTACAGAGATACTACATTTTTTACAAACTAAAGGCTTTGTGGCAACCCTGAATCGAGTTAAGTCTATCAGCACCATTCTTCCATCAGTATCTGTTCTTGTCTCTGTGTCATATTTTGGTAATTCTCTCAATATTTTAAACATTTCAATTATTTTATGTCACGGTAATCTGTGATCAATAATCTTTGATGACACCACTGCAGTGAAGACTGTTGAAATGACAACAAAGGATTTAGAATATGACATAAACCTAGTTGATAAAGCAGTGGCAAGGTATGAGAAAACTGACTCTGGGAAAGAAGTTCTACTACAGATAAAATGCTATCAAACAGCATTGCATGCTATGGAAAAATCATTTGTGAAATGAAGTCAATCACAGATGTCTTATTTTAAGAAATTGCCACAGCCACCCCAACTTTCAGCAACCCTGATCAATCAGGAACCAACAATATGGAGTCAGATCCTTCACCAACAAAAAGATTATGACTTGATGAAGGTTCAGATGATGGCTAGCACTTTTAGCAAGACAGTATTTTTAAATTAAGGGTTATATGCTGTTTTTTAGACAATGCTATTGTACACTTAATAGACTTTTATATGCACCAGGAAACCAAAATATTTGTGACATACTTTATTATATTCATTTTATCATGGTGGTCTGGAAACAAACCCACAATATCTCCAAGTATGCCTGTATTGTTTCCAGACTTTGCTCTGGACCTAGCACATTTTTTAAGCACATTATATCTGCCCAGGAGCATAGCTCTGGGTACAAAAAGAAATGGAACTTAAAATTTTTTCCCACCATACACATGCAGACCCCAAAAATGAGCACACGTGCCTACAGCATAATCATGGTACAAGTTTAAAAGAGGGTACCCAGGAATGCCAGTGGCTAGAGCAAACCCATGCAGTATAACCACTTCATTTTACTCCCAGCACCCTTCCCCTCTCACCAGCTTCCACCTTCTATAAGGTCAACTGCTAACATGGCCATCATTTATGTTACTGTAAAAAGGACCCCAAGATTCAAGCACTTACTCTGCCACTCTCGGCAGCTATAAAACAATAGAAACCCTAATATTCAACATCTTTGAGGCCTAGAATCTTTTAATAAAAATGTAGAAAACGCTATTTTCTTGGGGTTTGCAGAGGAAAAGAAGACCTAAGTGAAAGACTCTCTGAACAGAAATGTAGAAGAAAAGTAGTCGCAAAGTGAAGAATGCAAGAAGTGGTCTGCAAGGCAGGTCAAACACCAGGCGACTTAAAGAGAAGAGCCTCTAACACAAAGAAAAATTAATTTTTAAGTAAGGTTTTTATTTTAAGGAAGTTAGATGAGCTTAAACACCAAAACACTGGAAACAGGGTTTCTCCAGCTGTGCCACTCCAGGCTGGGTGGCAAACCTTTCTACCTCAGATGTATCTCCTCAGGACTCAAAGGCCCAAAGACTGTCTCGGAGATGTCAGTGTTAGAACAGTCTCTGGGCTGACATAAAGCCCCAATTCCACAGGCTCCGGCATCCAATCCACAAACAACTCTATTAGAGACCCATCTATAACATAAACACTTTGTCTCCATTCTTTCTACAGATCCTGTAGCCAGTGTTCCTATGCATCCTCTGTTTAACCACTACTCTGCCCACTACCAGTAAAAAAATACATGGAGGTAATGTTGACGAGGGGAAAGATAAGACTGTAAACTTTTCAAAAGAACAAGAAATTTGGTTTTTATGTTAATAGAAATTCTTAAAATTATATCATTGAAGCTTAAAATGTAGTGTTATCATGCTAAAATACCCTAGGGTGTTGTAGGGTTTCTTTAATAAAATCTGGTCACATATATAAATTGGCATCTTTCAACTCAATTCTCAATTTCAATCTAATTTTATAACATTGTTATTCTGATACAGGTAAGAATTTAACACAAGCATACTGTGAAACCCAGTCCTGTGGGTACAGTCACTTGAGCATCACATGACACTCTCATGAGGTTGTCTGTCTCCAAAGGTGGCATCTGGTCAGCCACTAGGATAAAATGTTTAGAATTCTGGTTCTCACTAACAAAAAAATGAACAAGAATAAATTTTAAACAGAGGCTGACCTCATCCAGGAGATGGAGAAAATGGACTGAAGAGAAGATTAATAAAAGATGGTAATGGAAATGAATGATCTAGGCCCACATACCAGATACAAGATGCCCTGCCCAGATGAAGTTGCCATCAAATGAGCATCTGCTCCCACATAGACCAGGTGCCAGAGGGAAAACACTACCTTTGACTCATCCTTTCGCTCTGCCCTCTGACCTCCAAAAATACCCAGGATCCAGACAGCAGCTGCTACCTTCCAGATGTGGACAAGCTCTCCAGGGATTTTTTTCCAAAAAAATAAACTATCCATTACCAAAAGATCAACAAAGTCAAAAGCTTTCAAAGAAAAGATTTATTTGATTTCCAAAGAACCCCCTCTCATTTCACTTCTTTACCTCTTTTTCCTATTCCTGCTCAAGCACAGTTGAGTCCACAGGAGCTCAATTTCAGCCCAAGGCAGCGACTCTGAACTTAAACAGAAAGGGAGGAGTGGGGAAGGGGGTGGCTGTGAAGGAAAACAAAGAGGTCAGTGGTGAGAAAGAAAATGTGTGTGTACACGTGGGCATGTGTGCTTCTAAGCAGAGCCTTACATACTAGGTCACAACGCAAGCCAAGACTTGGCAGCTCCCACTGCCAAAGTCAACATGTTCTGGACACCCAGCCTCCACACTTGGTTTCCTTAAAGTAAGATTCAGAGGAAGGGTGGCAGTCACCTGACCCAAGGCTCAGGACTCCAAGCTGGCACTGCAGCCAACGCTGTGAACATGTGCAGGGCCACATCACAAAGACCTGCCCTCCCCAACCTCTGGCACTTGCTAGTACAATCATGTGCCCAGGAACTGGACCACTGTTCTGCTCTGCTTCTCTTTCAAACTTGCCACCCGGGCCAACACTCAGCTCCATCTTTAGTATCCCTCACACAGCTGGAGGGAACCTCAGTGGCAACTAAGATGGTGCAGACTGATTGACTGGACCAAACACAGCATCTTCACAATCAGAACAGGGTACACTACAAGCCCCACAACCACCCTTTTTTTTGACATTAAGAACATCCTAAATCCCTTCTCCCAATAGGCAACACAAGTAACAATCAAATTACCTATTCTAGAGTGAAGAGACTAAAATTCCTAGCAAGCCCATCATGAAAATGTCTCCTGACTCTGTTCCAGCCAATCCTCAGACACAGCCCCACCACCACACTTTCCTCCTGCAGCCTTTTTCCTCCCATCAAGATCAGGTGGACTGCACATGGAACTTCCTGTAGCAAACATTTTTAAACTGTACAGGACCCTCTTTCCCTGAGTTACATTCAGCAAGGCACTGTCGGAAGGGAACGTGATTCTCAGGTTTGTTCTAGCAGTTAAGTTCAGCTCAATTTTTACAGAACTATGGAACATCTACTCCAAGCTAGGATACAGGCAAATCTCTTCACCCTCAAATACAAGACATAGGGAAATCCCTTTAGCCATCTTTAAAATTTGATGGTATTAAAAGTAAAATAAACACTGATTCCACGAGATTTGTAGTTAACAATGAAAGGAAAATAACAGCAATATTATAACCCTCAAATGATTATGAACAGCCAAAAATCCTTCAGTCTCAAGCAGGTAATCTCTACATGCCTTCCTTCCCTATGCCGTAGGGAATCACAGAGCCCAGAGGCCCATCCATCCCAGCTAGAAACATCCAGAGGGAAGAACAGCCAGACAACCAGAACTCATAGTATTTGCACAGCTACTGTTGGAATGCACTCCCCATCTGCTCTGACCTGCCTACTTTCCAAACCCTCTGGCACATTAGCTCCTACCAACTCAAATATCTTGGAATAAGAAGACCAAAAGTTCTACTAATCAACAAGAGCTGAGCTGGTGGAACTAGCACTTCTGCGGCAAAGTGTGTGAATACAATAGCCAACTTTCATATTAACAAAAAAAATGTATTTAATGAAATCTAACTCAAGTGATATCTAATATTCTGTATTTTAAATGTGGTTTAAAGAAACCTAGCCAAAGAATATTCCCCAAAACCCTAAAATTACAATAAAAATTCATTATACTCAAAAATTCAGTAACCTGTATTGGCTTAACTAGCTATGCACATTTCTTTGATAATGAAATGAAGTATGCTTTAATTAACTTGACTTCCTAAAAAGAAAAAAAAAACTCTTTGTTAAAAATGCAAATAAATTAGCATTAGGACATACATGTTTCTTACAACCTGCAAATCCAACCCAGCTCACTGCGTAGACCATGGTATCCACATGTGCCCTGACCAGGAAGGCACCTAATGGCCAACTAGTACCTGGGGTGATGGCAAGGTCAGGGAGAATCATCAGTGCTACCATACAAGTGAGAACAGAGGAATCTGCCTAGCGAGAGCTTTTCTCTCTGCTTCAATACCAGATGGCAAAGCATTCTCTATCGGGAGGGGTAACAAAGACAGGACTCCCCTCCCCATCCACTCCAAGCTTGTTGCTCAGGCAGGACCCTATCATGACCACTCCACCTCCCACGCCATTGTCACCAGCATACGAACATCGGGTAGAAGGGGACTAGGTTCTGTTCCTAACAAGACTTCTAGTCCCCGAGCTGTCAGGGATGGAGTGCTGAGTGTCAGCAGTGCGTAATTCTCTACAAGGAGCATAGCCTGCTCAGAGTACACCGGGTAGGCATCGCATCCATGGCCACTGAGAGACTATGCATATCACTTTTCCACATACATTACAAATTCAACATTTCAACAAATCAAAAAGTGATCACCTATTTTAAATAGAGATGTTCAATCAAAAATATAAACCACTAAATCTAAGCCTCTGTTCATATAAACAACACTGTCTTTATTATTATAACATGCCACTTTCAGAAATCATTTTGTTTTTAGAAAAGTAATTCAAATATCCTGATTTATCTTAAGTGTGAATGTAACATTTATATGCCATCTAAGAGGTCAGTAAGGGCCGGAAAACCATTCTCTTCAGCAGCTGGGCCTCACTTCCTCTGATTCTCAAGTCTACACACTCAACTAAACTTGGTGAAATGTGTGCCATCAAGAGCCATTTCAATCTCATCACTTGTCTGGAGAGGACTTGACCCTTCTGCTTTACCAAGAAAGATGTTAACAAAGTGAGAATTACACCAGCTGTCAACTGAAACTAGAGTTTTATGCTATCAAAAGGCTTTTTTCTTTTTTCTAACTAAATCTAATCAGTTTAAGGCTTGTATTTTCATGGTGCTCTATATTCATACACAGTGTCACTTAATCTCTAAAGAAATTTTAAGATGGATATCACCATTACCACATTCATAGGGGGAAAACCAAGGCTCACAGGATTCAAGACATAGGCCCAAAGTCACAGAACTAGCACCAGTCACCAGAGACAGCCATACCTAGAATAATTCAAGGCAGAACCAACCCAGAATCTACCCTTAAATAATACCCATAAGGGAGATGGGCACACAGTAAATAGTAAACACTAAAAGAGCTTTAACAAGCTCATCTCTGTCAGAAAAAGTAATTTTAATCTGATCTAAAGGTTCACATTCTACTTTATATGACCAAAATGAAAATTTTAAATAGTGAATAATATGAATGACAATGAAAAATTATTAGAGAACATACAAAATAATTCTATTTTTTAAAATGTACACCTTTTAATGCCATGAAATGTAATGAAGGGTAGACCTCAGCCTCTCACACTGCTACAGCCACTGACCCCTGGCCCCTGCTCTCACACACTGGGGCCATGACCCAGGAGGACACCTACCTGCTGGGCAGTCACAATAGCACCTCATGTTAATAAGAATCTTTATGTTTATTCAATCCAAACACTGCAGATTTTAAAAAAAGACTATTATCAATATTAACTGAATATTTATGGTTCACTAAAGTGATAAATGGCATTAGACACCTTGAATTATTACTGTGTTATGGTCAAAAAAGCAAATCCTTCAAATGTCGTAAACCTTCTAAACATTTAAACACCTCCATTGCTCTCAATCCACCAGACCAATTGGGCCAACCCAAGAATCTGGTAACTCGTTTTCTTTAATCAGGAATCATCAAATACTTATTAAGAACCTAATTTGTAATTTAAAAATAAAAGCATTATTTAAAAAAAGAACCTGATTTAAGCAAAATTTTGTTTTTCCATGTTATAAATTATGACCAATATTACAGTTTCTTAAAAAGGCAAAGCTAAGCCTGCAGGCGTGGGTCTCTCCTGGACCTAGTCTCTCAATGGCTGTCCCACTACCTATGACAACCAAGCTGAATCTACATGCACATCCTGGGAAGCATTCCCAAGGTGCCACAAAGCCCATCATTATCCCACCTAGTCACCAACACCCCTAATTTGGCTAAACTGGCTTCTGTCAAACTGTTAATCATCTTGTAGAAGACAATTCTAGGCCTACTGTCAGAGACATCTAAGATCTCTTTTCCATCAAACCTTATCTCCATTTTCAAGAAAATATTTAAGTCAGCCAGGTACATTTCAAAGTGGCCTGATTCAAGGAAGTAGCAGGAAATATTTCCTTAATGTATGCTAGGAAAAACACAAAACAGATAATACTTTTTGGACCGTCTGCTTTAAAACACTAATTAATACCTGGCAAACACATGAAAACCCAAAATGAACCAAGTTTTCCTTCCAATTGTTATCTACCCACATATCAGAGGAAATAAAGTATATGACAAGGAAGGGCTTTATCCTGGAGTAAAAGATACTCAAGTCAAACCTGAGACCACAGTCTTTAAGAAAGACTCCAAAAATCTGCCAGTCCCAAGAGAAGGAAAGGAGTCAGGGCAACCTAGCAAAAATGTCCCTCCCATTCCTTACCCACCAACCACACCACACACACTGGCCTCAAATTTCTAGTGACACCATGGAGTAGCTACCAAGACTACTCACCAGCTCCTCACTGCCCAGACACACAAGACACCAGACAAGAGCACACAGCCTTCATGCAAAGTGTTAATGCAGAACACAGAGAGCACAACGCAAACACAGCAGGCGAGCACAGGGTCCAGTGGTCTCCAGACCACTTGAGGGTGGAGCAAGTAAGATAAAGTTGAGAAGAAACTTCTTTCACAGGCCCAGCTACCAATCTGGTTAATATTTCTACAGAATTCCTCACTGGGATATTGTTTATTAACCTACACAGCTCGTTACCACCACTCTGAAACACCCTCATCTAGGTAAAATCAACAACAAAATTCAAAACACTTAGCCAAAAGTGTCAAGTTCAAGAAAACAATTTGAAGACTAAAGCATTATTCTGATACTACTTTTTACAAACCAATGAAAATAAACACAAATTGATGAAAGACAATGCAACAAAGTATTTACCGATTCCATAGCTGAAAGTCGTTGTCAATGAGGACTGTATATTAAATCCAATAAAGGGTATGGTCCAGAGCAGAGCTGTGTATATTCTGAAACAAGAAAGTAAAGTTAGGTTAGGTAAATAATTTCTCCTTCAGTTCTATTTACAATTTGTCCCTCTCCATTTGGACCAGCCATTTATTCCATTACAACCTTCCTTCATTTTCCTTAACTCCAGATAAGCAAAAAATTTTTAAGATGTTTGTCTATCTGATTTTGAGTTATAAAGGGAGAGTAAAGTCCAGGTTAGAGACTCACACCTGATTATTTGTTTTAGGGCACTATCCAAATGGAAGTCTTGTGTCTGTTTTCAGAAATTGTTCCTAGAAACCAGTGCCCAGGAAGGCCGGGCTAAGGAAAGAAAGAAAACTCAGGCAAACCTGTCATTCTCCCCAGGGACAGGACTTCAGAACTGGGGGTCTGAAGCAGCCATTCATAGATTTTTCTCCTTATATGTAATTTGATAGAAATCTCACAATTACTAAAGCTGATAAAGTGATGCATTTTGCATCCTCTGCAGATTTCCTTTCACACTCAGAATAAAACCCAAACTCTCTCTTTTACTCACAAAACCCCGAATACCCACCTCTCTGCCTCCCACAGCCCCCTTATGTCCCGCCTCCACCTCCACCTCCCAGTTCAGTAAGGCCTCTACTTGGAAGTCCCTCAACGTGAGCACTGCACACATTTGTCTCTTCCATTTTGTCAGTGCTCACTGGTGCCTCTCAAGGGGACATTCCTGACTACCCTATATTTACCCCACACCCCTCAATCTCTCCCTCAATCTCCTTAGGGATTCATTCTCAAAGATAAAGGGCCGTAAATCAGATCAATGTTCTTCATTTGACTCCAGTTCAGAAACATGATTCTAGCACCCCACCATGCATTTGAGTTCCTCCCAACACAACTCAAAAGAAGCAGGAAGATCAGGGCAACTCAGGAGGGCCTGCACATTTTGTAAACATGATTAAGAAATGTTGTATGGGGGTAGCTAGATACTATGGTGAGCACACAGTGCCAAAGCCTACACAGCAGAGAAGCCCATTCGACAAGCTGCCTCCTCCTAATTCATTCCTGACAGAGGTAGTCCACACATAAACAATCTCTTTATTAATTATTAAACTATAACTATATGTATCAACATAACCAAATCTCAAAGATCTGAGGGATATATTGTATTTGTGTCTTTCAAAAGCACAAGAAACTTAATATATTTGATTTACTAAGTACACAGTAAAACTTCAATGAAAAGCAAGTAATTATGAAATATAAAACTCAAAATAATGGTTCCTCCTGTGGGGAGGGGCAGGTATACCAACTAGAAAGAGCACCCAGAAGTTTCAACAATATTGGCAAAGCAGGGACGGCTGGAGTACAGGGTACAGGGAGCTGGTTTTCATATTTATACCATAATAATCCCTGCAACTCACATGATATACTGGCTACAGTCTTCCAAAACTCTGTGACAGATGCTACATGCTCCTCGTCCCCTCTGCTACACTGACAGGGAGCATAAAGAAAAACAAAGCAATGGCCACATCACAGAAAAGCCAAACTAATTCCTGGCCCCTAAATTATACAACTAGTCACACTTCCATTTTGTGTAATTAACTGAAATAATTTATTTTTATCATTCACAACTAGAAATTTAAGGGTACACAGACAACTAAAAACATTTTCACAAAAATCAAACATTTTTACAATTATATTGTAGCAAGTTCAACAATTTGAAGGTCAATCCAAAGTCTAATATCAAAAAAAAAGACAAAATATACCATCTGCCAAAACAACTAAAAATATAGATTTTATTTAGAAACCTCTCAAACTTCCTATAACCAAGAAATTAAATCAAGTAACCTTGTCATGTGAATACAATAACACTGCCACTAAGAAAGGGAGAATTATACTGCAATATCATAAAAAAAAAAGTGAATGAATGAAACTATGAAATCTCCCAGAAGAGATCTTTAAGAATAAAACAGACTACAATTCATGGGACACACACACACACACACACTCACACCCATTTTTCCAACCCCATCTAAACATCAAGCTCTCTTCTATCTCCAAACACATCTATGAGGGAAATGCAGAATCAGGCAGGGAAACACACGCAGATAGGAAAAAAGAAAGAAGGTTCTCAGGACAAGGTGTTTTTATGAAGCAGAAGTCACAGGTTCTGCACTCACATTGGTTTCCTGACATGTGCTTACAGGTGTGTGTGTTTTGCAAACGTAAGAATTTTCTATCCCTATATTCCTATATAGGATTTTTCAAAGCTGATTATTAACCTCAAGGACTATCAAAAAAAAAATGTGGAAGAGCAGCTTCCTGTCACAACTCAGTTTTAGAGAAAAGCAACAAGTATGTCATTAAGCTTTTCAATGTTCCTACAGAGACAGTAACAGAACACAGTATATGGTGATTGTCTACAACAGGACTACAGCAAATAATATCTGATGTTAACAATTCTGAAGAAAACTTGAGGCCGCTTTAATCCAATATCTCTAAAACTTGGCACCACTGGTATTTTTGGACACATCAATCCCTGCTGTCTTGGGCACTGGGGGGTATTGAGCAGCACCCCAGCCTCTCCCTCTAGACACAAGGAGCAATCATCCACCCAGAATGTCAC
The DNA here is from genome assembly GCA_030015415.1 of Cynopterus sphinx. Taxonomy (NCBI): domain Eukaryota; kingdom Metazoa; phylum Chordata; class Mammalia; order Chiroptera; family Pteropodidae; genus Cynopterus; species Cynopterus sphinx. The sequence continues at coordinate 29,503,456 of CM057386.1, forward strand.
CAATACTGTCACAAGTCTCCTGTGTAGAGAACCAGTGGACTAATCCACCTGCTAGTTTACAAGTAAGGAAACTGTAGCCCAGATTAGGTTAAGTGGGGTAAAATATTAAGTTTTTAGTTGTATACGGTCATGCGGGAATTAAAAGCAAGCTGAAAACAGAATCTACATCTTCTAAATCCTAAAGCTCTTTTTGTTCTAAGGGAAAATAGTAATTGACAATTATTTCTGGAAGACAATACTAGTTAAGAGCCTCTAAAATATTTATACCATTTAACAAAGTAAACCCATTTCTGGAGACTGTATGTTGAATAAATATTCTAAAATACAAAAAGAAAAGCTTCACATAGCATACCTGTTCACATCAAAAACACAACTAAAATCAAGCTACATTTTCAAACAGAAATATACCAGACTACATTTTATACTGCCAGCTTATAGCTACATTAGTTATCAGCCCAAAAATAGATCAGTGGGGACAGAGTTGAGACATGGAGACATAAACAGTCAGTGTATATACAGCTGGCAGGTGACCAGTGAAAGGAGGAGGAACTAACTATTCAATAGATGGTACAACTAACTACTCATCCGTGTCTGGGAAGGCTGTCATGGTCATCGAACCTCACCAAAAATCCATCTAAAGCAACAAGGAGATGTTTCCACCAATGCAACTGGCAATATAATAGACAAGATGATAATCACAAGCGCTGATAAAGTTTAATGTATATACTTTGTGTAAGAAAAATGGCAAATTTTGAGAAAAATTAGGAAGTATCTTTAACATTAATGAATATTTTTTAAAAACATATCTTCAGTTGGTCTGCACACCATGCTTTCAGATTAACAATTTTCACTCTGGATTTTAAAATCCCTTCTCTCCCTCCTTTTACCACCTTTCCATATGCCTTCTTTACATGCCCAGGAATTAGCAAAAGCCTGGTCTTACTACACTGACCTTAGCCCACAACACAGGTCTCAAAACAGCCATAAAACCAATTTCTCAATTACAACTGTAGAATTACAATCGTCATTCGTAGAAACTAGGCTGAATGGGCACGTTCACATCCAAACCACTAACTACAGAGCCCAGTGCAGGGCAGGCACGCCACATACACTGGTTGACAAAACCAGCACAACTACACCAGGATGTTGGTCACACCCAAAGAGCTGCAGGACTGAGACAATTTGTTTTTTCCTTTCCTATTTCCCACAGAAAAGAGGTAGTGTGCCTTTCAAGAAGTACTGTGAACAGAGAAGCAGAGGGCTGGGTTTTAAGAAATCAGTACAGAATGTGGCTTTCCTGATAAGTAAATACTTTTTCAGTAAGTTCAAACACATGCACAGAGAGGGCAAAAGATGTGTCTCGAAGTCTGCACACAGAAAAGCTAAATCCAGCAGCAGTGCCAACACTCACAGCAGAGCACTTACTGCCTTCCAAGTACCAGACTGTTATTTGAGACTCCCATTTTTGTAGGTTGAAAATGGTCCAATGACCTCCACAAAATGTTCATAACAGTTTTATTCACAATTGCCGAATGCTAAACTGAAGTCTAGAATCAGCCCAGATGTCCTTCAACAAGTGAACAGTTAAACTGTGGTCCATACACACCACGGAACAGCACTCAGCAACAAAAAGGAGGTATTGATACAGCAACAACTGGGATGTATCTCAAAGGGATCAAGCGAGCAAAGTCAATCCTAAAAGTTTATGTTTACATGATTCCACTTATATGGCTTTCCCCTATGACAAATTTTAGAAATGGAGGACAGTTTAGTGGTTGCCAGGGTTAGGGACGAGGGTGAGGAAATAAGGCAGAAGGAAGGTGGGTAAGGTTATAAAAAGCAACAGGAGAGGCCCTCATGGTGGTGGTGGATATAGGGACCTGGACATGTGATAAAATATTGCATGCACATATGCACTCATACACATATCAAGCAAGCGTGAAACTGGGACAGTCTGAGTATGACTTATGGACTGCATCCATGTCGATATCTTGGTTGTAATGCACTTTAAGTTCTGCAAAATATTCCCACTAGAAGAAACCGAGCAAAGTAGACAAAGGCTCACTATTATTTATTACAACTATGTGAGTCTACAATGATCTAAAAATATTTAAAGGGTATAATATTGGCAATTTCATATTTGACCTAATATTAATTTAATCCTCACAACAATCCCATGTAGTGGGTATCTTTATTATTCCCACTTTTCAGATGTGAAATCTGAGGCCCTGAGAGGGTGAGCAACTTAGCCAAGGTCCTGCATTAACCATTAGGGACAGGACTCAAGCTCAGGCTGGCTGGCCCTAGAGCCCATACTCACAATCAATCAATCAATCAATCAATCTCTCTAAAGAAGTGAGTCTTCACATTTTAGGCCCTCACACTCTTGCAACTGGAACTGGAAAATATGACTATGAATGTTTTTCTCATTATAGCTTTAAAAATCTTCTTAAAATGTAACCTTGAAGAAATTCAGTGGACACTGTTTGAAGACCACTGATCTGGCCTCATCTGATTTTAAAGTTCTGTCACAGAAAGACACAACAGACTAAAATCTACCTGCACATGAGCCACAAAACATTCCTCCCCTGACATTCCAAGTCTCATTCTGTTGTGGGAGTGAAGGAGGCATCACCTGTCATCTATGGTCAGGGTTATTATCCTGACCTTGACCTTCTTCCAGGGAAACAAAGTTGTAGGGTTTTGTTTTGTTTCGGAGCTGACATTTCTACTTTGGTTCAGGACGGGTGCTATTTGTTATCATTTTCTTTGAGTGAGCAAGAAGGCTCAAGGTGATTAAAGATAATTAAGCAAACTTTAGCAATGATATGAGGTGGAAAAGAAGCTGGAAAGAAAGCTAATGTTTTTCATATAGCTTCTTTCTTCAGTTCAAATGCTTTTTTTTTTCCACCACAGGACAAAGCAAGAAAGAAATAGATGATTAATGTTTCAAGACAATTCTCTTTATGCCCCTTAACAGAAGAAAATACAAAGTTAACAGATGAACAATGAGCAGAAAGAGATGATCTGACACAACTGCCACCCCTTCTCCACAACTGTGCTGACAATAATTAAACACCAGAAGCCTGAAGCTCCTGTCCAAAGTTAACCCATATTCATGCTACCAAATCCAGGTGAATGACAGAAAAAGTTTTTTTATAGATATATTTGTAAAATAAATATATGCATAACTATAAAGAAAAACCAAAAGGGAAACTCTACAAATCAGAAATTTTGGAATTCCTGAAAATGAGGAGGATAAAACATGAACTCAAACTAGAGAAAGTGACTAAGCAGACTGTGAAAACAGGACCCTGTTTAACAAAAGACTGGGCTTGCACCCAGTGTCCTGACTCTACAAAATATTAACCAGAGCTGACTTCCAACCTGGAAGGAAGTCCACAGCTCTTAAATACACAAGCTCCCCGACTCCCTAACTCACCCTCAATATAATAAGCCACAATAATGAACAACTGTTTAGATACCACACACACTTGAAATCCTGATTAACAGTCATAAAATGGCTTTTCCTAGAGTCTAAGTCAGGAAACAGATTACTAACATCTCCAGCTCTTAGCAATGTCACAGAATTCCAAATCAGTGTCATGTTATATAAGTGCAAAACTCAGAAGAAAACATGAATATGCTGTGGTCTGTCTATCTCTAAAGTACACTGTTGGCTTCACCATTTTGTGATCCGGTCATAGGCACTGGAAATACACAAGATAACAGCGATTGGTGGTAGGCTATTTTATTTCATTAGGGTGAAGCGCCTACAGAACAATCACTTATTTACAAGCTTTCACAACACTCATCTGGTTTTATTTCTACAAAATGAATAATCCAAGGAGGATAGACTACAGTACACTGGGTGCCAGCCTGTCTTTTGTTAAGCAGAAACTCAGAATCAGATACAGCTCCATGAAAATACTGTCCTAATTCTACACATCTTACAAAATCCCTTGCAAGTTGCTCTACATTCCCTCCCCTTGATAACTCATGTAAGACAGGTTAAGACTTGTAGTGACTAAAGCAGTAATCAACCACACACTGGACAGGGACACAGACAGGAAATTAAAACCTACCATCAGTGGGACACAATTAAAGCTTTAACTAAATTGGGTTGTCCAGCTCAAAAAGGATATAAAACCCTAAAGAATTTACACAAAACTATTACAGTCAATATATAGTGTAGCACAGCAAGGTTGTTGAACATAAGATCAATATACAAAAAAAATTCTATTTCTATATACTAGCAATGAACAATCTGAAAAGGAAATTAAGAAAAATATGCCATTTACAACAGCATCAAAAAGAATAAAATATTTAGGAATAATTTAAACCAAAGAGTTGCAAGAGTTGCATACTGAAAACTACAAAACAATGTTGAAAAAAAATTATAGAAGATCCAGAAGTAAATGGAGAAAATCCTGTGTTCATGGACAGAAGACTTAACATTATTAAAACAGCAATACTCCCCAGAGAATCAAACATTCAGTATGATCCCAACTGCTTTTTCCAAAACTGGACAAGTGATCCTAAAATCTGCATACAATTGTCATAAATGCTTTCCTTTAAACATCTTATATACTGCAGCTTACAGAACTATAAAAGTTTTCCTAAGATTTTTTAGACAAAGAAGATGCAGCTGAAATATCTACTACCTGTGTGCTGCCAGGTTTTTTCCTAAAAGGGTGATAAAATTTTAAGTGGGGGGTGGGGGAGAACCTCAGATTATTAAACTTTAATAATAAAATTAAAAATTAAAAAGGGATTTGATTTGATATTCTCTAAAACTCCTTTAGTCTAAAAATTTAAGATTCTAGACATCACTTTCCCTAAATGTGTACTGTTCTTTTCATTTAGAATGTGAACCCAACAGCAATAATTTATACAGTTTAACAATTAAGATACAATGAGTAAGCTGTAAATGGAAGATAGGGGTTGAGAAAACAACAGGTAGAATACACAACTTTTGATATCACAGAACTGAAATGGAGCTGAAGCAAGCAATTTCTAAACTCTGATGTTCAGACATTTTAGTATATGGCAGAGTTGTTTCCATGTCATAAGGACAAAGTTTAACAACTGTCTGTTGAATGAATGACTTATTAACAGGTGTTCTACACTGCAGGCTCTACCCCAGTCCTGCTGGATATGTCTACTCTCCTAAAGCACTGCTTCTCTAATTTCACTAATGCATACTGATGTCCAGCCACTGGAATGAAAGAAACACCACCAAAACAAATTAAACTGATTTCTTAAGACAGACAAAAGGAGTTTGTTTCTACGTATGGTAGCTTTTTCAAATTTCTATTTGGAAATCATAATGTATTTTAGTGTAACTGTACTCATCCACTTCTACTTTCTCTCACATCATGAATGGAGCCCCTGGGAATAGGTGCACAGGCTGAAAAAGAGAAGTAGCTCACCGAAAAGTCAACCTAAGCTCTATCCAAGCCTTTCAGCAAAGCTTTCACCAACAAAGCCATCTTAGCACACAGTTTACAGTCAAACTCTGTTCTCCCATTAACTTTTAACAGAAGCCTCCAGGAGCTGGCACTCAAAATCTGACTTTTTATTAAGAATTTTTTACAGAACTCAAGTAGCAAAGGTGAAGTATAGAAAATAAGTGAAAACAAGCTGGCCAAAGTGAGTGTGACTTGATATCTAATGTATTTACTAACTGTCTGTATAACCTCTGACATATCCAAGTATCTGGACGGGTCCTGACAGTGGTCCCCACTACACATCTGAAATGTTCTCCATACACTGTCTCATTTAATCCTCACAAAACCCTAAGAGTAATATGATCATCTCCATGTTTCTGACGAGAAACTAGGTTCTGAGAAGCTGAATCATTTACCTCCAAGTCAGGATCAAACTCAAGCTTTAGAGCCTGTATTCACGGCAGGAATACACAACACCCACCTCCCCTGTATTCACAGCTTCTCAAGAGCGCTTTAAGTCTAAAATTGAAAGAGCCCTCCCCAGCCCAACATATTGGCAGAGTGCTGCATTTATGACAAGATAATTCATACCTCAGAAGTCCAGGGCAGGCTTAGTTCATCCTCCTCCATCTAAACCAGGAACATAATGGACTCTTCCCCGACTTGGCCTCTCAGCAGCATTCATCCTACCAACTGCCCCCTGCTCTTCCCCAGGCTGACCTCATACCACCCCTGCTAACTCACTCTTTGTTTCCACTTCCTTTCACCAACTAGCTTTCCCTCTTTCACCTGCTCCTTAAGTGTGGTTTCCTTCACACTCTCCCTGGGCAATCTTATCTCCCTCTGTGGCTTTAATAGCCATGCTATTAAACATCAATTCCAGTCTTGACCTCAGAGCTTCCCATGGAGCTCACAAAGTCCACCCATATCAGACACACACCCACAAGTGCACGGCCCTCAAGTCCATATGACTGCTGTATTTTCTGCCCTAGTTCAGGACACCTCTGTCTAGACTATACCCCCAGTCACAAACCTGCTATCTCCTTCTCTCTGCCGATGAAAAGCAAGTTGACAAGTTCTGTCATTACAGCTTCTAAACATCACTTTCTCCTCCCAATGCTACTGCCCTAATTCCTAATTCAGCAGAGTCTCAGTTTTTCTTCAGCTATGTTATCATACAACTTAACTAGCTCCATCTCCAACCACAGATACAAACTCATTCCCAGCACTGCTGAGAACTGAACTTGGCACATCTGAATCACCTGTTTACTCCTCACTCTCACCTAGAGGAGTCAGTGAGCTAACAAGGAACCCATTAGTTTTTTTCCAAGTTCCAACCCACAATGAGAAACATTTTACATCATGATATAGCACATAAAAACATACAAATAGGTAACTGAAGAAAAACCTTCACAGAACAAAAACTGCCCTTCCTACAAGGAATGCAGCCCAACTTTTTCTACTATGTTCTAGGTTGGCTGCTGGCGTTGGTTGGTTTTTATTGTGAGTGCATCCCATTAAGTTGATATCACAACATGTCTATGTCAAAACCCCCTAATGGAAAGCTAGAAGGAACACAGGCTTTGAATGATGCTGTCCTGAGCTGCCTCCTCAGCAATTTTATTCTTCCAATTTCTTGAAAACATCACATTTCACTCATAGGAGGCTCCCTCTTCCCCTCTGTCCACCTGGGCAAGCTCCTATTCATCCTTCAACATCACAGTAAGTCCTGACCTTTCTTCCTTAATACTGTCAATATTTTTCAAATTTTCTAGAATGCACATGTATTATTTTATAATACACCATTCTCAGGAAACCTTTTCCATGCACCCCTCCCAACTCATGCTGTAATACAACCATTAAGCTGTCTCCCCAGTCCATAAAAGATCCCTTGTCTCAGAACCCAACACTGTACCCTGGTCACATGGTACAGGTGCATGCGCAAGACACAGTGTAGAGAAAAATCTCACCTTCAGAGAACATGAGAACACCTAACTAACTGGTATATTAGCAATCATGGAAACAAGGCTACTTCACAGAGAAGCAATGTAACAATAAAGCCCTCCACCCTTCGCCTCTGAGCATTTGTGCCCTTCTGATCCATCCAGCTTACAATCATTCTTTGATATGATGAAAATTCACCTCGAATGTAGTTTATAGACAAAATTAATTAGAAATTAAGAATACACAAAGTAAAAAGCCCTCTCCATCAAGAGTGTTTCACTACAAGTCCCAGCTAAGTGGCCCTGCCTGGTCAGCTGCTGTTCCCCAGGTAATTCAAGATTTTTGGCATAGCATATTGGTTTCTCAGAGCCTCTCATTCTGTCTCATCTACAAATTAATGCATTTCTATGAATAAAGTGACGCTTTACTCCATTCCAGAACTTAATTCCTGGCAGCACTTAATACTTCTTAACTGTATGTCAAGTTACAGTCTTTTTTCCTCCACCTTACTACCACTGACAGAGATTTCAAAATATTTTTTTTACCAAATAGAAAGGAAATATTGCTCACTAATACCAATTCAAGCAAGAGCAAGATCTCAAATTAAAAGATCTCCCTTAAGAAAGAGTGAGGGAGCAACAGAGACAGGAAGCTGGAGGAAGAGAAGAATGCAGCTCTCCCCTCAGCCTGCAAGGACTGTGTAAAACAGTGAAAGTGCACGTGGAAAATAGCTACATAAATGTTTAAGATCAGTTAACCTTTGCTGCTTCTTTTCATTAACCACAGTAACTGGGAGAGGAAACACAGATAGGACACTGGCCTCCAAACACAGAATTTTACAGCTCCCATCACTTCCACTGTGTATTATCCATCAGGAATTTAAGATCCCTTATCACTGCCCAGTCTGTTCCCACCACTAGATATAAACAAGCAACCCAAGCTGAAAACGAAGCTGAAGAACGAATGCAGCTATAGGGAAGCTATGCCTACTGGATTTCAAAGACTCAAATCACCCAAGACTTGTCTCCCACATATCCCACTTTGTAAACATGAATCAGACTCTGTGCGTCTAGGGGTGAGAACTGTAGAAATGTTTTGCTTCCCCCTGCAGCAGGCTACCCTCACCTTAGAGGTGACCCCAGCCCTGTGTGTTCACACGACTAAGGACACATGCTGCTGGTCTACTTACTGTGCTCCTACCCAGCTACTCGGCACAAAGCCTAATTTAACGGCCCTGACACTATACAGTACATAACAGATGTCTGCTAAATCCAATGTCTGCTATGAGGGACAAGATCAAAACCTTATTTATTAAAGGTTGGGGTGTGGACCAGCAAAACCAGACTCATACAGCCACACCACACATGTGAGCTTAGGACTCAAATCAAGGTAATCTTCTGAAGTCTACTGATATAACATTTGATGTATTATCTACTGCTAAGATCCTGGTTGTTTGGGGGGATATCCCCTTCCTGAAGATTGCACTAATATGCAAGATCAGAAACACTGACTTGAAATGCCTCTTGCTAAGGGGCTGCAGAGAGGAGGTGCTTGTCAATCAGCAGGTGTACACATCAGCATGGGGATTTCACTTATGATGCCTGCCACGAGCCCAACATCTACCTACCATCCCCACAAACACATTTTCAATTTGTCAGTTCAAGGAATAAGATGTCTTCTTCCTTTCAATTTCTATATTTAATTCAATATGCTAGCAACGCTCTTCATCTCCAAATCACCTCAAATTTCCATGGCACCTGTGCTGTAGCGAGTGCTGAACTGTTAAAATGTGTTCTTTAGCCAAAAGGTTTTGCTATCAAGGAGAGAAACATTTGCACATCCACAAAGACCTTACCACCAATCTGACAGGAGACCCTTCCCCCTCCGGCAATAAAAATATTCTCTATTTTAAAAAGCAGAGTAAACATGAAAATTCAAGTTTCTTTTCTGGCATGTTGCTCTCATCAATAAGAGAAATTCAAATATAAAAGACACTGTCTTCCAAAAGTAAGTATTATTCAAGAACTTCAGACAATTGCTGCATCCGGTGATGAGCGAAGAAAGCAGCATGGTCATTCAGCAAGAGTAAAACTAAAGCAGATGAGAGGACAATAATTCAGATCAAAATATATGAACATCAGGACAACCAAAGCCCTCCCTTCTGGATTTACCATCAGACTATTCTTTTAAATTGACTTCCAACAGAATTAAAATTAAAAATTTTTCAACACTGACAGCTAAGTGAGGGATACTCACAAACCAAAAAACTCTGACTACATATGTTTCAATAAATTATAATCTCAAGTAATCAGGAGCATAACTTAGCCTACCATCAATTGAGACAACCTGATATAAGGGTTAAATAGTGGTACTTAAAAAAAAAAGTCTCGTTTTATTCTTGGATGAAGTGACTTGCTTACCCTAATTGAATAAAATTCTGAATTTAATATATATAATATCTTTAAAAAGATAAGGGCAGGGAAGCTCAAAGTAGTTTCATTTTAAACCAAAGATGGTCACAGTTGATAAATTCAGCACAACTTGTATGCAATCTTCTAAAAGGTGACATGCAAAAAAAGAGTGATGCAAGGAAAAATAACATCTACCCCCAACTCAATTTTTATGTTACTATTTTTAAAAACAGTGAAGCCCATCATTAAAGACACAGGATAAATCTTCTTGTCTTTAAGAAAGTAATGTCTAGCTATAAATTGGGCAGAGTGGGGACGGGGTAGGGGGACACTATTCTCATTCCATGAGTCAAAAATGATACTTATGTATCCGATGACAGAGAATAAAAGCAAAAAGCAGCCCCCAAAAATATTTCAATTATACATCAAAAATGGAACACTTCTTATCTTTACACCTGACTTCATCTGTTTCTAACAACCAGCAGGGCAAAGAGGCCGACTCCTCCTCTCCTCCCACCTTCATATTGAGCACAGGTCCTTTCTCCTCATCCACCTCTTCCTCTCTCCTTCTCCCTCCTAGTCTCTCACTTAGCGGCTCACTGACTCCCCAATCTGCCACTATCACCTCTAAGCAAAAAGCCTCCAAATCCTCTACCTTAAGTCTGGATATCTCTCATGAAATCCCACTCTTGCTATGCATCTGGGTGTGTCAAAGTGGTTTTCCAAACTCAGCGCAGTAGAACCAGGACTCCCCAATTCTCTTTTCCGTTCTCGGGCGGCTATGCTATCTTGGCCACACCTCCACACTTTTAGGGTGTCTATGTCATTTCCTGTGGCCCTCTACTGCTCCTGATGCCACTGTGAATCCCAGCTTGTATCCTGTCCTGCAACTCACCTATCCAATGCACCACATCTGCAGAAGCCACTTTGATTTTCCTGAAAATTAATGTGAGGCAGTATATACAATTAAGACCAGAGGCTGTGAAGTCGGACAGCAAAGGTTAAAATTCTGACCGGGCCACTGTATTGGCAGTAACCTTGAGTATGTTCTAACAGCCTGTGTCACACCATATCATTTTTAGACTTTTTATCTAGAGAAAGAGGACTTCCTAGATAAAAAATATAAAATGAATATATATAAGTCAGCTTGACACTAGTAACAATCAGAACATAAACAGATCTTCCACATCCCAATAAGTCCATTTAAGTTGAAAATACATTTAAAACACCTAATCTACCAAACACCATAGTTTAGCCAAGCCTACCTTAACCATGCTCAGAACACTTACATTTAGCCTGCAGTTGGACTACTGTCTTTGAGTTCCATCTCAAGAGTAATTGCCATCCTCTTTTTCTTCTCACCAAAAGTGAGAGATATAGAGGGATGATTTGTAGACATGATGAGATGCAAAAACACAATACACTGTATCCAAAAAATGCTGGCATCACAGTACACTGAAGAGTATTGATTATTTATCCTCGTGATTGCATGGCTGATTGGGAACTTTGGCTCACTGCCGCTGCCCAGAATCACACATGAGTATCATACTGCGTATTACTAGCCACAGAAGAGATCAAGTCAAAATTCAAAGTACAGTTTCGAATGAATGCATATCACTTTTGCACCACTGTAAGGTCAAAAAATCCTAAACTATCAAAACTGAATACTGTCTGTAATGAAGACAGGTAATAGTATTGCAAGGGCAGACAAGATGACCAACAGCACAGACATTCAACCTCTCAGACAGAAAGCAGGCATACCAGGAGACCTGATTCATGACAAGCAGCACTGCAGGTCAGTAAGCAAAAAAAAGAAAAACAGTCTACTCAGTGGATGAGGCCTAGACAATTGGTATCTATATGGAAAACGATGAACAACCGGTTCCTTATCTCACATAGTACACGAAAATCAATTTGAGACACATTAAAGGCAAAAAGTACAAAATTTCAGGAGGCATAGGAAGCTATCTTTATGTACTTGGTAAAGAGTAAATTTCTTAAATAAAACATAATGGATCACAACCCACAGTTTGGAAGACACTGTCCTAGAGAAACTGGCACATTCTCTTAAAAAATTTTTTTTGATTTCCAATTATCATATATAACTGCATTTTTCCATTCCTCTCAAAAGTAAATATTATAACAATATCTGACTCCATGACAAATGTTCAAAATGTAAGTATATACACAATCATAATAAAATTCTTATCTTTCCTACTCAGCACTAAAGGTTCAATATATCCTACTATTTGGAGTAAATAGAAAAGTTTTTTGAAAGATGCACAATATTTAGGTATAAATAACTATGTATGAGTTATGAGCACCAATGTATATGACTTCTGAATACATAAAAATTTTAAAGCCAGCAAAACTAAGTTAATGGTTTTACTTCTAAGGAGATAAAATCAAATAGACCTTTTTACTGCTAAAAACTTCACCAAAGGAAAAAAAAGACATTCTCCATGTAAAATAGTAATTTAGGGATGTGGGTGAGAAAGTCCATCTAAAATGCAATGCAATATTTAAGATGAAGCTGAAGCACACAGGAGAGAGCCTTAGTAACTAGGATTGTACAGATGATCACATAGTAAACAAAAAAATCCTGTTCTATTCTTTACCTACACAGTTCACACACAACACCAAAGGCCTTCTAAACAAATCTCTGTAAACCTTAGACCTCTATAAAATGTCTGCATTCCAAATTATCACATATGGACCTGGTTGTAAGCTGAACTCTAACAAGCAGAGCTCAGTTAGGGTCTAGACCAGATGGCCAGCCTCCAGAAAAGGAAAAGGCTCTACCTCCACTGTATGCACAGCTTTCTGAACACATTAGCACATCAGATGGCATTCTGTTTTCCCTTGGTTTGGGAGCTGAGCCACAGTCCACCATTTTAACTCTATGATCTATGACTTGACTTTCTGCAGTTTGACAAGAGTAAGATCCACAGAGGAAATTACTACATGGTAGGACCAACATGTAAAACATAAAACTACCCTGGCTTCCAGTCTTGTGTTCTTTCTCCTACACCATTCTCCCTCTTTTTATTCGCTGATCTTCAAAGAGACAATGAAATGATTCACAACACAGCTTCCTCCAAAACTTTCAGTGTGCTATTAAATAATAACATCTTAGAAATATATTAGTATAAAATGTCACTGTTGCCATGGTTCTACTGTTAAGTAAGAACAGTATAACTAGGAAAAAAGAACCATCAGACAATGTCAAACACAAACTATGGGCCCACAAAAGTCTGATCCAAATAGCCATCTAGGCAAAACCCTCCAAAGGGCTATAGAAGCTGCCTTACTACCATCCAACAAGGACTAGAAAGAGGAAATACACACCCCAGGGGACTGAGAGTTCAAATACATAAGATGCCAATAATAGGCATACTTGTGACTGTGTTGCAAATGTGTGTACCTGTATGAACCTTGGTGTAGCTATGTGATTTGAAGCAAAAAGAGTTTAGAGCATAGTATTTAAAAAATAAAAGTTTCCTACACTATGCATGTGCTAAAACTCTCTGGGAGGAAATCCTAAAATATTTAAATGGATTTTCAATCTGAAAACGCTAAAGAAATTCTCAAAATAGGCTCTACAACACATACTTTTTTTTAACATCTTGCAAATCCAATGTCAGAATATGTTCTGCTACCCAGTAATAAATGCAAAGTAATAAAAAAAAATTAAGTCAATTCTTCAAAAACAATTATTTCAAAGATGTACAAGCCTGACTCTATAACATTAAACCTACCCTGCCCAACTAAACAGAGGCTGCATGCGGCCTGGTATTATCTATGTAACCTAGTATTGTCATAGTGGTCCCAAGCGCCAGCCAATTATGGCTACTCTCAGAAAGCAGCCATCCCATATTCTTTTTGCAAAAAGCTTTCCTGAAGTCATCCAAGATCTCAGACTGACAGTGCATTTGTTGGCAGATTTCAAAACAATCTATTCTAGCTTAAACAGCTCCAAATTAAAAGTCAGAAGTTAAAAATTCTTGCACTGGAAATAAAATCAAGATGTTATGACTAAGATCCAAGAAACACACTTTTAAAAAAAAGTAATATGCATTAATTCACCAATATCTGAAATTTCCTTGGTGTGTATGTATTTTGAACACAGAGTACAGAAATCATAAAAGACAAAAGCCAGACCAGTGTAACAGGAGTAAGGAGGGAGGAAGAGTACAGCCAACACAGATTGCCTCCTCTAATCTCCACAAGGTAGGACACTCAGAGATGGTGGTAGTACCTTGACAAAAATGCCAGGTAATGTCTACATTCTTCTCACTAAGGACTTAATTTTAATGTTCTACACTATCATATAACTTTTTAAAGCATAATTAAAAACCATGTTTTTGGATGTGATGGAGTAGTCCTTATCTAGATAGTACTATGAAAATTAAGAAAGCTGTCTTAACAAAAAATTAAGACGTCTTAAAATTGGTCCTGAATAAAGAAAATTCCCTAAACTCTCTAAAAACAACCTGTCCATATACATTTTTCTGTCTCCATCTCTGTCTCAATTCTTCTAGGTTTCAGGCCAAAACAAATCAACATTTTACCTTAGCTGGACTGTCATTCAAGAATGGTTTTACATACATATTTAAGACTCACTTCCAAAAGAAGTCTTACAAAGGCAGTTAGGGGGTTGGTTCAATTGTTTCTTCCCCACCATCCACCAGCAATGTTGGTGGATGCCAGGTTCCTAAGCAAGACACCATCTTGTAGTGCCCTCTCTACAGGTTCCCCCATAGGTTAACTCCCTAAGCAGCCAGATAAGTCTGCATTCTCACTCCTGCCTCCAGCCTCATCACAGCCCCCCCACGCTACCCTGGCCAGCCTCCATCCAGTCTGGCCAGCCTCCAGCATGACCATCATTTCTTCCAGCTGGCCCTCTGCCACTGTTACTGAGAACACTTCACTACCATATCCAGCCTCTCTACCACTTTTATTAGGAAAATATGAATTTTTCCTCTAGCCAGGAAATTTGTAAAATGTGAAGTATTTAAAATTAGACTTGTTCTTAGTCAGCAAAAACAAAACAGGTACCTGCCCTCCAGAGCATCAGGTGCCCTCCCAGTGCATGAGAAGGTGAGAAACAGAGAGTGCTACAATTCCCAATGCAAATATCCTTCTCCAGCACCGCCCTGCACTGTGAATGTCAACATCACATGTGGGTATGAATGCCAGCCACCCTACCAGCCTCCTGCACATGGAAAATTCTTTAAGCAACACCCTCCCCACCCAGAGGCTACCACACCTGTTAAGCCCTTCCAACCAGGTTTTGCAAGCAAGAGAAATGAATTTATTAGGGACACTGTATTTACGAGTGAGAAATGTCCTTTTTTACATGTAAAGATAAAAAAAAGGGATGAATTAATTAGTAGGGGCAAAGGCAATGACGTATTACTCAGATAAGTTAGGAAGCAATTTTGCATGTGATGAAAGATGGACAAAGAGCCAAAATGAGTATAGAATGAACCCACTTTGAAAACAGAGACCTGACCTTAGAAGACAGTGTGAACAAAACCTGTGCAAATGTGTAACCGCTGTGTAGGAGAAACGTGCCAGGACAAAGCACCCTGTCAGGCTGGACAGGGCAATAAACTCTGAGGATCAAGACTTACCACTGAGGTTTTAGTAGAACATTCAAATGCACTGAGGTTGAGTCGAAAGTTGGCAAAAAGTTTAAATCTGAAATCAATAAGATGTTTTAGCAAGGAAAATAGTTAAATAAATTTTATGCTCCTGCATAAAATAGTAACAAGACTCAAAACAAATATTCCTATGCAATTTTTAAATTACAAGCAGAATAAACAACATACTGTACTGAAAGCCTCCACATCAAAAAGCAGTGAGCAAAAGAATTTATCGATAAGGAAAGTTTTCGCGCCCAGAGTACTTTGAACAAGTGGCTACGCACTGGAATTTCTTCTGCGTGAAACACTTTTGCTGGGAAGAGCAACTGAGTATGAAAACACTCTTTCTCCAGATGGCCTACTTTTGGAGCGGGGTACATGATGTAGCCAGCTGTCAGCATTAGCTGCTTTACCAACTATTGAGGCCTAGATCCTTTCCCCAAGACCCCTGGCAATCCCTGGACTACACCTGAAATCCGATTAGACCAGACAGAGCTCCAGAAGAGCTAACAAGTTAGCATCTCACTTGATCCACTGCCTCTTATCCCAAAAGCAAGAAAAATAAAGACGATGGATATAAAACTATTATGAACCACTTCAGAGCTACTTTTAGAAACTTAACAAATAGAAATCGACTATGAAGCACCAACCAAGAGACCTTATAGTCACTGCAGGAAGTACATTAGGGGCTGGGCTGCAGTGAGTCTAAAAGCAAATAACCCTCAAAGGACAATGACCCACAGGTTGACAAAGGCATGCACAACAGCATCACCACCCTGCCAGACCCTGAGCCACTGACACCCAAGTGACATGTATCAACCCACCCTGGGAAGCTCACAGAGATTATTCCTGTTGGCCTCCCAAGGATAGGACAGGGTGTGGCATGCTCAGACACAAACTTATTGAATCCCCATCTTTCCACAGCAGGCTCAGCTCAGTGTAGTCAACTATTAAGGGCTGATTCTCTCCCAGAAAGCTAAAACCTTATCTGTGTGACTTATTTGTAAAAGAAAAACAGGCTGTTTGGATGTGACATTAATCAAGCATTGTAGAGGAGAGGAACAGAGCTGTTCTATTCACTTAACAAACACTGCCCTAGCTCTGTACTAGGCTCCTGTTAAGTGCTTTACTGATTATACCTCCCTGAATCCTCACAGCACCTCCACATGGGAGACCCACCATCTGATATCCATTCCCTTTGGAAGATAAGGAGCCCGAGGCACAGATGTGCCCTGCAACCCCACTTAGGTAGTAAGTGCCAGGTTCACTGTCACTGCCCACAACAGAAAGAAGTGTATTTGTAGTCAGACCTACAGGAGCGTCTGCAACATACACATTTACACTGTGGTTTCTTTTTCAGACAACCTATGACCTGAGATGAGCATCTCCCAGGACAACAGCAGTGAGAGCACCACCTCTGTGGTAAAACATGGGAACATGCAATGACCCAAATGGACAAGAAGTGGGAAAAATGTACCCACCACACAGTAGTCAGCACAAATCCTCTTCCTAACACCAGAAAAAAACTAAGAACATGTGGTGTCATTAAGGGAAGCAATAAGGAAAGGAGGACTCCAAAGGATACCCAGGCTATAGTCCAAATGCAGCACTGACTCAGCACATCCAGTTGGCCTCTCTGGGTTTTGGGGAAACTAAGAGACTATCTCCATGGAGCCCAAGTCTGCCCCTGGAAGCAATGTCCAACCTTTCATGGGCACCACTACCACCCTCAAACCCTAACCCAAAAAAACCCCTCCTGGCACCAGTGCCAGCGCACCCAGTGAATACTCTTCACCTCCTCCAAACTGCCAGGCCACTCCAACTGTGGGCAAACAAGAACACTCATATTACAAACACTCATGACAACTGTCTGCCTTACACTGATATCCTGACATCTTCTGTACTAAAATCAGACACACAGGTATTTTTTTAAGACTTTTTTAAAATAAAAGATTTAAAAAAAAAATAGCCTAGTATACATCCTTTAACAAGTGAACAAGAGAATATGAAGTTTTGTTTTTGAGAGAGGCTTATAAAATCATTTTCTTAAAAATATGTCTCATAATTTTACAGTAATATCCATGTTAGACGTGTATTCAAAAAACTGACTACTGAGAAAGAGACATGAAGGAAAGCAGGCAGCAGCCCCTGTCTTGTTCCCATACAGGGGGTCAAATGGAAACTAGACTTGAGTTCTCCTGACAATGGGAACCCCCTACAGCACGTACTATGATTTAGAAGAGTGTGGCCCCTTAACAGTAAATACACCCTGGTCTTCCCACGAGATGGTCTCCCTGTCCTGTATGTCACAGAACCAGCAGTTCTGAACATCAACTATGGGGTCTGAGAAATTGCTGCACAAACATCACAGAGAAGCGCAGACTGCAGCGTCTGCAAAGTTTGGGCATCCAAACCAGAAAAGCCTCATGCTAGCTAGCCCACAATCCCTTTTCATGTCTCTGTTCCCTCTGGATTCTCCACACTTGATCCCAAGTGCCACTTTTCTCTCTCCTCCTAAAAAAGTGGCATGCAGGCCCTCCGCTTCGACAATGGCTTACCCAATCCTCTTGCTTACCCAATCCTCTTCCCAAGACTGACTGGCATTCTTCCTCTCTAAATCTAATCCTCCCAAAGAATCCCATCCCTTCCTGTCTACCATGGGAGGGTCACCAACCATTTCTGTCAAGCTTTACTTTCTGTATCTTATACTACAAAATGAGTTTGAGTTCTATATTTTCACACATAAAATATCCAAATACATACCAACCAACATATACTACAAAAATTTTGCAGTAATTAACTCAGTTCTCTCTATAATCCTTGGTGCCCATGGATTTGTCACGGCCCCACCCTCTCTCGAGCACCCACCACCTCCCTACAGCATTCATCCCCTCTACCCTTGAAACGCTCACCCATACTACCCTCTTCTCCATGGTCAGCCCTTGATTCCTTTGCATGCTTAGCTTCCTCTGCCATTCTGTCCATCTGGCCAGCTCCTATCTCCTAGAAACCAGGTCAGGAGTCCCTTTCCTCAAAACATTATGAGGATCGCCCATGGGCTGAGGTAATCACTTGTTCCTTGGGCCACCACTCTGTCTTATGCTCACTTCTACAACATTTCTAACATCACATACTGCATTTCATCTCTCTTGAGATTCCATCAAGGAGGTAGCCAATCAAATGCTACAATGCCTCCATAACAGTCATGTGTGAGCTGGTCACATGAGCCTCTGCTTCTCTCATCTATTCCAAGGAACACTGAAGAGTAGCAGTCCTAAGCATGAGAGGCATGCTTCAGTTATAAAGTATACTAGTTTCATTTGTTAACAGCATCATCCTTCCTCAGGTTCCATAAGGCATTTAGATGATGCTTTGCAAGAAATACAGAACTGCCATCATTCGACTAGTGCCAACCATGTTTATATCAAGTTCTATTGATAAGAATCAGGTGCTTCATGGCTACTGCTGACTTTTTGCACTTACAAGATCTTACTATTTCAAGGTTGAATCTTAGTATAATCTTTAAGAAGACATTCTAACATCAATCACACTTAAGACTTAGTGCCAACAATATACATAACTAAATTGATGGTAAGTCTGAACAGCAATGACAAAGCCAGTCCAATGCAGGGAACTAGAACTAGTGAGGACTGCAGCCTATGTCTGAGACATTCCATTTCAAAGCTGTAAAACATCATATATTTGAGTCAATGGGCAAATGGTTTATAAAAAAATGTTTTATCATAAGAGGCAAAGAGTTTCTTAAGGGCAGGCTTGAATGTCTGGTTTACTTCTATACCCAGTATTCTAGCCCAGGGCCTTGCACATAATAGGTATTTAATAAATACTTGCTGGGGGGGGGGGACCAGAATCTCAAGAAGTGAAAACTCTTCAAGGTCAAGTATCAAGGTCAAGATACATTTTTAAACATAGTACACGGTGAGAAACACAATTTACACCGTGGCCTAGGATAAACCAAATCCAAGCAAAACAAATATACAGATAGTATTTCCATAGAGTATGTGTGACACATGATACTTTCTATTCTATTCCCTTAAATTAAAAACCCACTCTGCTATGCTATCCTCTGCCTCATCCGCCAATGTTTGTCACTCATTCATCTAGGCATCATTTTCCTACATTTTTGCCATAATCATGTATTCATTTCCCATACCATCATTTGTCTAGTATTTTCTTTAAATAGAATAACTTTGGTTTTTGGTTTAAATGAAAATAAAGTTCCCTTTCACAACAGTACTATGATGACACAAAACAAGAACAACTTTCCATACATAAACATAACCACATAACCCTAAAATTTACGATTTGCCCCACCTTCAGAGCTAGAACTTCAGCCCCCACTTGGAAGCAACCTTCTGTGAGCCTTCCTACTTCCTTTAGGTGAATCCTCAGACCCCACCTACCTCTAAACCTTGGCAGAGCTCACAGCCTATTCCAGAGTTGCAGAGAGTTACAGAGCGCTGACATTCTTGCAGGCTACTTCTGCTCTATGACAGAAAGAAACCTGTGCCCAACCCATTCAAATCACCATCTCCACACATGTGTACAAGTGTGGCAAGCTCAAGCTCAAGCTCACCTACAAGACTCAGCTCAGCCCAGTCTATGAGTCCTGGAACAGCCCTGTGCATATCTCTCATCCTTCCCAAACGTTTCTCGTTCTCTGTTGTCAAGTCTGCCTCCACAGCCAGCCAGCTCCTCCAGGTCAAGAACTGTTTTTCCTCTCGATGGTCACAAAACTGAGGCAGGGAGTCAAGATACACAGTGAGCGTGACACACCCGTTGAGTTTGAGTCCAGGGCAAGCTAGTGGCACAAGCCTGTTTCCTGACCCAGACAGCAGGATGCCTGACAAGCAAGAATGAACTTGTCACATTCACCCTCCAGGTGGTGGGCACAGGAATTCAAGCACAAAGAAGAAAGTCTCCTTAAGAAGTTTTCAACCACAATACTAACATGCACTGTCTAAATATAAAATCAAATACTTCCTTTAAATTTTGAATTAAAAGGACATGTCAAATTAATACTAATGTTAATGGTCAAGGAAAAACTCAGTAATCAGAATTCACACTATGGTTTCCAAATTCTGTGAAAGCATTCTACATCTTAGCCTAAGCAAACGTACTATAGCACCTGAACACAAACTTACATTATCTTTTTTTTTTTAATTTTTTAAATTTTGTTACCTGTCATCTTAAATTCTCAAACCAAAAATTGAAATTAAAAATATCAACCTTATACATGACAAAAGCACAAAAATTCTTCCAAATAATATTCAAGTACACAAGCATTTAACTGCACAAATTCAATGAATTTGATATTTACAAGCAAAGTTAAAGGCTAGGCAATTCAACACATCAGCAGCCTCACTACCCACTACTTCTGGCTTGCTCTGTGAATATTGGCAAAACCACACTGCCCTGTCCTAACGTGCCATCTGTTTATGTTCTGCTTGCCCATATCACCATTTTCTTTGGTTCTTGTTGGCAGCTATCAACGATCATAAGCTATCTTGTTTCATTCTCTGCTGCTTCAAATCAGCAAATGAAAGAGAAAATCCAAGAACAGATATATAGTAATGGAAAGAAGGCAGCTATAATGGGGCCAGTATAAATGAGGATCTCTTAAAATTGATTTTAAAACAATTATACCCACGCATACATGTTATACATATATATCCACACACATTGTTATGTTTCGTCCTGAAAAGACATGTGTACTTTTTAAGGCACTGCACATGTCTCCTGGGCAAGGTGAGTCACTAAAAAAAATGAAATAAAAGAAGCTGGTGACATGTTCACAAAAACAAGCAGAGCCAAACCAAGGAGTGCAGCCCTTCTGGTTCCCAGTTCCTGTTCCTTCCACCATACTGCACTCCCCAATGTGACTCCTGCCATTTGAGGCAAAGGCATGTCTTTATTACATGACTAATAATGGGCATTTTTCCCCCCTTGAATTTCTCATAGAGGACTAATAATTTCAGTGTGGAGCATCTGAGTTCAGGATTTGTGAACATTCATGTATTTGTTAAATGTGTCCTAGTTTCTTCCATGCTACAAGCAATGGCTGATAATATAATGGGACAATTTTGACTTGTTCCCTGATTTCCTCTTAACCTTCATGCCCAAATTTTGTATCATGTGTTTACCTCAGTTCCCTCACTGATGAGCCTAATCAAGGACAAAGCCAGTCCATCTTATCTGTTACCAAACTATCCCGCAAATTCCAGAAGCCAGCTTCTACCTATGAGCATTCTGTAAATGATTTTCAATCATTTAACATTAAAATACCTAAGAAATCCACCTGAAAACAATGTTGTTACATATGCCTTTTCAAATTCGAGCTTATTATAAACATAGTAGGGCCAGGAGCCATCTCAGGATTTGCTAATTTTTTTAGTTCCATGAATCAATTTCTTGTTTTTTTGCATTATAGGTTCCACATAATTTATCTCCAGTTCCAGGTCATTGAATAACAGGAAGATACTGCCATCTTATTGTGCCAACAGAATCCAAACTTGTGCTCTGTCTTCCAAGGAAAATCATCAGGGGTTCAAAGAAAGGATGCTGGTTAATGCCAAAGGACCTAAAGGTAGTATATGCATCTCAAAAAGCTCCACTTTGGGACAGGTAGAATCAGTGAAGATACCTAGAATGACTACTTATGTATTTTTATAGAAATTCAGGTATAGATAAAAACTGATCAAGTTAATCACTTAATCTTCTTCTAAGAGTTTCTTTATATCTTAGAGACAAGAAGTTGTCAGAAGAGAAAGTTAAAATATCTGACCTACCCCAGAATATAATTAAATTCTGACCCCAAAGAATTCCCAGGAAATTCCAAAGCATATCTCAATTCTATATCACACAACCAACTGGCCTAAAACCTACTCAACACTGCCTTAATGTAGACAGGCTGAACTCATTAAATAGCAGGAATATATCAGAGAGGTACCCATGGTTCTCATCATAAAAGTGGAAGCTGATTTATACAAGGTTCTCACTATTAGTAATACTTAATGTCCTCTAGAGATCCAAATGCAGGATTAAGGAAAAATAAAGTCTACGGGCAAAAACTTAATGTCCTAAAATGATGGGCAGTACATGTTTGATCCCAGTCCACAATTTCACTTTACTTTAGCCTTTCATCTAAAATTTCTCATGTCTCAGCAATACACTCCTGCATGAAGCAAAAAGAGCCCCCACAACCCGGAAAAGCACAAGTGCTGTATTCTCCATAGTTTTTATGTTCTGGAGTTGGCAGGTGGGGGTAGAAGAATCACAAGTAGCCAATTCCTAGTTTTTTAGCCCTGCCTGTAAGCAGGGGTTAATGCATCAATAAACAACACTCTACTTTTCCCTAGTGCCTCCCAGGCCCAGAGGATTCCAACACTGGGGCTGTGGGAAGAGTGACAGCAGTGGGGAGGTAAGTTGTGAGATGTCATGAGATGAGGAAGTAACCAAGAGGAGGTGTCATGGTATAGGTTTGGGCATATAGGTACACACTGCAATCCCTGACTTTAAAAAATAAACCTGTTTTTAATGATATCCTGGGAAACTTTGGTATTCTCTCCTCAGATGGCAACTAAATACCTAGCAATTCAAGATGTGAAGAAAAAATGGGCACAAAGCATGAGAAAAAACAGAAAACAATATGTCTTTGCATACAAAGGTCTGCTACATGCTGACTGGGAAAGACAGATAACTAAACCATATGTGTTGTTTCCTTTTATATTTTTGAAAATTATATTTTAACAGAAATACACCTACTTTCATACACCCAGGATAGGCACTGAGGATTCCATAAGAAGAGTCAACAAACCTCCTACACCACAGTACCCTCTAAGTGGGTAGATACGTATGGATTACCAACCAGTTTCTGCTACAAACACCTTAATGTGGCTCAGAAAACATCACTTTTATAACTGGAGAAGGGCATTTTTTCATTTAGTAAAAAAGTAAACAAAAACAAAGACTAAGAGACAACATGCAAGAATAAGACTGAGTGCAGCTGGCTGCAAAGACAATTTTTATAGTAACAATCATGCCCCAATGGGAAAGAGATAGGCCATCAGGACCAAACCCACACTTGATGGTCCAGAAGTGGTTATTCTAAGTCACTGTCATTTTTATGGCTTATGAGTGCTAGCTTATGATCTTATAAAACTCAAAATCTTTTGTGATTATTATGCCCAAACTATAACTATACTATTCATGCACTTGCAAATTTCCAATTTCTCTGAATCATCAGGACAATCTAAATTCTCACTTTATTTCCCAGATACCTTTAGTATCACTCAGAAACTAAGTAAGTAGGCTCTATATCAACCATAAAAATGACTGAGAAGGTAGACACTGTGGGCTCTAATGCTGATTTCTACATAAAGTCCAACTGGTTCACTCATTCTGTTACCAAATATCCATGGCTATTTTCATAGTTCAACAGCAAAGTCCAAAATATTTACTATCTGACCCTCTATAGAAAAAGTCTGCCAACTCCTAGCCTATGTCAGAATCCAAGCTTTTACTCAACCAAAGATAAAGTGTATAGTGTGTCTTCACGTGCTAGATAAGTGGGTACAGTGCTGCTGCTTTTAAGAGCGCTTAAGAGTTTTTATTTAAAAAGTTAAATATCTGTAAAGGCAAATCTATAAAGATAGAAAGTAGACTAACAGATGTCCAAAGCTGGGGACAGAAACAGGAATTAACTGTTAATGAGTGTGAGAGATCTTAGTAGGTGACAACAATGTCCTAAAACTCATTTATGGTGTTGTTTTCAGAACTCAGTAAATCTACTAAAAATCACTAAATTATACACTTAAAATGGCTCCATTTGCTATAAAAATTGTACATCAATAAACTTTAATAAAAGTTGAAAAAAATTAACCATCTGTATAATTATGCTTTTGTCATGTAAGATCTAAAGCTTAGAGCACAATTTGCAATAATAAATCACTAAAAAAATCATTTCAAACATTTGTCCAAAACTTTATCCTCTGATAGGCAATAGCTCATTTGTGGCTAGAGGGACAAGAATCCCCGACAGGTACACCTGAGCTATACAACAGGTATACCTGAGCTATAAACTATGAAGGCAGGATGAGGCCGACACGGTGTCCTCCTACCCACCCACGTCTTGAGTACCACCATGAGTCCCCAAGTTCGCTATCCCCAATATTTCAAGGATACGAAATATATATTCTGGGCCTAGTTTAAACAAATAATGCTTATCTCCTTAGTAATTGCATAGGTATTGAAAGTCAGATGAGGACATAGCCATTTACTTTTTTTGAGTTAAAAATATTTTAACAATCTTTTTTTAAAACAGAGGTCTTATAACCCTCACAAGTGAAAAAGTCCTTGTTTCCACCTGTTCTTCTTTTCTATACAATCAATCACACATTCTCACATGGGAAGACAAATCACATCCTAAAAGCACATTCTAAATATTCTCTATTATGTTAGCAGTTAAAAATATTCCATTGCAATCAAATTTTCTCTTAGTTTACTGACATAAATGTTTCAACCCAGAAGATAATTACTATTCAAGATAAATATTCCACTTTTGTATCAAACAATTTCCAACTTAAGACTGAAACAGGACCCTCAGAGCACCTACTTTCCTATCAACATTTCTTCAACACTCTAAAAGGAATTTAAGCTAAGTTAAAGTACTAATTAGCACAACTAAATTAATAAAAGTTCTCTTCCTTTACAGAAAAACACTATTACAAGTTAAAATGCCTTTCCTATTCTAAATAGTAACTATTAATAAGATATCACCTAGGGCAAAGTGTTACTAACCAGCTTACTAGCACTAGTACTATGTATTTCAAAAAGAATGGGTAACAGAAAGGAGGCAAAAGAGATATTATTTAAACAAAAGCACAAAGTGTCCTTTCACAAACAAGAACATAAATGGGAAAACATAAAACAGCCCAAAGTAGTGAGAAGATACAAACTCAGCAATGTCTGTGCTGCAGCTACTGCTGTCAACAAGAGACTTGTGCCTGTATTTATGGTATTTACCTGTGGGGGAAGGGGACTGTAGCAGGAGTACAAAACGTGCCACTAAACACAGCACAGCTGAGTGACCAGAAGTGGAACTCTGGAGCCAGCCTGCCCAGGGTCCAATGCCAGAATTGCCACTGCTGACCTATGTGACCTGGGTACATGGCCCAGCCTCTCTGTGCCTCAACTTACTCACCTCTCCAACAGGAAAAGCAGTACCTATCTATGCCCCAGGGACTACTAAATTTAAGCCAATTAATCTTGTAAAGCACACAGAATAGCACCTGGCAAATAGTACATGTTTTATAACGTATAGTCCTTATAGTCTTCAATAATGACTATAAATGAGATACTTAACTCCTAAGGGAAAGGTACTTCATGAAGGGCTTGGAGGCAGATCACAGCTGATGTGAAAAACTCTGCAGTGATCATTAAAGATGTGAAGGGATGCTCTCAGTCACTGAAAATGGAAACCCCTGCCTAGGGGTCAGAAATCATGACTTCTGCAGGTCTTCCTGCCAACAGATAAGGAAAGGAACAGATAAAAAGAATGGCTGTGAGGCCAACATTAAGTCTAGCATCAAGCCCTCAATATACAGGGTAAGAACCTTGACTTACAGGTGTAACTGTTGAAGAATTTGGTGATTCCGCAAAAAGTTAACTATAGAGCTGTCCTATGACCCAGCAATCCTACTCCTAAGTATATACTCAAAAGGTGTTCAAACAAAACCTGTACACACTTACACATAGCAGGCACTATTTACAACAGCCAAAAAGTGGAAGAAGCAGCCCACATGTCCATCACAGATGAATGGATAAACAAAATGTGTTATATTCATACAACAGAATATTTTTCAAACATAAAAAGGAACGAAGTTCTAATACTGCTACAACATAGATGAGCCCTGGAAACATCCTGCTAAATTTAAAAAGCCAGATGCAAAAAAAAAAAAAAAATCTTAGATGAAATGTTCAGAATAGGCATATCCACAGAGAACCAAAGGAGATTAGTGGTTGTGAGGAACTCTGGGGGAGAGAGAAGAGCAGAGCACAAGGGGTGCCTGTTTAATGGATACAGGGTTTCCTTTTGAGGTAATAAAAATGTTCTGAAACTAGATAGTGGTAGTGGTTACACAACACTGTGAATGTACTAGAAAGGCCAAAGAACTGTACAATTTAAAATGATTAAAATGGTCAACTTTTTATATGAATTTTACCTCAATTAAACAAAAATTCTGGGATGGCTCTATAGTGTAGTGGTTAGCATGTCTGCTTTACACACTGAACGTCTTGGGTTCACACCCCAGGTGGAGCCACAGTCCATACCCTAGAGGCGCCAAGGCCCCTGGGTGTACTAGACCCCAGGTGCACACCCAAGTGTGTCAGAAAAGAAGTCCAGTCTTCAGAGATCCAGTTCTTAAGTGGAAACAGTACCATCCATAGGTCAGGGGTGAAAGGGAGGTTGGGGGGGAATTCAAGAGAGAAAAATAAAATTTTGCTGTGGGAATGATGTAATAAGACTCAAGAGTATGACTCCATTTATATGAAATTCTAAAAGAGGCAAAACTAATCTACGACAAAAAGTAAATTGGCAGTTGCTCGGCGTGGGGCTGGGAGTCAAATGTTTAAAAATAACTTTTTAGAATGATGAAAATATTCTATACCAAACTTCACTGTTGGTTATATGGGATAATAAAACTGTCAAAATTCATCTAACTATAGATTTTAGAATGGATATTTTTATCATCTAAAGTATACCTATATAAATGTCACTGAAACAATCACAGGTGCATATTATTAATTATAAGAAACACAAAAACATTGAGCTGGAAGGACCATGAGAAATGATACACAACAGTTAAAACCAGATCAAGTTAAAGGCTGGACGCTCAACCTAACAATGAACTAATTACTCCCACTGAAAGACATCCTCTACCCCCATGCCTACCAGGCCCTTAGAGACCCTCCCTCCTTGGAACAAAAGCCCATTACCACAGTCACCTTCTGTTCTCAGAGTGACACTACTGCTGAGGGGTGGCCAAGGGAAGACAGTGATGCTAAAATAAAGTTTTCTGAAATGACTTAATTTTAAAATTTAATCAAAATAAAATTCTATAAATTTTTTTCTTCAAAATACACATTCCTGCTCTTTATTACTTTAGCACATTTTTTTATATAGCATAGATATGTAGGTGTCACTTTTTTAGGAAGCACACACCGTACATTAACAAAAATTTTTGCAGTGCTTTTATTTTACAGTTCTACTGGAAGGCTAATGTTACCCTGGCATGTTCAGACATCTTCTGCTACAAAGAAGTTTCTTCATTCAACAGCATTTCTTTAAACAAAATCCAAACTTGTCGTACCTGAGGTAGCAAAACTTGGTTTAAATACCCAAAAAGGGAAATAAAGCTACAGTGTATATTCCATATCCTAAAAATACCTTAAACCCATCCAAAACCAGGGTTGCCACACCAGCCCTTACTCATTTTCACCAATTACTGTCTCCAAATATTCTCTAATCCATCGGTACAGTAAGAAGGATCTGTGAGATCAAAACCATTGTCATACTAAAAAATTCTTTGTCCTTTTCAGTCTACATTTGCACTTTTTAACACTAAGTACCATATTCTTCATTGCGACACAATAACAACTTTAAAATGCCCAAGTCACTTAAGACTATTCTGGATCAATCAGTAAAAATTTTATTAAATTTCAACACTGGAATACATATTGTCTTTACACCCTGCGGAGGAACCAAAGAGAGTATATAAAGTGCACATCTACTGAAGACCAACGTACAATGGTTCTCAGAACAAAAAGTACTTGTTCAACTGCAATTTTATTAAAAACTAAATACTAAACAAATGACTGACAACCATAGTTATTTAAGTAAACAACTATCCATATTTGTTGAAATTTCAAGCAAAAAATAAAAAAAAAATTTTTTTAATTTCTATCCCAGCTTCCACTTTAACCAAGATAGAGTAAAAGGGAATAATGGATTCATTATCCCTCTTAAACCTGACATAAAGTAGGAAACAATGGTTTACAAGACACTAGACATCAAGCAATGAGAAAAATGATCCCTGAGAGTTGAAAACTAGATGAAGTAAAGCTTTACAAATGTCACAATTTACTTACTAGAGAAACTTTCCAGGGTGCAGAGTGGGTAGGGGAAACCAAGGAGTGGCTGCAGATTTGACAAGATCAAGCAGGCTAAAGCAACTAGTTTGCAGGGAGAGCAAAAAAAAGAGCGCTGCACAAGGAGACAACTCCAAAGACCTGTCAAATTTGCCCTGGACTAAATGCTGCTCTGGTGCCATCTAACAAAACTTGAAATAAAGAACTGAAAGACTCAAAGTAAAGTGTTTTAAAATAGCTTAATTACATCTAAGAACAAAGCCTAAGGATATTTATAGTAAAACAAAAATATCCAGCAATAAACAAGGTGAAATTAACAATGTCTGGCATGCAATCAAAAATAATTTGACATACAAAGCAGCAGGAAAATGTGAGCAACAATGAAAAAATCAATCAACCAACTAGAAATGACACAGATGAAATAATTAATAGATAAGGACATTAAAACATTCTATATATCCAAGCTAGACACATGAAAAATGTGAAAAAGACCACCCCCACCACCAAAAAAAAAAAAAAAAAAACTTCTTGAAATTAAATCTATAATGTATGAGGTAAAAATTTGAGACAAAAATGTCTAACATATTAGACATTATAGAAGAAAGGGGTAGTGAGTTTGATGACAGAGAAAAGAAATTATCCAAAATAAAACACAGAGAAAAAAAGACAAAAAAAAAAAAAAAGAACAGAGCATCATTGTGCTGTGTGACAATTTTAAGCATCCTCATATAAATGTAAGTGGTGTCTATAAAAGAGAAATGGAAGGGCCAGAAAAATTATTTGAAAAAATACTGGCCAAAACTTTTCAAATATAAAACTATAAACCTGGAGATAGGTAAAGCTCAACAAACCCCAAGCACAAGAAACATGACTAAAATTATACTAAGCTACATCATAAATCAAATAGCTTGAACATCTTTTAAAAGGACACATTACTTACAGAAGTATAAGGACAAGGATGACAGTAGACCTCTAGTTGGAAACAATTCAAGTCTGAACCCAGTAGAGCAACATAACTAAAGTATTCAAAGAAAAAATGGTTAGCCTGGAATTCTTTACCCAACAGAAATACTTTTCAAAAACAAAGACAAAACAAACACACTCAGACAGATAAAAGCTGAAAGAATCCATCACCAGCAGTCCACTATAAGAAATACTAAAGTCCTTCAGAAAGGAAACAGGTTGAAACCTAGATATACACAAAGGAATAAAGAACACTAAAAATAAAACAATGCATTTCTGACGTTTTACCCCTAAAATTTATAAAACTACTAATACCATAATTTAGGTTACCTAAATTCTTCAAGTCTAAATAAAAAACAAAAGCTTATTATTTAAACCTATTTGGGAAAAAAAACTGACCACTTAACGTAAAAAATGATAATGTATTATGCATTTCATAACATGTAAAAGATGTTTCAAAATAATAATACAAAACCCTGGAGGAGAGAAATGGAAGTATACTACTGTAAGGTTCTTAAACTATATGGGACAAGATACAATATCATTTGAAGAAGGCTAGCATAAATTAAAGCTAGAACCACATACCCTAAAGCAATCACTATAGGGAGTAAAAAGGTGGCATACAACGCAGCAGATGCTCACCCTATTTATCTTTTCAGAAGAAAAGACATTTCCTACAGACACACTGCTATAAATACTGTTTGTATTTTATACCACTAAGTCTTCCTTCTGTGGCCTCACCAGAAAAAGCTTTATAGCAGCTTAGCTCATAAAAAATGTACTCCAAATTCTGAAGTCAATTAATTTTCAGAAGAAAGGCTGTTTAAAATCTGGGAGCCTTGTCTTGTAGTAACTGTATTACTACAAATTCAGGAGGCATAAAAGCCACATTCTGAGAAAACTTTTTAAATCATGAAGTGGTACTTAGATTTCATATGCTGGGCACTTAATCATATTAGGAAACAAAGTTCATAGAAGCACCATGAACTACATTATTCCCCAAAGACTAACAATGAGACAGACGCTTTTTAAGAGATTATATGTGAAACTTTATCAAATACTTCAATTTGCAGTTTTCATTTGATTATCTTGAAATCTTTTTTTTTTAATTACAAAAACAGAACCTTACAAGAAACTTATCTATTTACAATATTACCAATTCAAAAGCTCTTTAACTTTTGGCATAGTCTCTTTAACCAAAAAACTTTTTAATTAAAATGTTTTTAATGTAATTAAGAGTCTTGACATTTATCCACCCAGATGCTACTCATCTTCCTGTGATTACACCTTCACAACCAAGTAGACCTCCTGTCATGGGATACTTATAGCCAATTTAAAAGTCAAGTCAGTCATAAAGACATGCTGACCAGAAATACTCTTGCATACATGATCAAATGATTTTTGACAAGAATAAGACGACCATTCAATGGGGAAATGATACTCTTCAACAAATGGTGATAGGAAAACTGGGTATACACATATAAAGCAATGAAATCGGAACCTTATCTAACACTATATAAAATATTAATTTGTCTACAGCCATGACACCCTGAACATGCCCGATCTCATCTGATCTCGAAAGCTAAGCAGGCCTGGTTAGTACTTGGATGGGAGACATCTAGGAATACCAGGTGCTACAGGTGTTAAAAATAAATAAATAAATAACTTGAAATTGTTCCAAGACCTAAGTATAAAAGCTAAAGCAACAAAACTTAGAAGAAAACATAGAAGACACTGTATTTCACAATGCTTCCTTGAATTAAGACATCAAAAGCACAGGCAACAAAAGAACTAATAGCTAAGATGGGCTTCATCAAAAGTCATAACTTTTTGCTTCAAGGGACATTATCAATAGAATGAAAGTTAACCCACAGAATGGGAGAAAATCATGTATCTGATAGAGAACTGATATCCAGAATATATAAAGAACTACATCTGAACAACAACAAAAAAAAAAAAACCTGATTTTAAAATGGACCAAGGACTTAAACAGGTATTTCTCCAAAGATGATAAATAAGTGGCTAATAAACACATGCTCAACATCAGTAATCATTAGGAAAATACAAATCGAAACAAGATACCACTTCACACTCATTAGGTTGGTTATCATCAATCAATCAATAACAAGTGTTGGCAAGGATGTGGAGAAACTGGATCCTTATGCTTTGCTGGTAGGAATGTAAAATAGTACAGTTGCTGTTGAAAACAGTATAGCAGATCCTCAAAAAATTAAACAGAGAATTTTACCATTTGATCCAGAAATTCTATTTCTTTATATATAAACAACAGTAAAAGGAGAAACTCAAACATGTATTTGTACACCCATGTTCGTACCAGCATTATTCACAATACCCAAAAGGTAGAAGTAACCTAAGTGTCCATTAATATAGATGAATGGAACAAAATGTGGTGTGTATATATATACACACAATGGAATAGTCAGCCTTAAAGCACATGCTTCAACGTAAATGAACCTTAAAGAAATTATGCTAATATAACCCAGACAGAAAAGGACAACTACTATATGATTCCACTTCTATGAGTTTCTAGAACAGTCAAATTCATAGAAACAAAAAAACAGAATAGTAGCTGCCACGGGCTAAGAAGGGCAAGTGGGGAATTATAGAGTTAGGAAATAAAAGTGGAGTTAGAATTTAATAAGACAGTTTCAGTTGGAGAAGATGAAAAAATTCTGGTAGTGGTAATAGCATAATAATACGATTAAAATGCCATAGAACTGTACACTTAAAAGATGGCTAAAGTGGTATATTTTGTTATGTATATTTTACTACCATGAAAAGAAAGCTCAATGTGTGATAATCCAGTTTTGATAGTTTTACTAAATAGGGAAAAATTAATAGAACCATTAACTAAATTAAATTGTACCATTCTATTTTGGTTGCCTCAATTCTTTTCACCTAATCTAGGAAAATATGGATAAATGCTTCCTCAAACACTAATTATTATGGTCATTTCCAATAAAATAGTTTAAAAACTAGGGTTCTTCTAAAAACTAGTAGTTTTACTAACTAGCAACTCAGCTCTTAGAATATTTAGAAGACTAAATCATCATCTTCTTCCTCCTCTTCCACACGTTTGTGAAGTACTGCACAGTAAAAACTGCAAAATCTCCATCTCAGCATCTTTTTAATAAATGATATACTTCCATTTGTCAAAAGCTTCATTTTATAAGCAGCCTAATTAGCACTAGGCTCAATCACCATAAATAATTCATTTCTGTGTGATTCTACAGCAGTGTTTAGCTCCCATTTAATTCAAAATTAATTCCTTAAGCTAACATCTATGGATTTATGATTGTTATAAGTTCAATGCCCCTACAGTTTTCTACTTAAGGAAAAAAAATCTTTTCTTCTGTATAAGTCAAAACACACATGGGTTAAAGTCTTTCCTGTCCTGAGTGCAATTATAGTTACGAAAATGTCAATATATTAGATCAAAGTAGTGAAATCTATCTTAGTCTAAAATTTCTTAAACTGAAAATATTTTGGAAAGAATAAATCCCTTACAACACTAGAAAACAGAATTATATACTAGTAGCTGACCAGATCAGAAAGACAAATAATCTAAGTCTAAAAAAAAACAAACAATAAAACTATATAGAGAAATGAGCAAAGTCAAAAGGGCTACAGACTTAAAAGAACACTTCAAGAGAAAATCAACTGGGGCGAGAAGGCCAAATCTGGTCTGCTGCTATTTTTTATACAGTCTACAATCAAAGAATGGTTTTACATTTTTGCCTAATCAAAAAAGAATATTTTGTAGCAAGTAAAAGGTATGTAAAATTTAAATTTTGGTGTCAAGAAATAAAGTTTTATTGGAACACAGCCACGCTCATTTCTTTATGTAAGGTCTATGGTTCCCTTTGTGGAATGACAGCAAAGTAGGTGGAACAGAGAACCTGTGGCCCACAAAAGTCTAAAATATTTACTAATTAGCCCCAAACAAAAAGCTTTTGAGAGATGAACTAAAAAAAGATAAGCCTGTGTACTTAAAGAGCTACTAAATACTAAGCTGTATAAAAAAGTCAAACCCAACCCTTAACAATTAGTGGAGAATTTCAGAATCCCACAGATAGGACAGAAAATCCTACAAGTTTCCATAAAATTCTAAAATCCTAAAAGATCACAAATCAGATTGGCAGCAGATTTTTCTCAAGAAGCCATATGACACACAAGTCAAACTTTTAATGTAAAGGACAATAGAGTGTGTCCTCTGCTCAGCCCTATTTCTCACCCACATTCTTCAGTGGATAGTTCCCACGGAGAACAACTGCTCCAGCAGGTGGATGATCCCAGCTCTTCCTCCACTGCACCACCTTAGAAAAATCCATCTGCTGAGTATCCAGCAACAACTATGTGATTCTTGTTTACTCCAAAGACATCACATCTACAGAAGGAAGCCTACTCAACTACACAGTCACCAATCACATTTTCAAAAATGTCAGGATGCTGATGACACAAGAATAAAGTTATATAGACATAAACTCAACACTGTGCCTAAAAAAAATGCTAGCAGAACTTGCTCCACTGGTCATGGGGCAGTAATGTTACATTAATGTACAAAGAATACATTCATGTTCCTTTCTATAACTAGTTTTGCTGACAGTTCATTTCTCTGAAAAAGAAATAATTCCCTCATTTATCTAAAACCTGAAAGCCTTACTTCTTAACTTCCTTGCTAAACTTCAATATGGTCATCAGTGAAATAGAAATCATCCTGCTGGCCACACAAGATCATTATGGGAATGCAGTGCACTTGGACAGTGCCTGGCACACAAACAATTTAAGTACCTGACAAATATTAGCATTATTGTTGGCTAAAATCTAAATAAATTTTGGGATTAAAAGCACACTAACTCCTGAACAAGTCCCTCAACTAACATTCTGAAACTAATAAATTCAGCCTCAAAAAGCAGGTATCAGGCCCTTGAGCCCATGAGCCACTCTTCTCTTACTCAGGCCCACTTCCACATCTAGAAGTGTACTGCTGCTTTACTTCCCCTTCTAATAAAGCTATTCTTTTCTGCTGTTTAAAAAAAAAAAAAAAGCAGGTACCAGGTTAGAGGTTACAGTGCCCAGACATGCACAGGGCCACAAATTGTGCCTGCTCCCACTAACCTGTATGTATGCAACCCACCATGAACACATACATGCATACACACATACATGTTTACATGTGTACATACATAGATACATCAACAATCAAGGCACTGTAGGATAATACTGTGTTTATAAAAATCAGATAAAACAACTGAGCTACTCTCTACCCATGTTAACACTTTTCAACACTGTAATCAGGAAACCAGACAAGCAAGATTTGCTAATTTAGTGACTATTAACCTGAAAAAGAAAAACAAGGCAAAGAACTAAACATTTATCAGGATAATTACAGCAAAAATGAGATTTGGATGTAAACTATTAAAATGGCCATGCCTGCCCCTCAGTAGACTGTGAGCAAGGCACAAATTCTTGCCCTCCTTTATCCACACCTGCAATGTTTGAGTAAGCACACCCTTATCTTACTCCCATCATGAGCCAGAGTGGTAGAATCTCACATCCCTTAATTCTGGGCTGGCTTTAAGACTTGCTTTGCTGGGCAGAATGAGGCAGGAGTGAAGCTGAGAGCTAGCTCCCAGTCTCTGGACATCACAGGGCTGCTGCTTTTGTTCTTCCACAAACACAGCAGTCAACCCACCTGCTGGATGATGAGAGGCCCACAGCCCAATTACCCCATCAACCAGCCACGAAGACACCCAAGCAACAAATAGAACCAAGTGGGTTTTAACTTCAGAATACAAAATTTGTTTAACACTCAAAAAACAATCAATGTAATTCACAGTATTGACAAACTTAAAAAGCAGCATAATTAACTCAGTAGATGCAGTTTTTGATAAAATCCAAGGTCTAGTCCTAATACAAACTCACCAACCTGGAATCAAAGGTAACTTCCTCAACCCGTGCATCTATGAAAGTGCATCTATGAAAACCCTACAGCTAAAATCATAGTTCATGGTAAAAAAGTAAGTGCTTCACCCTATGGTCAGAAATAGGCCTTAGACGAACTTCTACTCTCATCACTTCTTGTCTACATTAAAACATTAAAGGTTTTTAGTCAGGGAAATCAGATCAAAAGAAAAGAAAGAAAAGTTACCCAGATTAGAATGAAAAAAGTAAAACTGATTTCATTTGTGGATATTATCATCTACACAGACAATCCAATGGAATCTATGAAATAGTAACCAGAATAAATGAGTTTAGTATGACTATAGGATGCAAGATCAATTTTTTTAAATTGACACCTATACTAATACAAAAAGTCAATTTTTTTAAATACCATTTACAACAGCATTAAAAATTAAATATTTTAGGGATAAAGGCGACAAAAGATATGCAAGATTCCTACACTGAAACCTGAAGCACTGTTGGAGACTGCAGTACACAAAAAGTCCACAGAAAAATATATCATGTTCATGGCCCAGAGGACTCAAAATTACAATGTCACTTCTCTGCAACTCAATCACACAGCCAACACAATCCAAATTAAAATCCCAGCATTTTCTTTCATACACTTTGACATAAAATTCATCTGCAAATGAGAAAGACCTAAAATAAGAAAAACAACTTTGAAAAAACAAAAGACAAGTTTGAAGGGTTAACACCACCAGACGTCAAGGATTACTACAAAGCTACAGTAAGTAATCACAAGTAATCACGCAGGTGTGCTATGACCTAAGGACAGATAAAGGGATCAATGAGACAGAAGTGTGTCCAGAAACAGACCTACCAGATGACTGATTTTTGACAAAGATATAAAAACAATGAGAAAGGATTCTATTTATATAAAATTCTAGGATATGCAAGGTACTCTTACAGTGACAGAAAGCATACCGGGGCAAGGGAGGGCAGGGTGGAAGGGAAAGATAATGAAGGGGTCCTAAATCACTTTGGGGGGTGATAGATATATTCATTATCTTAATTGAGGTATATACATATAATAAAATTTATCAAATTGTAACACTTTAACAAGTCCAGTTTATTGTATGCTAATAATACCTGAATAAAGGTAGTTAAAAAAAAAAGTTACCAGGCATCAAATATCAGCGTTGGCTAAGCAAAACAGGAAGGAAAAATAAATTATTGTTTAGGAATTATGTGCTAGTCACTGTGCTAGTTGCTTTAATAGTCATTAGCTCATTTAATCGGGAAAAAAAAAAATAGCCCTGATAGGCAGATATAATTCTAAGAAAAACAAAAAGAGAAATTAAGTAATTTTACCCATGGCCATGGCTCAAGGTGGGATATGCTGTATGGCACGCCCGAAGCAAAGTAAAAATACGCACGTCAATTGAAGTAAAGGTCAGTATATATGGGTCTGAGGAGAGGACATATAAGTGGCCAAGTTGAGGACAGGAAACCATGGACATCAAATGTCCAGACTAAACTTGGGCAGGAAAATTGGTTAATCTGATAGATTTAGGAGAAGAAAATATCAGCCCAAAAGACATCTCAGGAAAGCAATCCCTTCCCTTCTATATCTTAAAGTTAAAAGCACTATTGAGCCCCCAACTACATACTGTTTGGAAATTCTAATATTCATATCACAGCCTTTAAGCAGCTGAACACAAAACTTAAAAGAAGGCTAGCATGAATCCCTGCAACATGACCTCAAACCCAAGGTGCCCAAAAGGAAGTGATTCTCTATCAAGAGGCTGCTCCGAGCAAAAGCTTCAGGTCAAGAATGAAGCCACCAAGGAGATGTTTGTCCAACTGACTATACAAATCAGGCCCTCAATTCGCATGCAACACCACATAGAAAAGGGGGGGGGGGATATTTATTTAGCCATGTATTTTAAGTACTTATCTCCCTAACTATCGGGTCTTGTCAGGTGAATGCAGCCTGGCCATGCTACAAAGCTCATTTTACCTTGATTTTTAAAAAAACTATATTCACTCTCCGCCAAGGGTGCCTGAGTAGTAAACCTAATATCATCAATACTATTTCTCACTTATCAGGTATAAATCATCACTTGTACTGACAGACAAATCTCTATAAAACAAGAGGCCAAGTGCCCAGGTAAAGGTCTCCAGCTCTGGCATCCAGGCAACTTCTCATACAGGTACTCCCAGTCAAGCAAGAAAAAGCTTTGGGACCCAGGACAGAAACATAACACTCAGGGTTCTAAATCCAAGAGCAGGTTTACTATCTTCTTTCTGAGAATGAAGCTGCTGTAGATATGGTATTAAAGCTGCTAAGTGAACATTCCCAGGAACAGAAGCAACAGCTAAGAAAAAGTGGGCCAGGAGAATAGCAGACAATCAAGGACGTGAGCTTGCTTCTCCAAGTTCCAAATCCATGCACCACCTATGCTTTTATTTTTGCACAAAAATGAGAAGAGGGTACCAATCTCTCTACATTAGCTGCAATATTTCAGAGATCTGAACAATAAAAGAAATCATTTCAGACTCACACAATAAATCCAGCAATGAAGTAAGCAGACTTACTGACACTCAAAGCAAATGAAAAGCCAAGTGGGTCAAGACAGCCATAGATGATGTACATAATAACTAGAGTGACCAGGAGTTACAAACATGCAACATCGCTCTCCATTCTATTCTAAAAGCTGATGTGTGGTGACAATTTTATTAGGTATCACCATAAGTGTGCCAAGCCCTGTGTTTGGTGCTTGCAGATAAAATGAGTTTCATTTGGTGGGAAGACAGCTAAGTAAAGGATGATTATAACACAGAACAATAAATTATTACAAGAGAGGCAAGGCAGAAGCTGGGAATCTAGTCAAATGGGGACAGAAGCCACATGCAACAAAAGAGCTAAGCCATGAGATCAAGAGGACTCATTGGGAAGCTGAGGCCTGACGAATGAGTAGGCCTCACCAGAGCAAAGTGGGGAGCAGAAAATTCCATGCAGAAAGCATACCATTTAAGAGCTGGAAGGTGGTAGTCTCTTCTAAAAAAGGAAATAACAGAATTAGAACTTCATTTTAAAAGGTCACTTTGGTATTTGTATGAAAGTGTCAGAAACCAGTTAGGGTGCTGCTGCAGTAATTAAAAGGAAAAGAAAGAGGATCAGCTATAAGGTAGTGACAATGGGGACAGACTTAAGTGGACAAACTAGTACAAGATGTTCAAGAGGCAGAATAAACAGTGGTAAATGGTGTCTAAAAGGCTTCAGAGAATGCTCCTCACCTAAGGTCCAATGCACTCCACACAGCCCAGTATGGGGGAGCAGGAGGTCTGAGAGGTCACAACAAAATGACAATCCTAAACTTTCTCCCAAAAGAACAAGTCTGCTGCCTAGAAAATGGAGAAGAGGCAGTTCAGTTCACTTGGCTCAGAGACTAGCACTCCACAAGCCCTGCCTAAATGGCTCACCAACCACACCCACTATCTTACCTACCTTTACCTCAAATCTAAGAGGCAGGCAGGACAGAACAGGAGGCATAGAGTAAACACCACAAGGTGGAAGCACAAAAGTACTATCAAACCAAGCACTATTTCCACGCAACCTGTGGATCAATCTTGGTTCTACTCCTACCCGTGGCCAGTAGGCCCACAGTACAACAACAGGTGGTGGGAGAGAGAAATGTCACCCAGACATAATACATCAGAATGTATAGTACATCAGGATGATAGTTCAAATGAGCGCCCCATTCTAATGGACACCCCAGATGGCAGATAGACCCTGAGGTGATGCCAGTGACCTGCTTTCAAGTGTCCATGCCTTCATGTAACCCCCTCCCATCAAGTGCTAGACCTGTGACTTGCTTCTAACCAATGGAATATGGCAAAGGGATGGGATGTTTCTTGCTTGATTAGGTGGCATTACGTGGTAAAGTTGGTGCGGTGACAATCCCATGATTACATCATGTTATATGAGACCCAGTCTTAGCATACTGGAGCACAAGATTCACATTGCTGGCTTGTGAGAAGACCATGACAAGAAACTGCAGGAGGCTGCTAGGAGCCAGGAGCAGTCTCTAAGTGATAGCCAGCCTGTAAACAATGACTTCAAAACCACAAGGAGATAAATTCTGCCAATAACCTGAGAGAGCTTGGAGGCAAACCACTCCCTATTCCAGCCTCTGCTGAGACCAGTTCCATCAGACCTGGACCATAACCAAGTGAGGCACGGAGCAGAGGACACAACTAAGTCATGCCCAGACTCCTGAGCCACAGAAACTTCCCATAATAAACTTGTTTGTTTTAAACTGCCACATTTGTGGACATTTGTTATGCAGCAGTACAAACACATCCCTTCTGCACTCTTCCATGCCACCTCCTTATAAGGACAAACAATGGCAGGATACATGCTGCCAAAAAGAGAGCAAGGGCCTCTCAGACACAAAGTTCAGAATTTTAAGTTTTTTAACAAGCTATTACTCAGATTATCTACCAGGCTGTGACTAAGTTCTTCATAACTGACCGTGTAGCTTCCAACAATTACTATACAACAAGTTTTTTATAACTTAAAAGAATGCTGTTTTCCAGGTTGAAGTCTGCCAACCCTAACCCCAGAATAATGAATAAACTAAAATTCACTGATCTATAGTTCACAAAAAGTCTAACTTAAATCTTACAGCGTGGTCATGCTTGTAGGTCGAGCACAGAAGTGACTGGGTTTCATTTTCATCTCTCTTCTCCCTTCAGCAGCATACAGAACCATCCCTGCCACCCTCTCTCTTTCCGTCCTCCTGGTAAAGTGCGATGAGGACCTCATTTAAGGGGCTAGAAGTAGAAACTTTCACAATTCAGGACAAATTCTAACATTTCTTGTTCAAGCAGTAATTTTTCAACATATCCTCCTGGTTCCTTCCTGGGAGATGATCTTACAGGACAGGCAGAGGGGCCCGGAGAGGTCTTCTACTACCAGTGGGGTTGCAAAGAGACCCACAAGCAGGAAGGAAATCCATGACCACTCAGCCCAAAAACAAAAGCCCAGTACATTTAACCTGAAGAGAAAGAAAATCACACCATTCTAATCATCCAGATCCTGATGCTCTTGTGATCAAAAGGGATGAAAAACAGAAGACAATTCAGGGTCCACCCCTCAAAGCCTGGCTGCAAAGATGAGAGCTACAGTTGATTAACAGTGAGCCCCCTTATAAAAGGTGGGTAACCTGGCACTTGATTAGCACTCACCACCACAGTGGACTGTTTCTATAGCAACCAGAAAGGAACTATAAAGCAACCAGTTTTACATGAAAATTGTGCTCTATTATAATGAAATATTGCGATCAGGAAAAGCATTTTGATAAAAAAAAACTAGGTAGATGACATCAATAACATTAATGCTAATTATTCACCATTCATATAAAATAATTTTTCTTTAAATTCTAAAATAACTTTAGATTGTTTACATCAGAAGTCAGAAAGCCATTTTATGAGCGCTAATATCAATAAAGTACGTTGGGTCCTCCATTCTTAAACTAAGAGACAGTGGCAAAAGATAAAACAGTAAGTCAACAAGTACAAATAATTTAAATCAATCATAGTTCTGACCTTTGCTCTAATATCTGAATCCAGCAAGAAATGTCCTCAGAAGTCTGAAGGGAGAAGATAAAGAACACAAAACAGCTGAGCAAAACAATGAAGAAAAGATAGAAATATGCAAATTATAGGACCAAAATAATCTTAGCCAATGCCTTCTCTCATCAAAATACCAAATTCAACCCACTCTCAAAAGAAATGGAATCAAATTCAAAAGACCTTGTCCTCAAAGTCCCTAAAGTTAATTCTTATTTGTCACAAACCTTAATAACCTACCACAATCAGAAGTCATGCTGACCTGCAGAGTCAGAACTCTAATTGGAAGAATGTTAATATTTCATTTTGTCCTCTGTTCTTAGATTGTTTACAGAACAGTAAAGTGATTTGCTTTGTAACAATAAAACTACTATTTGTATGTCAACAAGAGGAAGAAATACAAACCAAAACCTTGCCAAAACAGGAGAGGTGTCTGGACTCTTGATGGCCCACACCTGCCTGGGCAAGTGGGCAGGTCTTGACTCAGCCAGGTGTGGCTCTCCAAAGCACAGCTACAGCTACAGACGCTGAGATCTCAAGCCCCAGGGACTGGGCTGCCCAAAAAGACTTTTCTCCGTGATCTCATGCTTGACTGGGGTGACTGGTTCTTCCAGAAAGAGGCTCTAGTACCTCATTTCTGCCAACACCACCATGACCACTGCCAGTCTAATAATACACACAGGCAGGAGAAGCTAGCATAGTCATCAGCCCTCTCCATTACCAAATGCAAGGCCTACTATCCCTACCCCTCTCTCCCTTGACTTGGTATTCCTTCCCCAAATCCACCTGTGCTTCTGGAAGCTCCTTCAGCCTCACAGAAAAGACCGTCCAAGGGATGCTTTCCCTTCCTCCAGACCCACAGGTGACCTTCGGCTGAGAAGCCTACTCTGGCTTTAAAGATGACAAACTCAGAGAGGACTAACTAACCTCACAGCACTCACCATGGTAATGCTGCTCTGTAGTCCAAAAGTGCTACACACCAGGCAGACATACAAATGCTACTATGCATGATTGTGAACTAAATCATTTAAATCAATTTAAATAACATTAACTGTCAACCCAATAATTTTTCCAGCCTTTTCTACACAGAAAGAGAAATCTCTATAAAACATAAGCAACAGCCCCTCAGCGTGTGAAATCTTTAAACCTATTTAGAAAGGCTAACTAGTTTGACACTTCTCTCAAAGGTCAGAATTTTATTGCTTTTGACCAAAGCCAATTCAAAACATGTAGAATACAGAGCAGACAAAAATGGTTTTTAAAAGTAAACAGTCTATGGCCATGCTACCTTGAACAAGCCTTGATCCTGTCTGAAATCAGAAACTAAGCAGGGTCAGGTCTGGTTAGCACTTGGATGGGAGACCACTTAGAAAGACCAGGTGCTATAGGCATAAAAAAAAATAAAAATAGGGATTGTAAAGTGAAAAAGTCCTTGCAATCTGTGAGGTTAACCAAGGGTTGCCTAGCCTAAATAAATAAATAAATGTTTTTATTAAAAAATAAATAGAAAGCACTCACATCATTGACGAGTGTGAGCAAGCAAAATCTCAACCAAAAGTAATCTGGCAAAATCAAAATCAAAATACCCATAACCCCTAACCTAGCAATTCTAGAAACATAACAAATAGATATTATTATGCCCATGCAAAAGTATTCACAAAAATGTTATTCTGTCACAATAAAACACTGGAAACAAAGAAATGTCCATCAGTAACAGACAAGTTAAATCAGCTGTGGCACACTCATATCACAATGATAGGAAAACATGAAGCAACTCCATTGGTATTAATACAAAATGAATTTCAAGAATAAGTGACAAAAGCAAAGTACAGAATAGCACATATCTACTACTTGTATAAACCACTGTATACATACCCACATAATTGTACATTCAGGGACACCCAAGGTTTGGAAAGGAAGCTGAGAACCAGAGGTAAAGACTTCCCATGCCAGCCTACACAAAGAAAATCACTATTTTCAATGGAAAAAGTAAGCTTAAAGATAAAAGCAAAATAAAATTAAAATATGTGAAGAGAATGTAAAATTTCAGTGATCACAATAGAATCAATCTACTACAACACCACGTAGTCTTAACTTTTGTTTTCTCCTATTTGACCTGAAAACTTGCCAACCTCTATCTGTCAAATCTTAAAATTTTTACTATTCAAATTACTTATATACTCTCTATCACAAAAGTGGCCAGACCTAAGTCATTTAAACGTGTACATTTATAAGTGTCTTTAACTCTTAATTTGGAACCAAAATCATAGTGTTCACTACACTCACTGCAAAGTAGATATTGAGTGCGCAGCCTCTCTCGTCCCCAAACCACACCCTCTTCAGTTCCCTGTGAATCCAGCTTTCTGGGAGGCATCAGAAGAGCTAGGGCATAG
The DNA here is from genome assembly GCA_030015415.1 of Cynopterus sphinx. Lineage (NCBI taxonomy): Eukaryota > Metazoa > Chordata > Mammalia > Chiroptera > Pteropodidae > Cynopterus > Cynopterus sphinx. The sequence continues at coordinate 29,546,997 of CM057386.1, forward strand.
ACCAGACATGGTCCCGACTTGCACGGTCTCTTTGGGCAGACCCATCTCCCTGTACTGGAGAACACACAACACATACATGTGCACAGACTAGCACAAAAAATCCAGCTGACGATCTATAATACATGAAGCTCATTAAACTTGAAGCTAGTCAAGGGTAAAAGGGGAAAAATGGGTAAAGAGCTATAACATGAACATTTGTTAATGAAAACAAATAGCTCAAGAAATAAAGTGAGAACAAAATTCTCCTTTGGTCTTCTTTGGTCTCATGTACCATTAGAGAGAATTTAGCAAGCACACTTATATCTCAGGAAACAAATACAATATGAAATATATAAGCATCACTTACAAAGTATTTTCCAATATTTTTATATTAAAATGTGAAACATAGGAAAGTGAGAAACTAGCACAGAACACAAATGCACATGTGTCAGCCTCTCACCCAGACTCAATGGTTCACATTTTGTCTCCTTTGTCTATACATGGCTGGAGCAAAAAATAATCTCCTACAAAACCACAAAATCATTATTACATATAAGCAAATTAACAATTACTAATATCATGTGATATCTAGTTCATATTTAAATGTCCAAAGGTCCCCAAACATTTTTTAATTGAAGTTTAGCTAACATTACCTCTAAGCATTTTTTAAAAACCATTTTGTTCCCTCCCTCAAAACCAGAATCCAAGCAGGGTTCCTCACTGCATATGGTCATTACCACAGACTCAGGTTAAACATTAGGTAAAATGATGCTGTGAATCATTTATTAGTGATGCTGAGTTAAGGAGGGGAACATCAGGTCTTCTTCCTAGTATAAAGATACACATGTCCCTCTGCAACCAAGAACTAATCTATGGGTGACCCTTTTTCATTGTGTGAATACTCTGAACCAAAAAAAATTTATCTCTGAAGGTAAAAATGTTTAATTAAACTCTAATAAAGCTTTGCAACCCAACTTCTAGTTTACAGGAAACAAAGGACAAAGAAACAAGTTAAATCACAAAACCAGAAAAAAGTAAGACAATTTGAGAATGTACTATCTACTGCTCTGGACTCATAAAAAAAAAAAAAAAAAAGCAGGAGGGTTTTCTGGCTTTAGAAAACACTAAAGACAACCAAATAAAAAAGCATACTTATACTTAGATCAGCCAGGGTTTGATAATGGACCTAAGGGAATATATACTATGTAACATGATTCTCCTAGGTGTGATGTGGTGCTACAGTTCACAGAGGACAATCATTTTACAAAGATATCGATAAAGATGGAGTGTCATGAGGTCTCCTCTCCATCTTACTTCCAAACAGTTGGGCAACATTTACACATGCATGGACAAAGCAAATATGGCACAGTGTTAAGAGTTCAATAAAGACTGCAGTACATAGGTGGTCACTGTACTCTTCTTCCTGTTTCATATTTCTGAAATTTTTCATATTAACAAGTTGGGGGAGGAGACAAAACAATGATTTTGTTGCTCAAGTTTACTATACTAATTCGTGCTTACAAAATTAGTATTAAAAGTAATCCTTCGACTAGGTATAACAGGGAATTACTGTTTAATTCTGAGAAGTGTGACAAAGGTAATGTGACTAAAAAATTGTCCTAACTGCAGTGTTTGTGGATCTTAGTTTGTTTTAAAATACTTCAACAAAATAATAATAAAGCAAATACGGTAAAATGCTGTTAAAAGTAAAGGTGTATATAGGATGTTTATTTTACCATTCTTTTCATCAACTTTTCTGCATTTTATTTTTATAAAGTCAAAAATGAATGCTCCTTTAAAAAAAAAAAATGTTACTGGTGCAGCCACTGTGGAAAAAGGTTTGGCAGTTCCTCAAAAAGTTAAACATAGAACTACCATATGACCTACCAACTCCACTCCTGGGTACACACCCTAAAGAACTGAAAGCAGGAACTTGAACAGATATTTGCACTCTTGTGTTCATAGCAGGAGAATTCACAATAAGCCAAACATGGAAACAACCCAAGAGTCCATCAACAGATAAATGGATAAACAAAATTGGTATATACATACAATATATTGGCCTTAAAAGGGAAGAAAATTCTGCTACAACATGAGATTTGAGGACATTGTGCTAAGTTAAATAAAGCCAGACACACAAAAGGACAAATACTGTATGATTCCACTTTATGAAGTTCTTAGAGAAGTCAAATGGTGGTTGCCAAAGGCTGAAGGAAAGGGGATGAAATTATTTGATGGGTACAGTTTCTGTTTGGACTGTTGAAAAAGTTCTGAATAGATTGGTGATAGTTATACGACAATGTGAATGTAATTAAAGCCACTGAATTGGACCCTTAAAAGTGTTTAAAATGGCCAATTTTTTGTTATTTATATTTTATCCCAATTGAAAAAATACAAAAGGATGAGAATGAATCAAGGTCACAAACCCCAACTCTACAATAGTACCTGGAGAGGGTTCAAGCTAAAACTGAACAAAGTAAAAGTCAAAATCAACACAGTGATGAAGAACTTCCCAATGTAGTCCTAGAAAACATGAGTACTATAGTATCTAAGAGGATTTAACTTAACTAGCATATTTCCACTACATCTGAAGATACTTCCTTCATTGAACCGACATGCCTGATATAAGGTGCTTAGCTATAAGCAGTAAACATTAAATTTTCTTGAAAATGAGGACTGGAAATGATCCCCTTTCTTCCTCAATGTACTGTGACCTGGCCCCACTGGATGTCAGAGCGTTAGTGAAATTCTAAGGGGAAAGTCATCTTTTCTCTGTTCCTAATGTTTTTCTCTTTCTGCACTGGGTAATATTTCATCCATGTTGTAGCAGAGTTCTCTTCCCCTTTAAGGCTGAGTACTATTCTATTGTCTGTATGTACCAATTTTGTTTATCCGTTTATTTGTTAATGGACGCTTGGGTTGTTTCCATGTTTTGGCTTATTGTGATTACTGCTGTTATTGTTCTCTTTCTCTCTGCACCAAGTTTTCAGAGTACTGGTGACTGCACGCCTTTGGATATAATTGTGCTTCGTAAAAAAATAGGTCACAGTAAAAGTTTTTAAAATATTAAATGACTGATCATTCTTAAACTGTTAAAAATTGGACCACATATTTGTTTCTTGGTATCTACTATTCTATTTCTATTTGTTATGGCTTCATAAGAAACAAAAAATATATACATTAAAAAGGAAAAAATGACTTAATGTTAAGAATGCTTAATAAGTTGGTTTTTGTGTTGGACTCTTTCAGGAATAGTTCTAACTTCAGTTTTTGTAAGGACACAAAAGACCAGCACACAGCAGAGGCAGTGGCCTACTCAGCCACCTGAACTTGGACTTTGGGGAGCAGCACACAAAAAAGGCCCACAAGGGCTGCAGGCACAGACCAAGAAATACCTCCATTACTCAAAGACCCTATTTTTTATGACCAGGGTCTGACAAACAGGAATGCACAAAGGAACTATCACCCTCCCAGACACTCTGACTGCAACAGTAAAAGAGGGGTAGAGACAAAAACTGAGAAAGCGAAACTAAAAACATCCTATTCCAAACTTTTCAGCAGAAGAGACCCTTACACTGTTAACCTTACACTGTGATGTCTCCGACCCTACATGAACATTCCCTCAGTCCAATTCAGCACACAATGTCCTAAAGAGATCAGGTCTCAGGCCTCATGAACTGACTGCTTCCAGAAGCAACCTGGACATCCTATTCACATAAGCAGCCAAGCAGTGTCCTCATGTGTCTCTTTCATTTTTGCTCAACAGTCATAAACCAACTGGGGGCTGCCTCCCTTCAGGCCACTCTCTCCTTTCACCTGTTGGCTGGGGGAAAGGCATTGCCAAGACACTCCCTAAATCATATGGCTACCAATGGCAGCTTCTTCTATGACATTTCTCATTAGGATTTCTCATAAACAATTTTTGATGCTTAATGAAAACCCTTTATTCTCATAACTCCAAAATCAAAGAACCACATCTCAACAGAATGACACCTTGATTATTTCAAAGTTTTCCAGGATGAGGTAGGCTGGAAAGCTAAATGTGCCTAAACCATCCCAAAGTGACAGACTGGGGCCTTCACACTAGGTAAACACCGCACGCACCTTGATACATACCTTGATAATGTCACAATGTGTCCCCCTGTTCTCAATGGGTCCCCTACCCAACATTCAGTCCCTTGAGAACTATGATCCTTAAAGAGTTTCAGGTGTCAGATAACGGACCTCAGGAAAGTGTAGTGCCACTTAAAGAACGTTAATTACAAGGCAGGTTTGCTTCTTGAAAAAAAAACAACTGTGACAAGATATTTAAAATGTCTTACTCAGAAATTTTAATAAAACTGAGGGCTACTTAAAGCAGTCTGAAAAACCTACTTCCCTCGATTAATCAGCATTTGAGATTTGCTTCTGAATATATTCCATTTAGACAACATGTGTTTATCTTTGAATTACCTTTCAAAGCAAAGGCATGTACAGATAAACTAACACTCTGACAACAATGACAGGGAAGGGAGCACAGTGGTCAAAAGGTGGCAGCTGCACAAGCTTCAGTGGGAAGTACCAGGACCCTCCAAGGGAGCAGGGAATCCACTGGCCCTGCCCAGCTCACAGATCTTTTTAAATGGCACTCCTAGTACTGGGTACGTACATACCACTTAGACCTTGAAGAAAATGTCTTTTTATTTTTTCCAGTTTTATTGAAAAATAATTGACAGACATCACTGTATAAGTTCGAGATATATAGTATGATAGTTTCATTTACATATATTGTGAAATGATAACCACAATAGGTTCAGCTAACATCTATCTTCTCATATAAAGTAAAAAGAAGAAAGAAAAACATGTTTTTCTTGTGAAAAATCTCTTAGGCTCTCCTAACTTTCCTATATTGTACAGCAGTGTTGGCTATAGTCATCACATCGTACAACACATTCTAAAACTTATTTATCTTATAACTGGAAGTCTACATCTTTTGACCACCTTTCTCCAATTTTCCCTCCCTTCACCCTCCACCTCTGGTTGCCACAAATCTGATCATTTTTTTCGTTGTCATCATTCTTTTCTTTTAGATTCCACATGTAAGTGAGCTCATGCAGTATTTGTCTTTCTCCTTATTTCACTTAGCATTGTCTTCAAGGTCCATCCATGTTGTCACAAATTTCCTTTTGTATGACTGATAATATTCTATTGTTTATCTACATATGTGTGCGTATACACACAATTCCTTTATCCATTCAACTGTCAATAAGACTATTTCCATGTCTTGGCTATTGAGAATAATGTTGCTATAGTAATGGGGGTGCAGGTATATTTTCAAGTTAGTGTTTTTGTTTCCTTTGTATATATTCCCCAAAGTGAAGCTGCTAAATCATATAGTAGTTCTGTCTTTAGTTTTTTGAGGATCCTCCATACTCTGTCCATAGTTGCTGCACTAATTTACATTCCCACCATCAGTGCACCTCTACATCCTCACCAGCATTTATCTTTTTAATGAATGGCCATTCTAATAGGTGTGAGGTGATATCTCATTATGGTTTTAATTCTCATTTCCCTAATGATAAGTGATGCTGAGCATTTTTTCACGGTTGGCCTTTCATATATCTTCTTTGGAGAAATGTCTATTCAAGTCTTTTGCCCATTTTTTAACTGGGGTATTTTAGGGTGTTTCTGCTTTTGAGTTGTACGACTTATTTATATATTATGTAAATTTTGACCCTTATTAGATATATCATTTGCAAATATTTTTTCCATTCTGTATATTATCTTTTCACTGTGATTATTTCTTTTGCTGTACATGAAATAAAGAAAGCCCATGAAACAAAGTGTAAGAACACAAATGATAATATAGTATTAACAATAAACCATTAATATAAACTCACTAACATCTGGAATGGACTTGATTTTTACATTTTACATTCCAAAGAATAATTTTTATTGCTGAATCAAATCATAATATTTGAGAAATAGCACCATATGAGGATGAAACCTAAAAACCACTGTCTCATCCACAGCACATTTACCCCCCTGAACCTACAGACCTCATATTAAGACCTTCAGGCAAGGAAACTGGCATGCTCTCCCCTATGTTGGGAGCCAGGGAGAACCATGGGTTAAAGGAAATCTTTTCTCCCAACATGCAGAGAGCAATACCAGAAGAATCTATTCACAGAAGTCAACATCATCAAACAGTATCTACTATTAATGAGGGTCTACATCTCTGAATTACATACTAGGCTTCCAAGTCAAACTGTGACTTTAATTCAGAAAAAAATAAAATCATAGGAACTAAGTTCATTTGTGCAATTGTCTATCAGCTCTAAATCTTAATAGATGACACAAAAGTAATTTAAAATTTAATAGTAAAAGCTACAGTTTAAGAAATTTAGCTACCATAAACAAATATTTACAGGATAAACTTAAAAATACACCATGTTACTGGTAAAATCACAGGTTCTAACTCTCAAGCCTTATAAATGGAGGTGTGAGCTGGAATTAATACCTGCATGCCAGACCAGGGACAAAATAAACACATGTTAACATTCCATTTGCTACAAATCTTTCCCCCTTCCTTTACATGCTCACAATCAATTTACAGCCTCCCCTAAGAAGTCTGAAGCTGTCATTTTCAAAACCAGGTAAAGGTTGGGACCTCAGTAGCAGATACCTGATACCCTTTTATCTATTAATTAATGCTCTGCTATGGTTTAAAATCTCTCACATTAGCCTGCTCCAGACAACTCCATAAAAGAAGCAGAGTCTGAAATGAGAGAGGACACAAGTGTTTCTCTTCGCCTTAAAACCCAACAGCCCACGACAGTTTGACTTCAGCCCCAGCTACAAACACTTGGAAACCAAATAGCCTTGATAACTGATAAACCCACAGATCTTAAATTATCTTTATGTAACCTAATTCACTGAAAGCATAGCCCTCAAAAGCATCCTGGACAAAGGAAGGACAATGACAAGCCAGCCTCGGGTAGGATGAGAAAAAGCCAAACAGAAGCATAGTGGCTACCACAACCCCTGACTGAGACTTTCACCCCATCCCCCATCGACTGTGCTCAGTTAGGTCACGGGTAACTTACAGATCTAGACTGCACAGCTCCCTAGCTTCTAAATGTGGTCTGCTAATCAAGGAAGGACAGTGTGTTGGATGAGCCCTGTAACAGTGTAACAACTGTAAAAAAAATAAAAAATAAAAATAAAAAGTCCTCTCCATCAGATAAACAGCAGTTGTCAACCAGTGAAAAGGTAAAAGGCTTTAATGTTATGGAAAGATTAGTAACAAAGGGATTTAGCATAAATGTTGAGAGTAAACACTAGGAACCCTGGCCCTGAGGCAACCCCCTTCAAGTGCACCTCCCCCTGAGCACCTGCAAAGGTCAGGCTGCCCAAAACGTTTACTTTTGCTGTTTCTGCATCTTCGAATAAACTACATGCAATTTAAGGCTCCAACAGAAACAGTGCAGACAACATAGACGGTCACCAACCAATGGCTCCCTAAACTAAACGCCTGAGTTTCACCACTGCCCACCCACAGAAAGACCAAAGGACAAAGTTCTTCAGATCACAGCACATGATAAACAGTGCTATGACAGAGCAGAATAAAGGCTACATTCTACCGACTGGAGGCAAATCACAAATACTCTCACACTAGTTAATATGCTTGGCACAGGTTTAACGTATTACATGTTTCTTGCACAAAGTATTATGTGTTTCCTGCCAGGTATTTTTCCTTTCTCAGGATATAAGCCCTTTCTTAAAATCATAACTTTTAAGATTCACCTTTCAAAAAAATATTGATTAGGTATCTACTGTACATAGAACTCTAGGAGATACAAAATACAAGTCCACAATAGGCCTAACAATGAATTTGGACAAATAACAACATCTTTGGTTCAGCCTCTACCAGCACGCTATTTGTCCAGGTTCCAAAATCTCTAGCCCCTCTTGTATGGACCCAAAATGAAATGTCCCTTGGCCTATCTTGAAATAAACTGCTTGAGGACAAGGACCAAACTCTCTCGAGCATAAGTAGTATTCAAACAAACAGTCTCCTGAGCTGAACTGTCTGTCGCCAATCCCAGGCTCCTGGCCTCTGCCCATCAGACTTCTCTAGACAGCATTTCCTCTCCTGACGGAGCTGTCTGCCCATTTCTCCCTCCAGAATGCAAGCACCACAAGGCCAGGGGCATTCAGGTTTGTCATAGTACAGAGATAGAGTGTGGTATGAAGCAGGCACAAGACAGAAAGTCAGCACCTTATCCTAGTTTCCCCTTCCAGCCCTCTCTTCCCCATCTCTTTTGACCTGTCCCTTTATAAAACTGTTCATCACTTCTTTGCCCAATTCTATCCATTCTGAATCAACTTAACATCTCATTTTCAAGAATTTTTAAATACATATGTCTTCAAAACTTGCCCACGCACGCCACTTTAAGGGCCCCCTCCCCTTTTCAAGATTCTCTAGATCCTCTTAGGAACGTCTTAGCCCAAACTGCTCTTCTCAAGATGAGAGATCCTCCTCCTCTTGCCTAAGAGGTCCCTCCCTCATTGACAGCGCCCCCCACCCCCGCCATCCAGGTTCTATTATATGTACTTCATTCCTCAGTCACTTTTCTGGGATGGGCATTTCTGCCATTCATCTGAATTCAAGTATTATTCCTATAACAAATTTTAAACCCTTACCATTTCAAACTGGATGTTTCACATTTTTCCCTAGAAAATGGTCTCCCTACTTTCTATAATAGTGTTAAACCTGATATTCATCCAAAAACAAAATATGGTGAGGGTAAAAGTAGAAACTAAGAAGACAAAACAGTGACTTTACATTCACCTCCTTTCATAAGCAGTGAACAACCTAAATTGATTCCCCAAAATTCCTACAAGCTGCCCCTTTCTTGGCATCCCATGCTTAGGCATAAAGTACTACAAGGCTTTCCATTCACCCAGTCACTCTGACTTTCACCTGGCCTAACACTGTCAGACTCTGACACATCATGTCCTGCCTCAAGCAATATAAAGCCTCCCCCTCAGCAGGGTACCGTCATTCAAAGTCCTATACAATTTGACTCCAGTCCATTTTCCTAGCTTTATCTGCTACCATTTTCTTTCATGGGCTCCACATTCAAACAGGTCTAGCTGACATTCTCACGTTACGTCCACCCCCCAGCCTTTGTCCAGAGCCTTCTTGTAGTCTACAATGGCCTCACCCTGCTCTCTACACACTGACATTGCACTGATTCTGAAATAGCACTTCCTCCATTACATTTCCCAGATTGCAGAGCTAGAAATGTTTTCTCTTCTCTGAACTCCTGCCTCTTTTCACAGTACCCTGAGGCATCATCACCTTCTCTTCAATCTCTGGGCAGGGTCATGTCACAGTCACCTGTTTCTACAACATGGCCTTGCACACAATGAACAATCAATAAATAAGTAAATCAGTATAAGCAGGGAAAAAGGCTAAGTTTGTCAAGTATTAGAGGCCCCCTCCATAAAACATTTATCCATTTGCAAAGAGACAAAACTGTTCTCCTACTGTATAGCAGTCCACAATTAGAAAAGGTCAGACAAACCAGACATCAGCTTTACAACCGTGCCAAATGGGTGAATGGTTACAAAGAAATAAAAAACAAAGATTGTACTCTCCAAAACTGCCAAGGTCATGAAAAACAAGGAAAGACTAAGAAATTGTTACAGACACTAAGGAGGCATGACAACTACCTGCAATGTGGGATCCTGGAACAGTAAAAGAAATTTAGAAGAAAAACAGTAAAGGAAGAAGGGGTGAAATCCGAATAAGTCTGAGGTTTAATTAATAGTAATAAACCAATGTTAATTTCTTAGCTTTGGACAACTTTACCATCGTTATATGTAAGAGGTTAACATTACAGACCTGAATAAAGAATTCAAATGAAATCTCTCCACTACTTTGCAACTTTCCTGTATATTTAAAATTATTCCAAAATAAGTTTATTTAAAACAAACAAAACCATGTCCAGAATATGTATTTTCCCCACACTCACTGATCTCTCACCAATGCCAGATATTGGCTGACCAATGGCACTGAGGCTTTGCAAGAGCCAAGACTGGTTCTGGTGAAGAAAAGCTGCACCAGAGCAGGCTGCACAATGATCTGATGATAAATCTCTTGTTATGACAGTATCCATGGAAGGGATATGTGTGTGTGGTCAGCAGAATAATGCCCCAAAAGAGGGCCACATCCTAATCCCTGGAACCTGTGGATATTTTAGGTTATACAGCAAAGCAGAATTAAGGTTGCAGGTGGAACTAAGGTTACTAATCAGCAGATAGGGAGATTATCCTGGATTAACCAGGTAGGCCCAATATAATCACAAGAGTCCCTAAAAGAGGAAAAGGGAGGCAGAAGAGATTGTCAGCAGATGTGACTTTGGAAGGTCACAGAGATGCAACACTAACTTTAAGGATGGAGGAAGGGGCCCTGGGCCAAGGAATGTGAACAGCCTCTAAAAAATGGAAGAGACCAGGAAATGAAGTCTCCCACTGAGTCTTCAGAAGGAACTAGCCCTACTGACACCTCGATTTTAGCCCAGCGAGATCCTTGTCAGAATTCTAATCTTTAGAACTATAAAATAATAAATCTGTATGTTTTAAACCACTAATTTATGGTTATTTGTTACAGCAGGAACAGAAAACAGATGGCAGGACTAAAATATAAAAACACACTTTCTCCAAATTCTGAGTACATGTTTTCCTTCCACTCTCACAACCTCCTGTATCACCTCCTCTAACACACCCTCCATCTGCATGTCCCCATCCCTCTTAGAGAACATATTTGGGGGCTTAGAAGAAAGCTAACAAAGAATAGGAGAGACTATAGGTTAAATTCAAGGACAGAGATTTTTCTCCCCAACTTTCTATACTTTCACTGTGCCAATGGTCTTTACTTAAATATACTTTTTGAAAAAATTAAAGTTTTGATTCAACAGTCTTCTTTCCAAAGTCTGTCATATGGAACCCAAGTTTAGCAGAATCGCATCTAATCCCTTCACCAAAGGAAAACAGTTCGCATGTAAATCTCATAAAGTTACATCTGCTAAAAATTACTTAGGCTATAAACGAAGGGACATCACTTTTCTAAGTTTCATACTAAAAGATAAAAGATACAAGTCAAAGGTTATCCTACAATTCAAATATTACCCTTCTCAGGTGCTAGGGGAAATTTTTCCTATTAAGAAAACATTTTGAGTTTTAGCAAATTCAATAAGCAATAAACCAAAAAACTCCAAATTTCAGTTGGACTATTCCCAAAGTAATAAAAATAGCTATGCAGGTACTCTAAATATACACCTCTAGCATAAATAAATAAATCACAAAGTCTAAAAATTCCTTGAAATTAGAATCACCCAAGGGGTTGTGGAATACTAACCTAACACTGAGAGTTCTCGAAACAGTTTCAGACCCCTAAAGGCCAGGTTTTCTTCTTTGTAATATTGCAAAAAGGCAATTTTTTTTTTCTTTAAATGTTCTACACATCCTTCAGTCAGGCATTTTAGTAATTTAAAAGAAAAACAGTTTAATTCCTTCAAGAGTGTTGCTTTGGGGGTTTTTTGGTTTTTTATTTTTACTTCCTGTTTTACAGGATGTAAAACCACATTTAGAAACTTGGTACATACTAGGCAAGGCTTAATTTAAGGTTCTCTAACCCTATTTTAGATTAAGTTTGCACAATATAACCATAACTATCACAAGTTTACGTTATCAGCCAAAATTATATAAAAGTCTTTTTTATTTTGCTATATGTGAATACAGTGGAAAGAAACTAATCATAACTTTAGCCAAAACCTTATGACCCAAGCACCCTATGAGATCTCATTATTTAGAAATGTTAATTATTCCAGGACATTAGCATTCTCAGTGTAAAGACTGCCATTGGGAAGAGGGGAAGAAGAGACATCCATCACTAATGAGCTGAGAAAAGAAGCTTATTTGCTACATTTTAGATGTAAAATAACCTGATATCACGAAGTTACTAAGTATTTAGCAGTTAAACTGCAATTCCAGCCATTCTTAAAGGTCACATTTTTTTAGAGTTAAACAAGTAACTGGGAAAGATTTCATAAATTTTATTTAACCTTGACAAAAAAATTATCAAAAACGTTTTTATGTTGCGAAAAAGCCAACATTTTTATGCAAGGAACAGGTGCACATTGTTTTCTTTACAAATGGAATAAGAGTGCCTACAGATTTTCAGGATAATAAATAATTCACTGCAAGATGCCAAGGGGAGAGCTGGAAACTTGGATTTGCCTTTAGCAAGGCACTACAGCATGGCTCCCGACAGCCACCTCAACCTTGGCCTTGGGGAGGTAGGGCAAGGGGCATGTCATCAAAGAAGCCTAGACCCAATAACAGGACTTTCAGTCCTTTCACAAGGAAAACCCACTCAACTCTGCTTTAGAACTGTGGAATTTCTTAAGATCTAGAATGGTGTCTTTAAATATTTTCAACCACAATTAATTTCCTTTATCTCTTACTACCTAAAAAAATTAAAAGCGCACAAATCCAACTCACTGTACCCAAACCAAAAGCTCAAGTCTCTATCACCCAAATTATACTCATAATTAGTCTCTTCAAAAGGAGCCATTTTGCCAGTTACATAACAGGCTCATCTAAAAAATAATGAAGAAAACATAAACATAAGTGGGGGGAGATAACACACAACTCCATTTTGATGTATTCCCCTCCAAAGAGTATTTTTTTCTCTCTATTAAAATGATAAAACTGGGAGGAAAGAGGAGAATGTTAAGGGGCCATCTCCATTCCCAGCAATTTACATTTGAACTGAGGCTTTGGCCTCTTCACCCAGGAACTTTTTTATACGGTCACTCAGAAAGTAAAAAAAATGAAAAATGCCAAACTTTCAAAGGACTGCACTACAATGCTAAACCACTGTTTACGATACGTGTGACCAGAGGTGCTCAAAATTCTAGATTAAATACCTAAGGTCCATGAGCAAGGACAGGAACTACACTGGACTTTGGCCTCAAAAGCAGCAGTCCAAATGAAATTGCTTTTACAGAAAGCATTTTTTTCTTCCCAACCTAATTATTTTTCTTTATCTCTTGTCCTATGCCAATTTTAAAACCCATATACAACACCATTATTTAAACTGTAAAAGCAAACATGTAATAAAAACAAATGGGAAAATGGCTGAAATGCATGTATGCATGTAGTGTAATTCCTAGTCAAATAAATCAAAGTTCATAATCCTAAATTTTGCCTTTCAAAATTAAGTACTTATGTATGTAGGCTTTAAACAATTTAACAAATATTACATAAGCCAATTCTATGACTAGTGCCATGCCCTAAGCTGGGCTCTGGGTGACCAAACGGACCAACCCTATAATCATGAAGCTTAAAAGTCCTTCTATCGTGGAGACAGGAATAAACTAATCATTACATATTTGATCAATTGTGTTAAGTTCTACGTGGCTATAATGAGTTGAGGTGGACACTTTCCTTGGCAGCGATGATTAAGGCTAAGAGGAAGCAATATTTAAGACCCAAAGGCTAAGTAGGAGTTATCCTGGAGATTTTGTGAGGGTTCGGGGGAAGGATGTGCAAAGGAGGCAATCATGGGCGCTCTGGAGAACCCTGGTCGAGAGGATCAGCATGTGTCAAGGCCGTGCCAGAATAAGACACATGGCTCAATCTAGGAAATCAAAGACCAACGAAGCCAAAGCATCAGAAAGGAATTCAGAGGTAGAGTGACCAGAATAAGAGCAAATCTGCAGGGGAAGGGTCATAAATTCAGTCTCAGGTCGTTAATAACTATTTGGGACATCACAAATTTAACACTACGGGTTCTAACATATATACAAAGGAAAGATACAAAGGTACGATTAAAGAAAATGTTAAATATGAGTAGGAGGAGTGGGACTTAAGCACAGAGGAATAACAGAAGCAGACATTTAAGTATATGGCTGAGTCTGGCTCTGCTTAAAAGATAATGTGAAGATCCATCAAACAAAAAAGAGCCAGTTAGGAATAAAAACATCTTTATCGAAATTAACCAAGTAGTTGTTAAAGTGGACCATTTCCTCAACCTAAGAAGGCTTTATTATGGTGATTGTCTCTAGCTACCTGAGTTCCAGGAGCTAGGGATTGACACCCTTTTATAAAGCTTTAAAGATAAAACTAGTAAAGTTGAATTGCACAGAAATTCCATTTGAAATTCAAATTAGGAGAAAGCATACTAAAAAATACCCCAGCACAATAACTTTTAGTTATTTGAGTTCATTCAATTTGTGTATAAAGTTTATCAAACGGCCAAGCTCAATCCCCACAGAGCATTGACTACACAGTAATAATAAACTGACACAGCGTGTGATCAGACAAGCAATGCAACATCATTTTCACCAATTAACTAGCAAATATCTTGCTATTAAAGGAAGCTCATCCATTACACTTACCATTTGAGGGATGAAGGGACTTATACAGGGTAATGGACAGATCAAAACACTTATTTTGGCAACAAATGCAGATTATGCTCTGAACCAGCATTTACTAACTCTAATTATATTATTTGATGATGGGCTCATTGCCCATATGCAAAAAGAAACTCTCCTCTCATATTTGATGGAACATAACCTTACTATATCAGATATACTTAAAAATCCAAGGTACACAAAGCTTGAAAAACATTCTCAAATACAAATAACAAACGATTCTTAAGTCTTTTTGTAGAAAGTTCTACTTGTCACTGTACCAACACTATAATTATAGCTAACATGACAGCCACCAGTTATAAGCAGCCCATCTGGTTTAGAGAGATGAAAGGCACTGCTGGTGCAGTGTGATTAACATGGCTGGTCCATAGAGGGTCTACAGGAAAACATCTGACAGTGGCAATGCAAGTAAGAACGAACGCTGACACAAAGTTAGAACTGCAAATGAGAAATTCAAGACTATGTGACACCTTTTTAAACAAACTTTTGGTAAATTTTGTTATGTATATTTTACCTCAATAAAAAAATATTCATAAGAAAAAATTTCTGAAAGTCTCAAATATGGATCAAGTCTAGCAATACCTTCAAGTAGCTTTTTAACTAACTCAAGAGGCATGCTCAAAGAACAGAGAAAAATGTCATAGCAACTTGGTCTTTGTTTCCTCCTATCCCATTCCATTCAGGAGGGCCAGCCTATCAAATGAGATCCTGCTCTTCAGCGTGAAACTACAGAAAGAGAACAACAGCTGAATGGAGGGTGGGGGAGGAAACACCAAAGATAGGGATCCAATTCCAGGGTCACAACCAAAGTTGAGCAAGATGTTTTTCCCTTTTTAACTATAGTTTCAAAGTAATATCAGAGTACTTGTGCAATCATTCTCAAAAGACACAAACAGAACTCTAGATCTTTGAGGGCAGCAACATTTAGTAAGAGAAATCAAGGTCCCAAAAAGCATCAAAAAAACAATCTCAAGATTTCTGATTTATAACTATCAAAGTTATGCCATTGACTGGGTTTGCAGAAACCAAAAATAGTAACTGTTTCAATGGCACTTTTTCCATAAGCAATATCATCTTACACTGTTTTGCAAATTCATCTTACCCCCCCAAAAAAGGACTAAAATGTTTTAAGTTTTGCAATTCAACAGCTGTACACTTTTACTCCTCTGTTGAAAAGGAATGTTAAGGATATTGCCCAAACCACTTCAGAAAACTCTCACCATATATGAAAGTCTGAAATTTGAATTATCTACTGAGAAATTTGCAAAACTACTATGTTCTTACAAATGGATATAAAACTTATAACCTGTAGAAACCATGAAACCTAAACATGCTGTATCTTAACAAAAAGAAATGGCTTTAAATTCACAGGGCCCTCGTAGGCCAGCTTAATATTTCAAAACCTCTTCCAAAATACCTTGTAAGCTGGAATACAAGACTAGCTTTCCAACAGCACAACAGAAGCAGAAAGCCTTGAAGGGACAGCAGGAAGAGATATCAAAAATTTAAGACTCCCCCGGCCTAGACCGCGGGGATACAGGATTTAACAGCACAATCCCTCTTTGAGGGGACTGGATCCATGAAGCAGGACAAACCCTACACAACACACGCGCGCGCACACACACACTCCCTCACACTCACACACACACGCACGCACGCACACACATACACACACAGCTACCGCCCTGCCAGGGGATGATGAAATGAGGAACGGAAATTAACATTTCAGGCAACGTCTCACATTGTTCCTTGAGGCCAAGGGCTGCTGTTGCAGCCGCCACCGCTTCCCTCCCACCCACCCACCCAAGTCCCGCCTACCCTCCCCCCACACGAAAACAACCCCCCCCAGAGCCGCTGCCCTGAATTCCTGCCCCTCTGCGAGACCACGCGCGCCTCCTGCAACCCCGGCGCCCCCACTCTCCTACCACGGCCCCGGCTCTCCCGCCCACTCCGGCTCGGAGCCCGAAACCCGCCTGCTCCCATTTCAAAACAGCGATAATAATAGGGACACTGAGAATAACAGCTACCACCAATACCGTGAAGAAGCCCCTCCCGCAGGTCAGAGGTCGGTGCCCCCGCTCACCAGGTGCCTAGGGCCCTCGGAGCCCACCCTCGCCCTCACTGCTACCCAGGCCCACCCAGCGCGCCCCCCGTCGGCCCCTCAAAGCTGTTCCGGTCCCCCAGCAACATCCCATCCCTTCTTAGCCACTTACGACTCCCCTAAGTCCCCTAAGTACCCCCAACGCCCACCACCAACTTCTCAAGGTTGCCCGGACCCTCTAAGCCCCACCGTCGGCGCCTCACAGCTGCCCTAGACCCCATAGGTCCCCCAGGCCCCAGAACCCACTCTCAGACCTCACGGCTATCCCTGGCCCCCTGGGCCCCCCCAGGTCCGCCTTCAACCCTCCATGGCTGCCCTGAGCCACTAGGCCCACCCCCACCCCTCATGGCTGTCCCGGGGCCTCTAGACCCCCCAGTTCCGCCGCAGAGGCCACCCTCAGACCCCCACGGCTGCCTCCGGGACCCCCAGGCCCACCCAGAGCCCACCCTCAGCCCCTCACAACTGCCCTACCCCCAAACCCACCTTCAGCGCCTCAGGGCTGCCCAGAGGCTCCCATAGGCCCCTCACGACTGCCCTGACCCACAGGCCCGCCCCGGAGCCCCTCGTAGGCCACTCACCGCTGCGCAGACCCCGCGGGACCTTCGAGTTCGCCCGAAACCCACCCTCGGCCCCTCAAGGCTGCCTCGGGACACCTAGGCCCCCCTGGAGCCCACCCTCAGCCTCGCGCGGCTGCCTGGCCCCCAGGCCCGCCCGGAGCCCCCGTCGGTCCCTCACGGCTGCTCCGGCTCCCAGGCCTGCCCAGAGCCCGTCGCGCTGCTCCGCCGGGCCGAGAGGGCCTGCAGGCCGCGAGGCCGCCCCGCAGCCCGGCGCCCGCCCGACCCTCGCCCCGGCGGCGGTTCTCACCCAGCTCCGGCGGCGCGGCTCCGCGGGCTCAGCCGCTGCGCGCGGGCGAGGCCATGCAGCCCCGGCCCGGCTCCCGGCTCCCGGCCCGCGGCCCGCGCGGGAAGGCGGCGGCGGCGGCGGCGCGGGCTCCGAGGCCGGCGAGGCAGCCCCTCGGGCGCAGCCGGGCTTGCCGGCGCCGCGGCGCTCGGGCGCTCACTGAGGGGGCGTCGGGCCGCGCGCTCGGCGGCGGCGCCTCCCCGCCTGGGGCCCTCGCTCCATCGCGCTCTGGCTCGGGCGGCCTCTGGCTCCGGGACCCGCGGCGGCTGCGGCGAGCGCCGGCCTCATGAGACGCCGCCGCCCATTGGCCCGCCGTGTCCGCCTCCGCCATTGGCCCACAGCGCTGGGCACAGGGGTGCGGACGTCATGGCGTCAGAGAGGAAGTGCGCGCGGGGTGAAGGGGCGACGGCGAGATTGACAGCTTCTGTGACAGGCCTGGGGCGGGACTACGGAGACGTTCCGTGACGGATTGGTCGAGGTCGTGCGTCGGGGCGCACGGGGCGCTGGGGCTAGCGACGAGTTGGATTGGCTGCCGAAGTCGCAAGGGGGTGGGTCGTTTGTTCTCGGACGTGACGATTGGCCTTTGCCAGTGCCGGAAGCGGTGAGACGAATGGTCGAAAACCCGGGCTCGTGGAAGACGGAGTGGGAGCCAAGCGAGCTGCAGTGCGCACTCGACGGGGACTGGAGGCGGTGCGCCCTAGTCTGAGAGACGCACCCGGATGGGTCCACGGAGCTACGAGTCGTTAGCGACTCCTGTGAGCCCACAGAGCGCGGAACGGTTGTGTGGCGCTGTGGTGGTGTGGTGCGTTGTTGCACGTGCCACTTACATCCGAGCCTCAGCCCCATAGCCGGCCGCAGCCCTGGACAGCTTAAGTCACCTCCCAGACTCTGTCTCACAGGACCACCGGAAAGGTTCAGCGAGAACCACGTGAAACCCTTAGAACAGTGCTTGTTTCCTAGGAAACTGTGGAAGTAGTGATTGCGCTATAATTAGACAATCTCAGATTCCTCTGGGCAGCCAGATTTTGCTCTTCCCACTCAAAACCAGTCATTTCTCTGGTTAAGGAGGGACACCTCACAATAATAGCCGATCCATGGGCTGGCGAGCATCCATGAAAAGATGACCCAAAAGTACCCATACTTACCTCGTTGTAAGAATTACTGGGTAACATTGATAAATTCAAACTGCAGACTTCACATTCACCTATTGCATCGATCTAAATTTGAAGGAACTAGATTTGGGATTTATTTGCGGGGGAGGAGGAAATCCCTGACAATGTTCGTCCTGGCGAACATTTGAAAAACGCTGACTTTAGCCAATCAAATACTCTCTCTAGGGAATTTTAAGTACCAAATACGGATAAAGAGGCAATTGCCTTGGAAAAGACCTGAAACATACTAAGGTAAAAGCAAAGTGAAGCTCATAGAAGCATAACCTCTAACTCAAGTATACAGTAGCAAAAATAAATGCAGAGTTAAGGGAAAGAAGCCATTTAATGCATTAATTCAGAAATGTTTATCAAGTGTCTACTATGGGCCAGAGACCATATCAAGCACTGAGAATTAATCAGGAACAGAGCAGATCTCATCTCTACAGCATGTGATTAATCATCAGACAAGGAAAACATGTTCATCAAATTGGCATAGAAGTACCTAGTTACAAGCTGTGATAAGTGCTTTGAAAGAGAAGTGTAGGGAGTTAGGAGAGAATACTGAGTGAATACCAGGTCTGGGAAGTGGCTTGCAGGTTTCCCTAAGGTATTTATACTTAAGCTGCTGTCAGAAGGTTGAGAAAGAGCTAACTGAGCAAGATGTGGTGGGAATAACATTATATAGATCTGCTGTCCAGTAGGGTAGCCCTTAGCCACATATGACTATTAAGCACTGGAAACGTGGCAAGTGCAAATTGACATGTGCTGTGAGTATAAAGTACACACTGGATTTCGAAGACTTAGTCTGAAGAAAAAAAAAAGAATGTAAAATAGCTCACAAAATTTTTATATGTATTACATGTAGAAATGATAGTGTTTTGAACAATTGCATTAAATATATATTGCAATTAATTTTACCTGTTTCTGTTGGAAAGCCCTGGACCAAGGGGCAAACTAACTGATGTCCCTCTGATGGAGAGTGACATAGTGGCTTGAGGGGCACCACTTATTCTTTCATTTCACACATATTTAAGGCTTTTAAGTGTTCGCATGTGCCCAGCACCATTCTAAAGTCTGTATTAAATATGGGCTAATGGGGGAGGGGAGGGGTGATATTTTATGTAAGTTAATGGGGAAGGACTCAGGTAATATAACATTGGAATGGAATCACAGAATGAGGAAGCAAGGCATGCAGATTCAGGGACCTTTGGGTGGAGTGGAGGTGTGCTATGGTGAAGACAGTGGGGCAAGAAGTAACCCCACAAGCACAGAGCGAAGTCGAAGGAGATAAGATTAGGGAAGTGGCTGGGAGTGGGGAATCAGAGTTGGGACTTCATCCTGAGTGGTCAAGTAAGTCACTAGAGGGTCACAGGGAGATGGACCATGATCTGATCTACTATCACTCTGGAGATGATAAGAGCATAGAGAAAGTGCTGTGAAGTGTCAATGACATCTGGACTCGTGACAGACCTGGGATGTGTTTTGAAGATAGGGTCGGCAAGATATTGTAGGCTGTAAGAAAAGAGTCTGGAATATAGTAAACATTAGCTTGAAGGACCCAGGGGAGGTACAGGTTTGAATTGAAAAACTGGGAGTTTAGTTTTGTACAGATAAGTCTAAGATGCTTGGCCATCTGTGGGAGTAATAGGTGAATACGAGACCCTAGAGGGGCAGCAACAGAGAGACAGCGGGGATTGCCAGGGCCAAGCGAGGCCCCATGGGCACATAAATGGTTCTCAATCTTTGAGTAGCACCTGCCACTAAAGGGCATTAATTGGGGGTACAGGAGCAGAGTCCTGTTTTAAGACACTGCTTCTGAAACAGTGTGAAGGATAAGACCGTGATGAGAGGCTGTCCCAATAGTTCCAGGAAAAAAAAGAGAAACAAGAATAGTAATGAGGAAGTGGTGAAGAGAAGATGGCAGAGTGGGGTCAGGCGGCAAATGCAGCGCCTGCTGGGCCTGGAGAGAACTTAAGGGAGCTGCCAGAGAGCCAGTTTTGCCATATCCTCCAGTTTTTCCATAGAAACTGGATATTAATTTTTATTAGGACATTTCAATAAAAGCAACTAATTCATCAAACATTGTGTGGACCAAACAAAACACATCAGATCTACAAATTCCTAATCTTGGTTCCTAAAGGGAAGTTCTCCAAAGCTTTGTCTGGAAAGGCTGTTTTCCTTAATGCAGTTACCTGGGCTCATCCAGATATTCAGTTGCTCTAGAGTGAGACCCAGAGCTTGCACCTGGGTAGTCCATTTTCTATCTCCAGTGTCCACTAGCCCAGTCAAGAAGGCCTGGTCTTGACAGTACTTGTGCTTGGACACCTTCTCCAATGCAGGTCAGCAACAGCTTCATTATAGCTCACCCTCACCCCACACAAAGATCTTGTATTCATCCTGCAAACATTTATTTAGGGCCTACTAAACTGTGGATTTAGCTGTGAACAAAACCAAGCTCCTGCCAAAGGCACTTAACATTCCCTTATGTCCTGTGTTCCCTGGAACCAAAAGAAGCTAATTTTTGCTTAACGTAAGCAACATATGGCTCCAAAAGAGTCCGGTGCCCAGGTGGTGCTCTGTGCCCTGCCAGAGAAGAAATGGTGTGTTCTACTTTGTTCTACGCCTAAGTAAAGGCACTTGAAGTGCCTCAACATACCCTCCCTCCTTACTAACCCTTCTATTGTGGACTTAGAGAATTATGAAGCTTGCTGAGGTCTTGTGGTGGAAGGGGCTCTTCTCTCCCTTACAGAACAGCCAGAGGTCACTGCTGAAAGGGAGGCAGCCCAGCCACTTGCTTTCTTTCTACTTCCTCTTCTACTCAAGTGGCAGAAGTGGACACAGCAGGCCTACGTTCTGGCCCTCTCCCTTCTGTCTTTTCTCCCATGGCTGTTTGGCAAGAATTGACATCTGGGTTTGCGCTCACCAACATTTTAAGCACTAGAATTTGGAACCCAGGTTCATTTCACAATAAATTATTACATACTTTGCTTTCTGTTTACCAGAGAGGATGGTGTACCACCCTCTTAAACCTCAAAGGAAGAAGGAACTGTGGCACGAAGCAATATTCAGATATTCCTGGGTCTCTCAACCTTAGAACCACCAAAACCACCTTCTAGTGTTTAAAACTCTATACTCAGTACCTTTACTATAGCCATACCAGTCTTTATGCAATTTTAAAGTTTAAATTTATCATATATTCTTTAATTAAATCACCATACAGCTAACTACAAAGATTGGGAGTAAAAATAAGTCTTCCTAAGATTTTTTGTTGTAAGGCTGTCATCATCTTGCATAATATGTTTTATGTAACGAATTTCAGTCTGCAGAAAGCAGGGGCCTTACTCAGCTGCAGGATGAATAATGTACTCATTCAACAAATGTTTGAGTGCCTATTGTGTGCTGGACACCATTACAACAGAGATAAAAGACAAAAATCTCTTAACACTCTTTCAGTCCAGACAGTCAAGACTTGAAATACCATCTTGTGATTATGTAAGCAATGTATATAAAGTACCAGAAGCTCTGGTAGGTGGCCATATTCAATAAGAAACATGTCACCCACCTGCAGCACCTCTTGGGTTTGCAAAGAAACCACAGATTTACCACCACAGAGGCTTCACCCTTTTCCATCCCTGGAACCTTGCCTCGGGAATAGAGCTGAGCTCTGCTAGTCACAGTCATTGGGACAGCGGCACTTTGGTTAGTGCCAGTACAATAACTACAATGCTTATTTTCCAAGATGGTCAATTCAGAAATTTTTACTAATGTTAAATTGAGTAAAGATTTAAAAACATGTTCTCCAAATTGTTCCTGAGTACTTTAAGAAATCTTAGCTGCAGAGGACCTCACAAGAGATTATCTTGAATCTAATATAACAAGTTCCCTTTTTAAATGTATAAAACTCACAGATCTTTCAAAATATTCTAATTACATTATATTGCCATGATTGACTTAGACCACTGATTCCCAAAGTGTGGTCCACGAACCTCCGGGGATCCCCTGAGGCCTTTTGTGGGGTCAGCAAAGTCAAACTATCTTACTAAGAGGTTTTATGGCTGTTTCACTCACTTTCCTCATGAGTGTGCATGAAGTTTTCAGCAGCTGCATCAGGTAGGATGATGTCATCACTCTGACAGCTGAGGAATGTGTGCTTTTTTTTTAAGCCCCACCCCCTACGGATGTTGCTGTTTCCCCATCTCTGAAGATGGGGCTTGCAGAGCACACTTAGGGCCTGGCACACCCAGGGGGCATGGCACCCGGCTGGGGCTCAAATCCAGGACCTTCTGCATGTAAAGCAGACATGCTAACCACTACTCTATAGAATCACCCTGGAATGTGTGTTCTTGTCTTTTAAACATTTATCAATTTTGATGTTAACATGGTAAATATTAGTAGACACAACCCACTTACACAAAAGTTCTTAGGGCTCCTGGAGCCCTAAAAAGGTCCTAAGACCAAAAGACTTGTGCGCTGCTGGCTCAGGCTTACTGCTACCAAGGGTTGTACAGCTGTGAAAGTAGCAGCACAGCACTGACCAAGTGCCAATTATACCAAACACCACCCCCAACGAACATAAATACATTTTTAGTTATGTATAATCTGTATTTAATACTTAAATAATAAGATCATGGCTACAGAATCTGAATTCAGTCTTTCATAGACAAACCCCATGGAAAATTCTCCCAAGATAACACAGTCATCAAGAGCATACACTCTGGGGCCAACTCTGCCTTCACTAACTGTGACCTTGGGCCAGGTATTCACCACTCAGGGCCTCAGTTTCACTATCTGCAATGAAAGTACCTACATGGTAGAACTTTTATGAAGATTAACACCTCCAACATGGTTAGAACTGTCTGTGGCCTGTAATAGACATGAGTGGTAACTATGATTGTACAACTAAGGAGATGCCTACATAGCACTGTGGAGGGTTGTGAGGGTTGTAGCATGGATAAGCAAGGAATCAGGGAGGACACGGTGCACCAGCAGTTCATAGGGTATGGCTGCTGGCTGCTAGCAAGGGTTGGTGTCCTCAGGAAAGAGGTACAGAGTGCTGGGGTTTGGAATATTGAGTTTGGTGTCACCAGATGGAAAGATGGGCACACAACAACTCAATGAGAAAGAGAAAAGTAGTTCAATTTAGTAGGATTGTAGAGAGTTTGGGGGAAATAGTAAAAGGCAGTGTGTGGAAGTAGAGCACAACCAGGCCAGATCTTAGTGGCTTATGAGCTGGCAGATGGCCACTGGAGCTGTCACTATGTGTTACTTATGTTATTTATGCTGGTGAGAAACAGAGACCTTTGGTGATTGGTTTGCTGTGGGGGACTGTGTGCCCTGGCCCAGGGCCAGGCTGTAAGAACCTGGACGTTGGAGGTCACTCAGCACTTTCCCAGAGCAGGCAGCCTGAGAACCACTCACTCCTTTCTGCTTCACCTGGTTCTTGGTCTAGAGAGAGTATTTTATGAGTGCACATACCTTTCACAACACAATAATACTGGTGACAGCAGAGGTGCTCAGTATTATAGGAATTAATACATTTTGTCACTGAAACCCAGCTTTACTTTGCAACTTTTGAAGTATCCAGAAAATAAAAGGATGGATTTAGTATAAGTTAAATATAAATGCTACTGGGCTGCTCCCACATTTTAGTGTCGAATACTGTAAATCATCTTTCAGTATGACCTTCAGCACAGCACCCACACTAGCCAGAGAAGCCAGCTTCTTCGGGCCCCAGTGGAATTACTGACATCTTCTAAGCCCAGACCTCCAGGACGTGTGCTTAGATTTTTCCCTTCTGCAGTACAGATGATTGTAAAGTCTATAGGATTTGCTTCATTTACTCTGTTTAAGAAACTGTAATCTCAGATAAGATTGCCCTAGGACTCAAGTAACAAATAAACTGTCAAATGAAATAAAACATAAAACAGCAGGGTTGGAGATGGCAAAACCCAAATTGCACACTTTGATTTGAGGCATATATAAAGCCAAAGTATCTTCCTGTCCCAAGTCATCTGCAGTTGAACCCAACTGGTTCTCCAGCCTCCCTCAACAAGGGCTGGCCATGAATTCTAGAAACACAGGATACTCTGGGGAGAACTGTTGAGTGCACCACAAGTAGAGCCTGGTGCCTCATTGCAATCCACTGATATGTATGTTTTTCCAACTATGTATAGGGGCAGGGGAGTTTAAGTGTGCCATGATTCAAATTCTGCATAGAAGTGGTCACCTCTTTCCCTGTTAAATCAACCTTGTAAATACAGTGAAAAGGAGGTGATGCCTGAAACTGTTCCTCTGAGACCTGAGCCTAGCCAGCTTGTCAAGGAGAGAGGCTTGTCTGGGTACTCATACCCAGCTGCTCTTGCCTCCTTAGGGCTGTGGGTTCAGCAAACCAGCCAGCCACTGGGATAAACATCAAGTCACTTGGGTAAACACAAAGCCACCCAGGCTTTCCTGTGCCTCTTGGAGAGCAGCTCCTCTCTCCCCTACCTTCTATCCTTCTAGGCCTCATCTTTTCCTCAGGCCTTATTGCAACCTCCTCCTGGTCTCCTCCTCGCCACCTCTGGCCTCTCTATTCTCCACGAAGCAGTCCACATGATGATGCTTTTAATATAGACAAATGGTTCTTGCTCAAAATTCTCCACACCCTGCCCCTCAAGCACAAAGGCAGAGTCCTGACAAAGGCAGCACAACCCAGCACCAGGCCTGACCTCAGCCTTGCCCACTTTTTCCTTCCCTTCCTCTGCCATACCTGACCCTTAGCCCAGCACACTCCCAACTGTCCTGGGGCTACCTCTTCCCTGCCCTCCTGCTCTAAAATCCCCTTTCCAAAATAGAAAATTGTATGTATATTTTACCACAACTTTCAAAAAATCCCCTTCCCTGTGAAGCTTGCCTCCACTACACTATCTTGAGTTTTGTCTCTGTGTCCACTTACAATCTTTTCACATACAATGTGTTCTATTGACTCAATTTACTTCTGTTTCTCTCCTTTCGCTAGAGGAGAAACTCCTTGAGGACAGGCATAATTTTATTTATTGCTCTGTCCCCAGCACCTAGGACACAGCTACAAAGTAAATACCTGTTGAAAGCAATTTTATTTTATCCCACAAAAGTCTCATTTTTCTCAGTTTCCTTCATTTTCTGCAACTGCTTTGGAGGCCTCTTACCAGTACCCCCAAAAAACTCACCCCCTAAAATCCCACCCAACTGCCCCTTTCACTTCACCTTTTTCTATCATCTTTTCTTTGGGGCCATAACAGCTCTGGTGTGTCTTTTCTCTGTCCTTCTATATCTCTTATCCTTTCTTTTGACCTATTTTTGTCCTTTCTCTTTTTGTTCTGCATTATAAAACATCCAAGAATGGACTAGCAATCTCTGAGCACAGGAAGTTAGAAATTCTGAGTGGATAGAAGCAAGGTATTCATTAGCAGACTGGCAGAAAAGGTAGGGATGTCTGTGAACACTCACATATCACTGCACCTTTTCCCTGTTATGTTGTGGCTGTCCAAATTCAACATGGTTCATGGGAACTTCTACAGAGACGGGTCCACTATTGATTTGCTGAAAAGCCATATTGGCCATAGACCTCTAGGATCCAGGACCAGCCAGCTGGTGAATATTCTGTGCCTTAATGAAAAGGCACAAAGGCGTAGGACTGTTCTTCAGGGAGATGGTACACTCTGTCCAACCTGTCAAAATGGAGGAGCTCTGCTGACATTTGCTGGTTGTGAATTATATCATGGAGATACAGCTGACCTAATCACTGGCTACATCCCAGAGACAAGGAAACAGAGGATCCTGTTGGCTACATGACACATTCAACTGAAAACTGTCAGGCAGACCATATACAGACAAGCAAATTCTTCCTTGCAACAAATCTCTTATCAAGTAACATGTAACTCCTAGGATAAGAGAAATATCTAGGTAATAACTGTTAGAAATAGGCTATAAAAACTGGACATCCAGACATGATCCTTCTTTTCTGGTAGTGGAATCCAGATGAAGCTTCCAAAACCACACTGGGGAGTTGAAGAGGAACCCTAGGTCTTTGCCCAGTGATGACTCCCCAGTGGTTAATGGACCTGAATAGGCAAATTCCAATCTGAACAGAAGAAAACCCAAGTTAAACTTGCATCATTAGAAAGTGTTGGGTCATAACATGGAAATAAAAGGAGGATCCCACTTTCAATGACTAGATCTAGGGATGCAAACAGGCTGTCTTGAGTCTTGTCTGTAGCCTTGGCTCCTTCACTCTGTGTGGGCCTCATTCTCTCTAACCATAGCTGGTTTTCTCCATAAGGTAAGAAAGGTGTCAGCAGCACTTTCAATTTATTTTTCTACTCCATGATCCTAAAAGTAAGGTTTTACTTACTTTACCTTCTCCATCTTCAAATAGAATTCCTAAGGAAAGACTTGTTAAGGTTGACTTACCCATTCTTGAACCAATCATTGTGGTGATTAATGCTGCGCACTTAAGGGTTGGAGTCACATGATCAGGGGAGTAAGAAACAAAGGGGTTGGGCTTTGCTGAGCAGCTCTGAACAACAACTATCTTCTATAATCATCACTATGGGCAGCAGCCTCCAAGCTGGCCCTCAATGACTCCTGCTGCCTTGAGTTGTCCCTGCCATATGGTGTACCAGTCATGTGAGCAGCCCCATTGAGAGCCAATTTGGTGAGGAGCTGAGGCCTCCCATCAACAGCCAAGCAAGGGCGTCACTTTGGAAGTCCATCCTCCAGTGCCAGGCAAGCATCAAATGACTGCAGCCCTGGCTGACAACTCAACGGCACCCTTGTGAGAGACTGTGAACCGTCAGAACCAGCCAGTCAACCAGTCCAGGATTCCTGCCCATCGGAAACTGTATAAGATAAACATTAGTTGTTTTAATTTGCTGAGATTTTTGGTAATTTGTTGCATAGTAATGGATAGTTGGTACAATTAACAGAACAAGTGATTAATGAATTTGGTATGTGCTGTCCAGAGCTATGGAAGTTAACATTATGAGGGGAGAGTACAGACCCTGCTCTTTAAAGGTCCCTCCTAAATACCCATCCAAAATGCCATACCTAACAGTCTGAAGAAATATTGAAGAACACACCACTATTTTATCATGTGCAAACTCCAGTACAGGTTTTTTGCTGGTAAAATGGACTTTTCATCATTTCAAGAAGTACAAAATTTGCGATTATGAAATCTTGTTGCACATGCGATAAGTAAAACCCAGTTAACAAGTGATATAACAAGAAATTGTTTCTTAAGACAGATCTTTATTTTAACAACAAAATCTACCGAAATTCAAAGAGACGAGTTTGAACATTCCACAAAGGAGTATATTTTATAGAAGACATCATATTATGAGCCAAATACCCTACAATAGACCAGGCCATTCAAAGCTGCATGACTTAGACTCAGCAGGATGAACTCACTTTCATGATTACGTTGCAGCAATTATATTGTGTGCAGTCCAACGGCTTCAAAGGCCAGGGTAAGTGTGGAAGCAACTGTGCTTTCAAAAAAAAAGTTTAAAAGTTTAGTTGCTGCCAAGTGCTTAATTTGGGAAGAAGCAAGTAATTATTTGCTCTGGTATTAATAAAGAAGCCTAGATTTTAAAATTAAAAATGGCTCAATTGATCAACTTGTCTCCAGACTGCTAAAGTATTGTTCTTATTTTACAGGCAAGGCAATTGACATTTGTTCCAAGAGCAGCTCGCCTAAAGTCCTTCAGGAGACAGTGAGCAGGGAGGGACTCCCCTATGCTGAGGAAGAGGGCGGAGTTCTGCAGAAGGGAGCGGGACAGACAGGCTTTCCGCTCCTCTACCCTTCCTGCACCCCAGGCTGAAAGGGCAGCTTTTCCACACCTCCTGTGGCTCACTTTCCTTCCGGATCTAGAATGGATGGGATCTGGCATCGGGGTGGCAGTGCAGAGATTTAGGATGTGCCCTGATTCAAACTAGTTCACCATGAGTTTGCATCTTAGATGTTAAGGGAAGTCCTGCTGAAATGTTCTGATGAACACACAGAGTTCAGAGAGCTGAGGAAGTACAAATGAGTAAACATAAGTTGCGAAGTACCCAAGAATCAAGATAACGGCGGAGGAAATGGCTGAGAGGAAAGTGAAGCTGATGAACTGTTGGGTGATGAGGTGGGGCCTGAGAGCCAAGGAAGATTTGGTGAACCAGCTCTCCTACACAGCCCTCTCTAGGTCCAGGGCATGGGACACCTGAATCCTTAAATCTATTGCCTGCAGCCACAGGAGCCTCTGTTCTGGGCCACTACTGAGGTGGGACTGAAACAAGTGGGGTCAGTCTTTATTCACCTTTCACCTGAAGTCTGGGACACAGTCAGCCTTCAAAACACATTTGTTAAAAACACGTTTGAATAAATGAATCAATAGCCTTTCCCCAGAATCTCATTTCCCACGACATCCTTACAATAACTCCTTCCTGGTTCACAAGTTGCTTTCACATACTTTAATTTCATTTTATCTTTGCAACAACCCCATGGGAAACTGAAAACTGATATTAGCTTCACTTTGCAGATAATTATTATCCCCATTTTACTGATGAGAAAATTGATACTTGGAAAAGTTAATAATAACTTGCTCAAGGTCATAAGCTGAGGACAGAAGCCAGCGTTCTTTCCCCAGAGGCTGGCTCCCTGCCATCATCTTGCACAGCTTACAAATGAATCACCAGGCAAAGAGGTTGGACCACAGTAAAAATTTTATTTCAAACAACATTGATGGGATTACATCTTATACTCTCTCCAAACACATTTGCATTTGTTATTGGCTTTGAGTCACAAATCCTCTGAACTGGGTGATGAGGAAACAGGCGTGTGGGTGGGGGGCTTGGTCACTTCCTGTCAGGGTGGCTTTGCACAAGCTTTGATAGGGCTCAAGAAACCACTCTCGGGAAGTTTGGTTACAGTCACGGAACTGGTCTGGGGAGAGAGGAGGGCAGGACACAGAGCTGGAAGGCAGAAAGGGGTGGGACAATTTAACCAGGGAAAATAAAAACAGTGGAGGAGGAAATGGAGGAGGATGGATTGACTGTGAAGGAAGATTGTAAGGACAAGAGAAAAAAAAAGGAAAGGCAGTTCAGTGGCAGCTGTCCGGCAGCCTTAAGCTTAGTGGCTGCTCCCTCCAACAACCAATCACAAATAAGAATCTCCAAAGCAGTGCTGGAAGAGCTGAGAATCAATAATCAGGACACTTAATTTATAAATTGTCCCCAAACCTTTCTAGTTTGGGGGGGGGAGAGGAGGGATAAACTAATCATACATGTTACTTTGCAGTATTTATGGCATTATGGCAGAATGGCCCAGAAACCAGTCAGACCAACTCTGAAACTGTGCCATCACTTCTTAGCTGTGACCTTGGATGGGTTACTTTAAAATTTTCTGAGTCTTTCCCATCTGTAAAATAGATATTAAAGGCATTTCTCAGTTGTATTAAATGAGTGTTTGTCATGGAGCCAGGCACTAGCTACCACTCAGGAAGATGGTTATTGTTATGTTTCATCCTTTGAAATTCGGTAAGTACAGAAAAGCACAGAAACAAGTATGCCACCCTAACCCTACCTCTGTAATATATCCATCTTTACTCTTTGCTTTTTCTTCTCAACAAACTTTTCAGCTCTCAGCAATTTCAGAACTGAGCATTCACAAGCTAAGGTGGGCCGAAGAGGTGAGAAAGGTCAGGAAGAAGGCGGCCAGGGGCAAGGCCCCCAGGGTGCACTGCTTGGGCCTGGGATTAAACAAGACTCCAGACTGCTCATTCCCCAGGAGCAGCGAGGGTTTTCTGGTGTCCAGGCCGCAATCCTGACCACTAGGGCAGGTCCAACCTTCAGAAACATGTCAGCGTGCCTCCAGAAGCTATCTAGTTGAGACTGTCTACTTGAAATCCGTGCGACAAGATTACAGGCTCGTGCCCTCGAGGATGCTCCGCGACCCTCCTCAAAGTCTTTCCTCTCGACTTAGGCCCGTTCGCAGGCAGGACCCTCTGCGCGCTCACGAAACCCCTTTGAGCCCAGACACGGTTGGGCCGGGATCGGACGTCGGTTGCCCTGGGCTCTCTCGTTCCACTCGGTGACCCACGACCCGTTCCGTCCAAGTCCGTCCCACCAGCGGCCCAGCGCGGAGTCCCCACACCCTCCCTCCTCCTTCCCAGGCCCGCCAGGGTGCAGCTACACTCGCGGCCCTCAGCGCCAGGCAGCACTTCAATCAACTGCTAGGAAATCCCAAGTCGGACTGGGGGTGCCAATAGGCGGCTCACGCCCGTCAGTTATGCGCAGGGAATCGCGCCTTAGAGGTGCCCACAGCGCAAGCTCCTCGAGGAAGCCCCGACCGCCCAGGAGCCCCGGGACGGCCCCGACTGCGCAGGCGCCCCGGGAACCCCCCCGACTGCGCAGGCGCCCCGGGAAGGCCCCGACTGCGCAGGCGCCCCGGGAAGGCCCCGACTGCGCAGGCGCCCCGAGGAGGCTCTGACTGCGCAGGCGCCGGTCCTGGGCCAACATGGCGGCCGCGTGGCTGCTGCTGCGCTCTCTCCGCCGGGGCCAGGGCCCGGGGCCCGACCGGCTGCGGGGCCCCTGCTGGGGTTGGGGCGCAGGCCTCTCCGCCGGGCCCGGGAGGAGGGGGCCGTACGTAGTCCACATGCCTCCGATGGGCGTCGCCAGGTCTGGAGGCCGAGCCCTGCAGGTAACCCCGGTCGCGCAGAGGCCGCTCTGGCCGGGCCCGGGGGGAGGCAGCGCGTCCGCACAGGTCCCGAAGTGGGTGTTTCCAGCCTGGTCTTCGTCTGTCCGTATTTTCTGCCTGTCTTCCTGGCGCTTTAAAATGGAATCCAGTAAGACTTTCTAGCAGAGAAGTATTTTACAGTTGGCTCTCCTAGACTGGAGCCCATCAGGACGAACAGCTGTCGGTGGTCCTCAGTGGCCGCCTGAGGGTTTTGTGTACCACGTAGCTGTATTTTACGTTTGTCATGTAGCTTCATACTTATCGACACAAATTCGTGGTGCACCCTCTATGTAAAGGCTCCGTTAAGATTGACACTTCATCCTGAAAGCAACGATGTAAGTCTCGGTGCGTTTTTGTCTGATTATTTTCCCCTAGCCCTCTTTTAGGTGTTCGACCTTCACAATTAAGGTCGACATTTATTGTTACTGTATTTTTCCATAATTTGAGGGCCATTTTGAATTATAGTCCTCCTCTAGATTACCAGCCACCTTTCCTGAACCTGAGGGCAGCAATAGGTACATTATGCTCTCTCTCTTATCTGTTTGTTTATTTATGCTTTTCTATTGAGAAGGAACGTCATAATTTATTATCTTTAGGCTGACCCTACGCTTGTTCTATGAAAATAAGGACTGAAGTAGAGAATTCACACATACTCGTGACATCTAAACAGATTATCTCACTAATGTCTATAATAGTAATAAGCTAAACTAACCTGGTTTAAATAGTCTTTGAGGCTGACTTTGAAGAACGATGATTTTTTGGTGTGTTATATTTAAAACACAGAAGTTACTCATTTATTGGGCCCAATCCACACTCTGTGGCCCTCCCTTATATGACTTCTGGTTGTCATTGAGCCAAGAATAGTGATATTGATTAAATGGGACAGTAATTATGTAGACTGGGAATTTAAATTTTGTTACTAAAGGAAATTGCCTGTAATGTTTTACCAAAGACCACTGAGTAAGGTGTTTCTTTTCTCCATAGCAGCAACAGAGCAGGGTTGAGCTGAGGAAAAAATTAAAAATAAACATATAAATAAAACAAATAAATTGCCAACACAGACACAGAAAAAGTTAAATTGGACCATTGACCTTAAGAACATGAAATACATTCAAGTACAAGAATGCTTATCTTGAAAACAGAACTTTGGAGATATAGCCTGTAGTATCTGGGAATGTTCTACAAGGAGTCATCTGGAGACATCAGGAGCAAAATGATCTGGGCAATCATTGCGGCCTTTGGGAGCCCTCAGATCTTTGCATTCTACAGGAGAATTTCGGGCCTCGAGGCACTAAATGGTAGCCAGTGCTCTGTGCCTTTAGTTGAGCATCTCTTTGACTTGTTCATTCATTCGCTTTTGATGTTTAAATACATTTTTTTCTTCTGATGTTACGTCAAAACTTTGAAGTAATGCTAAGACTCTTCATATTTCAGGGCAATATAAACATTACAAACATTTGAGCTTTTTAGAAAAGATTTTTCATTAGGGAATTAGTCCACGTTGCTTTGGTATGCTGTGATGTTGGCGTGACTGATCGTATCTTTTTTTTTTTTCAGAGTTTGCAGTTGCAACTGTTAACCCCTACCTTTGCAGGGATCCACGGATTGTTGTTGAAGCAACATTTAGTACAGAACCCAGTCAGACTCTGGAAGCTTTTAGGTGTGTATCTGTTGAAACACAAATGACTGGCAGAACCTGCGCCATTTTCAAATAAATTAGAATAATGTTACTGGTTTGACATTGACAGAAAAACAAAACTGCTAACAGGAGGTTTGACTTCTATTTATCATGAGCCCTTTGATGCTCTGAAATGAAGTTTACATAAAGAAAGATTGTCTAAGGTCTGAATAGGCCATTTTTGCTTATTTTGAGTTGTGGTTTTTTCTTTTGAAGATCCTGGTGTATAGGAATAATCAGGCTGCTTGAAAAAGCTTTGTCATATTCTCTGGCCAGCTCTGAGAACATTTGTAAGGATGTACAGAGTGGCTTATGTATTTTAAATCCAGAAGGTAATTAAAAGCCTCGAAATAATTTGCCCTCACAAGAGTCGCACTATTTAGTGAGACACTGTGACATCATTCTGTCACTCTTAAGTCAAAGGACTTTAAGGATTCACATTTGTATAATTTTGCTCCCCCCTTTACCCACTTGGAACAGGGAAAAAGTAAAGTCTTCTAATTCTACTGTAAATTAAACAGCCTGGTACCCACACATGGTCAGGGAGAGCTGTGACTTGGTGGCAATTTGCACATCTGCTGTCTGTGTTTTCTCATTTAAATCCACACATGCACCCAGTGGCACACATTTCACTCTCCGAACAACTTGAACCATGTCAAGTGGTCATCAAGGTAGTTTCACTTGTGATTCTGTTAACATCTGTGAAGCTTAGTTATAGTTACGAGAATCTCCCCCCTCCCTACCCCCTTTTTAAATGCTTGATTTGTTCAGACCTTGGATAAGACAGAGCCTTTTGTGTGAGGACTGTTATGTGGTCTTGTCTTGGTGATGATGGCAGCTGGGTTGCTGTCTTTCTGCATGTGTCAAAACCACTTGTGGTGTTCATTTGTTTTAGTTCATTTAAAGTGACTGCATCTATTGAAGGTATTGTTCTCCAACAAATTCATGACACTTTCTCAAATTTATGTTCGTAACTAATTTTCATTCCCTCACATTGATTAAATTACACATAGATACTTTATAAGTTGTAATTTATTATTCTATAATTTGTAAATTCTGTACTAAGAATGATAGAAGAAAACACTTTATCTCAAACTTTTAAATCTTGTGGATGTTGGTTTCAGAGTTTCTGGTTTGATTTGGTTATTTGAGAATATACTCTTCTGCTTTGTCCTCCTGTAGCCGCACATCTTGATTGTTAAACATTTTTCTTATTCCTTATAGGTGGCACTTACTATTTTAACACCTCAAGGAGGAAACAGAAGACTAAGGACCATAATAAATCCAAAGGGAGGACGCCTGGAGATGATGAAGGTAGATCTGTCTTTCAGATATTCTGGAATAATGGCTAGCTTGGTTTTCTTCACATGCATATGCATATTCCAGTCTAAGCAGCAGGAACCCTTTCTTAAAAGTTAGGGCAAGCCCAGGCACCTGTGCACACCTCACCCTGAGCACACCTGCCCCAATCTCTATGTGATTACTAGATCCTTCCTGCCTGTCTTTTTAGGGATACTTCTGTTAGCACCTGTGTCCCTTGCCTAAAAGCAGTGCCATTTCTATGCATGGAAAGAGTGAATCTCGAATCTGTCTACCCTGGACTCCGCATTCTGGCTGGGCACGAAGGTACCAGAACTCCTTGGCTGAACCCATCCCCATGCCTGCCTAGTTAGTGTTGCCACTGTCTCCACGCTTGAGAAGCAGCCCCAGAGGAGAGGAGGGGACAGCGGGTGGCCTTAAAGAAGGAGAATGAGAGATCAGTGTTCTATAAGAGGACTACTGTTTGCCAATTAATTCCTGTCCCAGCCCCCAACCCTGGTTCACAGTGACCTCACTTGCAATCTTGGGACTGGATGGTCATGTAAAGGGTGAGGGAAATAAAAAGGTAAGTTTGAACTGAGTTGTCTTCTAAGGTGAAAGGTGGCTACCAGGAGCTGATAATAATGGGAACTGCTCTTATGAATGAATGAAAAGGGGTGGGGTGGCAGCCTGTTCTAGGAGCACTGCTTCGTGTGAGAACGCCAAGCTGGGTTTTATTTGAAAATATTTTTTTTTACGGTGATGTTGGTTAATAAAATCCTGTAAGTTTCAGGTGTACAATTCAGCAGTAAGGAATTGGCCTTTTGTGAAGAAAACAGAAGTGGTGTTTATTGGAGTTCAAATCCAAGTTTTATTTATTTATTTATTTATTTTTTAAGAAAGTCTTGCTAAAGTACAAAACTGTTTTGTTTAACATCAAACTGTATCTTTTGAAAATTGTAGACCTGCTTCACATTTTATAAACATGCTTGTGAGTCACAGAATTGCTTCAGACCCTTTACACATGGGTTGTGGTGGGGCATTATGTGCAGAGCAGTGAGGAATGACACTTGATTTGTGCACTGCAGCCACCCCACCAGGAACACAGGACTCACTCACAAGTTTAGTGTCTTAAATGTGTCAAAAACAGACATCATGATCATAGAAAGGCTCTGAAAGGGAGATGTTGGCTTAAGCCTCATTTAGGTCAGTGCACTGTAGCTAGTGTGATGACTGTCAATATTGTTAATTAAAAAACAAGATTGAAAATTAAATATTGGACATAGATGGGTTCTAAAGAACTATTACTCACCTGAGAACAAGGGAAGTGACTCCTGCATGTGCTCCTCATCCCTCCACAAAGGTTTCCCTCTCACTACCCCTTCCAGGAGCATTCTTTTGTCTACTGCCTGCTGAGGTTGACTCACCTTGCCTGAGTCCTCATGTCTCAAGATCAGGGGCTGAGTCTTCTTTCCATTCCCAAGAACTGAGCATGAAGCTGTCTACCTCCTAAGTAGGATGTAAATAACTGAATAATGTGATTTAGGGGGATTTATCTGATGGATCAGAGAAATAATTGGTTTTAAGAATATATGTCTAAGCTAAATGATATATCTCACACTCTAAATGTTCTGTTTTCAAATGTTATTGATGAATGGCATACAACTTATTTGAATGTTATTCTGATACATTAGTTCAGAATAGCCGTTGTGCAGTTTTGGGGCGGACACATGGAATCTTCAAAGGGGTTGGGACTGTGTTATTTCATAAGGCTGGTGCTGGTAAAAGTAATTTTTTTTAATTGTTGTTAATAACTTAAATACATGTGCCATAAATACTCTGTTGATGATATTTAGTATCTAATGAAACCTGGAATGCCTGAATTCATCATAGCTTGGGTCAGATGTGCTTTCAGTGAAGGAGTTTACTGTATAGTTGTACTCCATGGTGGCTCTAGGTAGGTTTTTGACTTTAAAAATGGTTTCCTGTTATCTGAGCAGGTGGGAGCTCTTTGGGTGACTTTGAAGGGCTTGTGATTAGTGTTTGTCTCAAATCACTTTATTGAAAAATAGGCCAATATGCAGGATCTTATGGAAGGTGAGAGACTGCCATCTCAGTGCTGAGTCTTCCTGACAGGATGTAGGGCACAGAGGGCAGGCTTGGCTTGCTGCCTGTGTCTAACAACTCCTTTGGTCCTTGCTCACAGAGGAGAGGAGGCGCAAGGAGAGGGAGGACCAGATGTACCGCGAGCGGCTACGCACCTTGTTTGTCATCGCTGTTGTCATGAGCCTGCTGAATGCACTCAGCACCAGTGGGGGCAACATCTCCTGGAACGACTTTGTCAACGAGATGCTGGCCAAGGGTGAGGTGCAGCGGGTCCAGGTGGTGCCTGAGAGCGACGTGGTGGAAGTGTACCTGTACCCTGGAGCTGTGGTGTTCGGGCGGCCTGTGAGTGAGGGCGAGGGCATATGCTTGTAGAGACCTAGAAATACCCCTTTTCACTCAGTCCCTGCCTGCCACCATTTGTTTGGTTGTCATGTTTTAGGTTTTCTTAAAACAAGATGTGAGTGTCTTGATTTAAAGGAGGATTTGTTGAAGGTTTTTGAGCAGTGGCCACTAAGATGGAGCTTGAAATGGGGAGAGACAGTGTGGTCTGCAGACAGAAGCTAGTGGGATCCACGGCTGCTGTGGTAGCTAAGTACAGAGAGGAGGAGATGGGAGTAGTGACCAAATGACCACAGTGGTGACTCCTTGACACTACGAACTGAGGAAAGATGGGTCACCTGCAGCCTCGAGGTTTTGCTCCATCGGTTTGGGTGAGTAATGCGGTGCTGGCTGGAGGTCAGCAGACAGGGTAGCTTTGGCAGATGCAGGTGAGTCAAGGTGACTGGGATCAGCCAAGCAGAAATCTCTTGGGGAAGTGGGGACAGGAAACTAACAGCACTCAGAGGGGGTGGCCAAGAGATAGGATTCAGGCAAGGACTGGCCTTGAGGAGCAGGAAAGAAAGGGAATGAGAGGGACTATGCTCATTTCCCTGGTCAGGCGCCACCACTTCCCTGGAGCGCATCTCAGAATGGTCAGAACTGGAGACCTGTGAGCAGTGAGAGGAGAGATGGCAGACACTACAGAGGGGGCAGAAGGGTAGGATGGGATTTTGTACCACATAGACGTTTGGGCATTAAAGATGGGGAGAAACAGACACATCATAGTGACAGTGTCCTAGTCTTCTGGCACTGCTGGAAAGTGAGGTGGGGCACATGGAAACTAGGCCCCAAAAGCTTGACTATGTGAAAACCCTGGTGTGAAAATGAATCACTCTCCAATCTCTGATTCTCTCCTTCTCGTTCTCCAATAACCACAGCACCATTGTTAGACCCAAGAAAAGTAACAGTGATACCAGAACATTTTCTAAAGCACTTTCCCTGTTCATGTTTCTCAGTTTCTTCTGTACTAGCCTTAAGAGCTGTTTTTTTTTTTAAGTATTTTGATCCAGGATCCAGTCAAGGATCATGACTTATATTTAATTTTCATGTTTCTTTAGTTTCTTTCCATTTTAAAAAATGTTTATTATTATTTTTAATTGAAGAAATTATTTAAATTATTTTTCCCCTGTCTACCTCCTTTGTACTCCCTGTTTTCAATTTTTTTTGTTAAAAGTTTAGGTAGTGGAAAAACTAGACCAGGTAAAGTCGTGCCCCTTTCTCCATGCTGGGATATAGACATTCTGGCTTTGATTCACTTTGCTCACCTGGAACACGGGTTGACTCCTTTCCATGGAGTATAGAATCGCGTGATATCCCAGAGCATACCCTATGCACACTCCAGTCTCTGCTCTGATTTTTGAATAGGGTTGGGTTGGCAGTGGAGTGCTTGTCCTGCCTGAGCATGCTTAGATGTGGGTGCAGCACAGTGTTTACAGCTGACTGTCAGTGTTCAAGGGCTTGTAATTTAGATGGGGTGATAAGATCAACACAGTCTGCTGAACAGTAAAAGTTACATTCCGGCACACTTCAGAAATGACCTGTGCAGGGGCCTTGCGTAAGTGAATGGATGATTCAGGTCCAGGTGACCAGAGACGGCTTTACAGAGAATGTAGGCGTTGAGTTGGCTTCTGGAGACATACATGTGCTCTTGGATCTTGGCATAGAAAGAGAGTCATTTCTACGTTTTCTCCTGTGCAAATTGGTGATTCTAGTTATACCACCAGGCCTGGTGTGGGTGATCGAAACATTGAAGAAGTCTAGATCAAACATATGGGGTCCATTAGGTTAACCCGTCAACCAAGGCCACAAGATGTTGTAGCACAGATCATGGTCACTGTGTTGTAATCTGTGGATCCTCTTGTTGGCGTCTCCACCTGGCCTGTTACTCCACAAGGTGGATTCTGGCTGGCTGCTCTCGCATGGTGACAGTCATTCTGCAAGAAGTCTGAGACTTTTAAGAGTCAGGCGGAAATCTGGTTGCCCAGTTTAAATTCTAAGTGTGTTTAGAATCTGAACTTGGAACAGTTTAACTATGGACTTTGTGTGGACCAGGCTGTTCGGAAAATGAGGTCGGACTGGTGCAACACAGTGCATGCTGGTGGGAAGGAGGGGGACTGCCCCACTCGTGCTTCTGCCCTTTGTAGGTTGTGTAGTTGTTTGTTCTTTGGAGGCTTCACACTAGCCCAGGAACGACCGATCCCTGTGACCAGGTCAACTCATTGAGAAGGGACGTGGGGGACCTGGTCTGGTGTTGGGTCTCCTTCTCTGAAGCCTCTGTATCTGGGGGAGGTGATGATTTCACTTCAGGAAACTTGTCCTGTCACTTCTTAGTCTCTTCTCTATTCAGAAAAGGTTTACTGAGCAAAAAGACATCTCTTTAATTGAATTTCAGATTCAGCCAGTGGTTAAACACAGCACTTGAATTTCTTAGTTAAGTGAACTGTGCGTACTCAGTCCAGTACTGTGGGCTCATCTCTGTGTCCCTGTGCTCTGCACGCACAGCTGTGTGAGGCAGTATGCTGAGTTTAAAATGCACACATCTCCCTCCGTTTTCTTAAAATGTTCCTATTAGTGAAAATAGAGAAAACATATTCATTGAAATTTTTTTGTAATTGTGTTTGAGAAAACTAAAACACTTTAGACTTGGAAGTGGTTTCTGAATGACATTTGTATATTTGAGGGATCTGCAGTCTGTCCTGTTCATTGCTCTCACAGTTCCTTCTGCCTTCTGCCCCCAGAGGCTGGCCTTGATGTACCGAATGCAGGTGGCAAATATCGATAAATTTGAAGAGAAGCTTCGAGCTGCTGAAGATGAGCTGAATATCGAAGGCAAGGATAGGATCCCAGTTTCCTACAAACGTACAGGATTCTTTGGAAAGTATGTTGATCATTTTTGTTGGCTCCTGAACTGAGCAAGGCTTGGCTTTGTAACGTGAGAAACAAACCACAAACGAAAACCTCAGTTAATTAGAGTTACCTAGACCCCCTGTGGGAGTGTAAATAAACCTGAGGGTAGATGACGTAAAGCTGGGAAATGGAAGTGTGTGAGGCTGTTGGAATTTGTTTTAGTCGCTTTCTTTAGTTGTTCTTGTGTTTCTGAATTTAGCACATTGTGGGGTTGCGTTCTTCTACAAACAGGAAAATGGAATAGAAAAGGTAGAAACACAGATGTCCAGCAGAAATTCTTGGTTTCATGTTGCAGAGAGAAACAGAGACCACGTGGGGCCCACAGGCTCTGTGCCTACAGACTCCTTAGTGGGAGCAGATCAGTCAGCACAGTTGGGGTTCTGACTTCACACTGGGACCAACAGTGGCTGAAAACTTTGTGCAAAGACGTTTACTATTGGCTCTCAGACATGCTTTGTAATTCTGATAAGATGCAGAATGCCAGTGACTGGCAAGCACACCTGTGAAATGATGGGTCTATAAATTCTACAGTCCACTGGCTCCTGAAGGCTCAGGGCTCTTAGACCGCACCTCTGGTTTGTTGTAGGAATGACGGGGGTATAGGGCAGGGGGGCAACTTTTCTCCTTCATGTGGAGGGCTGACACCCTAGGGTGTATTCTTTATTCTAGGCTTATTCTGTTCTGCCTTACTAACCAAAATTAATAGTCTACTTTTGGAAACAAAATATATCAAATGTGAAGACCTACTCTTGTCAGCTTGTTAATTATCACAAGGCTCTAGATCAGGGGTCCTTAACCCCTGGGCCATGGACAGGTACCAGTCCATGGCTTGTTAGGAATCGAGCGACACAGCAGGAGGTGAGTGGCCGGCAAGTGAGCAAATCTTCATCTGTACTTGGAGCTGCTTCCCAGTGCTGGCATCACTGCCTCAGCTCCACCTCAGATCATCAAGCATTAGATTCTCATAGGAGCACTGGTCCCTGGTGCCAAAAAAGTTGGGGAATCACTGCTCTAGATAATGGGTTGAGTGTGCAATGTCAGCTATTCTGGCTTCATGCTGTTGTTAGATACTCTATCTCTAGTGTTTCCGTATTCCAGACAGCCAGAAAACTTTGTGAAAGAGGTTGATTGGTGAGAACTGGACATGGAAACCCATTTTCATGACCATTTGTTTTACACATTACTTTTAAGGGCAGGGTTGCTTTTCTTATCTTTGAAATGTCCCCGACTTTGTTGGACATGACTGTCAGCTTGCTGGTGGCTACTTTTGAGTCTATAACTGCCTCTTTCTCCTACTAGTGCCCTCTACGCCTTAGGGATGACAGCGGTGGGCCTGGCCATTCTGTGGTATGTTTTCCGTCTGGCTGGAATGACAGGACGGGAAGGAGGATTCAGTGCTTTTGTAAGTTGTACAAATTACGTCTCACTGAACTTGAAGACTTAGAATTTTTCTCTATTTGTTCTGGCTAAATACTTTCCTGTAAAAAAAAAAAAAAAACAACAGAATAAGTATATAGTGAAAATTAACCTGTTGCAGAGGCCAGCCAGGAGTCATATTTTGGCAGTTTATCTTTCTGTTGGGTGACTGCTTCCTCCTTGGGAATCATAATAGGGCAGGGACACAGAGTGTAAGTTTCTTGTTTCCACTTAGCCAGGGACTGTATTCCTCTGTAGCTTGAAACTTACACCCTTTTAATAGCAGCATGGTGTCTCATGGGGTTCTACCATATTTTACCCAATTTGATAACTCTTGCATATTTTTGACTTTATTTTGATCATGTTTAAATAATACTCTGATGAATTCCATGCACATGCACCTATCTTATTTGCCTATAGTGCCTTCCTAAAAGTAGACTGGCTAAAGTTTAACATATCTCACTGAGACCTTTATCTGTCCTACTTGATTATTCTCTGGAAATATGCCAATTAACATTTCTACCAAGACTCCTCAGAACTGAGTGTTATTCTGTTACTTTTATAATCAGACAAATAAATTACACAGTAGTGGGGAAAATCATATAGAAATATGTGATAATTTATACAAAAGACATTGTTAAAATACCTAGTATATGTGGGGGAGTTTTAGGTTTTCTTTTTTTAAAGATAAATTGCTAGATGCTAGACAGCTTTTTTACTGTTAATGATGTAAAGCAAACATTTCTTTTTGTATTTCTGAAATGTAATCTTAGCTGCTGCCTGTCCTCATGAGTGGAGAGGCTGTGGGCTGCTTGCAGAGGGAAGGTGTGCACGCAGGGGCAGGATGGGGAGCCAGGTGCTTATCTTCTAGCTCTAAGAGTTCACAATGCTCTGCCCTTTGTTCTTTCTGCCCAGAATCAGCTTAAAATGGCTCGTTTCACAATTGTGGATGGCAAGATGGGGAAGGGAATCAGCTTCAAAGACGTGGCTGGAATGCACGAAGCCAAACTGGAGGTCAAAGAGTTTGTAGATTATCTGAAGGTGAGCTCACACGCCCAGCAGAATATGGACATGAATGCTCCTCCAGAGGGGAGAGGTACACTGATCAGATGTGTGCATTGCATAGGAACTCCCCCTGCTGAGGAGAGAACGTGCATGTGCTCCACATGATGGTGCCTGTTAAACAGGCAACACAGGTCAAATGCACAGTTGTTGACCAGCAGAAGGGCTGGGAGTCTGTCATTGATCACACTGGAGCCATCTGGGATACCGGCTTTTCCCAGAGTCATGTATACCGTAGCCAGTTCATGTCAGTACACGAGCTAACCTTCATATGTGTCATTTCTTGAAAATTCTCTCTGAAATACCTTTGTTTAGTGTCACGTTATCTGCTGCTTTTCTAGAGCCCAGAGCGCTTCCTTCAGCTTGGTGCAAAAGTTCCGAAGGGTGCACTATTGCTCGGGCCCCCTGGCTGTGGGAAGACACTGCTGGCCAAGGCAGTGGCGACAGAGGCCCAGGTGCCCTTCTTGGCAATGGCTGGCCCAGAGTTCGTGGAGGTCATTGGAGGTAGGCATTGCTTAGGAGGCTGCAGACAGGCTCACCTGACCATATGTCCAGGATGGCCATTTCTCATGTCCTCTGTCAGGTGGCTGAATTGATGAGGAAATGGGAAGAATAGAGGAGGAAAAAAGTGAAACCCGTATTACAGAAAATGTTGCATTTATGTAGAGAATTGGGTGCCGATGTTCTTTGAAGCTGTGTCTACTTATGGCCTTGGGAGTCCAGGAGGGTGAGCGTCCTCTAGGGTGACCTCTGCTCGCACAGGGTCTGCCTCTGTTTGCATGAGAGGACACTTGGGTGAGATTTCATTACCCATAGTGGACAGCTCTGGTCACTGGCCCAAGAGTAATTCATCCCTCATTATCTGTCTGCTCCCTGGTCCTCTTAGGCCTCGGTGCTGCCCGTGTGCGGAGCCTCTTCAAAGAAGCCCGTACCCGGGCCCCCTGCATTGTCTACATCGACGAGATTGACGCTGTAGGCAAGAAACGCTCCACCACCATGTCCGGCTTCTCCAACACGGAGGAGGAGCAGACCCTCAACCAGCTTCTGGTGGAAATGGATGGTGAGTGCTGGCCACTGGCCACCCGTGAAGGGGAAGGGTTTCTGACTCTTTCAGAATAGTCATTTTCTAGATGGATTGATTACACTGCTTATGTTTGTTGTTCAGGATCCTTCCATTATACTCATAGGCATTTAATTTTCTCCAATCACTGGTCTGTACTATTTCTCTGCCTTACCACCTGCCACAGGTGAGGGTGATAACAGCACATAGAGAACCATTGTCTAGCAGATAATAACTAGAAACAAGGTCAGTCTAAGAATTATTTATCATCTTATTCCACTCACACTTTTTTTTTTAATTTTTAAAAAAGGCAATAGTAAAAAATAAAAGACGAAAAAAAAAGTGGCAGGTCAGGTTGTGATGATATTCT
This sequence comes from Cynopterus sphinx, assembly GCA_030015415.1. Lineage (NCBI taxonomy): Eukaryota > Metazoa > Chordata > Mammalia > Chiroptera > Pteropodidae > Cynopterus > Cynopterus sphinx. The sequence continues at coordinate 29,590,626 of CM057386.1, forward strand.
TCAGTCTTGAGTGAGTCTAGTTGATTGTGCTGTTGTGTCTCTCTATATGCTGCCTGGTTGAAAGGTGACCCAGCTGGAAGATGGAGCAGGACATTCATGGACACTGATACATCTGTCACATTGAGGGAGTTTCTGGGTTTGCTACTTTAGAAAATGACCTCTGGACTGGCTTCTACACAATTCTTTTTCCTTTTTAATGAAAATGACCCAGTAAAGGTCATTGTTTACTTTTGAGCTACTTTTGTAAGATTCTCTTTTTATGTATATAGATATATGTTTATTTTTATTGTGGTAGAATATATATAATATAAAATTTACCATTTTTCAGTGTATAATTTAGTGGCATTGAGTACATTTTTATTGTTGCACAACCATAACCACCATCCATATCCAGAACTTTCTTATTATCTCAAACTGAAACTGTCCCCATTACACACTAACTTCACATTCCACTCCCCCAGTCCCTGGTTCCTATCCTTCTCATTTGTCTCTGAATTTGACCACTTTAGGGGCCTCATGTAAGTGGAATTATACAGTATTTATTCTGTTTTGAGTGGTTGATTTCCCTGAGCATAATGTCCTTAATATTCATTCATGTCATTGCATATGTCAGAGCATCCTTCCTTTTTAAGGCTGAATTATTCCATTGTATAAATATAAATAGATCACATTTTGTTTATTCATTCATGTGTTGATGGATACTTTTGGCTGTTATGAATAATCCTGCTGTGAACATGGGCATACAAATATCTCTTTATGATCCAGCTATGTAAGATTCATTTTTAGCTTTTCTTTAATCAGAATTCTAGTTGTATTTTAAGTATTACAGATAAGGGAAATACTTTTCTCTCAATGTATTTTTGGTTCTGAGAGAACCATGGATTTGTATATTTATTTCCCTTTTAAAATATTCTTACTATTTGAGATGTGTAACTGTTGGCTATCATACAGACAGCTGAGTTTGAGTATCTGTCACCAAGGGAGAATTTTTTAACCTCGTTTTGAAATAATTCCAGAATAACAAAAAACATTGCTGAAGCAGTCAAAGCGTTCCTTTGTAGCAGGGGTCCTTGGTCCCCAGGCCATGGACAGGTACTGGTCTGTGACCTGTTAGGAACCAGGCTGCACAGCAGGAGGTGAGTGGTGAGCAGGCGGGCAAAGCTACATCTGTATTTGTAGCTGCTTTCTAGCGCTAGCATCACTGCCTCAGCTCTACCTCAGGTCATCAGGCATTAGAGTCTCATAGAAACACTGGTTCTTGGTGCCAAAACGTTTGGAGACTGCTGCTTTATACCTACCCCCAAGGTTTCGAGGGCTGACCAGGACATGGGCGTCTACAAGGGTTGCCTCTGAGCCCATAGGTGTACCTTTTCTGGTCTAGGATCCAGTCCGGTCATTTAGTTGTCCTGTCTCCTTGGCCTTCTTCAGCCTAGGACTGTTTCTGTATCTTTGTGACCATGACAGTTTTATAGTCCACTCCTGTTAAAGGATATCCCCACTGTGAAGCTGTGCTGTGTTCTCAGAGTTAGATGGAATTGGGCATTTGGGGCAGGAACAACACAGCAGTCTCTGCCTGTCACTGCTTGCGGCATTACCACGCCTTGTCCCTGGTGCTGAGATTTGGACTGAGATGGCTGCAGGTGGGCATAGCAAGGCCTTTCCTTGTATATTATTGAGCGGTTCAGTTGGATTGATACATGTGGAAGCATTTCGTAAGCGCTGAAAGCTCTCTGGGTAAGAGGCTACCTTCTTAAGGCATAAGGACAGTTCCCTTTAGAGCTTCCCTGTAGACCTCCTGCATCCTGTCTCTGTCTTTCATCTATCAGCATTTGCTCACAAACTATTTATGGCCCAAACAATCAATATCTGAAGAGCCACCTTCCACATGAAGAGCAGACTTTCCTGAGAAGGAATTTCCAAAGACCTTGGTGTCTTAGAGATGTCAAGAGAGACACCCTCAGAGATGGGGGCCCTGCAAGAGCACTTTCCAGGCCAGGTTCCAGGGACCCCTCCCCTGGACCTGGGTGTGCCAGACCCCTTCACTGGGACAGGTATGCCAGATCTGTTCTCAGTGTTCTTCCAGTGAGTGCTCCTCTGTGGAGAGTGAGACCTGCTTTTCAAACGAGGCACTCTTTTAGGTACTCTTTTATAGTAGAAAAAGTTATCCTCTGGTTCTCCAACTTTTAAGAAACGATGTTGAATTTATTCTCTTTTGTACCACTTTCCATAATCTCTTAGTGGTGTTTCACCTTCAATGTGTCTTTGGTGATAGCTTCTAGAGGTGGTTTTGTAATCCTGAAGGAATCTGAACAACCCCTGAGGTTTTGGCCATTCGTGGGTCAGGTGGGCAGATGGGCTGGGCCTGTGGATACCAGAGCCTGAGGTCTGCTGTCAGCTGTGACCAACCATGCTGGGACCCAGCATCGTGTACTTGATGACTCTGCTATCAGAAGTGCCACATCTTGATGGCTTCTGGTTGTCTCTTAAAGAATGAGTAACCTTTGTGAAACTCAGTGGACAGGGGGAGAGCAGTCTTTTAAAAGTCATCAGAACAATTATTTGGCTATCCAAAGCTGATGCGTCATCAGTTCCCACTGCCTTGCTGTATACGTTGATGTCAACGTTTGTCCCTCGGCTCCTACAGACGTCCACCCCAGCCTTGGACCATACACGTGCTCGTGGACTGTGGAAGGACCTTGCAAGCATTCACGCTGGTTCCCTCTTCTCTGAGCCATGGTTTTCTGATAAAATCAGGTTAAAGTGCATGCCCTCACCTGTGGTACTATGCCCTTCTGCCCTTCTGCGTGTGACAGAGTGTCATTCCTGTTTATGAAGAGGCTCAAATGCAGAGCCTCTCACTGGCTGTCGCTGTGACTGAGCGCTCAGGACCATGGGAAGTACTGCACGTCTCTTTCTGCTTATATCTTTTTTTGCACTGAAGACAGAGGCCACCTTCTTGGGCAGACGAGCCCACCAGGAAGCACTTGCCAGATGGCATCTTCCTCTGAGCTGAACCTCTCTGTGCTGCCATGAAAGGAGCTGCTTCCGCCCCAGGATTTGCTTGTGCCCAGAGTCCCTGACTGAAGACCTCTTGTTGGTCTAGGCCAGCGGCAAACAAGTTCCTTTGTGCACAGACACAGCCAAGCATTCTCAGTCCTTCAGCTGTGTCTGAGCAGTCTTTGTTTCTTCTTGGGGAAGAGCAATTTCTATTCATTGACGTACAGAGCACGGAGCAGATGCTGTGCCGGCCGTGGGAAAAGCTCACCAAGAAAGAGAAGTCCCCACCTCGTGGGTCAGGCAGGGCAGGTCCTGCAGGACTTCCATACCACATGGGAAGGGCACCTGCATCTGAGAGCACTGGGCCCAGTCAAATAAACTGCAGGCTGTCACCTTTTTACAGTTTGATTGGCAGAAACTGGGCTTTGCACTGAGTGCCACCCTGCAATCCATCTGAAGCCTTTTGCTGGAAAGTGTGAGAGGATGTGAACTCCGATTCTGCATAGAGTCCTTAGAAAACAGGAAACCCCAGTTTCCATTCACATGGTCTTTTCCATTTAAATCTAAGATCTATTTTACGTTAATACATGTATAAGGTGTGAGTTTTGGTCATGGTTCATTTCCCTGCCTAAGGGCATCCAGTTGCTTCAGCACTATTTGTTTACAACACTGCATCTCCTCTACAGAATTGCTTTCTCACCTTTGTCAGAGCTCAGCTGGTGTATTTGGGCTTTGGTTTGCCTGTTGGTGTCCGAGTCTGTGCTGTACCACACCACAAAGCTGCCCAGAGAGTCTCAACAGAGGTGGAGTGAGTCTTCCCATTTCACTCTTCTCGACCAACAGTGTTGAAACACTCTCCTTCTTTTGCCTTTTCATGTAATTTTCAGAATGAGCTTGTTCGTATTTACCAAATAATTCTGCTGAAATATGGATACAAACACTCCTCTGGTAGGATAGCTAGAGTAAAAATTGTGGCAACACCACATGCTGGTGAGGATGTGAAGGAAATGGATCTCCTACACTGCCAGTGGGAATGTGAAATGTGTAGTCTCTCTAGGGAACAGTCTGGCAGTTTCTGAAAAAATTAAACATACACTTACCATATGACATGCTCCTGGGTGCTCATCCCAGAGAAATGTTTACTCAGAATACCTGCGTAGCAACGTTCATTTATTTGTAATAGCTGACAATTTGGAACAACTTAGATGGCCTTCAGCGGGTACATAGTTAAGCTCTGATATGTTCTTATCGTGGTTCCCATGCAGCAGTAAAAAGGAACTAGTGGTTCTTACACAAGTGCTTGGATGGATTTCAAAGGAATTATGCAGAGTGAAAAAAAATCCAACCTCATAAGGCTGCATATTGTGTGATTCAATTTATACGAGACTGTTAAAATGACAAAATTCTAGAGATGGAGAACAGATTAGTGGTTACCAGGGCCTAGAAAAGTGGGAGAGGAGGGGCATGACTAAAGGGAGGTCTTCATGGTTGTGGAATCTGCCTGGATCATGGTGGAGGTTACAGGAAACTCGTGTGACAAAATTGCAGAGAATGAGGTGCACACACAGAAACAAGTGTGTGTTAAGACTGCTAACGTCAAATACGGCCAGCGGACTGCAGTGTGGGTTTCCTGGTTTTGACATTGCACCGTAGTTACTTAACATGCCACCTGGGGAACAGGGAAGGAGACTTTTCTGCATTTTTGCAACTTGCTGTGTATCTATAACTATGTCAAAATGCAAAGTTTCAAAAGCAAAACCTGATAAGGTCTGCACCCTGTGGTCCGCATGACCAGGTCTGAGATGAGGGGTGGGTTCTGCAGGGATGTCTAGGTGACTTGTGGTAACAGAGCTTTGAGTGTCACTATTCTTTCTGCTGGGAGCTCACTAACATGGCGTCCACCCTTCCCCTGCTGTTGTTTTTCTTCTGCAACCACTATTCCTACTAGTTTTCAACATTTTTTCACTGTGTATATGACTTCAGGTTTCTGTGTTAACAGCTTTGACCTGTGGAAGAAAGGCATTTCAAAAATGTGAGTGTGGAGTCTCGACAGGCCTTCCCCACTAGCAGTCTGCAATGCATGGTGTAGGGTTTCTCTCTGCCCCACCGCACACCGAAGAGCTCCTGGGGAGTGAAGCTGCCTCTGCCCAGGGCGCCTCCCTCCAGCCACCTCGGTTCCTATGTCAGAGTTTCACTTTTCCTGAAATGGAGTACGAGCAAATAGAGCAGAGGGGCTGACATAGTTCAAGTGCCAGGTGGCACTTGCTCTTGTTTCTGAATTTGTTTAAAAAGTCAGGGTGATTTTAAGACAGTCTCTACTCTCCACTCTTGACACGTGAACAGGACGGGACTTGGCAGATCCCATTCCACGGTGCAGACCCAGATGAGAGTAAAGCTACCTCTTCCAGAGATGTTTCTTTGAAGTTCTGGAGTGATTTCCTTGGAAATGGGGTGTGGTTTGGTCTGTCCTGGTAGCTGCTTATCAGTGACACAGGTGTTAGTCCCTTGTGGGCATCCTCCCTGAGCTGGTGTACTTGGCCAGGTCCCTTGTCACTGTCATGGGATCCTGAAGTGGAGTGAATGACAATCTGCTGTGAGGTGGCAGTGCCTAACACACTCTCAGGGTTTAATTTTGTAATATTTCTTTAAAATTTCACTCTGTTAAGTCTTTGTATGTGGTTTAAAATTATATTTGTTTATGTCTATTTATTAGGGCTTTTTTAAGTTAGGAAAAGATAAATCATGGTATCTTTATTTTTAAATCTTTGTATTATGAAACTTCTCAAGCATACACCCTGGCAGAAATGTACAGTGAGCCCCTGTGTCTCGGGTCAGCTTCAGGCTTGTCAGTACTTGGCCAGCCCTGGTCCATGTGCACCTACCTCTCTGTTCCTCCTCCCTAGTGGGTTATTTTAAAGCAAACCCAAAGTTCTGGATCTTACATGCTCTGAATCTTATATGCTCTGAATGTATTTCTCTACGTTCAGAGAAATATCACAATATATAACGAATTAAAAATCAGTTCTTCATATCATCTAATATCTAGTCAGGCTCAGATTTTGCTGGTTGCTTCACAAATGTGTTTTTGCACTTGTAGGTCTGGGCCATTGGCATGGTTCCTGGACTTGCTTTTGAATTCTAATGTGAGAAACCTTGGGCAGAAAACCCAGGCCCTCAGACCAAGTTGTAGAAGTTGAATGTCCTAGCTGTTCCCGTGGCCATCACTTTGGCACAAGGAAGTGCAGTGATGGTGAGAGGAGTGCCCTTGCTCCTGGGTTGGCCCTGTTAGCAGTTCCCTCCAGGAGTGCTGTGTGGACTTAGAGGATGGCCTTGGGCAGCAGAGCCAGGTTCGCATCTGCAGTTTTGCTTCTGGGGAATTAAAACTGGCGAGTTCTTACTCTGGTGGTGATCTCAGTGGAAAGCTTTCAGGGAAGGACTGATCCTGGGTTTTTCTTGTGTACCCTGGCAAGAAACCTCTCCTGTCCTACGTCCCGAAAGAGGACCCCATGGGGAAGGCCACTGTGTTAGGGGTTCCCACCCTAAAGGCTGCTGTCTTTCCCCCAGGAATGGGCACCACTGACCATGTCATCGTTCTGGCATCCACCAACCGAGCTGACATTTTGGATAATGCTCTGCTAAGGCCAGGCCGACTGGACCGACACGTCTTCATTGACCTCCCCACTCTCCAGGTCAGCATGGCCAATACAGCCCTGTATTCTCTGTGGTGCTTGTCTGTCTGTCCAGACTTTCTTCAGCTTACCACTTTTCCTATGGTTTTGCAGCTTGTTTTTTGTTCGCCTACATTGTTTTCCCCTTTATCCTTGAGCATCTGGGGTTGAATGGACTGGTCTTGGTTGAGTCTTATCCCATGTTTGGAGAGCCTCAAAATTCTCATCCTGACCATCTCAAGTCCTTGGTGCCACATGGTTTTGGAGCACGAGCTGTGTTACTGCCCTGAAAGCAGATAGAAGCTATGGTGACCTCTCAGCCTCACCAGCCTCCTTTGTCTAAGGCCTCTTTTTGGGTGTCCTCTGGGTGGCCGGGCCTTTGTGGTGGGCCCTGAGGGTGCAGGAACCCAGTGTGCATGTAGTGGACTAGCATGGGTAGGGATAGGGTTTAGAGGATGAACCTAACTGTTGGTAGGAGGCTCCCCTCAGACGCTGCTTCTGGAAAGGTGGTTATGCATCTTCCCAACTGTAGGAAACGTTTACATTGGAGTCTAGAAATACAGACAGGATGTGCACAAATCAGAAATTCTATGGAACAACTTTGCTATGTGTGATATGCCTTTTTTTTCTGTTACCTTTTTTCGTTTTCATTTTGGAATTCTGCTTGCAGCTCTAAATTGGTTTCACAAACTATGGTCATGACTGACAATGAATAATCTCTGGAGAATGCCTCTTGAGTGGCACAGGCGTGCCAGACCCACGCTTGTGTCCTCCTCCCCTGTCTCTGGCAGGAAAGGCGGGAGATTTTCGAGCAGCACCTGAAGAGCCTGAAGCTGACCCAGGCCAGCAGTTTTTACTCGCAGCGCCTGGCGGAGCTCACGCCGGGGTTCAGTGGTACGGGGGCTGGTTCTTGTCAGTTCTGAGGGGGGAGGGCAGGAGTCTTTTCTGCATGCATGGGTGCAGGCCTCTCCCGGGTGCCCTTCACCCCCTGCTCTGGCCCTTGAGGGCAGCACAGCCTAGGTGGGAGCGAGGTTGTGCACACAGCAGGCAGAAGATGGAAGCGCTGTCTGACACTTTACTTTTCCACTTTGAGTGGTGGAAAACCCAGCAGTGGTTCTGGGAAGCATGCTGATTACAGTCGTGCAGTAAAGCAGTGGAGAAGGCAGAAGGATGGAAAGAGGTGGGAGTGGGTATGAAGAGGTGGTTCTTTGGGTCCGATGTGTGAAATGGCTTCAGTCTAGGAGAGCCTGAGCACAGCGCCCGGCCCTCACCACGCCGCCGCTGCCTGTGCTGTGCCCCTTGACCACCCTTCACCTGCTTGTGTGCCCCTCCTTCCTTCCTTCCTTTCAAGTCCCGAGGGAGCAGAGCTGACACCCTGTGCTCCTCTGTTGTTCTAACAGGTGCTGACATCGCCAACATCTGTAATGAGGCTGCACTGCACGCGGCACGGGAAGGCCACACTTCTGTCCATACGTTTAACTTTGAGTATGCCGTGGAGCGTGTCATTGCAGGTATGAGGCATGGTCTCTACAAGGGCCCGTTGGGACGGTGGGGTGGAAGGAGCGGGTCAGACTTACGTGTGGACCTGATCCTCAAAGAATTACTGGATGAGAGGGAAATAGGTAAAGTATTTCTCTTTTTAGAAGTCAGAGCTTTACAATGTGACTGACTTTTCCATAGTTTAAAATACTGCAGATTTCTGTTTGACACACTCTTCAAATAGATAAATGAAAGAATCTTGCAAACCAAAATGTGGTAGTACTCGGCCCATCAGCCATCTTGCAGTGCCTGAGAACCAACTGCAGATGGAAGGCCACTGTGCATGTCGTCAGGGGTCCACGCTGCCACTGCCCAGAAATAAAGAGTGTCTGCTGAGGGCTGTGTTCTGCTGGTCAGCTTCATCTCTGCTGAAACTCATGCTCTGCCCAGGATAAGAATGGGAGAGGTGTTTGGGCATTGGAGGGTTTGGGGTGCTTCTGGCAGTGCTTAAGCATTGTTGCTCAAAATGGGGTCTGTGGCCTTCTACGAGGAGAGCAGGACTGAAACTGAGAGAAGGCATCTAGACTTCCATATATCCGTGTGACAACATTCAGACATGAGCAGGGCATCTTGTCCTTTATAGGGGTCTGACCAAAAAGTATAAGACACTGACAAATTTTTTTAAAAAGGGAAATTTCTCCTTTCCATAGATTTTTGAGAACCACAGTGCTGCGTATAGGTAGTGGGCCTTGTGTGTAGGTAGTGAGCTCTCTGTCATGAGCTGTCTCTACAAGGAGTGTGTGCCTATCACCCTCAGTTTTGAGTTAAAATCTAGACGAATGCCACCAAGTTCCCAACCTGCAGCTTGGGAAAGAAGTGAACTTGTGCAGGTAGCAGGGACTAAAGTCGCCCTTTCTTACTATAATTTTACTTTTGTGTGAGCCATTTATTTTTACATGGAAATTGATAAGTGTACAGTAAAAGTATCAAATCAGGAGAGACTGAAGTGAATACTGCCCCCTGGATATTCAGTGTTTAGAACAAGGCTGACTTCTCCTATCCTTATTCCAGGGTGGACTGCCTGAACTGGGACATGGTTGTGTTCAGGTAAAGCCCATCTTGTGAGGCAGTGATCTCATGATTAGATGTCCATATAATCAGCTCTGCTGGAATGATTCATCTGCCACAAGCAGTGAATCTTAGATTTTATAACTTTACGGTAAATAGCGGTAGATGGTCCTAGTAGTATGATACAGTAAATACCCTGAACCTAGAGCTCATTCAGGTTGTATTAAATGGGAACTTAAGGACAGGGGAAATGTAAGATAAAGTCACCATGGTAACAGGTGGTCAACTACAAAGGGTGGAAAAGAACTGTAGAGTCACAGGGCTGCAGCTACCCCTGCCAACAAGAGACCTAGAGTTTTGCGTGGGCCCCATGCTAATCCTGTCAGCCCTACAGCCCCACCCGCAAAGCCTGCAGGAGCTGTTCGACTGTTGCACCATTTAAGGAAGTGGAAACAAACATGGCCCCCTCCAACACCTACCTAATGAGTTTCTCTTCAAATTGGAGAAATAGTAAGGAATAGTCGTGGGTGTGAGCATGGGCTGAGATGCAGGAAGTGAACATCTAGTGACGACTTCACTTTGACAACAACATAAGGTAAAATCTCAAGGCTCATCAAGAAGGGTTCTTACACACTACGCAGGATTATCAGTGTGCTTGAACTCAGAGTCCTGGGTGTTCTTTCAGGGACAGCCAAAAAGAGCAAGATCCTCTCAAAGGAAGAACAGAAGGTGGTTGCATTTCATGAGTCAGGCCATGCTTTGGTTGGCTGGCTGCTGGAGCACACCGAGGCTGTGATGAAGGTAGGGTGTCAGATGAGGGTCTGGGTTTCAGAAGGTATGTACCCAACTGGCCTTTGAACTAAGGTGACCCTGGAAGCACCAGGTGTTTGTGCTTGGTGAAGATTAAGCACTGCCTAATGTGAACCTGAGAGCAGGTGGGAGGTGACCGTACAGGATTCTTCACCTGGGACGCATAGGGTGGGAGGAGGTCTTAAATCTAAACCAGTGGGGTCCAGTTGTGAACATGACCATTGGAAAGCCACACAACCATTTGAGTCTCACTCCTCATCTACAGTCGGTCTTGGAATTAAGAATTTAGTACACATTTTAAGAAACACTACTCTTATAGACATTTGTGAACTTGGTGAAAATTTATTTGTATAAAATGGTAGTATCATAGACAGCTCGTCCCAAATGTGTGGATTCATGACCAGGAGATGCTTGAATGACTATTAAGGAAAATATAACTATTTGGGAGATGGGTGCCTGGTCTGTTAAGGCGAGGCCATGGATATAATGGTACCCTCTACACACACCTAAGTGAGCAGAGCCACTGGTTCCATCAGCTGGGAAGAAGCTACAGGCAGTTCCCTAAGACCCAAACATGGGAACAGTGTAGCAGCTCTCTGCCTGGTATGTCAGTGTTTAATGTCTGTTAATCAGTGGGTGTTAGTTGTAGCAAAGTAGATTTTTAATCTGGTAATGTTAGATGAAGTCCTGCTGATCAGGCCAGTTTCTTTTATGTGCTCATCAGAGGGCTGGATGTCTAGTGTTTTGTGAAAGACAAGTGTATGCAGCAGTCACCTCTGATGGGTGCAGCAGTCACTGAGGTAATCAGGGCTGGGCCCAGGGTGAGGCAGTGGGGACACTAAAAAATACAGTAATCAAGATAAATATTTTAATGCAGTATTTCAAAAAGGTAATGGCAGAAAAATCCACAATGAAGTAAATATCATAATTAAAAATTTCCTGTCCTTAAGGGGGGTTAGAGGAGATGGGTGAAAAAAGGGGAAGCGGTTAGAAGTACAAACTGGTAGTCATGGGGATATAAAGTATAGCATAAGAAATAGAATTATAGTAACTACATGTGTCAAGTAGATAACTAGATTTATCAGGGTGATCACTTTGTAAGTTATGTAAATGTCTAATCACTACATTGTACACTTGAAATGAATATAATAAATATTGTATGTCAACTGTAATCGAAAAATAAAAAAAAAATATTAAGAAAATTAAATTTCCTGGTCTTAGAATTTTGCTCCATTTGATGTCTGAAAGTCATGAAATAAGTCATAATGAGAAGAGCTTCCTCCCAAGGCTCATACTCTGCTAGGGAAAGATGTTGGAGTTCCCGTTGCTGTTTGGTCTTTACTACCAGCCTTTTCTCTTTTAGAGTTTATTTTTTAGGCAAGGCAACCCTTGGGTGATCTCACAGATTACAAGAACCTTGTCAGTTTACAATCCTTTATTTTTTTTATTTTTACACCTACCGCACCTGGTCTTCCCAGGTGGTCTCCCATCCAAGTACTAACCAGGCCTGATCCTGCTTAGCTTCTGAGATCAGATGGGATCCGGATTGTTCAGTGTAGCATGGCTGTAGACATATTTTCAGTCTTTTTAGTTGTAGTTTACTTTAGTGTTGGGTTTTTAATTTCCCCCTCTGATCCTCGGGGCACTGTGAGGCGGTCCTGCCGCATGAACCTCAGAAACTGCCTGAGGCCCGAGTCTCCTTGTTGCCCAGGCATCAGGCCTAGTCCCACTGGAGCTGTGCCCTCAGCTGGTGTTGGGCTTTGAGGGGAAGTGAGGACAAGGATAGTCTTCATGCCCCCTTTGTAGCCTCTTGGTCAGGGTGCGTGAGGCCATGGTGGGGGGCTCGGTGGCGATGGTCCCTGCACCTCCTGGTTGGTTTACCTGAGGCCCTGTCTTTGTTCTTAATATATTTGTAGTAACATCCAGAGAAGTCACATCCACAGTATATGAGCCGCTTTCCTTTAAGGATAGGATCCTCTTGTTATAAAAATGGGGTTAGTGCAGATTCGTTCCACTGCTTTGAAACCCTCCAGTTAAAGATCTCCCATTGCTCCACCTTCATCTTTAAAGCCTGCACCCTGCCTGCTAACTTGGGCCACTGACGTTCTGCAGGTCTCCATCGCGCCTCGGACAAATGCTGCACTGGGCTTTGCTCAGATTCTCCCAAGAGACCAGCACCTCTTCACCAAAGAGCAGCTGTTCGAGCGGATGTGCATGGCCCTGGGTGGCCGTGTGTCGGAGAGCATCTCCTTCAACAAGGTTACCTCTGGTGAGGCCCAGCAAGACCTGGTGTTCTCACAGTGCTTTTACATCCATTATCCCTTCTGCATGTGGAGGAGGGTGGTAAATCTGATGGAAGGATATGAATAATAATAGGCTGCAAATATACTTTGAATTTCATTTTAAATGATTTTTAAAAGATCTGTGGTAAAAGGAGATTTGGAACTAAGCAAGACTTTTAAAAATTTTATTACAAAAACTTTTGTGCAGACCATAAATGTATTTAATTGGTTAATTTTTGGTGATTCAAACAACTTGATTGTTCTCGTCTGTTATTTCACTGGGATGGCCATAGAACAGATAGAAGACTGTTTCCTGCACTATCTCTGTGACATTGGGATTCAGTGTTGACAGGTGTGTCTTGTGCACACCTGGAGTTTGTGCTAGAGAACTGGTGAAATGAGTGCAAATTATGCACTCTAAGTAGTTATTTTTTAAACAAAGCATTTTTAAAAGTTTCCAGACTCTTAAGAAACAGTAACAAAATACAGTTGTCCCCTGGGGCCTAAACATTTGCTGTCAGGCCCAGGTGTGTGCCAGTGGGGTCCCTAGGGTGCCCTGAACTTGGCATCACCATCAGAGAAAACTTTTCTTGACACCATGCTCCAGGGGCACAGGATGACCTGAGGAAGGTCACTCGCATTGCCTACTCCATGGTGAAGCAGTTTGGGATGGCACCAACCATTGGGCCCATCTCCTTCCCTGAGGCTCAGGAGGGCCTTGCAGGCATTGGACGGCGCCCCTTCAGCCAGGGCCTCCAGCAGATGATGGACCACGTAAGTGCACAGCCCTTGCTGCCACACCTCCTGCTGGCCTGTGCTTCATCCTGTACCACAGTGGGGGTAGGGGACAGGTGTCCTGTGCTGGTGCTGTGCCCTCTGCCATGTGAGGACTGAAGCTCTGTTTAGAGGAGGTTCCCCACTGTACCCAGCTGAACCCTGTCATTTGCCCCCGCATTGTGGCTTTTTATTCTGGCTTCTGTTGTCACTTTGACCTGTTGAGTGTGTGTTCTTGGATGAGGACCTTTGTGGCTCTTGATGAAGCTGTAGATGATGGGAACCTGGGAAGAATATCAAATAAATACAACAAATGACTGAGCCAGTGCCAGTGATCCCTGTGGCCAAAAGGGATGCACTGCATTGTCCTTGGGAGACTGGATCACGGCAGGGTTTGGTCCATCCTGGCCTGGCATATGAGGCAGCTGCAGGAATGGACAGAAACAGGGTCCCTAGCCTCCAGGAGCTGGTAGGGTATCTGGGTGTGGATGGCTGGGCATTCCCAGGGAACGAGATGGGGATGGGAAACTGTTGGCAGTTTACTTTGGTACCAGAACCAGGTGACGCTGTGAATAGTTGTCATCTGTGCTCATTACAGACGTTTCATTTGTAGGAAGCTCGACTGCTGGTGGCTAAGGCCTACAGGCACACCGAGAAAGTGCTTCAGGACAACCTGGACAAGCTGCAGGCGGTGAGATTTGGTGTCTGACGTCCAGGCACCTGCTTAACCATCCAGAAGTAGCTGGGAGGGTGCTAACCATCATTGTGCAGTGCTGGCATAGCTGGTCACCCTTTCATGGAATACTTCAAATGTACACAGAACTCTAGAAAACAACAGAACCAGTGTGTTCCACGCAACTGAAATCTAATATTTTCCATAATTTTATGAACATGTCAATTCCTTCAATGTAGAAGAACATGATAAACCCTACTGTGTGCCATTGCTTAGCATCAGCAGTTATTATCGTTTGGCCAGTTTTGTTTAATCTTTTTCCAACACAAACTTTTCCTGAAATTTAGAAATTAAATTTTAAAGTTTAGAATAGTTTTAAATCTACAAAAAAGTTGCAAATATAGAATTCCTTTAAACCCCACAACTGTTTAATATTAACATCTTCCATTAATGTTGCGTTTTTTAAAACAGTAAACCAATATTGATGTATTATTAACTAAAGTCCATACTCATTCAGATTTGCTTAGCTTTTTCCAGTCCTATTCCTGTCTCCCCTCCCCCAGTTACATTTAGTCATCACACCATAGGCTCTTCTTGGCTGGGACAGTTTCTCACTTTTTTTTGTCATTGATGACTGGCTGTGGCAGTGTTAGGACAGGTCATATCTTCTTACAGTAAGACTAGGTGTTGGGGTTTCGGGTCACCTCTTGACCTCAGAGGTGAAGTTACTGTGTCCCTAGTAGAGGAGGGCAGCTCTTGGTTGATGGGCCATTGTTTCATTAATGTGAGGCTCTGCCAGCTTGGGAATTGCATGCGTCGGGTCCTCCAAGTGTTGCCACAGATCAGTAGCACCAGTTTCCCCAGGAGTTGTGGCCAGTGCAGTATCTCAGGCCCATCTGACCCGCTGAACCAGAAACTGCCTTTAACAAGGTCCCTGGTGTCACATGTGCAGTCACTGCTGCTGGACAGGACTCAGGCTCCTGGTGGGGGTCCAAGGATATCCTGTTTCAGTTTGCTCTGGGTCGACTTATACTTCAGTAAGGTACAAGGCTTAGCAATATATTAGAGCAGCTACATAGAGGAAGTGGTTGCCCCAGTTTGGGAGTGACAGAAACCTGCCCAAGTAGCTGCGGCAGTGTTTCCTTGTAGTTGGGACTAAATGGTGAAGGACTGCTAGTGCAGGACTCTCAAGGTTCATTCAGCGTGTTTTCAGAGAGGCAGAGGTTCTCCTCCGAAACCGTGAGGTCCCCTAGCTCTTAGTACCAGCATCCCTCTCCCTTAATTCCAGAGGAGAGGTTCTGCGTTTTAGTCCTCCATCCCCATAGAGACACACATACCTTGTCTGGTGAAAGAAACTGAAGTTGCCCAAAATAAGCAGAAATTTGGAAGGGAAACAGAAAATTAATGAGGCCGCAGCTGGGAAATCATCTCCCAAGGTTGAGACAGGGAATGATTCTTTGCTTGAACTGCCTGCATGTGCTGCTTTCCTGGGAAAGTGGCCTGTTCGGGGGTGTCCCGCTCACAGATGCCCCTTCCTGGGAGGCTGAGGGCCCCTTCCTTCTTAGTGCTCTGCTCTCAAAAGGCTCTTGTCTATGTCCTTGTCCTTCAGGACTCACACACTGCCCTTTGTTCTTCCTAGCTGGCGAATGCCCTCCTGGAAAAGGAAGTGATAAACTATGAGGACATCGAGGCCCTCATCGGCCCACCACCCCATGGGCCCAAGAAGATGATCGCACCCCTGAGGTGGAGTGACGCTGAGAGGGAGAGGCAAGACACTGGAGAGGAGGAGGCGCCTCAGCAGCCTCCTGTTCGAGGGGAAGAGCCATCTTGGCCCAAATAGCTGAACCTTGTTAATGGTGCCCATGGGGACCCAGGAAGTGGGACTTGGACCTCCTCTAAGCCCTTACTGGGCCCTGATGAAGGGCCTCTGAGATGTTGGTTTCTCTACCCGTGATTAGTAAAGTCTTTGCAGAGATGATTTAGTTTTGCATTTATATTGTTTTCCCCCAAGGGGCAGATTATCAGTGTTTCTTAAAGGTGTGAATGGAGGAGTTCCTGTTTATGACACTCATTTTGTGGATGTTGGATGGACCAAGGGGCAGCACAGCAGTCAGGCTCTGCACAACCTGTTCCTGTTGGGGCTTGTGCACGGGCTCTTCCCAGCTCCTGTGACTTCATCAGCATGCTAACAGGATCCCCATGAAAGGACCCTCTGAGCGAGCCCATGTTCTAACTCATCAATGGGGTTACAGAGATGGGAACAGGCACCAGTCTCTAGAGGATTAAAACACCGCCACCTACTGCCATTTGGATGGATATGCATGAGAACCTCTACTCACTGGTCTGGTGGCGCATTGTGAAGGACACTGACGACTATTGTGATACCTTAGGATGGAGAATCCATCTTTGTACCACGTGGCCAGTTCTAACCCAGAGGAGCTGTTGGGTTTGTCCAGGATCACAGGATTGTTTGCAGGTTATAATTTCAGCTATGTGATAACTAATTGAAGAGCCCTTTTTTGTAGGAATATAGGATAAAGGGCCCAGGACACCCCATCACTGCAAGACAGGCCAAATTGCATGTGGCTCCCTGTCCCAGGGGATGTGCTATATGTACTCAGGTGCTCCCTCCTGTGGTTTTCATCTCGTCTACCTTCCCTGTGTGGTGGCATTTGGAGTCATGGATTATGGACACTTCCTAACAAAAATGGTTGTTTTTTCACTGCTCTCACACTCAAGTGTCCTGAGGCTACACTTGCTGATACGTGGGTGGGCAGGTGCAGAGATGATTACACACCTGAAGGTGGGCAGCTCTGGCATTTTGTGAAGACACTTTTGCCTTTGCTCTGGTTCCTCAAATTCATTTCTTTAGGCATATAGGTAGGAGGGTTCTGGTGTTTGCCCAAAGTCAGTATCCTTCGTAATCTCTAATGGTGGATATGGCCAAGGTCATCCCCTTTTACTCTGCTCATTAAAAATGGCCCATGTCTGTTTATCCTTTGGAAAATCATTTGCTGAGTGCCAGATGCTTAGCCGGGAATGTAAATGGCATGAAAGGGGTTGCCTTGCTATAGTGGGGCAAGGTACAGCTGGCTTCCCAGCACTCAATGGTGTGAGTGAGTTCATGGCCCCTCAGACCACATGGGGGTGTTTTTGTGTTGATTAATTGTTGTTTGCAGACTGGTCCTCTAATTGGTCATAAATTATGTCACCTCCCTGTCATGAGACACATGGCACTCAAGAAGAGTGCCAGGAGTTATACCTCCTCTGCAATTTCCTGCATGGATAAAGATCACACCTCCTTTACGAGGGTCCTAGAGGAGAAGAGGATTCAACAACAGCACATAGTCCCTGCAGCAGCCACATCAAACTAGGCATCCTGTGCACTTAACACTGGGACCAAAACCCTGACCCTCTGCCCTCTTGATACAGTATGGCCTGATTGTAGCTTCTGGAACTGTCTTTGAGTTAGATGTATGAAATCACCTCACTGAGATAAACATGTTTCTTAAGTAAACACGTATATTTAACACAAAGAGCCTCAAGATCATTAAAGAATAAGAAAAAAACTTGTAGTTCTTAAATCGTAATACAATTGTTCTTAATTCTGATCTATCCTCATAAATTTTTTTGTTTTGATTTTTAAAAGTATTGAGGTATAATTGACATACATTATGTCAGGTTCATTATATTGTAATGATTATCGCACAGTTAAAGAATTTTTTTCTTGTGATTTTTAAGATCTAATCTCTTAACTACTGAAACAAAACATCTGATATTGTACTTCTAGTTATGAATTTCACTCATGTGTTTCTCATATTACAGAAACCTATGAGTTAACCTATTTCTGATTTACGCATAAGCCATGGTTTTGGAAAGCTGAGAGGCTGGATGGTTATGAGTTCTGTGAGGAAGCACATTATCCTGTCCTTTTTACTAGGCTACTGCTTTTCCTAATTTAATCATTAGCCCATACTGACAAAATTAACATGCTAATTTCTGCGAAGTGCTACAGGGACGTGACTTTTCCCCCAAAAAAACCTATAAAATCACTTTATTGCTATGATGATAAACCTAAAAATCAAGACTATTTGTCTGAAGGGATCCAGAAACTGTTGTTGACTGTCTTAGGTTGGATTTCTTTGAGGCTGACTCTCAAAGGACCAAATGGAGGAAGCCAGTCAGGTGCCAGTATGTAATGAAGCACTGCTATGAGTAATTGGGACTCGGTCTAGGAAGGAAATTCTGAGAATGTATGCAGAGCAAAATATACACTTCCAAAGGCGCTTATACAGGAATCCCTGGCCTCTTAGTTGAGCACTGCTTCTGGGAGGGCATTAGCTAGCCCTTTCAGGCCTAAGCCCAGGACAAGAGCCCTTCGGTGGAGTTGTGACTGGAGTTTCTTTGCCAAGGGACAGAGGCTGTCACTATAGCTAAAGATTTTTAAAAACCTTGAGTCAAGAGCATTTGAGACCTTGCTCTCTGGCATTATGTCATCAGTTTGGCTCAAATAAACTCTTACGAAGCAAAAAAAAACCCTTTAGCCAAACAAGTCTTTGTATCAGGACTCCCTCACATCAGTTCATAACAGTTCACTTTAAGCTTTCCCGTTAGTCTTTCTGAACGGAAAAGCTGAGCATATTTTCAGCAAAATTTTCATACTGGAACATTTTTTTGCCTCACTAGTCTGCATACTTTTCAAAGGAGGTAAGGTATTGAGTATTCAAGCAAGAAAAATTGGCTATGGCTTGGTGTGCTCAAGAGCAAGGTCCTCAAATTACAACTGCATTTCTTACCACTAACTGGATTCAGAGCAGTGTCTCTAATTTCAGACCTCCACCCAGTGACCCAGGACAGCATCTTAACCACCAGTAGCTGGAGCTCAAGTGGTGAGAGCAAATGAGGCTGCATGGGTCTATTATGGGTCTGTCCAGAAACACAAACTGGGGAGGGGGACAGGAATGTGTTTGAGATTGGAGCAAGATGTTTTGGTCCATGGTGGGATCACTGAAAGGGGTCTGAGAAACTTGTCAGAAAAGCAGGGCTGCTAAATGCCCTCATTTCATAATTGAGCACATATCTGTTAAATGATAACGGTTTGAACTTCCCCTGAAAGCTTAGTGCTTTCGTCTGAAAAGCTGTGTGTGTCTCATCTGTTACACAGGTTCCTTCTCCCTGATGATAACTTTGTAACTCTTCAGTGAGTCCCAAACTGGTTTTCCTAACACTCATGGGTGTCTCAATAGGGCAGAAAACTTTATCAGTAACTTGTTTTCTCAGTGCAGGACACAGTACTCCAAATTTCTCGTTTTGTGTCACGAAATTCTTAAAATGTTGTTTTGCAGGGAGGAAGCTTGGTGATTAGTGTGAGGGTGGCAAAGAAAGGGACATAAAGGCTTACAGACAGTAGCAGCGTGTTGGCGAGTTCCCAGACTTGTCCTGAAGAACAGAGACGCGCAAGGCATATGCCTCGTTACTCTGTTTATGACAGGCACAGCGGAAGTGTGACGTGGATTCTCAGGGCCAGCGCTCACTCCCGGCTGTCAGACCTCGGAGAAGTTACCCGGTGCCTCCGGCAGGCAGAGCGGCTGTGCGATTCCATGGGAGAGTGCACGCGAAGTACCGGGGAGTGGTCTCAAGAAAAAAACCTAGGTGCTCCGAATGGATGGGCGGGAACGAAAACTGGGACGCGGAGGACGAGGCGTCAGGTGTTGGAGAAACGCAGGACCCGGCACTGCCAGGAACTGGCCCCGACCCCCCGGCCGCGTTCGTCCCCAGCCTGGGGCGCGCCTCATCAGGGTTCCCGGAGCTCGGCGCGCAGCGCCACGCCCTCCCGGGGGCCGCTAGGGCAACTGGGAGCGTGAGGCACGTCACTTCCGTGCCTCCCGGCGGCGCTGATTGGCCACGACGCCCCGCTGCTCCTGATTGGCCGGGTCCACTGCCATCCCGGTGTGCTTTGCGGCACCATTTCCTTTACGGCGGCCGTTCTCCCACGGAGGAGGTTGGTATGCTGGCGTTCGGCGCGCGCCTCGGCGATGGAGTGCCATCGGCTTCCATCCGCCTCCATCCGTGTAGGGCCCACGCCGCAGACGACGTCGGGCCGCAGCCAGGCTTGCTGGGCGGGCGGGGGACGCGGCATCCGGGCTGAGACCCGGGCCTGACCCGCTTTCCTCCTTAGGCCCGTAGGGAGCAGCCATGGCGCCCAGCCGAAATGGTATGATCCTGAAGCCCCACTTCCACAAGGACTGGCAGCGGCGTGTAGCCACGTGGTTTAACCAGCCGGCGCGGAAGATCCGCAGGTGAGGGGCGCGCGGAGAGCACGGACAGCTGGTGACAGTGTCTGGGATGCGAGTTCACTTAAACCCTTTCCCATGTGATGACCTTGCAGCACTTTCAGCTCCACGGAGCCGACACTGTAACATGGGTGGGGGTGGCGGGCGCTGGCTGCGGTCTCCGCGCCCTCGCTGTGGCATGGGACAGTAGACGACGCGTCGGAGTGGAGGGGTCGGCCTTGGGGTGCGGTAACTACTACTTTTTTGGCTTCTGTTTGCTCAGACGCAAGGCCCGGCAAGCGAAAGCGCGCCGCATCGCCCCGCGCCCTGCATCTGGACCGATCCGGCCCATAGTGAGATGCCCCACTGTTAGGTACCATACCAAAGTGCGAGCCGGCAGGGGCTTCAGTTTGGAGGAGTTAAGGGTGAGTATTGACAAAACCGCGTTATCAGACACGCGTAAATTTTGTATCCTGGGCTCTTGGTCACATGATGACATTCTCCGGAATCGCTGTACTTGCCTTGATGAAAGTACTCTTGAACCCTTTTCCATCTGACGACTGAGCGCTTTCATTAGGATATGGAGATTAGAGGCACCGTGGGGTTTCATTTGTGACTGTTTTTGGGGCAGGTGGCCGGCATCCACAAGAAGGTGGCCCGGACTATTGGGATCTCGGTAGATCCGAGGAGGCGGAACAAGTCCACGGAGTCCCTGCAGGCTAACGTGCAGCGCCTGAAGGAGTACCGCTCCAAGCTAATCCTCTTCCCCAGGAAGCCCTCAGCCCCCAAGAAGGGAGACAGTTCTGTGAGTACAGTGCTCCCAGGTCCTGGGGTGGAGGGCTGGGGATGGTAAAGGTTGTGGGAGTCTCAGACTGCCCAACCCCACCAGTGTGGCTTCTCTTGGTTTAGGTGTAAATAGTGTCTGTCTCTGTCCAGCTGGGGGGAGAAGGAAAATATTTACTTGTAATGTTTTCCCTCTCAAAACTTGGTCACGTATTGGCAATAGAAAATTGATAACGAGAAGAAAGTTCCTAAGAATACACAAATTGTCAAAACTTCCAAGATTTACCATTACACTCCTCAGACATGTTCTTTTTCTTTCATGGTCATGGTAAAAAGCTGTTCAACAAGGAGCTAGCTTTTTTACATTGAAAAATTTTGTTCCTCAAATGCTTAATGTACAAAACAATCTTTAGAACAACGTTGGCATTGTCTATCAGTGCGGGGTTCTTGGGAGATGGGTTGGGGAGTGGGTCTATGCTCCAGTTGATGTTTTGCTCTACCTGCATCTTTGGTTCATACACAGGTATTCTTTTGCACATGCCTCTGTCTTTGTCAGCTAGAAAGAACAGGAATCTGGTGACATGCACATAGGCCCACCAAATATATTGCTTGTAGATGCAAGCATCTGTCCCTTGTGTGGGGCAGGCTTAAAGGGTTATAAACTTGGAGCTCTTAGAGAAATGAGCTGAGCCCATGTGACTTTTCTTTTTTAACAAACAGGCCGAAGAACTCAAATTGGCTACCCAGCTGACAGGACCAGTCATGCCCATACGGAATGTAAGTGGAGGAGTTGGGAGGGTGCACAAGTGAATGTATACAGGGGCGGGGTTTGCCTCGAAGGGAGTAAAGGGTGGCAAGAACATTCTGCATTCTTAACATATAGACCCCTTCAGGGAAGGTCTTGTGCTCACTTGGATTAGCTTTGGGGGCCCACACTAGTCACTCTTCTCTGCTGGGTACCCCCCCCACCCCTTGCTATTTGGGAAAGCCCAGGTCATAGGCAGCCCTCAGGGTCTATTTGGTGATTCTGTAACCTGCCCATCAAGTGACTGGGCCCTTGAGGATCCTCTGGGGGAGGGAAGGTAAGTCAAGTCCCAAACCCCTTTGTTCAGATTTTTCAGTATCCTAGATAAAAGGACCCAAACCATCTTTTTCATGTCTGAGGCAGTTCATTCTGCCTCTGGTCTGAGTTTGGAGCTGTTTCTAAATTGAGGGAGGATTTTATCAGCTCTCTTCCTTGGTATCCTCTGTGTAGCCTTTTAGCATTACTTGATCTCCCTGCAATGCCTTTCCGGGTTCTGCTGACATTTGGATCTTGGTTAGGCCTCTTCGCAGGCCTCACTGCAGGCAAATACTTTGACCCCTTCTGCTCTTTCTAGGTCTACAAGAAGGAGAAAGCCAGGGTTATCACAGAGGAGGAGAAGAACTTCAAGGCATTTGCTAGTCTTCGTATGGCCCGTGCCAATGCCCGGCTCTTTGGCATCCGGGCAAAAAGGGCCAAGGAAGCAGCAGAACAGGATGTTGAAAAGAAAAAATAAAGCACTGTTGGCAGTTTGTGATAAAGTGCAGTCTCCGTGACATCCGTTTGTATGAGGAATGGGTTTGCGGGATTGGGAGGGGGTGAGGGAGTTCTGCATATCAGCCCAGAGACTGGATTGCGTCCTTTTTCTGTATCCTAGGACTACTTGGTTAGTTGATTAATAGCATTCTGTGGAGAGGTTCCAAATCCTATTTTATGAGTAGAGCGCCTTTTTTAACCAGAATTATTTTCCAGTTACTTTGGCATCTCTCACTTTAAGACCTCAGCCTTGCTATGATTCACACCTAGATTCTTCCTGTCCTGTCTGTAGCCCTAGCCCTTCATCCAAACTAATAGGGCGTGAGTGCTCTGGGGCAGAAGGCTGGCTTCTGTGCCTTCTTGACCAGGAAATTTCAACCAAGGCACCTCCACTTCTGACCTCAGGGAGGATGGTCCCCTCATGGGTGAGCACTGTTGACTGTGTCCCTGATGGAAGCATGGTGCCTAAGTTTCTTTGAATTGAGATTCTGGATTTTTACAAGTTAGATGCTCAGATAAGACAGTGTTGTCGCTTGTCACAATAGGGCCTGCTGTGAGAGAAGCAGCCTTAGAGGTAGTCTTGTGTTGAACCATGTATGTTACTTGTAGACCCTCTCCCAACAGGTGCAAATTTAGGTCATGGCTGATGTGCATTCCTGTACTTAACAGCTGTTACAATTTGGAGGGCTACTAAACATCAAAAATAGATAGTTTAAGGTACTGATTTTGGTCTAAATTGTGTCCTATATAAAGGTCAGCTGAGGCGGAGGTGAGGGAATTTGTAAGCTGTGTCCCTGGCAATCTGAAAGACATGGAGGGGCTGCCCCTGGATGATGGCCTGATGATACCTGTTCCATTTGTATTGTGCTTGGGTGCCTGGTGAGGAGTTAGAATAACTTACCCTGAAGCAGGTGGCTCTGCCCTTCTACCAGAACCCTTGCTGTTGTCTTCACGGGTCAGGAACACGGGGACCTCCAGACGTGTGCATAGGCAGAGTGCCCAACTACACTAGCACTGAGTCCTGCCTTCCCTTAGATATGGCATCCACCTTTGGTCACCTCTGCACGCACTCTACCTTCTGGTGTTGTGCCACTGAGTTCTCAGGAAAGGCCGTGGGTGAGGGACCCATGCTTTAGGACCCTGTTAACACTTGTAGACCCTTTGTCTACATTTCTGTGAAACAGCTCTCTGCCCATGCTTAGCGGTATTACAGTGTCATGTTGAGTGAGCTGCTGCGTCTAGCTCTTCCCCTTTCCATCTGTGGTTCTGTGCAGCAAGTGTTCGGTTAACAGGGACAGGCTCTGGCTCCCCAGCAGGTAAGCTAGATGAGCCATTGGCTGGAGCCATCTAGGATGTAGGCCAGATCCTGTGTACTGCATGGGAATGCTCTTGGTGCATTTATAGGTTTATTTTAATGTCATCCAGGACTGGCCCAAATTTGTTATGTGAGCTTGTACAGGAAATGACAGGGATTGGGCAGAGGTTGAAGAAGGCTACATGAAGGCAGAGCTGGAGGCCTGGAGGGTAGATACTGCTGATAAGCCTCAGAATCCCCAAATTCATGCCCAGTCCCCTGGTTGATTGTGACCTGGCATCTGGGGAACGATGAAAAACAGATTAAGACAAAATGTGCCTACTTAGTAGAGATGTAGTTCCTTCAAGGGGTTTGGGGGCCTTCCCTAGGGCTGCCTGTATGTCTGACTGTCAGCTCCAAGGCAGCACTGCTAGGGCAGTGGGGTCCTTTGTCTACTAGCCATCCCCTGGCACTGGGGTAGCAGGATTCTAGGATGATCCTGGGATTCTGCTCCTGGAGGATATGCCTGGATTTCTCCATGAGTGTAGGCAAAACTGATAAAGAGCAGCCATGCTTCCCAGAAGGCAGAGGCGCTGCAGGCCTTGAGGGAGCCACAAAGCAGCAAGGACATGACTTCAGTTCTTTCACTGCAAGGAACTGAATTCTGCCACCAACCAGGACCTCTGATGTGATGACCCCTGAGCAGAGAAGCCTGCATGCTGTGTTACATGCCTGCAGGTGGTTTTAGCCAACCGTGTTTGTGGTAATTAGTTATGCAGCATAGAAAACTAACCCAAGTACATGTAGTGATTCCTTATCCCTTTCTACAGCTGGATAGTATCCATCAGTGAGTGTGTATTCTTTATCCAGCCTTTTCTAGATGCACTTCGCAGGGGTCTGATGCATAGTAAACATGCATCAGACATGAACAAGTGGAATTCCTGGAGTACAAGGAAGTTTGAATGTGTGAAAGTTAAATAATACATCACAGAAAAAGCCACATCATTACCTTGATTCAGGAAAAGCATGGACAAAATTCAACACCTTTCATGATAAAAACAATGAACAAACTAGGAATAGAAGATAACTACCTCTAAATAATAAAGGTCATATGTGAAAGACCCACAGCTAACATAATAGTGAAAAACAAGGTTTCCTCTAGGACTAGGAACAAATCAAGAATGCTTACTTTCACCATATCTCTTCAAGGTACTGAAAGTCCTACCTAGAGCCAGTAGGCATGAAAAAGAAAAAGCATCTAAATTTAAAAGGAAGTAGAGTTCTCTGCAAACAATATGATTTTACATGTAGAAAGGCCTAAAGATTTAAAAATTGCGCTAATGCAGCAAAGTTGCAGGATACAAAGTCAACACACAAAAGTCAGTTTTAGTCCTATACTTAACTATGAACAACCCCCCAAAATTCAGAAAATTCCATTCATATTAGGATAAAAATAAATACATAGAAATAAACAAACTTGAAGGCAAAAGACTTGTACACCAAAACCCTCAAAATGTTGCTGAAAGAAGACACAAATAGGATAACCTGTATTCATGGATTGGAAGACCTAATATTGTCGAGATGACAATACTACCAAAAGCAATCTACAGATTCAACACAATCTCTGTCAAACTCTCAATGATGTTTTTTAAAGCAATGGAAAAATTTATTTTAAAATTATATGCAATCTCAAGGGACCCTGAATAGCCAAAATCTTGAAAAGTTGGAGGTCTCACATTTCCTGATTTCAAAATTTACTACAAAGCTATAGAATTCAACAGTGTGGTACTGGTAAGAAGATAAGACATATAGAACAATAGAATAAAATAGCACAGGAATAAACATATATATGGGCAGATTATTTTCAACAAGAGTGCCAAGACCAATGGGAAAAGAGATAGAAATAAAAATAAAAGAAAGTAATCAATTATGAATACTGATAAATTTGATTTCTTTTGGGAAAGTAAAAATGTTAAAATGGCTAGGAAATATCAAGAAAAATGAGGAAATAACCCAAATAAACCAACAGTCAATCCCTATAAAAGATACAACCACATATATAGGTGTGATAGCCAAACATTTTAAAAATGTGAAACCCTGAATGTAATGAATGGTTCTCTAGAAATTAAAATTACCTTTAGAAACAGAAAACCTGAACAGGCAGATGACCTTAGAAAAAATTTAAAAACTCAAAAGGATGTATTTAAAAGAGGCCCAATCCAGATGGTTTCATGGAGAGTCCTTTAATTTCTGCTCTAAAATAGTCAGAACTACATAAAGAATTTATTGTAGTTTTGTGATTTATTTTTAAACCTTTAAATGATCCATTGGGAGTATATTTTGATTTAAGGAATGATGTGAGAATACCTGTCTGTTGTTTCTGTCTTACCATGATTCTCATTTTCTCTCCTCTTTATGAGTGAACCCAGGCACCAACCCAGGTATGTCTGTGTCCTCCTAACCCAAGGCTGCTGTTTGTGAGTGGAAGTCACATGAGCCATCACACCACCCATTTCACAAACGGTCTAAACCGAGATACTCTGAAATAGGAGTCAAGACTCCAGACTATCATTTTTATACTCTCTCCTACTCCAATCTTGCCTATTTACATATTAAAGGCATCATTAATGTTTAAGAATGTTGATCTCAAAACGAATTCACCATACTCAAGAATTGAAAGAAATATTTATACACTAATGTTCATAGCAGCATTATTAACAATAGCTTAAAGTGGAAATATCCCAAGTGTCCACTGACGGATAAACAAAATGTGGTATATGCATACGATGGAACATTTTTTCAGCCTTAAAAAGGAAATTCTAACATGCTGAAACATGAATGGATCTTGAGGACACTATGGTGAGATAGGCCAGTCACAAAAAGACAAATACTATGTGATTCCACTTATGAGGGGTCGTTAGAGTAGTCAAATTCATGGAACCTGAAATAGAATTGTGGTTTCCAAGGATTTGGGGGAGAGAAGTCGTTATTTAATGAGTATAGAGTCTCAGTTTCACTACATAAAGAGTTCTAGAGATTCGTTACACAACACGTGAATATAACACTATTAAGCTGTATATTAAAAATAGTAAAAATGGTAATATTTGTGTTTTGCCAGAACTGAAAAAACAGCGGGTGTATAATCTGCACGATTCACAGGATTAGGGAGCTGCACATTCCACCAGCTGCCCCTCCACACACACCAATGCCCCTACTCAAAGACTCGCGCTTCCTTGCCAGGGAGTTCAAGCAGCCACAGCTGCGCACCCCGGCATCCTCCAACAGGCCCCCGTGGGGAAGGGGTGTCCAGAAGTTTACAGTACAGCCCACCGCCTCGGAGGAGAGGCCGGTCTGTGCCCGACTTTCACGCTCCAAGTGGCTTCTTAATGGCCGGTGACCACTGAGACGTCAGTCTCTTCCACCTCCGCCTCCGGCCCCCCTTTAACGCATTCTAAGTGTTCCCTTGGATGTCTGTTCAGCGAGGGTCACGCCAACATCACCACATCCCGTTCCAGAACTTCCGCCGCCCGCTTCGCCTTCCTTCGCCCCAGGACCCTCACCTTTACACGGAGACAACGTGAGCCCAGCACGTGGCAGGCCACTCACGAATCCTACCTGTTGCCATTATACTTTTGATGCTGGCCTCCTGCGAGGTTCCCCCTTTCCCTCCCGCAAACTCGTCCCGGACCAGGGGATGCGGGAAGCGCAGAGGCACAGCCCAGGCCGGGGAGGCGGGGCAGCGCGGACAGGCCCCGCCCACCGCCCCGCCCCCGCGATCGCGGGCTCGGCGCTCCCCCGGCGCCCTGGCCGCGCGGGGCGGGCCGGGAAGGGCGGGGCGGGGCGGTGCGATGGGGCGCCAGGCGCCTGCGCAGTGGGCGGCGCCGCGTCGCGCCGCGGGGCAGCGGGCGGCAGGGACCCGCCGGGTGGCGCGGAGCGGGGCGGAGGCCGGACCCGGATCCCGCGGCATGGCAGACGAGGAGCTGGAGGCGCTGCGCAAGCAGAGGCTGGCGGAGCTGCAGGCGAAGCACGGGGTGAGCTCGCGGCCGGGCCCGGCGCCCGCGCCCTCGGCCGGGCGGGCGCGGCTGCCGGAGGCTGAGGCGGTGGCGTCGCGGCCGGAGCGGGCCCCCGGGCCCCCCGCCCCGCCCCCGCCGTCCCGGGCCGCCGAGCACGCGCTGCCCCGGCGGCCCCCACCCCCCGGCCCGCGCGTCGGCCCGGAGTGGGCCGCTCGGCACCTCGGTCCCCGGGCCCCCGGCTGCCGTCCCGGCCGCATCGTTTCCTAGGGTTCGTTGTCCTGCCTCGCGCGGCCGCCACACACGAGCCGAGGCACTGCAGAGCTGCAGTGTCCCGTCGCCCGAGACGGCGCCGGCAGCCCGGGGCCGCCAGCCCCGAGCGCTGAGCCAGTGGGGCGGAGACTCTCGGGCGGGCCGGCCCCGAGGCGCCGCCGCTGCGGCCGCACGGCTTTTCCGCCCAGAAATCATTCTTGCCTCGTAAAATAGGGTTTCATCGTACAGAGACTGTCCTGCCTAATGGTCGTTTGTGTTCCAAACGTTCCACTTGATTGTGGCCGCAGAAGCGTACCGAAACGTCGTAGGAAGCGGAGACTCCCCCTGACGGCTGGGACACCCAGCCGTAGTTACTTGATGACGATTTGGTCTCTGCCACTGCAGAATCGGAAACAGCAGTTCCTATGTCCCCTGTAAAGTTACTCAGCTGAAAGATTTTTTTTTTTGTTTCTTCAGGATCCTGGCGATGCAGCACAACAGGAAGCAAAGCACAGGTATGGGCTGGAGCTCGGAACTTTTTGAAGGCTAATTTTACCAAAACGTTTTTCTTTTTTTATACTTTATTATTTTGTGAATCTTAAAGTTTTTCTTGACATAGTGGTTTTTAAAATAAACTATAAGGATATCTTTGTTATCAACTTGTTAAATGTGTGGAAACCTGCAGCACTTATTACCTTGTTAATACAATTATTGGTTGATGTTTCTCTGATAAACTAGGATTACCTTAAAATGAGCATAACAGTAGGTCTACCTCATAGAGATGTTGTGAAGGTTGCATGGGTCCAGTGCCTCATAATTTACTAAGTGCTAGGTAAATACTAACTTTATATTCTTTTTATTTTATCTGAGCACAGGGCAGAACACATCATCACACATGGCGTATTTATTGAATGAGTACTTAGTTACCACATCATGCTACCTTTTTTCCTAATTGTGATAAAATAACATAACAAAAGTTACTGTAATAACCGTTTTTACGTGTATACTTCAGTCATGTTAACTACATACTTACTGTGCAACAGAACTTTTCATCTTGCAAACAAACTCTATACTTAATGAACAACTCCCCATTTTGCCCTCCATCATGCTGCCTTTTAACTTACACGGAAAATACTTACTGAGCACTTGATTTAGGTCAGACACTATGCTGGGTGTCTAGAAATAGGCAAGGCAAAGAAGGCTTCAGTCCTTATGTGGCTTATTTTAGTGGCAGAAGACAGATGGTAAGCACTTGGGATAGTGCTAAGAAAATAAAACCACGAATTTCATTGATTCTGAAGTGTATGTTTTTCACGTATTAACATATTTGAAATTGGTATGGGTCTCATAAATCACTGTTGTCCTAGATTCTTTCAGAGAGATTTATTTTTGCTCCTGCCTTTACTTGGGTACCTTCTCAGTCTGAGATGTCTTAAATTTTCTCCTCGAGGTTCTCCCCCCTCCTTCCACCTTGGTAGTGTGAATTCAGACAGCAAACCTATATGACTAAAGCTTGAAGTTCAAATTCTCAGGAATTTTTTTCTTCCTCCACTTAGAGTAAAGTTTGATGCATATATCCTTACCTGCTGTCCCTTTCTGGATGGTAAACATTTCTTGTTTATCTTGTACTGTGGATGCTGCTCTTTGATGCCTCATCTTTGAGTGGGGGATCTCTTATCAGACTTCTCATCTAGGGTGTTTTTTTCTTGAAGTTACATAACACTGGTTCATCTTACAATTAATAGCATTTTAAATTCAGTGAAATACAGTAACAGTAGTTTATGGCAGGGTTGAAGTACGCGGGCATGATAAGGTATGGCTTTGCAAGTGTTCCATGAACCTTATGGGGACAGCTAGTGAGCACAGCCACCCCCACGTTCCCCCAGTTCAGCCAAAAAAATCTCTGCTTTTGTCTGTGTTGTACATTAAGTTCCATGAAGGACTTCACTTTAAAAACATTGCTGCTACTTAAAAGTTTGAAACCACTGTCCTTGGAACATGAACTAGTTCCTACTTGTATAGGTAGGAAGATTCAAAGACAGTTGCAGAGTTATAATTTCACTCCCCCTCCCACCCAAAAAATAGAACTAAGAAACATGGGATCTGGGTCTAGCTTGGCCACAAATAGCTATGTTTCCATAACATAGCCTACTTAGTTAGGTCTGGGCTTCTTCATCTCTTAAGATAATTACATGGATTAATCATTTGGTCTTTCTCATTGCCAGAAATCTTTCTACAAATTTCTAGCACTCTCCCACACTAGATACCAAATAAATGTTGGTAATGGTGGTTGAACTGAAACTACCCTGAATTATGAATATGTAAAGTCTTACCTTTCAACCTGGTAGGTTTACACCTATACAATATAAAGCTGGCTTTGGAAGACAAGAGTGGACTCGTCTATAACAATAGCTGCTACCATCCAGACAGCACCTACTATAGTGCAATCTATGTATGCAGTGGGCTTCCATCCTGGGAAATGTATTGAGTTACATTTTTGTATGTTCAATAGGAGTGCTGACAGCTTAGTTCTAATTTTGCTTGACCTGTTTTTGTTGTAGGGAAGCAGAAATGAGAAACAGTATCTTAGCCCAAGTTCTGGATCAGTCAGCCCGGGCCCGGTGTAAGCATCTTCAGTTACCTTTCAGTTATCTCTATAAGATTGGCTTGAATTAACTGAATAAGGAAATATGTATGAAATTAATACTCTCTCTAGATTAAGTATTTGTTTTACCTAAAATCACTTAAGATACAGATGTTTGTGAGAAATGTAAAGTTTATAAACCTAAAGTAATGTACTTAAATTATTAAAAGAAGCTTGGTCCTCACCTACCAGGGAGATGATCTCCAAGGGCTTATTAGGTAAAATTTTAGGAAACAACTTCTCAGTCCAAAAATGTTGCTGGTAGTTGATGTGGGTGATGGAGGCATGGGGATGTATTGCATTCTGTTTTAGTTCATAATTTTTAATAAGAAAACCATGTAGAAAAAAAAATGAGCCCATTGGAATGAACTAGTATCTTCTATATTGTAACTTGAAGTCCAGCTTAGAAGAGGCAGCCTTGGATTTGTCTCTACAATTATATGTGTAGTGATGTATAACTTGTTTTCCAGAGGACCCAAGTTTAATCTTGGCTTTGCCACCACTTCTGTGTGGCCTTGACTGAGATTGAGATGGCTGAACTTTAGTTTCCCCATTTTTAAGAAGGGTAACGATACCTTCAGCCATACCTTCTTTGCTAGTCTCCAGTCATAAATAAGTCCATGAAGTGCTTTGGAAATGTTGGATCTTAGTTTTAAGGTATAAGTACATTTAGTTTTTATGCCTTTTTGTATATTTACTTTTTTTTTTATTATTTTTAGTAAGTAACTTAGCACTTGTTAAGCCTGAAAAAACTAAAGCAGTAGAGAATTACCTTATACAGATGGCAAGATATGGACAACTAAGTGGGAAGGTAAGCTTGGACTGCCTTGAGGCAGTTTTACCTATTGCTACCTGCTTTATCAAAACATATCTTCAAAAGGTCACTTTCATCTTCTGGTTGCAGAATTCTTTTTGACTTTCAAAGAAGCAATTTTTAAAGAAGAGAATAGTTTTATCTACCATAAATCCTAAAAGATAATCGCCTTCACTAAAATCCTGCTTCTTTCCTGACATTGCTGTGCAGCCTTGGTGTCTGTGTGACAGTTACGGTCAGCTGGCTTAAATTGCTCCTACACTGAAACAGGGTTTCTCAATAATACTACTTAAAATACTACCAAAGTAGGTAGATGTTAAGCTTATTTTGCAAATGAGGCGGTGCTAAAATCCCTGGTTATTATGTGCATTGCTGTGATGCCATGGGTTATACTCTGGCAAGCCTGACCTTCAAGATCCAGACTCTCCCCATCTGTACTGGGAAGCCCTCTGCTGCAACCACAGCCTGCAGGGATCATTTCCACCCTGAACTTACACTAAGGATGTGTGTGGAAGAGACAATGACTGGTTCTTCTGATGACTTATTTTCTGCATGAGCTTCTCGGGCAGAAGTGATATGTCTGTGTCTGACACTTAACAGAGCGGTGTAGGTGGATGTCTTTGCTACTGGTGATAAACGTGATGATGCCTGTTAACTTTGGGTTTTTCTGAGGAAGCTAATTGATGGATACCCCTAACTCCCAGTGAAGACTAGCAGAGCAAATTTTATTTGAAATTTAAACCAGTATAGGCATACCTTGGAGATATTGTGGATTCGGTTGCAGACAGCTACTATAAAGCAAATTGTAATCTTTTGCTGGTGGAGGGTCTTCAGTTGGCCTTCGCTTAAAAAAAAAAAAAAAAGCAATACCTGTGGAGCATAGTAAAGTGAAGCACAATGAAAGGAAGTACACCTGCAGTTATAACTGGTGGTTTCAGCCTACTGCCCCACCTCTCCTTCCTTTTTGGCCTCTATCCCCACACCCTAGAAAGATGAAAACGTTTCAATCTGCTGAGTTAAATTCTTTGTTTAAAAAACATACTGTTTTTCTTTCTGGTTATCCTAGGTAACAGAACAAGGTTTAATAGAAATCCTTGAAAAAGTAAGCCAACAAACAGAAAAGAAAACCACAGTTAAAGTAAGTTTCCCTGAGTGTACATGGCAAAAGAAAAAAGATTGATATTTTAAATGATGTGTTGAATATACATCTGTTGTATCAAAACCTGTTTCAGCCCATATGTGTTTTCATTTTGTAACACATGGACATTTGGGGAGAAAGGCTGCATGTATTGAGGGTCTAGTTTTTAAGGCTCTTCTGTTTTTGTTCCCCCCTCCCCTTAGATGTAAAACACTAAGTTGTTTTAAAGACAGAAAAATGTCTTGCCGTAGTGGGTAGAAATATTTCTTTTCAGAAAATCTGGGTTATGCTTTATTAAACACATAATGACACTTGTTTAATTTCCCCCCTAGTTCAACAGAAGAAAAGTAATGGATTCTGATGAAGATGATGATTATTGAACTTAAGATGCTTAGACACTGGAACTTAATGGAACAGTTCTAGGACAGATAATACTTGGCAGAAGTTAAGATTTGATTGAATGTTTACTTTATTGTCTATATGCCTTTAGAAAAATAAACTTGTTATGTAAAATAAAACAATGTGAGGAAAGTGGTTTTAGTACTACAGCTGAATGACAGAAGATCTGCATTTTGCATTTTTTCCTTTTCCTGCCCAAAGCTTTTAAATGTGTAGCAGCATGAATATATCCTTTGTAATTATGACAGTGTAAGGTAGAAAAATGACCTTAGCAGAAATAGAAGCTGCTTGAGCAGTCTTCAGTAAGAAGAAAATAGCATCCAGTAAGATCATGGGAGTTAAAACCCACTGATTAAGCTGTACCAACTTTAATATCTAACATCAAATCTTTCCAAGGCATAGGTTCTGACAGCAAGTAAGCTGTTTTTCTTCCTGCAGATAGTACTTTCATTTAAGAAAATTTGTAGCTTTGGTTTCATAGATAATCTCCTTCTCAGTGGCAATGAGATACATTAAATTATCTAACAAATATTACCCCTATCCAAAAAACCTCTATTGAGTGATACTTCCATTGAAAAGAATTCCCAAAATAAGCAGGGCATACTGGTATTAATATTTACATGTTTGTAAAAAAAATGACTTCTGATGGGTAAAATCCAGTTGAGATGGTTTTACAAAGTTAAAACATTTCGAAAGAAATATTCTGGGTTTTTCACTGATAAAGTTGCAGGTAATTTTAAAGCAAACGTCATCTCGTGTTGTGCTTTACTCCCACTAGGTTCTGAAACCTTTGCTCATAAATTTAAATCATAAATTTAACTCTTAAGGGAGTTGTTCGGTATAACCTTTTAGATGTTTTAGTCCTGTGAGACCCAGCCTAGGAGGAAGTTACAACATTTAATGGGTTGAGTAGGAGTTGTAGCAGAAAAGTGATGGGAAATATTGTTTAAGTGCTTTAACTAATGTACTGCGGAGGTATGTTTAAACTATATTTGAGACTTTACTGTATTTGAGAGTTTGAGACTTGAAATTTGTAAATAGTGAATGAAAAGTGTTGGAATTAAGTGTCTAGCATTCCTGAATGAACAAATGAATAAGAACCATTAAGAACATCAAAAAAATTTTAAAGGAACAATTACATATTCAAAATAAATTTTGATCAAGGATTTTGAAAAAAATTGCGGTTACAGGTAAATTTTGCTTTAGGTTTCATTTACATAAAAATACTGGAGGGAGACTAGACAATTTGGTTACTTGCTTTCTCGCAGAGTAACCACCCTCCTAATGGCAGCTGCAGATGTGACTGTGTAAAGATTGTCACTCTCCTGTCCTTCAGAGATACTTCAGAATGGAAAGTAGTTCTGTCTACGAGGATAGAAGTTCTTGAAGGCAACAAGGGTGGAATACTTTCTGTCCAGGGAGTGGCGAGTGGTTATTCTAAACCTTTTAATTTAACCAGCAATACTTTGAACCAATCTGAGTTGTCAAATCATGTTTAGTTTTAAGTGGGAAAGCATTGGGGGAAAAAAAGTGTATTTAAAACTACTTGAGGTAAATCACTTCAGATGGCTAACCCTGCTGATTACCAGGGTAGCTCAAGAGAAAACTCCTCCCTTAAGATTGACAGTCCTATTCAGGGTATTTATATCTCCAGATGAAGGGTACACCAAGCTGGAGACTGCCAGTTCAGATGACACTGCCAATCACTGCCAATCAGGCCTTGATGGCCAGCTGTGATAGCATAAGCAAATTAGCCCTCTTCTGAACCTGTTTCTTCATGTGATGATTCTGTCAGCCAGGGCAATTGTTAAATTTAAATAGGGGAATACACAGAGGTATATAATTTCAAAATGGTGTTTCACCATCCAACAAATAGGTGGCATCGTTGCATCACGGAAATGGCTGTGCTGATAAACTGCATAAGATGTAGATTGTTAATTAGGATGGTAGAGAACCACAGCAACTCAAGTTGTTATGTGAAAAGGCTGATGAATAAATTGTCAAAGCAACAGTGCTCATTTCCTGTTTGGGCTAAGAACCTGTAGTATATTCATTTTTGTTCTGATTTTAAAAGAAAATTTTGAGAGCCCTAGGCTAGGTGTCTTGTGTATTGTCAGCCATGATCAAGGGAGATTGGTGGTAATCTCTGAATGATCTAGTTTACATGTTTCAGTCACACGCACATCTGCAACTGAAAAATAAAATGTGTATCCGTCCAATGGGGGAAGATTTTCCATATACAAAGCATAGAGCGGCTTAGAAACAAAGATCTCCATAGCAAAACGTTAACTAAAAAAGTAAACCATGACACTCTGAAGAATCATAAAGTTTACTGTTTCTTTTCCATCATTTGGCACATACCCAAGGCACATTAGAAAATTAGAAATCATAAATTACTCTGTAGAAAAATAATCAGCCCCTCCCTTCTATACATACACAGTATTTCTAAGAACATGCACAAAACTATTTCCCTGTTACAAAGTTATTTCAAAATGTATTCAGGACAAACCCATGTTTGTGGTTTTAGACCATTTAATAACATAAAAAAATAAGGGTATAATCTATAGAAATTCATAAAAAGAAACAAATGGCAAATTCTAACTGAAAATAACTCTGACCTGGTTTGTGCTGTTAAGTTTTGAATCCGAATCAAAAGACTAAGAAAAGATGTGCCAAATCCACGCTCTAGTTTAGTTGCCATCCTTCAGGTGGGACATCTATGGGGTGATTTTTAACGGAAAGGGATGTTTCCAAAGACACCGCTACAGGTGCGTGTGTGCGGTGACCAAATACCTGTACTTGCTTTGTTGTAAGGAAAGTACATGCAACTTTGCCCACATACATAGTGCAGAGCAGGCCATATGTGTCCTTTTCACTAAAATGAACATCAAAATGGCATTTAGCATCTTTGGGTTAAAGTGTTGCTTTGCAAAAGGAACATTTCTCAGATCCTATTTTCTTCATTCAAATGTGACATTTCTGCCTGGGCTCCACAGTACTATGAAACCTTAATTCTCTTCAGCTGATCCCAGATGAATTCTTTTAGCTCGTGGTTTGTTAATTTATACACATCACAGAGGTTTAGCACCTTTTAGTAGGAGGAGGTCAGAATCTGGTGATGAAACCTCTTACTGTAAGGAACCCTAATGCTTAAGAAGAAACACACACCTGGGTCTTAAGGATCTGGACACCACTGGAATTTTCATCCGTTCCTTTTCAAATGTATTCATTAGCTTGAAGAAGAAAGAGATGGCGGTCATTTTCTTTGTTGCATTCTTCCAGCCACAGAAAAGCTTTCAGGAACTTTCTGCTTTCCTCTCAAGGCAAATAGCACATTTAGTTCTACTCTGTACTCATGCTTGGCATCTTCTTGTTAAGGTCTCACTTCTTGGCAGCAAATTTAATTACTTATTATTGTTAAGACTGGGAAATACTAGCCTCTTGGGGAGTGGTTAGGTTGCCAGCAGTCTCTGGGCGGCTGGGTACAACTGCCTCGTCGACGGTGTGTCTGCGCAGCATACGCCTGTTTCCAGGAGCTGTCTGTTTCAGTTCAGGCCTCTTGGGCTGATCACCGTCTCCTTTGTCAGCAGTCCGAGATCTGCTCTGGTCTGGCAGGTCATTCTGTTTCTGTATGATTTGTTGCCTCCCAGGCTAAACAGAAGGTTCAGTTCAAACGGTTGACATGTGCACTGTACTTTAAACTACCAGCACAACAGCTACCTTTGAGTGCTCGTATGTACCATCTAATGTGCTCAGTACTTTCCAGGCATAATTTCAACTCTTAACATCCCTGTGGTGATAGTCTGACATCTACATGTTCCAGGTGTCAGACACAGAGTAAAGGCTTTATGTGTTTTCACATTTACTCTTTACAATTTAACAAAGTGTGTACTGTGATTATCCCATTGTCCCCATCCTACAGCTAGGGAAACACGACCCTCAAAGTTACGCAGTCTGCCTAAAGACCCATAAGAAGGGAAAAGCTAGCACCTGATTGAAGCCAGGTAGATTTTAAAGTTTGCAGGTTTCCCACCCGGCATCAGGTCTATTAGCAGAGTCGTGAAAGATTGTGAAATCAAAATTAGGCATGTTAACAAAAATTACTTTAATTCTCTAAGACAAAGGTTGAGAACATCTGTATGCATATCCCAACAAGTCTATGCCTCACATGCTATAAATGCAACTTTTCATCAATAGTCCCATCAATAAGCATAAATAAGAAAAGTCATGTTCCTGAGAAGAGTGACCTAATTGCACCACAGAATGTAAAAAGCAGGCTTCTTTTTATAATTGAGTTATTAAACAGGAAGATGGCCACATACAGAATTGTCTATATGAGCAACTTTATACCCTATTTAGAGAATTTTACTCCTCTGTATACAAACTTGTTTTCTTCCTTAATGTGATTAACACATTAGTGAATTTGCTTAGTGAAATTCGAGATATTTCACTAAGTATGCACACCATGAACAAGTGTCTTCACATGTGTATAACTATTTTCTAGTTTTTCCTCACTTCCCTTTTTAAGTTTAGAAATGTATTTTTAAATGTAACAATAAATGAAGTCTGTACTCTTGACTCCTAAGGAACTCATTTTAATTGTTACCAACTCTTACAGTGATGGAAATAATGAAATAAGAAATGTGTTTACCATAGTTTTGAAAAAGCCAAGATTTAAAAATATGATTATAACTCAGTGTTTAATAACTCACCTCATGTAAAGAATCTTCAGTAAAATTAGGGACACTTCTATCTCTTGCCATGATCTCCCTTGAAGTCCTTCCCCTGAAACCCAAAACAAGTATGTAGCGTTTGGGACAGTGGTGCGAAACACTGGTTGGCCACAAGGCGGCAGCATTTGACGAGTGCAGATTTGTCTATAATCCATTCAAGAGTCACATATCCTGCTTCTGTTACAAGGATAGGGTCAAAAGCCCAGAAATCAACTCAAATTTTATACTCACTTAAACTGACCAACTGAGTGGACAAAGTAAAACTGTCTTGTAAAAGGTTCACTTGGTAGATCATACATTTTTGAGTTCCCTGTAGATAAAAAAATAAACATCTGAGAACTTCCAAAATAGTTTAAGAATTGTTTTAAAATTACAGCATAGATGCAACCTTTCAGTTATCTTAGTTGAACACTATTTTGAAAATTAAGAACTGCATTTGCTTAAAGAAACAGTAAAGATGTATTATTGTGTGGACCCCTATGAAACAGATTTTCCCCAGCCACAGCCAATTACAGCGAGAGAGCCTCCAGATATATCAGTGGGTTTATATTCACATTACTGCATTGCAAAATCATACTGTAATTGAAAAAAATCAAGGACCCCATCTAAACTATAACAACTTTAATAAAAAGAGAAAATACTTTAGCCCCACCCCTGTCTGGCAACTGCTTTTCTAATTATCATCAACTGAAAAATTCTTTAAAGGTAGCATTTACCCTGATGTCCAGGAAATGCTTAGAAAAGGCTTGGCTGTGGAACGTGTGTGAAAGAAACTACCAGAGGTTGCTCCTCCTCTCCAACTGGTGAGTGGAGGTCTAACCTTCAAGGTAATGCTGAGAGACACCATCACAACCAACCAGAAAACTAGTATCAAAAGACACTGATAAACGAGGATGTAACATCCGTTTCTTTGGTGCCTAATCCCACCCCCAGTCACAATTTAATTGCATTTTTCATTTATAATGAAATGAAAACCAGCAACCTCTCATGAACTTCCAAATAAACCCAAGTTGAGGATTACAAAGAATACAAGTTCTTACATTTTTTCCTGATCTTAACAGTAACATACTCCTTGTCTGTTTCACCAACATCATCTAATGTGGCCACGCAGCTTGGTACTACCTGAAGTAATTCCATTATTTTCGAATTCTACAATTTGAAAGGAAAGAGGTAACATTAAGATATTTTTTTATCAGCAGATAATTACCTGTTTTTGATGTAAATGTCCATACTAGTGTAGCTGAGCAGAAAAGCTAAGAAACAACTACAGACAAACTTCAAGGCCCTAATGCCTGGAGGTTAAGAGCAGCCCTGAATTAGAAGCCTGGTTCTGCCCTCTGCCAGATACTCAAGGTCAGGTGCTTCACTGGTCTATGTGATTAGGCTGACAATCACAGGAGCTATTATTTTAGTTATCATGAGGTTACTGAGGACACCGAGCACGGTAAGTACTCAAAATTGAAAGTTTAAAATATTTCAATACTGTTAAGAAATATCACTGAAACTTAAAAATTGACATAATTAGCCTAAGTTAGCTTTATGGTGACTTTAACATGTCAGTTGTGTCATATAACAGCATACTAGTTGTCTACCCTCAGTAGAAAACTAGATAAAGAGCTGACATGAAAACAGGAACAGTAAACTTTCTCCTCAGGAGAAAAATACTTTTTCCTCACCATTTCTCCATGGCACATGCCCATGGCACCGGGAGAGGGGTAAATCGGTCTTCATAATTCTCCATACAGAATGCAGGGCATTTTAAAGCCAAGTGAACAAACTTTCTCCATCACGCTACTATGAGCACAGGTATATTCCCAGTGTGGAACGTTCTCTCAACTCGCTACTTTCCTGTGAGGACCTGACTGCTCGTCAGGAGCCCAGGCAGGAGCTCAGGCC
Organism: Cynopterus sphinx; assembly: GCA_030015415.1. Classification (NCBI taxonomy): domain Eukaryota; kingdom Metazoa; phylum Chordata; class Mammalia; order Chiroptera; family Pteropodidae; genus Cynopterus; species Cynopterus sphinx. The sequence continues at coordinate 29,630,170 of CM057386.1, forward strand.
CCTGGAAACTAACTGAAGGACCAACTCCTGGGTCCCGAGCAGCCCACTTCTGACCAGGTGACCAAGGGTCGGGTATTTAACCACGTGTTCAACCACACTGGCAGACCAACTCGGCCAGGCATAGCAATTCAGAGGTATGGCCACTGCCTGGATGTCCTCAGTTCTTGTGCTCGCACACTCACCTGCTCAGCACAGTCTATAGCTGTGCACTGCCTCTTGTTCAAGACCTGAACCGAAGCTCCATGAAGCAGAAGCAGCTCCACGACAAAGATGTGCTTTTCTGTCACAGCCTCGTGCAGTGCTGTGTTGCCTTTATTGTTAGAAACATTAATGGAAGCCCCATGCTGGAAAGCGAAACAGTACAATCAAAAGGAATGCTAAAAGCTATTAATGCAGAATCTAGGTGGTGTGTATATGGGTGTTCGCTATAAAGTTCTCTCATTTTTTTCTGTGTGTCTGAAATTTTGCTTAAAACGTCAGGGGTAAAATAACTGAGAAAAGTAATATCTTTGTACATAAGTACAAAAAAGATGGCAGAAAAAAAACAAGTCACTTAAATGTATACAGCAGGAACAGTTAAACCAATAAATAAAACAAACTGGTACATCCATATTTTGCAACCATTAAAAATTGAAGTTTTTAATGAACAACTTTCTACTTTAAGTGCAAGCAAGCAAGATAGAATACTGATCTAAACTATGCATATATTTTTAAAGTTCACCAACATTAGTTGCCTTTGAGGAATGGGGTTGTAACGGGAAGGTTGTTTTTTCTCTGCTTCTTTAGATTCTTTGTTCTATAATCAACACATATAACTTTTATCAAGAGAGGGGAAAAGTAGCAGTGACAAAGGACATTCAGCTCAACACTGAAGGTAACAATTCGATCTACCCTGGTAAGTGAGACAAGATCCACACCTTCAGCAAAAGCAGAATCTACGTCCCTAATTCTGTGCAGCACGGATGCTGCTGACACGCCATTTCCCATCAAAAAACCACCACGTGGAAATTTGGAAAGGTCCTCTCTCCAGTGGCAGCTTAAAGCAAAGGGCAAGAGGCCTACCTGCCCCCGCCCATCTTTAGTGCACTGCCAGGTGCTTGCCACGAGACAAGATGCCCATTAGCTCCTGGGCTGTGGGAACACTTACCTGTAGCAACAGCGCCGCGACTTCATGGTGGCCACTGGAACAGGCATAAATGAGGGGTGTGTTACCACTAACATCCTTTTTATTGGGTTTAGCGTTGGAATCTAATAGATACTTCACCACCTAACCCAGAGAAAAACAATTTACAACCTTAATTAAAATCTGCAGAGAGAAATTCTCTAACTTGGTATTCTTTTGACTTTTTTCTAAGTTTACCCAGAGGCAACTTTGACCTCTGGAGAAAGCAGATCAACTGAAGAAGGGTAGACTGTGTGCCAGATGCTTGTTTTTTTCATTTAATCATTAGATCTACCCTATGGAGAGCTGGAATTATTACTCGTTTTACAGATGAGGAAACTGATGCTAGATGTTATAAGAGAGATGGGAGATGCGAAGTAGAGTTCCGGACTTTAAAAACCTCATAATAGAACTAATGAGGGAAAATAAAAAATACAGATAATTTTCAAAAAGAAAAATGAGACTTTAAAAAGTCAATCATTCCACAGCATCTCTTGGCCCTACTCCGGGGGCTGTGGACATGTCAGGGTGCTAAGATGGGGCTAGAGCCCTGGATGTCCAACACCCAAGCACTGAGAGAGCTCCTGCTGGGGCTGGAATCAGAACAGCCTCTGTGTCACCCAAATGTGACTGGCAGTGGGAGGGGGTTGGCGCCACCTCCAGATGCACCAGAGTTCTGTGTTCTGTTGCTGAGTGGTCCTGCCATGTGCACCAAGAATCTTGGGGCTGGGAGGAAGGAAGGTGCCGGTCCCCTGAGCCAGCCCCTCTGCAGTGCTCTCAGCAGGTGAGGTTTCAAGCAAAAGCAAGTACCCTGACGCTCTGCCCAAGAGACAGAACCCGTACCTGAAAGTGACCTTGCTGGCAGGCCAGGTGGAGTGGGACGGCTTGGTTTGCGTTTCTGGCACCTACGCTGGCACCGTGCTTCAGGAGGAGGGGGATGAGGTCTGCCCGACCATGCAGGGCAGCGACGTGCAGTGGGGTGGAGCCATCCCGGTCGGTCACATTCACACCCAGCCCACTGGTGGGAATCTTTGCCAGCTTCTAGTAAGTGCAGAAGATGGAAATGGAAATGTCATTAATATTTAAGAAAACTGGCTCAAAGAATGAAGCCATGTGTCCCTCACGGCCCCTCAGCAAAATTCAGGATCACAGTGGGATCCAGAATCAGATTGTCCAGATGTGAATTCCTACCATGTTAGAAAAGTATGCTACATCGAATGATTCATTTCCATTTTTAAGAAAGCAACCCCCTAAAATGATACCAAATTATGCCAAAGCAATTCAATGGGGAAGAGAAAGTCTGTTGAAAAGATGATATTGGAACAACTGGATACTCATACGCAGGAAAACCTGCATATCAACCCTTATCTCAAGCCAAACAAAAATTAAAATGGATCATAGACCTAAGTGTAAAAGCTACAACTGTAAAACTTGAAGGGAACACAGAAGGAAATCTGCAACATTGGGATAAGCAAAGATGTCTCAGTTAAGAGACAAAAGCAAAAAACATTTTGAAAAACTAGACTTAACAAAATTTTAAAATCTTTGCTCTTTAAGAGAGATAATTAAGAAAATGAAAAGGCAAGTCACAGAATGGGAGAAGATATTTGCAATATGTGTATCTGACAAGGACTCGTACCAACCAGAATTGAAAAAAAGAAAAAAAAATTCTTACCCCTCAATAAGACAATCCAACTTTTTAAAAATAAATAGGCAAAAGATTTGAAAAGGCTTTTTACAGGAGACAACAGGTGAATGGTTGGTAAATAAGCACATGAAATAACATCTTTACTTATCAGGAAAATGCAAATCAACATCAGAAATGACAAAACCAGGGGTCAGAAAACAGATCAGTGACTGTCAGGGTGGGGATATTTTGGGGACAGAATATTTGGGGGCAATAAGAGATATTCTGTGTATTCACTGTGGTGCTGGTGGTTATGTGACAATGCATTCATTTGTCAAACCTCCTAAAACTGTGCTACTTACCTAAATAGTTCACCTTCATTTTTATCACGAAACTACTCTACTATTCACAGTGGTTTTAATGTCAATTGTGCAAATATAAGAATAATCAGTAATTAAAAGGGCAAACAAAACTAATTTATAAACCATGAAACTAAAAAGAAATTGAGATACTGAATCATGTTTTGACAGTGGAATCAATATGTCAGTTTTCTGTGACTGATTGGGGGCTAAAACTTTGGTTGTCTAGTACACTTTTCGATGATTAAAAACGTTATGTCTTAAAAAAACTATGTTAAATTTAAAGGGTGAACTTTACTGTATGTAAAATTTACCTCAAAAATAAAAACAAGTGAAGAAGTAGTGGGAAAAAACACAATGAAATACCACTGCACACTTACCAGGATGACAGCTAAAACTTAAAAGCCAAAACATCGAGTGCTGCCGAGGATGTGGGGACAGCACGAGTTCTCACACACTGCTGGTTGGAATGGAAAAAGCTACACTCCCTCTGGAAAACTGGCAGTTTCTTATAAAGTTCAACATACACTTACTGCAGAAGCCAGAAGTTATATTCCTAGATATGTACCCAAACAAAACAGTTACGCAAAGACTTATGCACAAATATTCACAGTAGCTTTCTTCCAAAACCAAAACCAGAAAACTATTCAAATGTCCATCAACGGGTGATCAGATGCACAAATTATGGTATGTTCAACAAAATACTACCCAGCAATAAAGAGGAATGAACCGCTGATGCAACAGGCACCTCAGAAACATTCTGCGAAGGAAGCCAAACTCAAGAGAGTGTATACTGTCTGGTTCCATTCACATGAAATTCTAGAAAATGCCAATGTGTCTGTAAAGACAGAAAGCAGATCCATGATTATGTTGCAATATGTACATCTGATGAACTGTCCCTGCACGGGACAGGGGAGGCAAAAAGGAAGGGACAAGCTGCACAGCAGTACAAGGAAAGTCTCAGAGGTGAGAGTCGTGCTCTATGATTTGATTGTAGTGGAGGCTTCCTGGTTTCCACAGCTGTAGAAACTCACCAGATTGTATACTTTACGTGGCTATACACTAAGTCCTCGTTTAACACTGTCAGTAGGTTCTGTGACGTTAAAGAAAACGACGTACAACAAAACCAATTTTACCGTCAGCTAATTGATTTAAAAAAGAGTTAAGTTCCTATAGCATCTCAGTTATACTGAAATGGCATTATTTGAGGACTTGCTGCACTTTATCATTGTGTGTAAATTATACTTCAATAAAGATTTAAAACAAACAGAGGGTAAGAAGAGGATGGGGTTGGGGGTAGTTTTAATTTAATCACAGACATGAAGCAATTAGCGTGTGTCTTTTTGAGAAATTACAAAAAAGGGAAAAGATAAGAGGTTTTAAAAGAGCAGGGGAGGGGGGAAAGTGGCGTGGATGACAAGAGGCTCTGCTCATCCCTTTGGCGACCAAATCAAAGTTGTGATGAAAAAAGAAGCAAACGGCAAGAAAAAGTTATCTGGGATCTGGATGAACAAGCCATACTACTAGGGAGAAATCTAAGAAAGCACCTGCAATAGCAGAAGGTAGGATGGGGCAAGGACATGAGGCTGCCTGGTCCCGAGTGGCTGAGTGAGACGGAGGCTGTGGCAGTGGCAGCTGCAGACGCCTCTTGAAGAGGCCACATCCCCAAGCGGACTTTCGCGGTGACGGACCTGGTTGCTCTGAGCACCAGGGCTGGTATGGCTGCTTACGGGGCACCACGGTCTTACAGGGGAACACTCAGTTGTCAGAGTGAAGGCCGAGGTGAGACTCACTCTGTATAGAAGTCCCAGCGGTATCCACTGTTCCTCTGTTGAGCCCTCCCCCACCCAGGGCTCTGGACACAGCGCCACCATAGCTGAGACATCATCAAACCGGGTAACAGAGGTTGCTCTTCCCAGAGAATTCCCTGAAATTCTGTCCCCCCCAAATTGTGGGCCCACCCTAGCCACATCCAGCTGTGTCCTTGGCAAGTCTGGTGCCCCTTGCTGAGCAGCACCTAGACTCACCCTGGAGGCAGCTGGCCTTGGTTTCTGGTGTGGCCTCTTGAGCAACTATGAGCACAGCATCTGTGGACTGCTTGCTGAATCTTCACAAGTGGCCCCGGAGGGGCACAGGCTGGGGCTAAATTAGGCCTGCAGCTGACCCATCTCAGGACTGTGCCACTGGACACCTAGTACACAAAGCCACACTAGTAAGACCGAGAGACTTAAGAGCTTTGCTTAGTACGTGGAAAGGCAGCCAAAATGGGAGGACAAAGAAGCAGAAACCACATGAGAGACCAGAACAGAGGTCTAGGAATAATGGAGTCAAGCAATCTAATCGATGCAGAGTTCAAAACACTGGTCATAAAGATGCTCAATAAACTTAGGGGAAGTGTAGATGAATTCAGTGAGAACTTTAACAAAGAGATCAAAAACATAAAAATCGAAATTATAAAAGGGAACCAGTTAGAAATGAAGAACACATTATCTGAGATGAAGAGTATATTAGATGGAGTCAATAGAGTGGATAGAGAAGAGGACTGAACCACTGATATAGAGGATGGGGAAGCCAAGGACACGCAATGAGAATGGCAAGAAAAAAGCCAAGACTGTACAAATAATTTAAGGAGCCTATGGGACACTATTAAATATAAAAATATCCATATCATAGGGATACTGGAAGGAAAACAAGCGTTGAAGAGCTATTTGAAGAAATAATGTCGGAAAATTTCCCTCAACTGGTGAAGGAAATAGACATAACACCCCAGGAAGCTCAGAGAGTCCCAAGAATGATGAACCCCAAGAGGCCCACACCAAGACACATCATAATTAAAATGCCAAAGGTTAAATGCAAAGAGAATCTTAAAAGCAGCAAGAGAAAAGCAGCTAGTTACCTACAAGGGAGCACCTGTAAGACTGGTAGCTGATTTCTAAAAAGAAACCATGCAGGACAGAAGGGCTTGGCACAAAATATTCCACATGACAAAGACCCAGGCTTACAACCAGGAATACTTTATCCAGCAAAGCTATCATTTAGAGTTGAAGGACAGATAAAGAGCTTCCCAGACAAAAATAATCTAAAGGAATTTACCACCACCAAGCCAGTCTTACAGTAAATGTTAGAGGGACTTCTCTTTAAGAAGAAAAAACATGTATCGAAAACAGGAATAAAGAATGGGAACAACTACATTCCTATCAACAAGCACCTCAAGTGGAAAAGAGAGAGTGGCTGAATGGATAAGAAAACAAGACCCCCACATATGTTGCTTATAAGAGACTCACTTCAGACTAAAAGACACACACAGACTAAAAGGAAGGGGATGGAAAAAGATATTGCTTTGATGGACCTAGAAGGTATTTAAGTCAGACAGAGAAAGACAAACATTATGTGATTTAACTTACATGTGGAATCTAAGGAATAAAAAGAACTAATCAAAAACAGACACAAATATAGAGGACAATCTGGTGACAGACAGAGGAGAGGGGTCTGGGGGTCTGGGAGAATGGGGTGAAAGGTTAAAGAAGTACAAATTAGTAGTTGGTGGATGGTCACAGGGATGGGGAGCATGGCAGAGGGAATTGCATTTGGCATTAATATGCTGGTTATGTGGAGGGCTAAGGGAGGGCAGAAGCAATTGGGGAATCAGTTTATGAAATATGTAGATGTCTAACAAATGAACTATATACTTGAAACTAATTAGAAAATAAAAAGAGCAGGGGACATAAGACTTCATCCAATAAATTCTACAGAAATTGTAATATGTAATTTAGCTACGTGTTATGACTAATGAATCGAGGTGGAGAAGAACAGAGCATAGGAAACCGATAAAAGAACAACAGAGAGATACAGTAACTGCCTCTTGCCATTCAGAGTCACTGACAGGCCTGGGGGCTTTGTTACAACACATCATATCCTTTGAAACATCATCTGCCTTTTTAATCCTTATGTTTTTCATGGCTGCCCATCTAGGGGAAATAAGTTTTTTGGACAGTACATACCCAGCATGGGGACAGAATAAAAGTTGTATGTCCCAATGTACATATTACCCTGCAGCTGAAAAGCTACACGTCAATGAAAAATTTAGTCATTTAAATACTCTTAGGTTAGAAAAACCCATGAAGCCTTTAAAACAAGATAGTATTTTCTTGCAATACAAAGGATAACACCACTATATCTGTTTTATAAAGTCAAATTAATTTTCTTAGTATGTGACATACAGGTAGCACACAAGTATGTACTATGCACACGATGCTATTTATAACTGCTCAAAAGAAAATAAAACACTTAGGTATACATTTAACAAAACATGAACAGGACCTGTATGCTAAAAATCACAAAATGTTCAAGAAATCAAGGGCCTGCATATTAGAGATACCATGTTCATGAAGACTCAACATAGTAAAGCTGTTATTTCTCCTCAAATTGATCTACAGTTTTAATGCACTTCCTAACAAAATCCTAAGAAAGCTTTTTTGAAGACATAGAAAAGCTTATTCTAAAATTTATATGGAAAGGTACCAGCCCTAGAACAGCTAAAATGATCCTGGCAAAGAAGAATAAATCAGCAGGAATCACTTTACCCAATACTAGGCTTGATATATAGCTGCAATAATCAAGACACTAACACTGGTGCAGGGACAGACACCCAGGTCTACGGAACAAAAAGAGAGCGCAGAAACAGACCCAGCCCGCATACAGTCAACAGGGGTCCAAAAGCAGGTCAGTGGCCCTTCAACAAATGGTGCTGGAGCAAGTGGACATCCGTAGGCAGAAAAATGAACCGCAACCTAAATCTCACACCCTGCGCCAAAATTAACTCAAACTGGATCAAAGACTTAACTGTAAAATGTACAATTATAACTTTTAGGAAAAAAACAGGAGAAAATATTTGGATTCTAGGGCTAAGCAAAGGGTTCTTAGATTTAACACCAAAAGCACAATCCATAAAAGGAAAAACTGATAGACTGGACTTCTAAATTAAAAACTTGCTTTGTGAAGGCTTCTTCAGCTATAGGCAAACTACAGACTGGAAATGTTTGTAAACCACACAACTGACAGAGTTTGAATCTAAAATGTATAAAGAACTCTCAAAACTCAACAGTAAAGAAAAAAATCATTAAGAAAGTGGACAAAGGAAATCAACAGATATTTCACTGAAGAACATAAACAAATGACAAATAAGCACATGAAAAGATGTTCAATGTCATCACCATGGCGAATGCAAGTTATAATCACAATGAGATAGTGCTACACACCCAGTGGAATGGCTAAAATAAAAAATAATGTCAACACCGAATGCTGGTGGGAGAGGGGGACACTGGATCACTCAAACATTGCTGTTGGGAATGTAAAATGGTCCAATCACCCCGGAAAACAGTCATCAGTTTAATATACAAAACTAACCATAGAATTACCAAGTAATTATCATATGACTCAGCAACTGCATGCTTGGGCATTTACCTTAGGGAAATGAAAACTATGTTTTCATAAAAACCTGTACACAAATGTCCAGAGCAGCTTGTAATATGCCCGAAAGGGAAACAGCCCCCATGCCCTTCAACAGGGGAATGGTTAAACACACTGTGGCACACACGTACCATGGAACACTGCTCAACAATAAAGGAACAAATTGCCAACTACATGCAACAACTTGAAATCATGTTAGTGAACAAAGCCAAGAGGTTACATGCTATATTATTCCATTTATGTAACATTTTTGAAATGACAAAATCACAGAAATGGAGAACAGATTAGTCGTTGCCAGGGGTTAAGGACAGGGGGTGACAGCAGCAGAGGTAGGTGTGGTTATGAAGGGGAACACGCGTGATTCTCCCTGTGGTGAGCCAGCTCTTCTATACCTTGGTGGGGATACACAAAGCTACATGTGATAAAACTGCAGAGAACTAAATACACACAGTTACATATACATATTAGCACACGAACACATGTGACACGGGGTTTCTGCATAAAACAGACGGACTGTACTCATGCCACCATCCTGGTTGTAATACTACATTGAGGTTTTGCAAGCCCTTACCATTAGGGGGAACTGGATCGTACAGGGGACTCTCCCTGCCACAGAGGGCATACCAGTGTGAGCACAGGCAGTGGTGATGGAACTCAACTGCAGGTGACGGCAGCCACACAGACAGAGACACTCGGACATGTCTATTCGTAAACTCCTGGCTGTGACTCATGGACTCAGAGAGCAGCCGAAACACTAAGCATGTGTGGCTGTCCCACCTCACTAGCCCATCCGCTTAGAGGCAGGCAGTGCAAGCCAGATCCTGCACTAGTGTCGCTTCTCTCCACCCTGAGCTCCCAAATCCCCACCGTGTCTCAGGGAACACCCACTCCCAGCCACTTGGAAATTAGCCGGCTGAGAAGCAACTCTGCCAAAGAGAAAAAGAAGACTCTGCCTTGCTACCCCCACCCCTATCAATAGAAGCAAAGCCAAACCTTTTGAGCTGGAGCACATTTGGGGCACTGGCACAATGGGTGACAAAATTCAAGATCCGCTGCACTGACAGCATCCTCCTCTTCATCCAGGTCATCATCTGTCCACTCCAAAAGGTAACGCACCTGGTGTTGCACAGTAAAGAGAAACGGGAACTTAAAAACTCATCCTTAGCTCCTTTATAAGCCACAGTCTGTCTGGTCTGTCTGTCTGTGTGTGTGTGTGTGTGTGTGTTTGAGAGAGAGAGAGAGAGAGAGAGAGAGAGAGACACACACACACACACACACACACACACACACACACACACACAGCCTGCACTTCCTCAGCCACCAAATTTAAAAATGACTGCTACTGCTCATGAAGATTCCAGGGTTCCCCTGTGCTCAAGCCTTCTGAACTTCTCTTGATGGTGACGGAGAGAGGTTAAGCTACCATTTCTGTGTTTGTGTTAAAGATTCTTTTATTCTGTCTTAAAACGGGACAGAGTGCTGCTGCTTCAAAACTCTGGCCCGGAGTCTTTAGTAAGTACCTCCTTTAACATTAATGATGCGCTTTCAACAACCAGCCCCTCCCTTTTTACTTGGAAGAAAACTCACTCCAAGAGCTCAATGACTTGTTCAGGACCCCACACTAGTAAGTGGCGGTCAAGGCCCCACGCTGGTGTCCTTCCCACTATCATATACTGGGCCACCGGTCAGAGCTTTGAAAAGAGCCCTAACCAGGTTAAATACAGGTTCCCATAAAGACTAGTTTCTAGGAGATGAAATCTGAGAAAAGAAAACAATATACTCTCTGGTCTAAGCACTGAGGAAGTCAACAGGTGCCTGCAAGGACTGATGAGGTTCCAGATGACTCCCTTTATCCCCAGACTTCTCTCCTCCAGGTCCCTTCCACATGTCTGACAACAGATACTGGTCAGGGTGGAAACACCAAAGGCTCAAGAGGCTTCGCCCGCCAGGCTAGCTGGAACAGACTGGGGGCAGGTCCCCTGGATGAGAAGAGGGGGACGAGAAGGGGCGTGGGGAGCGGAGGGGCAGGTGGCGCCAGGCAGGACATTGAAGGCTGTTCCAAGTGTAGATTACTTTGGATGGTGACCCCAGGGCACCGGGCAGTTTCTGCTCACTTCCTTCCTGAGTGGCCTCAGCACCCTTGCCCACTCACCAAAGGAAGGAGAGCAGATGTGTAATGACAGGGACAGTCACAACCATTTTCCCACACAGGCTATGCCACTGGCTCACACTATGGCTCTTAGGGTACCTGAGGAGGGCCTCTTTTGCTTACGCCAAAGAACACGGGGTCTTCCTGGGGCTGGCCTCATGACAGGAGCAAAGTGACACTGGCCAGATACCGACACTGTGTCCCGCCCCTCGGGTACTCATGTGTCAGTCCGATGGATTAACAGTGGTCTCTGGGCAGAGGCCAACACACCAATAACTACGTTCAGATTCTTAATAACCCAGAGGCTGCTATAGCCAGGGCCCAGTAATTTCTGTCCACCACCTCAAACTCGTCCTCAGTGAAGAACACTCTGGAAACACACATCAACAGTTCTGGGTGAGACGGGGAGTAGTTATGTTTCCGTGAAGACTTTTAGTAACAGACTAGATATACTACTTTGTAGGGAGGGAGGGAGGGAGGGAGGAAGAAACACACATCATTGCGAAGTTCCCTTGTAATATGACCCATTCAGAGTTCCCAGTTTGCTAAGTACCTAATTTACCCCTCCTTTTACAGTGCAAGACATAAATTTCTTTCAGGAAGCAAATGGCAAGCCAGGGGCACTGCCTGTGGGAACCTAACAAAGGCTGTCACCACTCTTTGGCGATCTCATCCTAGTTATTCCCTGTCACCTGACAGGGTTGGACAGATACCACTAGCCAAGACATCCTCGCCAGGTGCCAACTCAGAGCAGTCAGCGCTGACTCCTCGGAGCCCCAAGCCTCAGACCTCAGCCTCCTGGCCCAGGAGTCACAGCCTGGGTCACAACTTCTGCAGGGTCCCACCAACACCCTCTGGGCTCTGCTCTTGCCTCTGCCACCTCCCCGTTGCCCAGAACCCTGACTGCTCACCCGGCTCCCAGCTGGTGGGCCTGGGCTCTGAGCCCACAGTGGACATGGGCTGGTCTTCCCACCAACATCTCACCACCCTCCTGGAGTACGAATGTCTAAAAGGCGGGGCCGTGCTCACCGAGCAGTTTGATGTCCACTTGGTCATTACTTGTGGTGGAAATGTGACATGGCCAATTATCGAATAATCATTAAATGCATCACCCTCCATGAGAAAGCGAACAAGGCATCCACACAGCTCCTCACTGGATGCAGACAGGAAGCAGGGATAGCTGTTTTAAACCGAGAGCAAGCTTTTCTAAGTGCGCTTCTGCAAACTCACCATTTCTCGATCTCCATCGGCAACTGCTCTTAGAAGCTTTTCTACCTTAATAATAAAAGGAAAAAGCATGTTAGGAAAATGATTTTCATAAATAATAAAAATAAAATAATAAATACGACATTCCGAAAACCTAGCAGCTTTCTTTTGTTTCTTGATTTGTGGAGCTTTAGCATCTTACTCGGTATCTTTCAAACGTATCCGTAAAACTGCTCGGACAGGACATCCTAGGGCGGTGCTGGTGTACACGGAACCCATTACTATTTAAGGTCTGTACAATGACACAGCTTATTTATGTGACGAGGAGAGATGACGGTCACCTGAAGCACAAGCACCTCCTAGGAGGCCAGCCACCCTCTGGGGCTACATATAATCAGCTATCATTATCTGCTAATTGGGAGGCTGCACCCCCCAAGAACCATTTCAGGGTTTTGTTAGACTCTGGATCGTGTCTCTTGGTTTCCTTGGGTGTGCTTTTGCATTGAGCTAAGCTTACTGGGCCCTCTAAGAGCAGGTCAGGGATTGGGGGTAGCAGGGGAGGAGGGGTTTTAGTTGGAGTCTGTGAGGGATCCCCATCCACAGGGCAACAGGCAAAAACTTCATGGCACATCCATGCAATGGTCTGCTCTGTGGGCTTACACTGGACAAGCTCTAAGACAGATTAAATGGGGGGAAAAAAACAGGTTATAAATCAGTTCTGGGTGGGTGCATGCGGATGTCTACACAGATTCTATAAGTCAGGAAGGACCCAGACCAGGTTAATGGAGGCACTTATGGTGTGGGGGGTGAAGGGCAGAGAAAATTTACTTTGTAAAATGATCTGAAATCAGTGGACCTGTAGGTGACTTGACTTGGACTTGTCTTAGAATATTCTCTCTCACATACACAGGCTATCCACAAAGCAAAGAGCTGCTTAGGTAGCAGACCATGGAGGGCAAGCAGGGTGAGAACCATCTGGGCTCCTCTCCAAGGCACCGACCTCCGCCAGAGCAGACACTGCTGTCCCAGTCATGGTGAGCAGCCAACTGGGCGGCCCTCGTCAGGCCATGACGCTTTAATCAGGGCCAAAATACCTGGTTTCTCAGCCCTGCTGCTGCCCTCCCATCCGGGGTCCTCACCTCTCTGTAGTCCTTCTTGGGCTCCTCTTGTCTGGAGCTCACCGACACCGAGGAGAAGCTGGAGGTGGAGGACCCCTGGCTGATGGAATCCATGGAGCGTTGAGAGGGTGGCACAGGGGCCTGTAGGAGGGGAGCCCAACAAGAATAGCGACAGGTGAGGGCCAGAGTAGGCCCTAGTCATAAACAGAGCCAACAAGCACAGCCCTGTTCACTTACCTCTGAGGCCTGCTGCCTCCTTTCAAAGGACAGATGACGGGCTTCCATTATAGATAGAATCTAGGAGGACGAAGGGGAGAAAAAATGAGATGAGTCACCAAAGCATGGTCACCCACAACATTCCACTGCCTGCCCATCTCCTTGAAAGGTCACGCAGCCCAGCCATACCTTAGAAAGACAGGGAAACCAAGTCCCAGAGTGGGTGGGAACTGACTTTGGATCACGCCGGTTAAGTCTGGGTTTCCTGCTGCCACACCAGCACTCCAGCTGCCTGTCCCATGGACTCAAGGACCTGAGAAGCCCAGCTACAGAAGGGGCCTCAAAGGCTGCCTTGTCCAGCCCCTGGGCTGTTTGTCCATTGGCACCCATGGGTCTCATGGAGAAACAGCTCAGAACCAAACCAAACAGACCTCCCTTGGGAAGGGGCCTTTGGTAGATGCAGCGGTGGCAGAGGAGCCCTCGGCTCCCTGAGGGCCTCTCAGGCCAAGGGCGGCACTGCCCAGTCCCGTCAGCTCTGGCTGCTATGAAGCTGAGACGCTGTGAGTGTACAAGGAGTATGGCTCAGGCCCCCTGGGGTCACGGACAGGGATTTAACCTTCAGACACTGTGCTACTATAGATCTTACATTAAATGTTCACATCACACCCAAAGATAATAGAAAAGAGGACAGGAGGTAACTGCTGAAGGTGATGGATATATTTACGGCATAGATAGTGGTGACAGTCTCCTGGGTGTGTACTTGTCTCCAAACTCATCGAGTTGTACACAGGCCTACCTAATTTATTGCTCTTCACTTTACTGTGCTTCACAGATATGTTTTTTACAAACTGAAAGCAAGACTCTCCACCAGCAAAAAGAGTACGACTTGCTTTACTGCAATACTCGTTTTCTTGCAGCGGTCTAAAACCAAAGCTACGACACCTCCGCAGTATGTCTGTACGTTAACGTGTACAGCTTTTGCATGCCGATCATAATTCAATAAAGTGTTTTCAAAACCTGTGCTACACCCAGACGACCACATGAAGCAACTGAAAAACCTCCCGAGAAGGTCGGAAATGAGAAGGAGGCGAGATAAATGTCAAGAGGCCGAAAGCAGGGCCTGTGCAGAGGGAGACAAGTAGACGCCTGTGTTAAAACAGAATCGCTCACGTGAGCCACGAGTCACTGATGTTCTAGACACATCAGTCTGATGCCCTGGGACTCCCACTGCACATGGCCCTGTGCTTCCTCTGGCAGCTTGGCCAAACGCGTGTCTCTGAAGGCATGCCCTCAACCAGCGCTGCTGCTGGAAGAGGTAGTGCAAGGGAGAACTAGTCTCTCTAAGCCCCCTCAATCCCTACTCACTCAGGAAGTGAGCACTTCTCACAGGATGCCCAAAACTACACGTTTCCAGAAATTACTACCAGGGAAGGATGAGTAGTTCATCAACAAATCATTTATGAAAGAAATAATACCCAATAGTGTTCAAAATTGGCCAAACTAGAATAAAGATTTTAGGAGTGGCGGATGAAGTACCAGGACAATGGGGCTATGTCCCCGGCGGCTTCCATGCCCCATTCCCTTTCCCTGCCTTTGGGTCAGAACCACCGTCCTGTTTTCACCGGCTGGGAGCAGCTCTCAGAACAAAACAGTGAAGAACTAAAAATAATATAAATAAGGAAAACCCATTAACAGCCAGGTCCCAAATGCAGCAGAGAGGTTACAGGCCAAGTTCTGTCCGCAGGCACGAATGTAGTTTGTCCAGCATGGCCAAGACCTAATCTGTGGACACTGATTTTTTTTTTAAGTCATATAGCTGCTCTGAAAAAAAAATCCACCTTTGAGTTCAGTGCACACTTGAGTGGTGTTTCTTTCAGTCTGTTCTGGATCTCTGTCGATGCTCCGTTTTGTAGCAACGTCTCTAGGATGCCTTGGTAACCCCAACGTGCAGCTATGTGTAGGGGGGTGTCTCCTTTATCGTTACCAATATCCAGTCTACACGACTGCGCATCATAGTAGACCAAGGCCTTCACACACTGCAAAGAAAATGGGAAACGCCACTGTTAACTCCCAGGCCATGCCTCGGGCAACACCTGCAGCCTTGGTCCATATCCCAGTTCAATCAAGGCTCGACCCACCAAGCAAAAGTGTGATGACAGAATTACGATTCATCAGCTCCAGGCTACCTGACCGGGACACATCATTTTTTTGAAAAGAATCCAACAGCCCATAAATAAGATCTGGCCAAGGTCATTGTGATGTCGCCAGGTGCAGAAAGCAGTCACCACAGCAGGCCTGAGACCACAGAGCCGGCCCATGACTTGCAATGTTCCTTGGGAGCCTGGATTTCAGGAGGGCGCCCATAGCCCCCACTGATAAGAGGGGCTCGCTGGGCCTAAATTGTACAGTAATGTGGTTCACGCCGAACACCTGCTCTCCTTCTGGGAGTCTGGAATGTTGGTACATGCTAGGCAGAGGGTGTTTACGTGACCAGCCTCCAACAGAACTCCTGGGTCCCGAGTCCCTCATGAATTGTGTTGTTACAACTCACTGAACCGGGGGTGGTCTTAGGGACACTGACACAGTGCACTTAACTGACTATTGTGCAGTAATTAAAGAATGGGCTAGGTCTACAATTTACTGACCTAGAAAATTTCTCTAATGTATTTAGTTAGGAAAATAAGTTGCACAAACATGTGCTGGGCATGATCTTGTTTTCAGACATCAACTACCTTACTAGCCTTGACCCTACATCTGCATAAAATCTATCTGTATATTACTATGTAGAGAAGGGGGAGCGAGAGTGGTTAGGAAAAAATAAGACACAGTTAAATATTAAGTGAAAATGGAAATTATAAAATTCCCTGAGTACTGTAAACAAGGGTAAAAACTGAATATCAACAGAACTAAGAACTAGATGGTAGCAGAAATGAAGGAAAATGATTGAATTTTATGATAAGATAATGGGCAATCAAGTTTTAGATTTGTTATTTCAGCACAGCATCCGTGATAAACTTAAAATGTCTTTAATGAAAAAAAATCAGGCACCAAATCTTCCAGTAATTACCAGCACATATAGTACGCTACAGTAATTAGGAATTCAGGTTTCTCCGTGAGTGATAAAGGGCGAGGAGCAGCAAGCACACTCACGTCTCCGTGGCCACGGCTGCAGGCCAGGTGCAGGGGCGTGTTGCCGTTGTTGTCCTGCACGTCGGCGCTGGCTTTGTAGTGCAGCAGCAGCAGCTTCGGGGGGAGAGGGGAGAGCAGGTGAGCAGCACGGGGTAAGGCCAGGCCCGCCCGCCTCCAGAAGTACGGCCTAAAGTCCCACGAGGGGGTCACTTGTTTCCATTTCCGACCTTATTTACCTACACTACGATTAAAATGGTATCACGCTCTCATCCTTCCTTACAAGTAAGTTTAGAGATTAAAGGGAAAAAGTCTACAGCCCTCCCATTCTTTCCCCAGATTATTGGGCTGTTTTACATCTCGACCTCAGAGTTTTATCCAGCGGACCCCGGGGTGGGGGGGGCTCAGACTGACAGCCCTCCTGTGTGGCCGCAGCAAAGCCAGCGTGGGACAGAGTGTGGCCTGCCCCACCACAAAATCAAGACGCGGAGCCCAGCTCGTGGAGTGTGCACATGCGACAGCACTGTCACCCCCTGCTCACCGTCACGCTCTGATAGCCCTTCTGGCATGCGAGGTGCAGCGGAGTCGAGCCGTGATAGTCGGTGGCATTCACCACGGCGCCTCTGGAAACCAGGAGGTCAATGAGGGATGCCTGTCCTACGGAACACAAGGTCTTCACAGGGAGAAGGAAAGAGAAGACACTTTCCAAACCCTGAGTGGGAAGCCACGACGTTATTTCACCCTCTTACTCCTTGCATGAGACATGCCCAGAAGTACTTTTCTTCTTGAGAGGAATGAGCTACTGTCAAGTCAGACTCTGCAGGTTCAGGGCACTCTGGGGGTGGCTCTTGCAGGGAACATGGCTCTAGTCCACGTCTTAGTAACACAAGGTAGAAGAAAGGAGCCTACGAAGATTCCGTGGTTCATCAATTCATAGGAAGGAATATGGTGCAACCATTAAGAGATGGTGACTAGGAGCAACGTTCTTACGTGCTGCCAAGTGAGAAAAGCGCAGTACAGAACAGTATGATCCCTGTGACGCCGTATGTTTTATATTCGTAAACACAAGCGTGTGGAATTCCTGACACTCACTCAACAGAACGGTCTCTGGGAGATAGAAGAATGGCAGGTGATGATGCAGAAGTTTGTGTTTTCTACTTCGTGTGCTTTAAGAGACAGTGAGGTTATTTTTTAAATGCGGGATATAAGAACTCCAATTTCGAGACTATTCTCACAGCCTGACTCGGGCCTTTCCTCCTTGGGCCACTGCCCAGGGGAGCGTCTGATGTCCACAGCGAGAGCACTGCTGTGCACTCTTCCAGCCTGGAACGGCTGAACAAGGCCTGCGGAGCCTCTGCTTCTTCCCTTCCAGCAAAGCCCCCGGGGGTGGGTCTATGATGCAGCTCCTTCCACCTCCCCAACTCCACCACACCCCTGCCAGCCAGGCCTTTGCTAGGCCACCCTTGGCTCCATCTTTTTTGCCTTAAACCCAAAGAGGCCAACCCAAGACCACATACCACAGAGGGCGGCCACATGGAGTGGTGTATGACCCCTATCATCTCTGGAGAATGGAGTGACAACTGAGGGATCATTCAGCCTCCTAAAATAGAGAGAAGATACAGGGAAATACACCCTAGGAATGGCATGGCAAAGCCTCTCCCTGACAAGGCTGGCCATGCCAGGGTCCTGGGACTGGAGGACAGAGCTCAGGGTCTGCTCCAAGCTGGGCCTCTCCTACAGCGTCCTAGAGATAATCCAGCCCCTGCTCAGTCTCCTGCAGGGTGAGGAGCTGAGGCATCTAGTTCCAGGATCCCTTAGCGACCCCCCGCTGACACCTAGTAAAACAGCCTGACACCTAGCAAAGCAACCATAAAGGTTAAGGGGAGACTGAAAAGTTACTGCAGGAAGCGGACATTCTAAACCCATCCTAAACCTCCTTTTTGAAGTTGCCTACTTTGGTATTTAGCCCAGTGGCAGGCCAACTATTTTTATGACCTCTACTCTAAGGAGGTGGAGATTACTATCCCCACTTTACAGCAGGGGAAGCTGCATGCAGCCAGGATAAGCTTCTCATTTGAAACTGCATGGCAAAGAAGCGGAGAAGTTCCACCCAGGCCTGGAATCCCGCTTCCTGGACACTGAGCTCCACAAGGACCCTCTTACCCAGAGACAAGCTTCTCACAGTCATCACAGAAGCACAGAGGGTGGCACATCTTTTGGATGGCATCTTTATCTTGGTCTTCTTGGCTCAGAAGTCTTTCTACTTCCTTCTGGTTACCTGAAGCAATGTGCTGAAAAGCGACATCAAAGATACTATCAGTATTAAAAATTATTTGCTTTTTAAGCATCCTTGTAGAAACACATGGGTATGAATGGATGAAATGATTTGCTCTCTGGGATTTGTTTCAAAATAATCTGGGCAGATGGGGAAAGTGGGTGGGGGTAGAGATGAAATAAGATTGGGAGACGGCTCTGTGGGGGTTCATTCATTTTATTACTCTATTTTTGTAAATTTCCATAATTAAAAAACATCAACATGACAAAATCCCCAAAGCAACAGGAGTACGGGGGCAATGTATCCAGAACCTCGGTGTGGATTTTGACACCTCACTAGACAAGCCCCAGTCCTGTCCCTGTGTATTCTGACAGCCCTCAGTTTGGGGAGAAAGGGAACAGCTGCAATTAGCAGGAGATCCCATCAATAAACACCCCTGTGATTCCTGGATGAGTCAGATGTTCTGGGGAGCGCGCTGCCCCAGGAGGCTCTTTGGTCCTCTATGGAATGCACTCTGGCTCTGGGTGGCCTCTGAGGAGGTCTGCCTTCTCCCAGCCCTTGCTGACTGCCCAGTAAGGCACCATGCCAGCCCCTCGCAGTCCATTAGATCTGCGGGCATGTGCAGCTGCACGATCAAACCATCGCATGGCACCAATACATAAGAGTGGCCTCCCAGCCTAGAACATGCACGCACGGATACCTGCCACATGGGGCTCCTGAAACCAAGGGGCATCATCGCTGCTGGGGCCACCAGTGAGGCGTCACTGAGCTGGCCTTGAAGGACAAGGGTGCTTCGTCGAATGGACAGAGGAGGACAGCCCAGGCAGAGGGTTCCAGGGTGGAGGCCCAGTGCCTTCTGTGAGCCATCACATGGCTACACTGAGCACGTGCTGGGGAGATGGGCACACAAGCTGATCCCTCCCGTAGAACCTCTGCGTTCCTACCACCCACTCTGAGCGCAAGATGAACCTTAGCATTTAACTACGCAGAGCACCCTGAGGATGCTGCAGAGATGCCAGAGAAGTGCAAGACGGAGGGCTCCTCCTTACAGCTGTGCCCAAGAAGGCCTCTTGGTATCTCACCTTGAACAAGCAGTCAATGGGAGCTGAAGTCATCTGAGACAACAGGCTCATTCTCTGCTTAAGAAACAGTCTGTCACCAAAGCCCTCAGACTCCTGCAGGAGAAATCCAACAATCCATTTTATCACGAGTGACAGACGTCGGTGCAGATCCATCAGAAGAATGGACCCCAGGAACAACCCCCTTGCCACTTCCCCCAGACAGGGTCAGCAGTGCCTCGTTCCTACTCTCACTGAGCTGGAGTGGACCCTTGTCGGGCTGGGAGAAGGGCTTCCCGGCCATATTTCCAGAAGGCGGTAGCTCTGGAGACTGTTTCCCAGTGGGGATGTGGGAGAGTGGCGGCACACTGGCGTGTGCATGTGTGGAATGGGCCACCTCTAAGTGTAAAATGTGGCAAGCATCCATCATCATCCTCCGGATGGAAACATGGACTGTCCTGGCCTCCACCTTTTCCTCTCAGATTTCTGTCCTAGAATGCAGGGCCCCCTCCCCTGACATTTTATCTGCGGCCCACAGACAGGAGAACCATTTGACTGGCGGGTCTATATTTCCCAGTGTCAATCAGCAGAAGAGAGAAGGGTCTTGCTCTTTGGACATACTCAATAATAGCTAACAGTATGGCCACTGGCCCGAAGTCCATAAGATACCAGAGTCTACCCAATTAAAACAGTCAGGTCTTCATATCGCAGGTAATGTTCACCCAGACACAAAAATCTAAAAAATATATTCTCACTTTATGAAATAATTTCCAGCAAGACACTTTAATGCCCACATGAGCACCTGCGATAACCTGTCTAATGACAAATTAACTTCCTTAAATAGAGTCTTGGTGTGAGATAAAGAGAATTTTTTCTATCCAGCTGCTACCAGAAGACCGCACTGATTCTGACGAAACTGTAGGATAAGGCTCTCTTTCTTCACGGTCCTCTAACTTCTGACTTCGCGGTCCAGCTGACTGCATCTCGGGGAATAGACCCTTCCTGGGGTTGCTGTTAAGCAGGTTCCCTCACACTGACTGCCCTAGGAGGGTTAGCCTGGAAAGCCAACACCTCAGAATCAGAGCCATTTTTGCTCCCAGCTGTTATATGTTATGTAAACCTCTAACAACCTGTTCTATTCAGTGATTTATAACTGAGCAACTTAGGGTCAAAGAAACAGCAAAGACACTGTTCAGGTAAATTTGGGATTCTTTCCTCCACTCTGGGTAACTCTTTGAAGGGCAGTGATGAAGAGAGGCAAGTCTTCTAGGATGGACTTTTCAGAAAAGAACGAGCTACCAGAAAAAACAGCATATCAGCTAAGACCTATTTGGGAATGGGGTCAACACTATTTATTAGAAATCTGGTAAAGTGAGAAAGACCAGAAATCTGCAAAGTTAAAGCAGAGAAGGGTACAGATTCTTCCAGGGTGCTCCTGTTTTGTGTTTGTGTGTGTCTCTCTCTGTGTGTCTGTTCGATCTACAAAGGTAAAACTGGAGTCATCTTGCTAATGTTTATGTTCAAAAAGCTGAAAGTCTTTATTTGTGAAATGATTTAAGTTTTTATGCTTGAAGAATGTTTATGGTCATCTCAAGTATGATTCTAACTTGGGGAGAAACTACATTATATAAAGAATTGATAGTAAAACATAATTCCATTTATTAATATTTAGTCCTAAATGCTTTTCAGAAACCTCACCTGCTATATGGAGATATCCCTGGGCTCTTTCCCCAGGAAACGAAGGCCACGAAAATGTAACGGTGGCCTTAAAGATTCCTAGATGGAGCTACACTACTGAAGAAACCAGTGGGCAGCTAAGGCAGAGGCAATGCCCCGGATGGAATTCCAATGCTGACATCACTAAAGACAAAGAAGCCACACCTGCTGTCAATGAAGTGAAGAGCATCTCTCAGGCCTGACTCATTCAAGACCCAAAGGATGGGCTTCAGAGCCCATTAGGATGACCCATATCTTGTCCCATCATGTGATAGGACCAACCACCTCCCAGCAGGAAAGGCAGGACCAGAGTCAGGCAAGAGAGGCACCCTGGGCTGTGCCCCATACCCCTTGCCCACTCAAGCTAACAGACATCCTTCGGGCTATCCCTGCAGAATGTACTCAAGAACCAGGAAACAGAGACACCCAGATGCAGGGGGATTAGAAATGCAAGTACGGGCACCAGCATCACTTCACACTTCAAAAAGGCACTTCTGAATATCCCACTTGATTCTCACAACCACCTAGCAAGAGGTGACATATACAGCATTATCCCCAGTATACACAGGAAGATGGACAGAGGCTTCGAGAGGCAAACAGACTTGCCCAATGGCAAATAGAAGTACTAGACTGGAACCAACCCCAGAACAAGAGGGGCCACCCCTCAAACATTCCCCCAGTCTCACTTAGAATATTTTCTGAAGTAAAAATAGGTGTGGAGGCCGACTGATACTGTTTGGTCAGCCACCTCCTTACACCCTGGCCAAGTGTTGACCTATATGCCATGGGAAACAAGAAAGCGGCGTAGCCATGGTATAGTACACGGGCAGCCAGGAGCAAGGGGTCAGGAGCACCTTTGAGAGATGCACAACTCCTAGGTGCCACGGGCACCTGTGGCCCCATCAAACAGCATCAGCTAATTTCCTCTGCAAGGCAGTTGAGCCAGGAAGAAGGGTCTTCTCAGAACAATGAGAGGGAGACCAGAAAGGCTGGGCCACCACTTCAGGCACTCTGGGAACACACGTTCTTAGAATCTCACAGAAGATTTTAAACAATGAAATCTTACTTCCCTGCTAGAAGAGGGAGAGGCAACCGATTCTGCAGACACCTGTGCACTCAG
This sequence comes from Cynopterus sphinx, assembly GCA_030015415.1. Taxonomy (NCBI): domain Eukaryota; kingdom Metazoa; phylum Chordata; class Mammalia; order Chiroptera; family Pteropodidae; genus Cynopterus; species Cynopterus sphinx. The sequence goes on from CM057386.1 coordinate 29,652,771, forward strand.
GGTGCACACATGTTCATCCTAGATTGTTAATGATTTCCCCCTAAATTGGAAAGAGCTTTTGCAAGAGTCATAGCCAGCCCCATCTGAGAGGAGCTGGACAGCCTCTAATTTTGCCTGCATACATGTGGGAGGTCAAACCAGGACGCAGACAAGAGCAGAGCTCTTGTTCTTGGCTCTTAGTTCTGCAGTGAGCACTGATACTATTGGGCTATGTGCCAACAAGTGCAGCACAGCCTCAAATTTTGGTTAAAAATACAATTGTGCCAGCACAGAAAAAAGACATGTGTATGCCAAAATGATAATAAAAGTCATGCCCACGTGGTTAGTTTACAAGAGGCTTTTGTTGTCTTCACTGCAACTTTATATATTGCATTTATTGTTTCTGGGCAAGTATTAGTCTTCTAATCAGGAAAAAAAAACTCGTCTTGGGGAAAAAACAGTATACAGTGCTGAATACAATATGATTTCAACTATGTAACGTATACCTGGCTAGGAAATACTGGAAGCTGCATAGACATGTTAATGATGAATGGATTTGGGGAGAATTTTACCCAAACACACCTGTCTAGACAGGCCCTGTTCTCTTCCAGATGTTTTAAATGATTGCTATTTTGGGAGATTCTGATATCATTAGAAAATTAGGGTCAAATGAACATTGAATCCTCACACTCTTAGGTAGCAATACAGAAACCTCTTCACTTCATTAATTTCAACTTTGTGATTTCTGTGAGTGCTGTCACGTTTTGCTGGTTTCTACGCTGCGAGGTAGGCTATCCACATAGAAATATAATTGCCTCCTGTAGCCAAAGGCCACCAACCAAGAAAATAATAATAAGGCCACTGAGTCCTAAGGTTGCATATGTCAGTCCCATTTCTTGCCTATCTTGGTCAAAACATCCAAAAGCACTGTTTCTAGCTTTCCCTCTGCCCATGTATTTTTGAGGATCCTGAAGATCAATGAAGCGGGGTGTTAACAGTGTGATTCCCAATGAAAATCTACAAACTTTCGCAGCCAACTGGGTGCTCGGTGTTCAGTGTGCTGGGTGGCTGTCAAGCCTCAGAGCCTGCAAACAGCCGAGGCCCGTTCTTAGGAGATGATTTAAGAATCCCCCGCCCCTGCGCCAACCCCAGAACCCTATCAAACATGCCATGACACCCACAAAAAAAGGTCAGGGCAAGAGGGGATCTTACGGGTGGCTTAACGGAGAGGCTTCCTTGCCGAATATATTCGATTGCAGCCTCAATTGAAGTCAGGCAGTATCCCAATTCGTCTTTTGCTGAGCTGCTAAACCTGAAGTTTTTGATATAACTCAAATTTGCCATCCTAACAGAAAGAAGAAAAAAGTTTTACTGTTTTATACACATTTAACACTCGCAGAAACAAAGCTATTGGCTTGGGTGACTGAAGTAAGTTAGCTCCAGGGAGCGATGACTGCTACTCCTTGCCCTCCATTCAGAGTATGTGCAACTAGAAAAATAAATAAAACTCCTGGTTATTTTCCTTGAATTGGCTAGTTTTTAGAAAGGTAATTACTGAAAGTGAGCTGTGGATTCCTATGGGAAGAGGACGGGGTCTGGGACCACACAGAACTGGAGTCAGCTTCCTGCTTAGCCACTGACTAGCTATGTGATCCACAATAAGAAAAGTAAGTGCTCTGGGCCTCAGTTTCCCCCCCTATAAATGGAATAATAGCCACCCACTGCAGAATGAAGGCAGGGCAGGCACAGCACCTGACTCATAAGAGACACTCAATTTCCTAGAGTTATACTAAAACTACCACAGTCCAGTGCTGGTGCTGACATTTTGAAAAAGTATTTTAATGAAAAATATTACCAATTAGGGATCTCTGTTTTCACAAGCAAATATAACAGGACTGATAGCAGATCATCGGCACACATAGTCTCCAAGTTAACTGCAAGAGGAAACACATGTTCAAAGCTATCATGAGACTCAAAAAGACCAAGTGTGTCTACGCCCCCCCACCACCCAACCCACAAAACCACATCCCAGCAAGATTACACATCAAGGAGAAATTCAATTGCACAATTTCCTTTACACTGTCCCGAACAGATGTCAGATTCGAGGGGGAAAACGAACACCTAGCATTCTTAGAACATGCGCATAAGATGGGAACTCCAAGCAGGCCACCTTCGCTGCCTTCCTGGGTGGACAGAGCACAGGGAAGTCAGAGGCAGTGGACACGGAACAAAGCTGTGCCTAGAGCCACCACTGACAGCATCTTTCCTCCTGAGACCATTTCTGTTTCATGCACTGTGGAGTCTAATGCTGACACGTGGCTTGACTTTGTTATTTTTACTTTCCATTCACGTTTAAAAATTCAAACAGTACAAAAGCGCAAACGGTGACTGTCCCTCACATCCCTGCCACCCATTCTTCTTTCCCAGGGGCGACTACTGTTGCTTCCCGCCTATCTTTCCAGAGACAGTCTATGAATTCACCATCGTATAAATGGATATACAGCTGTCCCCCCCTTTCTGCAACGCTGTCAGAAGTGTGCCATACACATTCCCGTTTATTTCATTTAATATGCTTGGAAGGTCATCCCTTATCTGCACACACAGACCTGCTTCCTCCTTACTTTGGTTTATTTTTTCTTAGCTTATTTTGGTTTAGTTTTCATGACAGGAAATTTTTAGGCATATACAAAATGAAAGGGAACAGTTACTGAACAGCTGGAACACCCACATACCCATCACCAGCCTGGCTTGTTTCAGGGGCTGCTGCTCCTCTGCCACCATTTTGTTACCCTAGTCATCCCCACCCCCATCAGCAGGTGCCCACTCAGCAGAACAGACCCTGGGGCGCTCACACTGAACGCTGTGCTGCTCACCGGCCCGTCTGTATGGCCCTTTAAGACAGCACTGCTCCTTAACAGACTTCTGCGTCTGGGTCCCTTCCCCAGCACGAACCTCTCTGGCTGGGAGACTGTGTAATGAGCTGCACCACCTTTCGCAAACAAACCAGCTTCTGCTGTGGGGAGGTGCATTTGTTCAGCTGAGCCAGTTCTCTCTTTGCACGAGGTATGTTGAAGCTATAAAATAATTAGGCAAGTGACAACTTAAAACCACAGCGTGAGGGCCCTTCTTCTTTGGTCTAACAACATATTGCCGATTTACATTTCTTACATCAAACCGTAAGTAATAAAAAGAAAAATATAAATTTAGAAGTGGGGGAGGGGAATGGGGAAGGTAGATGGTGTAAATGGGTTTGGATATGTAAAACTGGAAGTTATGTAAATTACATCAAGTGAATTAAATAAAAAATAGACATATAAAAAAAAAAGAAATTCAGAAGCCACCTGGCTCAAGTCAGTGGCAAAACACAAGTTTAAATGTCCCATTCGGGCTTCCCAGTGATATAGCTGCAATGGAAAATTAGAAAAAACAAAAACCCTTAGCCCCAGAGTGAAATAGCCCAAAGGAGAAGAAAAGTGTAAACATAAACACTTTAAGCATTGTTGTATCCTAGGGCAACTTTAATGCAAAAGGAGGTGCTTCTTTGGTTGGGTTCCCTCAGACAGGCAGAAGAGGGATGTCCTCAGGTAGAACACACCTGGTTATGTGCCCCCCTACAGACTCACTGTGTGAAACCCTACCCCCTTTAGCACCCACCAAGCTAGCAGGCTGGCAGACAGGTACAGGAGGATGACAGCTACAAAACAGACATCTGCCAGCGTAAGCCCTTTACCTTTAGTTACAAATAACCGCACTGCTCCTCAGTACGAATCAAGTCAACTCAGCGTGCTGCCAAGGGCCCTGCTTCTGGAGAAACAGCACCCCTGCCTCTGAGGATGCTGAGCTGCAGCAGTGCAAACCCTTACCTGAACTCAGGTTTCACACCGATATCTTTCTGCTGAAGGTCTTGAAGGCTTCTTGTGATCTTGTTAAAGGCAGCATCCTAACAACAGATTTTAACGAAGCTTTAAATTTCTTAGAAAGCAAAGAATAAGGCTTTCATCCTGGTTGATGAAGATTTAGAACTTACCTCGCTTGCCTCCATGGTCCCCACATATTTAAAGATCAGATCATAAATATCATGCTGAACGTACATCTGTGAAATCAATGGATCACAGCTCAGGGTGTGTGCAGGGATGAGGAGGGGCCACAAGGAGAGCCCCGGGCACTGCCGCCTTCTCTCCCCTCACTGCCCTGGCCTCTCACCTCTACTGCCTGCTTCATCAGGTTCATCTGGGCTTCTTGCCTGGCAAGCATTTTCTAGAAGACAAGAAAAGTACAGTTAAAGAGCTTAGATCTGAAGTGTGCAAAACGCAGCTCCCTTTTGCAAGTCCTGATGCTTACCAGGTGAGAGTCCCTCAGAAGCTGCTGGAGGCATTTGATGTAGAGAGCGTTCACCGAGTCCTGTGCAACAGAGCAGACAGACACGTCACTCTCGTAATGCGAAGCTGAAACACAAAACTCAGGACGTGCAACAAGTCCTGGAGCAAGAACACTCCACAAAATGTATTTCCTGGGTGACCGTTTTAAGTGCTCATGCAAGCTGATCAAACTGATACTGTGATTTGTTCAACTTTTTTTTTGGTGTGTGTATATACATAAGAGTAGGAAAAAAATTCTTACTGAGGTTAACATAGATGGTAACAACATTCATTTATCCATTTTTTTTCATTCTTTCCTTTCACAATCATCTGAACATAAAAGGTAAACAGATCTCAGTCCTAACAGGTAAACAAAATAAAATGAAACAAAACAACTGTCAACATTCTAAACCAGGCACTATTTAAACTATTTTTCATGTTATTCTGAATTCTGTTTTAATCCATCATTTCCGAATTTCTAATAGTTTTTCTTTCTTTTTTTTTTTTTTAGGTCATCCCCTGGTTGACCTCACAGATTGCAAGGACCTTGTCAGCTTACAATCCCTTATTATTTAAAAAAATTGTTTTGTGCCTATGGCACCTGGTCTTCCTAGGTGGTCTCCCACCAAGTACTAACCAGGCCTGACTCTGCTTAGCTTCCGCGACCAGATGGGATCAGGCTTGTTCAGGATGGCATGGACACAGACTCTGACTCTTTCTTATCCCAATACTTAATCTTAATTCTAATAACTGTTACTACTAATAAAATTCATTTATTCATTTTTATACTTTTCTGTGATTTTCAAGTTTTATACAGTGGCTTGTACTACTTGTATAGTTAGAAATATTTCAATAAAATTTCCAATGGGGGAGGCAGCAAAGTTTCAGAGTGAACCGAGAGGGACCCCAGATCTCTAAATCGGCCTGAGACAGGGCGTGCCCGGCAAAGCAAGACACAGCTACTGACTATGTGATGTCGAAGGCTCTTTCTTTCACATTCCCTGAATGCTCGCTGGAAAGAGGCGATGTTCCTGTCGAACCTGTCTGAGTGTCTTCCCAAAAACTCTCTCACGTCTTCAATGGTTTTCAGAGAAAAGGAATCTGAAGGTGTTGATGGCTCTTCTGAAAAAGAGACAGCGGGTCAGGCTGGCTGAAGCCTTTACTGTTTCCTAATGGGGGACGTGCTACATCCTTTGCCCTATTTCCCTGGGGTTTGGGACCCCATCTTCCAGGGGAGCAGGGAGGTAACCTTATTTCAAGATATTGCCCTAGCACAGCCCAATTATAGGAGAGCCCAGCATCCAGACAGTCCGGTCCTCTGGAAGCCCTTTCCTGGGACAAAACCAGGACTATCCGGGACCACAGGCACGACCCGTGAGGCTCTGGTAAAGAAACCCTGATTCTTGATAAGAAGAGCCTCAGAGTCCATTTGGCATACTGTTATCTCAGCTTCCTGGAGCAACTGAAGAATTATTCATTATAGTGAGATGTCAAAAAAGCACAACTAGACAGGGTGGGTGAGGCTGGAAACAAAGCCAGGCTACCACTTTGCCCGACTACGGGGATGACATCCACACTGAGGTCCATGCGAACACTGCTTCCTGGAACCATGTAACATCCAATCCGTGCAACTATATGCAACACAGCCGCAACCAGGTCTCCCTAGCTCAAGACAACTTTTCCATTAAGTTCTATGGGGAACTATATAAACAGTTATGCAGGTTTCTAGTGGGCTCCTGAGTATTTTACAGGATGTATGTAACAATCATGTCAGAAGGAAGTTCAACAAATGCATTTCTCCAAATCAGAATGGGGTTTTCTCCCAGCATACCTGAACTCTCTCTCTTTTCCAAAGGATGGGCTATACACAGTAGGCTGAAACTTTCTTCTTTTTCATTGTAGAAAGTTTCTTCGAAGAGAATGGGCACTGAGAGAAGAGAGGCGAAACCAGCTCCTAATTTAATCCTGTTTCCTTGTATAAAGACATCCTGGAACGAGAGAACCATCACTGTACCACCGGCTGGTGGTGATGGCCTTCCCCCTCCCAGCCTGGACCCCAAGAGGGCACCTCATCGCACCTGCCCACTCAATTCATTCCAGTGTGGGTTTGCAGAGGCAGAACCACTCTTTTATTTTACTTTTTGATACTAAAATGGTTTTCTTTTCTCAGCTGTGTCTACCTAGTATTCAGATCCTTTTTAAATGTTGCAACAAAAGGACCACTAATGTGTTCCTTACAGTAGCAGGAAACCTGCGCCTTCCAGGAAAGGAAAAAGTAAGATGGCTCTCCCATCTGAGTAAGAGACCAGAGTGACTGTTGCTGCAACGTGCACGGGGCTGGAGAGCACACGCGACAATCTTTTCCACAGCTTACGACTCTGGCCGTGGCTGGGGGGCCCAGGGCAGACCTGTCATGGTAGACCCAACTGCTCTGCTCTCTTTGTAGATTTGGGTACCCCAAAGAGAACAAATAAACTACCAAGGGTCTGGCAGCTGTGGTGAGCAGAGGCCTGACAGGAAAACAGTGCGATGCCTCATGAGCCACATGACTGCTGACCCTTGAGTTGGCGTCCACGTCAACCACACAGTACCCATGAGCCCCAGCTGTTGGCTCAAACGAGGCCAATACTGGTGAGAAGGGTAGCGTGGGCCCCTCCCTTGACCAGAGATAGGAGGGAGACTGTGGACAGTTCTGACTAGGAATGGAACCACCAGCCTCTTAGAAGCCACTTGTTTCCACTTAAAAAATAACTAAACGCATACCCTAGAGTTAACATCATGAGACAGACCAACATCATGTGCTTCCTAACGAGACAGACTGAGAAAAACGAAACACCATGCAGGGGTATTCCAACAAAAAAGGCATAACTGCTCATCTAATCACGGGGAACATCAGACAGCCCACACTGAGTAAGAGTCCGCAAAGCAAAACAAAAACGTCAGTGTCACGAGAGACAAAGACGCACTGAGGGGTTCTTTGAATTAAAGGAAACTGAAAGATCAACTGAGCGCACCGTGTGATCCCGGACCTAAAAAAAAATTTTTTTTTTTTTTTGCTATAAAAAGACATTATTTGTATAAGTAGCATATTTTGTGTGACGATGGAAGGGGATGCTGGAGAACAGTATTCTATCAATGTTAAATTTTCTGAGTCTAACCACTGCACTGCAGCTGTGTAGGAAATACACATTAAATTGTTTTAGAGTAAAGGGACAAGGTGTCTGCAGCTCATCCTTCTGAAAAAGGTTCAGAAAAAACAATAATAATACATGTATTTCATATTCATATCTCTATATCTTTATCTATCTAACTTATCCATCCATCCATCCATCCATAAAATAAAATGTTAATAGTTGACCAATCTAGGGAAAGGTATATGAGAGTTCTTTGTACTTTACTGAAATTGTCTGTTGGGTTGAGATCATTTCAAAACAAAAAGTTTTTAAAAAATTAAATATTCATCCCTGATGCCCAATTTGTGGCCAAGAAACCCAAGAGCTTTCAAGGTCACCGGAATAATAGCTTACTCTCTCGGGGCTCTGTTGAGGAGGTGTTCCAGCGACTCCTCACAACTCACAGGCAGGAACCCTGTGGGCTGAGGGGGAGATGCAGGCCCCTCTTCACCCTCCAAGGCCACTGTCAGGGCCCCGCTCACCCCTAACATCCCCTCTTTCCTTAAAGGCAGGGGCCCTGCAGCCCCATCCCACAGGACCGCTGTGTGTATTAAAGCCATCATTAACATAGACATGAGAGGGTAGGAAGCAGGATTCTTTCCCCTCCACCCACCCAAACACTGAGTGAGCAACCCTGGCTGACCCACAGAGAAATGAATACCTTTCCATTTAAGGTCTGAAAGTGTTCTTCCACTGGTATCAAAACATAGGATTCAAACTGACAAGTAGACTGAACGTTGCTTGTCAGGCTTCCTTTGCAGGGTACTAAGACCTGGAAAAAAACAATTAGGGTGAATATTAGAGAGGTGTCGTTTACAACCTCAGCAGAACAAGATGCATCCAAAAACATTCCAGCTGGAATTGCTGTGGGGACATGCTGGCAGAGGGAACGTCTGGGGTCACTTGCCAGAATGGCAGCAGTTGCAGCCAGCTGACTTGATTTGTTGTCATGATGGAGCCCAGGCAGAGGGAGGCAGCACGCATATTCTTCCATCTCAGACCTGCAGACTGGGGGACTCGCTCCCACCCCCAAAGGGTCCCTCCCACAGCTAACCCCTGGAGACCCACTCGACCCTCAGCAGGCTCCGGAATGATTCCAGATGACAAGAGAATAGCTTGGGAAGTACAGAAAAGTGAAACTGAAAAGGCGCACATAATCCCACTACCTGAATGACAAACACTGTATGTTAAGACAATCTCCTTCTTGTTTTTTCCTTTGCCTTTTTTTAAAGACTAGTTGTGACCATAGTTTGTAAACAAGTTGCAGAGACAGTTTCCTTTCACAGGTCCCCACCTCCACCAGAGATGTCTCGGGGTGCCAGACTCTTTCTGTAGAAGTCTCAGTCTGAAATGTGAATTTTGGTCTGACTGTGGCCACTTCGCTGACCGGCCACAAGCTTCCCAGTTCAACGCAGCGAAGGAAGGAGCTCGACTCAGTGCTGCCTGCTGTCCTGGCAACCAGACATGGACCCTGCTTCGCGCAGGGACTCATATTTAAGAAGACTCCCGAGTACCCGGAAGGAAGGTGACCAAAGTGGCAAAGTCTCGCAGGGCCCCATCTCCTTCAGCAGCCCAGGACAAAGCAAACGGCTTCTGCACTGTCCTCTTTGTATCTACAAGGAAACGGAGGCTCAAGGGAGTTGAGCAACTTGTCCAGGGTCACACAGCCAGTAGCGAAGCCATGATTCAAGATCCTGCCAGCTTCCTGACCCAGTACTGCCCTGTCCTCTGCCCCCTGGAGCCAGGGCCGGAAGCACAATCCAGAGTTTACTCGGCAGACAGCATGAAACTCTGGAGACTGTGGGAGCAGTTGTCATCAGGCTCCCTCAGAAAGGTTAGAAAGAACAGCGTGGCCTCTCTCCCCACAGAGGGACACACCAGTTCCCCACAGCAGAAAGGGAGGCTCTTGTCAATGGAAGAGTCCATGAGGTGGCCCTGCCCCACCTCAAAAAATCACGACTGAATCAACCAAGATCTAGACTTAACTACCAATTTCAGAAAACAGAGAGGACAGAAGACCATGTTAAACACCTCCATGGACTACAACGGGCAAAAGCCACAATGCGAGAAACTCTACAAGATAAATGACCTGGATAAATGAATTGCAACCAAAGAAAGAAAATGAGGAAAAGGGAAGATATTAAAAAGAAACCGAAGACTGGTGATGATTTCACAAGTCTAAAACCGATCAAATTTAGGGTACTTCAGTTTAGCTCAATAAAGTTGAGGTACAAAGAGAGACTTAAAGACCTGTCGGTCCAATCTAGTGCATGGCTCTCTTCTGATTCCTCATTTGAACAAACCAACTGTAAAACAAACAAAAAATTATGAGGTGATTGGGGAAATTTGAAGTGACCAGATATTTGACAATACTGAAGAATTATTGAGGAAACTTTTCTGCTATGATAATGGCATTGCGGTTGTTCTTTTTTACGGTGACACTGGTTAACGAGATCCAGTAAGTTTCAGGTGTACAATCCAACAGTAAGGCGTGTGTATGTTGTATTGTATGTTCACTGCCCACTGTGAGATTTCTTTCTGTCACTGCATATCTGACCCCTTTCACCCCAGCAACCTCCCCTCGTAGTCATGTTCTTTTAAGAGTCCTGATCATTTAAAAGTACATTCTTAAATATTTACAGATGAAATCATATGACTACCTTATATAGTTTTCTGGGATGAGCTTCAAAATGATCCAGTGGCTGCGGGTAGAGGGCAGGAAGGAGTAGAAATGTGGCCACTGAACTGATGACTACTGAAACTGGGCGATGGGTGCATGGGGCTCATTATATTATTCTTCCTACTTTTATGTGTTTGAAATTAAACATAATAATTTCACATTTTAATAAAAGGAACACTTAAAGAAGAGAAAGGCCCTTGTGTATGAGCCTGAGTTGAGAAACAACCTCCAGGCTCCCTGGGGGCCTCCCAGCAGTGACCACCAAAAGAAGATACTGGGACCACAAGCAAGGGAATGTCATGAACCTGACCTAAGGGGGTGCCTAATGCCCAACCCAGAGAGGCCAAGAGATGGGCCCAGTCCAGCCCTCTGGATGAGGAAGTCACACAAGAAAGGACCCGAAGGACCAGGAACTTCTGAGGTGTTTGGGTGGACTCCACTCCAACTGTGATTGCATTCTATCCACCTGTTTATGAAAGCCTTCTCCACCTCCCGCCCTTGTATAGAGCATGACTGGCTCCTGCTGCATTGTGTCTCCATTACCCAACACACTGCTCGACGTGCGGTAGATGCCCAATTAATGTTTGCTGGGTGAATAAAGGGCCCTCCACTCTCAGAACCCCGTTTTCAGGCAGACCATGCCTCCTGGAGCATTTTATTGCATATGGAAGCCAGGCTGGTACTCTGCGGCTCCACCCATCTCCATCGGAGTCCTGAGTCCTGTGGGGTGAGGGGTGAGGAAGACAGCCATGGAAGAGGGTGGAAAGGCAGCTACAAGGCTTCCCAGGGGAGAGGAGTCAAGTGCCTTGGGGACTCGCCTAAGATGAAGCTTCAGACTAGTTCTGGAGTAGATGTCATGGAGGTTTGTTTGTTTGTTTTACAGTAGAAAAGTTTTAATAGAAGGGAAAGTACATTTCCAGACATGGAAGCAGGCCTGAGCAAGAGAAGTGTGGCTCAAAAGGCCGACCGATTGTCATGGAGTTTTAATGGCCTATGTGGAGCATACAAAGTTTAGCATTAAGGAGCAGGCCATAAGTTAGGGACCTACTCATTTCAAAGTTTAATAAAAAAATCTTTTTATTCTAGTCGTTTTATAAAGAATTTTTGAAATGGTAATTAAAGAAAAGTCAAGTAAAATAAAGATAAGACTCAGCCTTAGTGATGCCCACTCCTGGGTACACTCCTGAAGCCTGCCCACTTGAGTTAACGTACTCCGTGGGAACCCCTGACAATGTCTGTGCGGATACTCATTCCTCTGTCCTACAGACAGCCCGTGGTTTCTAGAACTTCCTGAAGGCATGCCATGTACTCCACTCATCCATGTAACCTTGGAAACCACCCCAGTGCCTGGCACATAGTACTGAGTAAGTGTTTGTTGGCTGGATCTATACTAAATGGATCCTGAGAAGTGGAATGTGGCCATCAGTGCCCTTAGCTGGGCTGTCTAGGTATTTTACTTGAAAGTCAGTTCTCTGAAATTTACAAGACATGGTGATAAGTTCCTAAGTTACCTCTCAAAGCCTACCTACTCCATAATTAAAGGACCACAGAAGGAACCACATTTAATCTCCTTTTGTAATTTCTGTTTTTCCTGTAGACAAATGGACCCCAACCCAGTCCACCTGGGAAACCTGGAGAATCCTCTCCCCATACCTCATGGACAAGAGCCCCAGGGGTGTGGAAGGCCCACTCAGCCTGCTCTGAAGAAGCCACAGTGCGTAATTAGCTGGATGGCTATAAGAAAGGAGGTGACTACTAGAAGCAATGTGTGGGTATCACAGGCCTCTGCGATTCAACCCTGGGGAACATGGGGGAAAAGGCTTCTATTGTCCGGTCAGGGGGTAGACGATGGCAGGAGGTGGCTGCCTGGATGCAGAGGCATCCCCACCAAAGGAAGGTTTGGGAAAGAAGTCGGATTGCATGAGGGGCGGGGGCAGGTAGAGGAAGCAGTCAAGCTGCATTCTCAGCTGCCGCACGCACGGTCACGTGAGGAGTAGGTGGTCTGCAAGCTTGGTTTGCAGGGAGAGGTGTGAGGGACAGTTAACCCTAGGGGACACACATTTAAAAGTGGTTATTTCACATGTTTAGAGTCCAGTAAAGGACTTGATCCTCAGGGTAGATTCAAGGTTGGCCAAATTTGGCCCTGTGGCCAAGCCCCACGAAAAGAAATTCAGCATTCACCTGCTGAGTCCACATGGATCCCTAAGAGATGACAGAAAGGATGAGTGCTCTTCTAGAGGTGACTGGAATAGTCTCCTTTTTCTTTCAACCAATAGATGTGGTTGGAGCATTGCTCCAGATTAGACCCAAATGAGTCAGTGCTCCCATCACACAGCCTACAGGGGGCATGAGCCAGCCAATGACGTCTGACTGGGCAGAGGGGTACAGCGATAGCTATCTCCTTCCACCACTGCTGACTGCTGCTGAGAAGCTGGCCTCTCTGATTCTCAAGTCCACTGAACAAGGCCGAGGAATTCAGTGCTGCCCAGTGTGGGCCCCAGAGCAGCTCCTTGTGGATCCTGTGGCTCTTAGGAGGAGCAGGAGTAAGGCGCCTAGGGTGCCACTGGGAAATTGGATGGCACAGTTTAAGAAGAATCTCCCATCCCTCAGTGCACCCGAAAGGAAGGTGACCAGGATGCTAAAGTTCTTACTCAAAATTCCCCTTTTGCTAAAGTGAGCTTGAGTGTGATTCCACTACTTGCAGCGGGAAAGGCACCTACTGGGTGACAAGAACCGGGCTAAGTGCTGGCAAACCCGTGGCGAGCAAGATAGGTCCTGCAGAGCTCACTGAGAAATAGCAGCATACCGCAGTGTGGCATTTTTAAAAAGCAAGAGAAAGTTATATGCAACACACTCTTATCTAGACGGTATTTAAAAAAATATCATAGAACAAAGATGGGAAGGAAATATTTCCCCAATTAGGTAGGACCTCCCAGGTAGGATGACTGCTTTGTGTCTTGCACTTTTTCTCTGTGACACTTACCACAACTATAATGAGGACGTATTTGCCCAGAGATGACTATTTTTCCCACTTGAACTTCAGCCTCATAAGGGTAAATAAAGATGGCGATGTACGTTCATATTTTTTGCTGTGTCCTCAGCATCAGACGTAGTGCCTTGCCTACAGTATCATTTAATAACTAGTGTGAAAAGAATAACTGTCTTTGGAGAGCTTTTATGAGATTTTAGTTTTCTTCTTTGGCAACAGCTGGATTCTCCAATTTTTAAAAAAAATAATAAACTTTATGACTTCTAAAATCCAAAGTGAAAAAATTCTAGGAAAAATGTATGAATCACAAAACCAATCAAAAACTAGAAAGAGATTTTAAGAAACCAGGCTCTGAGGACACAGGGATAGACTGGGTGGCGTGCAAGTCGGTTCCAGTTTTCCAGAGTGGCAGCTGAGAACCTGACATCAAGCTGAGCTAAACTGACCTCTCCTTTGGTTCAAATCCACAGCCGCCTGACATGCTTGGGTGAAGTCACACCCCGTGGCAAGTGGGAACACAGAGAAGAAGACAACATACACAAGACTCCTCAAGCAGAGGCCAAAAACAGATGGCAGAGAGGCGCCCGCACTGTGTCCCAACACACTGTGTAAGATGCTGGACGGAACTGCGGTGTGGGGCCTGCCTTCTCGCCAGGCAGCAGGGGCTCCACGGACAGGTACGGTTTCCCTTATACACCTCCTGGCTGCCTGTGAAAGACTTTGAGACTGTGGCCTCTATTATCAAAGTTCTTTCAGCACAGTTCTTTCCCTTTAGCAAAAGCCTTTGAAAGCAACATTTGAATGTGTTCACACGTTCTATTATTCTCCTGGAGGGAGCGCCCACCTTACTCATGAGGTCCTGGGGAGGAATATGATTTCTGCCCTCGAGAAGCCCTCATGGTCAATGTGAAAACAAGAGAAACAGAGGGAAATACCTTAAGATCTCTGTCAACATGGACTGAGAGTTCAGAGAAAGGATTACATCCTGGGCTGGTGCAGTCCCAAGAGGCTTCCTGGAGGAAGCAGTAATTGGTGGTCTCTCTCTTGCTTGTCCACATATCGAGCATGGTCTGGGGCTTGTTACACTGAGCAGGTTTGTGGCTGACTCCTTCTCAACTTAACTGAAGTCTACCATATTTCTAACCTTGTCAGGACTACTAGGTCCACGTCTAATGCAAAAGGACAATCCTCAGGACTGATGCACTTACAATGCCATGGATTTGGGCCACCTTGTTGCACAAGTCTGGACGCCACTTCTGAAGAGCCAGATAGAAAGGATTTTTCAGAAGATCTTCATCATACAGAGCCATATGGACTTCGGATGGGGCAAAGTGAGTCTCCTGGAACAAGGGGGGGAAAAGCAGTAAATGAGCACTTTCGAATTTGTATAACACATGAAGGTCTTGATCTGGCAATTTCTAAAAACCATTCCTAACATGTAGCATTCAACTCTACAGATGTAACACTGCATCAGGAAATATCAAGGATAACCAACCAATTCCAAGATGACTTTTTTTACTGGTTAAATGTACAAATTAAGTTCAGAAAATCTTAATAAACTCCATTTCATTGCAAATGTAAAAATGGCTATTTTAAAAATATCTTACATGATCAAAATTATGACACTTTAAAGATATGCATGCATTTTTAATTAAATATTTTAGGCAGACAGAAAAGTACAAAGTAATAATATAAATTACTCAGAATTACCAAACCTTAAATTAACACTTGGCCATATTTGCCTCAGATTTTCTTTGAAGACATAAAACATATCAGTAGACTAGAACCCCAACTGCACCCTGATCCCATTCTCTCCACCTCTTTCACGATCCTAAAGTTGTGCATCCTTCTTGGTCACATTACTATTCCTTTAATATTTGTGTATTCATAAATAATCTAGAATACTGTTTTAGGTGATTCAAAATTTACATAAATGGTACCACACTATATATATTCTGGAAAATAACCTTTACAGTCAACATTACTTTTGCAAGTTCTGTCCATGCTGATCCATATAGCTCTCATCCATTAATTGATTTCTATATGGTATCTTCAAGTAAATGTGACACATTTATCTAATATCCTACATTTAAGATGCTCCCTCATTTCCAATATTACAAACTATGCTTGAATGAGAGCATTCTATACCCTTACGGGTTACATAAGCACATATCTAGGAATGTCCTTAAAGGGAGGCACTGCAGGGTGCATCCACCTGCACTGTCACCAGATGCTGACAACGCTGGACTGCTTGCTTTCCGCCCCCATGAAAAGCACACGGGCGTTCCCCTTCCTCACATTGCATTCTAGTCAACACTTCTAAGTAGCATCAGATTATCTCATTTCTACCAGTCTACGAGTATAAAATAGTATTTTGCTTAATTTTCATTTCTCTAATAAGGTAGAATGTCATTTCCTCATTTTATAAATTACCTCATCATGTCTTTTGCCCACTTTTCTAATGAGTTGTTGAGCTTTTCCTCATGATTTTTAGTTCTTTATATATCTGGATACTAAAACGTGTTGTAAATATCTTCTCCCAATCTGTGACTTGTCTTTTCATTTTTCAAGATGAATATTTATAGAAGTTGAAGCATTTGA
Organism: Cynopterus sphinx; assembly: GCA_030015415.1. Classification (NCBI taxonomy): domain Eukaryota; kingdom Metazoa; phylum Chordata; class Mammalia; order Chiroptera; family Pteropodidae; genus Cynopterus; species Cynopterus sphinx. The sequence goes on from CM057386.1 coordinate 29,668,551, forward strand.
TTTTGATGTAGTTGAACTTGTCAATCTTTGCTTTAATAGTGGTCAGTGCTTTTTGGATCTTAGGAAATCCTATCATCCAGCATGTCCTTATGTAAAGTGACTTCACCATTTCCCCAGTCAGAAGGTGGTGTCTACTTCCTCAGCCCTTGAATCTGAGCCAGCCCTGTGATTTGCTCTAACCAACCAACAGGTAGAAGTGATGCTCTGTGACTGCTGAGTGTCATCCTCAAGAGACCTTGCAGATTCCACTCGTATTCTCTTGGTGCCCTGAGACCACCATGCTGTGAAGAAGCCCATGGAGAAGACCATCAAATTTTCTCCACTGAATACAACTAAGTGAGTCTAGGTGAGACTAGCAGAAGAAACACGTGCCAGCCGAGCCCACGTAGTAGAGAGTAATAAAATGTGGTAGGTTTAAGCCACTAAATTTTGGGCTGGTTTGTTATGCAGCAAAGGTTATACTCGAAACCACATCCTTTCCAAAACCAAGGCCACAAAAATAGTCCCTATGATTTCTAAGAATCTTGAAGTTTTTCATTTTTCGGACTTCAATTTATCTTTATTTTCATATATGTTATAAATTGTGCATCTAATTAAAATTTTTTTTCCATATGGTAAACTGTCTTAGTCTGTTTGGGCTGCTATGACAGAATACCATAGACTGGGTGGCTTAAACAACAAACACTTATTTCTCAGTTTTGGAGGCAAGGAAGTCCAAGATAAAAGTGCTAACAGACTTGGTTCTTGGTGAAGGCACACTTCCTGAATTGTTGATCTTCTTGCTGCATCTTCACATGATGGAGGCAGAGATCTCCTGTCTCTTCCTCTTTTTATAAGGGCATTAATACCATGATGAGGGCTCTACCCTCATGACCTAATCTAACCCCAATTAGATCCCAATGCCCTACCTCCAAATACCATCACATTAAGGATTAGGGCTTCAACACATGAATTTGGGGGGAACACCAAGCCAATTGTCTCCATCATTGTTTTCTGAGTAGTCCATCCCTTTCACATTGGCTGATAATGTTACTACCTTTGTCATACCCCAAGTTCCCATATATGTTTAGCCTGTTTATGGGCTCTATTCTGTTTCAATGGTCTAGACAGACCAGTGCTGTCCAACAGATATATGTGAGAAATGTTAATAACATATAACATGCGTGGTTACATATATAATTTAAAATTTTCTAATAGCCACATAAAAGAGAAAAAATTCTAATAAATTTTGTTTATCTTAATATGTCCAAAATATTACATTTTCAACATATGATCAATATTTTAAAAATATAAATGACAAATTTTACATTCCTTTACTACTACCAAGTCTTCAAAATCTGGTACATTTATAGTACTTAATTCATAATAGCCATATTTCAAGGGCTTACTAGCCACATGTGGCTAATGGCTATTAGAGCAGAGCTACATTATTTTATATGACTACAGCTTCATAATAAGCTTTGCTATCTCATAAGGAAAGGCTTCCCACCTTGTTCTCCAAAATTGCCTGGTTATTCCTAATTATTTACAAAATCATGTCAATTAGAATCAGCTTATCAATTCCATAAAAAATCCTGTTGGGATATTTACTGGAACTGTACTGAATTTATGGACTAGAGAGTCAACATCTTTATAATAATGAATTTTATCATCCATGAACATGGTATATCTTTCCTTATACATCTTCTATGTCCTCCTTAAAGATCATATACAACTTTTATTAGACATTATTTATATATTCTATATAGATTTGCTTCTATTGTGAATGGGGCCTCCATTGCCCCAGTCTGCTCCCCTTACTACCCATCAGAGTAGTTTTAATGGGCTGTCAGAGAGGAATATGAAAAATGAGCATGGAAAAGGATTCAGAGTTCTAGCCATGTCATTGCACCTGAGCCTCCATCTCAGTCTGTTACCTGGCTTGTAGGAGTCTCATTTACATGCCGCCTCCACTACTTTTGACATACTGCATACCAATGTACCACCACTTACTGCTAGACCACACAGTCCCTTTGTGAGAATTAGAAAAAGGCACCCCATTTTCCCAGTGGGTACTGTCTTGGAGAGCACATGGCTTGGTAAGCAGCTCACAGGCTACATATCGGCCCCAGTTTGGGCAGGGCATCTGTGTGGTGAATAACCTTCACAATGCACACAATGGCTCTATTGTGTCTGGAATTTTCCTTTAAACATTCACTCCCTTTTCAAATGTATTTTTTAAAGAACCCTATTACTACTTAAATGGAAAAAAAAAAACAATGTTGATTCCCATCGTTTTAAAATAAAAAATTATAAAAACAATAGACTTTAAAACCTTGCTAGATACTATTACCTGCCAAAGGTTCTGAGCTTAAGCCTGAAGCCTCTTCATTAAAAAGAGATAATTAGCAACTATTAAAGATCATTGAGTAAACTTAGTAAACTTATCCTTGATAGAATCAGATGAAGGAAAATGAAAAACTGTATTACTTTCTATGTAAAAATATTCCAGTATGCCTCCTTGGGGAAACATAAGAACAACATGCCTAAGTGTATTATGAATTCTATCCCTTATGGTTAATGATAAAAATAGCACAAGGTTCATGTGAGGGTATCCAGGCACTGTGGTAACTTCTGTACATCCTCACCCCATTTCAATGCTCCTGATAACTACAGATAACTAACTATAACTAATGCTCACAGTAACTATTGGCATCGTTAGCTCCATGCCGCAGATGAAGAAACAGAGGCCTTGTTGGCAAACTCAAGGTTACATAGAGAGAAAAATCAAATTACTCTCTCGCTATGTAAAAATATTCCCATGTCTCCTTGAGAAAACAGCAGAATAGTATGCATAAATATATTATAGACTAGGGGTTATTTCATGAGCCACAGATGCATCGAGGCTTCATTTCCTCCCCCAAAAAAGTCCTCCTGACAGACAGCCACACAGGAGCCACATGGAATCACCTTGGTCTGGTCCAGCCAGAGTTGTCTTGGCTGCAGCTCCTGGGGACTGCCTAAAGGAGGCCCCTGAGCTCCCTGCAAATCCGCTTAGGGAGAAGAGCCTGGCATGAAAACAGCTACATATAATCCCTTCCTGGACCCCAGAGACAGCTCTGCCAATTCAGGTACCTGAATTGTTGAATTCAATTATTACCAGAGCCTAGATAATCCTTTTACGAGCCCCAAGCATAACTGTATAATGTAATTTTGCTGGGACAGAGTCATAAGAAAACAAAATTCTTTCAGGTTCCTGACACAGTTGGTTCTACACGGCAGAGAGCAAAAGTACAGATGCCTTGGACAAAAATCATAAGAGAAACAGTGCGATACAGTCAAACTAAAACTGAGAAGGGATGTCCTGCTCTTCAGACTAGATGCTGGCAGAACACCAACACCTCCATCCCTGATATGAAGGTGACAAGGGCTGGCTTTGATGGAGAAACTTACAACTTAGCTGGGAGACAAGAAATGTGCACCAGAAGAGGACAACAAACCCAGATCTGGAAGAGGTAAGGACCAGACAGAGACAGGAGCAGCAGAGAGGGGCATGGAGATGGGAAGTGGGGAAGGCATCCTGGCAGGGACCTGAGCAGGGCCAGAGGTACAGGCGGCAGGAAAAGGTTCCTGTGGGCACAGAAAACCCAAGTAAACTTTTTTGACTAGATGAGAAGATGAGTCCAGGGAAATAAGAACCCAAACAGAGCAGGTCTGAGAGGGGCAGCAAGGTAACAGAAAGCCCCTGAATGCTGATATCAAAACATACAGTTCAAATGCATAAACTATGTACACACATAGGGCTCTTAGCAAGTATTGCTGGTGAATGGGACGGAGCTTACTGTTTTTCAGTTCCAACTCGTCTGCTTTCTCTTGGACAGCAGTCCTCCTGGTTGCCAATGACTGTCCAAGCGGAGGGATTCAAACAGCTCTGTCCAGTACTGTTCTCAACCTTTCTGTCCCAGGGTTAAAAATATGTAATGATCACACACAATCTGGTGCTTAATGCAGAACTAAATTCTTATGTAGGGGTAAATGCTTAAAAATAATATTTAATGCCCTGACAAGTTTACTTGCAAGAATTAGTTTTACATTTTATAGTATCATGACTTTTTACTGTAAAACTAAAAAGATGAGTGAATCCTCTTATAAAACTTCTTCAAAAAGATTCCACTCCTGCCTAAGTTCAAACAATAGGATCATTTACAGAAAATCCAGTGAAGTTAGTCAGAGATACCAAATACCCTGGAACATGAGTTATCTGAGGTTACTCTGTGATCAGGACAGCCAGGCAAGAACTCACACCGGTACCAGGCATTTCACGAGGTGGTAAGCACACTTGTGGTTTTGTGGTTTTCAACTGTACTGTCAGCCTGGATAACTCTCTGTGGTCAAGGACCATCTGGTGACAGCATGCAGCCTGGCTCAGCAGAATTCAGCACAGGAAAGTCTGCACCTCCCAGAGGTGCACTCCTTGTCGAAATCCCACTGCTGTGACTGCTCCCACCCTTGCAGGACCCTGACCAAAGGCCTTGACCAGGCATATTTTCCAAGTGATTAGCAATAATGCTCCAGCTGGTTTAATTTGTGATTCAGAAGGAAAAGGCACAAAGAAAATACTTTCTATTTATCTATGTTTAATCCCAAACAGAAGCAATTCAGTGATATAATGTTAGTCACATGTGTCCTTCTAGCCTATAACATCTATGGATCTTGTCCATATTTTTCTCAAAGCTCCTCTTCAAAGCACCCAGCCTGTGCCCAGCTGCCTGGCTCACCATAGGCATTCAGTAATTATTTGCTCACTTGAACAAAATGATAGTGGTGTGTTAGAGAAAGCTCAGACTCCAAGGGAGAGATCTTTTCTCATAGGAGCTAAAAATCCACTGCCCATAACTGGAGAGGGTGAGGGGCTGGCCTCAGGCAGCCATGCTAGCCCTGGCAAAAAGTCAGAAACAGTGTGCTCAGAGCTGGCTAAATACAGTGACAGGTGGACTGTGCAGGATCACAGAGGGGGACAAGGCCTCAGGGCTGGAGGAGGGGCTGAAAAACAGGGCAGGAAAGTCTGGAGGAACACAACTGCCCCACAGAATGCTACTGCATCACTCTGCTCCTAGAGCTACAGGTGGATCCACCAGCACTCTCCTCCCTGTCAGTATCTTGGGCAGAAATGTAGGAACTTCAAGGGCCACTCCTCTGAAGTAGACATAATCTCAAGACAAATAAGGTCTGGATTTTTCAGATCTGAATCCTTTCTAGGTCTGGTATCTAACATCACATGGTCACATTCCTCTCTCTGCTCCTCTAGGAGAAGATGAAGTTACTAAACACTAACCTAATCCTGATAATTCATAAACAAAGGAAGAACCCCAACAGTGTAGAGACATGCGAATAACAAAGACCCAGCAGCTACCCTCATGAGGGTAACACTGGTCCAAGAGCCACAAGGAGGCACAATCAAGACCTGATCCCAGGACCTATGCAGATTCAACTTCACTCCCCAGCAATGCTACCTGGCAGGATTAGTGACAAGTCAAGATGGAACTCACCCAAAGTGTCCACCCAACTTCAGAGCCCCAATTGCTTTCCTGCCACTAGGGCTAGTCAGAGTATCTGTTCCTGCTCTCATCCTGCCTGTCCCCCTTGGAGGCCTACAGGGCCACTCAAACCTGTTCACCAAAAAGACCACAAAATGATTTTTCCAACACTGAGTGCTTTGCAGGATCTTTCGATGATTTCCCCTCCACTCCCTACTCGATGAACACTCAATTTCTCATTTCTGGCCCCCTGCTGACCTCTGCAGCCTCATCTTCCACTGCTGTCCCCACAGGTCCCCAAAGAGATGGGTTCTTCCTTCTACCATTTCATCTTAAAAACTACTCTTCCCCTTTCAAGGCCCGCATTTAGGGGGCTGAGACCCTCCACAGCAGAGAATGGCCAAGGCCTGGAAAGCCTGGGCCTTCACCAGAAATGGCCACTGAATCAATAGATTAAAGGACAGACTGCTGAGTGAAAGCGAGCCCTGAGGCCATAGGTTCTGGACCCAGCTCTTACCCACTGCTCTTACCCTGGCTAGTGGTAGGGTATATTCCTTAATCAAACAGAGGCCTCTCTCCAGGAAACCCAGGAACTTGGAAAATCCCAGCTGGCATGTAAACTCGTAGTCCCAGTCGTTTCGCCTACTTCTCGTTCCCTGAATGTCCTAAATCCTCAGTGAAGACCAGACACTTGTTTCCGTGTCCCCTCAAGGCTCGAGGGTTCCCAAATCCCCAGCACCTCGAGGGGCGACCAAAGAGGCACCGTCTAGCTCACGGTCCTCAGGGCAGTCCATTTTCTACCAAAAGAAATGAACGGACTCAGAATGCGTTATATCTCTTAGTGCTCAAGAGTTTGCCTGTCGTAATCTTTACCTCGCAGGAGGACAAGGAGACCCCGCCCCGCAAGAGGCAGGCAGGCAGGCAGGCAGGCAGGCAGGCATTCCCTCGCCCTCCCCCGCGCCTTCAACATCCCCCCGCCCCGCCCGAAGCGCCGGACCTCGACCCACAGCCTCCGCTCCACCCTCCAGGCTAGGCCGCCCGCGCACCCCAAGGCCACACAACCCAAGAGCGACATTCCAGCCTAGCCCCAACTCTGAGCTCCGGGGACCCCACAAGCACCGACCCGTCCTAGGGCCGCGGGGGTCAGAGGGCACATTCTTCGCCCCCCACCCCCCACCTCGGAAAGGAGGAGCAGGACGCGTCCTGGGCGGACCGGGTGAGGAGAGCGCGGGCTGGGCTGTGCAGCCGGCGCGGGGTCGGCATTTGGGGGAACCGGGGGCGCACCAGCCGCCCTGGGGCCCCTCCCCCTTCGCGCTCGCGGCCGCGCCCGGCCTCTGGGTCCCGAGGCGCGGCCGTCCCGAGGGAGGAGGGGCGCGGGAGCAGACAGGAGAGAGGAACTTACTTAAAGGCTACATCGTGTCTCTCCCCACCCTTCTCCGGGCGGCGGCGACAGCTCCCGGGCCGCGGGCTCCGGCGAGAGCGCCCACCGCCCCGGCGCCGCGGCTCCACGCCTCCGCCCGCCCCTTTCCTCCGCCGTTGGGCGGAGCCGCGCCGCCAGCTTGGCCCAATGAGCGGCCGCGCGCGTCCAGAGTGACGTTCGCGCAGAGCAATCACCGAGTCCGTCCAGCCGGGGGCGGGGCCCAGGCCGCGCCGAGCACTTCCTGCACCGGCGGGACCAGCCCAGGACCGCGGACTGCGCGTGCCCGGACGGGAGGGGGCGCGGCCGAGGGCCCGTCTGATGCTAGGGAAGGGTCCCAGCTCCGTCTCTGGAGAGCCGGCTGGACCGGGATGGGAGACCTGGGAGCCATGCCAGCCCACCCCGGGGATCGCCCTTCATTGCTAGCTTCGGAGGGTGGAGGTGCCCAGGCCTACGAGGCACACTGTTGCTGACAGGGTCTGGGAGTCCGGGTCCCTAGGGTCTAGTCCGTTCCCTTGCATGGCTATCGAGTGACCTAGGTCCCCCCCCCCTTTTTTTTTTTACCTGGATCTCAGTTTACCCATCCATGAAGTAGAGAATGGTTAGGTCTGCAGAGCGTTCATATTGCAGAACTTCAGTGGGGTGCGGAGGAGGGGGAGATGGGGGACCTACACGTGACCTCCCCGCGCGGGGCTCCGCCTATCACTTGTCCAGGGATGGGAGCGCCCTGTGAGGACGGGCGGGGGTGGGTGGATCCTAAGAAACACGACCCGGCCGCCCTTGGCGGCGGCTAAGGCGGAGCGCGCAGCTCGGCGGCGGGCCAGCCCCGGAGACAGCGCGAGGAGATGGGGACCGCCACCCGGGCTTCGCAGGGGGCCACCGTGGCGCCCGGGGCAGTGCAGAGACTAGACCTGTGACTCGGAGCGTATCTGGGGAGGATGGACGAGGGGGCGGGAGGCAGCTAACAGGACTCTCTCCGCGCCCCGTGCTCAGAGGCGCACGTCGCGCGTCCCAAGCGGGATCCGTCGACAGCTCGGCAGCTCCGAGCTAGTGTTGGGCCATGAGGAGCAGGTCGGCGGTCCGGCCCGGGGCCGCCGTCCGGGCTGGCCGCGTCCTGCCGCGCTGAAGGCGGAGCACGGAAAGGGGCGCCCGCGACCCGGCTGCGCGGGAGCGCACGGCCATGGCGAAGGAGGAGTGCAAGGCCCTGCTGGATGCGCTCAACAAGGCCACCGCGTGCCACCACCACCTGGTGCTGACGGTGGGCGGCTCCGCGGACTCGCAGGACCTGCGCGAGGAGCTGCAGAAAACGCGCCGGAAGGCGCAGGAGCTGGCGGCGGCCGCCGGCGCGCAGCTGACGGCCGCGCTGCGAGCGCGGGGCACCGGCACCGAGGAGCGCGCCGAGCTCGAGCGCCTCTGGGTGGCCTTCTCCGGCTGCCTGGACCTGCTCGAAGCCGACATGCGGCGCGCGCTGGCGCTGGGCTCCGCGTTCCCCCTGCACACGCCGCGGCGGCCGCTCGTGCGCACCGGTGTCGCCGGCGGGGCGGCGGGCGTAGCCGCGCGCGCCCTGAGCGCCCGCAGCTTGCGGCACGAGGCGGAGTGCGACTTCGATGTCAATGACCTGCGAGAGCTGGAGCGCGAGGTCCTTCACGTGGGCCAGATGATCCACGACATGGAGATGAAGGTCAACGTGCCCCGCTGGACAGTGCAGGCCCGGCAGGCGGCGGGCGCCGAGCTGCCGTCCAGCGCCGCCGCCTCCTCGGCGGGCTTCGTGTCCATAGAGGAGCGGACAGGGCCCTGCGACCTGAGCAAGGCCGTCGCCGCCACCCTTTTCGGCGCCGTGCTGCTGGCGGCTGTGGCTCTGGCGGTGTGCGTGGCGAAGCTCAGCTGACCCGCGATACCCGATGGCCGGTGGGCGCCACCGTTCCTTCCTCAGAGACACCCCTCCCAGAATGACCGCTCTGCCAGGACTCAGACGGGAGTGGGATCTGGCATGCGTAAGGGAGAGGTTCTAAAATCTCGAGTGTGTAGGTGTGCACGCGCGTTTCAGGCAGACACCTGCCTGGGCAGAACGCCGGTTCCTCTCGCTGGCCTGGGAGGAGTTAACTTTGTGCGGCCGCCAGGGCATTACCCCTACTGTATGCAGGAGCTTTATCCTCTATTAATAGAAAACCGTCCACAGTGACCCCAGATTCCCCTGAGTTAATGAGTTACCGCGGGTGCTGCTGGGGTGTGTTTACACCAGAGACTCCCAGGGGGCAGTTTGGAAAAGGGGGTGCGGTTAAATGAAATGTGGAGAGGGGGCCTGTTTTGTTGGAGTGGGGGGTTCTTCCTGGATAGGAGACAGATTGCAACAAGCTGTAAGCAGTTTTCATTACCTTAATCCTTTGGGGCCTAAGCTCAGAGTGCAAAAAGAAGTTAATGCAAAGTGCTTTCTCTACTGCGCACGACTGCGCTTCTTGGCAGAGTTTATCCATCAGTCAGTCACCAACAGCAGCGAGAGAGGGTCGGGCCCTCGCTCTCAGGGTCTGACTCTGCTTGTAAAATTCGAGAAGCAAGGTAGAAGCCGCCCTCCACTGCACACACTGCCTGTTTAAAAAGACTCTCCCCAGCCAACTTGAGAGGGGTGTAAGCTTGAGGGTGGGCCACATGCTGTTTTAACAGGAACTTTCTCCTTTGCTGGGGCTTTTTTTTGTTCCAGATCTAGACCAGAGTTTTTGATCCTCCTTTAGGGGAGGGCTGGGAAATCCTCTTTGGAGCCCTTAATCCTATCTATCCCTTGGAATTTGCTTGCTGGCCAGTAGGAGAGCTGGCTTTGGAAGGAGCTGCACAGCTCTCTGACCCCGGCACTGCCTCCCCCCCACTGGGTATAGTGGCATCACTGGCACAGAGGGGTTTTGAGCCAATTAATCCTGAGACTGGGTTAGAATGTAGCAGCTTTAACTTGTAATTTAAGAAGCATTTAAAAAAAATAACAATCATTTGAAAGTCATATAACTATATTGTGTACCATCAAAACTGATTTCTTTATAAAGGACATTTGTTCACGATTTATGCCCAAGAATAAGTCAAACATAGCAGTCTAATTTGTATATTTGGTTACCAACCAAATATACATCTGAATATTTTTTAAAATCTATCTTCTTGAAGGCAGGAGGTCATAGCAAAAACTACTGGAACCACAGGTATAAGATGACAGAATTTAAGTAGGCGCTGCTTCTTTTGGTCAATAAATAAGGAAATGTGGAAAACACCCTGGATCTCAAGCTAGAATTTGCCTGAGGAGTGCTGCTACCTCCTACCTGTGGTCCAGAGAGAGAGCATCTGTTGAGAAACAAAGTGCATTTAACTCTCTAAAGGTAATAATTTGGAATACAACTCAGAGGCTGTGATTTGACTGAAAACTGACAAGATTTTTTTTTTTTTTAACTCCAGAAACGAGAAAGGGGACTAGGAGGAAAGCATTGTCAGTTTTTCAAAGGGCAACTTGGATGGCAAAGGGGCAAAGGCAAATAGCAGGAATACTGTCTGGCTATCTACTCCTAGAAGCCACCCTCCCAGCCTACTCTACTCCTCCTCACACAGGTTCCAGCACCTAAGAATATGAGATCTGTTTGCATGTGTCTGTGTTAATGGTTCTAAAAGACTCGCAGGTCTTAAGCCAATTAAAAGTTTTGTGACAATAACTAATTAAAAACTTTCTACCTCTCCCAGTTGGGGATGAAACTGAACAGGGGCCAATGTCAAATTCTTTTGCACCTGACTGTCCAAGGTACCTTCAGAGATGACACAAAAAGTTTTCTAAATTCCCCTCTTTCTCCTCCCACACACAAAAACACATGGAATCTCCACTGCCTTCCCCAAAGTCTCATCTCAGGCAAGAAGAGGCTAGGGCATTTTGTGACCCAGTGTTGGGAAATATCTCTAAAAACCAAGCCCTGAATAGAATCTCTTCTTTTTAAGACTGACTTTCTGTTCTTATCAAGGTGTTTTGGTTCATGAAAAAATAAATTGTTCAGCAGAACCTGTTAAAGAAACAACCTGTCAGAAATCATGTAATCCGCAGAGAACAATTGGGACAAGCAAATTTAATTGTTGACATTCCATCCTCTTGGCTGATCCTTGAGTATTATATGTGCAATCGAGATATACCTGATTCTAAGAGTCCTCTGCTCACTGAAATTAGCGATAAAATGTTGCCAAAAAAAAAAAAAAGCTGAATTAGAATAAACATCCTGTGAACCTACTAACCTAAACAACTCCGAGTTTGAAAATTTTAAACATTAGGAACATTCGACATTATTTGGAGTTATTACTACTGCCTACTAGAACTTTTGCAATATGATGCAAGCAAAATTGCTTTCTGCTTGAACAATAGGCTGTTGTCTATATCTCTCTGCCCTTATTTCTATATATAATTCAAGAGATCGCTTTTTGATAGAAGACTGGTTCAATTTAGGTGTTTGATATCAAAGTTATTAATTTTCTAACAACATTTGGTATGATGTTATACCATGACACAAGTGATAGGGAAAAAATCAGAATGTTTAATATAGGATATACATGAAGAAGTCAATGTCAAAGGCTATGGCAGAGAACATCTACTTTCCCAAATTAAAGGTACAAGTTAAAGGATAGATCTTTACTTCCAAAATAAAATACTATCTTAAGTCTCTTGTGAAATTAAATACCTATAACATCCCTGGCTTCTCTTTTGGGAAAACAATATTACTGTCTGACAAAACAAGAACTTGAAACATTAAGGCACTTGATGTTTGCTATTTGCACTTGAACTTTGAATGATTGCTGTTAAAAACAGTTAAAGCAAACAAATACAAAAATCTAATCATGTTTGTAGGAGAAAAATGCCTGCTGGCAAATTCTTTTTTATGTGCTGTAAGAACCTCAAATGCCACAAGGGAAAATATTTTTTGGTAAATAAAATTAAAGCATAAGCTTCATGATTTATCTAAGGTTTACAGTAAGCTGCATAAGAAATGTGTGATGTTGAATGACTAAAAAGTAGATTTGGTTTAAAAGAGTTCTAATTTGCATGAAGTTCTTGATAATGCTACATTTTCCTTTTCAATGTGCACATTGGTATGTCTTTAGCTACTTGGTTGCTTTTCAGAATGTAGTTCTGTATTCTGTATTGAATGCTTGTTAAGGGCGTGAGCCCCAGAGTGTGAGCCTGTATGTTAGTCTGAGAAATAAAGTGCTGTAGGCCTGGCCTCTGCATTACTTTAGGGCGAGCCTCCTCCAGCAAGGCCTGACCAGCTGCAATGTGTGGGGCTCTGCCTCTCTCTCCAAGTACCTCAGACAAGTCATTGACCCCCCTGTGCCTCAATTCCCTCATTTGTGAAATGGGGGGGGGGGCAGTCCTGACTGATCAGCTCAAAGGTCTCTTTCAGAGCTTAAGACATTTAATAGAATGAAGTTAAAGAAGAAAATTATTTTGTTTGTTTCTCTCTGTGCGTGCGTGTGCATGTTGAAATGGAATCTTATAGTTTGGTGGTTATTGTCTAAAATCAGTTGGTAAAATTTCATATGAATTTTAAAAATCAGAACGAACTAAGCTTACTGTGATTTTAGTTCATATTAGAATTAGCAGATGGACTTGAAAGCAAATTTGTGTAAATGCTACTTATAGTATTTAAATTAGATTAGGAATTTAAATTCAGACTTTAAGTCCAAGAAAGCCTAATATTTATTAAACAGTTTGTTGTACCCAGCAGTCAGACCACCTAAATTGATTCTGGGAAATTACAGACGTGAAAACCTGTTATTTGTCATGGAGGCTGAGAGAATTCTATTCTGCAAATAACCTGATGCCCTCAGAACTGGCTGCCTGATATTAGGGAACCTGGGTGCAGTGTGGTTGTTTTGTATGTGGCATCAGATCCAGGGTGGAATTAAAGACTTGTGTCTACTGTTTGAATGATGCTTCTAACTAAAATGTTTATTAATACCTAAAAAATTAAAGATAGCATACAGCGTTTATAACCTAGGTGGAAAGGCACGCATAAGTGATTCAACTATCAACTACTGGGAGCATTTTCAGTCTTGCTCCGCAGCATATGTAATCCATTTGGCTCAGATAAACTCTTATAAAAAAAAATTCTTAATCTTCTTCATGTACACTTGAATTGAAGTGAATGTCCTGATCAACACTGTTACTCTCCACAGATTTAATTACATAAAGAGATGTTCAGAAATACGCCAGGACTATAAATCTCCAAGTGCTTTTCTACGATTATACTTTTTAAATGCGGGATAGAATCCAGGAAGAGTAGCAGGTTTCCACATGAATGATCATATTCAAATACTGTTTCTTTGGCTCTTAGGAACTGGCCAAAAGACAGGACTGTCCACATGCTGCAAACTTGTGTCCAAGAGGGCTAGACGGATTTCTGGAAAAACATTCCTCTCTTTTACTCATTTTCTTCTCAGTCCACAGAGGATTCTAGGTGTTTTTGTTGTAGTGCTGTAAAATCTTGGGCATCCTTGTTTAGTGTGTAAGTTTAGAACTGTATAACCTTAGGGCTTATATATGTCAAATGTAAATAAACCAAATGAAACCTCCTTTTGGCAAAATGATTTTAGAGAGTCCTTTTAATATGCTGTTGTCAGAAGGCAAATTTGAGTGTCTGCTCTTATGTATATGTTAGGCATGTAGAGATCTACAAGGCAATATACAGAAATGAAAATATTGTTAAGGTGGTGGGATTATGAATGGTGTTTTTTCATTATTTTTATTTAGTGTTATATTGTTTTTACAATAAAAATTTAAATGCTCTTATTGCCTAGAAAATTTTGTTATTAAAATATACATTTTAATGGTTAGGGTCTCAATTGTTATGAGAAACAACTTCAGGACCTTCCCCCCAAAAGCAAAGCAAAATGCTTTTGGAATCTTACCCCAGGGAATCAGAAGCAAGTTTTGAAATATAGTGTTAAGACCGAATAGCATAGAGATTAAGAGCACTGCCGAATTGGAAGCAGTTTCTTAATCTCTCTGACCTCAACTGCCTTATCTTTACAACAGGAGTAATAATAATAAGGTAAACTTCATAGGGATATTGAGATAAGACTTTTTTCCAGGCACAGCGCTCAATAAATGTTGGCTCCCACTGCTGTTATTATTTATTATACTACTTTAAAAGTCTGAAAAATGAGATGGTTGGCAAAAGAACCAATCAATATATGTGAAAACATTTTATTTTCCATAACAGGTAAAATCTGCTAAAAAATCAATTTGAAGATGAAAACTAGAAAAACTTGTCAAATGAGAGACGGTACATAATAAAAAAAGTCAAGTTTACAAAAGGAAATTCAGGTTGATTTAGAAGTTGGAATTCATACATTTGTAAAGTCAAATTTATTGAGTTATAATTTAAATATGGCAACTTTCACCCTTCTTAGGTTTGTGGTTTTGATTTTTGACAAATGTATACAATCATGTGACCATCATCCAAGTCAAGATATAGAATGATTGCCTTATCCCCGCCCAAAGTTCCTCATATCCTTTTCTCCCACCTCAGGCTCTGGCAACCACTGATCTGATTTCTGTCTCTATACTTTTGTTTTTTCCAGAATGGAAAACATTTTTGAGAAATAATGTTGTGAACCTTTTTAAAAACCTCAAAAACACTTTTTTTTTCAAGAAACATTTTGAGTAATAGTTTTTTTGTGGTGATTTTTGGTGCACAGGATGTTACTGGTCATTCATAGATGAATTTCATTTCATGGCAGTGATGGACATTGGTTTCCAGGCAGGTGGAACAAATTCTCCTGTTACTGTTGTGTCTCCAAGCTGATGTCATCTCTCCATGGCTAGCCCCGCAGATTACATTCTCTTCCTTTTTCAACTGGAAAACCTGATAAACAATAGATAACAGAAATGAATTTGGGCTTCCTGAATGAGAGACTGAAACAAAAGCCCACTTGGAGCTGTAGATAAGAAGCCATATGACATGTTTGCACCATTTTTTTTCCTCTTAGAATTATGCATGTGCTAATAAACCAAATAAAGAAATTTGTTATTGTAAAGACAGCTGGGGACGACCAGTAGAACACAATAATGAAGAGTCAACTGTCATTAGCTAGGAAGTAAGCAACTGTTGTTATAAAGTAACACAGTGGTGTGACCAAGTGGCACATGGTAATTGCTAGCAGTGGGGAATGCTGTGTGCACTTACTGTCAAGCTTAGGGTAGTTGGCACTGTGCTCCTGGCAAAACAGGACTTGGCAGGGCACTCTGAGAACATGTCAATAGATTTGGGGATAGATTTTGACACTAGTTTGGCTATAGGACCTTAAATAAATCACAATGAACTTTTATGTATCTCTTGCCCATTTTTCTAACCAGTGGAAAGTTTTCTCTTTTCCCTGTTTTTCTCAAACTTTTGTGACAGGTGTTATAGATTTTTTTTTTTTGTATCTTAGACTTCCTTCTGGATCTTTTTTGTCATAACATTGTAACTATAGACAGAAGGTGGGTAAAATTGATAGCCATGTGATTAAACCATTGTAGAAATGGATCCCTCAGGCCCTGGTCAAGCCCTGGATGACTTGCTGACCACAGTTTCATGGGAGATACTAAGTCAGAACAACCTGGCTGAGTTGCTCTTGAATTCCTGATCCCACAGAAATTGTGAGATGTTTTATTGTTTTGTGCCACCAAGTTTTAGAAGAATCTGATAACAGCAATAGATAATATATCCATAATTAATTTTTCCTGTGAGCAAAGTACATTAGATTTAAATATATTTGTGTCTCTTTATGGCTCAGGGTGTGTTCTTTTCATCTGTTCTAGTTCTTTGCTACAGTTAAGTGAGGTTGTAGGATGTGATCTATGGATACATACATAAAGTGGTACTGCACCACTTTGCTATGCACTCCATGCTATGGTCATCTCACTTAGGAGTGACCAGCCTTTGGAAAAACCAGCTAATACAGAAATAAACATACCTATAAAACCAGGTGTTATTTTACAGTGAAAAGTGTGTCCTTTCTTAAGATACTTAACCCCACTGTGAATGATTTCTCATCTGTAAAGTGGCAATAGCTATTTCCACCTTATAGGATTTTGTGAGGACTATACAGCTAATACAAAGTTCATAGTGCCTCACACACAGTAAATGCTTTGTAAATATTAGTATTATTCCTAGGATTGAGGGACTGTTACTTCAATCTCCTTAAAACTTTCCTCTCCCTTGCTCTGCATATTCGAATAATTACTACATTACATCAAGCTTGTCTCCTAAATATAAATCATTCCCTTCTCCCTACCTTGCCTCCTCTCCACAGCCACTCTCATAGTTTAGGACCTCATTATTTTTTTGCTTAGTAAATTCCATGGGCCTCTAGTCCAGCCCCTTTCACTTTGGTCACCATGCTACTATTCGGGTAACTTTCGAAGATATGAATTATTTTACAAGAAAATAAATCCACTCTACTTTCAATAAATTTAAATCCATGAGGTGTCCTACGTTACAGATTCTGTTGTCCAAATGCCTTAGCAGGAAAGTTGCTTCAGAATTTGGCACAAACCATGGCACTGTTACATGAGCACAAGTTACCTATTCCCAGATTACCCTGGTTTTGTTTGGTATGCCTCCAGGAAGTCACTGTGTTGTTCTTTGCTTTGCACACATAAGCACACCTCTTGCCTAGATAAAACTCAGGCTCATCTTGAGCATAAACACCTTCAATTTTAAGAAGAGCTGCGTGTTCCCTCTGGTTCCAGAGACCCCGCTTATAGTCAGCATTTGTTGTTTTAGAAGTCCTGTTCTAAGCAGGCCTCCATAGGCTCTAGGTTGGCCTGAAGATATGCGTTTGAGGTCACTATGACTGAATTCACAGCTTCCCATGGCTCATAGCACTGGCACTGTCTGGAAAATAGGGGATTGTTAAAAATACAGATTTCAGGGTGCCCCCAACACTCTACAGTAGATTCTGAACCAATTCACAGAGAGCCATAGAGAAGCAGTTTAGGGAGGAGTCCCCAACTGTGGATTCTGTAGGCTCAACTTGGGTGAAAGTTGGCAGACCCTGGCAGTAGGGCATGTGTCCTCTCTGACCTCCATGTGCGCTTTTCCCAAGTGTGGCCCAGTTCTGTTTCTGGAATGTAGTCAGTACACAGAGATTTGCATCTTTGGAAAACAATGCTTAAAAAAATCAGGTTAAATACTGGTGGTGCCATCTGTGGATATTCACCCACAAAATAACTCACATTATAATGATAGCTTGTAAATGAAGCTCAGCAAGAGTACATATAGTCTACACCTGACCTAAAAACATAATGTGGGATCAATTTTAATAGTAATTGTGGGAGAAGCTATTGGTGGCTGATAAGGAGTTGTAAGAGAAAACTCAGATTTAAAAAGGCTCTAAGATGTGTAATATTTCCCTTGGAGGTAAGTCCTACAGCCACTACCCATCTCTAGGTCTGGATTAAACATCTCTCAGGAAAGCGTAAATCATCAAATGACTTAAGATGCTTAAGGTGGTCCCAGGGGCACTGACAATAAAACGTGTCCATACCAGATTACTCTGGGGCGTTGGGATTCAAGTAGGACCTTTCACACTCAGGCTGAGCAGTGGGAAATTTATGATTTCGGCATCTGGTCCATCCAACAGTTTCTCACTGGTGGAATTCATGTAAGCCTGCAAAGCTCGGACACCTGCCCCTAGGACACCACCCGCCTCCTACAAAAGGAGATCCGCCATGTGTCGACCCGGATTTTAGGGGGAGCAAGTCCTAGTTCTCAGGTTTCGGTTGGGTACGTGTCCCCAGGCGTGGGTTTGCATCGTGCTTTCCTCACGGCGGGTACCGTGCGCGCAGAAGCACGCCTGCTCTCGGTCCGAGGTCCCGGGCGAGGATGTGCGGTACTCCTGTCGGAAGGCGGTGGCAGTTCCCGGAACCCGCGCGCACTGCAGGGGGCGCTTGCCCGAGCGCGCGCCACGCCCCTCCTACAGGAGGGCACTCGCGTTCAGAGACCGGCAGGAGCGCGTCCCAGAAGACACGCGCCTCCGACCTGCGTCCAGGAGCGCCCGCCGAGCCAGAACGTGGAGGCCAGGAGCCCAGCGCCGCGGCCCGCAATGAGCGCGCCCCTGCGACGCGGTTCAAGCAGCTGGCGGCGGGCAGCCACCTTGGTGCTGGCGGCGGGGTGGCCACCCCCGGGCCCCGCCGCCCCGCCGCCGCCCGTCGAGGGCTTCCGGCTGCTGCTCCTGCAGCGCTCCGAGCGCCAACGCTTCGTCCCCGGGGCCCACGTCTTCCCGGGCGGCGTCCTGGACGCGGCGGACCGCTCGGCCGACTGGCTGCACCTCTTCGCGCCGCACCACGGGCCGCCGCGCTTCAGCCTGGCCTCCCGCCCGCGCACGTGCACGGGCTTCCCGGTGCTACCGGCGCCGGGCAATGACGTCGCCGGCGCGGAGGACGCGGCGCTGCCCGATGACGTCGCCTTCCGCATCTGCGCCATCCGCGAGGCCTTCGAGGAGGCGGGCGTGCTGCTGCTGCGGCCGCGGGCCGCGCGGGACGCCGCGGCGGCCCCGGCCCTGGCCCGGGCGCTCCCGCCGCCGCCCGACGTGGCCGCCTGGCGCGCCCGCGTCCGCCGCGACCCGCGCCACTTCCGGCACCTGTGCGCGCACCTGGACTGCACGCCCGACATCTGGGCGCTGCACGACTGGAGCGTCTGGCTCACGCCGTTCTCGCGGCCCGGCGCCTACCGCTTCGACACCGCCTTCTTCCTGTGCTGCGTGCGCGAGCCGCCGCCCGTCGAACCGGACCGGGCCGAGGTGGTGGGCTTCCAGGTAGGGATCCTGGCCCGCCCAGAACCTCGGGAGAAGGGCGGTGCGGCCGGACGAGGCTGAGCGGGCCTGGCACCGAGGCGGCCGGGCACCCCGCCCCGCAGGCCGGAGCGGGAGCCTTGGCGGAGTGTTTGCCCCCGGTTTCACGGTCTCAAGGCCTCGGCTCTGTCCGCCCAGGTGGCCCCCCGAGCAGGCTGCTGGGATGTCCCAGGATCCGAGCAGAACTCGGACGAGGCGCCAGTCCCCTTTCCGAGCACTTTAAGTCATTTCATCCCACAGTAGTTGGTTTCTTCAGAGAACATATTTGACGTGATTTCAGTGTTTTTTTTTTTGTTGTTTGTTTTTTTAACATTTATTGCGGTATTTCATGGCCACGGATATGTTCTGATTTGGTAACTGTACCCTTTGCACCTAAAAAGAATTTTCTGTGTTTGGTGGAGTGTTTGTAAAAATGACAGTGAGGTTAAACTCTTTGGGAGTGTTTGTCAGGTCTTCCATTTTAGTTGTTCCATCAAATACTGTACTGAGAGGAGTGCTTATATCTTCAACAAATAATTGTGGATTTGTCTTTTTTTCAGTTCTGTCAGGTTTTGCTTCATGCGTTTTGAAGATCCTTTGTAAGGTGCTGCATAGACAGGACTGTTAAAGCTTTATGAATTGACCCTTTGATTATTATGAAATATCCTTTATCCTTATCCTTTATCTAAAATCTGAAGTTTACTGACTAATGTTATTACAGCCACTCTACCTTTCATTTGATTTGCTGTCGCATAGTATATCCTTTTGCATCCTTTACTTTTAACCATTGTCTTTATATTTAAAGTGTGTACATGGAAGGAAGGAGTGGCAAGGAGGTATGCTACAGCAGTGAGGTGACTTAAGTTAAATGAGCAAACACTGGCTGATTGCTACTCTGTTTTTATTACACTTCTGGGACTGTAGACTGAGCTATGCCTCTTGACCTTCCTGAAAGCTCCTACTGCTCCTGACTCTTTCCCCCCATTACAACATGTGGGACACGTCATGTTACGTTTTGCTTGCTGAAGGCACCATAGGGCCTGAGAGCTTTGTCTTGTCCACAACCACATCTTCAGGGCCTACCTAGGGCACCTATTTGTGAGAGTAACAAATGGGTACTAAATTCTCAATGCACTACCATGAGTTTATACTTCAGAGTCTTCTTTCCTTTGGGAATGACCTACCTTGCCTTCTCAGCATCTCTTGCCTTTTATGCTGAAAGACTCTCACAGGTCAACCCTCGAGACCTATCCTATTTTATTTATTAGTTCCCAGGATCAATATTCCAATAATCAACCTCCTAACTGGGATCAACCTAAGCTTCTTCAGCAAACCTTTTCATGTCGTCTCAGTGGAATCTAAAAAGGTGCATCTATGAATTTTTTTCACATCTTTAATTATATCTTAGGTACTGATCTAACGATCTCAAATGTTGCAGTGTCTATGGGAAAAAACCTTCAGGAACTCTACCTTTGTTTTCCACAGTGGTCATCTCCATCAGAGGCAACCGAAAGTTTCGTATCAAAAGAAATTTGGTTGATAACCCCACAGTTCTATGAAATAAGAAGACTTGAAAACTTTGCCTCTCTCTCTGACTTGCACAAATTTTGTTTGGATCATGCATTAGAAGAGGTGGAAAGATGGATGCCAATCACATTATTAACTGCTGATGGACAGATCCACCTTTTACCAGGTAAGTCAGTGAAGCATCAATGCTTTTGTTAGTATTCACATTTAATTCACTATAGTAGTATGGCAGTGTTGCCCAACACAAAGACATGAATTACAGTCCATGTTTTACACACTACAGTGGTTATTATTTAAATAAGGTCAAAGTCTATAAGATATGCATTCATAGTATTTATTATAACCAGAAGTTCTAAATAAGTCCCTTTATATACATTTATGTAAACATATTTTCTAGACTGATAAAGTTCTGTCTCATATCTCACTTTTTTATATTTTAATTTTGAATTGTGAGAACTTGTAAATTGTCAACTTATTTGAATTAGGGAGTTTGTTGGTGGTCATTTGTTTTTGGGCAAGTATAGGGTAGAGGTTTTGTGGCAGTTTAGAGTGGGGTTTTGTGACCTTTGTTACTTATGGCTACCTGTCTCAAGTCTAACCATAGTGATAATGTTTGTTACTCATCCTACAGTGAGATAATTTAGCAATTTTGATGCATAAATGATGATTTCTTTAATTTAACCTTAAAATTATTAGAGCATCCCACATTGAAACACCAAAAATAAATGGATATCAAAGCCACTGTTAATATTGCCTAGGATAAAGAGAGTCTTGAACTATATAAAAGTTAGAGTTTATGATGAAAAATACTAGTCATAAATATTTGCCCGAGGAAAATTCTTGGCTGGGGAACAGGGAGCTAAGGTGTATGGGAATTAAAAATACAAAAAGAAAATAGAGGTAAGCTCATAAAATTAGGGTTATTTAACTTTCTCAGTTCCAAACACACGAAATAAAATTTAAAACAAATACTACTTTATATGTCATTAAAATGTTGGAATGTTTTATAAAATAACTCTGTGGAATTAAAATATTATTTTTCAGGAGATGAGATGTACTTAGAAGATTCACACTTTGTAGAAAATGTTATGTCCACTGAAAAAAAGACTGAAGAACTCATGAAGGAAGGCAAGAAATTTCACCGAATAGTGATGCACAGTCGTCATGATTGTAGTATCCATGTGACTATTCAGTCAAACTGTAAACATGTTTATCCTAAGAACTATGTAGTAAGTAAGAGTCATTTGTAGTGTATTGCTTATTTATTTGTAAGCTGGCTACTTGAAATTGTCCTTATGAATAATGAGGGTTGACTATGCTTGGAACTTGGGGAACTTGGTGCCTATAAAAATTATAGTCTTTCATATTTAAAGCATATTATGGAGCTCTCATTGTATTTAATCCTTACAGTGTTAAACAAGTATAAAATATTAATGATCTTACCAAAAGGAGAAAAAAATGTCAGAAGGATTTCCACTTCTGGATTGTTTTAGTATCAAAGTTTAAATAAGCTAACTGTTCTACTGCCATTATCTTTTAAATGTCCAGTATGCTTTAAATGTTCCTGGATGTGCTTAGAGTAGTCATGAATTTTTTAGACTATCTGCTGGCATTAATGTAAGGGTGTTTGATTACATGGTGAACAGTAGACTAAGACAATCTTTGAGTGACAGTGTCATTTTCTTGTTATGTCTTTAGCTCGATTAAGATCTAATTCTGTTTAAAACTAGTGGCATTAGTTATTAGGTTTACCAAATTAGAAACATGTCTTAGTTAATATTTTAAAGGAATAAATGAACCCATGACAAAAGCCAGAACTATTTTTTACTCTGGAATGCTAGTTAATGATACAGAAGTTAGAGAGATGTAGAATTATTAGTCATTTAATGGTGTTTAATAATGACGTTTGTTTCAGTATTTTTAATATGGGTAACTTCACTTCTTAAAAGGAGTAATGTTTATTGATTAAAGATGGGAAATGTTTAAGACACCAGTTGTATTTTAAATCTTTGATGATATAATGTGTTGAATGATTAAGTTAATTTTTCATGAAATGTCTTAGTTTTCCTACTTAAAAGATAGAGGTATATTGATGAATCAAGTTTATGCGTCTTATTTAATACTGATTAGAGGAATACATCTAGATCAGTGGTTCTCAACCTGGGGCATGTTTGCCCTTCAAGAGACATTTGGCAATGTCTGGAAACATTTTTTGGTTGTCACAACTGAGTGAGATGCTACTACTTACTGGGGAGAGGCCAGGGATGCAGTTAAATATCTCACAATACAATTATCTGGCTAGGGTTGAGAAACTGCGATCTAAATAAAGTTTATTTTCTTCAGTAAATGATTCCAATAAGTAAAATTTTAGAACCACAGATACCGTTAGCATTCCATCTGGTTTCTGAATCTACAAAAGTTCTCATTGACTTTTGACCTTGGGCATAATAGTCTTTAATTCTTACAAAAAATGAAATGTTATGTAGCTGGAAGAGCTGCTGAGAAAACAGGAACAGTCACACAGCTAGTTAGCACCACAGCCAGGAATAGAATCCAATTCTTTGTCAGTAAGTGACGTCTGTTGCTTGTCACTAAAAGCAGATATCTGAACATTTCTGCTCACTGCATCTTGGTAGTGTAGTCACCAGGGAACCCACAACACAGACAAGCATTGGATAGAACAGTGCTTAACTCACATAGAGAAGAGGCAGAGCAGGATCAACTTCAGCAGTGTACACTGGTCCACCATGGCCAGCAGGTCCCCTCCCTGTAGCCAACACAAGACAGTTGGCATGCACGCATCCCTTTTGTGCTGCAGTAGGAGGATCCCATCTGTGCCCTGCAGGGGACAGTAGTGGGATTGGCCAGGTGCCATATGATACACATGCTTAAGCAGGAGAACACAGGAGCACACATTGAGTATAAAACAGGGAAAGATAGTTCCACACAAGTTGACAAGTTCAGCGCAGGCTGTGAGGGTTCTTATCTTTTGGTAAGGGAGTACTCCAGGCCCATGGACCATTTTTATGTGGCCAATATAAAGTTGAAAGACTGTGCGCATGACACTGGATTTCCCAACACGCTGCGCCCTGCACCTTTTTCTTTGGAGTTACATGGCCGATGGGGTGATTTCAGGAGATGTAGTGAGAAAGTAATGTGACTGGTTTTTCCTCATAAAGATCTATTTTTGTTTGTTTTTAATGTGAATGAACCTTGTTTCCAAGAATTCCTTTCACAAGACTGTCATAAGACTTCCTACATGTGGTGATATACCCTAACCCCCAAACCAAAATAATCATGCTGCCCTCATGAGCTGAATAAGTGGGTTATTTTAGAGCCCAGCTTGCTAGTGTTTGTAGCATTTTCATATGGCCTTTCTTCATATATTCAAGCTACCTGAGCCAGGCTCAAAATGAATGGGTGAGTTTAAGAGCTCCTTAGAGGTAGTGGCCTGAAATCCAGGTGGAATGCAGATTCAGAATTCCCAGGGCTGACAGTTGCCTGCTTGTCTCTGGACTAAACCCTTGGCTGGACCGGCCACTGGCCAAAAGGGGACAGCTTATGGCATCTGGGCAAATAGAATACAGATGCAACCATGATTAGGGAGGCCAAGGAGGTCAATGTATGTGTGTGGCAGTAGAGGCTGGCCTCCCAGCAGGCCAGCAGTTAATGACTGAAATCTGGCACAATGCAGGTGTCCTGAGCCTTGGTTCTCCTTGGGTCTTCAGGAGCACTGGGGCCTGTGGAGAGTGGACAGCAGGTCCTTCTGGTCCAGCCTTTGCTGAGACTGGGGAGGAGGGGGTGCAATACACTGGTGTCAACTCCGGGAGGGTTCTGCTATTGATAGAGTTCCAGCTATATGCGACAGTCCTGACTAGCCGTTTTCAGTTCAGGACACACACATGCCACACTGGCAGTGACATGAGGCCTCTGCCCATGGCCCGGTCAAGGCTATTATCTCTCGCCAGCCACCCACCAGATGGTGGTAGGTATGAAGTAACCAATTTTCATAGAAGGCCCAGGACAAGAGCTGGCCTTGTTATTTCGAACATCCTGGGCACCAGGCCTGGAGAGGGCCTGGAATTTGGGGGTCCCTGGCCTCGCCCCAAGAACCAGCACCTGTTTAAACCCCTAAAGGTCTGTGGGACAGCAGGGAGGGGTGCTGCCAGTCGCACTCCTGTCCTGAGCTTCCGGGTCACGGATCTTCATGCTCTTGCCCCGGGCCTCTCGACTGGTTCAGTTTCTCTGGGTCCCATGGCTGGCACAGGTGAGTTGTCCAATCAGCGCTCGTTGGAGGCGGGACTAGTCAATCACAGCTGTTATCCATCAAATTGATCAGGGCCAGGCCTGGGGCTCTCCTCCCTTCCTCCACTGCCTCTTCCCATGACACAGCAGTGCTAGTCTTTATTCAGATGCCCTCTTCTATTTTCCCTCTAATTTCAGCTTCCAAGTCTGCTCCCAGGACTCTTCATCCTTCTTCAGCCTCCAAGCAGCCCATTCTCTTCCCACTTCGTTTCTGTACTCCCTCGCTGCCAATTCTACTGCCCTCTTTCCTACCATTTGACCATCTTCTTTTTGCCCTCTACACACCTGTGTCCCTCACCTACCTATTCCAATGCAGGTTCCCCACCCTCATCCTGGACAGTCTGCCCACAGCAGGACTTTGGACCACCAGCAAGCACCTGTTCTTGGGACCTTGGCTGCTGTCAAGCCCACTGCTCAGTTAGGCTGGGGCATCCAGGGACTGGGTCCTGGGGGCAGACATTTGGGTCACATGTTATTAGACCCAGCCATCACCTCAGAAAGCGATAAGCCATGTACCCTCTGCCAGCCCTGCTGCCAGGCATACTCCCTTTCCGCCTGAGGTCAGGAAGTCAGGGCTTAGGAGACCTAGCTAGGCCCAGGCATTAAGGCCTTACCCAAGGGGTAAGGCCTCGAGTCCTTAAGAGCCTGGCTGGGAGGTCTTCTTGACTTTGGAGGTCTTCGTGTGTCTGTATCAAAGAGGCACAGCCACGGCTTGCCTCACTTTTCTGGCCAGGTTTGGGTGTGGTGGACCTATTCTATGTCCCTCACTCTAGAGAACTGAGCTCAAATAGGTTTCTTGCTGGGAGTTTACAGTGTGTGTGTGTGTGTGTGTGTAAATGTGTGTGAGATAGAAATGTAGTTGTGTGAGGTCCAGGCAGGTAGAAATATGTGAGTGCCCTCGTGTGTGCACATACCTGAACATTTCTATGAGTTCTATGAAATTCAAGTGTGTTTAATGATGTGAGCTCATGGTGCATCCACTTTAGTGTAAGGAAAAGGAATGCACCCGATAAGGTCCCAAACCCCTGCACACCCAAGTCCAGAATCGTTAGATTAAATTCATGCGGTGTCTCCCCACAACCATTGGGTTGCCCGCGGCCTGTTCAGGCCAGCAACCACGTCAGGACCAGAATCTCCTGTCCCCAGGACACTCTTTCCATCAGGGTCTAAAGGAGGCACAATTCTCTTGGGGACACAGATCGGTCCAGGGGCTAGATGGCTGAGGAGGGGACTGGCTGTGGTGTGTCTCAGATATTTTCCTCGGTAGTGAGTAGGGAACCTTCATTAGCTCCAAGTTACCTCAGACATCACCCTTCCTTTTTTACTTAACGTATGAAATTTTTAGTGACCTTGAAAAAGGGGGTGTGAGGTGACCCGTATTTCTAGTGGCCAGCCATATCACGTGTAAATTCCAGAGAACTCCGCAGTGGGCCCAGGGTGCTTGCCACACCCAGCAGCCACCATTTGATTCTCTGGTACCTTTCTCCCTCCCTCCACCCCTTCCCATTTGATGTGTGAAAAGAATTGACCCAAGGATCCATTGAGCAGTTTTTGCCTCTGGAAAGGCCTTGCAACCTATACAGTTCCTTAAGGAATCATGATTGTTTCTGGGGAGCAATCATGATAGTTTCAGACAGACTTTGTTTTTGACAAATTTGTCCATTGTTCTCCAAGGTTGAACTTTTCTAAACATATGGAGAAAAGGTCCTGGGTGTCCCTCTGTCAGCAGTGTCCCAGCGTTCTTTTCATTTCCCTATTTCTCCCTCCTCTATTCCAGAATGGATTACCCTGCCTCTCTTCCAGCTCTGGCGGCGTCGGCTTCTTAGGAAGAGTCAAACACATCCTTCTGGAGTTTTTATTGTTTTCAAAACAGGAGGAGTGTGATGGACATGGTCTGTGGAAACACTGAGGGACCAGGACTGCCGCCCCGTTTCAGACAGCACTCAGGTGACTCCGATAGTCTGTTAGGCTGCTCTGTGACAAGATGGAAAAGGATCCCAGCTAATCCAAACAACGTCCCAGCATGTCCAGAAATCTGTCATCAGGAGAATGCCAGACTAGGGTTTGGTTCTTCAAACCTGCTGCAGTCTGTTTACTGGACTCAATGAAACCTAGTGAGGCTACGTGGCTCAACACCCCGACCAACATGTCAGCGGTGCTGCCTTCTACTCCAGTAGCCGTCACCTGCGTGGACTGCTCTGCACTAGCTGCCTGGTGTGTCACTTTCTCCCAAATGCTGAGCTCCTTTACACACATGTTGTTTCATCCTACTGCCTTTAATCTCTGATCCACCTGGGTCTCATGTCTGAGGCGCTGAATTGGCTTTTGTTTGTTTACTTGTCCGTGTCTTGCTCTCTATTTCAAGTCCACATGGGAGGGAATTCATAAGGGTCCTGTACCTTGCAGTCTGACAGAGTTCCCTTCCCTCAATCAGGAGGAAATACAGATGGAGAAGCAGAAAGCCAATCACTTGTACCTCCCCCTCCTCTAGTCACCTTCCTGCCCGCACTTGTATTCTTACACCATGCTATCTTGTCCAGGGGACAGCCAGGAAAACTTGTTTTCTGTGTTACTGTATAATCTCTCGAAACTTCATTGATAAACTAAGGACTACCTACTAAGTCGGTATACATTTTTGTTGCCTTTTTTTCCTGATTCTTTTGGATGACCATAAGAATACAAAACTCGTCTGGCCTTAATATTTAAGGCTAGCATGGCTTCTCCTCACAGTTCTTTGTTAATAAAAATAAGAATGCCCTCTAATGTGGGAGGTAGATATAAGGACCCAAATATAAGGGGACTTCCACTCTTCAGAGGGCTGATATGTGTGTGTGTGTGTGTGTGTGTGTGTGTGTGTGTGTGTGTGTTGAGGGGAGCCCTCACATTTGAGCATATATAGCTATTTCTCTTCTCTCCTAAAACCTATTTTTTTCAACCTTTCTGTAACTTTGGACAATTTTACACTCCTTGCTCCCCTTTAGCTATTTTGCTGTCTAATTTCTCCTCAAACTTTTAGATGTTAGAGTCCCTCAATACTTGTTCTAAGATCCTCTTCCCTTCTTGGGTGATGTAAGCAACTTCCAAGTCACATCCTTTACAAGGAAATTGCTTGCCCTCTACATTCTCTTTTCCCATTTTCACTGGCTGGAAATGGTGACGACTGCAGCAGCTTGCTTGGTCCCAGAGACAGGAGCCAGATGTTGAGGCATAACTACCTGCCAGATGTGGACTGCTCACCTCTAGCTTGTTATGTGAAAGAAAATACACTTCTGTTTTATATAAGCCACTGTATTTTTAGGTCTCTTTGTTAAAACAGTTTAGCTTGTTTCCTAACATATAATTTTCCCTCCCTAAGCAAGTTCCCCTCAGCACAATCTTCTATATATCAGAAACCTTACAGTTATTTAAGCTAAAAATCTTAGTTCTTCTTCATTCCTCCCTTTCCGTCATTCCTATCCAGATGACTGGCAAGTCCTTTTGATTATACGACCCACAGTTATCTTGAATTTCTCATCTGCTGACCTCTGTACCACTATCACTTTAGTCTGAGCCACAGTTAGCTCTTACCACTAACTGTAATAGCGTCAGAGCTAGTCTCCATTTTCATTCTTCTCACACTGATTTTCCCATTAAGTTGGAAAAGCAATCTTGACATTACAACATGTAACATGTAAGTCATGTAAATCATGTCCTGTCGCTGCCCTCATTAAAACCCTTCAATGGCTTTTCTTCACATTTAAAAACCAAATTAACTTATTGTGGCCTACAAGGCTCCACCTTTCTCTCTGATATCATCATTCACCCCTCTCCTCTACACGCCTATCAGAAGGGTCTTTCTCTTTCTTGAGTAGTCAAAGTTCTTTCCCTCCTCAGAATCTGCACATAACTCTTGTCTTAAGACAGACTTGGATCTCAACTATTTAGTTCCTGAATCCCTTTGTTACTACAACTTCAGAAAACACAGATGAGAATGGGATCTAATATGTGGATTATGGCATATATAAAAGAAAATTCTAGAACAAATAGAAGAAAAGCATTATTTAGACAAGAGAATACGTTTTCTTGAGCTGAAGAAAGGTGTTGCTCTTCGATTAAAAGATCCTGTTGCAGTTAAAGCAAAATTAACAAAAATTGTCCAATACCTGGATGACTTTTGAATTTCAATGATAAAGAATGCACAGATTTTCAGGAAGAAAAGATTGCTCACAGAGGTAAAAATCAGGCTTCTGAGTGTGTAATAGAATAACGGTATACTGGACAGCTTATATAATATGTTGAGAAGAAAAGGGTGTGTGGGCTGAATAATTCTATATCAACTGTGTGTGAAAGCTACAGGTACAAATGTTATATTTCTGAAGATTTTGCCTATTCTGAAAAAATTCATTTCATAGAAATGCCATAGATGACTGGATGATTAATCCAAATAAAAACTTCTAAAGAAGTGCATAATAGAAGTCCTGTTGGAGAGTGTGGAATTCAATTAAACAGGAAGTAAATGTGAATAATATGGCTATAAATTACAGCAAATTTTAAAATAATTCAAATTTTAATATATTTTGTAAAAAAAAGCCACTTTTTCATAAAAATAATTTGGTTCAGTAATCCCAGATTTTGTTTTTACAAACTGTAAGTGGCTGTGGGAGGAATGAGATAACAAATGAGAGGAGAGAATTAATAGCTGAAGTTTTGTGATAAATACCTATTTAAGTGTTATTAAATGTAAAAGTAGCTAATAGAATTAAAAGTAGAATGGCCACTTCAAATCTGTCAAAAACAAAGTGTAACCTCTAATGCAAAAGATAGAAAACAATGGAAATGGCAATGAAACAAAAGTCAAAAGCTTAGAATAGAATGGTTCAGGTTGGAATAAAAATCAGCCCTAACAATGCACAAAGAAATGGGTTAAGTTTATTAAAAGATAATATCAGTTTAAATGTTTGAAAACCTAATTATCTAAAGGAACTAGAAAAGCAAACTAAACCAAATGTTAGCAGATAGAAGGCAGTAATAAAGATTAAGCAAAAATAAAATAGAGACAGAAAAAAAAAGATTAACAAAACTAACAGTTGGTTCTTTGAAAAGATAAAACTGAAAAACTTTTAGCTAGACTAAGAAAAAAAGAGTCCCCAAATCAATAAAATACATGAAAGAGGAGACATTACAATGGGTACCACAGAATAAGATCATAAGAAACTACTATGAACAACTATAGGCCAACAAACTGGATGACCTAGAAGAAAAGGATAAAACATAGAAGCATAAACCTACCAAACTGATTTGGAAGAAAGAGAAAATCTGAACAGACCTGTAACAAATAAGGAGATTGATTCAGTGATCAAAAACTTCCCAACAAAGAAAAGCCCAGGACCAGATGGCTTTACTGGTCAATTATACAAAACATTTGAAGAATTAATGCCAATCCTCAAACTCTTCCAAAAAACTGAAAAGGAGGGAACTCTCCTATACTCATTTTATAGGGCCAGCATTACAACAATATCAAAGCCAGTTAAAGACACTCCTAGAGACAAAAACTACAGGCCAATATCCCTGATGAATATAGATGCAAAAATGCTAAAAATACTAGCAAACTTAATTCAGTAGCACATTAAAAGGCTCATATACCATGATCAAGTGAGATTTATTCCTGCTCTGCAAGGATGGTTCAACATATGCAAATCAATAAATGTGATATATCACATAAACAGAATGAAAGAAAAATCACTGATTATCTTAATAGATGCAGAAAAAGCATATAACAAAATAAAAGCCATACCTGATAAACGCACAGCTAACATCATAGAAGATCAGGAACAAGAAAACAATGCCAATTCTCATCACTCCTGTTCAACTCAGTACAGTGTACAAGTCCTCACTTAACATCGTCAATAGATTCTTGGAAATCATGACTAACAACATATAACAAAAAAAATTTTAACCATAAGTTAATTGATATAAACAAGAATTAAGTTCTTGTGGTTTAATTCTGGTCATAAAAACACCAAATTTATGAATAAAGACCCAAACACTTCTAATATTAAACATTGAAATAAATAAGAGCTATGCATACATTTAAGAAACATTAATATAAAGAAATAAGAGAATTATTTTCCAAATGCTTATTCCAGTTTAGGGTCACAGGTGGCTGGAACCTCTCCTGGCAGCTCAGGGTGCCAGGCGGGACCCGACCTTGGACATGATGCCCTTCCATCACAGGATACACGCACCCTCACCCATATTCCTATGTACTGGGACAATGTAGACATGCCGATTAACGTGAAGTGCACATCTCTGGGATGTGGGAGAAAATTGGAGGACCCAGAGAAAACCCACATAGACTTGGGGAGAAAGTGCAAACAACACACAGACAGTGGTCCTGGCCAGGAATCAAATTTTTTTTTCTCATCAATGTTATTACAAAACACCATTGAATGAAATGCAGTTATTTGAGGACCTGCTGTACTAGAAGTCTTAGTCAGAAGTAAAATTGTCTCTACTTACAGATAACATAATTTTATATATAGAAAATCCTAAAGACTCCACCAAAAAACAGCTAGATCTAGTCAACAAATACAGTAAAGTTGTAGGATACAAAATCAACATACAAAAATCAGGAACATTTCTATGCACTGACAATTAACAGAAAAAGAAAGAAAACAGACACTCCCATTTAAAATAGCATCAAAAACAATGAAATGCTTAGGAATAAATTTAACCAAGGAGATGAAAGATCTCTACACTTAAAACTATAAGACTTTGATGAAGGAAATTGAAGAAGACACAAACAAATGGAAAGACATCTCATGTTCTTGGAATGGAGGAGTTAATATTGTTAAAATGTCCATACTACCCAAAGCCGTCTACAGAGTCAATAAATCTGTATCAAGACAGGCACTGTTTTTTTTTTTTTTACAGAAATAGAAAAAACAATCCTGAAATTCCTATGGAGCCACAAAAGACCCCGAATAGCCAAAGCAATCCTGAACAAGAACAAAGCTGGAGGCATTATACTTCCTGACTTCAAACTATATTACAAAACTATAAAAATAGAATGGTACTGGCGTAAGAACGGCCATCTAGACCATAAATGGTCAACTAATATTTGACAAAGAACACTTGGTGTAGAAAAGACAGTCTGCAATAAACAGTATTGGGAAAATCAGATATTCACATGCCAAAGAATGAAACTAGACCCCTATCTTACATCACTGACAAAAATTAACTCAAAATTGATTAAAGGCTTGAATGTAAGACCTGAAACCATTAAACTACTAGAAGAAAACAAAGGAACAAAGTCCCTTGATGTAGGTCTTGGCAATAATTTTTTGGATATGACACTTAGAGCACAAGCAACCAAATAAAAAATAACCAAGTAGGACTACATAAAACTAAAAAGCTGCACAACAAAGGCAATTACCGACAAGATGAAAAGGCAACCTAGAGAATGGGAGAAAATATTTGCAAAGCACGTATCTGATAAAGGGTTAATATCTGAAATACATAAAAAACTCGTACAACTCAATAGTAAAACAAACAAAAAAAATCCAATTTTAAAAAGGACAAGGGACCCGAATAGACATTTTTCCACAGGAAAGTGAAAAGGTGCTCAACATCACTAATTATTAGGGGAATACAAATCAAAATCATAATATCACCTCACACCTGTTAAAATGGTGAGAGAAAGAGAGAGAGAGAGAGAGAGAGAGAGAGAGAGAGAGAGAAGTGTTATCAAAGATGTGGATACAGGGAACCCCTGTGTACTCTCGGTAGGAATGCAAATTGGTACAGCCACTATGGAAAAACAGTACGAAGTTTCTGTAAAAAATTAAAACTAGAACTACCACATAATACAGCAATCCTACTTCTGGATATATATCCTAAGGAACCTAAAGCACTATTCTGAAGAGACATAATGCTTTATATGGGGATATTCTGCATCCCCATATTTATTGCAGCATTATTTACAATAGCCAAGACGTGGAAACAACCTAAGTGTCCATCAATGAGTGAATGTGTACACACACACACACACGCACACACACACACACACACACACAAATGGAATACTCAGATAAAAAGAAGGAAATCCTGACATTTGTGAAAAAATTAGGCTAAGTGAAATAAATTAAAGACAAATACTGTATAATCCTACTTATATGTAGAATCTAAAAAGAACAAAGTCATAGAAATAGAGATTAGATTTGTAGTTGGTGGTGGGGGAATTGGGGCAAAGGAAGGTGGGTCAAAAGGTACAAACTTCCAGTTATAAGATAAACCAGTTCTAGGGATATAACGTACATGAGGACTATAGTTGACACTGCAGTCCTCAGACATGTACACATATTTGAAAATTGCTAAAAGAGTAGATATTAAAAGTTCTCATCACAAGGAAAAAAACTGTAAGTGTGAGGTGATGGATGTTAACTAAACTTACTGGGATAATCCTTTCACAATGTATGCATATATCAAATCATTGTTATATACTTTAAACTTATACTGTGTTTATCAATTATATCTCAATAAAACTAGAAAAAATTAAACCTAATTATAAGTTGTTTAAAAACAATTCTGCAGGAAGGCTAAAAATAAGTTAAAAGAGGGAAACAAAGCGAGAAGAGTTTAGAGTATTAATCAGATGAAGGGAATTCAATATAGAAGGCAATGAGTGGGACAAAGTTTAATTTTAGTTTAATAGTGCATGATTCAAACTTTAAAAAAATCTTCTTGTAGTGAATAACACAAAAATGAGTTATGAAAAATATGCTAGAAACAAGGATAATCTGACAGATATACAGTAATAGAGGGAACTATGAACAAGGCTTTCTCTGATGGACAGACCAAGTCCATGACAGATGACCAAGGTGTCTGGGAAGAATCCTGGGGAGGCGCAAGGCTTCTACCTTTGGGTCGAATGCCATAATTGCTATGTTCACTCCTCGGCTGATGCAAAATGCCAAAGAAATAAAACTAAATTCTTAAAAATCAGCTGACAAAGGATAAAGCTAACTTTGGGGCTAAACTTGCTTTTCATTTTTTCCCCCCACAAAAACAGAATACTTTAAAACTGAGGAAGTACAGACTACCTTTTAGAACTGATGACTCCGAGGTAGGATGATTTGAACTACATTTGGGGAAGGAGAGAATCTGTGGGGGAGGGGATGGAGAATGTTTGTGGGCCCATTTTTAAGAATTATGCTGGTTCTGGAAAACTTAGATGAGCTTCCCCCTACTACCTCACACACTCAGCATGAGCACACTAACAGGAGAGACCCATCT
Organism: Cynopterus sphinx; assembly: GCA_030015415.1. Lineage (NCBI taxonomy): Eukaryota > Metazoa > Chordata > Mammalia > Chiroptera > Pteropodidae > Cynopterus > Cynopterus sphinx. The sequence continues at coordinate 29,702,415 of CM057386.1, forward strand.
GAGCGAGACCAGGGGTCCTGCTATTTTGGATTCCGCCTTCTGCCATTCCTAATGCTTTGTCTTCTCTCCCTTTCTCCATTCTCCTGGGGGCTTAAAAGGTGCTTTGGCAGGGGAGCGAAAAGGTA